>CM066328.1:183910171-186310171 GCA_033807585.1 Hydrophis major
TATAAGTAAATTCAGGCATATCACCTAAGGTCTCTGAAAGAGAAAAATCTTCATTCATGATGTGAATAGTTTTGGCTGGGAGGCGTATAGTAGGTGACAGCAAGAGGTGTGCTATCGTTAAATACCATGGAGGCACATACCACACACTTTGTTTTGGTTTTTAATGCTAGCAAATGTGTATGATTGCTTTTTAATTCTCCCAGCATTGTGGTATCTGATTTTTTTTATATTGCATGTATCTGGAGATGTGGGGTTTTTTAATTAACTGTATTTTCTAGATTTTATTGGTTAATATGCCTTATTTTAGTTTTTTTTAATTGACTGTATTTTCTAGATTTTATTGGTTAATATGCCTTATTTTAGTTTTTTTTAATTGACTATATTTTCTAGATTTTATTGGTTAATATGCCTTATTTTAGTTTTTTTTAATTGACTGCATTTTCTAGATTTTATTGGTTAATGTGCCTTATTTTAGTTTTTTTTAATTGGCTGCATTTTCTAGATTTTATTGGTTAATATGCCTTATTTTAGTTTTTTTTAATTGACTATATTTTCTAGATTTTATTGGTTAATATGCCTTATTTTAGTTTTTTTTAATTGACTGCATTTTCTAGATTTTATTGGTTAATGTGCCTTATTTTATGTAATGACTGCCATTTGATTGAGAGCTGGTATTAAGATGTATTAAATAAAAGAAACACAGGCAGAACATAACACCAAACTAATCATGAAGTAATATGCATTTAAACTTATGTTAGTTGATGTGACAATACAATTACATTACCAGAAGTTATGTCTTTTTGAAATTTAAGCATCCACTAAGCAATTGTTTTAACAGATCCATTTTTTTTTATTCTTAAAAAACCCATTTTTGAGGGTGGGATTTTTTCAAATGCAAACAAAAAAATTATCTGTCATTCTCTTGATTTAAAGTGGCAGATGTATTGGAGTATGTAAGGAGTATTAAATGAACTTATTTCATTCAATATTTCCTCAACCTTAATTGTTGAAGGCACAGCTTGTACTATCACAACCAATTATAGTGCTTTTCTTAAATTCCTAAAGATAGGATGTTTTTTGGGGGGGCGGGGTTGTACAGTTATGGTGCTTCACAAGATAACCTTCCATGTGTGTTAATTGCAATCATTTATAGGCTGAAACAAGATACACGAGGGAGAATTCTGAAATCTTTCTTGCCTTTGAAAGGTTAAAAAAAAAGTTACAAAAACCTTGCAGGACTAAACTATCTGTCTCTTTAAAACCTATTTTTGGATAATTCTTTCTATTAGTTTCCCTGCCCTAACTGCCCCCTTTCCCCCCTTATCCTCAAATTAAATCCAATCAGGTCAAATCAGTGAACAATGTGGAAAAAATAAAAGTGAAGCTTGTTGGCCCAAGAAAATGTGCAAAGTGGACACTTTTCCAGAAAGAAATTTTCTAATAAATAAATAAGAAGCGCTAAACTAGGTTGAAGCAATAGAAAGGCTACTGGTTTTTTTGTTTTGTTTTTTGTTTTGAAAGTTGACCACTGATTGTCAGAAGCTTTGGCTATTATTTTAGATTTGGGACTACAAATTTCCTATATAAGAGGGATATAATCTCTACTGTCTGGGAGCTATGGGAGCTTATCAGATCGGGTGAAAAAGCAGATAGAGGTAGGACTGCAGTAAATCTAATCGGCAATACAACAGAAAGGAAGAAAAAGACTAGAAGCAATGACAATTCCCTAATTAAAGTGAGGTGGACACTAGAGACACAATGAGAAAATATTACAAGTGGCAAGGAGGAATAGATAAATGGCAGAATATATCGATTTAGAAAGAAGAAGAAATAACAGAATGGTCAGAGGCAGATTTTCACATTCCATGGACGGGGAAAAGCAGAAAAAAGCATTGTTTCCTTGTCTGAAGAGATTGCCTGAAAACTCACTGTGGTCTGTATTGTCCCAGTTTTGATCCACATAGCAGGGATCTTGTGCTTCTCATTCCCATAGACACCAATACTGGCAGAGATCATGGTAGCACCCCACTAGTCACTCTGAGGGTCACCCAAATTCCTGCCCCGTGCAGAATAAGATCTAAAATCCAGTTGAAAACCAAAGATGGTAAAGCAAAACTGCTAAAGGAACCTAAAGGAAATATCACACAGGGAAAGAGGCAAGGGAGGTTGGGAAGCAATGCATACCATCTAAGGTTTGAAAGATACCAGACTTAATACCTTGGAAAACTTCCTCTTGAAACTTTTGTCTTCTGGTCTTTGCATTATGCAGAGTTCTCCCTTTTTGTTTATCATGTAAAGGCAAGCAAATACTTTTGAAATCCAAGCTGATTTATTGGTAGGAGTTGTCCAAAATCCGGAAGGCCAGAGGGGTGTTAAAAACTCAAGATTGTGGGTTTAATTGCAGGGTTGCATCTTGACTTTTATGAAGCACACGGGCACACAAACAAACATAGGCACCCATCCTGTGGACATCCCTGAAAATACAACATGTTTTCCAACTGCCTCCCTCTTTCAATCTTGCCAGGAGGGGTGGTTCTAATGCAAAAGAAAATTCTCAAAGTTGACTTGATCTAGGAGCCCAATTATGTAAACCAGTTGTCCTCAGTGGACCGCTCTAACACAACAGGTTGATTAAGAACATTTTAAACTAGGAGGAGAAAAAACGGCAGTTTAAAATAATCTAACCTTTCACAGAAGTTAATTTGCAGGTGACCTGGGGTGGCGCAGTGGTTAGAATGCAGTACTGCAGGCTAATTCTGCCTACTGCCAACAGTTGGATTCTCACCAGGCTCAGCCTTCCATCCTTCTGAGGTTGGTAAAATGAAGACCCAGATTGTTGGGGGCAATATACTGACTCTGTAAACCACTTAGAGAGGGCTGTAAAGCACTATGCAGTGGTATATAAGTTTACATGCTATTGCTAGTTAGGAACTGACATTTTTCTCTTGCAAAATTGCTTTATCAAGAAAGGGATCTAGTATCTTGAGGTGCTGCCTAAGAAAAATACTATGTTTAAAAAGTACAATCATTTAATTTAAACATCGATGTCACCCTGAAAGTTATGTATAAATACATAATATAAAAGGGACACTGCTGGTCATCATATTGTTTTTCTTTCTTTATACAGAATTATGCAGGGAATCTAATCAGAGAAGACTGGAAAAACTGTGGCAACCTTGGGACCTGTTGATTTCAATGGGGCTTAATAAAAAAAAGAAAGAACGCCAGTACAATATTTGAGGATAGGAAATAAAAAATATCTAGCTGCTGTAGCAGAACATTAGACAGCAGAAGATAATGTTGAAAACATGGGATTTGGCCTGATCAGAGGGAGGGGTTCAAACCCTCTAATGGGGAAATTCTTCTAGTTAGACTTAGGGTCAAATATTATTTAAGAGCCAGCAGAAGATGATCTATGAGCCCGCCAGAAAAGGCCCACAAGGAGTCCAGCAAATGAGGTCAGGCAACTGAAGCACAGGCCATTCTACTTCTGGAGCATTCCTGAAAAATTGGTAAACCTAATTAAAATAAATGGGCAGACAATAGCTTTTGATGCCCATTCACCCAAGATCGCTTGCTTCTCTGAAATTAAGATAAGCCAATTCCGGGAACTTAAAATAATTCTTCATCCCCTCGATGTAGAGGGTAGGCCTACATGGCATGAGGGAATGGGCCCCAACTATGTCAGCAGCACATGAGCTGATAAAAAAAAAGAGGAGAAAGATGGACGATCAGGCACACGATAATTAATTTCTTTTTCTTTTTTACACCCAGATCCATTCACAGCAGGAAAGCCAAGAGGGAAACAAAGCGATTGCCAACTGCTTTCTTCTTCAACAGCCACCAGGGGTGTTTAACTGAGCATGACTCATCATCACAATGACTAGTCAGCCTATCTATCAGCAATAAAGAGATTTGCCTGGCTAACAAAGGTCAGCATAGAACACAAAGCCACGGATTTTACCTCACAGAAAGATGACCGCAGGGCTACAACGCTGGGCGGCTGCCTCTATGAGAGGACCGTAAGCACACTCCATTATTTATATGGTAATGCGGCTGTACGCAGGGCATGAATATTATGCAACAGGTACATTTCAGTAGTGGTGCCTTGTATCTAAGGTGAAGTTTAAAGGAAGTTCTTCTGAATCTTCAGCTATACGTGACAGGATTCTGTACTGCTCCAAAATTAGCTTTCTTCCCTGTGATAATCCTAAAATAATTTCTTTTCACAGCAGAACCCACTTATTTCCAGTTCAGTTGCCATGAACCTGAAACTGTAGAGGATCTGGTTGGTTGTGGCCGTGGTTGTGGCTACGTGGACCGATGGAGAGGGTATGTGGGAAGGCTGTTCCCCATTTGCAGAGCACTTAGATTGCTGGTAGAAATGGAAAGGTCTACCTCCCCTCATTCCTCCCTCTTATAAATCACAGGACGTACCTGATAGGGGAGGGGAATGTTTTGCTGCCCTAAATCCAGGCCAGAGTTTCATTGGAGAACTGCAAACATGCAAGCTGGAGAAGATCCTTGAAACCCTCAAGGAAAAGACTGGGTTGGGGCTAGTCTTTAAGTGCAGGAAAGAGCCTTGAGAATCTCATCCAGTGGTGCAGAAGAGCTGAATTTCTACTCTGCCCCACTCAGGATTTGCTGACCACCGCCTTTTGCTAGGTAGGGAGTACCTACTGCAACCCCAAATCTTTGAAACCATATGTAACTTTGGTTTCAAAGATACTGAGCAAGACAGAAAAGTACATCTGCCAAGGATGTCCCTTTTTCTCAGGTGAGATGGAGGGAGGGAGGGTGTCACTTAACAGAACCTTGAAGGTCCATCAAAGCAATTATCCAGCCCAACTTATACTTAGCATAATTAAGGTGGAGTTATCCTGGGCCTCTTTCTCACATTTCCCTCTCCTCTGGAGTAGGAAATTTTTCTGTAATGGTCCTGCTCTGTCTTCCAGGTTTTCAGGTTCAGTGAAATATTCCACCTCACCAAGACAAAAAACCTTGGTTCACGTATATGCCATGCTAACACACACCATATGCTCACAAGCAAAGCAAACCCATCCTTGACATACTTTTAGTTTCATTAACACTATCAGACCATCAGTCCTCTTTAGCTTTTCTCTGACCACCCAAAGCAAAAAACTTTTGTCAGGATAACAGAACAGAACAAAAACTTATGAAAGGATAGGGATTTAAAATGTTGGTTAAAAATACTGAACTTCACTATCACTTCTGCAGACACTCCATAAACTATGGCCATGCTACTAATTGCCATTCAAAAAAAAAAAACAACCACCAGCATAGGCAGGAACTGTGTGACCACTGGATAGTTTTGACAGATGGTTAGCTCCAAATTCACTCCTGGACCCACCATACCTTCTGAATGGCTTATGGGCCCACTAGGGATCACAGCCCTAACATGAGAACCTCTTTCTTAATGTCCCCAAGGTGCTTTTTTCAAAAGCAACTGGACTTGAACTTTTCCTTGAAGATGTTTCGCTTCTCATCCAAGAAGCTTCTTTAGTTCAGAACTGAAGAAGCTTCTTGGATGAGAAGCAAAACATCTTCAAAGAAAAACAAAGAAAAATCCAGTTGCCTTTTGAAAAAAACACTCTTTTGGGACAACCACGACCTGGATGACTGAGAATCTCCATAGATCTTTTCTTAATGCCATGTAGGAACCCAGTCAATATATGAGAACAGCCTTATGCTTAAGGCATCATCAAATGCTCCATTGTTTATTAGTGCAGTGAAAACCCACCTCTTCTTCCTAGTTGTCTCTTTTGGTACAGTCATCTGGTCCTGTGAAAGTTGGATGTTGTGACATGTCTTTAATGGAGGCAGAATGCTTAATGTCAGAGCTAAATTGTCTCTTTTCACTTCAACAGCATTAAACTGGAGGTTTTCCTGGGTCATTAATAGGCGTGATTTGATTATAAGACTTGGCTAGAATCACTGAAGAGTGAACTATGCTGAGTATGTCTGTTGTAGCCTAACTAAATTTTTTCCCCCAAAGTGAAAGTGAAGTCTGATTCACTTTTCCTATAAGTGCTACTTCCCTTGCAGGATATGGCAAAGAGAAGCCTTTTGTTCATCACTCAAATTATATTTTGCATTTACTAAAGAAATAATTTCTGTGATTGTGGCAAAATAACGTTATTTTGTAATAACATTTAATGCACAGAATTAGGAATAAGCTAATAATAGTAATAATATAATAACAAACCCCTCTCTATATTGGCTTCCAATATATATGTTTATGTAAGTTTAACTCATTTATATTTTTCACCAATTAAGGGAGCAATGTACAAACTGAATGAGCGTAGGCACATCATACATATCTTGGAAAATGCAATATATAAAATTTTAATTTGCAACCTAAAAATTAATGTACTTTAGATATTATTCCTAGAAACAGCAACATTTATTAAGATTACGGAAAAGAGTATAATTTCTAAAATTCATTAGTTATAATCATCCATAGCGTCATATGCAATTAATTGTAGATATTTAACTCCGTTTGTTGGGTAAAATCTTATCAAATATTTAACCATCGGGTTGTCATAATTAACATTTATTATTTAATTACTTATCGGTCTTCTTACCAGCCTTCTGGTATAATAAGCATTTCTGCAGTTTCTTTTCTTTCCCATAGTAGAACTGTGTCTTGCATCATTTATCTGCTTTGGCTAGGGTTGTGAAACTGCTTATGGGTTTATGCACTTTGGGGTAGTTGCTTCTGGCATTAAAGGACAAAGCAATAATACCAATTCCTTGAAAAACAGTGTCCCCGATTCTCTTTAGAAACCCCAATTTCCCACTCTTGCACATATGTAGACACAGAGTCAGTATTATCTGGACCAAAAGCCTTTGGAGAGATACCAAAATGACCAAATTTAATTCACCGATTATGTTAGCCATAGAATTTGAACCCAGGGCTTCTAAAGGGAAAAAGAGACCAAGAGGTCTCTTCACCCCATGCCTCATAGCATTGATCATATTTTAATATTAATTAGTCACTTACTTGGCTGATTATTCAGTCAAAATATGCTAGGTTGAAAAAAAAAAAATTCTTAGCACATAATTCACACACTGGATAGAGCCTTGCAAGGGGTTCTTTTTATTATTTATAAGATCACGTGAGACTCCCGTGCTTAAAAAACGAGGGTCTGCATGAGAAAAGAGGTAAAAGAAATTCACAGAAATGAAACAATCAGATATTCCCTAATGATATTTAAAAATAGAAAAAAATTGCTACCGCTATATACAGCATGTTCCATCTTTTGAGATTTAATGGCTCTCTTGTGGTTTAATGGAGAATTAGTTTCAGTAATTGATTATTAAAATTTAAAATTGCTAACCATCTTCATTATTAGACGAGTGAGCATGTTATCCTTGTAATTAAAAAAAAACAAAAAACTGGAGATTGGCTTTCATCCTGTTGACAGACTGGGCAGACAGGCTCAGCGCTCTCCAGCGTGATGGTTTCAGGCTGGTCTCTTGTTTGACCGGGAGACAAAAAAAAAGAAAGAAAGAAAGAAAGAAAAATAAGCAGCATATTATTTTACGATAAAAATTGTAGAGCCTCCACAGAGGCTGAGCAGGGAATAATGAACAAAGATAAAATTATAAGAGAAGTAACAAAGACTTGGAAGCTAATTAAAGTATTTGGGGAGGGGCTAGTATTGCCCACTCTCATTCTGCACACTACTTCCTTGTCTTAAATCCATACTTTGATTTTATGAGGAAGACAGAGGTCTGGGCAAAAAACCCCATCATACAAAGGCAACAATACACCTATGGGTGAAATTGGTCCCGAAGGACAACCTTTGCAGCTGCGGATTGCAAGGTGCTACACATACACACACACACACTCCACACATGCTTTCATGGCAGGGTTGTTGGGGCAAAAAGAGAAGTGCCGTCCTTGCACCCCCATCGCACACCTGTTACTGTACCAAATCTTAAACAGGGTAGGCCAGTAGCAGGAAGCCTTGTTCCTTTCATTTGGTTCATGGTGAAGAAGCATGGATTCTGAGCCCCTTGGGATCCCCATCCGCACCTATTTCTCTACTGCCATTACACCTGTTGAGCAATCGGAAGGAGGGAGTAGGATTGAGCCATGGCGGCACAGTGGTTAGAATGCAGTGTTGCAGACTAATTCTGCCAACTGCAACAGTTCGATCCAAACCGGCTCAAAGTTGCCTCAACCTTCCAGCCTTCCAAAGTAGGCAAAATGAGGACCCAGGCAACATGCTGACTCTGTAAGCCACTTAGAGAGGGCTGTAAAGCATTGTGAAGCAATATATAAGTCTAAGTGCTATTGTCCATGCCCCACAAGCCACATAAGGAGCCACCAAGGACTATATATATATCCTCTGAGCCATCTCCCCTTGTAAACGCCTCCTCAGATTGGAGGTCATTTGGGGTGGGTGGGTGGGAATCTTGGTTGGTTGCTGATCTTCAATCAGATGGAATGAATGTCATTAGATTTCACTGATTTTTTTTCCCCCCACATTATTGAGATGAGTCTCCACCTTATTCTTGGGAAATCAAATGTGTCTAACAGGTCAGTAATATCTACTTGACTGATAAGGTCAAAGAGGATGATATCCCTTCACTCAAGGAGAGTCCTCAAACAAGGGCTGTGGAAGCATTCCTCTCTATTGCTATCAATTCCTTTGGCAAAGTGCATATGTGCATGTGTGTGCATGCACACACGCACACACAGGGGCACCCCCCCCCAATGACTCCTTTCCTATTGGCATTTAGAAAGTCTATGAAGACTTGACTACTCAGGCAAGTTCTTGAAGATGTTTGTCCCTATCCTAATGGAAATAGTTTTAAATGGGCAGTGGACCTCAGAGCCTTAAATGGTGATTGATGCTTTTCATCAGTTGATTGTGTTTGCGTTCTTTTAATCCAAGTTATCGAGGGGGAAAAAATAGGCACCTCAGAGTCAGTTGTGACTTTACTGGCGTGTAAGCCCTGTAAAATAAATATACAGATAAATCAGGAAATAATCAGTTTGCCTTAATGTTTCTCCCTATCCACAGATGGATTGTATCCTAAGCTTATTCAATTTTATTTCATGTTTGAAATCATCTAAGAACTAGCTCGATACCTGTGCTTCGCTACAAAACTATGTGATCAGGCTTAGTTTTGGGGGAGAAAAATAAGGGGGGTGGAATTCTGCCTCTGCATATCAGCATCCACTGGTATTAATCTGGCTAGCATCCTGTCAGTGTGTGAGACAGTTGAGGGCTGTTTGGAAATTAGTATTTGCTGTGTGAGCAAGGAGACAGCAAGGAGCCTGGGGGTGGCTTAGCTCAACTGTTCTGTACTAAAGCTGCTTGGTGAGACTAAAATTGAAACAGAACACTCCTCTCCTCTGCTTGTGTTTTGTATTTGGAACAGATTTCTTTTCAGGTGGGGAGGGGGAGTAGAACTCCTTAGCATCAGAGCATGTTAATAATAATATACAAAATACTAATGCTCTGATGGTCATTTCGAAAAATCCTTTCTTAGTGAGCACCTAGAAGCCAAGAGAAATATAACTTGCCAAATTTCAAGTTTATAGGTTTTACAGTTCTGGAGCTTTTGTGATGATGCGTGAATGGTATTTCACTTTTATATATATAGATTGAAGATATGCTATTTCAACTCAACAGAAACCTAGGGCTCCAAGACTGACCCTACTTAGATGATAAAGTTATTTACAATGGACATCTTCGTGGGGGGAAAACACATTTTCTACGAATTCAAACTTTACACATTCACTTGCAAATGTTACTTGCCTAATGGATCTGTTCTGTTCTGCAGATCCTAATGTCTAAACCCCTTTCCTACTGTTATAGTAAAATTAAAAAAATATGATGAAGACGAAACCATCGTGACTGTGACTGCAGCTTCCCAATGTTGAAGCCTCTGCATTTCACTTGTCTTCCAGCTTTTGATCATTTCACGGGAAAACCAAATTTCAACCCCATTGCATTCGGAAGCTCTTCTAGCCTGGCCCCAAATGTCATAATTTACTGCCTAATTAATGGGACTGTGTGCATCACATCTGTTAGTAAATGGCAAGGTGTCAAAACCAACAGCCATTGCTGGGCAATGACGTTGAAACTTTGTCTGCCTGAAGAATGAGCCAACTTGGAAGAGTTTCATTTCCTTTGCAAGACTCTACCCCGTCTCTCTTTTTTTCCTCGTTCAACTTTAGCACACATACACACACACACTCACACAAAACAAAGTTGGATCTTTTCACTGTTCTCTCTAGAGTCTGATAATGTTATTTGCTAAATCTTTTCTGTGTCAGCATGGATAGAAGCTATCTCAGTACAATGGAAATGGCAGATTGTGAATAATTAACATCAGGCATCAAGGCATTGACATGTCACTCACTGATAACACCATGGGATGGAATGCCAATAATGCTTTCTAAATATGCCATAGAGGGAATTCCGAGATCCTTAACAGAGGACGCCTTGATACATAATGCATAAGGAAGCATCTACCTTCCCCTGCAGAAACTGTGCCAAGTGGAAGGAAGATAACTGCATTAACTTTCAAAGACTGGCTCCAAGCAACAGACATTTTTATTTTATTTTATTTTCTAAGGTTAAAAACATACACAGATGCACACAAACATAGGTTTTAAAATAAGCTTTAGCCTTTGGAATATACTGTTTATTAAATAATGGCGACATAATGCTTTCTTTTCTTTTTCTTTTTGCCTTTCCCTTTCCTTCTCACTCCCACTCTACCTGTCTTTGCTTAAGCTATCTGAAAGTTTTGTCTACTTACATGCAATATTGATAGGCCACCTTGCCATTCTTAATGGAATGATAAATATAAAGGACTGCAAACCTTGGGCTATTATATCTTTTAAAAACTATTTTTAAAAAGCTAGATTTGGGGAAAGTTGGCAATAGGGCTACCATGTCCAGGAGGAAGATGAGACGAGAATAGACAAGATGAGGAGGGATTAGCAGCAATTCTCTTTACCAGGGCTGCCAACCTTGAGTGATAGTTCGGAGTGAGACACTGCGAGGGAGCGGAGCGACCGAGGGGGGGATGGTGTGGAAGGGGGGTGTCCCCCCTTCCACGGTAGGGAGCTTTGACAATTTTACATTTTAAATGGTGCAATCTGATGCATACTTTAGTCATGATTTGGACATATACATACATACATACATGCAAGCAGCACCAATGTACTTGAACCGGATTTGTAAGATATTAATAATGCAGTTCACTGACCATGAATAATTGAAGTTCCTGACTTGTAACTGCAGTATTCTACCTCAACTGACTTTATTAGCTTAGTGATGTACTATAGACCACTATAGGATGAATTCAATGTGCAACAAAAAGACAAAAAACCCGAAACAACTACAGAGATAATGCAAATACATCAATGGGTATTCTTCTTTCTGTATCAAATACCATACTACATGCCAATATCAAATGCTATAGTCTCAGTCTTTAATTATATACTAACTTGTTGACTGAAATAGGGGTTCATAATTTCAGACATGTATAAACTAAACATTTAATCGAATAATGAGTGCTTCATATAAATATACATATTGTTAACTGTAAAACTCATCTACTGTATTCTGAAGCTTGGCCCTAGCTTTCATCATAGAAGCTATAGAACCAAAACAAAGCCCTGGTAGAGACTAAAAAATACAGCAAGTGCAGCTCTTGATTCACAAGGAAACTCTGGAATAGTAGTTGAATGCCACAGGTTAAATACTACACTTCATCACAGATGAACTGTCAACTCTAATAATTTAGCGGGTTTCTGGTGTGGCGGCCTGCTGTGCGGCCGTACAATATTTATTGGGTAAGTTTAGATTCTGAACTTAATGGTCTTACTGCTCTTTGGATGGTAAATTGTGTTAAGATTAGAATATGTTCTAGTTGAATCAGGGCTATCCCAATTTGGGGCTGAGAAGCCTACTGGCATCAAAAAAAGTCCTTATTGAGTCCTTATCTAAGGGTTTGAAAATATGATAATAATGTAGTACAGTCCTGTCGATCTGGTGCATGGAGACCTAGGATTTAAACTCAAAGGAGAAAGAGGAAAAAGTGATTCCTTCTTCTGAAACAAAGCCATTACGGAGTGGCTTCCATTTAACCACCAAAGATGTTTCTTTATTTTCTCTGGCTGGATTTCTGACCCAGGGGAGAAAGACCATTTAAAAAAGCAAAAAGGACAGAAAGAACACCAAGAAAGAATGGGACAACCCCCCCCCCAAAAAAAAGAGATCCAACACAACTCTGAATAAAATTATTATTATTTTAAATTTTATTATTATTATAATTATTATTACCACCCCTTTACACGCCTTATGCTCTCTTTTAGCTGATCCAAAAGAGTCTTCCCAAACCAGCAAGGCGAGAAGCGCACCAGGCTGATCTATAAAGAGGCTGGGCAGCTTTTTTGCAAAATAGAAAGGTTGGAGGACTGACAGGATTACATCTCTGGCAGTGGACAATTCAGCTTTGCTTACCAGGGTTATTACTGGCCGAGGCTGTTGCCCGCAAAAGAGGCTTTGCCAGCCCCCTCGTGTCCTTCTTTGAAAAGGGCAGCTGGCTTGTCCCAGAGGGCAAAGTGGCTGCGAGCGCCCCGGGCGGGAAGAAGCCTCCTGCTCTTCGCTTTCCTGAAGCGATTTGCTAATGATCGGCATCATGCACAGTTACGGGACGCCGGCAGAAGGATTAAGGCGGGAAAAGAGGCGCGGTGGGGTGGCTGGGCAGGGCGGGGTGGCTGGGCAGGGCGGGCCGGCGCTGGGAGCTCATCCTTCTCCTAAGCTAAGGGGAATATTCGGAATATAATCAGAGAATGTAGGGATATTTTTGTACATTCCATGATTTTGGGGGTTTAGCGTGAGATTTCGTTTATCAGAGTGAGACAGTCAAAATTGGTTGAATTGCGTGAGTCTCACGCTGATTGCGTGAGAGTTGGCAGCCATGCTTTACTACCATGATCTAATGATCTTTTAGATTTTTGCAGCCCTGAATTAATTACAGTGCAGTAATTCAGAGAAAATGAATTTTAAAAGAAAGTGTCATTATTAAAAGGTAACCAAAGTGGAGGTAGGGAGGTAGGAGAAAGGTTTAAGATTGTTTTAAGACAGCTTTCCCAGATAATCTTAATTATGTGAGTTCTAGGAGTAAGTGACAAGCAAATAAAAAACATTAAAAGGTACTATCTTTAATTTATTATGACATGTTGATTTATTTAATGTGAAATGTCTCATTTTATGACATGTTTTTTAAAATGTCAAGCTCCAATCATGAGACTATGGAGGATTTTTCTAAGTGAAATCCGATGCATATTTACTCAGATGTAAGCCATGCTTTGCTCAACGGATGCATTGCTTTATGTGGTGAGGAACACCAGAATAGGTGAAATTCTGCTCTCACAGAATTAATTCACACTCAGAATAAGCCCCATCCCAATCATTTTTAAGTGTGACTGTTTGAAAAAGAAGCCCAGAATTCCCTCATAACATGAAGGATTTAAATGCTTCTAAATATCCATAATAAAGTGTTAAAGAGGGGAAAAATCTGCACACTGGGATCAGCATCTCAGTTCTGGGTGAAATACTGTAATTTTCTAATAGGTTTAACTTAGTCCTCTCCACCATGTAGTTGTTGTTGTTGTTTTTTTAAACAGCTCATTTGTGAAAAGGAGAAAGTCAAAACCCAGCTTGGAAGAGTAGCAGCAATTAGTTTCAGATAGACAGCAAAGTTCACCAAAGTTTTCCTTTTCACTTAAAGATAAAGAGCAGGGCGGGAATAGAAGTGGGATTCAGCAGGTTCTGACCAGTACTGGAGAACTGGTAGCAGAAATTTTGAGTAGTTCGGAGAACCGGAAAATACCACTTCTGACTGGAGATTTTACAGTATCCTTCCCCTGCCACTCCCACCAAGCCACGCCCACAGAACCGCTAGTAAAAAAAATTGAATCCCACCACTGAGCGGGAAGCAGAATATTATAAGGTTTACTCCAGCTCCCAGGGAAGTCAGCATTGGCACCATCAATAGCTTCCAAGGGAGCAGGATCAAGCAAATGCCCACAGTTTAGATTCCTGGACAGGAACATGATTATTCTACAGCAGGGGTATAAAACTGGCGGCCCATGGGCCAGATACGTCACACACAGGCCACGCCCACCCCAGTTCTGTGAAGGGGAACAGCATTGTGATATGTCACATGACAGCAACATGACCAGTGGTGGGATTCAAAAAATTTTTTTACTACCGGTTCTGTGAGCGTGACTTGATGGGCATGGCTTGGCGGGCATGGCAGGGGAAGGTTACTGCAAAATCCCATTCCCTTTCCACCCTACCCCACCCAGATTTCCAGCTCCGTTCTCCTGTGCAGGGCAACCAAAGAAGACCCAGAGGATCAGCTGTGTCTCAGGAGGCAGAAAATAAATGGGGGCGGGGCCTGTCAGAGGTGGTATTTGCTGGTTCTATGAACTACTCAAGATGTCCGCTATCGGTTCTCCAGAACTGGTCAGAATCTGCTGAATACCACCTCTAAACGTGACACCGTAAATTTGACACCTGTGCTCTATGGGATCTCCTGGACATCAAGTGGCCTCTCAGAATTCTGTTCCTTGAATGGGATAAGAATGTCTCTCAAGATATTTACATCAAATAAGAAAAAAATGCCAGAAGTTGCTTTCAGCGTCTTAAGGTCAATGGTGGATTTCCTCCTCCTCATCCATGGTGTCGGAGGCGGAGTAGAATTCGCAGTGCCGGCAGACTGCATCGAAGAACTCGGGTCACATTGCCCGAGTCTGCCGATTGAGGAAGGCCTACAGCCCCAGACGGCGGGACCACAGCGACCGGAGATGTGACAGCACACCCCCCAGGGCCAGAGATCGCCAAGCCGAAAGCCAATGGGACCGGGGCGGACGGAACCAATGAGGTGGCAAAACCCGGCGGAAGGAGGAAACCCACCAGACGGTCATCATCGGCCACGCATCAACCACCGATGCCCGAAAAGTCTACGTGGAGGTAGGCATCGAAGGCAAGCCATGCAAAATGGAGGTGGACTCCGGGTCTTACCTCTCCATGGTCACCTGGCAAGAAATCAAACGCTTGGTGCCTACCATCCACAAGAAGGGACTGGAGAACCAGAAACTAATAATCAAGGACTACCAGGAAAACCGCATCCCAGTAGTCGGAACCGGACAATTCAAGGTAACATTCAAGGGCTGTACAGCAAAGCTTCCTCTGACAATCGTGGACCGAGACCGACCCAGCCTTTTGGGACTACAATGGTTCGCACCGCTCGGCATCAAGGTTACGGGCATAAACCACATCGCACAGGCCGATTGGGAACAGCAACTGGCACGGGACTTCCAGGAAGTGTTCGACAGCACCCTAGGCAAGTACCGAGGGCCCCCTATTTCCTTCAGCCTAGATCCCAGCATTCCCCCAATGCGCCTAAAACCAAGGCAGGTACCTTTTGCACTCCGGCCAAAAATAGATGAGCAAATTGACAAGCTCGTCAAACAAGGGGTCCTACAACTAATCGACCATGCCCGGTGGGAGACCCCAGTAGTCACCCCAGTCAAGCCCGATGGGTCGGTAAAAATCTGCGGGGAGTATAAGGCCACCCTAAATTGCGCCTTACAACAAAGCGCCTACCCCGTTCCAGTAGTGCAGCACCTTCTACACTCACTGGGGGAAGGCAAGGTTTTTGCGAAGCTCGATCTGGCGCAAGCCTACCAACAGCTGCCGGTTGACGCAGAAACTGCCGAGGCGCAAACCATAGTCACCCATCAGGGAGCGTTTCGCTGTAACTGACTCCAGTTTGGAGTCAGCGTGGCGCCGGGAATTTTCCAGAGCCTCATGGAGAGACTTTTGCAAGGAATTAAGGGGGTGGTGCCCTACTTCGATGATGTGCTGGTGTCGGCAGCTAACCAGCTAGAACTAGAGGGTCGTCTAAGGGAAGTACTAATGAAATTCAAGGAAGCCGGGCTAAAAGTGAAGAAAGAGAAATGCCAGCTTTACACAGAGCAGGTTGAGTTCCCAGGATACCTCCTAGACCGGCACGGCATCCACCCAACCGCAAACAAAATCAGAGCCGTTAAGGAGGCCCCCACGCCCAGGAATAAAACTGAACTGCAGTCATTTCTGGGACTGCTTAATTTTTACAATGTTTTCCTGCCCCAAAAGGCGACCGCGGCGAAGCCTTTGCATAGGCTTTTGGACAAGGCGGCCACCTGGATTTGGAGGAAACATGAGGAAGCTGCCTTCAGGAAAACCAAGGACCTGCTCACCTCGGATGCTGTCCTCATCCAATACAATGAGACCCTACCACTTGCCATCACATGCGACGCCTCACCCTTCGGTGTCGGCGCCGTCCTCAGTCACACACTCCCGGACGGAAAAGAAGCACCCATCGCTTTCTTCTCAAGGACACTCACCGAACCAGAGAGGAACTATAGCCAGCTGGACAAGGAGGACCTGGCTATCATCGCAGCAGTGAAGAGGTTCCACGAGTACGTTCACCATTATCACAGACCACAAGCCGCTGTTGGGAATCCTGGCAGGGAACAGGGCCACCCCGAACATCCTATCTCCCAGAATGACAAGGTGGTCCGAGTTCCTTGCCGTCTACAGCTACCGGCTCACACACCGACCCGGTAAGACGATAACCCACACAGACGCCCTGAGCCGCTCACCGTTACCCGACCTAGACACTGACCCAGCACCCACGGCGACCACCCTCAGCATAGAGACTCTGCCCGATCTACCCATAACCATGTCAGACATTGCCTGAGAAACTAATAAAGACAAACGTCTGGCGCGGGTGTTACATTGGGTAGAAAAAGGGTGGCCAGCAAAAGATGATGACGAAGCATTCAGGACATTCCAGAACTGGTAAACAGAACTCTCGCTACAAAAAGGGTGTGTACTTTGGGGGGATAGGGTTGTTATTCCGGAAAAACTACAAGGGAAGGTATTGGAGTTGTTACACGAGGGGCACCCGGGCATAGTTAGAACAAAAGCCCTGGCCAGAAGTTACGCTTGGTGGCCAGGGATGGATAAGCAAATCAAGACTTGGGTGGCAAGATGTGAATGCTGCCAAGAAACCAGTCCGAGCCCGACTGCAGCACCGATCCTGGAATGGGAAACCCCCAGGGGACCATGGTCCAGGATCCACATAGATTTTGCCAGGCCCATTAAGGGACATACATTCCTTGTAATGTTAGATGCTTACTCCAACTGGTTGGAGGTAAGCAACATGAAAATCACCACCACGGAGGCCGTGACCAAGGAACTTAGCAAGCTATTCGCAATCCACGGCCTCCCAGATGTCATCATGTCGGATAACGGGCCCCAATTCACCTCGCTAGAATTTGAAAATTCCTAGCGGAACGGGGCATACGACACGCACTGACAGCTCCGGCACATCCGGCGGCGAACAGAAGGGCAGAACGGATGGTTCAATTCACGAAAAAAACCATCCAAAAAATCGAACACGGGGAAATCCAAGAAAAAATAAATAAAATGCTTTTTATACAACATATAACCCCAAACACGACAACAAACAAAAGCCCGGCAGAGCTACTAATGGGGAGGAAAATAAGGTCCCCACTCGACAGACTGCACCCCACATACAACGTGGAAAAACCTCCAAACTCCTCTAGCAAGCACCGGTCCTTTGCACCAGGCGATGCCATCTACGCAAAGAACCTAACCGGAGACCCACTGTGGGTACCAGCAACCATAACCCAACTGACAGGTCCCCGCTCATACCAGCTGCAAACAACCAACGGACGAGCGTGAAAACACCACATCGATCAATTAAGATCGAGAACAATCACAGGAAACACAAGTGACACGCAATCAAACACAGACAATCCCCTTAATACAAGCCAAGAGGGGAGGGAATACCCCGGGAACCAAAACCCAATAAGAAGAAACCAGCAACACTTACCAACTAACAGCCAGCTCGAAGCCTCACCAGGAAGAAGCAGCCAGGCCAGCTCAACCAGCCCAGAAAGACCAGGCGGGAGCGGCGGAAACTGCAGCTCAACCAGCCCGGGTAGATCAGGAGGGAGCTGCGACAAGAGGTCCGGCGACACCTTCCAGGCGGTTCCATCGACGAGGCCGAGAGCAACAGAGAACCCAACCGAACCAGCCGGGAGCCAAACAACTACTAACCTGCGCAGGTCCAGTAGGCAAGTACGGAGCCCCGCCTACTTACGGGACTATGTCACGTAGGACCGAACCAAGAGGGGAGGGGTGTTCTGTACAGTCATTTACATTCTTGTAAATGCCGCACTGTGATTGGTCGAAGCGCACAGTGATCTGATTGGTCGAACAAGCCGCACTGATTGGCCCGCTGTGGATCTCCCGCGATTGGTGGAAACTAATCGCGGGAGATTCAAAGTGGTATTATTGGTTGCAGCCGCCACGGCTTGGAAATAAAAAGCCTCTGTTTTCCCCCCAGAACCCGAGCTGTTCTCGGGACCAATAAAGAGCTGAACCAAGTCACTGAGTCCTGGTCTCCTTGCCGCGACGGACACAACACGAACAGTCTTTCTGGCTGAATTCACACCAATTCAGTCTGAGTAATTTATGGTACATGACATAAAGTCTTAGCACTTTCCTTGCAGTTGGCCATCCTGTTACACCGTAAGTTGACTTTATGTGAGCAGAGCATATCATCTGAACACAACAATTGGGCTTTATTAAATCTAGGTTAATGTAACTTCTGACTTCCTTTCTAGGCTGAGCAAGATTCTTCCAGGAAATAAACCATTGCCAACAAGCTAAATCAAACTAAGAAATCAATGACAAATAAATCAGGAGTATTTTTATTGTAACCATAGTAACAAAATCTTGCAAGTCTGAATGTGCTCCCCACTCCCATCAACTTTATTTTCCTGTGAATGAGAAAGAAGGTTACCTGAATATTTACTCACATTACTACCTTGCCCTGGACTCAGGCTCCTTTTATCTAATTATCGCCTTGGTAATAACCCTAAGACCTGTAAGAGCAACAAAAAGTTCTCACGAAAGCAATAGCAATAGCATTTAGACTTATATACTGCTTCACAGTGCTTTGCAGCCCTCTCTAAGTGGTTTACAGAGTCAGCCTATTGCCACCAACAATCTGCTGATTGACTTTATTTTACCAACCTCGGAAGGATGGAAGGCTGAGTCAACCTTGACCTGCTCAGAATCGAACTCCTAGCAGTGAACAGAACCTGCAATACTAACTCTGCACCAAGTCCACGAATCCATTCTTTCTGGAGTTCTGAGTATCCTGTTCTGTGTATTCTGTTACTCCATGTATTTTTACTAGCTTCAATAAAGTTAACAGGACTCTGCTATATAGTGGATTCTTGCACTGGGCAGGCAATTGAACTGATCTCCAAGATTTCTCCAACTGTTACCATCTATTCAGCTTTAGAAGTTTAGTTTATTCACATTTCTAGTATTTCAATTGGAACACTCTAGAGAAAGGATGTATTAAGTAGCTTTGCTAAGGCCAAATTTCTTATTCAGTCGTTATCACTTATTGGGACATAGAGCCAGTTTGGTCTAGTAGTTAAGGCAGCAGGCTAGAAACCAGGGGGCTCTGGATTCTAATCCCACTTTAGACATGAAAGCTGCTGGGTAACTTTGGGTTAGTTTCTCTCTCTCAGTCCAATTCATCTCAC
The DNA here is from genome assembly GCA_033807585.1 of Hydrophis major. NCBI lineage: Eukaryota > Metazoa > Chordata > Lepidosauria > Squamata > Elapidae > Hydrophis > Hydrophis major. The sequence goes on from CM066328.1 coordinate 183,929,877, forward strand.
AGCGTTGTTGCTGTAAGGGAAAATAGTAGAGAAAAAAGTATAAGCTATTTGTCACTTGCAGTTACTAATACAAATAATAAAGGTAGGATTTTTAAAAAATCTAATCTAATCTAATCTAATCTATGAGAGGCCCTGAAGTACATAATAATCCAATTAAACCTGCAGTTTTCCTATTTCTACATACATGGTGGATGTTCTCTGTTTCACCAAATTTGTAATGTGAACCTTATTTCATGGTACAGATCATCCCCAGAAAAAGTTGTAGCAATGTTTCGGCAGAATCTTATCTGCCATCATCAGGCTTCTGTATTATAGTGTTCATCTGGAAGCCTAATGATGGCAGATGAGATTCTGCCAAAACGTTGCTACAACTTTAAAAGCACAACTATAATGACATGGGAAAATACCTGAACAAAGCTGAATACCATACATATAAATACCCGCGAAAACTTAAAAAAACAAATACATACATACATACATACATACATACAGGTTCTGTGGCCGTGGCTTGGTGGGCATGACAGGGGAAGGATACTGTAAAATCTCCAGTCAGAGGTGGTATTGGCTGGTTCTCCAAACTACTCATAATTTCCATTACCGGTTCTCCAGAACTGGTCAGAACCTGCTGAAGACCACCTCTGATCTATATGTTTCTGTGTGCCAGAATAATCAAGAACTAGCAATAAAAATATGCAGAACACTAAAAAATCATAAGCAATGAAGGAGTGTGTTCTCTTTTTAAATCTTTTTTTGTGGCTATTAAATCTGAAATGGAAAATACATCTCTATCTCATCATGTTTCATTATATATCTTCAAACATGACGCAATAATCCCATCCTTCAGGATCTAATCTGAAATTAATCTGACAGAAGAAAATGAAGTGAATGAGACATTATTTTTCTCATACCATTCAAGGTGGTAATTTGGGCACTTAAATTTAAAACTTTGATAATTCCATTTCCAGAGTATACGGACAGTATCTTTTGAGTGCAGCAATCAAGAAAGAATGAGGGAAAGAATGAAGATTGAATGAATGGCTGAACTCAACGAAATTAAAATGGAGCTCTGTTCATTTTAAGTCTTTTAACCGAATGTGTTCTGTTCTCTTGCCGTATCTGCTTTTTTCTTCTCCCCACATTTTGCAGTTATTTCATTCTTGTCGATCCTTTTTCTCACCTGTCTCGTTTTCTACTTTTATTGCCTTGCTACAATTGTAATAATTTACCTGGGAATAATGCAACACCAGCTACACACACTTTAAATTGTTCATGTAATATTTAGTAATTTAATTTTGTAAGATTAAAGCTGGTCCTAGCCTTGCCCTCTTTGACTCTTGCTTCTTTTAAAAAACCAGAACTATGCTTCCCTGAGCTAAAGTGAAATGCTAAAAATCTGAAAACTGTAGAAATTCACAGCATCAACTGGTTTTGCAAATGATCCCAGTTAAGATTTAGAGAGAAATGTATTGTTATGTCAATGAACCTTTTACTCTTTAAGATGCCTTTTTTCTCTTCCTCCTTGTGCACCATGCATTCTATATTAATATAATTTGGGGGAATCAAGGTATCATGCAGGAAGAGGAATTGCCTGCTTTCAATACCTATTTGATGGGTGATTGATTGGATACAACTTATAAAGATCTACTGCGCTTGTCAACTTTAAGATATGTGGATTTTAATTCTCAGAGTTTCCCAGCCAGCATACTGGTTGGGGAATTCTAGGAGTTTAAGTTCATACATCTTAAAAATTTACCAAAGTTGAGAAACATAGATCTAATGGGTCAGACTATCATCCTAAGGAGCTATTATGATCAACCAACGTTTTTTCCCATTCCTTCATTGATCCTTTTTTTTTTATAGAGTTCCTGTTACAGAGAGACTGATTCCCAAACTTTTGCATATAGAAAAGCATCCCAGGCAGAGGTGGTATTCAGCAGGTTCTGACCAGTTCTGGAGAACCGGTAGCAGAAATTTTGAGTAGTTCGGAGAATCGGCAAATGCCACCTCTGATTGGAGATTTTACAGTATCCTTCCCCTGCCACACCCACCAAGCCATGCCCACAGAACCAGTAGTAAAAAAAAATTGAATCCCACCACTGGTCCCAGGATATGTTCAGATAACAACTGAAGAGCTTTTCATTGGCTCATTATTCCCAGTTAGGTGTGTTCAAAGGAGAAAAACGCATCTACTCCAACAGTAATATTTGTTTTATTTCTCTTTAATTTTGTTTCCATTTTCCAAACGATTGTTATGAGAAATCTACCCTGGTTTCTCTTGCTTATTACTTTGATATTTCCAATTAAATGGCACACATTTTCAGACATTGCATCGCACCTTCAGGCCATTATAACCACTTAATGTCATGCAGATTAGACAAAGATTTTCTATTTTAGCAGTAATTAAAAAGGCTGCCTTCTAAAGAGGACCTAGTCAGTCTTCTCCTGTTTATATCTTCAGTGGTTTTATTCAAGTTTTGAACTTCCTTATGTGCAGCACAATTTGTCTTAAACACAATAGACAAAATCAATGTGAAAAAATGCATAAAGCGTTCATTATTTTTAAAGACAATTGTGCAACAAGATAATGGGAATGCATGCACTGATTTTTTTTTTTATTAATTTTTCAAATCTCAGAAGCGTTTATTTCCAGTTGCATAGTTAATAGCCTGTGCAGTCTCCAGTTGCTAGCTATATCTGGAATTGATTAAAGCTGGATGGTGAGAAGAGCTTTTATTTATATAAAACGATCCCTGTATTTTATATTTGACAGGAGGGGGGAAGATATGGGAATGTCTCATTTCTGGGATCCTTGCTGTTGAATGTAAGGTATAGAAATCTGGGTTCTACCCTGTTTCTCCAACAATAAGGCCTCCCCCAATAGGAAGTCCCAGCATGTTTTATAGGCATGAAATGAAATTAAGCCCCTCCCCCCAAATTAAGGCCTATATTAAAACATGCAAAATGGGGGGGAATGGTGGGGGGGCTTCCCATTAGGAAGTACTTTTGTTGCACACCCGGATATGGTGCTGCCTGCATTGACCCTGATACGCCGAGGTCAACATACAAGCTGTCGCTACCCGCCCGCCCGAAGATGCAAGGGGGGGGAATTAAGTCACCCCGAAAAGATGACCTAGCCATTTTTTCGGGGCTCAAAAAAAAAAAAAAAGACCTGGCCTTATTATATGAGAAACATGGTATTCATCTTCAGTATTATTGGTTGGCTAGTTGACACTGCCAAAGGTATCATCAGAGGAATGAAAAAAAATGTACACAAAAAGTAGTGGGACCCAATTGTGTGGTCATGTCCACTATCTTGACTTCATACTTACTCCTTAGGGATGCCCCTTTCAAGCCTCGCCTTCCCATTGGAATTAATTCTTTATGACAAGAGGATTAGGCCTAAAGCAGTAAGGGAGTGATCAAATATAAGTATTTTTTGGAGAAGTTAGGAAATTAAAAAAAAAAGCTACACAGGGAATCATTATACAGAATGGAGATTTTGTGTGACAAAGCTGAATGGGTGAGGGAAGGGCCATATCAAGGTATGCATGCACAGAGATTAAAAATACAAAGCCATGAAAGCCTTTGAAGGCAAGGAGAAACCAGTTTGTACAGGCAACATAAGGAAGTCAACAGAGAGGCTTAAGAAACATGGTCAGAAGGCTGAAAGAGGCATATAATTTTTGACAGCAGAGTGGTAGATGGATGTCACTGGATTATAGTTCAACGACAGAAAACCAGGGAGAAAAAGACTGTAATTAAGGCAAATGTTACTATAGTATAAACAAGAGTCTTACTGGAAAAAATAACACTCCAGCTTATTTCCCCAAAATAGCAAATTATGAGTTTTCTCATTGAACCCAATGTGTTTTTAGATAGTTCTTGATAAACCAACCCCAGCTTTATTAAATCATTTAGAGATTAAGACGAAGTAGTGGGTGTGTAATATCTTTAGGCCGGGTGCCACATAAGGCCTTTAATTGATGTGCCAGGGGATTACACTCTTAAGTCAAAAAAGCAGTTTGATTTCATTTTATTCAAAACACTGCTAATATGATTATCTCTCCTCTTGTATTTGATTGTGTTATGTCCTGAATTTGCATACTCGAAATCCCCGCGCCTTGATTGGCTAAGGCGCGGGGATTTCTGATTGGCCAGGCGAGCCGCGCTGATTGGCCCGATTGAAGTCTCCCGCGATTGGTTCAAACCAAGAGTGGGAGACTTGAATCGCTGCCATTGGCCGCGGCCGCCGCAGCGAAAAGTATAAAAGCCGCGGGCTTTTTACTTTTCGCCGGTTCGGTTCCCCATTGTAAATAAAGAGCTTTGAATGAAAGTCACCGACTCTGAGCGTCTTTGTGCGGACACGACACTGGCGACGAGGATGGGATCTCGCCCCTGAACCGAACCCCGTGTCCACCAAAGAACCAGCTCCAGCGCAGAGATGGCGAAGATTGCACCGCCCGCCCCCTTCAACCCCGCCGCCGAGGACTGGGAATCGTACTCAGATCGGTTCCGGATGTACCTGGAATGCGCCGGAATGAAGGACGCCCCGGGCCCGCTAAAACGCGCCGTCTTCCTTACTCACTGCGGACCAGAGGTCTTCCAGATGGCCAAAGCATTGGCCAAGCCGGCAGACGCAACCGCCATGGACTGGGACGTCCTCGAACCTATACTGCGGCGCCATTACGCCCCCGAAGTCCCCATCCTGATACGGCGCAACGAGTTCTACCGCCGCAATCAGAAACAAGACGAAAAATTGAGTGACTTCGTCGCAGAGCTACGGCGCCTAGGAGGACTCTGCGAGTTTGAAGGTCTGAACAGTCTCATAAGAGACCGCTTCGTACTCGGTTTATGGGATCCTACACTCCAGAGCCGACTTATGGCCAAGGGCGACATCAGCCTAGCCGATGCCCTTACCGCAGCCGCGGAAGCAACCCGCACGTCAGCTGACAGCATGCGAAGATCTGACGCGAAGGGCGGAAACAACAACCCGGCAAGGTCGGCCGACACAAGAAACGAAGCAACCGCACACTACGGAGAATACCAGTCAACCTCCAGCACGTCGGAAGACGAGGAGGACATACATCGCGTGCAGACGGGACGCGGCGACCAACGAAGTCGAAAAGGTCGTAGGTCGAGGACCAACTGCGTCGGGTGCGGCGGCGACCACCCCAGGTCAGAATGCCGATTCCTTGACTCTATCTGTAGGCATTGTGAACAACGGGGTCACATCGCCCGAGTTTGCCGCCAAAAGAAGACCCGCAGCCCGCCCAAATGGGAACAACACGACAGAAGGAGAGAAAGTTCCCCGCCCAGAGCCAGAGAGCGCCAACCAGACGGTAGATGGGACCGTGCTCAACGATCTTCAAGAGGCGGCGACGGTCGACGAAAGGAAGAGACCCACCAGACGGTGACCATCGGCCACGCCATCTCCGACGGCGCCAGAAAGGTACACGTAGAAGTCCATATTGAAGGCCAGCCATGCAAAATGGAAGTGGACTCCGGGTCCTACCTTTCCATGATTGCATGGCGCGAGATCAAAAGACTAGTGCCCACACTACAAAAAAGAAACGTGCCTGCCCAAAAGATCATCATAAAAGACTACCAAGGGAATCGCGTCCCGGTGGTGGGCACCAAGAACTTTAATATAACTTACAAAGGCCACACCGAACAACTGCCACTCACTATCGTCGATCGCGAACGCCCAAGCCTACTGGGCTTACAATGGTTCGCCCCGCTTGACATCGCGCTGACAGGAGTCAACCACGTCACCATCGAAGCTTGGGAACAGCGGCTAGCCCAGGAGTTCCAGGAGGTCTTCGATGGAGGTTTGGGCAAGTACCAGGGGCCCCTTATCTCGTTTGACCTAGACCCAAGGGTTCCCCCTAAGCGGCTTAAACCTAGAAGGGTACCATTCGCCCTAAAGCCTAAAATTGACGAGCAGATCGACAAGCTCGTCAAACAAGGGGTATTGCAACCGATAGACCATGCCAGATGGGAAACCCCTAAAGTGACCCCAGTAAAGCCAGACGGGTCCGTGAGAATCTGCGGGGACTATAAGGCCACCCTAAATGGCGCGTTGCAACAAAGCGCCTACCCAGTCCCAATAGTGCAACATTTACTGCACTCACTGGGAGGGGGCAAAGTCTTTGCCAAGCTCGACCTCGCCCAGGCATATCAGCAGCTACCTGTGGACGAGAAAACGGCGGAAGCCCAAACAATCGTGACCCATCGGGGGGCCTTCAAGTGTAACCGACTCCAATTTGGAGTCAGCGTGGCACCAGGCATCTTTCAGAGCCTGATGGAACGTTTGTTACAGGGCATCAAGGGGGTGGTGCCCTATTTCGATGACGTATTAGTGGCGGCGCCAAACGAAGCCGAATTGGAAAACCGACTCAGACAAGTCTTAACAAAATTTAAAGAAACAGGACTTAAAGTCAAACGAGAAAAATGCCAACTATGTACAAAGCAAGTAGAGTTTTTGGGCTATCTTCTAGACCGGCATGGCATTCACCCTACGACTAAAAAAGTGAAAGCCATCAAGGAAGCCCCCACCCCAAAGTCTAAAACGGAACTACAAGCGTTCCTAGGCTTGTTGAATTTTTATAATGTTTTCCTACCCCAAAGGCAACGGCGGCGGAACCTTTACATAGACTCCTGGACAAGACGGCAGCCTGGACTTGGGGGAGACGAGAGCAAGCCGCCTTTCAAAAAACCAAAGACCTCCTCACCTCCGACGCCGTCCTGATGCAATTCTGCGAAACCTTGCCCTTAGCTGTCACTTGCGACGCATCACCTTTCGGCGTCGGCGCTGTCCTCAGCCACACCCTCCCCGACCAGAGAGAAGCACCCATCGCTTTTTTCTCCAGGACTCTGACTAAACCGGAACGGAACTATAGCCAGCTGGACAAAGAAGCTTTGGCTATAGTTGCCGCCGTTAAGCGTTTCCACGAATACCTGTACGGCCGCCCGTTCACCATTGTGACAGATCATAAGCCATTGCTGGGCATCCTCGCTGGAAACCGGGCCACGCCGAACATCTTGTCACCCCGGATGACAAGATGGTCCGAATTCCTGGCAGCCTACAATTACGAACTGCTACACAAGCCAGGTAAGAAAATTTCACACGCGGACGCTTTAAGCCGCTCGCCTTTACCTGACTCCGAACCTGACCCAGCACCAACAACAAACACCCTAAGTATCGAAAGCTTACCTATTACCGCATCAGACATTGCCAGAGAAACCGTTAAGGATAGGCGTCTGGCGCGAATCTTACACTGGTTAGAAAAAGGTTGGCCGGAGAAAGACAATGACGAGACTTTTAAAACATTCCGACAGCGCCAGACTGAACTCTCACTACTGAGAGGATGTATTTTGTGGGGTGACAGGGTGGTCATTCCGGACAGATTGCAAGAGAGGGTCTTAGAGATGCTACATGAGGGTCATCCTGGCATCGTCAGGACTAAAGCCCTGGCCAGGAGTTACGCTTGGTGGCCAGGGATGGACAAGCAGATTGAGGCATGGGTCGCCAAATGCCACCGGTGCCAGGAGACCAGATCCAGCCCACCAGCAGCACCTATCCAGGACTGGGAGACACCACGGGGGCCCTGGTCCAGAATCCATTTAGACTTTGCTGGTCCCACAAATGGGCATACTTTTCTAATCACAGTTGACGTGTACTCCAATTGGTTGGAGGTATGCGACATGAAATCCACTACCACAGAGGCCGTCGTTAAAGAACTGTGTAAACTATTTTCCACGCACGGCCTCCCAGACGTCGTCGTCTCAGACAACGGGCCCCAGTTCACTTCCATCGATTTCGAAAGGTTCCTGGCGGAGAGGGGTATCCGCCACGCATTAACAGCACCGGCGCATCCGGCGGCGAACGGTAGGGCGGAACGGATGGTTCAGTTTACGAAAAAGACCCTCCGGAAAATGGACCACGGGGAGATCAGCGACAAAATCAACAAACTCCTCTTCATACAGCACATCACTCCCAATACCACAACTAACAAGAGCCCTGCAGAACTTCTAATGGGCAGAAAGCTGAGGTCCCCACTCGACAGGTTACACCCGACCTATAACCCGGAGCGGCCCCCAGACTCCAGTTCCAGGTACCGGACATTTGGCCCAGGTGACTTAGTCTACGCAAAGAATATGACGGGGGACCCCCTATGGATCCCAGCCGTCATAACTCAGGTCACTGGTCCGCGGTCGTACCGGCTCCAAACCATCGATGGGCGAGCCTGGAAGCGACACATCGACCAGCTCAGGTCACGAACAGCGACCGACCTCAACCCCCAAGACACGAACCAAGGGGGGAGGGAATACCCGGATAGACAATCGCAGGAAAAAATAAACCAAAAATACTCACCGGAACACAGCCATCGCGAGTCCCCTCCGGAGAAGAACCACCTGGCCAGCTCTACCGACTCGGAGAAGCCAAGCGGGAGCGGCGAAATCCGTAGCTCAACCGACCCGGTAGGCCCAGGCGGGAGCCACGGTGAAAGAACCGGCCCGATCATCCAGCCGGTTCGCACAGAGGCAGGAGCAGCCAAAAAGATGACTGCTCCGGCCGAGTTACAGCTTGCAAGTGAGTTGCGCAGGTCAACTAGGACTCGACGGAGCCCCGCCTACCTGCGTGACTACACCACGTGATGGACCATACCAAGAGGGGAGGGGTGTTATGTCCTGAATTTGCATACTCGAAATCCCCGCGCCTTGATTGGCTAAGGCGCGGGGATTTCTGATTGGCCAGGCGAGCCGCGCTGATTGGCCCGATTGAAGTCTCCCGCGATTGGTTCAAACCAAGAGCGGGAGACTTGAATCGCTGCCATTGGCCGCGGCCGCCGCAGCGAAAAGTATAAAAGCCGCGGGCTTTTTACTTTTCGCCGGTTCGGTTCCCCATTGTAAATAAAGAGCTTTGAATGAAAGTCACCGACTCTGAGCGTCTTTGTGCGGACACGACAGATTGCTTTCTCATACAGATGGAAACTTTTATCAAACATATCTGTTAAAGAAATTCACCTTTTGGATTAATTTGGGCAGCACTCAAATTTTGTACAACAGGTTGAGTGCACCCATGGTGTAATGTCTGTCTCTTAAAATAATAAAACCAACCTTCCTTCCTTCCTTCTTTCCGAATAGTATATATTTCTCAGCTGCTTCTTAGAATATCCATTTTCCAATCTAAGTTCACTGATTGTCTCCAAACAAGCATCATTCATGTTTCTTGGTTTGTTCATCTGTGCACAGATAAAAGAGACTACCAGTTGCTTTGACCTGGATTGCTTACATATTGCTTAAGAATTGAAGAGCAGCTAAAAGGCATATTACACAGCCATAAAAAAATCTGTTCTTCTGTGGTAGGTTTCCCCCCCCCCCTTTTTTTTTTTTTTTACTGTGGAGCTATGCAAGTTGAGAGATGTAAAAGAAACTGAGATCATATTGTAATGCATGAGAAAATTGAAATGCCTTAGGACAACATCATAACCATTGCCAGTTAAAGTACTGGATTCAGAAATAGAATCCATTTACCTTCCTTTCACACAATTCACAACTGTGTTACAAAAGGAAAAGAATATCTGATGGAAGAATCATGACACAATGATATTTCCCTTTGGTTTGAAAAAATCATAGGACCAATTACAGAAGCAAGGAGAAACACTTACGGAAGTTGTAGAGGGGGGTTAATTTTGAAACCTTGGTCTCCCACATGGTGAATCATCCACCCCTCCTATATAACAGATAGTAGATATGTTAGATTAGCGTAAAGGTACAGGTGTATATTATAAATTACACATGATGTCCTAGGTATTCAATTATGTATTTATTTTTTGGCTTCAGCAGCTGTCAATCCTTAGCTTTCCTTGGCCTTGATTAGTACTTGGGACTTCTTGGGAAATCCAGGCCTGAAAATATTAGAGAAATTGATAGCATTATGGAGGGAGAAAATTTCTGTAATGTTGCCAAGAGAATTGCATGGAAGCAGTCCTTGTAAATATTAATTAGTTGTGGCCAAGATAGATAACAAGTATCATCCAGAAACTTGGAATTACAGCTTCCAGAAACCTTTGCCATTAGCCAATGATGGCTAGGATTGCTAAGACATGAAAATTTGAAGCTGGAAGATAACATGTTCTGTTCTTAAAGATTTCAGATCTCATGGGATAAGAATCGCGTAAGTATTTCCTGTAAATTGTTCTCCAAAAGAATAAGGCGTAGCTGAGAATTTATGTACAGATAGCAGACATTCCATTATTAATTGGCATTAATTCTTTTAGTTAGCTATTTTGAGAACATCTTGGTAGAAAAATTGGGGCAAAATAGCTTAAATAAAAAATGAAATTATGAAAAGAAAATTATCCTCATAGGAATGTGGCTTGCTTAATAGTATTTATACTTGTCTAGTAAAAATAGAGACTTCTGCACTACTCTTACTGGTCAAAGGATAAGAAAGTTAGCCAACTGATTGACGTCTCTAATAAATAGCCAAATTTTTCTGAAGAACTTAAGAGAAGTTAGCCAGGGCACATAACACAGTTATTTCAGTACAGCATCATGCTATTTGTAAAAAGCTATGGCTGGATGCCTATTTCCAGAAATTCAGTTCCAGTTTCCAAACACTCAGTTGCATCAATAGCAAAAAAAAAACATATTTTTGTACTAGTGCTTTGGTTTGTCCGTCCTGGCAAGGCTAAGAATCAGACTCTAAAAATATTGTGCACATAAGCCATGTAGAGAAATTAAACCAAATAATAAAGACAGAAAGAATCATGACACACAGAAACTTGCCAGCAATCAATAAATGACAGACCCAAAAAAATGGAAACAGACTTCATTTTTTCATTATTATAAAATAAAAAATCAAGATCATCATCATTTGGAAATGAAATGTTGGCCTCAGATTAGGTGAAAAATAAACAACAGACCTAAAACTGATGTTTGTGGGTTAAAATTTATAATTAAGAAGGATTTACTTGGTAATACAATTGGCAGCTAACACCAAAGGTTTTTTAGTAATAAATGAGATTGCTGGAGTGCGGGAGATAAGATACTCTCAATTTATTTATCATGAATGAATGAATTTTCTTTTTCTCATTCTAAAGAACAGGTAGTAAATAATCCATGTTATTACTCAATGAAAAAGGATTTCTTTTTTCTGGTTGCATTTTACTTTCGTGGAATTTTTCAAATCTTCCAAGTCAGGATCTGGAGCCATCCGCTGGACTCACATGGTGTTCTAAGCCACAGGCTACTTTACTGACCAAAACTCAAATTGGTAGTTTCATATACAATGCAAAATCATGAACTTTAGTTTATTCTAAACCAAAATTAATCTGAGCCAGATTAAGGCATAGAAATTGACCCCTGTCTAAATGTCCTTTCCCCCCTCTTTTTTTTGGGGGGGTGGGGGGTGGTTGCCTTCAAGACAGTGTTCTGTCCTGGCAACTGTTTGGATAAATTCCTTGCAGCTTTCTTGGAGAGATTTTGGAAGAAGTTTGCCATTGCATGCTTCCTAGGACTGAGAGGGAGCAACTGGCCCAAAGTCACTTGACTTCATGCCTGAAACTAGCTTGCCTTAAGCACTAGACCAAACTGTCAAACTGGCGTCAAACTGGTGGCCCGTGGGACGGATACGTCATGCGCAGGCCATGCCCACCCCAGCTCCACGAAGGGAAAAAAAACCATTGTGATAGGTCACATGATGGCAATGTGACACCACAAGTTTGACACCCATGCAGTAGACCATTTGGTTCTTGGGGATGCTCAAAACACTACATGGGCAATCTTACAAAATGGCTGCTGTATGGGTACCCACCAAATTAATGGCGTGCCCTCCCCATGCCCCACACCCAATACTTTTTCCACCCATCTTCTTTTTCTGGACAGATTGATGCCACTTGCAAGCAACATTTGAGAAGCAGTTTTGACTTATTTTTATTCTCAAGGAATGCTTCTTTAATCCATGCGGTACCCTGAGGTATTATTGGGGGGAAAAATCAGAGGTTATTGCTTCCCTTTTAATGTTTTTAAAATTAATTTTAAAAAATAATGTGAAGCAGAGAATCCAGTGAATGCCAAGGGAATGTTGCCTGGCACACTGGTCCACATCAGGGATGTCAAGATAGCACCTTTGTTTGCAGAACCTTCACAGAATCTTCATTTTACATTTTCCTATTTAATTCCAAATAAAAGATAGTGTTGAGGTATCCCCAGGGACACAAAATGCAAAATGTAGTGGATAGTTGTTTAAAAAAAAAGTTTGAAAAATTATTTTGTGGTTGATTAAACATAGAATCCTAGAGGAGAAACAATTTGCCCCTTTTGAATTATTTTCCAAAAGGGAAAAATACTGATAAAATTTTCATGGACAAGATTCAGAGTTCGTGTACTTTAAAAGTGTGCAAAATACAGGTGAATGGCCTTTCAATCTAAGGCAGTGGCCCCCAACCTTTTTTGTGCCGCGGCCCGGTACCGGCATCACAAAATGATCCGCGGCCCGGTACCGGCATCAGTACGCATGACAAGGCAGGGCGAGCCGAGCAACCGGCCAGCCAGACATCCCCCGCTTCTCCCCGCCACTTTGTACCAGGAGTCCTTTGTACCATTTTTGTGCTTTTTTGTGCTTTCTTAATCTCCTCTGCCATCAGGACGGCTCTTTGTTCGAAGCCGTCCCCCCCCTTTGATGAAACTAAGGCACGAGGATTCCTTCAGGACCCAAATGCAGCTTTCCAATCGAAAAAGCTCACCCAGAAGCACTTTCTTGTTGAAACAAGATGGCGGCGCCCAGCAAACCAGCGCCCCGGTAGAAAATGATCCACGGACTGGTACTGGTCCGGGGCCCGGTGGTTGGGGATCTAAGGGACAGGTAGTCCTTGATTTAGAACCATTTGTTTAATGTCAGTCACAACAGCACTGAAAAAAGTTACTTATGACTGTTTCTCACACTTATGACTATTACAGCAATCTTGTGGACATGTGATCAGAATTTGAACCCTTGGCACCTGGTATTTTTTTTTATGACAGTTGCAGTTTCCTGGGTCATGTAATCTGACTCTCTAATAAGCAAAGTTAATGAGAAAGTCAAATTAACTTAATAACTGTGTTACTAACCTAACAACTGCAATGAATCACTTAAGAACTGTGGCCAGAAAGCTCGTAACATAGGGCATAATTCACTTAACAACAGTCTTGGTTATCAACAGCCATTTGGAGCTCAATTGTGGTTGTAAATCAAGGACTACCTGTACAAGAAGTTTTTCAGCAGTCCAATTTTCTTTGGCTCCCCCATTTTCTGTTTAAATTTCATAGAAAAACCCTCTCAAAAGCTCAATAAAAGCTCTTTTACTGAGCTTTTTCAAAATGGATGGATGACAGATTTTGGCATAACATTAGGAAAGAAATCATTACTAGGCAAACATCTTTATTAGGAAGCAAGAAGCTTTTAGATCTTCAGAAGTCTTTATCAGTCTGTGATACCAAAATCCAAGAACAGGAGAAGAAATAATAAGTGTTCCACAATTAGATCAGAATAATGTACCTATAGAGTCTGCAGTTCAGATTCAGATTAAAGGCTGGGGCTTAAGTCTAGAAAATAAAGCACCGATAGTTGCAAATAAATTGCTGCTAATTGCAAGTATCAGATTACACTTAGCATTGTACCTCAAAGAAACAGTGGCTGAATCTACAATCCTGGGAATTTATCTCTAATCTCAGGTCTATTTTGGACAAATCATACAGAAGAGGAACAATATTATCTTTGTTTTAGTAAGATTGGACGTTAAACTTTACCAATGAAACATGTAATTTTAATTTTTCACAAGTAGAATTAAACTTTAGTAATTAGATTATGTTTCATCCTTTGGCTTTAGTTGCTTTTACATGTACATGAATGCGCCAGTATCGGTATGCACAGCTTTATAGCAAATTGAGAAAAAACAGGAGCAGCATGGAAGAAAGCCCAAGTTGGCCATCAATAGCTTCTTGGTGAAAGGACCCATCACATAGACTTCAGAACAGAGACTGACCCATGAAAACAGGGGAGTGATGTTGCTAGCTACTAGCTCTTTAGTACATCATCTTCTTGAAAAGTTGATGGGGAATACAAAGCAAAGCTTGACACAGAATACGAACTTTTAGCATATGAGAACAGGCATTACTTTTCCTTCTCTATTTCTCCAGTGAGTGGATTTTTCCGCCTTCTTAAAGGGGGAATTATGACAGAAATGAACCAGACTTTCAGAAAGATATGACTGACAGGACAAAAGCTATAAAATTTGGTACAGACACTGTTTTGAGCATACCAAGTGGCTTTCTCACCAAGAGCTAATAGAAATATCCCATTTCCTCATGACTGGATTTCAAGATACATTCTCTAACTCATTCGGAGGCTATAAGCCACTGCTGACAAGAGGGCAAATGCTTGAAACTTGTTACATCTATGACAGATTTTCTTTCTTTCTTTCTTTCTTTCTTTCTTTCTTTCTTTCTTTCTTTCTTTCTTTCTTTCTATCATCTATCTATCTATCATCTGCCATCTATCTATCCACTGTATCAGATAAATCTTCGCTTGTTAAAATATTTTCATTTTATAAACATTTTTTTAACATTGCTATCTCTCCCTCATATTATTCTATTGGAGAAAACCAGTAATAACTGAAATGATGCCTTTTTTTCAGCAGGCTATAAAACCGTGACAATATAAGTATCATAGATTGACTCTCCTCTCCCAGCCCATAAAATACTCTTATGTATTTGGGTGAAATTAGGCTCGCTTCAAAACAGCTAACTATATTGGAACAATGGTTCTCTATAGTGAAAGCTTTAATTTTCCAGAAGGACTGTGCTGAATAAGATATCTTTCCCTCCAGATATGTGTAGATTTCCCTAACTTTGGGGCTTTTGGGTGCACCAGAGCTGTTTTGATGCTTTCAATCGTCAATTCTTATTTCCTTCCTTCATTTTTTTTTAGCACCCTGTGCATTGCTCCTTTCTCCCCTCCCCCCAATGCTTTTATGAAGGATTTCAGCTTCCCCCGCCCCTGAAAAATTAATTATAGAAATCATTAGTATTAAAAAGGTAATATAATGGTTCCAAGAACAAGCTTCAGAGAGTATCTGCATATTTAATCATCTAAGTTAATAAATATTTAATCATTCATTGAATTCAGGTTCTGTCTTGAAGCTTAACTTGATAACAAACCTTGCAACTGGTAGAACTAATTGGTACAGAAGAAGTGAATAATTTATCAGAATGAAAAGCGCCGGGTTTTTGGAAGGTGTGCAGAAACCAGGAACTCACCGCTGTTTAAGGAGCTAACAGGAAACAATGGTTCCTTCAAGCGTTTGCAAGCGCACTGCTGCCCTCTGGAGGCCCACACTGATCACTGGCATCTCTCTTTGAGAAGAGAACTATAAGGCTGACTACAAAGTCAGATCCATTAAGTTTTAAATATTCATGCATTTCATTAAAGCTATCATAATTGGTCTACCATACACATTGCTTATGCATAGACCATCAAGTGTTTAACCTCTGAAAGCTTGCATGCGTATTTAAATATATCTGTTAGGTCCTGTCTTGGTGGCTTCAGAGAAATCTTAAACCACATGGAGCTGGATTAGAAAAACAAGAATCAAAGGAAACAGAGGCCAAAGAAACAAAGCATGGTAATAGTGATGTTGTTATTTGTTTCTTCAGCATGATCAAATTGTACGGTTTTGAAACATTTGAGGGGGCAACCTCCCCCTCAAAGCATGAAAATTATTTGACAGTCTTTAATGGCAAGCTATTTCTTTACGGCTATTTCCCACACACATTTAATTTGCAGAGCACAGATTTGGAAAGCAGAATGGAAGCGTCTGTTTTAGATGCACTGCAAAATTATGGTCAGATTAACTAAAAAAGAAAATATCCAATATCCAGAGATGGTCTTCAGCAGGTTCTGACCAGTTCTGGAGAACCAGTAGGGGAAATTTTGAGTAGCTTGGAGAACCGGCAAATACCCACTCTGACTGGAGATTTAACAGTATCCTTCCCCTGCCACACCCACCAAGCCACGCCCACAGGACCGGTAGTAAAAATGTTTGAATCACACCACTGACAACATCTCATCAGATTCTAGAGTTAAATAGTCAAGGAACCTATAACATTAGAATCTGTTGCATCGAAACCTTTTTATATGCAGTGTTTATAGTCTGCTTTATAGCAGCCAATCTGACCAAAACCATATGTCAAGTGATACCCAAAAAGGACTATTTCTTTCATGACAATCAAATATATTTCAATCACATTCTGCCTAATCAAATCCCACTTATTTTAGAAGCCCACTTAATTTAGATTTCTGGAATAGGCATAGCAAACTGACGATGTCTCCATGATAGTTTAGCCAATGACTGTGGCAAAGAACAAAGAATCAGTGAGTAGACCAGTCCCTTGGAACCTCTTTGGATAAGGTGAGAATAGACGATTGCCCACATGTGCTCCAGGTGGCTGCTCCTCAAAAGGAGATCACAGAATAGTAGTTTTCTGCTGCTTAGAGTGCCAGGAGACAATGGGACCAGCCATCCTGCTTGCAACAACAGCAGAGCTTTAGAAAGGACAGTAAGTTTACAAACCTCATTTTCTAATCACTTTCAGAAATTGCCTATTAACCATCTTAAAGCCATTAGACTTCTTCAGAAAAATCACTGGGTAAGTTTAACTATGCCTCTAAACAAAATACAAATTACTTACAAGTTTAAGAAAGTAAAGGATTTAAAACGAACAATCAAAAGCTAAATAAGATTTTGATCTAAAAAAAAGTTATACACAGATTAAAGGTGCAGTTAAATTGTGGGTACTGGCTTTTACTATAAGATTTTGGAAGCGACTGTAAAAAATAAACAGCTTTTTATAGGAACCAGAGTTATTTTGGCTATCTTAGTTCATTATAAAGATAAGTGGCTTTATGATTTTAGGGGGGATTAAAGATTCTAAATAGAAGAGGGAAGGGTTTGAAATAAATCAGCATTCAACCACTGGTCAACTTTTAAGTATAAAAAACAAAGTAAAACAATAAATTCAAAAAGTAAAAGTCCAGGTATGTTTAAGAAAATGAAACTGCTAACAGGAGGATATACTCAATGACTTTCCTATCACTTCCATATGGATCTGAGCCACAATCCAGGTTATCTGAAGGATGATGTCTCTCCACCATGTCATTCACCCAATCCACCAAAGCAGGGAGGCAGGGAATGTTGTGGGTTCTCTCTCCTAAGGGTGCACATCTGGCAAGAACCAGAAGTCCTTCTCCAATTGTTTTACTACTGGTTCTGTGGGCCTGGCAGGGGAAGGAGACTGTAAAATCTCCAGACAGAGGTGGTATTTGCTGGTTCTCTGAACTACTCAAAATTTCCACTACTGGTTCTCCAGAACTGGTCAGAACCTGCTGAATACCACCTGTACTCCCACCCTTTGGAATATCACCCCCACAGAGATTAGACTGGTTCCTACTTTGACACTCTTTTGCAAGGTCTTTAAGATTTGGTTTTTGCCAACAGGCCTTTTATTTTTTTGTCCAAAGTCACTGAGAGTGAGTGGGTGACCATTTTCAAGGTAAATAAATAAGTAAATAAATAATGTAGTCATTTGCGGTATCTGCCATCCCGCATCTGATGGGCGGCTCATGAAAGGGAGCGAAGGGAAGAGAAACGACAGGAAGCAAAGTTTCCTCTTGATGAGCGCACCCCGAATGTCTTGGCACATGCTCTTTTATTGTGCTTTTTTACAAGAAAATGATTTAATCAAAAAGCTCAAGTCAAACATGGTAATCTCATCAGGATGTGCATGTTTACAAAGCTGCATACCGGACAGATTATTTACAATGTGGATAAGCTTATTAACAAACGTCTAGCTCCTTGTCTCTTGTACGTGCCTTGCAAAGGTCACTGAAGAGACAGAAGTTAATGATTACACGTGAATGATACAATGTTGCAAACGCATGAATGATACATAGTTGCAATGATACATAGTTGCAAACACATGAATGATACATAGTTACAACAGTCATTTCTCCAAAATAAAGGGGGAAATGTTGTAAAGCACATACTAAGACAAAGTGCTTCAATTTAACTGGAGAACTCATGTTAAATTTGTGCTACACTCTTAGATGTCTTGGGAGTAAATCCTTTTGCATTTGATAGGCCTTTCTTCAGAGAAAACAGTGATTACAATTTCATTTGCATAAAGTCTGGATCCTATCTGGTACCTGGGAATTGGGGTTACCTTTCTAAAAATGTCCATAGAGGCCAGTGGTGAGATTCAATTTTTTTTTTTACTACTGGTTCTGTGGGCGTGTCTTGATGGGCATGGCGTGTCTTGGTGAGCGTGGCAGGGGAAGGATATTGTAAAATCCCCATTCCCTTCTCGCTCTTGGGGGAAGGATACTGCAAAATCCACATTTTTTCCCCATCCCACTAACCTGCTTTCCAGCTCCATTCTCCTGTGCAGGGCAACAAAAGAAAACTCAGCCAATCAGCTGTGACTCAGAAGGCAGAGAATAGATGGGGGCAGGGCCAGTCAGAGGGGGGTCTCTGAACTACTCAAAATTTCTGCTACTGGTTCTCCAGAACTGGTCAGAACCTGCTGAATACCACCTGTGCTAGAGGCCTTTCAAGCACCATGGGCCACTTTGGGTGACAATGCTTCCACTCTCCTTTGAGTTGCCTTAGAACAATCTTTGTGTTTTATTGAACCCACAAGCAATAGTTCCATCTGCTTAACAGAGATAACAAAACAAACTGTACAAAGCTTACACCATCCCATTATGTTTCAAAGCTTAATTCAAGTGGAGGTTTTGAAAAGAAAAGGAGACCTAAGATTTCAGGAAATGCCTTCTTCTAAATGAAGCCATGTCATGATAACAAAGGACCAGGGGGTAGGTTGAAGGTGTGGGAAGCAGATGCAAATCCATTTTCAGACATGGAAGCTCTTAGGGGACTCATTCATTTGCCCTGATCCAAGCTGCCTCCTTCTTCACAGCCATTCTTTTCGCCCTACCAACAAAGCTAGTAGAAACAATCTTTTAAAAAGAAAGCTTGAAAAATGGAAGCACAGAGTTTTCAAACCATTCTATGCTATCCTCACTGCTGCTTTAAAGGAAGGAGTTATGACAATGGCTTGGACCCCTGACATAAATTAGCTACAATGAAGGATTTTTTTCCACTGATTTTAGTGAAAGTAGCTTAGCTGCTACCTGGTGTCCGCTTTACACTTTGTTGTTGCTGGGGCTTGCCTGCTTCTTTGCTCTTTGTTTGTTGCTCACCACTTTCGATTCAATTTGCACAGAATATTGACATGCGAATGTTATAGGTCAATGTAAATAAATAGAAGTATATCAACCACGTCGCTATCAATTAGAGCAATCCATCCCAATCCCATGTTTGTAGTGGTGTTAGGACTTCAATTCTCAGAAATTAATTTTAATTCTGTTCGCTGCCTTGAGTATTCTTTGGAACAGGTAACTGGGTAGGCAGGATATAAATCAAGTAATAATTTTTTAAAAATAGATTCCCATCGCTGGATTTCTCCCGTTTCAAAGCTAAGTATCACTCTCAATTGCTTTGAGATGTATTATGATAGTTTCTTTACACATTAGGGACATAGAAGCATTGCAATTAAAACTAAAGATTGACTTTACAGCCTACTTCACTTACAACATAGGCGTCTTAAGGAAAAATTTCTATGCTGCAGGCCCTTTGAAAGTATAAGATAAATGCAAGATGGGAATTTCTTCTTAGATAGATGCTATGCTTGAGAAATACTCTTCTCAGAAATACTCATTTTTTCCTTAATTTCCTTTGTTTACTAAGTGAAGATCTTTGCACTTGTGGAAAACTGCCTGCCTGTCTATCATCTACTTACCTACCTACTTTCCTATCTATCTTTTCAATTTATAAGATTGTCTGTCTCAAATTTTGACTCTGGGCAGCTAATATTAAAACACCAGCACAAAAATATAAAAAATAGAAAGACAAAATGTTTTTTTTTTTAAAAACCAGCAACCAAGATAAAACCAAACTCATCCATTGCAAATGAAGCATAACCAATGTATAAACTCAGCAATACCTCTTGATCGCCAGGCCTGGTGACCAAACTATGTCTTTAAGGCCTTAGGAAAGGCTGGAAGAGATGGGGTCAGTCTAATCTCTGGGGAAAAGACCTTCTGAATGCCATAACAGAAGAGGCTTTCTTCTTGGGCTCTTCCAGATGGCATTCCTTAACAGATGGAACTTGGAGCATGCCTTTTCTACTGAACTTAATGGGATGAGAGAATAACTGGGGAGAGCTGCTCCCTCAGATAACCTGGTCCTATTTCATGTCTGTGTTTCTATTTTGATGGAGGGGGAATATTTGTATGGAAGGGAGTGATATTAATAGAGCAATCAGCCATTCTTATTTATTACAATAAGGTACCTGGCATTTGATGGAAGCATTGTTCATGTTGCTCTGTATCATGTGATTATTTTGTAAAACACTTGTTACTAATATAGGCTTATTGTTTTATGATTAATTCCAGCACTTGAAAAGGCAGGGCATTGTCTCAAAGAGCTTCTTTATGTTTCTTTAAAGAAGTTTTTCCACAGAGGAAAAACAATACAAATCTTAAAGAAATAGAAAAAAGAAATAATAAAGTGAAAAAGAAGTAAATAAAGAGATGGGAAAGAAGAGAAAAGAAAAAAAGAGAATAATTTAAAAAGTGGTTTCTAATCTCAACAAGTTATATATTTCACCCTCTGCAATGTTACATCAAAGTTTCCTTTGTTCCCTAATCTATTATTTATAATAATCAAATCCACACGTTCACTTTTTTTTCTTTTTTCCACAAAAAGTCCATAAGGAGTTTCCAATCACTAATAAATGTAGTGATTGATCTTTCTCTAAGTAAACAAGTTAATTTTGCCATCTCTTGTTAGTTCCATCATCTTCACCAATCATTCATTTCTTTCAGATATTTCAGAATCTCTTCATTTTTATATTTACAATTATCTCGCAGCAGTGTTCATATACACAACAACACAACAACCACAACCACTACCTCAATTACAATCACAATTACAACCAAAAATAACCACCAAACCACAGCCACAAACAATTTCTATCCCTTCAAATAATTCTACAAATAATATCTCCTTACTCATCAGAGACATCATGGAATGTGAACAGAAACGTCCAAATGCCATCTTATTTGGTCTTGAAGACACCAATGGATCAGACGACATCACCAAACTTCGTGATATCATAAGCAACTCACATGTAATAAACATCTCTCCTGAAGATATCATTGAAATAACCAGAGATGGCCCTGACTTCAAATACAATGACGGCTCTATGGCCGCAAGATTTTGTGGAGTTGTTTGCAAAAATGAGTCCAACAAACGTATATTCATTCATACAATAAACGTCATTGCAAAATCCAATCCTACCCATAAAAAATTTCGCTCAAGACCAGACTTATCCATACTGCAAAGAATCCGCTCCTGTGAACAGAACTTAAAAAACATCTAGACAATGGAGAAAAAGATCTGTACATTGACTACCATGCTGATTGCATCAAAAGAAAGTCACACAACCAGCAACTCCGCATCCAACCCTACCCCATCCAATCCAACATCACTCAAATCTAAGCATGCATGCCCCTAACTACCTCTATTCCAATCACAACTGGCCTTAAATGCAAGCTACTCAATGCAAGAAGCCTTGTAAATAAAATCCCTGAATTTCTCCTCTTACTAAATACGACTAAATTTGACATAATATTTGTCAGTGAAACATGGCTCAATGCATCTCTCCCTGATTCCATTACCACAGTAAGAGATTATCATGTTTACCGGTCAGATTGTGAAATCCGTAGAGGAGGTGGTGTTGCTATCTTCTATAAAAAGTCCCTACATCTAAAAAACATCCAAGTTACCCAGGAGCTTGCTCTTCCTGAGACTGTGAACTGTCCTTAAATATCACATTTCGATTCTTACTATGTTACAGAGCCCCTGATTATGACATCGAACATGTAAACAAGTTAAATTCACTATTAACATGGGCAGCATCCTGCCCACACGCTTTTATCTTTCTTGGTGACTTCAATCTACCTCATATTAACTGGACCCTAAATGAATGTACAACTGAACCCATACATGCAACCTTCTACCATGCTGTAACAATTCTGGGACTGGAACAACTAGTAACCAACAATACTAGACTTAACAACTGCCTCAATCTCATCTTCTGCAATAGTTTGAATTCAATTTACAGAATACAAATTCTGTAAAGAATCCTTTTCCAACAGAGACCACAACATGATTGACTTTTGTCTCAACATACGTCCACACAAAAATCATCATAATGATGGGATCCCCAACTATAACTTCAAAAAAGGCAACTATGATCTTATAGATAACGATCTCTCATCTCTTGATGGGCAACTTCTATTCACTGGATGCAATACTATTGAGGAACATTACAACATATTTTTACTTGAAGTCAAAAGAGTCATCAAACTATATGTACCAATAACAACTCCCAAAACAAAACAAAAAAGCAGATTACCCATAACAATAAGGAAACTTCAATCCAAAAAGAAATCACTTTGGCAGAAAAACAAATCTGGTCACGTTGCCAACTTCAAAAGCCGATACAAAAATTTATGCCACCAGATAGAAACTGAATGCACCAATTATCACATTAAACAAGAAGAAAACCTTCTATGCACCAATTCCACCCACGCTTTCTACAATTTTGTAAACAACAAACTAAAAGACTCAAGGTCCATCCCATCCCTGAAAGGACCTAAAGGTAAAGACTGCAATGATGACTCCATTAAAGCCAACCTCTTTTACACATTCTTTGGCTCAGTATTTGTAAACAGCAATGGATCATGCCCAGTATTTCCTAGTCGAACCACAGACAAATATACAGATCGAATACATATTGATTTTACAGAAGACAATGTTGAAAAAGCACTACACAATCTAAAACTATATCTATTTATTGGACCAGACGGAATATGTGCATACTTCTTAAAAAAGCTATCCACTGCCATAGCAGAACCTCTAAGCATAATCTTTGAAAAATCTTTCAGGACCAGTTCCTTGCCAAACCTATGGTCACAAGCCACAGTCATCCCCATCTTCAAAAAGGAGAGCCCAGCCTAGTTGAAAATTACAGACCAATCTCTTTATGCTGCATCACCTATAAAGTCATGGAATCAATTATTAACCAATCCATCATCCTCCACTTCAAAACAAACAACCTACTCTCTAATAAACAATTTGGTTTTAGGAAAAAAACTATCATGTAATCTGCAACTCTTACACTGCAAAAACATATGGACTACACAACTCGATCAGGGCAAAGCAATAGACGCAATCTACATAGATCTGTAAAGCCTTTGATTCAGTGGTACACAACAAACTACTCCTAAAACTAAAATCTTATGGTATCTCTGGAGACCTGCATAACTGCCTAGAAGCATTCCTATCAAACAGACAACAAATGGTCAAAATTGGGAGCATCCTATCAAATGGTGTCCCCCAAGATAGTGTTTTAGGACCAACTTTTTTCATAAATGACCTCTGTGATCATATGAAGAGCAACTGCATTCTCTTTGCTGATGATGTAAAGCTATTCAACACCACAGACAATACTGCTACCCTTCAAAAAGACCTTGACTATGTATCAGAATGGTAAAACAAATGGCAACTTCAAATCTCAACAAATAAATGCTCTGTCCTACATATTGGCAAAAAAAAATAAATCAGAAAATAAAATACAAGCTGAATAGTCAAGACCTTGTTGATGATCCAAACTCTGTCAAGGATCTTGGAGTACTCATCTCAAATGACCTAAGTGCTAGAGTCTACTGTAACTATATAACCAAAAAGGTGTTAGGAGTTGTTAACCTGGCCTTACGTAGCTTTTTCTCTGGTAATATCACACTACTAACTAGAGCATACAAAACATTTGCTAGACCAATACTCGAATACAGCTCATCAATCTGGAACCCACATTATATATCACATATTAACACAGTTGAGAAAGTCAAGAAATATTTCACAAGAGTTCTCCACTCCTCTACTCGTTGCAGAATACCTTATGCCACCAGACTCAAAATTCTAGGCCTAGAAATCCTAGAACTACTCTGCCTTTGATCCAATCTAAGTATAGTATATAAAATCATACATTGCAATGTCCTACCTGTCAATCAATACTTCAGCTTCAACCATAACAACACAAGAGCAAACTATAGATACAAACTCAAGGTTTATTGCACCAAACTTGATTGCAGGTAATATGACTTCACCAACAGAGTGGTCAATGTCTGGAATACTCTACCTGACTCTGTGGTTTCTTCCCCAAATCCCAAAAACTTTAACCTTAGACTGTCTACTATTGACCTCACCCCTTTCCTAAGAGTTCTGTAGGGGGCGTGCATAAGCGCACCAATGTGCCTATCATCTCTGTCCTGTTGTTTTTTTTATATTTTTTAAATTTTTCTTATATGTATCCATGTATTCATAACTATGTTTTTACTTATACCTATTATCTTGTAAGCAATTGACAGATAAAATAAATACATAAATAAATATCTATATAAAAGTAATTTTCCAGATATATTTTTTTCTAGTTATCTGTCTATTAATTCCAACAAGAAAAGTTCTGGTTTCAGTTGAATCTTAGTCTTTAAAATACTTTAAATATATGTATGTAAACACAAAATTTTCTGGCTGTTTTACAAGTCCACTAAACATGAAAAAAATGACTCTTCATGTTGTCCTCATTTCCAACATAAATTTGAGGTACTTTATAATTCTAGATAATTTTCTGGAGTCATTTTTTAAAAAAATCTGTTTTAACATAATGTGAATTCAATTTTTTAACCACATATTGTACCAAATACATTATATTCAATGTTCTTAGCCCGTTTTATTCTATACTCTTTCACTTGTTCGTCCTCCATTTCAAATTTCAGCTAGCCTTTATATATTTTGACAAATTACATGTTCATGATTTGTACATAATACAACTTCAAATTCTGTCTTTTGTTCCTCAATTCTAAATGTTCTAATCTACCTTGAATTTTTCCCTTAGCTGTACATACAAACCATAAGAAACTAAATCCCTCAGCAGCCAATTGTTCTCTTGATTTCATCTTATATTCTCAATTTACTTGTTCTAACAGTTCTCAATAGATTAACTATTTCTCTTTGCCTGCTGTTTTTTTCCTCTAAAATATTTCTTGTGTTGAGATCTATGACAGCATTTTCAGGTACAGTCTGGGTTTATATCTATTCCATATGCTCAATATGGTACTTTTGATATAGTGATTTTAAAAATCAGCATTAACTTAAACTTTATAGTACCACAGAAAACGATGTCATCCAAACCTCAGATCGTGCCCTTTTAATTCTAAAATTATTTAATTTCTCAGCACCCTCTATTCTTTCTTCTAGACCAAACAACTGGTTACAAAATATAGTTTTAAATCAGAAAATCCCCCCTTCAATGGTTTTGAAATATAAAAGACTTCAAGTAAAATAAGAATACCTTCTTCCAAAAATGCTTCCTACTTCCTTCTGCCTAAAGTTTGGAAGCTTTCTTTGTTTTTCAATTCTGACTTTTTGTGATCCAATGAACCTCTTTTGGCCAGGATTGCTTGCATGCCTCCTTGAGTTTTTGTTAAGTTCATGCTTGTGTCATCAATGATAGTACCTAAATACCTTGTCTTCTGTCAGCCTCAACTACCTTCAATCTTTCGTCAAGGTTTTGTTCAGGGACCCTTGCCTCAGCATTAGATATTATAGAAACTAACCAAGGAAAAAACCAAAGTAAATCTATGATGAACTCTGAATGACCAAGAGGAGTAAAAAAATAACAGCAATAGAGACCCAATTATATCTTCTTCTTCTTTTTTTTTTTAACAAACTTTATTCAGTTTTTACATTAAAAACAAAAATCTCTTTTTGGTGGACAACATATTTCCGGGTCATCATCTTTACATACAAATATGACAGAAATTATACAATGATATATGCATACTTAATTCTATTATTACCTTTTCCATTCCAAATTTTCAGCAGGGAGAGAAACAAACACACTAATTCTAGCCTCTTTCCTTAATTTCAATCAATTTTGTTTCATTTCAATTATTTCAAATTAATCCTTTAGTATTTGTTTTTAAACATAAACAATATGTATTTACCTAATAAATACTAATAAGGTTTAATTCTAAATTCTTTCATTAATCCCAATCTAAACATTTAATTTCATTTCAATTATTTCAAATATAATCCTTAATATTTATTTTAAAAATACAAATAAACAATATATATTTGCCTAATAGTGGTAATAATGAAGTTACCAATGTCTCTCCTTGCTTTTAATAATCTATATTAAACTTATTAATTTAGCTGGTTCTTTAGTCTGTTACATTCCCTTTCAATTACACACATTTAATAAGTTCTAAATTGATACAGATCTTAACACACCCACACAAAAAGAAAAAAGAACAAGTATAAGTTTCCCCTCTTTTACTATTTTGAGTGTGACACCTTAATGATTAGAATATACCTTTATTCCCTCATCTTAATTCCCAATAAACCATTAGTCATTACATCTTCTCAATTGGGTTCCACAGCATATTTCCCCCCCTTTAATAAGTTATCAATATCTATATTACCCTATTTTCTAAATATTCTTAATTGCAGAAATATTCTTATTACCCCTTGTCACCCTGCAGAATCCCCCTTTTAATTCATCAACATTATCTCTGAAAAGGCAATTTCTTTTCAACATTTTACTAGTTCTGTGGTTCTTTCTGTCACATGCCTGTTTCTTACTGCTTCTCCGGTGCATTGTCCAGGGAGCGAACCCGAGTCTCCTCCCGCTCTCTTCCCTTTGTCTTTTCTCATTCTTTCTACCTTTCCTGACTTCACAAGTATTCCTTCTTTTAATTGTAAAGAAACAATTTCCTTTCAACATTTTACTGGTCTTACTGTTTCTCCTCCCTCTTTTTTCCCCATGACTTTTCTCATTCCAATTTATCTCCTTCTTAATATCTTCCCTTTCCCTTTTCTGCTGAATCTTCCTGCCTTTTCTAACTTCACAATTATTCCCTCTTTTAATTGCTTTCTTAAAATTCAACTTTTTAACCTTCCTTCTTTCCCCACTTCTTTGTAATGTTCTTTGTGTTAATTGTCCATTCAAAATGTCTTCTCCTTGAGTCAATTCCTGCTCTTCTGAGAATCTTTCTTCTTGTTCTTCAATCGCCATTTCCTTTTTTTCTAGCACAGAGCAGTGATTCGCCTCTTTCCTGTAGTAATTCTCTCATATTTTTAAGTTCCATTTTTAAGTCCCAAAGAGATATCATCATTCTTATATTTTATAATCTTCAAAGTCCACAAAAAAACAAACAAACCACTTTTATTTTCCTTCTTTCTTCTTTCAATTTTTTAAAGTTCTCAGCTATTCCAGTTCAGGGTTCATACCAAACACATCAGCCAGTCCCACAAACAATCTTTCCTTCCTAGCTTTTTCCTTTATTCTGGTTCTGCTTTCACTTTCTAAAATTCTTACTTTGTTTCAATATTTCTGTAATTTTATACCAGTTCATTCAAAAACAAAATGCTTTCCTTTTTATTTGAACTAATTTTTTATCAAAAGGTGACACTCTCCATTATACGAAGTCTTCACTCCCCCCCCCCTATTTTATTTAAGGTTTTTCGAACCTCAATATTCCAAGACAATCCAGTCTCCACTTTATAAACTTTATTATTATTATTCTTTGGCAATATTAAGTCCAGCTTTAATTTTATACTTGATTATTCCCAAATTATTTTAGTCCAATTTCATTAAATCTTTAATCCCAGCTTCTTCCTTTCCCGGTTCAAAGCCCCATTTAGCTGTCAAAAATATTTTCTTTTTTTTTTTCTCTGTCCCTTTGTAATTTCGCAGCTCACTTTCCTTTTCTTAAAAATTCCATATTACCTTAATCCCGGGGTACTTTTATTTGGTTATACTGCCCAGTTGTCCCGGTTCAGATGTTATCCACCTCTTTCTTCCCTCCTGCACAAATCTTAGTCAAGCTGAGTCATCGTCTTCGGGATGGCCATTTTAGACCATCGCTGCAGTCGTCTTCGGGAGGAAAAAAAGCAAAGCCCAGGGGGGGGGGAGATGCGGCTCCCCACAGACAGGCTTGCTGCTTCCTCTTACTCCGCTGCCCCTCCAAGGCAGTTTCAGCCCCTAATCAGGATAATTGGGGCTCTCTGACGAAAGAGCACGAACGATAGTCGCAGAGAGTTGCGATCTACCGTCCGTCGGCGAGGAGGCTCCGCCTTCTTCGAGACCCAATTATATCTTAGATGACAAGAGTAGGAAGTGGTCTGAATGAGCAGGAATCAGGAAATGCACAACGGCAGATTCTGATCTTATTTTAATGGCAGAGTTCAGTTAAGAGAGGAAATATGTACCCAGAAGCTATATCCATGAATAGTGCAAGTCATGCTGGAAGAAATAGTAATAATGATATAAAACAAAGATGAAATGAAGCAGCTCACTGAAGACTTCTGACTTGGGTTGCTACCCACTGCATATCCTCTTCTCCAATTTCCCAGATCAGAGCCTGCCAGCCTAGGATGTATGTAAGTTTGTGTACATGATGAGAGGGAAAAGATAATTGATTGCAGAATTGCTTTAATTTCTGTTTTTAAATTTCTGGTCTCATATCCACTGTTGTACAAGGAGCTGCACAAAGTGATGTTGGGTAGCATCAAATCAAACCATGGTATAGAAAGCAAGAACACTCAGAAAGACTCCTAAAATTGAATAACAGTGTCCAAAACCTTTCTAACCTTTTTGTTTCATATTGGTTCTTCCAGTGGACAGTTTGCCTTTCCTTCATCAAATAATGAATTTTTTATTCTTATGATCCAAAGTATTCTCAACAGTCTTCCTCAGCATCAGAATTCACAGGTATTCATTCAATCTTTCTGATGGGCTGGCTTTCTCATAGCCATATTTTACAACTTTTAAAAAACACAGCCTTGACAATATATACCTTTCTTGTCAGCATGATCTGTGCACATTACTATTAGTTTTTCTCCTGAATGCAGCTACATGTGAATTGATGACTACATGTGAATTGTTGAGCCTAAGATGATAGTTTGTTTCTACGGCTTCTTTCTTCTTCTTTGTATTGAACTGGCATTGCCCATTGACAGAATTTGTTTTTTAATATTGAGCAGAAGACTGGTTATATTGTATTCTCTTCTTTCACCTTCAACAAGAAATTCCTTGAATTTTCCTCCCATCCAGCCATTCAAATGGTATTACCAGCGTAGCCGCTCAGAATTGCCTCAAACTGCAAAATGGGTGGCAAATAAAATACTGATATTTCCTCCGGTGTCTTTAATTCTGATTTCTATTTCTTCTAATTGAGCAATTCCTATGATTTATTCTGGATATAAGACAATTAAGGATACAATATACAACTTTGTTATTCGGTAGTAGTTTCTTATTATCTTCAACACTGTCCATTTTTGACCCAGGAATGTACACTGGTCCTTGTGTTTTCCATACCACCTTACAACTACACAAGGCATACAAAGAACTACATTATGTTGTCGTTATCAACATTTTCTAGAACCCATTTAACTTAACTTTCCAAATATATTTGCTCCATTCCCAAGCACCCCATAGGCAACCAAACACTTTCCACCCGGATAGAGAAATTATGGAGACTCACTTTGATGTGACCCAAGGGCTAATCAATAAAGTAAACTCGTTTTATGGTTTTGACTGTGTTGTGTACCGGGTTTTATAAGCCACTCAGAATCTATACATTTAATATAGGTAGTCCTCAACTTACAACAATTGAGCCCAAAATTTCTGTTGCTAAATGAGACATTTGTTAAGTGAGTTTTGCCCCATTTTACAACATTTCTTGCCACAGTTATTAAGTGAATCACTGCAGTTGTTGTTTTCTTAACACAATTGTTAAGGGAATCTAGCTTCCCCGTGACTTTCCTTGTCAGACGTTCGCAAAAGGGGATCCCATGACCCAGGGATACGGCAACTGTCATAAGTCAATTGCCAAGCGTCTGAATTTTGATCATGTGACCATGGGGATATTGCAATGGTCATAAGTGTGAGAAATGGCCATAATGGTCACTTTTTTTTTCAGTGCTGTTGTAACTTCAAATGCTCACTAAGTGAACTGTTGTAAGTTGAGAACTACCTGTAAATAAATGTTGTTTTGACAATTAAAAGTACTGAATGGAAGGTAGCGTATTAATACCTTTATGCAGGGGAGATGTCAAATGTCCTTTAGCTATTTTGAGCCACATTCGATCTATACAATGAGTTGTTAAATGGAATAATGAGATAAATTGTAGTTTATGATACCTGAAAGGTTGCAGAGGCTGCCTTCTTACTCTCTATAGATTTAATAGATAAGCAAAGACTTTTACTTTACTGTAAATGTGTATTATTACCAAAATGTAGGCTAGCTATAGCTATTGCATTTTCCCAGTATTTATGTTATCCAAGATTTTAATGTTTACTTTGCATACAAATAACATTTTTCACTCTGAAAGTAAATTCTGAAACCATGATCTGGAACACAATGTATCAAACTATATCTGGGTCATCTTACTGTATCTTGGCTGATGTAAAGAGAAAGAAGAAACAGCTTAAATGGCATTGCATGGGTTATCTTCATATGATCTCATCATATGCAAAAATCAATGAAAGATATAGCACGCAAAGATACAAATGGTTGTTTTATTTCTACACTGTACTCAGAAGCAGTCCTAGGAGGCTAACAGTCATGTTGGCGGGGTATATTTTTTACCATTTAATAATTGTAAGGAGAAAATAAAGAAGACGTTTGGAAAAAAAATAGTGAAAAAGACATTTATTGATATTTTGAAAAATACTCCCTAGGATTTCAGCACTGCAGAGTTACACCATTTCAGTCTGAACTTCATATTTGGAAGATTAACCATTGATTAATCAACTCTAATGCAGAAATACTGCCTTTTGTTTTTTCCATAGAAATAGAAGCTCTTCTTTGTAAGCTGAAATTTACATTCAATTACTTCTTTTTAAACTTCATTCTCATAACAAAGTGCTTTTTCAAAAGTAATGTTCTGTCTTGATTTGTTATTCTAGTGAGCTTGGGGTGGGATGTTGATATTTTAGCTAAAGTGCAATTCGGGAACAATAATGTTTTAACTTGCAAGGAAGAATGCCTTTATTGAGTTGGTAGAACTCCACGAGTTGAATAAGATCAGAGAATCTAGTGTGACCATCATCCAGTGTATAAAAGAGTTTGCCTTCCTCTTCTAACTGCAAAGGGGGAGACAGAAAATTCATAATCTATCATGTACAGTCAACAGGCAATTAACAGAATACTATTTTGAATACATATGGCAGCAGCATCTTGGGTTTTATTGAATAACAACATTTCTCTTTCCTGCATGAATTTTATTCATCCATCATCTCTCAAGAAACAAGTTCTGTGAAATATGAGCTGTATCTTGTAAGATACAGAGCAGGTAGGAAGGAAAAGTTAGAATGATAGTACCGTGTTTCTCACAAAATAAGGCTGGGCCTTATTTATTTTTTTGAGCCCCGAAAAAAAGGCTAAGACGTCTTTTGGGGAGTGAATTAATTTCTCCCCCTCCCCCCACGAACCAGCACCGTCTCCAACAACAGCATCTGAGTCACTTCCGCTTTTCCCCCGTCCCTGTAACAACAGGAAAAAAAAGATTTTGAGGTACCTGGGAGCGTCGTGTGCTGTGTTTTGGTTTAATCCCGAGTGGCTGGGTGGGCGTGAGAAGAGCCAAGCGAGCGTCTCTGCTGCTGCTACCCTTGGTACTCCAGCCTTGGGCTCTGCAAGTTTGCAAAAGTCCCAGTGCACAGCCCGTTCCTGCATTCCAAGCTCCCAGGCTGACCTGCAGTTGTCCCTCTCTTGCCAGCGCCGTCTCCAATAACAACGGCAGCAGCAGCGGGAACTGTGGAAGTTACGGAGGTGGCTCCCCACCCAAGAAGCAGCTAAAACGCTTCCATGGTTCCCGCCGCTGCTGCCGCTGTTATTGGAGACGGCCCTGGTGAGAGAGGGACAGCTGCAGCTCAGCCTGGGCGCTTGGAATGCAGGAACAGGCTGCGCACTGGGACTTTTGCAAACTTGCAGAGCCCAAGGCTGGAGCACCAAAGGTAGCAGCAGCAGAGACACTCGCTCGGCTCTTCTCACGCCCACCCAGCCACTCGGGATTAAACCAAAACGCAGCGCACGGCGCTCCCAGGTACTTCAAAATCTTTTTTTTTCCCTTGTTGTTACAGGGACGGTGGGAAAGCGGAAGCGACTCAGATGCTGTTGTTGGAGATGGCGCTGGTAAGAGAGGCGCCAGCACCGGTGGGAACCGTGGAACCTACAGAGGCCTGAGAAGCGGCTGAAACACTGCTGGACATCCACGCCGACGCTGCCCACCTGCTGACCTGGGTAAGGGAGGGGTAAGGGAGCCCTCCATGCTCCACCATGGTGTTAGGAGTGGCTGATGGTGAGGCGTAGCTGCCCACGACGCACTCCTAATGGCAAGTTCCCCCCCGCCTCCCCCCCCAAATTTGGCATGTTTTAAACTAGGCCTAAATTTGGGGGGAGGAGCTTAATTTCATTTTATGCCTGGAAAACATGCTGGGTCTTCCTATGGGGGGGGGGCGTATTGTTGGAGAAACATGGTACCATATATCGGCTTATTGGGATATGTGTCAAAACTGACCCTGAAGTCACAACGAGAAGTTAATATTCCAAATAAGAAAGTAATTTTTATGGGGAACATAATTTTGGTTATGGTTTGGAAACTTCTCTTTCATAGAAAAGTGCAAAGCCATCGGATTTGGTTCTTGTAAACAGAACATCAAAAAATGTGATTCAGCATCTTCATAGTTATACTTACCGGCACAATTTGGAAGTGCTTTATTTTTAATCCATGGCTTAATGACAACACAAAAGTTTTGGGATTGCTTTGACTATCTCGTACCAAAAATACTCTGTGGAAAAAAGGAAAATATGGTCGTATATTAATCTATGGTAGCAAAATATGAAATTATGTCCACAAATAATAATATTGTGGTGCTTGCAAAGAAATTTTAGATTTTTCTTTATCCTACCTTTATTATTCTTATAAATAACTCAAGGAGGGTGAATATTCCTTATATTCATTCCTCTTCCTATTTTCCTTATGTCTCTTATTACATTTTATTTTACTCTTTATTTTTTAAAAGTGAACATAATTAACATTAATTGCTATATTCCATGTGTCGTAGTACCCATTATGAAGTTAAGCAGGTCCACATCAGGGAAAAAGAAATGCCAAATGAGTTAAAGGTATGGAGCTTTACATTATACTATGGAAAAAGAGGGAATAAAAATGTGATAAATATTGTACATCTTATACAGGTGAAACTCAAAAAATTAGAATATCATGCAAAAGTTCATTTATTTCAGTAATGCAACTTAAAAGGTGAAACTAATATTTGAGATAGACTCATTACATGCAAAGCAAGATAGTTCAAGCCATGATTTGTCATAATTGAGATGATTATGGCTTACAGCTCATGAAAACCCCAAATCCACAATCTCAGAAAATTAGAATATTGTGAAAAGGTTCAATATTCTAGGCTCAAAGTGTCCCATTCTACCGTGTTTCTCACAAAATAAGGTCACGCCTTTTTTTTTTTGACCCCTGAAAAAAAGGCTAGGCCGTCTTTTCGGGGGTGACTTAATTCCCCCCCCCCTTGTAACCTCGGGTGAACGGGCAACGACAGCTTGGATGTTGACCTCAGCGTTGGTGGGGCACTTTGTATTGGGAGACCTTCCGCCACCGTTGCTTTCCCTTCTCCCTGGCTGCCGCGGCGTTTAGAGCAACGCCGCGCCATTTGGCGCAGCCATGTCCGGCCAGCCAGGGCTCCCCCCTGCAACCGGAGCCCGTGGAGACACTCGGCTCCAGGCACTCCTGTCGCCGCCTTCCCTTTGCCTTTGAAGGTAAAGCCAATTATTTTAAAAATGACACCCTACTACAACAAAGCCTCCCCTGCCCGAGAGGGCAGCCCAACCCCACATGAGGAGGCGAATCTCCCGGGGCCGCAGAGCAGGATCGGCCCACCGCGGGAGAAGCGCCCAGCCACCATCCCTGCCTGGCACCGGGCAGAGCGCAAAGAGCTTTGCCTGGAGTGCCCAGTGCAGCTGACAGACGGGCCCTCCTTCCCAGCAGCAGAGCTCTCACCAAGGCCGCAAGCACCTCCCTGCCAGACCCTCTGCTCATCCCGCCAGGGCCACGCCAGAGCCGTATGAGCTGGCCAGAGCCAGGAAAGCAAGCCGCGGGTGTGCGCCCGCCTGCCAAGCAAAAGAGCCGGGCCGACCTGAGCTTGGCTTCCTTCCCAAGTCCCTCCAGCACGAACCTGAAGGGGCCACCGGGAGAGGCTGCCCGAGGCAGTGATAGCGCCCATCCATCGATGGCAGCGCTGCTTCCCTGGCTGGCGAAGAGAGCCCGAAGCCGCCCGTCCTTTCCACCCCTTGCCCAGCCTGTCCCCATGCATCTCCAAAGGGACTGGCAGCTCCAAACACTGCAGTGGAACAGGCATCAGGCAGACAGGCTCAGCTCGGAGGACGCGGCGCAGGCCATCGCCTTGTCTCCCTGTCCATGGATGGGTGGGCACTATCACTGCCTCGGGTGGCCTCTCCCGGTGGCCCCTTCAGGTTTGCGCTGGAGGGACTTGGGAAGGAAGCCAAGCTCAGGTCGGCCCAGCTCTTTTGCTTGGCAGGCAGGTGCGCACCTGCGGCTTGCTTTCTTGGCTCTGCCCAGCCCACACGGCTCTGGTGCAGCCCTAGTGGGAAGAGCGGAGGCTTCAGCAGGGAGGTGCCCACTGCCTTGGCGAAAGCTCCACCACAGGGCAGGAGGGCCTGCCTGTCAGCTGCCTGGCGCCCCAGGAAAAGCTCTTCGCGCTCTGCCTGGCGCCAGGCAGGGATAGTGGCTGGGTGCTTCTCCCGGGGTGAGCTGATCCTGCTCTGCGGCCCCTGGAGATTCACCTCCCCACATAGGGTTGGGCTGCCCTCTCCAGCAGGGGAGGCTTTGTCATACTGGTAGTAGGGTGTCAGTTTAAAAAGAATTGGCTTTGCCTTTGAAGGCAAAAGGAAGGCGGTGACAGGAGCGCCTGAAGCCGAGTATCTCCGCCAGGCTCCGGTTGCAGGGAGGAGCCCTGGCTGGCTGTGCGTGGCTGCGCCAAATGCTGCGGCGTTGCTCTAAACGCCGCGGCAGCAGGGGAGAAGGAAAAGCAACAGTGGAGGAAGGTCTCCTGATACGAAGTGCCCCACCAATGCCAAAGTCAACGCAGGCAGCACCATATGCGGATATGCAACAAAACTACTTCCTAACGGCAAGCCCCCCCCACCATTTCCCCCCCATTTTGCATGTTTAATATAGGCCTTAATTTGGGGGGAGGGGCTTAATTTGATTTTATGCCGATAAAACATGATGGGCTTTCCTATTGGTGGAGGCTGCATTGTTGGAGAAACACGGTAATCAGCTAATGAAGCCATAACACCTGAAAAGGGTTTCTGAGCCTTTAAATGGTCTCTCAGTCTGCTTCCGCAGGAATCACAATCATGGGAAAGACTGCTGACCTGACAGTTGTGCACAAAACCATCATTGACACCCTCCATAAGGAGGGAAAGCCTCAAAAGTTAATTGCAAAAGAAGTTGGATGTTCCCAAAGTGCTATATCAAAGCACATTAATAGAAAATTATGTGGAAGGGAAACGTGTGGAAGAAAAAGGTGCACAAGCAGCAGGGATGACCGCAGCCTGGAGAGGATTGTCAGGGAAAGGCCATTCAAAAGTGTTGGGGACTTTCACAAGGAGTGGACTGAGGCTGCTGAAGTCAGTGCATCAAAAGCCACCACACACAGACGGATCCTGCACATGGGCTTCAAATGTCGTATTCCTCTTGTCAAGCCGCTCCTGAACAACAAACGTCAGAAGCGTCTTACCTGGGCTAAAGAAAAACAGAACTGGTCTGTTGCTCAGTGGTCCAAAGTCCTCTTTTCTGATGAGAGCAACTTTTGCATCTCATTTGGAAACCAAGGACCCAGAGTCTGGAGGAAGAATGGAGAGGCACATACTGCAAGATGCTTGAAGTCCAGTGTGAAATTTCCACAGTCTGTGTTGATTTGGGGAGCCATGTCATCTGCTGGTGTTGGTCCACTGTGCTTCATTAAGTCCAAGGTCAACACAGCCATCTACCAGGAGATTTTGGAGCACTTCATGCTTCCTTCTGCAGACGAGCTTTATGGGATGCTGACTTCATTTTCCAGCAGAACTTGGCACCTGCCCACACTGCCAAAAGCACCAAAACCTGGTTCAATGACTGTGGGATTACTGTGCTTGATTGGCCAACAAACTCTCCTGACCTGAACCCCATAGAGAATCTATGGGGCATTGCCAAGAGAAAGATGAGAGACATGAGATTGAACAATGCAGAAGAGCTGAAGGCTGCTATTGAAGCATCCTGGTCTTCCATAACACCTCAGCAGTGCCACAGGCTGATAGCTTCCATGCCACACCGCACTGAGGCAGTAATTGCTGCAAAAGGGGCCCAAACCAAGTACTGACTACATCTGCATGCTTATACTTTTCAGAGGTCTGATACTGTTCTATGTACAATCCTTGTTTTATTGATTGCATGTAATATTCTAATTTTCTGAGATTGTGGATTTGGAGTTTTCATGAGTTGTAAGCCATAATCATCACAATTATGACAAATCACGGCTTGAACTATCTTGCTTTGCATGTAATGATTCACCTTTTAAGTTGCATTACTGAAATAAATGAACTTTTGCACGATATTCTAATTTTTTGAGTTTCACCTGTATGCTATTGTACTCACATGACATAAAAAGTCCCCAAATGAAATAATTGACATCTTTAAAAACTAGCAATGTTATCTACAACAAACAGCAAAAACGTCTCTATACATTTTCTTACAAATGATGACAATTTGTCTTATTGTTTATATTTGCATTAGAAATCTTTATGGATAAGATTAGTATACTAGAGATTAAAATTCAAGGACAGAAAAAAGAATTGAAAAGTTATGCTGATGATTTAGTACTAAGCATTATGTAAACACCCAGGTTTATAACATAGTTGATGAAAACAATCAAAATAATGACAAGATACTTAACCACAGAGGAAGAAGACCTTTGTTTAAAAAGTAGTCTGGTTGTGAGATAACCAAATAAATAAATGCATGAAATTCTTAGGGGTATATTATATAAACATTTACATTTGACAGGATGCGAAGACATATTATAAAACAATTATAACCAATTATGGGAAAAATTTATTGAATGGTAGATAAACGTAAAACTTTCTTGGCTAGATCTTATACTGACAATAAAAATAAACATGCTACCCAAGATGATCTGTGTGTATTAAATGACTCCAATTTCAATCTCAATCAAAGTCTTGCAGGATTGTCAAAGAAGAATAAAGAGATTTATTCAGTGTAGGGAAAAAACCAAATAAGAATAGGATTTAAAATTCGGCAAGATTCAAATAAAGATGTGGCCTTGCATTTCCTAACTTTAAATTATATTATCATACCAGTTGGCAATATAATTGCATAACATACCAGATAAAATCCCCAAAGAATAGAATATCAATTATAGGGGAAACTGACTTAGCCAATGGACTTTGTAGATACTTATAGTATAAGAAAACAAAAGAAAATAATTTGAAAGGACATATAAACAAAGTATGAGAACAATAGAGAATCTTCTAAAAACAAAAATAGGTCTGGCAATTTCATCATTAGTTTCACTGTCAAATATCTTGTGTGTGTAGGTTTGTGTGGGTGAGTCCTCCGATCTCAACAAAGTTAAATCATTTCTGACCATTTTTTAATAAAGGCAGAACGAAGTGTCCATTTACAGAAGCAGATGCTGGAGAAGAGGAAGGGAGCCTCTTTGAAGAAAAACACTCTGTGCATCATGACATAAAAGGGTGGGAATGTGAGTTTAACTCTTTTCTGATACGGTATGGTGGACTTCAAGCAGATTAAGTAACAATTTAAAGCAGATTTGAAACTTGCAGTTAAGGCCCGCATTCAAACAGGGACAATCCACTGAAGGCTGCATCCCCATTCTCTCTTTTGCCTTCTTCTTGCTGGTCTACTGTTAAGGGGCTTCCCAAAAATGCCTTTTGAAAAGGCAACCTCTGCTTGAAGACTGTTTGCTTCTCATCCAGGAAGCTTCTTCAGTTTTGAAGTGAAGAACTGAAGAAAGCTTCCTGGATGAGAAGCAAAATGTCTTCAGGTAAAACAAAGAAAGTCCAGCTGCCTTTTGAAAAAGCATCTTTAGGACAACCATGACCTGGATGACTGAGAATCTCCATAGCCGTGTCAAGGGGTTTGAATTATGTAGACGGCTTCTGAAGTTAGGAAAAACTGCTGAAAATAAGCTAGGAGGTACCTCAGATATAGGTAGATATCCTTACTGAAGTAGCATTACTTCATGCTTGTTTGATTGATTAACCGATTTTAAGGCTGCCTACTCACTGGTGACTTTGGCATCTTGCAAAGGGTTAAAACAACAGCAACCATTAAAAAAGTCAAGGATGCTGGGAGGAATAAATCAGCTTATATGAGATTGCTGCTGGTGCTTAGTGGGAACGCACATTAAACTCAGAATCTGCTGGAAGAGTCAGGACAAGTTCTTGCCCAAAGACTAGCAGGTCAGGGTCATGTAGATCTCAGGGGAGATACAATTCCATAGAGTAGGTGGGGCAACATAAACAGTCAGTCATAAAATATAAGTATCAAGGGGAAAAACTTACCCATCCACCAGTCCTTGCCTCAGAATCAGTTGGTGTGCCTCTTCTCTAGAAATCTTATGATGAAACCACAGCTGTGAACTATGTATAGCTAAAAACATACAATTCTAGGTAAGGTCCTTATACTCTATTTGAAGCAGAGTATATATCTTTATACTCTGCTTCAAATATCTGGGGATTATTTTCCACAAAGTGGCTCCTGCAAAGAGTATGCTAAATTTCTAGTCCAAAGTGCCCATCATAGTATGGTAGTATTTCTTGGCTTTTTTTTTTCTTTCAAGCCAGAGGTGTCCATTTTATTCCAGTAGTCTAAAAGCTTTTTGATTTAAAAGCCCGAGAATATACAGTATATTATATGAATTTAACTCACACCCTCCATTTGAATTAATCCATTGAAAATTCTGAAAGGCTATTTCTTAAGTTACTAATTGTATTCCCAATTTTATTTTGTGACCTAAGGCTGAATTTTTGAAACACAGTTGAAGATCAAATCACCACCTATTGGCCAAATTTCAAATCGATTCTTTTTTGTTTGACTCCTTTTATACTAGACTCTTTATACTAGTAGACAGACTCTTATCATCTTGGAATTGCCTTCTGGAAGCATGGTTCCATCATATAGTTTTCTCTAGATTAGAGCGGGATGGAAAGCCAATGATTCCAAGTTACTAGTACTTGAACAAGTTTAATTGTTCTTTGAAGCCAGTTGATAATTTATTTCATGTATCAGTTCCCTTTTAAAAAAAATATTCATGTTGTCATCCTTAGTGGTTTTATTTAGGAAATACAGGATATTCCATATGGTCTAAATAGCTTGAATCAACAGAATATATCCCCCTAAGCCAGGATTCCTCAAAGTGGTCAGTATTGATGCCCACTGGTTGATAGGACAATCCACTATTATCATTGTCACTATTATTATTTCTAGTGATATTTGTTAAAGTAGTATTTATTAAATTATTTTCATATAATAGATGTTTGGGGGGGTGTCAATGAATAATGAAACTTTATGAAAGAGTCAATGAGCTGAAAAGTTTGGGGACTCATGCCCTAAACATGTATTTTATGAAGATATATAACCTTCTCTCTTTGCCTTACTTCTGTGGTCCTCCTAAGAATTCTTTTTGCTTGACCAGAAACAAAAATTTCTGCAGAATCTTTTTGTCAAAATGGCAAAAACAACATTGCCCTATATAAGTTCCACATCATGACACATAAACAAAAGAGGCAAAATTTTGGGTTACCCCTTGATAGGCCCAAAGCAATCTCCATCACTTTTTTAAACAATAAAATCGAGATAAACTGGTTTTATGATGCCATTTTGTGAATATATGTGCATGTGTGCGATGAATGAATTCACGACATCACATGACATTCTACAAGATCTGTCAGTGGTGCATACCTGTAGTGGAAGGGACATTTTGCAAAGTGCTGGGGCTGCTATGTATACCAAGACGTAAGCTCCCTTTTTTCTACAAAAAAAGAAAGGAAAAGTTCTAAATTTTTTAAGCAAGAAACCGCAACATTTAGAATGGCTATAAAAGGAGTTTTCATACCCGCCATGCTAAACCTTCTTCAACAGCAACCGACAAGGCTTCTGTGGGGTTTTCAATAATTCTGGATTTATTCCCTGTGAAGTCCATAGCCACAAGAGAATTCTCTGAAACACTTCTCTACAGGATAAAAAGATGTGTTAAATGCATTTACCAAAAATATTTTACAGTATACCCTTGATTATTCTCAGACAAAATCAACATGGAATCTATTGATTAACCAGCAGAAAAGTAAAAATAAAGGCATGTTTCTGGAGAAGGTGGTTTATATCCAATACCATAATTTCTTTGTGAGATTATGCTTGAAAGATATGGCATTGTCAAGATCAGGAAATGGTATTTCATTTTTAAGAATTACAATCTGCACTCATGACAATTCTCTGTTAAGGTGGTTAAAAGTAGATTAAATTAGTTATTTAAGTTTAGTTGTTTTTTCTTAGATTTATATTCCACCTTTTAAATATACCATTTACAATTGAGGTAGATATCTTTCTCTCTATTGGATTGAAGAGTCTTTGACTCCCACAAGTCCCAGCCAATGGTCTGGGTTGATGGGGAGCTGTAGCTCCAATTACCTTTAGAGAGATATCCTGCTTTAACATAAAAACAACCCAAATACCATCAATTGAAAAGAAAAATGGAGGGGAGGAAACAAGAAACAACTGCAGGAATTATATAAAGAGTACCAAA
Organism: Hydrophis major; assembly: GCA_033807585.1. Classification (NCBI taxonomy): domain Eukaryota; kingdom Metazoa; phylum Chordata; class Lepidosauria; order Squamata; family Elapidae; genus Hydrophis; species Hydrophis major. Next base: position 183,971,043 of record CM066328.1, read on the forward strand.
CTAGTAACTGGAGGGATATTTGCTCTAATAGTTTTTATAATTTATAAATTCATTCATTCCTTTGTTTATTCATTCTATTTGTATATAACTAAATCAATAAAAGCATATATACAATATGTGGGGAAATCATATCGTTTTGGCAACCAAAGCAGAAAATCCCATAATAATAAACAAGATAAACTATTTCCTTCTCTTACATTATCTCCAAAAAGTTGCCCAAGGAGGCCACATAATGTAACAATCAGGAGGTTTTATTTATATTTCAGTTTAAGTAATTGTTATTAAATATACCTACCATGGGTGTACTAAGAAAACTGCCCCCACTTCTACCTTGATAGGGCTGTGTGTAATTCTGGTACAACTGCATTCCATACTATAAACAAGGAATAAGAACTATTACAATTTTATGTACAATAATTCAACCATCTGAGAATATTCTACCATTAAGATAGAAACACAGGCATAGCATGCAATAGCAATAGCACTTGGGACTTATATACTGCTTCATGGTGCTTTACAGCACTCTCTAAGTGGTTTACACGGTCAGCACGTTGCCCTCCAACAATCTGGGTTCTCATTTTATCAACTTCGGAAGGATGGAAGGCTGAGTCAACTTTGAATCGGTTAGGATTGAACTCCTGGCAGTGAGCAGAGTCAGTCTGCAATGCTGCATTCTAACCACTGCACTACCACAGCTTCTGCAGCCAGGTTATTTGAGGGACCATGTCTCCCTGATTGGGTCTACCCATCCCACTAGGCCCAAAAAGAGAGGCATGCTCTGGGTCCTATCTATTAGAGACTGCCATCTGGAGCCCAGATAAAGATTCTTTTCTGTCATGAAACCCACCCTTTGGAACATCATCCATCCCAGAGATTAGATTGGACCCAACCTTGCTGGCTTTTTGTAAGGCCTTCAACACAAGGTTGCATCATTGAGTTTGAAGGCTTGTGCAATGGTTATATTGATTGTGTTGGTTGTTCTTTAAAAAAAATGTTGCTGATTATGCATGCATTTTTAAATGTTATATATAGTATTTCATGCTGTATTTAATTGTTACAAGTTGCCCAGAGGCAAGAATTTGAGATGGGCTGCTATATAAATTGAGATAGACAGAGCAGATAGACACAAGTGAATTCTACCACTAGGCTGTATGATTGAAGTTATAGACCAGCATCTGTAAAAGAGCCAGAGTTGGGCACTGTTGACTTAGAAAATTAATCCTATCACTTAATATGATAAGCCAAATTATTATTCCATCTCTTTTAAACATGGACTGAGTGATGTTCTGCTACATACTAAAAACAATATGAATGCCTGTGTTATAGATTTTTTTCAGGTGTTCTCAAAATGATAAAATAATAAGTTTCCATTTTTTTAAAAAATAACTGAACAGATCTCAAAAACTATGATGAGCAGGAGAAGGAAAAGGAGAATGTCTGCCTAAATTTTTTCTTATCCCTTGACAAGTAGATTATAGGCAAAGAGACAGGGCCACCTGGTGACCCAGAAAACTTCAGTGTAACTGAAAGAACATCCCTAAGGAAACCTCCAGCTTGCCAATAATAGTAATACAAAAATCCTGTAATACACTGGAACAGCTTTTAATTGATTCCAACACTAACAACAAAAGGGCAACAAGCTTTTGTGTTTATAAGGTAGTAGCAAGGTGGAATTAGGTTCCCTTTTTGTTTCTAGATCCCATCCGGAAAAACCCTAGAAAAATCTATTTGCAGTTTTAAACATCTCTTATATCCTGAATTGGATCTGGATAAATGCTAAAGTGGTGATTAAATAGCGACATAACAAAAGCAATTATTTAAACACTCTTTTTATGCACAATATAGTTTTGTGCTATTAAATGATTGGTTTGCAAAATGTATTAACAAAGGCATTTTGAAAACAACCAATTTTATTTTGTACAAGGAGCTCTAGGGAAACTAACTGAAGATGTATTTGTTAAGATCTTAGGAAATGTGATCAGATCATTATGCTCAGGACAGAATAACAATTACAGAAATAATTATTTTTGATTAGGAAAACTATGTGCTACTTGGAGGAAGATAGCCTTTAGAACCACTTCTCTTTTAAACGAAACTAAATCTTTCTGCAATATTATTCTGTGGGATATGCCAAATCACATCAAACTCTTTGACTGCATTAAGTTATTGTATCCCAATTAAACTACTACATCCCATTTACAGTGGTTTTTATGGCTTAGTGTGATGAGTAAGCCGAAACAACTGAATTTTTCAACAAGTTCTAGTTGAGCAAATCATGAATTACTATAATGTATAAAAAGATTTTTATCTAGGCCAGTACACCAGCTACAAGAATAATCAGTAAACAGATTATTCACAGGATAAACTTTTCCCCTCTAACTTTATTTTCTGAAGTTATCAACAACTCCTGAAATGTTGTTCTAGGAGAATCCTTCAAATTATGCATAATATGACTAGAAGTGGGTTTTGCAATCACACTTACATTCTTCTATAAATTGAGGAACAGTATATGATCCAAGTCAATGGCCTAATACGATGTACACACCAATCCTTTCTGGCAACCCAGTCACTATAATTTTTTCCACAAATCATTCAGGCCAACAAACTGAATCTGACTTTTCCCTTGAAATATTATTGTAACTATATAATGGGCCAAATTATGTGTCCAATTTTACTTTTTCTAAATGGAAAAATACTTTTTCTAAAGGAAATGTTTTCCTTACCCTAACAGAAATTGTAATAGTTTATCAATGTTTTAAAAATGAATTAATATAGAGCAAATAGACATATATTAACAAAGAAATCACAGCAGTCTAAAGCAGAAATATGTAGTTTGGATTAACATATTGCCTTAAACCATGGCTTATTCAAGTTAAGTCATTAGGCCATAACTGATTGTCTTCAGACAATATTTCAAGTACCAAAAGAAACCACAATATGGTTTAGTGTATTGTGTGAATCAACATTGATATAACTACCAAATGAGTGATGGTTTTGTGGTAAGATTTTTGAGTTAGTTCAATTGTAAGCAATGAACCTTATCTCATTCCAATGAAAATATCTGTTTTATAGACTATTTAACTTCACTGGCATCTGCTAAAATTTCTATTATTTTCTAATCTATGCTACATATTTTAGATTTTTTTTTTTAAAAAAAAATCCATCTAAACCGCCTGAAGCAATGTAGTCCTCTTAATTGAATTTTAATTATAGTCCTCTCAATTGAATTTTAAAAGTTCACTTTTATTGGAGTGGAATGGTCCCAGATGGAAAGTTTCCTATCACTACCAGTTAAAAGATGTAATGCAGCTCTGCTGCCTTCCGATCCTTAGAACAACTGTGACAGAACAAAGCAAAAGGGATGGAAATAATGTTGGTAAAATACGGGATCGCTATGGAAATGGAACATCATCCTTAAGGAATAAATACTCTTTTTTTTTTAAAAGAGATTTTATTAATTTTCTACAAACAAACAAGACAAACAAAACATTAAAACATCAACTCTCATATGTACATCCAGTGTGTCAGTTGGTTCATCAGTTTTGTGCATTCCTTTTGTAGTCTCAATTACAATTATGTTACATAACAACTCATATTGCCATTCCAAACTTATATATCCTAATATCACTAAGAAAAAAGAAATTTTTGACTATACTTTTAATCATTCATGCTTTATGAGATAACAATACTTTAACCAGTTTATTCTGTAACAAATCATATAATTATACCAAATCAATCCTAAAAAACCTTTTATAAATATAATGTCAAATAACAAAGTAATAACAAAATAGCAAAATAAAGATATTCCTTACTGTCTAGCATTCTAAATATTCTATTATCGTATTTTATCATCTAGCCATTGATAAAAAAGATCCCAAATTTCATAAAATTGTTTATCCTCTTGCTCTCTAATTTCAAATGTCAATCTACTCATCTCAGCACATTCCAATATTTTCTTAATAATTTCTTCCTGTAATGGTATTTTCTCATTCTTCCAATTTTTAGCAAATACAATCCTAGCCGCTGTTAATACATTTACAATCAGGTATTTCAAATCTTTACTATATATATATCAGGTAGAGCATTAAGAAACTTTGCAACACTGCCAACTAGAGGCTTGAAAATACTTTATTTGAATTGGAGAAAACTGTAAGAAGACTCCTTCTCAAGGACATTTCAACGTGATAAGATAGAGGGAGAGCACAGCAAAATATTATAACAGGTATTTTCCTGGACTCTTATCAATATTTCAACACTTGAGGCTTGGCTTTGAAGCTGCTGGAGAAGAGTCATAATAAGAGCCTTGGATAAATAAATAAAGTGCAGTGTGCTCTCTTTTATATATATATATATATATCTGGCATTCAGCTCGAACAAAGCTGAATGCCAGACATGTAAGTACCCGCGAAAACTTAAGTTTTCGCGGGTACTTACATGTCTGGCATTCAGCTTTGTTCGGGTATTTTCCCACGTCATAATAGTGGTGCTTTTAAAGTTGCAGCCTACAACTTTAAAAGCACCACTATTATGACGTGGGAAAATACCCGAACAAAGCTGAATGCCAGACATATATATTTATATATATATATTTGTGATATCCCTACTCACCAGCCTTTTTGTAAATTTCAATTCTAGTAATATTCTTATTTTTGTTTTTTATTTTAAAGGGAAAGCCTCAGAGTTTTTTCTTTATTTTTCTTTTTTTCTCCTTATTTTTATTGGGACTTCTTTGCTCTTTCTATCCATGTTTTTGGACCACTTTGTTTTTCTTTTTTGATTATTGAGATTTCTCAACTGGATTAAGGTGTGAAGAACCTGAAGGAATTTCTTCTTTTCTTTTTGCTTTTTTTTTTTTTTTGCTCTTAATCAATATTATTATTTTTGGGTTTGTTTTTTTTCCTTTCTATTTTTCCTTTTTTATGGTGGACTACTTCGTAATTGGATTAGGGTCTTGAAGAACCTGAAGATCTTTCTTCTTCCTTTTTTCCTTTTTCTTCTTTGGTTTTGGGCCTTTTACTATTGGATTTTTCCATTTTGGATTATAATTGGCTACTCTACCAGTTGGATTAAAAGTCAAAAAGAATTTGAAGCTTTGGAAGCATTAAAATGAGCAGGAAACCAATACTATCTGGCATTTCTACTTCTACCTCTGCTTCCCCACCAGCTGGAGGACAACGTTTAATTCAGACAATGTTGAAGCAAGATAAAAAACAAGAAAAAGTAACTTTACAGATGATTATGCAAGGAATCCAAGATCTCAAGACAAAATCAGACACCATTGAACAAAGAATAGAGAACATTGAACAAAGAACAGAGAAGACTGATGAAAAAGTGGAAAATATTAAACAAATGATGGGGAAGTATGAGGAGAGATTCCAAAAAATTGAGGAAGAAGGAAAACAAAGAGAGGAGAAGATTGGAAATATTGACAGTAGATTAACAGTGGTTGAACAAGAAAAGAGTGGAATGTTGAGGTGGGAGATGGAAAGGTCAGAATTTTATCTCAGATTTCAAAATATAGAAGAGGAAAAAGGAGAAAATTTGGCTGCGATAATGATAGAAATTTTGGCAGATGCTTTGGAAATTACAGAGGAAAAGATGATGGATGGAGTAGATGAGGTATATCGAGTTTATACAAGATATGCGATGAGAAATAAATTACCAAAGAAAGTCCATATTAGATTTACCAAAAAATCCATTAAAACGCAAATATTACAAGTGGTAAGAGAGAAAACATTGAAATTCAAAGGTAAAGAGATTGTGGTTTTAAAACAAATACCCAGAAGAGTGAGAGAGATGAGAAGAGAATATCGATTTCTGACCAAAATGCTACTGGAAAACGAAGTGAATTATAGATGGCTGATTCCAGAAGGATTAATGTTTATGTGGCAAGAGCAGAGACATAGAATTGATTCAATTGAGAAAGAAGAACTTTTCCATGCAGAATTTTTTGGAAGAAGAAGAGAGGAGGCAGAGAAAGAGGTCTCATTAACTGAGTTTCAAGAGGAACAACTGAAGATTGAAAAAGAGAAAGGAGCTGTAGGTGGACAGGTGGATAGTAAAGAACGGCGTGAAGTGAGATCCACGAGAGCTGTTAGACCTAAATATAAAGCATAATCATGGAAGAAAAAAAACTGATTACATAATTTGTCTACAAGAAGTTCATATTAAAAAATAACATGAACAATTGTTAGTACAGCCAAAATTGGGGAAAATATTTACTTCTTTGACTCAATGTAAGAAAAGAGGAGTGGTTCTATACATTAAAGAGGCTATCCCAGCAAAACTGATCTACACAGATGAAGACAGAAGAGTATTAATGGTGGAAATAATGGACAATAATATAAAAATACTCTTGATTGCAATTTATGCTCCGAATGATAAACAAGAAGAGTTTTATAAAAAGCTACACATGAAAATAATTGGACTGGACTATGTTAATATAATTATGATGGGAGACTTTAATGGAATTGTGGACAATAAATTGGACTACATAGCAACAACAACAAAGCAAAATAGAAAGGCTCTCCCTAAATCTTTTTTTAAAATGACAGACGAACTAACTTTAAAAGATATTTGGAGAGAAAGAAATGTTAAAGCTAAATAATATACTTTTTACTCAAATAGACATTTATCATGGTCCAGATTAGATATGATTTAGATCTCAACAGAATTAATATCCAATATTCAAGAAACAAATATTGAAACAAGTACTTGGGCAGATCATAGCCCAATGACAATTAAATGGAAGGGACAAAAAAAAAGATCGAGATGGACATTAAATAATACTATTTTAAAGGAGAAAGATTTTATACAATGGATGGAGAAGGAATTGGCTTTTTTCTTCAGAAAAAATAAAAAAGAAGATACTTCAACGCAGAATGTTTGGGATACAATGAAGGCATATGCTAGAGGTCTGATAATAGATTATACAAGAAAAAAGAATATTAGGAAAAGGCAAGCTTCTAAGGCCTTGGAAGACGAATATAAAAGACTTGAAAAATAATTACAGAAAAGGCCACAGAAAAAAGATATTAAATTGAAGCTGGATGTAATTAAACATAAAATGGAATTAATAGAGAAAGAAGAATTGGCACAGAAAATCAGAAATTCTAAACAGAATTACTTTGAAGATGCAAATAAACCAGGTAGATGGCTAGCATATAAATTGAGAAAGGAGAAGGAATCAAGAAAAATATTGAAGCTAATAGATGATCAAGGCCAAGTTTGTTATGGTAATAAGGAGAAAAAGGAAATTATTCGAGATTTTTATGGGCAACTATATAAACAAGAGAATATTGATGAGAAAAAAGTCAAACAGTATTTACAGAATGCTAATTTACCGAAGATATCTAAAGAGACTGAAGAAATGCTAGAAAGCAATATAATAATGATGGAATTAAATGAAGCATTCAAAAGACAAAACAATGGGAAAGCACCGGGTCCAGATGGGCTTCCGGCAGAATTCTATAAAACATTTCAAGAATCATTGAGCATCCCATTGTTAGAAGTCATGAATGAAGTTATGTTAAAGAAGATGATACCCAAAACATGGTCAGAGGCTTATATCACACTTATTCCAAAAGAAGAGGCTGACCCACTGCAAATTAAGAACTATAGACCTATTTCCTTATTGAATGCAGACTATAAAATCTTTGCTTCAATTTTAGCAGAAAGACTTAAAAAATATTTAAATAATTTTATTCACCCAGATCAAAATGGATTTCTGCCAAAGAGACAAATCAGAGACAATATGAGAGTAATCTTAGATACTTTGGAATACTATGAGGCTCATCCTGAAAAGCAAATGGCTTTGATATTCCTAGATGCTCAAAAGGCATTTGACAACGTGAACTGGAGATTTATGTTATCACTATTGGAATAGATGGGTTTTGCTAAAAAATTTACTCAAGCAATAGAAGCCATATATAATAAACAGACAGCAAAGGTAATGATGGAGGGGGAACTTACAGATTTTATTAATATAAGAAAAGGCACAAGACAAGGGTGTCCCCTATCTCCTTTGCTATTTGTGTTGACCTTGGAAGTGTTGAATAGAAATATTAGGGATGATAAAAGCATAAAAGGAATGAAAATTAAGAAGGAAGAATTTAAACTACAAGCTTTTGCTGATGATTTAGCTTTTATTCTGGAAGACCCGTTAGAAACAGCTTCAAGGTTATTGGAAAAGATAGAGACATATGGTGAGATGGCTGGTTTGAAAATAAATAAAGATAAAACAAAGATTTTGACAAAGAACATGCTATTGAGACAAAGAGAAGAACTGGCAGATCTTTTGAAAATCCAAATTACAAATAAGGTTAAGTATCTGGGGATATATTTGACAGCAAGATGTAGCACATTAAAAGAGAATAATTATATTAAACTCAAACAACAGATAGCTACAGATTTGAAGAAGTGGGAAAACTTGCAATTGTCATTAACAGGGAGAATTTCAACAATCAAGATGAATATTTTACCCAGAATTTTATTTTTGTTCCAAACAATACCAATTAGGCTTGGAAAAGACTATTTTGAAGATTTAAATAAAATCATGTTGAAGTTTATATGGCAAGGTAAAAAAGCGAGAATAAAGGTGAAGCTTTTGCAAGATGCTAGAATTAGAAGAGGTTTTGGCCTGCCTAATTGGGAATTGTATTATCAAGCTGCAAGTTTGATGTGGGTCAAAGAATGGATAACATTAAGAAAGCATAGATTGTTGACATTAGAAGGGCATGATTTGCTGTTGGGCTGGCATGCTTTTTTATGGTATAAGGGAACTAAAACACAGGGTTATTTTAGAAGACATTATATACGGGAATCTTTGTGGTTAAACTGGGAGAAGATAAAAAGACAATGTTATTTGAAAATTCCAGTTTGGTTATCGACTATTGAAGCATTTTCCTATCCTATAATTTATAAGAAGGAACAAACAGTTAGATATGGGGAACTATTGGATGAAAAGGGTGAACTTAAATCGATCCAAAACTTAGAGGAACAAGGTATAAGGATGAATTGGTTTTCATATGCGCAAATACATCCAAGGTATGATGAAGATTCTAAAACGGAGGGATTTTATGATAAACAGACTGATTTAGATAAGATCTTGATGGGTACTGATGAGAAGGTGATTAAAAAATTGTATGGTTATTTACTGGGAATTAAATTAGAGGAAGAACAAGTCAAAGAAACTATGATTGCTTGGGGGAAGAATTTTGGATATGGGATTGATCTAGAGAAATGGCAAAAATTGTGGTCTCAAAATTATAAAATGACAATGTCAACAGCATATAAAGAAAACTTGTATAAGATGTTTTACAGGTGGCACTTTCCCCCGACAAGAATAGCAAGAATGTTTAAGAACAAATCTGAAAAATGCTGGAAATGTCATCAGATACCCGGCTCGTATTACCATATGTGGTGGACTTGTGAGGACGCTAGAAAATATTGGACTAAAATTCGCATGTGGTTGGAAAAAATGACAAAGAAACACATAGACTTGAAACCAGAGATCTTCTTATTGGGAAGGAATAAATACTCTTGAACTAATTCTTTGGAATAACAGTAACAAGCATAATCTGAAACTGGTGACAGTGCTTTTGAGCACAAATCACTTCTGCATCCTCTGATGGCTTTTTCATTTTCAGCCTATTCTTTGACCATTGCAAGGCACATTTTAAGTGACTCACTTCTCCCACAGCTTCCTTCCATTTCTTCCAAAGGAATGTCTCTTCCAAACATTGCGGTATTCTCCAGGCAGCCTGGACATCCTTCTAAGATGGAGTGGGTTGTGCTATACACAGTGCCTTTTCAGTTGTGGTTCTCCCTCATAAGATGCATTTCCTGGGAAGCACGCCTGGCATCCATTTTAGTGACTACTCTAAGCCAAGGGCTTTCTCTTTTATTCCCCATCACTTTTAGTGAACTTCATATTTCTATAAGAAGCTTGTATACTTTCGTCTTCTATCCTTATGGTGCTACATTCTAATTCTAATTGGTTTTTATGTTTCAAGCAAACATTATTTACTGAAATAATTGTGCAGATGAGAAATATACACACACAACACTGAGTTTCCAAAGGCTAAAAATACCACTTTTACCCAGAGGCTAAAGAGAAGAATGAAATGTATTGTGTATGGTAACTATAGAAACAATTGGTGAAGACAATACACAGAAGAAGAGAAGATATTTACCTTCAGCAATCGAATTGCTGTCATCCAACAGGTCCTACTTTGCTCACTGTCTGCATAAAGGTATTTCAGGTCTCTGGTTCCTCCTGCTTTATAAGGCTAGAAGGCCACAGCATATTGTTTAGCATTAATGCATATCTTGAAGACTATACCTGTTGAAATAAAAGCCACTAATTCTCCTATTTCACAAACAAAATCTCTTCTTTTCTTAGTTTTTTTTTATCCCTGCATCAAAAGAGTGGCTTAGCATGTGGGGGGAGAAAAAAAACTCCCCATTAATTTGCTGAAAGATGTTTAGCTCTTATTAAAATACTAACTCCTTACCTTGAAGCAGAACCCAAAAGTGGCTGGCACTCCAGATATCTTTTTGCCTCTCAAAGACACATATATGTCGCTACTGCTGAATTCACTGAAAAGCTGCAGGTGTCTTGGTTCCTAAAATGAAAAACATAAAAAATATTATAACCACTTTCAAATTATTGCTCTCAGGTGTGGGCGTGTGGTTGAGAGAAGGAGAGGGAGAGAAAAAGCTTACAGCGGAATGTAGTGAATTTTCGAAGAATTATGGAAAGTTTTTCCAAGTTGCATGCAGCATCTTATGGCCACTCAAAATCTTTTGGATTGGGAAACCTTCATCAACACTACTAAAACAGCCATATACACTGAAGAGGAAAAGTCAACATTTTTAAAGGAAAGGAACTGGAAGTACTGAACACGATAGCTGTTTAATAGACTGCTAAAACTAAAATGTGGCTTATTTGGTTTTCCTGTTTCTTATTTGTTGCACAGGATGAAATATAAACCCAGCCATTGTAGTTTATTCAACAGATTACACCAAAAGCGAATGGCCCAATATGAAGCGCAACCCTCATGTGATTTTCCACTATTAGTTTCCCCCAGAAGTAATTGCGGATCTCAAATTCGAGAACAAATCAACATGTAGATTGGACAAAACTATTGGAAACAACCAACAAAACCATCACTGCCAGAAATACAGCGGGAACTAGATGCCATGGTTTATTGTAATGCACAGGCACAGCAAGTTTTACCAAAGGCAAGGGCCGTGACAAATATGCACCAACTGTAGGGGCATCCAGTCCTCAGGGAGGGTCAAAAAATCCAGATGACAGATCAGCCCAAGTAAGGGAAGCCAGGTTCCTTTGTACATGCAGAAATGTTGTTTCCTGTACAAAAGGGAAGAGCTTTGATCATACAGCCATGCCTGCGATTGCAATTTTTTGGCCCAGATCTTCAGGATAGCTCCATGGATATTTTTCCCCAGATCATGATATCTTCCCTTGGCTTTAATCCCAAGAGAAGGAAAACTAACTGCTACAAAGCTCCTGAACTAGAGAATTCCCAACCACTTGCAAGACAATTACGGGAAGAAGAACCCTCAGTCCTCTTCCAGAATGTGACTGGAAGAACTAAAGTGACAATATTTTAGTCCTCCAGTAAAAAGATTTCTGAGAACAGACCAATTTCACCAGTTTGTTGCTGTGGAGAAAAGAGGAGGAGGAAAGAGTATGAGATATGTTCGCTGCTTTGAGTCATTCAGCAAAATAATAAAAGTGGGATGAAAATAAATAAATACATTAAAAATGTACATGACATCACCTTTTCTTCCATAGGCAGAGACCATCAGCATAATATTGTCACTCTTGTGATACCCTCTCAGAGACTATAGAACTGTAAACTTAATCATAATGCAACTTTTTTTAAAAAAAGAATTTTTTGTTTTAAGAGCAACATCATTAATCCTTTAAAGTGGAAAGTTAACTATTTTTTTTTCAAATCATAATCATAATTCATTACAAGTCTATATCCTAAGGATTGGTTTATCTACTTTTTCACCTCTCTTTCTCCACAGCAGAGATTGCTGATCTGGGGTGCCCACGCCTCCATGGGATAAAAGATGAAATTTCAGAAGGTGCCACAAAGAGTGGCTCGTGTCACTTTGGCATGAATCACAAGTCACAATTACTTTTATAGAGAGTGTGAATATTCATCAAAAAAATCCTAGGGGAGTGATCAATGGTGGGATTCAAACAATTTTACTACTGGTTCTGTGGGCGTGGCAGGAGAAGGATACTGTAAAATCTCCATTCCCTCCCCACTCCTGGGGGAAAGTTACTGCAAAATCCCCATTCCCTCCCTACCCCATTAACCTACTTTCCAGCTCCATTCTCCTGTGTAGGGCAACAAAAGAAGACCCAGCTGATCAGCTGGGGCTTGGGAGGCAGGGAATAGATGGGGGCAGGGTCAGTCAACAGAGAACCAGTATTTGCTGGTTCTCCGAACTACTAAAAATTTCCACTACCGGTTCTCCAGAACTGGTCAGAACCTGCTGAATACCATACCTCTGGGTGTGATGCATAGAAAATGTCGGGAACCACTGTGTCAACTCTGAAGCAAACCTGGCTGAAGCCATTTTGTGCTGCCTCATAGTTGCCATGAAGCCTGAGAGGGGGAAGGGAGGGGGGAAGAAGATAGTCCAGCTACAGTCAAAACATGTTTTTTTCCCGTGGGAACCAAGGTAATTGTAACAGGTAGCTATTGAAGGAAGAGAGGAGCCTGCCATCCATCTTCATTGGAGAATGTGACCAGTGTCACCTGGGAGGAGGGATTTTTAACTCTTTTAATTAGGTGAAAACCACAGGAACTGTTAGAGTTGGTTTCACCAGATGTGCTGATATGATATAAATATGTTTTTTGAGAAATCTACCTGCTTCGGAGTTCTGCTTTCAATGGGTGCGTTGTTCGGAATGCTGACACACTGCTCAACAAGAATAAAACTGAGAGGAAATTTTTCTAAATCTCTACAGACTTAAAATGACAACAACAACAAAAACCCACCCTCTACTACATAAAAATAAAATCTATACCAATTTCTAACACTTCTTCCTTTCCATTTGCCAAACTTACCTTTGATGTTCCCTTAGTGGAAAAATACAGACCAGATCTTCGCAACAAAAAGTACATTTTTTTCCAGGTTTTCTTCCCTTGCTCTTTAAAATGCAAATAACCATGAATTTCAGGATATGCGGTGGAACTTAAAAACATCTGAAAAAGGCGGGGGAGGGAGGGAGGGAGAGAGAGGGAGGGAGGGAGGGAATAGCAAGAGAAAGAGTGAAACCCCATTCTTTAAATTCCATTGAAATATCATCTTATCTTGCAGTTCTTTGTAGACAAATTCTAGCATTGCTTTGGCATTTGCTCAGGACATTGTATATTGTATTGTATATGCTTCTGCATATTATACATATTGTTGAAAGATCAACAACTTTTTAAAAATGCTAAGTGCTGTAATGCTAAGTGTGCTCAAGATAATTCCATAGTAAGTTCACTTTATTCTACAACCATTATTCCTTTGGGTTGCTATTTGCATTTTTTAGAAGAGCGATTACTAAGACCCAGGTCTGCCAACTTTTCCTGTTGCAGGAGAAAGTCCCCTATCTTCATGAAAGTGCTTATAATTAGCACAAGATTTTTCACAGCTGGCACTGGAATTCTGCTCAGTTGTCCCATCCAATATTATTCATAATTCAACCAACCATCTATAATTTATTCAATACTTTTTTGCAGATGGCAGGCTATTATCACATATAACATAATCTGATAGCACAGTTAGGTGAGAAGGCCATACTTTTTCCTCCAGACTCACTTTTTCTTTGCTACACAAATGTATGGATACAAATGCACACATACACCCACACCCACACAATACACACAGTGACTTCATTAAAAGGAAGAGATGCTTATAAACCTAACTGACACCTTAAGAATAAATAAATCTTAAGCCAGATGGTATCCACCTGAGGGATTCCAAGAACTACATGAAATTGTTGACCTGCTGATAAAAATACACAATCTGTATAACATCGCCATCTATTCCCAAGGACTGGAAAATTATCAATGAGACTCCTAATTTCTAAAAGAAAATCTACGGGTGGGGGGGATACTGGCAATTATAGGATAATTACAGTAGCTGGCAATTAATTTGTCTCAGATCGATAAATCAAACGTTAAAAAATGAGAACCAACATGGCTTCATCATGGATAGGTTTAAGTTAAATCTCTAAACTGTCTTAGAGGTCTCCAAACTTGGCAACTTTAAGACTTAGGGCTGGAGAATTCTGGGGGTTGAAGTTCACAAGTCTTAAAGTTGCCAAGTTTTTGGATCCCTGGTCTTATGGTATCAAAAAGCACGTAAACAGAGATGACTGGACAAGTCCTGAAGATTTAGAATACCCAATTAACTTTTGCCAAAGGCTCCTGAGCAGTTTCAGCAGCAGAGAGAAGCGGGGTGATCTTAAGAAGAAACGATTGGCTAGAAAACAGAAATGCACAAATCACTGTTGGACTCGAGTGATATTCAATATTCAGTTCAATAGTCCGAACTGAATCATCAGGAAGTGCTGGTAGAATCTGTATTTTTAGTCTGTGTAAAAATCATCTGGAATGAAGAAGGACCAACAAAAGTGTCTGATGATGATCCTAAACCCTCCCCCCACTGTTTTAATGAGAAATGTGGATTAGAGCAGAGGTCTCCAACCTTGGCAACTTTAAGACTTGTGGACTTCAACTCCCAGAATTCTCCAGCCAGCAGAGCTTCTGCCCATTCTGCCGCCACAGGAGTTGAAGTCCACAAGTCTTAAAGTTGCCAAGATTGGAGACCTCTGGATTAGAGCACCATAAAAGTTAGCCACAACGGAAGCAATCTCAACTAAGGATACTTCAGAAGGAAAATTAAAAATCGGGTCCCCAGTTCTTACTACTGTACACAGAAGTGAGAATGTGCTTAACAGTGTTTAATGTTATTTGTGGTTTGATCCAGGTAAATGGTTTCATTTCAGTCCCTTACCTGCAGTATCTGTGCATGGTTCATTGTGCCATTACTCTCATTTGAAAGGGATACCAAATGATCTGGGAAAAAAACCTGCAAAATAAAAAGTTAACAGAAGGCACTGAATGTTTCCTATGCTTGAACTGGACACAGGCTATATTGTGGGCTTCGTCATGATTATCATAATCTAGACTGCAACAACCCAGGCAACACTAGGTGGATGGCAAGAAAGCCATACAGAAAACCAGAAAGTCCAGTTGCCTCTTGAAAAAGCACCTTTGGGACAACCATGACCTGGATGACTGAGAATCTCCATAAGACATACAGAAAACTCTTTGAACAATTCTGACTACTCTAGTGATCAATTGGAATTGTGCAACTTTGCACCCGAATTATTTATTTGTGAATGTGAATTGAAAGAATGCCTGACTCCCAGTAAATCGGTGTATTTGATATTATAATAAGCAGGATAATAAAATCAAACAATGAGAACTAGTTTGGGGGGTGGGGGGTGGCTTTCCTTACAAGAAATACTTCAGCAGCCATTGTGTCTGAAATCAATGTTCAGCAGAAGAGCACTTCCTCGGTAAGCAGAAGGCCCATGTTGATGTTACTTTCTAAAAGAAATAACATGGGAGTAGATAGGGGAAAGACGTTTCTGCTGACTGTCAGGATTCCATGGCCAAGGAAATTTTCTATGGACTTAAGTACAGGTAGTCCTAATGTTACAAACCACAACTGAAACCAGCAATCTGTCAAAAAAAGTGGCCATTAAGCAAGACATGTGACTGCAATGGGATTTTCTCTGTAGTTGTTAAGGGAATCACTCATGGTCATTAAATGAGACATCATGTGACTGCAACATGCAATTTTACTGTTGACTGCTCCACTGGCTCTGCTCGTCAGAAGTCAACTATGAAGGTGCGCAAATAGCAATTGAATGACCACATGACACTGTGACAATCATTAATGCAAGGACTTATCGCAAAGTTACTTTTACAAGACTGTTGTAACTTCAAGTGGGTACTAAGCAGGGCAGTTATTAAGTGAGGACTACTTGATACCAGTAGAACTTCCGAGTCTTCTCCAGATGTGTTCCAGCACAATTGGAAAGTACCATATTGTGGAAGACTCTTACAAGGTAGACAGCTCACAGCTTGTAATAATTGAAAGGAGCCCAGGAAGAAAGCCATTTGTCACTTTTGTCTGTATATCAAACAATGTGCAGTCAATTGCCTCTCAGCAAGAGATTTTTTGACTGCCATCATAACTTTCAAGCTCTCTTCATACCGTGTTTCTCCAACAATATGGCCTCCACCAATAGGAAGACCCAGCATGTTTTCTAGGCATAAAATCAAATTAAGGCCTTCCCCCCAAATTTAGGCCTAGTTTAAAACATGCAAAATGGGGGGGAAGGATGGGGGGACTTGCCATTAGGAGCGCTCTGCGGGCAGCAATTCCTCGCCACCAGTCGCTCCTAACGGGTGATCATGGCGAAGCGCAGAGAGCTCCCTACTCCCACCAAACACCTTTGCTGCAGACCAAAGACCTTTGGCAACTGCCGCTGTTGCTTTCCCTTCTGCCCATTCTGCTGTCATGTTTGGAGCTGCTGCTTCCGTGTTTGGAGTGCCGCCGCCATCTGGAGCACCGCCGCCACGTTTGGAGCTGCCGCTTCCGTGTTTGGAGCTGCTGCTGTGTTTGGAGTGCCACCGCCATTTGGAGCACCGCCGCCATGTTTGGAGCTGCCGCTTCTGTGTTTGGAGTTGCCGCCGTGTTTGGAGCACCGCCACTACGTTTGGAGCTGCCACTTCTGTGTTTGGAGCTGCCATGGTTGGAGTGCCGCCGCTACGTTTGGAGCTGCCGCTTCCACGTTTGGAGCACTGCCGCTGTTTGGAGCACCACCGCCATTTGGAGTGCTGCTGCCACTCCAAACATGGCAGCAGCTCCAAACACGGAAGTGACAGCTCCAAACGTGGCGGCAGAATGGGCAGAAGGGAAAGCAACAGTGGCGGATGCCAAAGGTCTTGAGGTCTGCAGCAAAGGTGTTTGGTGGGAGTAGGGAGCTCTCTGCGCTTCGCCATGATGACCCGTTAGGAGCAGCTGGTGGCGAGGCTGCCCGCGGGGCTCTCTACATGAGGATGAAAGGGGGGGGGAATTAAGTCACCCCCGAAAAGACGGCCTAGCCATTTTTTCGGGGCTCAAAAAAATATAAGACCTGGCCTGATTTTAAGAGAAACACGGTACATAAGGAAATAGCTGAGGAAATTGGAGCAAGGTTTTGCAAGCCTATTTTTCCCCCCAGAACATGGGCACAAGAACAAAGAAAATGACCTCCTCTTACAATGCCAGTTCTTCCACTGGGTGGGGGGCATGAGGAACCTATGTTGCTATATCAGGGTGGGGTGGGGAAAGATGGCCCTTTTATGGCTTGTGGACTTCAACACCTAGAATTCCTGAGCCAGTCAGGAATTCTGGGAGTTGAAGTCTGCAAGTCATAAAGGGGCTATCATTCCCTGCCTTTGCTTTAGGTAGTTTGGCTAGTGCTGAATGATTCCTCACTCCGCTCTACAATTTTACCTTGCTGGACTCTAGTTAAAAAAAAAAATTGTGTGTGTGGGGGGGACGACATGGGCCTGAATTGTTAGTCCTTTGAATCAAAGGGAAAATGGTATATGCTCCAAAGATTTTTGTCACTAGATTTCGTATAGCTGTTGAATTCCTGCAACTATGAACATTTATGCTGAATATTAAATCTGAGGTATTTACGTATGTAATAAGAACTTACCTCAGGGTTTTTAAAGAACTCATATTTGGCGTAATTTTTCCGGAAATAAAATTTATTGCCTTCTTCAATTCCCCACTTTGAATGGACTTCAACAATCATTTCGTGGTCTTCCACTATTCTTTCTGTGAAGCAAAAGAGAAATGCAAATTGTAGTTCTTTCTCCAAAGGAGCTGGGAGAAAGTGGCTTACCTGAATCCTTTCAGGTGGAGTTCAAACCCAGTTGAGCTACTGAGACAGCATTGCCTGAGCTTGTGAATGCTTTAAGAATGTATCTATCCTTGCCCTGATGGATAACTGGCTGGCATTATTTTATAAAATATGGGCAGCTATAAAATGAATACATTTCCATTTCTGTAATTGAGAAAAACTGTCAGAAGTCTGATTGAGGCAATTTACAAACACTGTAAATAAATAGCTACAATTTGCCCAAGCCCCTCAAAATAATACTGCTACTATTGTAAACATTTTAAAAACTTAAGACCATTAAACTGGTCTGCTCAGGAGAAGGAACAATTTTGAAAGCTGCATAGCTTAGGGAAGACAGACAAATTACCATCATTTGTAGTTTAGGATGTGTAACCATATTGGATATCAGCCATTCTGCTTCTAGCCAAAACTGACTTGAGGGAAAACTCCCTTGGAAGCCCTCAAATTCCATGGAAGAAAAGGAATGTTCATAAATAAACTTAGTCAACACTGTCGCACCCTGTCATAAGAGACTTGGCTTGTAATCAGTGGTGGAATTCAAAAATTTTTTCTACCGGTTCTGTTGGCATGGCACGGCTAGGTGGGCATGGCTTGTGGGAATGGCAGGGAAGGATACTGCAAAATCTCAATTTCCACCCCACTCCAGGGGAAGGATACTGTAAAATCCCCATTCTCTCCCCATCCTACAAACCTGCTTTTCAGCTCCATTCTCCTGTGCAGGGCAACAAAAGAAGACCCAGCCAATCAGCTGGGACTCAATGGGAGGCCGAGAATAGATGGGGGTGGGGCCAGTCAGAGGTGGTATTCCGAATTACTCAAAATATCCACTACCGGTTCTCTGAACCACTCAAAATTTCAGCTACCGGTTCTCCAGAACTGGTCAAAACCTGCTGAATAATACCACTGCATATAATACTCAGAAGTATATGGAGATTGACTTTCATACAAAGCGGCTTCTGGTCGCTGTTGGACAAAACACAGATGCTCATATGAGGAGAGCCTTTAAATACTATAAACTATGCAGAAAGCATGTGCTCCATTCTATTTCTTCACTGAATAATCAAGAGATCAAACATTGGCTTTGTATTGGTTTGACATAATGCATAGATTAGAGTATATGGCTAGGAGTTGTAGTTTACATTTATTTGGGAGAGATTCCTAAGGATATGAGATAGGCAGATTTGGATGTTTCATGATGTAATTGAGGTATTGTTGCACTGTTCCCAATCAAGCTGCCTTTTGCAATTGATGGTGAAATTATCAATGTCAAAGGTGTTCAAGAGGTGCTTCATTGTTTTGGGATCGCACCCAAGATTCCTGTTACTGTTGCTACTATCTTTACGTTCTTTTGCCACAGTCGTTCCATTTTTATTTGCAGGTATTTGTATTTGTTGTTTTCTCCAGTTCTTTCTGTTTTATTCTGCTGTCTCCAGGTACTGCTATGTCCACTACCCAGACTTGTTCAACTTTCAGACTTGTTAATAATTGTTAAATCTGGGGTGTTATGAAGCAGGTGCTTGTCGGTTTGAATTATAAAGTCCCAAAACATTTTAGTTTCTTTAGTTTCTATTATTTATTTTATGGTCCCACTGGTATTTCTTGCAGATCTTCCAATGCACCGTTGTTGCTACTTTGGCTTGCCGCAGTTTGTAGTTGGTCTGCGTGATCTTCTTTCAGCAGCTAATCAGGTGATCCAATGTTTCCTCAGCTTCTTTGCAGAGGCAGCACTTGCCATCTGTTGTTGTCTTCTGAATTCTGACTTTGTATGCATTTTTTTTCCATTAAAGCTTGATCTTCTGCAGCCAGAATTAGACCCTTGGTCTCTTTCTTCAATTTTCCTGCTCTTAGCCATTGCCAGGTCTTGTTCTTATCTGCTTTGCCTGCTATTTTTGTTTTTTTTAATTTACTGGCCATGTAATACTTTGTCTTCCCACGTCTTTTTTTTTTCCTGTTTTTCATTTGGTCTGTTGAGTATAGCCCAATTTGGTCTCCCCAGCATTCAGTAAAGCCTTCTTGGTATACCGGCTTCAGTGCATCTTCTTCACTGTCCTTCGGATATTCTTTCAATGTCCTTTTTTCACCTTCAACTGTCTGATCTATTATTACTATTTTTAATGGCTGACATTCTTTTAGAGAGAATTAATACTAATAGCAACAGTATTTTAGAGGAAAATACTGTATCCTTACTTTCCCATACCCAACAGTTAGAAGATCATGCTGTTGGTCTTCAGTTATCCTGCAACTAAGAGAAGGTCATGATCATTGCAAACTCCAGAGCGTCAATAAAAGATGCTGGCTCAGGACAGTGGGCTATCCAATCCTGCCCTATGGTTTTATCAGCTGAGCCAAAAATTGTTTCCAGCCCACTCAAAGTTCTCAATTGCTTTGTGGATTTATTAAAATTATTAATTTGCTGACCCCTTCAATGATTCTGATTGAGTCACAATCATCATAAATAAACCTAAAACATGCCAATTAAAAATCACAAATAAAACACAACATATGGCCCCAAAACTAGAAATGGTTTCATTCCTGGGGCTGGCTGGCTACTTCCAAATAAGTTGCTCTCCAGCTCAAAAGGTTGTTGAAAAGGGCATGGTCTTTCTTTACTTCCCAAATAGACAAGAGGGAAAAGCCCATCCTTATTTGGTGAGTCAAGCTGTTCTAAAACAAGAGGGGCTTTTGCCAAGAAAATCATTTTCCAGACTTCCCCCCCCCCTCCCAAGGGAAAAAAATCCTCAAGCCAGCCCTCTGTAATAATATTCATCTACCACTATACTCTTTTCACGGGTCAATGAAGCCAACCTTCCTTAAGTTCTAAAAATAACATATTCCAGATCTTGGAATAAGACAAGTGTTCAGGAAATATAATACATATATAGCTTGTCCTTCAAACTAACTAAATTCATAAAGTCTGACCTGGACAAAAGATGGCAACTTTTTCTTCAAAAGTTTCCTTTCATTTCCATGCCAGCAAAGGAACTGAAAGACTCCACTGAAAACTGAGCTGCCTCAAAATGTGCTTCCTTTGCTAACTGTGAAGGAAGCTTTCAAAACTGGTCTGACATTTAACTGGAGCTACACAGATGTCACTGTGGCATTTATGAAAATGCCACCTTGTATAGGAGAGGAAAGGTTTTTTTTTTAAAAAAAAAAAACCTGTAACCATCTCCAATAGAATATATTAACACTTTTATCAATTGCACCACTGGCCATTATTACTTAAATAACCATCATTTTTCCAAATGTTGTTTATAGACATTTTTGTCTTCTAATACACTTAGAAGTTTTCAGACACTCGTGCAATCCAATTTTATTCTACTCTGTTTCTTTCTTTCTCCAGCCAACAGATGTTTCTAACATTCTTCTGGAGTGCAGAATTTAAATGAACTGGATTTATATTTATGTATTCACTTTATCGTTTGTAAATTAACACACTGCTAGACTCCCAGAATGTTCCTTAAGTGTGCATAAACTATTATCCTGTCATTTGCTTCCAAACCCCTAGCTAACCAATTGTGTTATTAGATGAACAAGGAACACTGTATTTTTGTCTTGGGCAATCACAGAGCCCAGCACACACACACACCAATATATGTGAATTTTGACTAGCCATCTTCACCAAGTAACATAGCTACTGCTGAAATTTTAGGAGTTGAAGTTCACCCAAATATAGGTGCACCAAAGTTTAGAAACCTGGAATATCTCTACTTTGCAACAAGAATTCATCTACTTAGGGTTCCAATCAGCTACATCAGGACTGCCAACTCTAATGTGAACTTGGCTGAAACCATCTTCTGCTGCCTCATAATTGCCATGAACTCTGAAAGGGGGAAGGGAGGAGGGAAGTAGATAGACTGGCTAACAGCCAAAGCAAAAAGTTTTCTTGTGGGAACCAAGGTCATCCCAACAGGTGGCAGTTGAAGGAAAAGAGGGGTGACGAAGCAGCCTGCCAGCTGCTTTCATTGGACAATGTGACCAGTGCTATCTGGGGAGGGAAACATTTGCTCTTTTAATTAGGCTAAAACCATGGGAACTTTCAGAGTTGGTTTTCACTGGCTGTGCCGATATGATGTATCCAATAAACATGTTAACTTTGAGGAATCTACCTTCCTCAGAGTTCTGCTTTCGGCAGATGCGTTACTTGGAATGCTGACAAGGTTCTTTTTAGGATAGTATATGCAGGTAGAGGCTCAAATACAGCTTCTGTCTCCCCACCAAGAGCATAACCTTTTCTCCATGTTTCTTTCATTTTTTTTTTTAAATCTCACCTTTATTACTGTTTATAAATAACTCGAGGAGGAGAACCTATCAAATATTCCTTCTTCCTCCTATTTTACACGTACCAGCCCATTTTTGGTGGGTCAGGTTGAGAGGGAGTAACTGGCTCAAAGTCACCCTGCCCATTTTTCACATCTAAGGCGGGACTAGAATCTAACCAACATTAAAAACATTTCGAACTCTAACTGGCATTTTCCAACTGAAATTTAATATTCCACAGTTACTAAACTGGTTAAGTGATTCTAGCTTTTCCCATTAATTTTGCTTGCCGGAAGCCAGCTGGGAAGGTTGCAAATGGTGACCAGTTGCCAAGCACCCAAATTGTGGTCATCTGACCCAGGGGTGGGATACGAAAGGGTTAACTACCAGTTCTGGATTTACGAGCTTCCCTGCCCGCTGTGAGCCGCTCGCCTATAAATCATCATAAATCATCATTAGCACGCTGCCTGCCGAGAAGCAGCCTTTGAAACAGCCCTCTTTTCTTGGTTTTTTAACTGTAGCTGTGCCTCGTTCAGCAGCTGAAGTTGAAAAATCAGAAAAAAAAAAAGATCAGATAAGAGCCCAAGTGGGCAGGTGGGCAAAAAACATCAGCAGACATAGAACCGGTTCTACATCTGCTGCTCTTCAGAGCTACCGGTTCTATAGAGGTGGACAGAACCAGTAGAAACACACCCCTGATCTGACCACATAAGGATGCTGCAATGGACTGCAAGGGTCAATCATAAGTCACTTTTTCCCCACCCCTTTATAACTTCAAGTGTTTGCAAACTGAAGGGTCATAAGTTGAGGATTACCTGTAGCATGAAGTTCTTTCTGCTCAGCAGTGGTGTTACCTCATCCAGCGATGGGATTTCATTTTTTTTTTTACTACTGGTTCTGCAGGCGTGGCTTGGTGGGTGTGGCAGGGGAAGGATGCTGTAAAATCTCCAGTCAGAGGTGGCATTTGCTAGTTCTCCGAACTACTCAAAATTTCTGCTACCGGTTCTCCAGAACTGGTCAGAACCTGCTGAATACCACCTCTGACCACACTGTATAATGAAATGTTTTCAAGAAAAACAACCAAGCTCAGAGAGCACCAAGAATTCCACAGTTGAATCCTGAGTTACAAATAGCCTCTTTTTTACATTCATGATAAAAGTGCATCTACGTCTGAAATAAATACAACAGAGGGGGACATCAGAACCTGTCCCACTTTATAAGGTTGCAAGGGCTCTTCTGTCACCTACTACTGTCCCATGAAGTTGCTGGGAGGTAAGCTCAGTTCAAAGGAGATTTTTTTTTACTGGACATTAAGAAAAATGAATGACTGAAATTCTGCCTTGAGTTTTGCTTAAAGATAAAAAATATATGACTTTGAAAGCAAAAAACAACAGTGACACCCAGTGGATATTTCAAAACTATACACTTTTACCTGCCATTATGAGAACAATTATCGTTCTTTATAAAATGCGTTCAGCATTCCCTAAATTAAAGCAAGTTTAACCTCTTTTAAGATTTGAAAAATAGATCAGAGATGTATCTCTATTCACTCCTCTCTCTCCCTAAATTCAAAATTCAGAAGCTACTTGTATTCCTATTACTGGAAAAGATTCCATCTAGATAATAAAAGCCTGTCTTATGTCTTGACTTTCCGCGTAGCTTATTGAACAGTTACCAGTAGCTACCACCATTTCTTTTGCATTATCCTTGAATCTGACCCTGAAGAAATAAAGCCTGCTAAATCCTGCCTATTAATTCCATTTAGTAGATTGGATTAGAGTCATGACCAAAACTGTATTCCGCTAGAGCAGAGTGATTTACTATTAGGCAGCGCTTTTAAACTCCGTGTTCTAGTGGGACAGCAAAAATATTTCCGTTGGCATCAATTTAATGCCCCAGATGGTTTTAATATTCCCAGATGTGTCAGAGGATATGATCCTGATCAGATACCACTGCACAGATTAATCAAGTCAAATAGGTAGGGGTAAATGTGTCTGACAAAGCGGCATCAGAGTTCATCTTGTTCAGCACTTTTCAAATTGAATTTACATTAATCTTATGGAAGAAAAGAATGATGTAAAGTAAGTTCAGCAAAGTCTGAATGCTTGAAATGTCAGATTATGAACATGTGGAGGGAGGGAGGGAGGGAGGGAGGGAGGGAGGGAGGGAGGGAGGGAGGAAGGAAGGAAGGAAGGAAGGAAGGAAGGAAGGAAGGAAGGAAGGAAGGAAGGAAGGAAGGAAGGAAATACTGAAAGTGGCCACTGGAAATTCACTCAGAATCCAGTTTACATTTTAGATTCCCATTCTATATTTTGCTTTTAAGAGTTCAGATCCACTCACAAACAAGCTAAATGCTGCAGAAAATGTAGCGCAGTTCTAAGTTGGTAGAGATGGAAGCAGACAATTGATCAGACCATGCAGCCACTTCAGGGAATCCATAAACCTTACTGTACAAGTAGTCCTCAACTTATGACCAGAATTTCGATTGTAAAGTTGTGATGGTCGTAAGTTGAGGTATCCACATGCCCGGCTCCAATTTATGATGTTTTGGTAAGATTGCGAAGTGATTCACAAGGTTTTGAATCCATTCTTTCAAAGGGGCTTTTTTTTTTTTTTGCAGAAAACTGATAAAAAAACATCACAAATCACGATTGTATGACTGTGAGACATGGCAACCAGTTGTAAATATGAGCCAGTTACCAAGTGCCCAAAATGTGGTCATGTGACTGGGGAGGGTGCAATGTTTTACAATGGCCAGAAGTGCTTTACAGGCCATAAAGCACCCTTTCTGAGGTCACAAATTCCAAATTGATGATTGATTGAATGATGATTGTAGGTTGAGGAATACCCATATACCCCATCCCCCATTCTAAAGTCACTTCTAAGCAATTTTAACCCTTACCAGCAGACTAGAGCTGGTAATGGATTTCCTATATGCTAATGGAGAGGGGCTTCCAATCCACCAAGCTCCTCCTGAGATACAGATTCAGACCAGTGCCCTCAGGAAGAAAACAGCTTTTTTTGCCCAAACTATTTGAAAATAAATATAATCAAGCAGAAAAAATGTTGAAAGACTGATGCTGGGCATATTATAGCTGCACAAATCAAGGTGAAAAGCAGCAAATCAAGGTTAAAAGCAACATAGCAGAGAGAAGAGAGTGATTTTCTAATAATTAACACGGTGTGTAAATATTTAACACACACATTTATTATGAAATCTGACATTACTGTTGCAAATACAAATCCCATTTTCAATTTACTATAATTTACTAGTTTAGACCTCCAAGCCCTGGAGCAGCTGCCAAGTGTTAGTAAAAGAATCTGAAACTGCTATCTTATCATGAATTGTTTATTCTCAAACGAGAAAAACCAAAGCAAAATTTTTCACCCTTTTCTGCTGGGAAGCAACCTGATACATTTCATCAGATTCACACAATGACAAAAACAGAGATCAGTCCTTTTGAATCATCTCCTGCCTCGCTCCATTGTACAGGGGTCATCAAGAGAGGTTTCACATGGAACTGTGAAGGAATGTGACAGTATTATTATCAACATATTATTTTCGCAGTTGTGATAGCAACTGAGAAAATTAGAGGCAAATATATCAAGCATGCTTCTCTACCTGTCAAGGTGACTACTTAGCAGAGCTCAAGATGTGTTATGCATCATGGGCTTGTTGTGCTAAACCTCAGCTGTGAGTTCTTTTCCTGTATTTAATCTTTTTGTTCATGTGTGTGTGCATGCACGCTTCTGCAATATCTTTGATATATGACTTTGGTAAAGGCACTGAATTCTTTGATCAAAACCGCATTTTCCTTCTCTATGGCTTACTTCCAAAACAGCACTGTATTTACTTCACTTCACTTCCTTTTTCCCAGAACTTTCCAAATAGGGCAGAATATTTTTGGGGATGGAATTAATGGGGAGGGAGAAAAGTCAAAATTTAAGACCATGAATAGAATTAAAAGCACTGTTCCAGGCTTTGTGGTGGGGAAGTGATGGCAAACCTTTTTGTTAGGGTGTGCTGAAAGCGTGCATGTGTGTGCCAGTACCCACAATGCAATGCGCCCTGCCCCCCCCCCCCCGCACATGCACATGCAACAACCTGCCTCCGCCCCTTTACCTGCATGCCTCCCAGCTGATTTTCGGCCTGTTAGGCCTTTTTCGGCCTCCCAGAGGCTTGAGGGAAGCTTCTGCAGCCTTTGAAGGCCGAAAAACAGGACCAGTTTCATCACTTCCAGTTTCGTCACTTCCGGTATTTCCGGAGGGTCTGTTTTCCGGCCTCCCTGAGGCTGCAGAGGCTTCCCTCAAGCCTCTAGGAGGCCAAAAAAGGCCTCAAATGGGCCAAAAATCAGCTGGGAGGCACTTGCATGCACAGTGCAGGTAAGCTTGACTGGGGCTTGTGTGCCAGTACAAATGGCTCTATGGCTCTGCAGGTTCACCATCACGGTGGTAGGGATTTGAATTGTGACAAAGACAGCTGTACTTTTCTGGGTTTCTAGTCAAACAATAGCAGGTGTCTTTAACCACTGCTTTACACAGATGCCCAGAACTTTTAGTTACTTCTTCTGTGAAGGCAGACAGTTTTCTCTAGCTTGGTGTTCTCTGCACATTTCAGATCTGAGATTCCCATGAATTTATTTATTTACCTCCTCATTAAATTTATATGCTGCCTGACTCCCAACAACTCAAGCTTTGAACCCTAACCTAGATCAGCAGGGTCCCAATATTTTGGAAGGGATCAGATGGGGGTGGGTTTAAAACCGCTGTCGGGGAAGGTTCTGTTCTATCCAACAACTCTTGATTTCCTGCGGATCTAAGTTCCCAAGAGAAGAGGTCTTTTGGTGATATAAACACAAAGAATTTTCTTACAACTTTCTGTGTGGCATTGCATTCCAATGGAAATCATCGCCAAGCATCGTCAATGCGGATACCGACTCTTGGGGAAAGAGTGATGGGATCACTGACCCATCCAAACAGGAATGGCATCTCTATAACAGAAACCAACTCAGAAAAGTCTAAATGTTTTTAAGGAAGAAAAGAAGATTCATTTGGTATAAAGGCATGGATTGAGGAAATTCTGCTGTTACACTACTGTAACATATTAAAGATAGCATTTAATCATAAACTCTGGTTACAGTCTCATAGGTTTCCAGAGTTTTTTTCTTTTCACTGCCTCAGAGTATTTTAACTGACTGTATTTGTGAATGCCAATGACGGAAGATAATTCAGTACTGCCAAGAAGAGAGGATGAACAGAAGCTGTAAAATAATTATAATTAATATTGATACAAGGGAAAGAGAGGCTCTCAAACTTCATGGCTGAAAAGGGATCCAGAGAAAGATGTCTTTGCGCAAAGAAAGCATTCCCAGACACGATGGGAATTGTAGTAAATGAAGGATTGCATCGGATTGCAAAGAGCTGCTTTATGTCGCTTTCAGTAACTGCTATTCTCCCTCATTTATTTTAAATTGCTTGTCTTATTGAACGCTATTCGCGGAAGGTATTGAAATCATTTGTTAAAAAAAAAAAAACACCACTAAAATGAATTCCACATTAGGGGCATATTTCACAATTGCACATGAGGCAAAAACTATTATATTCCCTTAAAGCACTTGCTCTCATAAGCCTAAGCAAGCATTACTAATATAAGCCCAGCTTTAAAAGTCTCTCTCTCTCTCTCACAACTTCCATGATTCTGTTTTAAACATCAGCTTCAGGACTATGGTTAAAAATGCTGCCAAAAGGGTATTGTTTGATCTAGGCTTTCAGAAGTTCGACAGCTGTAGTTCTGAATTCCTTCATTGTGTTAGCGCACTTTAAATCAAATTGCACTGAGATAATTTATGACCCTGTAAGAGGATGCTGACAGGTCTCTTTCAGAAGAAGAAAATGTAATTTAGAAGGCAGCATCTACTGTCCCCACAGAAATATGCAGTAGGATAACACTTCTGTAAACCCAGGATAGTCAATAGTGCCCTTGCAACAATATTTTGACTGGCTCTGTTGGGTTGACCCTAAGGTCAAGGTATGTGAAAGTAAACATAAATTATGGAATTATTCTCCCCCTCCCCAGTATATAGACTTTAAAAAAAAAATTATGGAAACTTTGAATGAGTTGTACAGCCATATCTTAATAGTCTACTGTGCAAGGCAAAGATAGATCACAAGCCATCTTGCCATAGGTGCAACAATATGTGCAACAAGTGAGGAGGGTGAAAAAAATGCATCTTGCAAGGTCTGAGAGCAGCAAGAAGGAAATATAGGGCAGCAGAAGGTAGAACCAATTGTGATCATACTGCATTATCAGGACAAGCAAACCCTCTCTGAATCAGGCTGGCATTTATTTATTAAACATATTTTGTATGCCAACACAGGTAATCCTTAATTTACCACCACAACTGAACCCAAAATTGCTGTTGCTCATTGAGTTTTTCCCCATTTACAATTTTTCTTGCCACAGTTAAGTGAAGCACTGCAGTTATTAAGCTAGTAACACGTTTGTTAAGTGAATCTGGCTTCCACATTGAATTTATTGGTCAAAAGATCTCAAAGGGGGAAATCACATGACCATGGGACCCAGCAAGAGTCATAAATATGAACCAGTTGCCAAGCATCCAATGTAAATCATGTGACCATGGAGACGTTGCAATGGTCATAAGTATGAAAAATGGTTACAAGTCACTTTTTTTTCAGTGCTGTTTTAACTAAACAAACTGTTGTAAGTCAAGGACTACCTGTACCAACTCTTTGTGGCTTATAAAGAAACATACAATATAAAAACAAAACTGCAACAACACTAGACTAGAAAAAGAATAAAGGGCAACAAAAACTCAGATCAAGGGAAAGGGTCTTTAGAAGCTTGAGAAAAGCTAATCCAGAGGATGCCAGCCTGATCTCTGCAAGGAGGTTCTTCAACACTGTTGGAAAAAATGGGACCTCTGGGCTCCAAATATTATGAGAGTGGGCAACTTACGGTGATTTCTGCCTTCTAGATCTAAGTGATCAAGCTAAAGTTGGCGGGAGAAGGCAGTCCTGAAGGTATCTGGATGCCAAGCTATCAAGGCATTTATAGGCTGAAACCCGTACCTTAAATTGAACCCAAAATTAATTGGCAGCCAATGCAGTGTTCGTAAAACTGGTGCTGTGTTCCCAATATCTGGAACCTGAAAGTAGGGAAGCTCTTACATTTTGAACCAATGGTAGTTTCCAAATTTTCTTTAAGGGAAACCCCAAATAAAGTACGTCATCATAGTTTAGGCAGGGGAAATAAGAGCATAAATGCTGCTGCCGAGTCCTCCCGCCCTAAGTAAGGCTTCAATGATACACCAACTGAAGTTGATGCAGAAGAAGCTGTGAGTCCAGCAGTACTGTAAGTCATGAACCTGTTGGCCAATAGGTAGCAACTTGCCCAAGAAGGAGTAGCTGGTAGTAACAGGGGTTCTTGATGTATCAACAACTCCAACTTGCTAGAGTTCAACTTCAATCTGTTTTCTCCCATCCAAACCCCGGGAAAGGCAGAGGCATACCCAACAAGACAGGAGTGAAACTACTGGAAGAAGTCTCTGGCCTTCCAACCCCTGCAGGCAGTCCAAAAGGATACCAAAACTGGGCCTGAATCCTGACTGAAAAGACTCCAGATAATCTACTTCCTCAACAACCTTTTCCCAAAATATAGTTATCTAATACCACTAGGTCTAGTGATGGCTTCTTCAGAAGGCAGAATTGGTAATTCCCAGGGCCCAAGCGGTAACCATTCCCCTCCCTCTACAAGCTGGGAGATCCATGGCACAGGGCAACTGAGGTGGCATCTTATCCAATTCTTTGGAAATCAAAGGCCAAAGGAGTCTCAAATAACAGGGTAATGCCTCAGTCACCACCAAAGAGTCTGTCCACATGGAGTCAAGGCTACTGTGAATCTGAGTGACCATCAGTAAAATGCTTTACAAACTGGTCATAACAACTGCAAGATGGGAATCCAATACCATATAGGGACCTTGGATAGCAGCCATCCAATGCAGTAAGGAGGAGAAATAAACATGTTGTCAGGATTCTGGCAGTTACTCCAATTAAATCATGAGCCTTGAGCCACGCTCCCAAAACTTGAAAGAATTTATTAGAAGTTAACATGTCGGTATTAGCCTGGGTGTAATCGACTCTGAGATATGTAAATTCACTGTCACCCTTGATCCTGCTTTTCCTCCCACCCCTCTGGGTGTATCATCCAACGAAACACGTCCATAGCCAAGAGTCATCAATCATGCTCTCCAATTAGATTTTTGCAAAGCAGAAGCTTCTGTCATCTAATCAGTCTCTGAAGAAAATATGAATGTACTTCTGATTCCACACAATGTTTTTAATGTTTTAATATCTCTATATTCTTGCTTTTATTCTCTTATAACAGGGGTGACAAACTCGCAGCATCACGTTGTCATCACATGACATATCACAATTTCCCCCCCTTCACTAAACCGGGGGGCAGTGGCCAGTACGTGACAGCCCTATCTTATAAACTGCCCTGAATCACTCACTAATGAGATGGGCAGCATATAAATTTAGTAAATAAATAAGTAAAGAGAAATAGCAAGGTGTTCTTAAGTAGAAGGACAAGGTTTAAAGAGGAGCTGAATTCGGATAGCCTCTGTAATATGGAAAAATATTTGGTTTTTGGAGTGGATGTTCACAC
This sequence comes from Hydrophis major, assembly GCA_033807585.1. Lineage (NCBI taxonomy): Eukaryota > Metazoa > Chordata > Lepidosauria > Squamata > Elapidae > Hydrophis > Hydrophis major. The sequence continues at coordinate 184,002,017 of CM066328.1, forward strand.
TACAATATAACTAATGAAGTCAACTGACAAAACTTGATTCCCATAATTTTTTTTCCAAAAAATCCAGCAAGAGACCAAATGTATACATAAATATATGGTGCTTTGAGTATTCCTTGCTAGGGAAAACAAGCATCAAAAGACTGCCGCTAAGTCTTTTCTAGCAACTGATAACAATTACTAGCAGAAAACAAAACCAGCTATGTGAAAAGGCCTGGGTTGTTGGGTTGTTGTTATTTGGGAGAGGGGCTAGCAGGCAAGAAACAAGATATGAAGCATCTGAGCATGTGCAGTGATATCACTATGGAAGCTCTGTCCTGCAGTGGTATCACGATATAGGCGTGTAAAAGGAGGGGATTGTGCAGTGTTATTACAACAGGATGGGACTTATTGTAACTTGTCCTGATTTGCTATGGATTTGCGGTCAAGAGAGGATTTAGTTCATTTTTCTACAATCTGGGCATCTGAGGATTAAGGTCCTTGGTGTGAGCATATGTATTTGCAAGTAAATCCTATCGTATTGTTTCTAACCAATACAAATGCCTCTAACACTGTAGACTTACTTTCTGACTCCTCAATTTTCCACTCCATCAGCAATGCTCAACAAATATTGCTGCCTTTAAAAGCAAGTAATACTTACCAAGACCTAAATAAGTGAGCCGTTCAAAGAGGGTCCAGCTATGATCATCAACGTAATGATTCTTTAATATTAGCAGCTGGCACAAATCTCGCGCTGTTATATCACTTGGTATTTCAAAAGCTCGGCTGGTTTCATCCTCACTATATACTTTAATTACCTATTTAAAAGAAAAAAAGACATGAAACATAGAATTAATATGTAATACTATTTGTTACCAACATTATCATTATTATGTTACTTGGTTCATGCTGATCTACTACCAAAAAAAAACAAAAAAACAAGCAAAGTAATATTTGAGGAGGGCAAATTGTTCTCCAAACCACAACAATGGTTGGAAACTAATCAAAGGAAGATGCAATCTGGAATTAAGGAGAAACTTCCTAACAGTGAGGACAATCAACCAGTGGTACAGCTGGCCTCCAGAAATGGGCGTTGGTCCTTACCTGACACGCCATTTCTCTGGAGCTGGGAGGATCATCCAGAGAGCGGGAGGTGCTTCAGTCTGCGTTGTTGAAGGCTGAGCTTAATTACTGAGGAATGCTCCGCCCTCCGTCATGTGGCTCCCTTGCATTCCCCAGTTTACGCGAAGACGAGAGTGAAGAGAAGATCGTGCTCTCATCTTACTATGCTAAGCGGTTCCTTGGCCGAAACAAGACCCCACCAGACGGTGAACTAAAAGGGTGGGGCTGGATGATCCTCCCGACTCCAGAGAAATGGCGTGTCAGGTAAGGACCAACACCCATTTTCCTGAGAGCCGGTCGGATCATCCAGAGAGTGGGACATACCAAAGCTTGGCTGTCCTACAGGAGGGACTTCATCTGGTTCTGAAGTCCCTGCGGTTCCTTGAGGACTCGCTGGAGAACTCGTCTCCCAAACGAAGCCTCCGCCGAGGCAAACATGTCGATCTTATAATGCCTAATGAAGGGAGATGGGGAGGCCCAGGTGGCCGCCCGACAAATATCAGCAATTGGAGCCTGGGTAGCCCAAGCTGCCGAAGTAGCTGCACTTCTGGTGGAGTGTGCCGTTATTCCGCTGGGCACCAGCAGAGCCTGGGACAAGTAAGCTTTGGAAATAGTAGCTCTAATCCAGCGGCCGATGGTTGCCGGGGACACTTTGTGTCCTAAGGATTTAGGTTGAAAGGAAAGGAATAAGGATTTGGACTTCCCAAAGGGCTGGGTATGTTTAATGTAAATGCGGAGGGCCCGTCTTATATCCAGGGTGTGCCAAAGCTTCTCCCTTTCCCGCGAGGGATTGGGGCAGAAGTTCGGAAGTGTGAGTTCCTGTGCCCTGTGGAAGGTTGAATTGACCTTAGGCAAGAAGGTAGGGTCTGGCCATAGAACCACCCGGTCGGCATGGAAGATGCAAAGGTCCTTCCTCACCGACAAGGCGGCTATCTCTGATATTCGGCGAGCCGAAGTAATGGCCACCAGGAATACGACTTTGAAAGTTAGGAACTGGAGTGAGGATTCCCTGAGAGGCTCAAAGGGATGTTTAGTAAGGGATGCCAGGACCTTGTTGAGGTCCCAGGTAGGGTATCTGTGTACAGTTGGGGGACAAAAGTTAGTTGCTCCCCTAAGGAATGCCCTAATGCGAGGGTGGAGGGAGAGGGACCCAGATTATCGCAAATAATCACAGTTGAAAGGGCTGCTACCTGACACCTCAGGGTGTTCAGAGAAAGTCCCTTCCTCAGACCTTCTTGGAGGAATTCCAAAACTTGAGCAATGGAGGGTGAAAGAGGGTTGATCTGGAAATTATGGCACCACTTGCAGAAGCTATTCCAAGTGGCATTGTATATTCGGGTTGTTGAGGGCCGCCTTGCGGCTAAAATGGTATCAATAACCTGGTCAGAGAACTGCTCCTTCCTTAGACATTCCCGCTCAACCTCCAAACAGCTAACTGGAGCCACTGAGGGTCCAGGTGTTGGAGGGGCCCCTGGGAAAGGGATATCCTGTGTGGGGAAATTTTCCAAGGGGGGCCCACCGATAGCGGAGGTCCACAAACCATGGGCGCCTGGGCCAGTAGGGTGCCACTAAAATCAGCTCTGCTTTCTCGGAGATGAGCTTCTGGATGACTCTGGGGACCAGGGCCAATGGAGGGAATGCATATAGAAGCCCTGTGGGCCAGGGGCAATGGAGGGCGTTGTGATTCTCGGCCCTGTAGGAGGGATACCTCGAGAAAAACCTGGGGAGCTGGGTGTTGAGCGGTGATGCGAAGAGGTCTACTGACGAGAGACTGAACATCACGGTCGCTTCCCTGAACAGTGACGGGTGAATGCGCCACTCGGACTGGTCCACCGTGGTCCTGCTCAGCCAATCTGCTTGGGTGTTTGAGACCCCTGAGATGTGCTCGGCTTTGAGGGAGAGGAGATTGCGCTCCACCCAACGGCAGAGGTGCTCGGCCTCTCTCATCAAACTTATGGACTGGGTGCCCCCTTGTCGGTTGACGTGAGCCTTGGCGGTGACGTTGTCCATGAGTATCAGGACATGCTGCCCGCGTACATGGGGAAGGAAGTTGCGCAGGGCCAGGTGGATGGCGCGAAGTTCCAACCAGCTTATACTGCGTGTGCGTTCTACCTGTGACCATTTGTTCTGTGTCGAGAGCGAGTGGATGTGAGCGCCCCATCCGGACAGGCTGGCATCTGTGGTGAGGATGAGGTGTTGGGGTTCCTTGAAGCAGTGTCCCTTGTTGATGGCGGGACTGGTCCACCAGAGGAGAGACGTGAGGACCCTTGAAGGCACCTTGACCGCGGCCTTTGAATTGCTTCTGCCGGTCCTTTGGAACAGGAGCAGGAACCATTGTAGGGATCTAGTGTGTAAACGGGCCCAGGGAACAATGGAAATACATGAGACCATTTTACCAAGTAATTTAGACAATTCTAAAAGCGTTGCCTTTCTTGATCGTCTGATATGTTTGACAGTCTCCTGGATGCTACGGAATCTCTCGGAAGAAAGAAAAACCTTTCCCTGAACCGAGTCAATGACGGACCCCAAGTGGGTTATCCGAGTAGATGGTAACAACTGGCTCTTCTGCCAGTTTTCAAGGAACCCATGATCTTGGGGGGCAGAAAGAGTAGCTCTGATATCCTTTTCTGCTTGGGGTCTGGAGTGAGACAGGATGAGGATGTCATCCAGGTAACAGTAGAGATGAACCGGGAGGTCCCTGAGGTGGGCCGCTAGGGCCACGAGGTCCTTAGTGAAGGTTCTCGGGGCAGAGGCCAATCCAAAGAGAAGTGCCACATATTGGAAGTGGCGATGGTTGTAGCAGAACCTAAGGAATTTGGAATGGGAGGGCCGGATTGGGATGTGAAGGTACGCCTCTGAAAGATCTATAGAGGATAGCCAGTCCCCCTGCCTGATGCCTAGTGGAATGGATTGTAGGGTGTGCATCTTAAACCTGCGATAGGTCAGGTAACGGTTAAGGCGTTTCAGGTCTAGGATAGTCCTCCATCCCCCTGAGGATTTGGGGACCACAAAGAGGTGAGAGTAAAACCCCTGCCTCCGCTGGGATGGTGGTACTGGTTGTATGGCCTGTATGGAGAGGAGATGGCGGATAGTTGAATCCATTAGGTTGCGTTTGGTGAGATCCTTGGAGGGGGGGATGCCATAAAAAATTCAGGGGGGGGCGTGCTGAAATTCAAGCGCGAGGTCCAGTCTGATGGTCTCCCGGACCCAGGCATCGGAGGTGTAAGAGTCCCACCGGTTGGCGAAATGCTTGAGGCATCCACCGATGGGGAGGGGTGGACGGGGTTTATCTGTTGCACCAGAAGGGCTTCCCTCCTGAACCCCTGAAGGGGCACCTGTAGCTGCTGCCCCTCCTTCTCCTATCACCCGGATCGGCTCGATCCTGGGGCTGGAAAGGCCGGAAGGAGGGGGGTCTCGGGTACCTGGGCGGGAAAGGAAACTGGTAGAAAGATCGTGAGGAACCTCTCCGAAAGGGCTGTGCTCTTGACTCTGACCTACGGAAAAGGGGGGGAAGAAATTTTTTCTTGCTTCTGGTTTCTGATAGAAATGGCTCCAGGACGGTGCCGAATAATTTGTCCCCTTTTATGGGGGCGGTGGCCAGCTTAACCTTGTTTTTTACGTCCGCCTGCCAGTGCTTGAGCCAGAGCAGGCAGAGAGGTGTAACATGAGAGGATATTGCTCGGGCAGAGAACTTAACCGCGTGGTATGTGGCGTTGGCCGAGAATTCTGCCGCAACCGTCAATTTTGCTGATGTGCCCTTGTGTTAGAGGGGGGGACATGCTGCCTCAGTTGACGGAGCCACCGGATCGAAGACCTGGTGAAGAAGGAAGCGGCAGTGGCTGATCTTATGGCCCAGGTGTCCGCTTGGTGAGCCCTACGTAAAGCAAGCTCGGACCTCTTGTCCTCGGGCTTCAGGACCTCCAGGGGATCACTGGGGGAGGACGAGGATGCCAAACCAACAATGGGCTCATCTACCTTGGGAGTGTTAAGCAGGTTGCAGAAGCTCGACTCAAGGTTAAAGAACCTCCTGTCCTGGCTGGATGGGGCAGGGGGGCCCTTGTGGAGTCTAACTGGTTTGAGACTAAGTCATGAAAAATGGGTGGGGCCGGGATCACCTCCACCTCCACCATGAGCTGCCTGAAGATGGCATCCTCCTGTCCCTCTGCTGGGGAAGGGAGAGCCGAGGAGGACTGTACAGACAGGCCAGAAATGTTCCTGGCCTTAAACAGAAGCTTAAACATGTGAGGCTTGAACAGATCCACAAAGGTGGGTTGATCCGGGGTGAGGCCCTTGTCCTCGGACATGTCCCCCTCCATAGGGTCTATCTCCGATAGGGGCTCCCCTTGGTGCGTAGACCCCCATTCCAATTCCTCCTCCTCCCCGAACCGATCTAGGTCCTCCATGGCCTCCTCCAGATCCCTTTCTGGGAGAGGACTGCCCTCCTGTAAAGGTACCTGACCAAGAGTGGGGTCCGATCTAGGCGAGGACCTGACTGATGGCGAGTTGTGTTCGGGCGCCATCGAGGGAGGACCAGACCTGGACATCTGTTGCAGACCCTCTGCAATCCCCTGGCGAATAGCCCGTTCCATCCATGCCTGCATGTGCGCTGGGATCTCAACTGTGGCGGCCTCCTCATGGCGCAGACCAGCAGCCGTGGGCATAAATGTTGCTTCCGGCGTCCACCTGGTCATTGGTCTGGGAACCTGGTGTCCCTGGGATGGGCTGCACCTGGAGAGGGAAGAGCAATCTGGAGGAGGGGGGGTGTCTGGAGGTAGAGGGAGCAGAGGGTGGGGGGGCTGGAAATACCGGTTGTGTCTCTCTAGATCATCTGTCAAATTCTTTCTCCAGTGCCATATGACGTCTTAGAGCGTCCCTCTGAGAAGCTTTGGAAGTTTCTTTAGGGGCTTCCTTAGCCTGTTTGCGCAGGTGGTAGGATTTAGATTTGGCCTTCAAAGAAGGGCCTTTAGCGGAATTGTCATCTGCCATTGCAGAGGAAAGGACTGTAATACAAATATAAAGGCCGTTGGCTCGCCAAGGGTTCAGCCTACAACAAAGGCCGGGTGTCCTTTCGCTGGCCCGCAAAGGTGGGTTGATCCGGGGTGAGGCCCTTGTTTGGAATTTTAAATTTATATAAACTAATATAATTATTAATATCTTTATACGTAAGCGTACAATCAAGATATATAATCCATCCAGTATTGGCAACGTGAAATAGCCAAATACTGATAAGATGTAAAAATATATATATGCAAATACGTATATCTATCTATCTAAATATATATATATATATATATATATATATATATATATATATATATATATATATATATATATATATTGTATATCTAAATATATTTAGATATCTATCTAATGATAAATATTACTATTAGTATTAGTATTATTTACAATATTTAATCCAAGGTCTGGTTGGAGCTCCCAGGAAGGAGTGACCCCAGAAATTGCTGTTAATATTGCCAATGTGCCAAATAAAACGCCTGAGGCTGGAGTGAGGCCTCTGGCAGCTGGAGCTCCCAGGCAACAACCGGGAGGGATAGGCTGCTATTTCCTGCCCTGAGCGTGCTGCGGAAAGCCAACAAGTTTGCCAATTCCCCTAAATATCTGATAGCTCTCACAGGCTGGAAGGCCTATAATTAGAGCTAGTCCCTTCGCAGCTCAATGAGGCCTCTAAAAGCAGCGCCCGACACGCGCCGCCGCCCAAAATGGCGGCCGCCCATGCTCCCTTACTCACGGGCTGCTCAGGGCCAAAATCAGCCTCTCCGGCACGTCTAGGGGCCGAGAGAGGCAGCCAAGTGATTTTCGCCCCATCGGCGTTTACGTTGGGGGGGAACACCAGCTGCGCTATTACAGCACGATCAAATAAAGCCGCTACGAATGCAGCGTAAAAAAGCGGCAGGAAGAAGATCAAATTGAGGGGGGGGGATTGGCGCCGGAGCGCAGAAGCCACCCACTGTACAGCCCCCATGGGGGCGAAGAAAACGCGCTCCCCTGTTTAATCACTATCCCAATGTGCTTAGAGGCTGAGGAGAACCAGGGCAAACCTGATGAATAAAGAGCTCTTGAATCAGCCAAGGAGTGGTGAAATACACAGCCTACTCTCACGAAGGCTGAGCGTAAACTGGGGAACGCAAGGGAGCCACGTGACGGAGGGCGGAGCATTCCTCAGTAATTAAGCTCAGCCTTCAACAACGCAGACTGAAGCACCTCCCGCTCTCTGGATGATCCGACCGGCTCTCAGGAGAATTATGGGTGCTCCATTACTGGGAGGTTTTTAAAAAGAGATTGGACAGCCCTTTGTCTGAAATGGTATAAGATCTCCTGCTTGTGAAGTGGGTTGACTAGAAGACCTCCAAGGTCCCTTCCAACTCTATTCTATTCTAATAATACAAGTAGTCCTTGACTTATGACCACAACTGAGCCCAAAATTTCTGTTGCTAAATGAGTTTTGCCCCATTTTACGACTTTTCTTGCTGCAGGTGTTAAGAGAATCACTGCAATTGTTAAGTTAGTAACATGTTTGTTACGTGAATCTGGTTTCCCCATTGATGTTGCTTGTCAGAAAGTCACAAAAGGTGAGATCACATGAACCTGACAGTGGAAATGTCATAAATATATGAGTCAGTTGCCAAGCGTCTGAATTTTGGTCACATGACTGTGGGAAAGCTGCAATGTCCGCAAATATAAAAAAAGGGTCATAAGTCAACTTTTTTTCAGTGCCATTGTAACTTCGAATGATCACTAAATGAACTGTTGTAAATCGAGAACTACCTTTATTTATTAATATTATATTCCCACATTCCTTTAGAAGCTCAAGACAGCCAACACAAGGCTCCTTTTTTCCTTCGCAAGCCAGATTAACAGAAAGCAACTGGCCCGGTGTTATTCTGGAGCAATTCTGATGTGCAATCTTTGTTGGACTGAGGATATGGATTTTGCTGGAGGTGCTGAGAGAACATATATAAGTGAGCCAAGAGAAAAATGGTTATTGTAAAAAAAAACACACACACACAATTAAGAAACATTTATTTCTTATAGCCTAGCTTTTTATCTATTTATCCATCCATCCGTCTTTCTATCTGATTTTATCATCTTCCCACTTCTGCTTTATCCATGCTTAAAGCTATCAGGCTTAATTTAAATCTAATTAAAATGAATTGTAATTTAATTTCCCCCAAATTAGCAGCTGCTGAGGAGGCTGCACTCTTTTGATTATATGGAGTTTTGTATTTCCTTTTATTACAGTCACATGACTAGTACTCTGTGTGTGTGTGTGTTCATACCCACAATTAAAATATTAGTTTCATTAGTAGGTGACAGTGTCAGGCCATAGGAAGAAACCATCCACAATAAGAATTGTGCTGTATGTGGTCTTCAATATCATTACCATATATCTAATAACTGCTTAAAGCCATAGCTCATTGGCAAAACACTTGCTTTTTATGCAAAGGATCCAAGATTCAACCCTTGGTATCTGCACTTAAAAAGGCTCTGGGTAGATTGTGCTATAAAGGGATGTTTTTCATCAGACTAAATGCTATTGAAATCCTACAGTAGACAGGGTTAGGATTTCAATGGTCTGATTAAGGATGTAACAGTTCCATATAATTTCACAACAAGGATTCAGAATTTTAGGAGAAGTGGAAGCTTTGTAGAACTAACTTCTCCTCCCCTTCCTCACCCTCCCCTCCATTTCATTTATCACAAGTACAGCATGAAGATGTCATATCCATACTCATCTATTCTTCTCATTACATGGTGCTGAGGAACCTATGACACACTATAGTCCAGTATTTGGGTTCACATTAAGCAATGTTAATTGCTTATTATTCTTTTTGTTTTGTTTTAATTAATTCAAAAAAAGAAGTGCATTGGCCCTATCAGGATAAAAAAAAAAAACATTGTTTAGTAAATGCAGAAGGTACTGCCTCTCCTCACCCATTTCACCCCAATTCAACTTGCATATATGAAGCTTAAGAATTGCAAAGTTATATACATATTTTTGGAGAACATTAACATGGCTGTGGTACAAACATCAGTTGCCCACTAGATGGCAACAAAGGTTTTCCCTATATCTCCTTGCTGCCATTTAAAGGTTGTTTATACTGTTGCAACCCATGTTAGATAGTTCCACCCTATCATGAATGTCCCTGTTTATATTTAGGTTCGTGAACCAGCAATGAATTATCAATGAAACTCACATTCTGTGAAGTTATTATTTAACCATAAATTATGATTGCCTCATACATTTTAAGCCAAACTAGGGTATATAAACTATAATAGTTAAATTCATGTAAAGTCAAAATCCAACAATTACATGATTTAGCACCATGTATGACCTAGCTCATACTGGGTGTACTGAGACAGCATTATGTGCAATAAGCCAAGTCATGTTGAAATACTGTATGTAAAATATGGAATATTTTAACTGACAACTGATCTTCTATTTAGATGTGATTTTAAAATGACATATGATATGATCTGGATATGATTTAATAGAAGATTTTAAAACAGGGTGGAAATATCACAAATGAATTGGCTAGAACAGGCATCTCCAACCTTGGCAACTTTAAGACTTGTGGACTTCAACTCCCAGAGTTCCTCAGCCAGTTGCCTCAGCCACTCTGGGAGTTGAAGTCCACAAGTCTTTAAGTTGCCAAGGTTGGAGACCCCCGGGTTAAAACACTTGTAAGTGTTGTTTAAGTAAAAAAAAAAAGGATAAAATATGAAATTTAAGTTTATGGTATTTCACAGGGAGAAAGCCCACAGAATTCACAGGTATGCACAATTTATGAAGTCATTTTAGTAGCATCTGCAGAGCACTGTCTCAAGAAAGGTGAGAATCAAGTCACTATCAAATGTGAGACCCATTTCACGCATGTAATTTCAATGCTGTACCAGACTGTCTCTCCTCTAAGAATCCAAATATCCACAGAGGAAAGACTTACTGCTTGCTAAAGTAACAGTTCAAGTAGGCTACCCAAGATCTGACAATCCAAAATCAGATTCTGATTTTCTGGAGGCTTCCTTTATTTGAAAGAGGAGTCAGCTGAAGAAATGGTATAGCAATGTTCTCAGTCACACTGATTTTTTTTTCCCTCTGGATCATACTTCATGAAGAAAATGTTTTCCTTAACCCTGAAATGTTGAAAAATGAAACAACAAGTCCTTGGTCCCTATAACAAATATATTTCAAAGAAATGGATATGGAAATGGAAAGAGAAATCAAGCATGCAAGTTCTACTGAGAATCATCAAGCCATGAAGTTGTATAAATATTTTCACTGTTGGCATTCGTGCAACTGGGCAATCAGATACTCTGATATATATCCGATAGACAACTTTATCATGAAATGTGGGAAGGTCATCAAAAGCATTGCCTTAACACTAGAGAGCAAAAGTATTAAAATAACTACACATTGTGGTGTCTTTGCTTTTGAAGAAGGCACCTAATTTGGCAGAGATGTGACAGAAAAGATTACAAAATAGAGATCAGCCATGCAAATAAAAAAAAAGTACATAAATATATCATGAGGTATTCTGAGGTTAGTAAAGCGATCTGAATTTTATTTAAACCTTAAAGCATTTTGCTTTGTGCAGAATTATTTTTACGTATATCTGTCCAGTAGTTATTTAGGTTAAATCTGCACACCTCTTCATAACTGTAATGCAATATATGGACAGATTATTGTTATTCAAATATGCCTTTTAGATGTATTTGCAAGTTCCTCCCGCCTATACTTGACTTTGAAAGCTGATCTATAATAGACATATGCAACTATTATCCATCTACATACAAATACAGACATTATCTTCAAAGGCAGAACAGTTATTTGTCTTATTCTTGTTTTTTGTTTTAAAAAAACCTTAACCTGTCTTCTCCTATTGAAGTCTTTTGCTGCCTTTCCCTTTGAATGGACTTCACCTCGTTTCTATCTAATTTTATTCCACTCGCTTCTCACTTATTGTGATATCCTAAACTCATCTTTTTCCCAACCTGAGTATTCTCCAGATATGTGAACGTCCTCTCCCAGAATTCTCAGCAAAGGCCACGGTAGCTGGAAAATTCTGAGAGTTAAAGACCACAAACTGAGAAGTGCCAGCTTTAAAAAGACTGACTTAGTAGTCCAATTTCTCTTTGTAAACTTGAAGCTGGAAAACTTGAATTTTAAGCTCCACTGTTTTGAAATGATATTTGACAGGTTTCTGATGTGTTTATGAAAGTATTTGGAGAAACATTTGAAAAATGCCTCCATAAATTTGTTAAGGGACAAATTCTATTCCATTCATATAATAGGTGTGGTATTCATAAAGAGGCACTTCGACGAATCATTTCGTGAAATTTCTTCCCTCTATTGTCTGACGTATCCATCTTTAAATCAGTTCCTGAGATTAGGGTGCTTGATCAGGACAATGTATTTCTCATTGCCTATCAGTTCAATTACATTGGCTTAAGTAAGCCACAGATATTTGCATATACTGTTTCCAAATCTACCTTTCAAGGAATTTGAGATAACAACTGTTGTCCTCTTATCTTCTATATATATAAAAGGGCTTGTCCAGTTGGCTCAGCTCGCCTGGTGCTCTTAAGGAGTGACTAGCCCTTCCCAGTCGGCGTTTAGGATGGGGGGGAATCCAGAGAGTTTCACACTACAATGGAGCGCAGAGGCAGCGACGCGATCTAATAATGGGGGGGGTCACACGAAGCGCTGCGAACCCGCCCGCTTGGCCCCTAGGGGCGAGGGGAGACTTCCCCTAAGTCCCAACCCTTTGCGCAGGAGGAAGGAGAGAAATTATGTGACCTGAAATTGAAGAAATATCCAGAGTAAAGCATGCAGTTTGAATCAGCCAAGGAGCTCCTTTCAAAAACAGCCTGCCTCTTCGAGGCTGAGCAAAAGACTGGGGGAACGCTACGTGGAGTCACGTGAGGGGGTGGAGCGTTTCCTCAGCTAAAGCTCAGCCTGCAAGAAGAGGACTCGGAAGCATATCCCACTCTCTGGATGCTCCGAGCGGCTCGAGGAAGAATTTAGATGCTTAGAAGCTGGTTCATATTTATGACAGTTGCTATGTTCCAAGGTCATGTGATCACTTTTTGCAACCTTCTCATAAGCAGAGTCAATGGGGAAGCCAGAATTCACCTAACAACTAAGACAACAAAGGTTGTAAAATGGAACAAAACTCACTTTACAAATCTCCTAACAGAAATTTTGGGCTCAATTATAGTAGAAGACTACCTAAATTATATACACAAAAATGGAAAAACTTTGATAAGCATACAATGGAAGCATGTTTGGTGAAGGAGATGGAACCAGCAGAGATGGCAAAATTAACTTGTTTCCTTAAAGGAAGATAATACACTTATTAGTGAGTGGAAAACCCCCTCCCCCCCCTTTTTTTTGATGATTAGAAAAGGCAGCTTACAGAAGAAGAAAAAACTGATATAACTGTACACGGAGAATACATGTAAATACATGTATTTATATCTGCTGTCAAACAGATTGTAAATATCTTCTTTATAAAGTAGATATTTAAACTATTAACAATTTACAATGGATAGACATGACCTCAGAATCAGACAGTAAATATGGTATCCAAATATTAGATCCTAGGGAATGTAGAAAGTTAGCACCTACTACTAGTGGTGGGATTCAACCGGTGTTACTACAGGTTTGGTGACTATGTTTGTTTTACATGCACTGTGCGTGCGTGTAAAAAAACCTTTAGCTGTGCTGCCCGGACAGCTGAAAAGCGCAGCTGCAGCATTTGGAAAGCCTCTTTTTTTCCTGCTTTTTCAATGTCAGCTGTGCCACACAAAGCAGCTGAGGTTGAAAAAGCAGGAAAGAAAGGACAGGTAAGAGCCCGGGTAGGCAGGTGGGCCAAACAGCAGCAGACACAGAACCGTTTGGTGTCTGATGCTCTTCAGAGCTAACGGTTCTATAGAGCCAGGCAGAATCGGTAGCATCCCACCCCTGCCAACCGTCCTCCTAAAAGAACGGAATATTTTGAGGAATATTAAAAAAGGCAGAATATTATATTTCCCCAAATGAAAAAAACATGTTTTTTTAGAGGCAGGAAGCAGACTCCTTCTTTCTTAATAGCTACCCCCCCGGCAGATATTTTGTGCCCATTAAGAAATAGGCCAGCCCATCTCCAAAACAAAAGACCTTCAGCTTCCGGATGATGGAATTAAGAACAGGATGTGACCCTTCAGGACATAATAGGATTAACCCACAACCATTTAGCAGAAGACAGAGCTCACTACAGTGCACAATTTCCTAAGGGTATTTCAGACATTGCACCACCCTCAAAGCAGTTGAAACTTCAACCAAACTTAGCTCAGACAAGCACCTAGGATTCACATTTCTTCTATTGCCTATAGAGCCAGGTATGACCCCTACATAACCCTACATGACCCCATAGGAATCTGACAACAGCCAATAGAATACATAGAATACATGCACAAGGTCAGGGTCAGGAAGTTCAAGTGCACAGCCCAAAGAAGGTGTAAAAAAACCTCACTCTCGACTCCATGTGGTCAGCTGCACCAGAGAACCATGTGCTTGGTGGTTCTGTTTCATCAATAAACCATCTTTCCAATCAGCCACCATGTTTCTAGTGTCTTTCTCCCAGTTTGGAACTGAACCAGGTGGATATTTCTTCCCACGGGAACATGCCTTCATGTTCCATATAATCTTCCTAAATAAACCTGATTGTTCACAAGTAGGCTTCTGGGCTGATTCAACATTGTTCTTTTAATGGCTGTAAAAATGAAGGAAGCCTTTAACCATGTTCCTACTGTCCCCCTCAATTTAATTATAGACACAAACTCAGTAGATTAATGTTTCTCTCGTAGGAGCAAAAACAGAAGCCTTGTGTTTAAAAGACTATATAAAAGTTTTCAAGGCCCAAAAATTATGTTGGGAGGACTAAGAATACAAAACTTATATCAGACTCAAGCTTCCCCATGTTGGTGCTCTATGAAAGTTTTGGATTAACTCCATACTGGCTGGGAATATGGGCACTGTAGTGCAACCTATTTTAGATGAACAGAAGACAAAATGAACCATTCATTTTTAGTGTTAAGCCTGAAGGCATTGTATATACAAAATACTTCTTCAAAAATGTAAGTTATTTATTTTTTCCTGCTCAAATTGGTATGTATGTAAATGTATATATGCCTTACAGATTGTTAGTACGATAGTTACAACAGACCCATGAAAAAAGTCTTATGACCAGATTCAAAGTTCTGGCATTGTCCCCTCCCCCCCTCACATGACCGCATTTTGGGCACTTGGTAACTGGCCTGCATTTTTGGCCATTTGCAGAGCCATACAATCAGAGTTTTACAATGGTTAGCCAGAAACCAGCATTAACTGCTGGTTTCCTGCAAAAAAAAAAAAAATTAATGACCACGGCATTCACTTATTGACCACGGCAGCCACTTAACAACCGCTTCCAGACATGTGACCTGTTTTATGACGGTCATGACTTCTGATTGTAATTGCCAGGCTCAATTACAATCGTAAGTCAAGGACCACCTGTATGTAAATTATAGTTCTGTTACAAATCGTTAGCTGCACTATGATTGATGTGTTGAGCAATATCCAATCAATCTAGCAAATTTACAGGCAAAAGGGAACTCAACTCTTATTTACCCAATTACAAAGTTGCCTTCCAACTATCACCCCCAAATGAAAATAAGTAAATAGAAACAAATAAATTAATCCAACTCCTAATATCCTTGGACAATATCAGATGCAGCTTTTTCAACTTCAAATAGAACCTACCTGAATATTCTGCCATTTCAAACATAAAGATCAGCTGCAATCTTAAGCTGAGCTGTAGAGCAAATGTAGCATTAAAAAAAAGAAAGCAACATTATACTGAGACTTGTAAATAGTTTCAGTGTCAAAGGCCATCTAATAAAAGATGTACGATACAAGCATAAAAGTAAATTTAAAGAAGATTTTTTTAAAAATCACGTCCTCCATTAATATTAGGACACTCTACCTCCACGCTCTATATCCCACAGTTCAGCCACTTCCTGGAGGAGATAGCTCCTCCCAAGTCTGTGCCACTGAACTTTCCTTCCTACCTGCCACTTCAACTCTTCCATATAGCTCCGTATATTGTATATTACACCTAATTTTGTAACCGCATGTGTTTTCATGACAGATACATCCCCCTTCCCCACTCCATACTACAACAAAGTTACCTACCCTTTTTGGCAAAACCGTTGGCGAAATCACAGGCAAGGTCGCTCTTCCTCCATATAAGTTCATCTCGGTTGTTGACAGCTAAACTAAAGTCCTGTGTCCAAATTACTGGCAAAAGAAAAATGAATGCCTGAAGAATCCCTCTCAAGACAGCCACACCTCACAAAAGGTCATTGGAAAGAGATAACTTGGAGGACAATCAAAGGCACGCTGTTTATTTGAATACACTCCTTCGGAAAGCCAATCAAGGACTATTCAGATAGAACTGACCAATGACAAGCTTATCAGAAGGTGCAGAGCAGACAAGGGAAGGCTCCATCCCTGCCCTTGAAAACACATTATGACTTTTTGGTTTATTGTAGTTAAAGGAACAACATTTAACTCAGGGAGATAATTCAGTCAGAGCCCATTTCTCTCAGCTATGCCTTCAATCTACTGAGCAAGAAATTGCATACAATTTCCCTTTTCCTCCTCTCTCCCAAAGGTAGATCCCTTTCCCTTATTTGAAAGGAAAGACGGGCATCTTAAATCTTACATTATTGCAAGCAGTAACTTTCGAACAAGATATAAAACCCAACCTTGCTGTTTAGTCAAGTCAGGAAATATTCAAAAATCAAGACTGCTTACACACAGCAAAAATTGATGCTGGATTGGTCCAGAGAAGTTAATGCCACCTTCAAATCAAATGCCACTTTACTTTTTGACGAGGATACAAGGAATAGCTGCAAGTAGACTCCGCCTTGCTCTGAGTTAAGGTCAACTGAGGAGAACTTCTTGCCATGTGAAATAGCAGAAGGCTAAACTGAACCAGCTGCATCAGCAAAAATCCAGGACTGCTTTTATTTTCTTGTTTAACAGCCACTGCACAGTTCGTGTAAATATATAAGCATGAAGCATGTGCATACTCATACACAGGCGCACACACACTTATATATATTTACTCCCATATCTCTTCCCTTCATTTCTTAACATTCCTTCAGCATGTAGACCCCAGTAATTCATGCCAAAATTATCTTATTTTCTTCAGATAGCTGGGTAGGCAGCCAGTGGAATGCAGTTCAATGACCACGAATGACAGGCAAAGGAGAACAATGAGCATCTGAGTTACTTTAGTTAGCAAAATGAAAGAATTAAATCCTAATTGGTTATGGGGAAAAATGGCAACTGGTCTAATAGCTTACTTCTTAATAGAGGAGCCTTAACATGCCAGAGCATGTCTGGTTATTGCTGTTGCAGCTTATGCTTTCTTTGTGTGGCAAACCTTCAGGAGATTAAGGTCCTCAGATTTTCAAGAGGACCAGACAAAAGCACTAAAGCACAGTCATACAATTTTCATGCAGCAAAGACTTATCTAAGAAGAGATGATTTCCCATATGACACTTTAACAAACTCAGCAAACAAAAGGCTACACAAATGCTTCCAAAGAGAGGAAATTTCAACTTTTCCTCAACCTTTTGCACTCTTGCCTAATATTTGCAGATAGCCTCTGATATTTTATAGCTCAGGAACCAGGACAAAAATTCCTTTCAATTTTATTTCCATTTAATTAATACAGTTAATATAATCTCATAAGGTATTTAATAATTGTTCCTTTCTATCACATTACACATTGCTATACAGTACCATATTTTCTGGACTACAAACTGCTACTTTTTTCCCACGCTTTGAACCCTGTGGCTTGTACAACGATGCGGCTTATCTATAGATTTTTCTTCACTAACTGCCATCAGGGGGCGCAAAAACATGACAGACACAAGAGGTCAATGCAAAGAAGAAGACGCTACCGGTAGTTTTTGGCGCACTTGACGCAAGCCAGCACGACACGCACAAACGCAAAATATTTTTCACACCCTCATCGTTGTTTAAAGAAGAAAAGCATATGATGCAGCTTTTAAGTTGAAAGCAATCGATCTGTCTATCCAGGAAGGAAATAGAGCTGCTGCATGTAAGCTTGGCGTTAATGAATCAATGGTGAGATGTTGGAGACGTCTGGCCACATGCGAAGAGCATTCTTCTCTTTCTGTGTAAATATCTCATTTCACAACTTATATATATGCAGCTTATAGTCTGGTGCAGCTAATATATGTAAAAATATTTTTTCTTTTAAAATTTAATGGGTGCGGCTTATATTCCGATGCACTCTATTGTCCAGTAAATATGGTAATAACTTTCGGAAGCTGGGGGGAAGAGCACTAGTGGTCTTGGAATTTTAGTTGTGCATTTCTGGTCTAGCTAATTGATTTATATTTAATGAACATCCCTGAAGCCCTTGGACATTAGTTTATTAATGTTCAGTAATCTCTATACTGAAACCAGAACTTTGACAACCTTGACCTTTTGATTCAGTGACATCACAGCAGCTCAGCCAATCAGCTAGCATGCAATATTTTTACTTCATGGTTCATTGTGTAGGTGTTATCTATCTATCGTATGTAGCTTGCATATAAAAAAGTAAAAGTAATTTGTTGATAAAAATACATAAAGAGAGGCGATCTGGTGTGATTCTATCTATCTATCTATCTATCTATCTATCTATCTATCTATCTATCTGCATATAAAAAGTAAACGTAATTTGTGATAAAATACATAAAGGGAGGCAACCCGATGTGATTATAACTTCCCCTCTCATAGGCTTCACTGTTCCTTTCAGTTTGAACTAAAAGATCTGTATTTCTTGAAACAAATTTGCTCCCTTCACTAAACAAACAAACTACATGTCACAACTCTGGATATGTGACAGAGCATTTGCAATGCTGTTGATCATGGTTATTATGGTGCAATTATTTCTTTAAGGTTTTTTTTTTTTTAATATTCTTTCAATCTCTATCTCTTTCAATCACAAAAAATGTGAAATTTCCACCAAGCTGAATAGAAGCAGTTACAAGATCTCACCAAGGTCAAACCCTTTCTCCTTGCCTAGTTACTTTTAAATTTGAGACTTCTCAGTAAGCTATAAAACCTAGAAGCGGATACCACCCAACCATATCTGCTGCCAAATTTTCTAACCTCAGCTTTTATTCCTACTCTCACAAAATCCATAGTAATGCAATCCCCTCAGCATTAAATACATTCCCATTTCTTCATTACCTTTAGATATCTACAAGCACTCCGCAATGCCATCTCTTTTCTTCAGCATGTGCATGTAATCCTCAAATTATGACTGTAATGGAGCCTGGCCATAATGCAGCCTGTGGGGACCCCGTGGGGTGAGATGGGGGCGCGGGGAAGTTAGCTGGTCAGTCACAAGAGCAGTTGGATTGTAAAGTGTCCAAATTTTGTTCACATAATCACGGGGGCCCTGCAGCAACTGTAACTTCAAAACCATCATTTTTGAAACAGATCGTAAGTAGCTTTTCAGGGGTCTATCATAACTTCAAACAGTTGCTAAGCTCTTCTCCTACAGTAAGAATTCAGTCTTATCTGTGTTTCCAATCATATTTACTGAGGATACCCTACGTTTTCCAGGAGGCTCAAGCAAGCCTTTTTCTTACACTCCATATCAGGTGTGCTGTTAAAAAGAGGGAAAAAAAGCTAAAAAGGTTCCAGTCAGGGTGCCCCTTTTCAGCAGGCACAGGGTCCTGCAGAATCTGATAGAAATCAACTAATCAGACAATGTAAACTTTGGGGCTGTATGTAGGAGCCCTGTTTTTAATTTTCCATTATGTCCTTGAGGTAGCCCTGCACTAGAACTCACTGCAGAGGTAGCATTTTCACATCTCCTAATGCTACAGGGCAGTGCTGCACTGAAGGCACAATGGCAAACTAACTTATTAATGTTCATCACACTAGGCCAACTTCCTGCTAACAGACTCCATCACTGCCAGGAATACTCCCATTCCCCACAACTACAATGTGTAGGGGGACAGAAGTAAAAAGAGATTGTTGTGGATGTCTTCAAGTGTGGTGTGTGTCAGCCCTCCAGAGTAGACCAGATCAGGAAACAAGCATTTCATGAAGTGCTAGAACTCTCCTTCATTGTTGTAGGCATAATTACAGAATCTTGAAAGTCCAACAGACATTTTCTCTGTCCTGAGGCAATTTTTGACACACACCCCACTCACCCCAGCCCTTCTTGTCTGCCCGAGCTGAAGTGATCTTTACATAACAGCAACTGCATTCCTTCTTCCAGGCATCTCCGTACTCCTTTACCCAATAGTTCCTCAAATAATCCTCTCTTCACTTCCTTAAAGGAAATCTCCTCAAGTTCTTATTTTCTATAAAAAGTAGATGTCACTTAAGTGAATGGACTACATAGAAAATTGTTAAATAAATAAATAACAATTTAAAGTATTTGCAGCAAAAAAACCCACAGCCTATTATCCTCAATGGACTTGCAACCTCATAAAGAATTACATTGATTCCTGATGGAAAGAGAATTATGAACGGCCCCTAAAGTGTTTTTGCTTCTATGGGTTATATTTCTTGATTTTGCCATATTAAAAATTAAAGCTGGTGCATTTGTAGTTACTAGCTCTTCTCACAATTGTTTGATGGAATCTTAATATTGCATTATTTCTCAACATAAGCTGGCAAATAATTTTGATTTCACAGACTCTTGAGAAGGTTTGGGGAGATCCCCCTGGGATCTCAGGACCACATTTTTAAGAAACACTGCTCTGGTATAATGCTCATTCTCAAATTTAAGTAATGTAATAAGAAGAAAAGTAATAAGTAAAGGGATTGCTGCTTTATTCAGTCCTTCAGCCCATAATATTATCAGACTATGCATAAACATAATTTTTAAAATGAAAAAAATATATTTTTCTCTGTAGTACATATGAATGGCAAGGTTGTTTTTCAAACCTGGGTCATAAATTGGCAGATTTGAGAATGAAAGACAATCTCTCAGAAAGAGAACAAAATGGAATATGCTGTAAAAAATGCACAACTGATTGATGAGCCATAAAGAGTAGCTTTTTTCTGAGATTGCAGGATGCAACTTGTCCTGCTTATTATTTTTGCTTCATTCATCAGTTGTTATTGGGATTGCATTTCACCTACTCAAAGTGGAACAGACATGCCCTAAAATGAATCGATTCAATCCAGAGTATATTATATGCACCTGACTTGTCTTTGTAGCATGAGTTTCCTATTCTAGACGGATTAGTTTGGCAGGCTTACTGATTTGGGAGTCAACTGTAGTGACCTCACTACTGGGATGATCCCACCAGCATTCCCTTCTTTCTTGAAATAAATGGTAATAAATTAAATAAATATTTTAATTCTGGAAGTTCTGGAATGGTATACTCATGATAATCTAAAAGAAAAAACAGCTACTGACAAGGTGGCTTGGTAGAATCTTTCTATTAAAAAGATAACACATAAATATGTAAAGAATGACTATATATACTGAACCATCACAAACATAGAAGCAGGAATATGCCTCGCACATTTTTGGAGGAATATATGAAAAAAGCTGACTGACATGCACAGGTATTTCTTATCATATAGAATCCTAAAGTACAAACACATGATATTAAATCACAGTGAATTCCGCAATTGTATAGTGCCTACACAGCACAAAATGCACAATATGCATTCTCTTTCTTCAACACCACCACCTAACGGTACAGTCAAAACACAACTACCAGGGCCCTACAATAAAGCCATGATTTGCTAAACTTTGGTTTATGATATAAACTGCAACTGACTGGATTCATGTGATATGTTTACAATACAAACCATGGTTTCTCACCCAGATTATGCGGTTAATATAATACACTAATCTTAATGCAATGTATGAACTCAGCTACAAGTTTGTTCTCTTCCACATTACAATGATTATAAAACCAAAGGGAAAAAGGTTTAATAAGGTAAAGGTTTCATATCTATACATTGTGTATGATATCACCATAACCTGAAAACTACAATTTTCTGCAAGCAAATGAATCATCAGGATGTTATTGGAAACTCTTGCCCTAAACACACTTTCCAAAATTTAATATGATTTTTTATGGTTTTTTGAGTTACTTATTCCCAACTTCAGAAGTATCTCCTACTTCTTCAACATAGGATGCATGAATTTGTGTTTTGTATGCTTATTACAGCACAGGAAAAAAATAAGTTGTAGTTTTCAAAATATTGCTTAAATCCAACATTTTTTTCCCTTCGCTCTGCACATATTCAATGCTAGCTAGCAAATCTCTTACTGCAGCTCTAAGACAACTAAAAAAAAACCCCCAAAATACATTAACTTACCTCTTAACATGAATAATTGTCAAGTTACTCTGTTATAACTGCAGGGCTGCCAACTCTCACGCAATCAGCGTGAGACTCACGCAATTCAATCAATTTTGACTGTATCACTCTGATAACAGGGCTGCCAACTCTCACGCAATCAGCGTGAGACTCACGCAATTCAATCAATTTTGACTGTCTCACTCTGATAAACAAAATCTCACACTAAACCCCCAAAATCATGGAATGTACAAAAATATCCCTACATTCTCTGATTATATTCCGAATATTCCCCTTAGCTTAGGAGAAGGATGAGCTCCCAGTGCCACCCCACCCTGCCCAGCCACCCCGCCCTGCCCAGCCATCCCACCGCGCCTCTTTTCCCGCCTTAATCCTTCTGCCGGCGTCCCGTAACTGTCACAATGCCGATCATTATCGCTTCAGGAAAGCGAAGAGCAGGAGGCTTCTTCGCCGCCCGGGGCGCTCGCAGCCACTTTGCCCCGCCCTCTCCCTCTCTGCAATGTCCTCTGGGACAAGCCAGCTGCCCTAGGCTTTCCAAAGAAGGACACGAGGGGGCTGGCAAAGCCTCTTTACAGCCTCGGCCAGTAATAACAATGGTAAGCAAAGCCAACGGAGTGGCTTCCATTTAACCCTTTGGTGTTTAAATCTTTGGTGATGTTTCTTTATTTTCTCTGGCTGGATTTCTGACCCAGGGGAGAAAGACCATTTAAAAAAGCAAAAAGGACAGAAAGAACACCAAGAAAGAATGGGACAACCCCCCCCCCCAAAAAAAGAGATCCAACACAACTCTGAATAAAATTATTATTATTTTAAATTTTATTATTATTATAATTATTATTACCACCCCTTTACACGCCTTATGCTCTCTTTTAGCTGATCCAAAAGAGTCTTCCCAAACCAGCAAGGCGAGAAGCGCGCCAGGCTGATCTATAAAGGGGCTGGGCAGCTTTTTTGCAAAATACTTAATAGAAAGGTTGGAGGACTGACAGGATTACATCTCTGGCAGTGGATGAAGGAATCACTTTTTCCTCTTTCTCCTTTGAGTTTAAATCCTAGGTCTCCATGCACCAGATCGACAGGACTGTACTACATTATTATCATATTTTCAAACCCTTAGATAAGGACTCAATAAGGACTTTTTTTGATGCCAGTAGGCTTCTCAGCCCCAAATTGGGATAGCCCTGACTCAACTAGAACATATTCTAATCTTAACACAATTTACCATCCAAAGAGCAGTAAGACCATTAAGTTCAGAATCTAAACTTACCCAATAAATAATATACTGTTTCCTCACTGTGCTCAAGCTTCAGAATACAGTAGATGAGTTTTACAGTTAACAATATGTATATTTATATGAAGCACTCATTATTTGATTAAATGTTTAGTTTATACATGTCTGAAATTATGAACCACTATTTCAGTCAACAAGTTAGTATATAATTAAAGACTGAGACTATAGCATTTGATATTGGCATGTAGTATGGTATTTGATACAGAAAGAAGAATACCCATTGATGTATTTGCATTATCTCTGTAGTTGTTTCGGGTTTTTGTCTTTTTGTTGCACATTGAATTCATCCTATAGTGGTCTATAGTACATCACTAAGCTAATAAAGTCAGTTGAGGTAGAATACTGCAGTTACAAGTCAGGAACTTCAATTATTCATGGTCAGTGAACTGCATTATTAATATCTTACAAATCCGGTTCAAGTACATTGGTGCTGCTTGCATGTATGTATGTATGTATATGTCCAAATCATGACTAAAGTATGCATCAGATTGCACCATTTAAAATGTAAAATTGTCAAAGCTCCCTACCGTGGAAGGGGGGACACCCCCCTTCCACACCATCCCCCCCTCGGTCGCTCCGCTCCCTCGCAATGTCTCACTCCGAACTATCACTCAAGGTTGGCAGCCCCGAACTGTATTATTTTAAAATATGTGGATATAAAGTAACACTTAATAATTAGCTTTACACAGTTTATGTATGATACAGAGATTAGACTACTGGTTTGGGGTGTCCACATACAACTAAATTCTCCTCCATGCTGCATCGAGAGCCCAGGATCGGTTGACTCCTTCCTATGACATTATTTAGCTGAGTCTGCACTAAGATATAAAAGCCAGTCCCCGGAAGAGACCCCAGCTTTTGACTCAGCTCCTTTCAGTTGGTAGCTGTGTCTCTGAAAGCTTCTGTTAGATAACACTCACCAGCGATCTTCAGTGCCGTTTTTCCTCATTTCGAGCAGCCCCCAGGATCTGGGCAGCTGCTCTTCCAGGAGAGCAGAGCTCTCTCTCTCTCTCCTGCAAGGTTGGGAGCAGCATTGCCAGAGCGCTGTTCAGGCAAGTTGGGCAGCGTCTGTAGACCTCCCACACGCCTGCGGTTAGAGCGGTCATAAAAAGCGATCGGCAAACTGATAACAGCTTCAGTCAGCTGAGGTTCTGCAGATAGCACTCACCAGCGATCTTCAGTACCTTTTTTCCTTGCTTCAGCAGCTCCCAGGATCTGGGCAGCTGCTCTTCCAGGAGAGCAGAGCTCTCTCTCCTGCAGCGTTGCCAGAGCGCTGTTCAGGCAAGTTGGGCAGCGTCTGTAGACCTCCCCCATGCCTGCGGTTTGAGCGGTCATAAAAAGCAATTGGCAAACCGATACCAGCATCAGCCAGCTGATCGTGTGGCCAGAGGCTGCCCTTTCCTTTGCTGACTTCACTCGGTGCTCTTTATAGCCTAAGGAGGGATTCTTCGATCTCAGAGCCTCTTTTCCCATAGTCAGCAGCCATCTTGGATTGAAGCCTTCCACCACGAGGTGAGCGGCCATTTTGTAAGCCCGGGGGGCAATTTATACCCTAAGGGGCGTAATACAAAAAAATTTACAAACAGTTTTTTTTCCATCGTAAGAGCCTTTATTCTTCAAATGGAGCAAGATAAGGATCAGGCAGAGTCCCCCCCCCCCCAGTGGAACAGTCTCTTAAACCCAATAAGAGAAAAAGTCATAGGCAACGCACCCAATCAAGTTCAGAGGGAGGTGGCTGCTAAAATGAGAGCTAAGGCTCTAGCCACTAAGAAGGCAACTCAGGCTGAGTTGAGGGCAGAAAAGCACAGACATGCAGCCCTAGAGAGGCAGTTCAGCAGAACTATTCAACAGAAGGAAGTGCAACTACAGCAGGTTTCAGGTGATACCCGTGGGCCCCAGCCAAGGAGGAGAAGTTATCTATGAGCCTTTCCATCCTCCATCCTGGTCTCCTGAGGCCTTTACAGTACAATATGATCCTCAGGATCTAAGCAGATCTGGGCCTTATTTCCAAAAGGCTTCTGAGCCCTATGCTCCTCCCCGTCCCTCCAGGCCTCGAACCTCTTCTCAATCTAGGCCTGAAGCAGTGTTGCCAGACGTATGATAATTATCGTATTTGTACGATAATTTGGCCCTCTGTACGATGTACGATCAATAATTCCCAAAAAGGTCAAATGTACGATAATTTTACAGTTTGGCAATTTAAGAAGATAGTTGGCCTACTTTGACCCTTTTTTGTGCCTCGTGTCTAAAAACATTTCATAACACACAGGAAGCGTACATTTTTGCTTATCTTATAACTTTCAACCATAGATCGCTTCTCAACCTACTCAAAGTCTCGCGCGCGCAACGTACATTCATACTTGGCATACCTTTTACGTCTAGACGCGTATTGTATCCATTCAACTATCCGCCAATCAGAATGGGTTTCTCAAAATCGCGGGTTATGGGACAATAGGGGCCGTTAACCGCGTACAGCTGACCGCGTATACGCAGCACAGTGCCAGCAGTGAACAACTTGACTCTGCATGGATAAAACTATAATGGGTGAACTGAAAATTACTGAATCTTGATTAATGTTTCTCACGGAGATCGTAATTTATACAGCCGTTCGTTTATTGGAGATAGCCTTAATTGTTAAACTGACAGACCTACTGTATTGATGATATGGGTGACAAGGAGATTTCAGACGCCGTGGAAGGGGGAAAGAGGAGGGCCGAGACCCCATTACAGCAGCCAAAGAATAAGCAAACTAAACATCGCCAACAAGCATACAGGAACGAATGGGAAAACGATCCTTCATTAGCAGGATGGTTGAAACCTGTAGCTGGCTGTAGCAGCAAAGCATGGTGTCGTTGTTGTGATGTGCAAATGCTAGCAGAGTTAACAGTACTGAAAAACCATGCAAAGTCGAAGAAACACCAAGAGAAGAGTAAAATCCTTGCTCCCACCCAGAAATCACTAGCACAGTGTTTGGGAACTGGAAGTAAAGAGAAGGACCAACTCGACACCGCTGTCAAAAAAGCAGAGCTAAAACTGACAGGTTTTTTAGCAGAACACAACATTGCGTTGAGGGCTGCAGACCATCTAGTGGATCTGCAGGGGATGCGACAGCAACATCAGGAGATAGCGATCCGGAAGTTGAGCTGGAATTTCCATAAGGTAAACAATGCATTCTTATATGTTTCAATCATATACACAGTCTCGGTTTTCTTCTCTGTTCTTTCATTTTAACGATTGCTTCAGCTTTTCATAGCATCAGTCAGCAGGGATGGGTACAATATACATATTTCATGTAATTAAATCCCCTTTTGAAATGCAATGCAAGTTTGCAAATGTATGGGGATATAATGTCGTTCACGAAAATTCAAACGTAAATGGATATAGTGGGCTATTCCGAGCTATTGAGAACATTGTGGACAGGACATTAAAATTGCAGCTGCCCTGAAAGCAACTTTATTATACCCTTAAGAGCTAGTATTTTACCATACTGTACTTTTCGTGGGTTCATGCAACTTCATGAGTCTAGATCACGTGTGTGTGCGTACGCGCGTGTAGTTTGTGAATACGTGATACACGCTCGCTCACGAGCTACGTACAAGTACGAGTACGAGTCGAGTCAGCTAGTCGTCGTGCGCGTCAGGCCCATTGAGGTAGTTTATTGCTGATCGTAAGTTTTGCGGGATCGTATCTTGTGGCTTCATGCCTTCAGTTCGGACATTTTCCACATGGATATATGCCTACAGTTGGTACTTCCTGTGAGATATAGAGTTTGCTATATGTACGATAATTTTCTCAAAAAAACGATAATTTTGAGTCTCGGGTACGATAATTTTACATTTTGAATCTGGCAACGCTGGCCTGAAGCCACCTTCACTCCCACAGCAGCAGCCTTCAGCCTTCTGCCTCTACCTTTGAGCAAAGACCAGGGAATATCCAAGATGTTGTCTCATTGGCCATTAGGCAGGGATTGGCTGAAGGCTTCAAGCTAATTCTTCGACCTATGGAAAGGGCTCAGGCCCTTCTCTCTTCTCAATCTATAAGTTCCCTGCCTCATCACCCTGATTTACACAGGCCCCAGCACCTCAGGATCCATTCTTCTCTACCAGAATGGGAGGAGGTTGATGAGGAAGGAAGGCCTTCACCATCTGAACACTTTTACTTTTCTCATTCAGAGTGTGAAGAGGGTGAGATTTTTGACCAAAATCTTTCAGAGGAAGAGGACTCTCACCCAGAACAGACATCCTCTGCATTGGTCTTCAATCCTTCTCTCTTCAGGCCATTACTCAGCAAGGCCTTGGTCACTGCCAAGCTGTCGCCAGAGGAAGTGGCTCCCGAGTCACAAGGAATTCCCTCTAGCCAGGGAGACACTACAAGCCTGTAGTGCATGCAGGGGTTTTGCCTTCTCCCACTTTGTTCCTGGACATGGTCAAGGAACAGTGCGCTTCTCCTTCGGCAGATCCTCACCCATCTTCTCTGGATAAGCGTTTTTACAACATCAGCGCAGCCCTGGACAATCTCCTGGCAGTGTCTTCTGTTGTCATTCCGGTGCTGCATGGGCTGTTTGGCCTTCAAACAGCAGCATTCTTTTTTCACAAGGGCAACCACACGGTGGCTGCACCAACTCCCGATTAGATTGCCAACATCTGACCTTCGGTCTCCCCAAGACCTTAATAAGATTATCACAGTGGTGAAATTCACTGCAGATGCCACTCTCAATTTCGCCAAATTTGCATCTAGGGCCATGGCATCTTCAGTAGCAGCAAGAAGACTGTTATGGCTCAGAAATTGGCAGGTGAGTCACACCGTAAATGGAAGTTGGCTTCAGTTCCATTCGCAGGCGATAAGCTTTTTGGCGATGCTCTGGAATCTTATCTCATTGAAACCAGAGATAAACGTAAAATTCTCTCTTCCTCTGGGAAGAGAGCCGACTATTGCCCAGCTCCTTATACTGGTAAACAGCCCTTTTGGGAGGGTGGGGGTCGTTCCTTCCATCGCTCTAAGTAATCCCTCATTCTCCCCACCCATCGGAGGTCGCCTAGCCTTCTTTGCCTCCAAATGGGAGGAGTCACGGCGGATGCCTGCGTGCTCAGCACTATTAGGTCAGGATTACAATTGGACTTCCTAATGCCACCCCCCAAAATGTTTTGATCTGTCCTGTCTCTCGGGACATTTCAAGGCAAGACCTCAGGAATTAGGCCATTCAACTTCTTCTTGAAATCCGAGCTATTCAAACCTGTTCCCCCCTCTCAACGGAGATGTGGGCTTACTCTCGCCTTTTCATCATTCCCAAAGCCTCAGGGGGCGTAGTGAATCATCCTGGACCTAAAATTTCTCAACCAATTTGTAAAATACTGGCAATTTAAAATGTAGACTCTGCATTCTATTTTAGAGAGCATTTGGGAGGGTGATCTCCTCTCTTCCACTGATCTCATGGAGGCTTCCTCCACATCCCCATTTGGCCTCATCATCGCCAGTTTCTCTGTTTCTGTTATCAGAATACCCATTACCAGTATCGAGCACTTCCCTTCAGCCTCTCATCAGCTCCAAGGGTCTTCACAAAGGTTCTGGCAGCATTGATAGCACCTCTGCTTTCTGTTCCAGTGAGGATCCAATGCTACTTGGACGACATTTTGATTCTGTCCTCCTCCATCCATGCAGCCCGTCGGGATCTGCAAATTACCCTGTCATATCTCCAGAGCCACGGATTTTTCCACTCCTGTCCACTCCAATGGTTCCTGCTTCCCTACCAACGGGCAGGAACCAGCCACTCATCCATCAAGGTCCCGCTCCCACCACAAATCCGGAGATCTCTCAATTGGTGGTGTTCCCTGTTAATCTGGAAGGGGCTCCTTTCAGGGTCCCAGACAGGCTAGTGATAACCACTGATGCCAGCCTCCTGGGTTGGGGTTCCCATATGCAGGGCCAGATAGCTCAGGGCGTTTGGTCCAATTCAGAGCTGGCCCCTCTCATAAATTGGCTAAAGCTCAGAACCCTTTTTCTAGCTCTCAAGCATTTCAGGCACTCAGTGACCGGCTCTCATGTACTAGTCATTATGTACAACATGGCTGCCATGCTCATGTCAACCGGCAAGGGGGGACGAGGTCCAGAGCCCTCATGGAGAGGCACTACGTTTGGTGTTATAGGCAGAGAAACACCTGTTGTCAATCTTGGCGGACCACATCTCCAGGATTGACAACTCCCAGGCCGACTGGCTCAGCAAGGAGCCTAGTTGACCAAGCAGAATGGTCCATTCCTCTGACTCTATTCAGGGACCTTTCCCTCAGATTTGGAACGCTGGTGATAGATCTCTTCTCCACTCCTCAAATCACCCAAGTCACCAGATTCTTCACCAGGTTTCCTTGCCAGGGAGCAAAGGGGATCAATGCTCTTCGGTGGAGATGGCCCAAAAGTCTCCTCTATGCCTTTCCCCCACTTCCCATCATTCCGGCAGTAATTTGGAAGATGTTGGAAGAATGAGCAGAACTCCTCCTCCTGGCACCCTATTGGCCAAGGACGCCCTGGTTTGCAGACCTGGTCAACCTATCGGGGGCTTCTCCTTGGAGGATCCCAGCCCATCTAACCTCCCTTCATCAGGGGATTCTGCTCCACCTGGAGCCCCTGTGGCTCAAGCTGACCATGTGGCACTTGAGCGGCAGCAGCTAGGGGTGGCTGACCTTCCTGAAAGGGTCATCATCACTATCCTGGCATCTTGCAAACCTTCTACAAGGCGCATCTATGATGCCACCCGGAAGGCCCTTCCCAAGGGTGCCTTAGCAAGGATCTCTCTCTCCTGCTTCAGCCCAGTTGGCAGAGGTTCTTAGATTCCTTCAGCATGATCTGTAGAAAGGTTTGGCCCCCAACACCTTACGCAGGCAGATTGAGACCCTCTCCTCGGTTCTTTCATGGGGTTTGCTTCCTTCCTTATCCCATCACCCTTCAGTCAGGAAGGGTTTTTTTTTGAAAGGGGACTTCCAACCTGCACCCCTGGTGGTTCACAGGTATCCTTCCTGGGATCTTCATGAGGTCCTTAATGCCCTTATGAAGCCTCCCTTTGAAACCCTTAGAACTGTCTCTAAGTTTCCTGACTCTGAAGGTAGTGTTCCCCATTTCCATCACTTCAGCCAGGCGGGTTTCCGAGCTCACTGCTCTTTCCATCAGACAGGACCTTTGTTCCTTTCACGATGATAGGGTTGTCCTCAGTATGGACCCCTCATTTCTTCCAAAGGTTAACACCTGTTCCACAGGTCCCAGAACATTATGTTGCTTGGCTTCTGCCCCCTCCCGCACCATGACTTAGAGCAGCAGTGGCACACGCTAGACGGCTCTTAGAATATACATTAAGCACATTTCTTCCTTCAGGAAATCGGAAGCCATGTTTGTTTCCTTTTCTCTTCTGACTTGGGGCACAAGACCCCTTCTCTTACTATTAGCAAGTGGGTCAGATCTTGCATTGAGCAGGCTTACAAAGCTGTGGCCCTTCTAGTTCCTCAAGGTCTGATGGCGCACTCTACCAGAAACGCAGCCACTTCTGCTGCCTGGATGACCCAAGCACCCTTGGAGGAGATCTGTCATCCGGCCACGTGGACATCTCCCTCTCCTTTCATTAGATACTACCGTCTGGATGCCTTTGCCTCGGCAACTTCAGCCTTCGGCAGACGGGTGCTTCAACGAGTGGTTCAACAGTCGGTGTGATGAGCCGGACGAGGAGCTGCCCGTGGACATGCAAACTTTGGTATGTCCCATCCTGTGCTCTTGATGCAGCATGGAGGAGAATGGGCGTTGGTAGAAGTTACCCTGAACTATCTATGTTGAGAGAGCCCAGCCCTTCCCTTGATTCATCCGGAGAGGGTAAGTCATATTTCTGTATTTATTTTGGGCTTTCAGAGACACCTTTCACTCTGTCAAGTATCTTCGCCAAAGCTGGGGTCTCTTCTGGGGGCTGGCTTTTATATCTTAGTGCAGACTCAGCTAAATGATGTAATAGGAAGGAGTCAATCCATCCTGGGCTCTGTCGCAGCATAGATAGAAAGGACGTTCAGGGTAACTTCTACCAACGCCCATTCTACTCATAATATGGGGCAGCATCACTGTCTCTCTAATTTGCAGGTAGCAAGGTAACAATGCTAAATATTGACTACATTCAAATTAAGCAAATTGAGGTTCTGCTAAATGTCACTTTCCCATGACAAAGGACAAATGTAAAAATAAAAAGGGTGTGAAGGTGAAATAACTCATGCCCAGCAGGAATTAAAAAAGTTCTTGCTCGCCGTCCTGTAATTTTTTTAAAAAACAGTCGCTTCATAAAAGGGCCACCCTCCCTGTCAAATTTAACAAATAAAAATCATGGAGGAAAAATAGACATAAGGACTCCAATGCCACTTCCTTTATACCCTACTCCTGTAGGGATGAGGTCTGTAGTGGGATTGGAATTGTCAAATGCATCTGAGGAAGCATCACTTTGAGAATCAGAGTGGACTAGGCAAGAAACCTTGGTGAGTATTACTGTAAAAAGGACCCATATTTTTCCTCAGAGCTTTCCAGAGACATTCAAGTGCCACCAGTGGAGCAGCAATTGCTCTTTCATATTGCAAGCAAGGCCCAGAATACCTAAGCAGCTGTTGAAAGATATCAGATATGGTTGATCAGGAACTGTTACGCAGCTAAAATCTGCTTTGAATTGAATTGGAGTCTTGGTCATTTCATGGGCATATGTAGTTTTCTTATCAATATTATGCAAGTCATTTTCCACGAATTTCAAGGTTAAAAAAAGAAGCAATCTGCCTTGAAATAAAATTTGCTGTAATATGTCTCTTATATAGTCCCATTCTAATTCTCAATTAGTAAAAATTAGTGCTGAAGTTTGATTATCAGTGTTCCTACAAGAAACATATTTCTTTTGGCTAGTGCAGTCAAGTTACTTACAAACTGTGAATATCTAGAATCAGATAAATACAGAAAAAATGTAGCAAAATAATAAAATGTCCCTGGGCTTTAAATACCCTTGAGTTTTATTTTGCCCCTTCCAATCACATTCAAGGAAGCTAACAGAGTTGATTTGCCTTGAACTATTTCTGTAGAGAAGTCGTTTCTCGCTTATCTTTGACCAAAACAAGATTCATCACGCCAGGCTACATTTTCATTCCATTTATTCAATTTAAATTTCTTGTGTTTCCCAAATAAGTGACACTCCAACACAAATATAATCAGAACAGAATAAAACAGAGTTGGAAGGGACTTTAGAGGTCTTCTGGTTCAACCCCTGCAGAAGCAGGAAATTCTATATCATTTCAGACAAATGGAAAGAAACAAATCCTTTCATTTATTACGATGTTTTTCTATCGCAAAGCCTTTAAGATTTTAATGAGATTATCCATCAAACACTAATTTATATTTTTATACTCCATGACAAAACTAAACAACTAGCATTAATAAATGAACACAGCTATGGGAATCACTGCTAAATTAATACTTTGGTTCCTGAAGGCCATGCAAGTCTGTGATAAACTTAGAAGCAGGCTACTAGGGTATCTCCAATGATTCAAAAATTCCAGTTTGTATTTCAGATTCTATACATCCACATATAGAATATGTGCAAGCTGTAGTCCTTTACATGAGTCATGCACAGAGTTTAGTTAGAGAAGTATTTACTGAATAAGCAAAAGACGATACAATTCCCATGGCTGCTTTGATGCTAAGTGTGTCAGAAGACAAGCGTAGCTTCCAAACTGTCATTGCTCAAAGCAAAATTGCATACAGTATTTCTTTCCTAGTTTTGTGGCTGTACAAAGCAGAATCACAAACTTGTATCCAAATCCAAGGGAGACAGTTTATATAGGACACTCCCCTGTTCAATGCATTCACGGGAATCCCATGCACTGCATTTTTTAAAGATGTGAACAAAGTCTTAGTTATTAAGCTCTAGCACTCACATACAAAGGATTATGCTACGGATGCAATAAGTTACACAAGTTCCCAAATTCAGGTGGATTTTATTCCATACATCCTTCCTTGCAGGACAGACAACTCTTGTCTCCCATTTTTTAAAACCATATCCAATACTTAAGAGTGTCTTAGAGGACTTATCCCAAATTAGACCACTCATTCATTTAGCCCCATACTGCCAACACTGACTGGCAACACACTCAAAAGATTCGACAATTCAATTCAACAGGAGTCTTTTCATCCCAAACTGAAAATATCAGGGATTGTGCTGGTCTACAGGTTTCTTCCTCTTTTATCCCTGGTTGTTACATTTAGTCAAGAACTGTTGATTTTGGGTTTTACAGATCAGATTGATAGATATTTATAGAAATGACTGGTTCATACTATTATGGTAAAACAAAAAGTTGTGATTTGTTGTTAATGCCTTATTCTACTGTAACAGACAGAGCCTGTAGTCAGTTTCTTTTTCTTCCCCTATCCTTCCTCACTTTTCTTCCCCCTTTCCCTTCCCTTCCCCCTCACTGCCCTTTTATTTGCTTTTGTATTTTGTATTTTATAATACCTTATAACTAAATAAAAAAACCTACTGAGAAAAAAAGAGAACTGTTTGTAAGACTCTTTCAGGAAAAAAAATTAAATCCAGGATTAGAATGAATATTTACCAATCACCCTTCTCCAACTGCAAATTGATCCATTGTAGTAGCATCTGATTTCAATTGCCCTTGTCACATATGTAATCATATTTTGGATCATTTCAATACACCTTGTATTCATATATAATAATAATGTTTAGGACAAACACATGATGGAGCACAGCTTTATCTCCAATTTTTAAGTGTGAAAAAACCCAGGCCTTGAGCATCTACTTTGAACAATTTGGTGCAACAATATGGACTCCAGTTTGGGTGTCCATGTTTGTGATAAACAAAATGTCTGAATATAGTTATAGAATTAACTATAGGTCACTAACATAAGGGATTCTATCTTGAAAGTTGACAATAAAAGAAATCCGGAAGACAAAATCCTAAGTTTAATTGCATGTAATACTGTTGAAAGATTTTGAGGTATAAGCACTGAATCTGATGGGAACTGCAAAGAATAAACATATTTTCTTCATAGTTTGGCTATCAGAATTTTTTTTTAAAAGCTTACCTGTTTTATCCTGGGATTTGCCTTAGGCAACAGGCTGGCTGACAAAACTGATGTAAATGGAGAGACACAAAGTTCAGGAAAAGGATTTGGTATGGATGGGATTTCTGGCATATTAAACTCTGTCTTTTTTGTCCTATATTGAAAAGAGATCATATATAAACACAATTATCTAAATGCAGTTCAAAATTACAAGTAGTAATTATATGTACAAAACTGCAACATGTGTAGGTACACAAACTTTATTAGGAAAACTTGAAGTTAAATATTCCTGAGCTAAACCAATACTGCTGCTCCATTCTCCCCATTGCTATAGTACATTTTGAACTGGAATGGTTTCTAGTAACATTATTTAATTATGTAGGAAATAATTATTGATTTTGTCTTGTAGCCATATTCCACAATTCTTTAAAAAAAATTACATAGTAAATTGGATGAAAGCATTTTTTTTAACTTCCAGATAACTGACATTAAGAGCACAACTATGCCACTTGTTCTCATAAATTCTTAGAGGTGAATCACACCATGGTTCACACAAGGCCTTCAACTGCAGTCTGTCTAGGTTCACTTGAGTAAATCCTATTTAAATTCAATGGGATTTAAAGCTACAGGAGTGTGTATTAAATGCAGTCAATCCTAATATGAAAGATCAACAATATTGGCACAATTCAAACTTATACTGTATTTCAAAAGTTATTTTTAGTTATCTTGTATTGTACAAGATTTCTTTGTAATGAAGATTTTAGAAAAGTGAAGAAAGTATCTATACATATGAGCATTGGGTACTATCGGCACTATAAATACTGGCTTGATTCGACTTCATGATTATTAATAAGCTAATTAATAAGTGAAGCTTCACTTATGTATACAGTGTTTTTGGATAACATCATACATTTTGCACTATCCAAAGAACCTTCTTGGATGCTCTGAATAAGAAATTTCCTATAAAGGATCTTTCATAATGCAGCAGAAATATTCAACCTATTTTTTCATATCTAGGTATTAATAATCCTAACATTTTATACAAATAGACATTCTTTTTTAAAAAACATTTTTACAATTCACTAGCAGGATCAAAAATGAAGTACTTATGTGCATCATTCTGATAAATCATAATAAAGTAATAAATGGAATAGTGCCATTTCAATTCACTCCAAGAGTTCTCATTTACAAATTCTGCCAATTATTTCCTGTTCATAAAGTCTTGGTTATAGCAAACAAAACTCTCAATTATGTCAAATTAGGGTGTTTTTTTTAATCCAGAGACCATGGCAACAACATGTTCATATCCCACCTTGTATGTGTAAATCGTGTGTGTGTGTATTTTCTTGAAAAACCAATAATTAAAACTCTCTTTTATATAATCTTATACTGATTATTGCACAGAAGCACTAAAACCTTTTACAGTATTACATTTCCTTCATCTATTTCAGCTTTTTCTAGCTGGCATCTGATTTCAGCTTCCATCGTTCACAACCAAGTTGGGGCAGGAGGATTTGGCTATAATGCGGCAATACTGAAGACAACCTGGGTATATAATTGGCCACCTAGAAAAACCATTGTTTGCAACAGACTGACCTGAAGGATTTCCTTTTGGAGTTGGATTCTTGCTGTAAGGATGGAGGAGGAGGTAGGGAGCAGGCAGGGCATGTGTGAAGTTTTCTCTGCTATGTGTTTCTTCTGTGTGTGCCAGTGGAGGGAGGGAAAGAGAGAGATGCTTCTCATCAGAACTGCCTTCAACAGGAGCACCAACCTTCAAGCTTTTGCAAGCCCAGGGGACAAAATGCTCATTTCGAGCCTCCGCCCAATTTCTTTTCATTGCAACCCCTGGCTGTGCAATTCTTTCTCCTTTCACTCAGCATACCAAGTGCCAAGAGTGTGCAAGCAAAACCCAAAGTCCTGAACTATCCTAAAACTCTTAGGATAGTTTTTGCTGCCTTGCTTTGAAAAAAGCAATAAAGCAAACACCTCTGATCGCTTCCAACGATGGTCCCCATCCAAACGTTTGGCCCAGAACTAAGTGCCTCTTGGAACTGCCCCACTAAGCCCCCCTAAGCAACCTGGAGAGTATCTTCTTTGGGGAAAAGCTTGGTCCCTGCAGCGTTTCCCATTCCCCTCTATAATTTTGTCCTGAGGTATACTGTCTCTGAACATGGAGGATTCATTGGATTACCCAGCTCTCCTCCGACATGCTTGGCAGACCCCGGCCTTCTTCTTTCCCTCCTCTTCCTCCCAACGGAAAGGCTTACCTGTCCTCTCGGGCGAGCTGGGCCGAGATCCCCGGAGCCGGCGGAGTCACCCAAGCGATTTCTCCCACGCTGCTCCCTCCCTCCTTCCTCGCCGGGCAGAGTTTTCGACGCTCGGCTGCTACCCCGCTCGCCTGGCTCTGCAAACCGGGCAGAGAAGCGGCCATCCTCGTCCGCGTCGGTTGCAGGGCTTAAAGGAACATCCCTCCGCGGGCAGCAGCGATCACGGGGCCGCAGATCCCCAGCTAACCAACCAGCCAGGCAGACAGGCACACACCTTCCCTTTCGCCCGGCTTGCCCGGCCCCACGTGCGGCGTTTAGCGAGAAGGGGAGGAGCCGAAGGGAAAGCCGTCAAGGTAACTCCGGGTGGGCATTCCCCCGGAGGGCGGGCGTGGCGAAGCGGAGAGCCGGCGGAGGCGGGTAAAAGAGGGCTGGGACGGCTCCCTTGGAGGGGCTTCCACATCCATGTTCTTCCCAAATGCTGCTGGGCGAGAGGTGGCCTTCTCAGGGAGGCCGATCGCCGGATGCGCATTTCCAGGGGAGGGACCGTGAACCCATTCCGAGGAAGCCCGCCTCGGTTTTCCCCTCACAGCTCTTCACTCTTCTTGCCTTCAAAGTACTTCGATTTTCTCTGTATTGTCTGAATGGCTGGCTCTTAAAAGTGGGAGCGAGTCACGCGTGTGCCAGAGCCAAATCGTGATTTAGGAGTTTTCCCTGGAATAGGAAAGCCCGGGTTTATCTCCACAGAGTGGGCTAAGCGGAGACAATGAGGCGGACACCCTTACATGTTTTCCTCTGAACTCTTAGCATAAATAAAAGTATTTCGGAATGTAAACTTGCGTGGATTTTGGTGGGGGGGTGGGGGGGGTGGGGAGACTGGTGCCGCAGCACTGCATAATAAAGTTATTTTTAATAGATGGAACTTTTGAATAACCTGGTTTTTCCCCCCCAAATCTACAGAACTGGCCTCCTTTTCTGGTAAAGAAAAGAAAGAGGAGATTTTGTTTGTTTAAAGTTAAATTTCTTTTTGGTCATGTTTGACACAACCTTGCACTTGTGACAGTGTAGAAGTGGTTTTGCATCACTTTCCTAAAATATTTCTTTAAAAGAATCTCATAGCAACCTGTAGGCCCTAGGGATTTATTTCTCTTTTCTATTGTAGTCAGGTCTGGTCCTACTGAGCTTTTTGAGATTAGCCATAGCTTATTTTAAACTCCTTCAATTTGTCCTAAAGTTCTGTAGTGTTAGATGATCCTCATTGATTCTCTCCTTTTCCATGACAGACTGTACTAACAGTATGTGAAAACGTGCCTCTGCTACAAGCTGGATGATTACTTCCTATTAAGCTATGATTTGTTTAAGCAGAGTTGAGATTAGCATAAGTAAATTCAAGCCAAAAACCAACATGGCTTTGTGATTTAGAAATGTGAATTTAGCATTATCCTACAGAAGCCACTAAAATTTAGGGAAAAGCTGAACTTGGGGATCTCAGGGAGCTTTCAGTCTTAATTTCCATCAGTGTCTTTCAAACTTGGAGGTCTTAAACTGAGGAATTATGGGGAGTTGGAGTCCACAATCTTAAAGTTGTCAAATTTGAAAAACATTGGTTTAGGGTGAAGGGAGTAGAGACTGGCCTGGAGTGTGATTCTTGTTCAGTGGAGGGTTTGCTAAAAACAGCCATCAAAAGCCATCCATGATTTTAAACCATCCTCTTTAGATGCCATGATTCCATTTTCTGTGGTTTTTGACTTGAATAAAGTGCATAACTCAAACCTATTCAAAACCTAACAATTTGTTTGTACAAAATATGCCAAAATTTTCTTAACACGTGCAAACTATTTATTTAAACGACTTACACAACATACTATCACCCATCCTGCTAAACCATGGTTAACCCACCATAGAGATTTGGGGTTTGTAGGCAACACTAAGGCAAACTAGCATGTTATATGAATTAAGCTCAGGATTTATTTCACTCAGGATTGTTGATTAAAGCACTTGGTTAGGTTCGCCTATGCCAAACCCCAAATGATGGTTTGTAGACCATAATGACAACATTACACCATGATTTAAACAGCCATTTTATACCTTAATACAATATGTGAAACGTCTTTCTGAGTCAGACCATTGGCTCATTTACCCTAATATTTTTACTACTTCCAATTCAGCAAGGTTTCATGCTTAACTGGAAATGCCTGGAATATGTTTTATGGAAAGTCAAGCTCTGGCCTCTGCCCTAAGCTAGTTCTATGTTAATTTAACATTTGGTAGTCAAGAAGCATATTTTCCAGAAATTCTAATTAAATTTAATCATAGGAACTTTAGCATTTAATTATTTTCCATGGGATAGTCCAAATTCTCAACTGTGAATATTGCAGCCCTTAGGTTTATTACAAGAAGATTAAAATGGGATTTCTCTATCGAATGTAAAGTTATTGCTACTGTTTGGCTATGCCACATAGGAATGTGTTAATTGTAGGATTTTAGTTACTCGGGTAGGCAACAATAGTTTCCAGGTGTTTTCTGCATTAATTGCTAGGAGGCACAGCTGTCCTAGTCCCAGCAAGTAATTCTGAAGCTTTTAATATTGGAAAATGTCCCATGGCTTGAAATTCCCCTTTTCTTTGAACTGCATCATTCCAAATTCAGGTTCCATGTGCTCTGAAAAATAAGCAACGTTTCTATCTCTGGAATGAGATTTTACAACTGCCAGCTTTGCCCACACATCAAGACTCAGCTTCTATAAGGAAGCAGGGCCAAGTTTTCAGGGTTCTGACTGAAATTAGGGTTTTGGTCCTTGGCTGCTTGTTCAAAAAAGGAGGACTGAGAGGAGGCACTGAAGAGAACCCTAGCAGGGCCTTTTGTCTGTACATTTGCAGGATCAACAGTAAAACACTGATTACCATCACATTAATTTATGCCTAAAGCAAATATTGTTTGGCATTAAAAATGTTCAGGAACAACAAATCAGGAAATCAAGCAAAACCAAGGTCAGGCAAGGGGAAAACCTACTGATTCTCTAGTGTGCCTCCTCTTATTTCAAGAAAGAATCCCGCTCAACAATTTGCTTCTTTGTGATTAGTTGAAAAGGCCAAAGGGCATTCACATGGCTTTTTCTACAGCTGTGCTGATTGCCTTATAACAATAGACGTTGTTGAGCCAAACATGGTGCTTGTCCAAGCCCCTCAGACTGAAAAGGGAAGAGTGGCCAGATGGCAAAGTTGTCGCAAGAGCCACTAAACATTTCAAACTGAAGCATGTGTGTTGGGAGAATAAGGTGCATGTCAGGAGCCACCCTCCCACATTCAGGACAAAAGAAAAAAGAAAAAAAGGTAGATTTAAATCTACCATTTAAATAACAGGATTGGAATGGAGCTTAATAGAGACAACTTCACAATTACTCACAGTATATTTAACATCTACCCTTTATAGTCTGAAAGTGATTTTCTGAGAAGGGAACTTTTGGTCCCATGTGGAAGGCTTTGGGATGGATTATGTTCATATAGGACTTTATGTAGAGAGGTGATTTAATCCTATCAGTTAGTTGTCTTTTTTGTATATCATCATAATAGTGCATTATTATTTTCCATATCAGTTGTGACTTGACAATGTGAAGTGCAGTGTATTCCCATGTCAAACTGGCCATCTGAGAAGATATCTAACAAACAGCATCAAAATAAATATATCTTGTAAATGGAGTCAAACCTGTTACATATTTAGGTCTTGAAAAAGATAAAAACTAGCCATATGATCCATGAGATTGGCAGGTAATTCTACAAAAAAAGGAAGCATGGGAGTTGTTTTATTTGTTACTTCCCAATGTGCTTTCACTTATATAGCAGAATTTAGGTATTCTTGGTGCTGAATCTCTTATGGGAAGAAGATTTGCATTAGAGAGTATAATTAAAAAGTGAAGGAACACACATCTGGACAAGTATGGACCTGAGATGCCAAAAGTTTACAATGGGTTAGGAATTTTAGTAGCTCCGTATTACAAGATCTCACCTGCGAAGAAGAGAATTGAAATAATGAGAAAAATTCAGAAGAGATTTTGAAAAGAGGAACAACATCAAAGTAGTTTGCCTCTCATTCTTTTTCATGGATCTGGAAGCTCCCTACAACTTCACAGTAATCTTTTAGCAGAAAAGTTGCTAAGAACCGGCAGCCCATTTTCCCATGAAATTGGGCAACTGTGATGGTCAGGTCAAAAGAGTCAAGATGGAAGCTACAAACATTAATTCAGTATTGCTTTTTATGTGCGGTGGTGGCCATAATATTGATATTTCTGACGCATATTCCTAATGACATATGCAGTATAAACCTTGCATAAATTAAATACCTTTGTAAAAAGTAGCACAACTCCTTCCCCCAATCTCCAAAATAAAAATCTTTGGAAGGGGGACTGTCCAAAATTCCTGTTTTTTCCTGATCGCTGAGACTTCACCTACGTTCCACC
Organism: Hydrophis major; assembly: GCA_033807585.1. Classification (NCBI taxonomy): domain Eukaryota; kingdom Metazoa; phylum Chordata; class Lepidosauria; order Squamata; family Elapidae; genus Hydrophis; species Hydrophis major. Next base: position 184,042,627 of record CM066328.1, read on the forward strand.
AAAAGTCATGCATTGTAGCAGCTACCACCCTTCAAAAAATGGGATTGCATGGAAAATATTGACATAGAAAAGTATGGGAGATTCTCATTTATTTTTATAAGAGAGTGTAGTTGTGAAAGAACAAGGAGAAGTACACAACCCCTTTTCTCTCTGGTTCTGAGTTGATAGTGTTGTTTTGGAAGCTAAGCCCTGATCTCAAGTTCTTCATTCCCTCTCAGCCAGACTTTCTAGAACCGTGATGATGAACCTATGGCACATGTGCCATAGGTGGCACGCAGGGCCATTTGTGTGGGCACGCAAGCCCCAGGCAAACTTACCTCACTGCGCATGCGCGTAGCTCCCAGCTGATTTTCGGGCCTTTTTTGGCCTTCCTGTCAAACAGGCCCATTTTTCGTCCTGCAAAGGTTGCAGTGGCTTCCCTCAAGCCTCTGGGAGGCCGAAAAAGGCCTCAAATGGGCCAAAAATCAGCTGGGAGGCTCAGTGCAGATAAGGGGACAGTGGGGGGGATCGCACACGCATGTGCAGGGGGCGTGGGGGGGCTGCATGCATTGCCTTCTGGGTGCTGGCACGCGAGTGCACAAGCGCACACACAATTTTTGGCACAGGAGCCCAAAAAGGTTAGCCACCACTGTTCTAGAACTATGAGTCTCTATCGTTCCTCTACTTCTCAGCCATCTAGCCAGTTGAAGAATGAAAGGAGCTCTGATGGAAGCAGGGGTGGTGCTACAAACGAGGAGTGGACCGTGAAGAGGGTAGAACTAATGTGACTTTTTTAATTAAAGAAAGAACAACTATTACAAAAGATTGGAAACACTATGGACTTTTTGCTGAAAATGAATAAAAATGAACTAGTAATTATCTGGATTTACCAATTAAAAGGATGTATATGGGGAGAAGGTGACTGTGTTATATAATTCTGAAGGGAAATGAAATGGTATCTGTTATGTTTATAGCTCCTGTAAAAAGACTGAAGTCGCTTCTTTAAATATCTTTCCTCCCTTTACTTTCAATCCTTTTACTTTCTTTCCTAGTTCTATATTTTTTGTTTAAAATTAGCTTTGTAAAAAAAATAATAAAAATTATATTTCAGAAGAGAAATAGAGGGGTGGTGTTGGCCCTTATGTATGGGTTGGAAGAGTCCTCTTCAGGTTTTGGGCAGATGTAGGAAAGGATTGCATCCATGGAAAAAGCTGGAGCAGCTGGAGAAAGACAGAGAGGAAGACTAGAAGGAAGAAAAGAAGAGACAGCCATCAGCAGCCAGATGAAAGGAAAGGGTGGGGGAGTTGCAACATTAAAGCCAAGAATCAAAAAGTCATAGTGGGGCAGAGTGACTCATCCAGCAGATGCAGTCACAAAAGAAACCTGCAGGTAGAGAAGCAGTTCGATGCAACCCACTGGTAAAAGAAAAGGCTGTGGTGGGGAAAGGCAGGTCTGGAATAAAAGTTAATAGAGAGTCTGAAGTGAACTCAGCAGCCTTTAAAAAGTCACCAGTTTGGCAGTTGCAGCTGATTGGATTTCCCAATGAAAAGTTGGAACAGAATATAAGGATCCAATATGCAAGGCTGAAAACTCTGAATAAGGGATCAAGATATTAGAACTTCATTTATTATGATTTGTACGGATTAGTAGTACAAATCACAGTCAAATATTGCAGTTGTGTGAAAGGAATGAGGATTGGGGAGTGTTATGTCCTGTGCGTGGCGCAAGAAGTGGAGATGAGTCGATGAACAGTGAACTTCAACTCTTTATTTAACATGGTGCAACAGATCTCAAAACGGCCACAACAGCCCCCTTTATATAGGCAAGCTCTTGGGTATTTAGCCAATGAAAACACAGGAACGTTAGCTCTTTTAACCAATGAGAAAGGCTCGTTAATAGCCAATCAGATTCTCCTGAACGGACCAATCCGATATCGCTATTATCGGCCAATCAGAAGTGCAGGGCCAGAACCCTGCACTTTACTTTAAGGTTTCAACAATCTTTATTCAAGCACTTTTATTAATTCACAACACCCCTTCCCCCGGGTTCCGTTTAAGGGGTGCGGTAATGTAGTCTTTGAGGCAGGCAGGTTGTTTTGATTGTCTGATTTACGTTGTCCTCCTGGTATTTGTCTAGAGTCTTGTTGGGGTAGGACATTATCTGGTGAACAGGGTGCCTCTGGTTCTGTATCTAAACTTCCATTACCACTAATGTCCTCGGTATCTCTTTGAGGCGAGTTTACTCCTGTCCCCGATCCTTCTTCACATGTTGTGTCTGAGCGGTTATTTCTTCCACTTGTGCTTTCCGCCATTTCAAACTCAGCCTGCCCGGCATCTCCTCCCCCCTCAGTTTGGAAATCACCAGAATCACAGACCCCAGACTGCAGCCTTGAACGCAGCTGATCAATATGGCGCTTCCATATTCTATCGTCGCAACATTTCACTTGGTACGATCTGGGTCCAGTTACTTGGATTACAGTTGCCTCGACCCACAATGGGTCGCCATAAAAGTTTCTCGTGAAAACCAAGTCGCCTACGTGGAAATTACGGCATTTCCCGCTGGATCCGTGTGGTTTTTCAGGTTCGTACGATGGGTGTAGTCGGTCCAGGTGGGAGCGGAGTTTTCGTCCCATCAATAACTCAGCGGGAATTTTGTTGGTGACGCTGTGTGGAGTGACATGCTGCAAAAGGATTATCCAGTTAATCTTGTCTTCGATATCGCCATAGTCCATTTTATGTAGAGTTCTTCTGATGAATTGTACCATGCGCTCGGCCCTTCCATTGGCCGCAGGATGAACTGGTGAAGTTAGCGCATGGCGAATACCGTGGTCCGCCAGATACTGTTCAGAAGAAAACGTGGTAAACTGGGGCCTGTTGTCGGATACCAGAACATCCGGTAGTCCGTGTGTTGCAAATAATCTGTCCAATTTCCTGATGACTGATTCGGTTGTTGTATTCTTCATCTCATGGATTTCGAGCCAGTTCAAATAGGCATCCACTGTTAATAAAAATGTGTGTCCATTCGTAGGTCCCGCAAAGTCCAGATGAATACGGGACCATGGTCCCCTGGGTGTTTCCCATTCTGTTGGGGTTGCTTTCGGTGGGGCATTGCTGACTTCCTGGCATTTGTGACAAGTCTTTACCCAGGCTTCGATCTGCTTGTCTATGCCCGGCCACCACGCATAGCTTCGTGTGAGTGCTTTCATGCGCACAATGCCGGGGTGGCCATCGTGCAAGGTTCTCAGTATCGCTCGCTGTAAACGCTCTGGGACAACGACTCTATCGCCCCAAATGATGCAGCCTTTCTGGGAAAACAGTTCTGTCTGTCGACTTTTGAAGGGAACGTACTTGTCGGGGATTTGGTCCAATGGCCATCCACGGTCTACCCAGCTGAGGACACGTGCTAAAATGGGATCGCATTTAGTTTCAATCGCGATATCGCGAGCTGTCAATGGCGGTTTTTGGAGTGTCTCGATCTGCAATGTTGTGAGGGTCGGAGCAGGGTCGTCAACGGTTTCTGGAAGTGGTGCACGGCTCAATGCGTCAGCGTGGGGAATGGCTTTCCCCAGGCAGTGTTGCAACTTATAATTATAGGCAGCCAAGAATTCTGACCAGCAAGTCATTCTGGGAGATAATATATAAGGGGTTGGTTTATCTCCCGCTATTATTCCCAGTAAAGGTTTGTGGTCAGTTATTATAGTGAAAGCTCGCCCATAAATATATTCATGAAATCGTTTAACAGCAGATACAATAGCAAGAGCTTCCTTATCGATTTGATTGTAATTGCGTTCTGCTTTTGATAGCATTTTTGAAAAATAGGCAACAGGGGCTTCACTTCCGTTTGGTAAAACGTGGCTCAAAATGGCGCCCACTCCGAATGGTGATGCATCACATGTAACCGTTAAAGGCAAAGTCTCATTATACTGCATCAAAACAGCGTCGGAGGTCAATAGGTTTTTTACTTGTCGAAATGCATGTTCCTCTCGGTGCCCCCAAACCCAGGTTGCTTTTTTGTCCAATAAACGATGTAGGGGTTCGGCTACGGTTGCTTTGTGAAGCAGAAGGACGTTATAAAAATTGATAAGGCCTAGGAAAGCTTGGAGATCAGCCTTATTGCGGGGTTTTGGGGCATTTTTGATTGCCCTAAGTTTGCTATCGGTGGGGTGAATGCCTTGTTTATCTATTAAATATCCTAAAAATTCTACTTGATCCGTACATAGTTGACACTTGTTTTTTTAACTTTGAGACCCGAGTCTTTAAATCTCTGAAGAACCAACCCCAGACACTCCCTTAGTATTTCTTGAGTCGGAGCAGCAATTAAAACGTCATCAAAATAGGGGACAATGCCTTTTATCCCTTGTAATAGTCTTTCCATCAAACTTTGAAAGATTCCTGGGGCCACACTTACTCTGAATTGGAGTCGCTTACATTTAAACACACCTCAGTGTGTAACGATCGTTTGAGCCTCTGCCATTTTTTTGTCTACAGGCAGTTGTTGGTATGCCTGGGATAGATCTAATTTAACAAAGACTTTTCCACCCCCCAGGGAATGGAGAAGGTGTTGCACCACCGGTACCGGATAAGCGTTTTGCTGCAGGGCGTGATTCAGGGTGGCTTGGTAGTCCCCACAAATTCTTAATGATCCATCCAGCTTGATGGGTGTCACGATCGGGGTTTCCCAGGGGGAATGGTCGGTTGGTTCTAACACCCCCCTGGGCTATTAATTTATCAAGCTGCTCATCAATCTTTGGTTTAAGGGCAAATTGAACTCGATGAGACTTAAGGCAGATGGGAGCTATTTTGGGGTTGAGGTTAAATGATATCGGGGTCCCCTTGTACTCGCCTAGTTTATCTGTGAAGACGTCCTGGAATTCCTGGACGAGAGCCTCCTCCCAGTCGTTGCTGCTGGTTCGGTGAATGCCGGCTACTTCAATTCCAAGTGGAACGAACCATTGGAGGCCTAACAAGCTAGGCCGATCCCTGTTGACTACAGTCAAGGGTAGAGATGTGGTACGATTTTTAAATGAGACACGGACTTGGCTGGATCCAACGACTGGAATTCGATTTCCCTGATAATCATTGAGTATGATTCTTTGGAATCAGAGGTCTTGTCGCCAGACGGTAGGGATGAGCTGCTTGAGAGTCTTCCAGGAAACCATCGAGAGGGACGATCCTGAATCGACTTCCATCATACAAGGCTGGTTTTCGATGGCCACCTTCACCCGGATCTTCTTGGTGTCCAGTGATGAGGCGTGACCAATCGTAATAGTTTGGTGCACCTCTTCTCGCTTCGTTGAGTGGTTTAGGGTTTTGTTTCTGTAGGAGTGGTTGTTCCATTGGTGGTTCAAGGGTTCTCGCTTTATAGGACGGCTTCCTGTGTGTTGGCAATAGTTAGCCCCCCTTGGGGGCTGGCTGGGTCCTTGTTTGCTTCTACAGACCCGTCCGATGTGGCCTCTTTTCCCGCACACATGGCAGAGCGGGTCAAGGAATTTGCAGTCTGATCGGGGGTGGTTTGCCCCACAACCAGCGCATTGGTACTGCGATCTCTGGCATTGGTCTCGTTCAGACCGGAGCCGGTTGACTGCTTTCCGATGACGATTCGAGGTCCTCGTGTGGGCTGTCGTTGCCTGTTCTTCTAAGTGAGGTGAAACTTTGCTGGCGAAGTGGAGCGTGGGTGCAGCGCATTCGGGCAGCCGACTTACTGGTTGCTTCTGCTGCAGTAGCGTCAGCGATGGCATCTGTAAGGCTAATGTCACCTTTTGCCATCAGCTTACTCTGCACGCCTGGTGCATCTAATCCCAGAACTATTCGGTCTCTCAAGGCTTCTTCGAGGTCGGCAAACCCACATAGGCCTCCCAGATTCCGGAGATCAGCTATGAAATCAGCAACACTTTCGCCCTTCCGCTGATCTCTCTTGTAAAATTCATGCCTTCTAACGAGTGTTGGTACAGTCGGTGCATAGTGGGCCCTTAACAGGGGTTCGAGGACGTTCCAGTCCATGGACTTCACTTCTGCCAGTTTCGCTAGTGCCTTGGCCATCTTGAATACGGTCGGTCCGCAGTGAGTTAGGAATACTGCCCGTTTCTTTCCGGTGGTGGCATCCTTCAAATTGTTGGTTTCCAGAAACATCTGGAAGAGATCCATATATGAGTCCCAGTCTTCTTGTGCCAGGTCGAATGGAGCGGGTAGTATGACGCTGCCGGACATGGTTCCGTCGTTGGTGCATTTCAGCCACGTGCTCAGTTATCACTCTGTAGTGTTCAGTCCGCTCTGACGTCTCCACATCCCACCTTCGTCGCCAGTGTTATGTTCTGTGCGTGGCGCAAGAAGTGGAGACGAGTCGATGAACAGTGAACTTCAACTCTTTATTTAACATGGTGCAACAGATCTCAAAACAGCCACAACAGCCCCCTTTATATAGGCAAGCTCTTGGGTATTTAGCCAATGAAAACACAGGAACATTACCTCTTTTAACCAATGAGAAAGGCTTGTTAATAGCCAATCAGATTCTCCTGAACAGACCAATCCGATATTGCTATTATCGGCCAATCAGAAGTGCAGGGCCAGAACCCTGCACTTTGCTTTAAGGTTTCAACAAACTTTATTCAAGCACTTTTATTAATTCACAACAGGGAGTGCACATGCCATGGGCATAGGAGCAGGGCAGAGTTAGAAGAAAGATTATTTTTGTAATGACATCGCTTTTTTACCTTTGGATTGCAAGCGCGATCCTGTTTCTGTCTACACCAACCTGGAACAGATGCGAGACAAGCAGGTACTGATCAATAAAAGCATGCACCTTCTTGGATTGATTTACTGACTCAATAGTTTCTTGCAAAGACAGATGTGTACTCACGCCTAACGAGATTAACTTGAAATGTTTTTTTTTCCTTTACTTCTATTGGTCTAACAGAACTGATGAACACCAATATTTACAAGCAGCTTTTTTTGTTGTTCTTGAAGAATGTACATCTGCTTTGGAGATCTCCTTATAATTCTATATCTATTGTTGCTTATGCAATCCTAAATTGTATTAACAGAGGGATGCAATCAAGATCAAGGGAGGTACTAATACCACTCTATAAAGCCTTAGTAAGACCACACCTAGAGTACTGCATCCAGTTTTGTTCACCACGTTACAAAAAAAGATGTTGAGACTAGAAAAAGTACAGAGAAGAGCAACTAGGACGATAAGGGGACTGGAGGCTAAAACATAACGGTTGCAGGAACTGGGCTTGGCTAGTCTAGTAAAGAGAAAGACCAGGGGAGACATGATAGCAGTCTTCTAATATTTGAGGGGCTGCCACAGGGAGGAAGGGGTCAAATTATTTTCTAAAGCGCCTGTAGGCCAGACAAGGAATAAAGGATGGAAACTGAACAAGGAGAGATTTAACCAAGAAATATGGAGAGACTTTCTGACAGTGAGAACAATCAACCAATGGAACAGTTTGCCCTCGGAAGTTGTGGGAACGCCATCACTTGAGACTTTCAAGAAGGGATTGGATGCCATTTGTCAGAAATGGTGTAGGGTCTCCTGCTTGGGCAGGGGGTTGGACAAGATGACCTACAAGATCCCTTCCAACTCTGATTATGTTGTCTGTTATCTTTGTAAGATTTTTGCTATCTTGACTGTTAACTGGGTGAAATGGTCCATCATTGGGCAACAAGATATCTCAAATAGTCCAAAATCTGAGACCCATGTCTCCCATGGGAATAAAATTTGTGAAAGTTGTATTTTCTTTAGTGCTACTGAGTGATGCTACATTGTTGGGACTCTTGCTGTCCTCAAATGAACTTCATTTCACTCACAGTTTCCCAGCCAATCTGGTAATCCCTTGCTTCATCCTTCACCCAGCAGCAAAGAATTAACTCATCATGTGGGTCTTAAAGAAGCAACAACTTTCAAGTGCAAGAGTGAATGGCTTGGATATTTTTATGTGCATTATGTGCCCATTCTCTGGCACAAAAAATGAACGTAAAAGGCTGACCATGGTTTTGAACTTGGGTCTTTCTGGAACCAGTCTGATACCCTAATTCAGTGCGTGTCAACTATGTCAACTAATTGACAATTCAGTGCGTGTCAACTAATTCAGTGCGTGTCAACTTTAAGACATGTGAACTTGTATTCCCAGAATTCCTAGCCAACTGTGCTGACAGGAATTCTGGGAGTTGAAGTCCACACATCTAAAAGTTACTAAGGTTGAGGAACATTGATTTTGCTCTCAGGACCCCTTATCATTTAAAAAATTACTGTATGGAGAACTCCAAAAGAACTGTTATATGTATGAGTTATGTTTATTGGTATTAGTATTTATTAGCCATATTCTAAATATACATTTATCAAATGCTATTTCTGGTCACTTCCTTGTGATCAACATTTCATTAATGAATACATGCAATTTGATAAGGCATCTGTGATCATAGTCAGTAAACTATTTGGGGGAACTTTGCACTCTTGTAGTGATTCACATCCTTGAATGTGGCCTCACTGTAAAAGCATTTAATGTAGTGTGAGGTACAGCAATGAAAAGACAATCCAAATTTAGGTTTAGTGAATTGAGCAGTTCTCATTTCTTTCAGAAATGGGTCAAAAATGAAAAAAGCAAATTCCAAGTCCCATTTTGTGCTCTTTTGCTGACAACCATGAGAAATTTGTGCTCTTCTCAATTCTCTTTGTTCCTATACACACTTTAAGAACACTGTAAAGTTTGTCTGAAATGAGGTCCCTACATGGCAGTCTCCAGGCTTTGAGAGCCAGCACCAGAGAGCTTGCATTGTGGTACCAAGAGCAAAATGGTGTTCTCCCACTTGAGGTCCAGACCAGAGGTGATATTCAGCAGGTTCTGACCAGTTCTGGAGAATCGGTACTGGAAATTTTCAGTAGTTCAGAGAACTGGCAAATACCACCTCTGACTGGCCCTGCCTCCATTTATTCTCTGCCTCCCGAGTCCCAGCTGATCGGCTGGGCCTTCTTTTGTTGCCCTGCACAGGAGAATGGAGCTGAAAAGCAGGTTAGTGGGGTGAGGAAAAAATGGGAATTTTGCAATAACCTTCCCTTGGAGTGGGGAGGGAATGGAGATTTTACACTATCTTTCCCCTGCCACACCCACCAAGCCATGGCCACAGAACTGGTAGTAAAAAAATTTGAATCCCACCACTGGTCCAGACTCACTCAACTGACTCCTAAATGTTTTTTATATATATATATCTACCTACTGTAAAGGTTGTCAGGGTCAGCCCTATTGTAGAATGGCAGGAAGCATTGTTTCATATGGCAGATACCTTCAGTGTGACACTCGGCAAAGTTGCTGGCTGCAGAAGTTAAAAAATTGTGAATTGAAGAAGCCTCTTAGATGAGAAGCAAAATGTCTTCAGAGAAAAACCAGAAAGTCCAGTTGCCTCTTGGAAAAAGCACCTTTGGGGCAGAAGTTTAAAGTTAAATTTGTCATATGTCTTTTCAGAAGCATTTCTCTCTCTCTGTCGCATGCTTCTTCAGCAAATGATCTGGAAAGCATTTTTTTTTAACACAATGTACATTTTGCATCAATATTTTGCTGGATTTCTTTGGAAAGAAAAATATTAAACCATGCTAGCATTTATCATGAGATTAAGATATATTAGTGTCTTAACATATATATAAAAAGAGTTTTGAGGATGGGGAACAGAATGGCTGGTGGGGAGAACAGGGTAGGGCAATGTATTGCACTGATGTCAGGGAATGGGAACTATGGTGGGAGACAAGGGGCAAGCACCTCAGTGTTAGTACCAATTTTGTGTTCCAGCCTCTTGCACTCAACCCATTTACCGGCTGTGAAGGCCTGGGTTTTAGACTACTGCTTTTAAATGCCAAGTCAGTCCTTTCCTGATCAATAGACCTTGCTCACAATCACCCACTCTAGTCATCTCCCATCTTGACTACTGCATGGAGGAGCTCTACATGGAGTTGCCTTTGAAAAGTTATCGGGAAGCTTTAATTGGATAAAAATGTGGTGGGTCGTATAGTTCTCTGCAAATTTAGATTTGCGTACGTCAACTTTCTTGTGGGAGCTGTATTGGTTGCTGATTTGCTTCCATGTACAACCCAAGGTACTAGTTGTCACCTTTAAAGTCCCACCTGGCTTAGGGCCAGGTTATTTGAAGGGATGACTTTTCCTGGTTCCATCTACCTGATCCATCGGAATGGAGAGGCAAGGTATGTTATGGACCCCTTCTGTTAAGAAGGTCCAGCTGGTGGGACCAAGAAGGCTTTCTCTATGATAGCTCCCTCCCTGAAAAAATAAGACTGGCCCCTATCTTGCTACTCTTTCAGAAGTCCCTGAAGACACAGTTTGCCAGCAAGCTTGAAGAACCCAGGATGATACTGAGTATATCAAGTGCCTTGTCTGATTGTTCCTGTCAGTGGGGTGAGGGTATATTAGGTTTTGGATTTGGGGTCTTATTTCTATAAGCCATATACTTTTTCTAAATAAAAAAAATGTAAACATTACTAGAAACAACTGGGGATTAGGACAATTCGCTGCAGCCAACTCTCTGTGGAACAACTCATTGTGGGACAAAAGTTACTCTAATATGAAAGAAATGGTGGAATTGAATCATTAAAGAAAGGATACAAAAGAAGGGACAGACTGAAGTGTGAATGGCAAAAATTAAAATATTTTATTTTAAACAATTAAATAGAATTGTTAAACTGTCCCGCAGTTGGTGTTTTACAGCAAGTTGGCCATAGTGAGTTGGTTGTGGCAAGTTGTCCAATTCCCAACAATTGAAGCATCTCATGCAATTAATTTCCAAAACATTTCACCAGTTTTTAAAAATGTTGAAACATAAAAGAATTATGTCTCCTTGAGCATTTATGTTCAATATTATAAGATAAAAACAGGGCAGCTTTGAAAGAAGAGATTTTTTTAAAAGGTATCATTGAATGTTAATTAGCTAATAACTTAGGACAAAACTATTTATGCTTTGTGTTGAAGGAAATTCATACAACTAGTATATTATTCATAGACGAATATAAATTAGCCATATTTGGACTAGCGGATTGGTTATGGTTTCATTGCTTTCAGATTTATGGTTCCAGAAAACTTCAATCTCTGCAAGGGAAAAACATCAAATTTCATGGTCAGATCGAAGGTAGCCAATTGTTCTTGCCAAACAGCCTGTAGCTCAAAACAAGTTACAACAGGTTTTCCATTACAGCACAACCACTTTTTGAAACCAATTATCTTTCTTCTTTAGAGTGCAGTTTTCCATTCATTTTATTAGTGTGTGTAAACTCACTGCAAAACAACTCAAGCCCTCCCTTCTTTTCCCACCAAGGTAGGCAACTGGAGACGTCTCTCTATTATTTCTCCATTCAGAAATGAAATGAAACCCGACAGGAATCATGCCACAAGAAGGTCAAGCAATCCAGTATCTCTGTCGGTGGCAATTAAATTATAGCCGTGAGAATTTCGGAACCATTTGGCAAAGTGGCATTTCTTCACTGAAGGTTGAAAATTAACATCTTTTCTTTCTGCAGCCAGTCCCGTGTTTGCCAAAGTGAGCACTACCATTTATACTTATGGTACATTCTGCCCAAACTCATGCAACTAATTTCTGATTGAAGAGGCTGGGGTCAGTCTTTAAATTATATAGTGTAATTAGAGATTGGCTTTTTAAGTTCATGAGTTACAACAACTCGAGTAAAAATCTCCTAGTTACCTCCCACCCCCTGCCTTCCTCCCAGCATTTTCAATAAGAGAAAGCTCATTCCAAAACAACAAAGTGTCATAGCAGTGATGGTTCAAATAGAACACTCTTTTCATGCAGTTGGACAATTACAACAATTTTGTCTACTCTGACCAGCATTATTTCTCAGGTTCTTTGACATGACAGTTTTTTTCCATCACCTTAAGAGAATTTTTACAGAAGGTAATAAATATATAATAAATGGGAGAATCTTGATTCACTTGTACAAGTTTCCAAACCAAAAGGCTATTGGAGAGAAATTATAGAAAGGAACTCGGGGCTCTGTCCAAATGGAATGGAGTGGGATCAAATCTGGTGTGGAGAGAAAAGCTGGGAAAAGGTTTTGGAAATAGGCTGGATCAAGCTGTGAGCTATGGAGGAAAAGGAAAAGAAGAACCAGAAAAATGTTTTCCAGTACCTATCTCTGTGGGAGAGGCAGCTGAGTATGGTGTTGACTTCTCCATTACATGCCTTCTTTCTCCTGGTGACCCAGAGTTGGACGTATAATGGAGAAGTCAGCAGGCCACTCCTTGGGCTTCTAGCATATGCAGATGCATCAGAGGAGGTGAAAACAGAAATACAAAGTCCCTGGAGGGTCACAAATGTGAATTTAATAAATAAATGTACAGATTACATTACTTTCTACAAAGAAAGATCAAACGCCCTGTACAGCCACTGGCGGTAAAGGGTTGGAAACATTTCCGGATGCCATGTTCTGTATTTTCTTTCCTTCTTAAAACAGTATTTTCATTCTGATCTAGATTCTAGGAAAACAATACATTTGGTAACAAATGCCTATCCAGTTGCATTTTCTTCAGCATACACATTTTTTCACTGCATAATTGCAGTTAGTATATTTACATAGTATAAAAATGTGACCATCGCTCTTCATTAAGCTAGTAAATCTTCTTGGATGCTGTGACTTCCCTCCATCACCCCATCTTTCTAAGCATATCTAAAATCCAACGCAGAATATCCCCCAACTCTTGACCAGGGATCGAGAGGGTCATGGCAGAAGGTGGGACAATCTGTTCTGCTGCTGGATGCTGCTTTGAGTGTTTTCTCTCCCACCATTTTTGAGATTTCTGAGTAAGATGAGATATAATTTGACCCCTTCCCTGGATGCCTTCTCTGTGTTCCTTGGGAGGCAATCCTGGCATCACACCCTGGCTTTGAACAAATCATGATCTGAATCAGGAGGAGTCAGATAAAGTGAAGAGATGCCCAAGCTGAAGCAGATCAAATTATAAAACCACTGAATCTTGTTTAGAACTGCAGAAACTCACAAAACAGATTCCAGTCCATGTAATTACAAAAATGGATACATTTCTTTCAAACTTTCTATGTAAGAAAATCATCAGCTGTGTTATGTTTAATATTACAGTGGTTTTACCAGAGATTTATAGTGGGGGCTTTGCAGTGTTCAGTGTTCTTTGCCAGTTTTCTCTGGTGAGCAAGAGAAATAGGATCTATTAATTATTTTTCATTATCTCTAACTTCTACGATTATGAAATTTTAAAGCCCATGTTTTCTAATAACTTTAACCCAATTGTAAAAAATGTTTTCCAAAGAGGTGGTCCTACCACCAAATTGCTTGGCATTTCCATGACAACGAAAGGCCTTATAATACTGTGACATTTTAAAATTCTGGAGGCAATTGGTTTTCATTGTTTTATATGTTTCTTATTCTGAACTATTTGGCTGTGTTTTCATGCCATCCAATTTAAATATTTATTTAAACTATGTTCACATTCTAAAGCTTTCTAATTGTTACTTCTTCTGTTCTTGGAACGACAAGTAGTTGAAGCTAGATGAAGGCAGAGATTAGTGTGCACTATATAGTGGAATAGTTAGATAAATAGAATCTGCATCCATTTGGTGATGTATTTACATGCTTTAACTATAGAACTGGATTGTTTCTCCTATTCTTTTAGATTTGTATTCCCAGCAGATTAGAGAAAAGTAATCCCCAATTGCTTTCCTTCTGTAGTTGCTCAGATATCATGACAGATGATGAAAAAACTGATGTGATACCATTGGATTACTGGATAAGGTGTTTTGTATGTTATAGTTTATAAAAATATTAGTATAGATTTTCTAGCATTCTCCACTTAATTCTGAGACTCATTTTAGATGTATATATAAAGAGCAATAATTATATAATTTTCTGGCAAACTATATACAAACCTAGCTATGTGTAGGCAGAGAGAACAATGTATTGTCATATTAGCAAAAATGCAGCTATGTCAGTGAAGAGGTAAATTATGGCACTTTTCCAATTTTGTATTATGTAATTTTCCTGACAGCAATTCATTGCCCCATGCAGAGCAATACAACGCAACTCACTGTATAGAAAAAAATTGAAAATATTGAAGTCTTCATGAAAATCTAATCAAAACTTTTTTTAAATGATCAAAAGTTGATAGTTTTCACAATTATAATTCAACATGATTCATGATTAAAAATAAATACCATTGTCTTTCTCTGAAAATACCATGAGTTATTTAAAAGTAAACTAAAAATATTCCATTATTTGCAATGCATATCTACAATTTATTGCTTGATCAGAACTAGGGTCACAAACAGATTTTCAACACAGAAATTCTACAATGTTAGAAATACACACTCATAGAACTAGTTTATTGACAATGTTTCTAAAGTAAATTTGAACTGGAGAAATTGTCACCAATACCCATTTCCTTAAGTGAGCCTCATTTCCCCCCATAACCATATGCAGAATTTCCTGAATGTCAAAAACATATTTTAAAAATTAACAGACATAAAACAGTTTGCTTTTATGAACACTGAAGAAAAACTGCACAAAAGTCTGCGTTCAATTACAGCTTATCTATTTTCAAATGCATTATGGCTGCTCTAGGCCACTGTGACTTTTGCTTGAGATCTTCTCAAGCTATACCTGATCCAGTTCAATGACTTGAAAGTTTATATCCACTGCCAAACAAATATCCAGAATCTTCAGTCCATCCCAGAGCTGGATTGAGTGCTTCATGTCAATTTATATAGATTCCAAATATATTTCCAAATATATGTCCTATGAGTCTGTCTTTGCCAAAGATCCTTTCCCAATATCTGCTTAGCTACCAAATTTAGAAAAAGAGGTGGGCAGAAGTTACTGAAGCTTAGTGCTGGCGAGTCAATTTCATGCAGGTCTCTGAATGAGGATAGGAATGCTGAATTATACACTTATTTTGAGATATGCAGTTCACGTATGCATGGACCTGCTCTTCGGTACCACCTTAGAACAAGATGGGATACCTGTTATTTTCCAGATGTTCCTATACTGTCCAATTGTTACTATCTATCCTCATTGGCCATATTAGCTATGGGGACACACCCATCATCAGCAACAGGAGTGCACTCCAGAAGCATTCATTGCTATTTTCCAAGGTTTGGAAAATGGATTTACAGTTGCTTTTGGAAAAAAAGAAATTCCTCTGAACTTACTGATGGTATTGTTGCCACACATCACAGACATAAGCACTCTAGCTTTGAGACTAAACATGTTTTAAATTAAGAAATCCACATATAATATTATAAAGTAGGTGCCAGGGGATTTCTGTTTTATTATTTTTCATTTTGATACTAGAAACAAACATGGTAACAATCAATCTAAATAGGCATGATCCAGCCAAAATAAAGCACTTTTAGGTTCTACTGATTTAAAGAACAATAAGCACTTAAACTGATTTGGAAGTATATAACTTCAGATATATATCATCTACATTGTTTTTTTTTTTTTACTAGAAAACTTGCCCACCAGAGTTTCTAGGTAATATTTAGCTAAGTGCAGTAATTAATTTCAAATTTAACATTCAAGGCAACAGGTGAGAAGAACTACATTTAAATTCAAATGTTTCTGAACATAATTATTAAGCAGTTACAAACACTAAGATGAATCTTAGCATTATACAGCATATTGCTACACATCATTTATTATGGATGAAGTGGTAATCAACATATCATTATTACAGCAGCAAAAATCTACAACTGTTCTGCGCTATGGAATAAGTTCTGAAGCAGCATTTTTAGTTTTAAAGAGAAAAGGCAAAAAAAAGCCATAAATTATATATTTTAAGAATTCTTTTGAGGCATCCATTAAATTTCTGTGCTTTACTCTTGACAATGTATACCCACACAATCCTGCATTTATACATAGTCTTCAATAATTATGCAGGTAACTGTGAAGTAGGTTTTATGCAGTAGATCTATGCAATTGTGATTAAAGTGCAAAATATTTGGTACAAAATCTTAATGACTACTGTAACTTGTTTCGATGGACACTGGAGAACTGAGACTGGATCTTCCATTGATGGCAATAGTGTTTGATGGAGGTGCAACCTGGAAAAGAAAATATTGTCAGGATCATAGAAAAAAACTAGGCCCGGATACCATCCATCTGCCATTTCAACATGCATCTTTTAAAAGCTATCCCCCTGAGCAACAGGATGAGATGTCTACTCGGACCCCATTCAATAAAGAAGTGTATATAGGTTTGATAAAGGGAGTGATGTGATGTGGTCAGCGAAGGCTAAGAAGATTTGGGTTCAAATATTAATCAATCTTGACATTCAGTGGGTGTCTCTGGACAGATATTCTGTTTTACCAAACAGTGCAAATTGGTAGGACAAGATGAGATGGAAGAAGCATATCTCCAAAGTTAAAAAACAGGAGACAAAGATGTTAAAATATGAAAATACAAAATCAAACAGAATTGAGGAATAGGTTTTAAGATCCAAAAAATAGTAAAATATTTGGGTATTGCCATGACAATTATGAACTGTACATTCAAAATAGTTATGTTAAAATATAGAGTGAAATTAAAAAGATACCTTAAAGAACATATCAAGAAAATGTAAAATAAAACCAAGAAAAGATTTAGTAGCAACGAGAGACACTTGTCAACAGCTTTTTTATGCATAATGATCAAAACATTTTAATTTAGAAAAAAGAATTTGTGATATTGTAAGTCTCATTTTGAAATATACTATATATAAAAGATGAATATTGCAAAATGTATAAACTTTGACTGAAATTTGAAATAAAAGAAATTAAAGAATGTATTTATAACACAGGCTAAAATACAATATACAAATGAAACCATGGGAAAATATATAGTTTGAAAGGATTGAAATTTACATTATGTTCTAATCTTAAAGGGGATTTTTTATAAAATGATGTATCACTGGTATATATCATCAGAGAACTTGTCTAGATAGATAGATAAATAGAATTCTTTATTGGCCAAGTGAGATTGGACACACAAGGAATTTGTCTTGGTGCAAATGCTCTCAGTGTACATAAAAGAAAAGATACATTCGTTAAGAATCAAGCATCATAAGGTACAACACTTAATAATAGAATATACAAAGGTATTTGTATTTATGTTGGAAATGGAAAAGGGGCATGTTATCATTTTGGTAAATATGTAAAAAAGGTAAAAAAAATTTGACTGTCTGAAAACCTCTTACATTTTTGGAATGAAACAGGAAAAAGTGGTATGATTCCTGCCTTTGATTAGAAAAAAATAATTAAAAGTAGCTTTTCTTTTTGTAACTGTAGAATAAAGGGTAGTTTTATAATTGTATTTATATTTGCTGCAAGAAAATCCTATTACATTGCTATTTCTTTTTATTCTTTGTGTTTCTTTTTTTCCCTTTATTTTCTTTATATTAATTTTTCTTTTCATCTATTCAAAATACTTAATAAAAATCATATAAAAGAAGTAATATCTCCCTGCTTCTCAAAGAGCATGGGATAAAAAGCAAGCAAGCAAGCAAATAAGCCAACTACAGACCACATCAGTTTAAAACAGTTTTCATGTTAATTAATATTCCATTAATTTAAAGATCATGAGTTAGAAGAGAGCTCTTTATGGACACACAAGTACATTTAACTGATTTGAAACTTATCTTCCTGCTATTTAGAAATCTGTTAAGATTAGTTCACCCAGCACCTTAGCCATTATAGCAAGGGAACAATATGATACCCTATGACTCATTCCAGGGTAAAAATTAGTGGATTCTGCCCACTGTGAACTATTTTGCTTCTATCATTCCCCAAAACCTTATTTCAGCCCCAACTTAACAACAGACATGGGGCTTAGGGGGAAAAAAAAGGGTAATAGCTCCTGCAAGGCTGCAATCAGTGAATGAAATCAACAGACACATGAATGAGATATACCGGTACATTTTGCTTTTTAAAAAGAAGATTTTTAAATTATCTTAAAAACATTATCTTTATGGGAAGAGACTAGTCATATGATGGAAACATTCTGGAGAGATAAATAGCTACAAGCCTTGCCCTCTTTTGACCCATTTGATTAGCAATTAATGAGGGCTTAATTCAACAGAAATAAAGCTGCAGCACAAAAGGCCAGAGAGTTTGGCTCTATACCCAAACAAGTTATTAAATGGAGGAAAATGTTTGGCTGAAAGAAGAAACAGGGTTTTTTTTGCCTCATTTCTTAAATACTTGGCAGTTAGTGAGAGCACCTGATAGACCTTTTACCTATTTACTAGAGTAAAGCATTGGCCCAACATCCTTTCTCCTTGCTCTCTATATACAAGGGAACCTAGGAGCCTGCCAGCCTGCTGTCATTAAGGGTTTAATTCTCTCACATGCAACAGGTCTTGTTTTAAAAAGCTGAAGTGACAAGTGGCAGCCACAGCCTGACATCATCTTCACAAGAGGCATAAAAATAAATTTGTTTCTCATCAAAGTTTCATTTCCTCATATTGTTAGATAGTGCAAAAGTCTAATCAACAGGCTACTCTTTCTTTTTTTTGGTGGTGGGGAGAGTTCTTCAATGGAGCATAATTGAAGAAAATCTGAAACAACTTCTGAAAATGAATGGATCTAAATAGATCCATCTTGGCTAATGTTCACCTTAGAGCCCATTCCAGGGGTGGGAATCTACAGGTTCACACCTATTTGCTTATTATTAACATTCTAATAACCTTGTTATTAACATTCTAAGCAATTCAGAGAACCGTTGTTAGAAGAAATTAGTCGCCTAATCCTGTCAGGAAGGCAGGAAGGAAACATTCTGGTGTTGCTTACAGAAACTGCCTCTCCGTTTACCCTTATTACAT
Organism: Hydrophis major; assembly: GCA_033807585.1. Lineage (NCBI taxonomy): Eukaryota > Metazoa > Chordata > Lepidosauria > Squamata > Elapidae > Hydrophis > Hydrophis major. Next base: position 184,061,444 of record CM066328.1, read on the forward strand.
TCTTGGCAGGACTAGACTTCCTGTCTCTGGAACGTCTCTGGAGTTTTTTTCCCCTCCTTTGCTGGTACTTTGCTTGTGTAGAGTGACCATTCAAAGTTACAATGGCGCTGAAAAAAGTGATTTATAACCATTTTTCACACTTACAACTGTTGCAGCATCCCCATAGTCATAAGAGGCCAGGCAAGGAGATGCGTGCCTCGATGTGAGTGATGTTGAGTTGGCCATGTCCACCAACTAAGCCATGCCCACAGAACCGATTGTTAAAATATTTGAATCCTACCCCTGGCCCATTCTCTTTCCAATGCACAGTTTTCAAAATAAATGGATCCATGGCCTTAGTTACTCTTCATTTTTCACTATGTATTTACTTATTTAATCAAGCCCATAGAGCGCCTCACAGCAGTCGAAGAAAAACAAGTGACAATAGAATTACTAAGTAGAAGAACATCGCAGCTCATTATAAGAATAACGAAAAACATGCAGGGAGCCAGTTCACATTCCACCCTTCCAAAGGAATTGCTGGAAAACCTTGATCTTCAAAGCTTTACACACATACACAACAGATTTGGGGTCATACAGGCATCAGAGAGAATGCTGTTGCAGAGAGCATGTATGGCTATGGAGAAGTCCCTGCAAGATGGCACTGCTTTACCATGAGAACTTGGAGCGAGCAAACTTTCCAGATCTTATCAGAGGGGCAGAAACAACTAAAAGAGGCCACCCCCAAGCCCCATGAAGTGACAGCCAGCCCTTTGAATTGCGGCTGGAAGCTAATTGGTCAAAATAGGAGTATGAAATAATGATGTTACACAAGCAAAATGAGACAGGACCATAATTACTTCCATCCCTGTGTTTTGGACCAATGCAGTTTCTGAGTAGACTTTAAAGTAGCCAAATGTAGGGTGCACTGCAATAATCCAAACAGGTGGTGATTAAGGCACCCCAGTCCAGAATAATTCTCTGTGTATAGATTTTGTCCTATTAAGAACTAGAGGAAAACGAAGTTCCGGTTTGTCAGGCTTCGGAGGCAGCAGAAATTCGCATTTGTGCGCGATCCCTGCTGTGCTCGCTGCTGGAGTGCCTTCGATCCAATTGGATTGGGAGGCTATAGTTATCCTGTAGGGATAACTGAAGAGAGGGGAGATCCGGGCAGGGGTCGGAAGATATCGCACCCCCCTTCCCTAGCCGGCTTAGCTCCCTTTTCCAAAGGTGGTGGAGCGGCGGTCAGCAATGGCCGTCACAAAGAACCTCTCAGCTGGACAAGTTTTGTGCAGGAGGAAGTGAAGAAAGAGAAGGCTTTTGGCTGAACCGGGATGACAATTAACATCTGAATACCCTGGAACTTTGGCTTTTTAAGTGATATATTGTTTCCCAGAAGATCGTTAAGCTGTGTTGGAAAGTAAGGGAAAGGTTGTTTTTTTTTCTCCTCACTTCCCCACAGAGATAGCAGATGGAAATCGGAAATACCCGCTTTGGCAGCAGAAGGTACTAACTTTGAAAATTAAAGCCAAGGGGACATTAGATTTCTAAACACTGACATTTAAAAATTAAAATCTTTTTGCTTTAAGTGGGAAGGAAGAGAGGCAAATGATTTATATTGACATTTGTTGAAGGAGATTGCTTGGAGTTTTATAAGATCAGAGATTAAATTGCAATAAAACTTCCAAAAAATACCTTGGAATTATGTAACTGAATGCTACCCCAGGAAGAGAAAGTAGAAGAAAGTGCTAAATGAAACAGACTGTGCTGATTGTGTTGACTTTGATTGCTTGATGACTTTGGGACTTTTGTGAACTATCGTTTGAAAGACTAAGAAAACATTTGGACTGTTTAAAATCTTTTTTACAATGGTATCTGTTGAAGAATTGAAAATGCAATTTGAAAAATTAAGAGAAGAAGAAGAAGAAGGCAAGAGCTCCTTTGGATCTATCCTTTGCTTCTAAGAAATGGCGATTTCTACTTATCAGGAAATGCAACAAGAAAAAGGCTGGGAAGATGAAGAAGAAGCCATCTTTAATGGACATATGATTTTAAATGAGAAAGAAAAGGGTAAAAAGGAAAAGAAAATGGAGAATTTAAGTTCTAAAAAAACAACCAAGAAAGGGAAAAATAAGGTGAAAAATCGATATAATGTCAGAAAGCAACAGAAGAGAGGAACACAACAGAGAGGGGAGACTAAAAGGCTGGAGATTGGGGGGGGGGGTAAAAAGGCTAGATTTGACCAGAAAGGAAGGGAAAAAGTGAAGTTATAAAGGCTTAAAACAAGATGCTAATAAACAGGTTTTTTTCAGAGATAAAGGGTAAAACATAATTTAAAAAGAGATTCTGCAAAAGTACATAAGATTGTATTGTAGTATTTGTATTTGAAATATGTGTTAATAGAATATTGTATGGAATATGTAAAATGCCTAAGATTTAATTAATAGAGTTTAATTAATTAATTTGTTATGGAACATTATTTTTAATATATTATAAGATCATTATGTTTTATATTTTAAAATGTTATGTAGAATGTACTAAGCAGAATCAGAATAGAAACTATGTATTATTTTAAGTGTTAAATTTGGGGGGAAAATAGAAAGTTGTCATACTTCAACCAGTGATTACAGGAAAAAGTTTGTGGTAAAGAGAAAAGATAAATAGATAATTGAAAAAGAACGGACAAAAGATACAAGTATAATTATTTAAATTGAGATTAAATAAATAAAATAGAATTAAGAGAGTGAAAAGAGAAGATATGAAATAGTATATAAGGTGAGCATGAATTTGATTTATGTCTGTATAAAAAGTTATAACCCAGGGTTAAGCCGCTTTCTAAAAAGAAGTTTTATGTTTTTATGTTATGTATTTTGTTTGCTTATGTTTGTTTATCGAGGATAAATGATGTTGGATAAGAACATATGAAATAGTAATAATATGAAATATAGTAATATGAAATACATGAAAGTATAAGTTTAATGAATAAAATTGAACAGAAATAAAGGAAGAAACAGTGAGAAGTTGGAAAAGAGTAATGTACTTAAATGAGATGTTTTATTTGTTTTGTTAAGCAGTTTTTAAAAAAGATGTTTTATGTTCTTATATTTTATGTTTTGTTTGTCTTTGTATTGTCTTTGAAAATTAATAAATTTTGTTTAAAAAAAAAAAAGAACTAGAGGAAAACAAAAATTCTGTAAAAAAATCTGCAAAATATTCTGCTGAATATACATGAAAAATATCCAAATATGTTTTTTTTTAAAGTGCTGATTTTGAAACTTGAAGCCTATAAACTTTAAACCGATGCCACCATCTTTCTGCTTTACTGTCTTGATTTTTAAGAAGATACTGAGTTAACTATCTGCTTCAAAGGTTGAAGAGATTTAGGGAAGAGGGAAGTGCAGGTATGAAGCTGGTTTATAAAAGACCTTAACTTGGAAAATACAAATGAGTCAGGAAACTGAAAGAGGGGATGGAGGAAAGGGGAAAGTGGCCAGGCAAACAGGAAGAGACAGAAGCTAAGGATACAGAACAATCTGATATCCTCTATCATCAGTCAGTAATGATATGATATATAATATATAGTTAATTATATACCTACTGTGTTTCCCCGAAAATAAGACTGTCTTACATATATTTTTGCCACCAAAAAAGGCATTTTCGGGAGGGGATGTCGTCCACCGACTCATCTCACTTGTGTGCATCGTCCCCAGCCTCCTTTTTGCTGTCAGAGGCCTTCAGGAACTTCTTCTGCAGCCAACAAGGCTGTCCTGAAGGCCTCTGCAGCCAATAACAGAACTCTATTATCAGCTGCAGAGGCCTCAGAAAAGCCTTGCTGGCTGTAGAAAACATGAGCCAATAAGGCAGGCCTCGGGGGGGGGGGTGCGAGGCCTGGCTGCAACTGTCTGAAGGTAAGTAGTAGGGCAGCTTCACCACCCCCATCCCCACCCTAGCTTAATTTTTACCCATGCACTCTGGAGTCGGCGAGGTTTTGATTAGGGCTTATTTTGGGGATAGGGATCATATTGGGTACACATGTAAAAATCAAGCTTTCGGGGTAGGTAGTACATTCGGGGAAATACAGTAGATCTAGAAGGTTAACCAAATCAGTCAGAAACAACAGTTTTGAACACGGATCTATTTCCTATTGGCATTATTTTTTTTAAAAAATATCATCCCACGTTCACAAGATTCGCTCATCAATAATCATATTCTGACCATTACACTGACTTTGAAAGAAGCCCTCTAAATCCCCTGCTGTTGATTTAATGCTGAGCGGGAGAAGGGAGGACAGCGACTCACCCGCCTCAATTTGGCAGCAGCCTCTCCAGAGCGGATTGCAGCCAGCAAGCTCTGGTGGATCTGTTCTGGGTCAGGGCGCTGGACTGCTGCAGCAATACTTCTCTCACAGATAGCGGTGGCTGGATGGTTGAATAAAGGGGGTGCCTGCCTGTTTTGTTCATAGCTTGCATCGTTAGTCTTCTGCTGGGTTAAAACATGGCCCAAGTAAGGTTAGTGGAGTGTGTTACCATTATTCTGAGCACATGTTCAAAGAGCTATAGGTTTCTAACTACAAAGCATTGTAACACCTAACATATTTATGAAGCTTTCATGGATCCAGAATAATCAATCATTCATTTATTATTATTGGAGGGAGAGGATTAAGGTTGCCACAAAATTCAGGTAATACACATGACTGTCTAATGTTGGACAAATAACTCACTCAAATATTCCAGTACGAAGAGATAGAACTGGGGATAGGGGAGAGGCAATGCCATTGTGAATGTATGTTAAATATAAGTTTTACCTTGTCTGTCAGGATTTGCTGAGTTGTTGGACTCGATATAGATGAATGATCCTTTACTTCGGTGCTGGATGCTGATGTGCTAAGGTCAAGAGAAGACTGTTCTTTTAATGGCCTGGTTGTATTGGCACATGTTTTACTGAAGGACTGTGATCTTTTAACTGCTGATGATACAGCAAGAGCAAAAGGTGAAGGTTTAGGAGAAGAGTATGGCTGAGGCAAAACAAAAGTCCGCAAAGTTTTCAAATGTAATGGAGAAAGCTGGGTTGAAGGAGAATCCAACGGTTGAGATATTTTTACATGAGAAGTAGCGACTTTCCTTTCTTCATTACATCCGTTTTCAGTAGTTTCCTCAGGTAACTGAGAAGGAACAGTAATTGACTTAGGAAGTGGAATGCAATGTTGATCTGGAGATGCCACCTTTTTCTCCGTCTCTGCAGTCTTAGCTTCATTCTGAATAGGGCTGCTTAGAGAGCCACCTCTTGCAATTGCAGAAGTTACATAATGATCTGTGGTTCTCCTCTGTATCTGCAAATAAAAATTGCTTGGCCTTATCGGAGGACTCAAAATTTTTGGTTTTTCTTGCACTGCAGGTGGAGAACTTTTGCTTCCTGAATTTAGAATTAAGGGAAGAATTGGGTGGTCTTGATTAGGCTTGGGATGTTCTATCTCCATTTTCTGGCCTTTGGCATTGGAGAAGGAAACTGGGCTATGATCAGCAGCCGGGTATGTTTTAGGCAGGAGATCCCTCCCTACCTCAGGTAATGTAACTTCATTCTTAAAATCAGGTTCTGTTTTTGAGGTATTAGCAGCCTCTGTTTGTGTACCAAATTCTTGGGAGTTTTCATTCTTGGGAGATACCACTACTTCTTGGTATTCCACATGATCCAATTCCCAATTCTTTGCTGTTTCCAAACTCTTGGGAGGTACTATTTTGTAAGTAGTCATTCCAACTTTGGGTATGTAGTCTCTGGTAATTTCATTGGAAGGCTTAGGTTTAGGCTTTGAATCTTGTCTGTAAATTGGGTACGTTCTTGTAGGAGAACTAACTGGGCTTCTGACAATTGTTTCCGGGAGAACTTGGTTATCATTTACAAATGCATTATCATGGGTGCCATTAGGATTCACACTGTTTTGGTCAGCTTGTCCTATGGTCTTATTCATCACATTCATGGCTCCTGAGGAATGTTTTTTCTGTACTGGCTTGTGTACATGAGTTGGATTTTTGTAAGGGCTCAGTGTGCGACCCTGATGATTGCTGTTTTTACTTAATGCAGTCTGACCAAAATTATCTTCAGATTGGGTCTGAATTGCAACATCCTGAGTCTTTATTAAATCTACATTGATCTGATGACATTTTTGATCATTCACCCCATTTAGAGAGGTATCATCCAGTGTCTCAGTCTTGTTACTTTTTCCTATTTCTTCCTTACTGAGTTTGTCAGAAGGCAGAGGACATGTTGGTTCTTTATGACCGTTTTAAAAAGGGAAACATAATTTTGACATTAGCACAGTGAAGAAAAATTATTTGAATCTTACATAACTCTTCATTAAAACAGTACTAAGCATAATAATTCCCTTAATATAAATTTCATTGATTATATCGAACTGCCATTTGTTGGGCTGATTTCACAATCTATGCTTGGCAGTCCCAAAATAGTTTATTAATACTATAACTAATACTAGTATTAAAACTATATTAGTGTAGTACTAATATGCATAACTGTATTAATAATGTATTAGTATAGCACTAATACTGGAACTTCAGGCAGGACTTTATGATTGCTGATTTATATGGCTTGAGAATGACCACAAGGAGAACCAGAATAATTCCTCTGTGTCACTAAACTTAATTAGCATTCCCAGAAAGTTAGAGAGAAAATGCCCTTGCATGAGCAATTCACAGAAGAAACTGCAAGGATTGTCTCTTGATTTTCAAGACATTACATGAAGGACAAAATCATAATTCTTATAAAGAGTAACTCACCATTATTTGTGTTTGGCTGCAATGTTCCAAGCGTGGTACCATTGGGAATGCTAACTCTTTCTCTCAGTATTTCACTATCTTGGGTGCTGTGAAACAAGACAAACACTAGGGAGAGGACTATTGAGAAACAGATGAAAAAAAACATAATCTGTTTTGACAGAAAAAGAGCCAAAGGAAGAATAGAATATAGGTAGTCCTCAAGTTACAACAATACTGAATGAGGTGGACTTACAATGGATCCTTGGAGTTCTAGCCACTGCAACATCCCTGCAGTCATGTGATAAGTGATCCTGGTGCTTGGCACCCAGCTTGCAATTATGATGCAGCAATGAACCATGATCATGTGATTGTGATTTCCAATGTTTTCTGCTGGCTTCCCACAAGTAAAGTCCAGCAGGAAATCGAAACTCACGAATCGAAGGTCCTTGTTTAGTGACTCATATGGTCCTCATTTAATGACAGCAGCAGGTCTGCTAGAATTACTGTCGCTAAGCAACACATGCTATGCTTTCCAACTATGTCACTTAACAATGCAGTTCCCAGTCCCAATAATCCCATAATTACCCGGTGGTAGGTAAGTAATTAATCAACCCTAGGTTTACCTGTAATGATAACATGGTCCATAAAATAATAACATGGTCTACATCAGGGGTGTCCAACCGTGGCAACTTTAAGACTTGTGGACTTCAACTCTGAAGTCCACAAGTCTTAAAGTTGCCAAGGTTGGACACCCCGGGTCTATATGATAAAATGTACACCATAAGTTCAGCTTATGACTCAAGAACTAAAGAAAAAAACTAAAGAAAACAATGAAAATGAAAGGGCTTTAAAGACTAATATATTTTTATAGCATAGGTTTTTATGGGTTGCAGTTATTCTAGCTGGCAGGTATACAAGGATATTGAAAAGACAAATATAGCTAGAGAATATCAAGAAGAGAGAGAAAGTATGGCCTGCAATAGTTACATTAATCTTTAAATTTAAGTAAAATAAGCATAAATAAGCAGTGCTCATTGAAGCCCAAGCCTTCTGGTATGGATAGGCTAATCAATTATTTACAGTATGATAAAAATTTTATTTTGAGGACACAGGTGACAGAATCAAACTTCTAGGAAGCTTAAACCTGAATCTCCCTTGACCAAATCTTTACGTAGCAGTTGTGACTACCCATGTCCTATGAGAAAAGTAAAAATGCCCAGCCCTGAAACCTTGTGCTTTCAACTCTTGCAGGTTATTACTTAAGCACATTTCTTTTAGCTTCTTAAGAATGTAAACTGTATTGGGCAACTTGGCAGAAATGCAGTATGTAAATGCAGTATAAATGTAAAAGTAGATAATCTTATATAATTATATAAATAAATGTAATATAAATATAAATGTAAAAGTATATAATTGTGCATCTTCAGCATTTAGTCATGCCGGCCACATGACCATGGAGACATCTTTGGACAGCGCTGGCTCTTCGGCTTTGTAACAGAGATGAGCACCACCCCCTAGAGTCGGAAACGACTAGCAGGTATGTGCGAGGGGAACCTTTACCTTTATATCATCTTAAATTTTGTTGAAATTTTAGAAATAAAACAGAGCAAGAATTGTATATTCTGGGACCCTAGCCATTTCGTTGCCAGGAGTTGCAGATAAGTTTTATTTTTTGAACTTTTTATGGATTTGGGTCTCAGCAGGCCACAGGAGGTATGATGATGATAAAGGAGATACACTTGAGATTTTTGGCATGTTTTAGAAAGAGCTGTGTTTTGTTGTATGGACAGATGTAGCCTTTGACCATTCATTCAATGATCATTCTAAGTACCACTGTAATGTAGGAATGAGGGCTGTGACAGGTCCTTGGAGCTCCAGTCATCTCAACAACACTGCTGCAATCACATGATCACAATCTGAATGCTCAGCAAGCAGCTCCCTGTTACAACCCTGCCATAGCTCCCTTACACCCTTGCACACCCTCTGCACCACACCCTCCCTGATCCTCCTCACAACTTCCCCAACTGTGCCAATTCTTACATACAACCTTTCATCTTTGCACACCCTTCCCAACCCTTCAGTGCACGCCCATGCTCCCCACCTGGTCAGGGTTGCAGTTGGTCAGGGACTTGCAACTTCCGACCAGCTTCCCACTAATTTTGGTTGTGGAAAGCGAACAAAAAGTGCCTCATCTAACCACCATGGGGTTTAGTTAATAACTGGAACTGTAGAGATGGCATTGTTAAGCAGCATAGTAATACTTTACAATCGCAGTGCTAAGCAAGGGAAATTCTGGTCACAATTGCTGTCACAAATCTGGGCAAAATAGGTGAATGGAATCCAATGGAGGCTTAAGCATATATTCTAGTGTTTCTTGGGGAAAAAAAGTAAATCTTTGATAAATTCACCAGCCATGAGGTTTTTTTTTTTTTTTTAAGAGAAGCACTGATTAACCTTTATGTTGCTATATGGGGAATTTTTTATTTTTAGCGCATGGCATGTGTTAGCCAGGGATCACTGAGGTAGCTATCTGCCTCTGTGAAAGAAATTTTTTCGGGTGGTGTCATCTTTACCCACAGGATAGGCATTCGGGGGAGGCTCCTTTCTTGCCCCTGCATAGTTTATTTGCTCACGGGAATCAAGCCGCTGACCTCAGCGGTATGCAGGCCCAGCGTCTTACCACTTGAGCCACTGCAGCCCTCCTTATGAGGCATTAACAGTACTATACTAGATAGCACAATTTTTAAACTCCCATTTCAACAGTTATAGTGATAGCAAAAGCACTTAGACTTATATACCAGTTCACAGTGCTTTTACAGCACCTCTCTAAGCAGTTTTCAGAGTCAACTTATTGCCCCCAACAATCTGGGTCCTCATTTTACCCACCTCAGAAAGATGGAAGGCTGAGTCATCAACCTTGAGCTGGTTAGAATCGAAGGAATCGAACTCTTGGCAGTGTGAGCAGTTAGCCTGAAATACTGCATTCTAACCACTGCACTACCACGACTACCTGCAGTAATGTGAGATGATGGCACCCATCTTGGATGAATTATTCAGTTCCTTAATCTCATGCGTATATCAAACCATACTAAATTTAGCTTTACTTACTTATCTCCTGCAGTCGTGTTTTCTGTTTTTTCTTCATTAGATTCTTGTGCATTGTCTCCAATACTAAAACTTGAATCAGAAGCAGTTTCATGTTTCTGAACATCTAGTGGAACCTCAGAAGCACTGAGAGAATCACTGTATATTTCTTCCTTCTCATCTATCTCCTTTAGACTATGTTCAGAACCCATGTCAGCTGTGCAAAAACAACATCAACACACACACACACACAAAGTGTAAACTTTGGAGAGTTTCACTATACAAAAGTATATTACGATTATTATTTTTAAGTTTGAATTACTTGCTTACTGATGCATTTGCTATGCTGGCAGAGGAGCTTTGTCCTATTATCTAAAATCACTATAAATAAGGTGGGGACAATGTAATATATGAAACACTTATATATTAATAGAAGATGACAGTTTGGCAAATTTATTTGAAAATACCATTAAAGTAACGTTGCCTTCTTTAATTAAACACATAAGAGAATAAACCAACCGGAACATAGGGAGTTGCTTTATATAGAATTTAATATATTTAGACATTCTGTGGAAGAAAATAGAAAATTATCTAATAGCATTACCATAATCAGAGGAAAAGTCTCTGCAATCTCAGCTTCCCCTTAACTTCATTAATAAAATAATATCATATGATTTCAGCATAAATGTGTTGTATCGTAGAGTTATGTTAAGACAAATACAAAATCATCATCTTTTAACCACCCCGTAATCCCTTGCAGGGTAGAGTTTGGGCAACTGAATAGAGCTAACAGAGTGTTTAATGGCCGGATGCCCTTCCAGTCACCAATATGGAGTTTTGGTCAGCAGATATATTCTCATTGTACCCAGAGAGAGAAATATCTGCCTCTACCTAGGATCAAACAGCCTCCTGATTGTGAGGTGAGAGCGGAGGCTAGGCCACCGCACCACTCTCAAGACAAATACAATAATGGCATCCTCAAGAAGAAAAAGCAATGAATTAATTTAAAGTAAGGCTACAATACTCAAAGCAAGCACAGGAAGCTGAACAGAATGGAAGGTCCTCCTTTCCTCCCCAAAACATATATTAAACAGCATCATTACTTTCAGAGAGCTCGTGTTAAATGAGACTAGTATGTATGATTTAGTAAATTAGTCCCAAGAAGAAAACATGACAGCCACCTACATTTGAGCGACACTTCAGATTCATCTGGAGTATCAGTGTTAACCAAAACTCTATTTTCATCCGCGACTTGCTGGATATTGTTTTGATCATTATTGGTTGGATAAAAGCTGCTGGAAGTACCTGCTGCCATTGGGGTCCTGGTTAGATCAACTACATTGCCTAAGAAGCAGGTTAGGAAACAATGTGTGAATTAACTTGATTAATGTGACAATTAAACAAACACAAGAAGGAAAAAAAAGCAGAGGGAACAATGTTAGTTAAATCAAAATGTTTTCAGTCATTTTTGGTAATATTAATAGGCCTGCATCATTTAGTTAATAGACACAATCCAATTAACACGTTTCTCTGCTCAGCATTGAAAAGAATTGTAAATATCTCTGATCATCAAAGTATCAGTTCAAAAGAGCCTTACCTTTTTCCCTCTCGTACAAACAGAATTACTACCTCTTCTAAAGTATTGCCTACTGAAATTGAATGTGATTTATTTAAAAACAAAACAAGGGCACTTATTTTTTTCTTTTGAAATTATAATCTATTTATAACCACCCAGGTGCAAATGTAATCGTTAATCAATGAAATCAATGCGATTAAGCAATTACCAATTCTTTTTTTCTAGAACAATTAATTGTACATGAAATTGTGGGGCTCTGCATAAAACCAGTTTTCTGAACCCACATTTTAATGGCCCCTTTTCTCCAAGACTCAGGGCCACAGCTTCTCCCACCTTAGAAATCCTCTTTCCATCAGGACTGCTATCAAAATGAAGCAAACTGTCTTCTATGCCCAGATTAAGTGGGGAAGAACTTCAGAGCTAGTACCAAACCTTGAAGAAATACAGCCATCTTGACCCTCTCGGGAGCAGATTGGGGATAAAGTGAATATTGGTCCCTTTGGAAAACCCAGGCTATTAAACGGGGAAGTAGAATTGTGAATATATATTTAATAGGCAGAAATGCAAAAGAAAAATAGTCAAGGATACTTCTGATATGATTGTGGAGAGAGAAATGGAAAGAGGGAAAGAAAATAGAACTATGCTGAAAATTCAAAGGAGGAAGCCAACAAATCGAGTTGCACAGATTAGCTGTAGTTGTAGGAGGATCTGCATGCTAAGCAGTTCCAAGTTACTTTTCTTGCTATTTGTAAATAAAGAGATTGGTTTCTGTTTTTGCTTCAGCAGTTATCACCTTCCTCCATCCACATCACTGTCAACTATTTAAGCCCTTTCCAGCTTTGATAATGGAAACAGGATATGTGACTGGACCCCTTTCCCTGTACTTGTCAGAGCCGTCACTCCTATAGTTGATGGGGGTTATGTAGACTATTATTCAATCGCATACTCTCTTAACCTAACCTATTGAAAGACCAGGAACATGGTGTAACAAATCACATCCCCCTTCATCTCAAATAAGGTATCAAATTATTATGTAAACATTATTTTCCAAGAGGAAACTAGTGCAGAATATAAGGCTTCAGTCTCCCTATTTTCAGAGTATTGATTTACATGATATTTCACTGTGGTTGCCTTAAAAAATACCTACTATAGAACAAACCAGTGTATTACAGATATTTTAAATATTTATGTTATCTCTAAATCAATGTGATTGCTTAAAGTGTGTGTGTGTGTGGGGGGGAGGTTTCCTGAAGATAGGCTTGCAAGTATGTGCCTTGAAGTCAGTGGTGACTGCCTGGACAAGTCCCTGCCATTTTCTTGACAAGGTATTTTTAAAAGTGGTTTTCAGTGCCTCCTTCTTAGGGCTGAGAGGGAGTGACTGGCCCAAGTTTACCAGCTGGTTTTGTACTTAAGGCAAGATTAGAAATCAGAGTGTCCTAGTTTCTAGTCTAGTGCCTCAACCACTATACTTGAAATATTGCATCCAGTTTTGGTTGCCATGATGTAAAAAAGACGTTGAGACTCTAGAAAGAGTGCAGAGAAGATGATTAGGGGACTGGAGGCTAAAACATATGACGAATGGTTGCAGGACCTGGGCATGGCTAGTCTAATGAAAAGAAGGACCAGGGGAGACATGATAGCCATATTCCAATATCTCAGGAGCTGCCACAAAGAAGAGGGAGTCAAGCTATTCCCCAAATCACTAAAGGAAAAGAAGTAATGGATGGAAACTAATCAAGGAGAGAAGCAACCTAGAATTAAGGGAAAATTTCTTGACAGTTAGAACAATTAATCGGTGGGATGGCTTGATTCCAGAATGCTCCAACACTGGAGGTTTTTAAGAAGAAGAGACAGGATAATCATTTTCTGAAATGATATAGGGCAGAAGTCCCCACCCTTAGTCCATGGACCAGAACCAGATCGGAGCATGCCAGAAACTGGGCCGTGCAAACAAGCAAAGCCCCATCAATGGATGTAGGCAGCATGCGAAACCATGTCCCCTCCGGAGCATGGAAAAACCTCTCTCCATGGAACCAGTCCCTGGTGGGTAAAAGGTTGGGTGCTGCTGGCATAGGGTTTCCTGCTTGAGCAGTAGTTTGGGCTAGAAGACCTCCAAGGTCCCTTCTGTTATCAATCTGGTCCCAATATAGGCTGAAGGAAGGAGAAAACGTGAACGTAATTTAATTATGCTTGATTTTATACATTTTAAAGACCAATTCAAGTAAATCAAAATAAAACCACTATTTTGGTTTCATTTAGAATAATATAATCACAAGGGCAGAGAAAAGAATGATAAAGGGGCCAGAAGAGTTTTATGGCAATACTAGCAGATGTAGCTCACACTGTCATTCTTAATTTTACTTAAAGTTGCATTAAAAATACCTGTTGGAGATTGCGCTTTTGAGTATTTTCCTTTGTCAATGCTTTCGGTATGAATTGATTCTGCAGATTCAGATCCTGAAAAATAGATAGGCAAAAATAGGCATTTTGGAAATACTTCCTCTTCATGGCAAAACTGCAACAATACCCAAATATCTTTTATGAAAGGTAAACTGTCAGAGATGAGCTGCACATAATGTAACAACTGGTTCACCTAGTAAAAGTCGCTTTGGCGGCTGCAAACACGGTGATTTCATGCATGCGGCAGCCGCGGTAAGTAGAGCAGGCGAGGTGTTGAAATCAGCTGGGCTGTGTGGGCAGGTAAGTGAGTCAGAGAGTGAGATATATATATATGTATAGGATGGGATAGCACCAGGGAGTGTGGGCAGACCCAGCTAGTGGCCAGAACTACCAGTACGAGCGAACCCGTCTGAACCGGCAGCAGCCCACCATGACTGACTGCTTTGCTGCCAGAAAAATAGTAGAACATTAATAGTTGCAAGTTACAACAGCACTGAAAAAAGTGACTTACGACTGTTTTTCACACCTACGACCATTGCAGCATCCTCATGGTCACATGATCAAAATTTAGACATTTGACAACTGATTCACATTTATGACAGTCGCAGTGTCCCAGAGTCATGTGACCACCTTTTGTGACCTTCAGACAAGCAAAGTCAATGGGGAAGGCAGATTCACTTAACAACCCTTGTTGCTAACTTAACTGCAGTGGTTCATTTAACCACTGTGGCAAGGAAGGTTGTGAAATGGGGCAAAACTTACTGAACAAATGTCTCTCTTAGTAACAGAAATTTTGGGCTCAATTGTGGTCGTAAGTCAATATGTAATAAGTAATCAATAAGTAACAAGTAATAACTTCCCATCAAATTTCAAAAGTAAGAAATACAACAGGCTTATTACACTGCTTAGATCTGCACATATACTACACTGATCCATTACAATAGTCTCGGTTCTTGGGAAGAACTTAATGAAGTTCAAAACCAGCTAAAGATGTGACCACAGTGATTTCACATTTGGGGGTATAAAGTAGGAATAATTCAATAAGCCAACTCTGTCTATAAGTTAAAGAAAACAACTGTTCATTACCTTCCATGAGAGGAAAAACTGTTTCAGGTTTTGGGCACAGAATTGTGAAATACTATATTTACCTGTGTCAATGCTAGGGTCACTTTGGCCTTGCAGTTTTCTAGAAGGTGGAGAAGGTGCTTTGCGCTTTGCCCGCTTTAAAGAAGAATTAACTGAAGATGTGCCACTGAGATGAAGAGAACCCGATCTCTCTATTCCCCCTCCTGACAGTCCCTGGGGAAAAAAATGAGCAGAAATGAAATTAACAGAAACATTCAGACACTAATCATTCACTGTTAAATGAATGGTTGCTGGAACTGGGTATGTCTAATTTATTGAAAAGGACTAGGGGTGACGTGATAGCCATGTTCCAATATCTCAGGGGCTGCCACAAAGAAGAAGGAGTCAAGCTATTCTCCAAAGCACCTGAGGGCAGGACAAGAAGCAATGGGTGGAAACTAATCAAGGAGAGAAGCAACCCAGAATTAAGGAGGAATTTCCCAGCAGTTGGAACAATTAATCAGTGGAATGACTCGTCTCCAGAAGCTGTTGAATGCTCCAACACTGGAAGTATTTAAGAAGATATTGGACAACCATTTGTCTGAAATGGTGTAGGGTTTCCTGCCTAGGCAGGGGGTTGGACTAGAAGACCTCCAAGGTCCCTTCCAACTCTATTGTTCTATTTTACTCTAAATGCAAGAACTCTTTCAACATAATCAAGATATAAATTCAGCAGCACTAATATCTCCATAAAAGATTATGTATTTGGTCCTTCCTGAAACAATTGATCATTTTGGAGAACCCAAAACTAAGCATTAATTTGGAGTTATGAAAATATGGATATATTTTCCCCACATATATAAATAAATAAATTCTAATAATACATTTAAGTGACTGTAATTTAATCCAAGTGATTTGTAGACACCAACATCTGTTTGAGATCATAAACCTTCACAGTCCAGACACAACGGTAAAATTACTAGTGTTTGCTGTAAGAAAACGAAAAAAAATGGCAACTTATATTTTATTCATCCTAGATTCTATTCTACCAAGCTATATTTAGCTGAGGGAAAAATCTACTTGCATGTTGCTCAGAAAAAAAAAAGTAAACCTTTAAATGTTACAAGTGAGCTAAAGCTTTAAAATCTATCTGCCCGTGCAGACCTCGCTCATTATTTAACAGTGAAGTGGCAGCACTTAGCAGACCTTGGATGATCTTGAAAAAGCTTGTTTAGTACTCAGATGGGAAAGCATCAGGAAATCCCAGGGTTTGTATGTTAGGCCAGAAAGTCAAAAAGCATTTTAGAAGCCAACAAGGGCAAATGACTTCTATACCGTTACCAAGGAAACAATACAGACATGCCCGTATCATCACCAGATGTTGACTTAAGGGAGACATCATCTTCAAATTTCTAATTAGTGACTTCCTAAGCTAAGAAGCAATGCTAAACATTACAACTGAATAGTTAACTATATAACTCACACACACACACACACACACACACACACTCACACAATTTCTTGTCTTCAGTGTCACACAATGATTTCATATTGTTATGAGACCGAGAAGATGGAGTTCCAGCAAACTTCTTCATGAGTTAACAAAGCAAAACAAAAATAATCTCATGCATTTAGAAAAGTAACACATCAACAAGCATCCCCTCTTGCAAGACGTACAGGCAATCCAAAATTACCTCTGGTTTGTCCTTTGTGATACTCGGAAAAAAGCTGTGTGTAGTTCTCACCTGAAACTTTCAATATCGTAAAAGTAGCCTTTCAGATGTACTGGGTTATAGCTCCCCAAATGTCTGCCAAAGTGTCTGGAAATTCTGGTGAGTGTAGTCCATCACACCTGAAGGGCTACTGCTGGAAAAGGCTGACACAGAGCAATTTTAGGTTGCACATCTCATTTTCTTCTCAAATAAGATGAAAAATTTCAAAGAAGATAATCAAATTCTTATATTTTCCATTCAAAACCAAGAAAGCAGACTATAATAAGTGAAACTTATTGTTTTTAGCTGGCTTTCCTTGCCTTTGTCCCATATTGCCACTTTAGCATAGATAAATGCTTTCCTTTATCAAAACAGAGCAGAATGTTCAGCTGGGACAAAGGTGCTTCAGTTTAGTCTAGTGCTAAGAAATATAACAAGTCACTCTGCCTTTTTGCCTGCAATTCTCCTTTTAAGTTACATCTCAGCAGTAGCTGTACGAGACAGAGCACAGCTTCAAACCCGTCTGAAAAACAGGAGACAAAGACACAGGGATCAACTAATCAATCCACTGGATTTTATTAGTGCTCCCACTCTAATTAACAAGGAAGAATGCTGAACTTTCAGAAGTAAGAGAAGGTATGATTTAGCTAGAGCAATATTGCAGATGAGTCCCTAGCATTGAAAGAGAACTTCTACATTTTACAAATAAATATCAGTTTAAAATGTAATGTGAGATGCAGGAACCAAGAAATGAAGCACCGCAGATTGCAAGTTTTAGGACAGGAGAACTTGGATGGATAGTAATGGACAGCTTTAAATCAGATGTTTCTATGTAATTTTCGATATGAAATCATGTCCTAGACAAGATTTACCATTGGATTTACAAAAGAGGGTTTTTAAAGCCTAGAAGAAATCTCTTGAGATGAGAGAAAGAAAGTTTGAAAGACGATTCAATCCTATTCCAACTACTTGAGGAATTAAAGATAAGACCATCAGAAGTAAAAGAAAGGAATATAAAGTTGCTTGTTTGATCCAGGTTAAAATATGAAATATTTCTATACATTCTGTAAACCCTTGATGGGGTTTAAACATTTTTTTCCTTTCTGATTTCAATTTGTATTATCATTTTATTATTATTAAACTCTTCAACAAATGTATTTTTAAAAAAGATATGAAATCCTATGAAGGAAGGGAATGACCTAATACTCAAGAAGGTAAATGTGTTCCACTATATCTCAATTAACAATAATCATATCTAACAACATTAGCGGATATTCACTTAGTATCAGTGTTATATAATGTACAATGTTGCACTGAACATGAAATGGAGATAGGCATAGAAGAATGTTTTGGCAAATTATAAAGTGGTTTTAAATTAAACATCTAACAAAAATGTAATAGTACCAGTCAGTAATTTAAAAACTAAAGCTGGAATTACTTAGAAGGATAAGGTCAACAATATAGGAGATAAGTTAGTAAAGTTTTAGGAAGATAATTTTTCGATTATTGCAACATCTGCTGCAAGGAATATAAATACAAATACAAATATTGGACATCAGTGGGTAAGCTACATTGGCATTAAATTAACTACATAATAGGAAATAGGAGACAGAAAAAGTGTAATCCAATAAGCTAGGCCAATTCCAGATGCTCATTATGGAAGAAGCCATGAATCATTGACATCATATATTTAGGAAAGTAGGTTAAAGTAGGGAGAGTAACAAGATTTGATCTGCAAACATTCAGTTGGAATGTGAGATCAATCTATGGAAAAAACTCAGTGAGCACAAGAGAGCAGCTGAGGAGCTAAAGAAAGGGATAAGAGATATCGTGAAAACCAAAACAGAAAAACAATTTTTAGAATTTCACAGAATAAAATTTCCCAAGTGGCTTTCAGAATCAAATTATTATGATTTCATTTCCCACTATGATAGGAAATCATCATTCTGAAGGTGGTGTACCAGCACCCCATATCTGAAAGCAGCAGTTAAGTAGGAGAGACTTGACTTAAAGTCCCTCACAGGCTGCTAATAGTGTGGGCCAGTGGATGACTGCAGCTTCCAGTAGCTAGCAGTGATGTGAAGAGGGCTAGGAAGTTTGCATACTTATGATGGAAAGCAGATGGTGGGGGAGGGGAGGAATGAACAATTTATTGTGGAGAAATGTATAGAGAAACAACTGCAAAGTTTGAGAGAAGTATAAAGGATTTTGTAAATGATGGAAAGGAGATCACTGGAACTCAGAGTGCAGAAATATATCCATGAAAATGAAAGAGTGGGAACTCAAAGGACTACAAAACAGAAGAAAGGGGAGATGTGGACAAATTAACCAACTGGGATGGCAGAAACAGAAATATAAAGACAATGAATGAAAAAAGGATGGCCTGTTGAGAGGATTTTGGATTAAGAGATGAGGTTGAAGATTTGACCCAATGTCTGGAGGCTGTGAGTGACTGGGCCGAGCAAAACAAACTGAGAATGCAAGATGGAGCTGCTATGGGTACAAATAGTGTCTACGAATGCTTCATCTATTGTTCTAGAGCTGGTGCATTTCCCAAGACACAGCTTTACCAGAAGTTTGGCAAAGACATCTGGAGAGGCATACATTTATATCTTACACAGATGCTTACAGATTCTTAACTGACATAACCAGTTTACTCTGATATTATCTGAAGAATGCACTGATATGACCACTGCCTTTTCCCAAAGGAAGACTTTTTTTTAGTTAGTTACAGATTTCCAAACCTCTGTTAAACAGCGCACTCTTGTGGTTAAGGCTTTATAAAAAATAGAAATAACTGTATTTTAGGCAAACAAAAATACTATTCATTGATTGCACTTATGTTCCATTCATCTACTGGGCCTGGTTTTCCTTTTCTTCTTTCACTTTCTCTTCATCTGTATAGCATGGTCATATATTCTAGGATATTAGAAAAATGCCTTTTATTCTAGATTCAAAGTGTTGTCTCAGTACACATATTCCCATTTACGCTAATACACTTAGCTTTGATTTTTAATTGGAATTCACAACTGACAATTTATGTTTTACTGAGATATTACTAACAGCATTAATTTTCCCCTCAAACTATGCTGGAATAAATTCAGCATGTATGGGATTTATATAGATAGATTTGACCTGGCAGCCTCTTTTATAACTTCATTAAAATGCTTTATTATAAAAACAGGCAAGGTTATTAAGATAAAAACATTAGTTTTAAATATTCCATGTTCTGCCGATAAGTAAAATTTGATTTTCTTAAGGATTGGATATGTTTCTAATAATGCAATGGTTTGAATTGCTTGGGAAACCTTTTCCCAGTAATGTATTTAGCTATATTTTTCATAAAGGATGGGGAAGACAATCTGGAAAATAGAAATTTTCAAATATTTTTTTATTTTATACTTAAACTATACTTTTTCACATTTAATGAAAATAGAGAAAATATCTGTTTGATTGAGAAAGCTGAATTCAAATTGCAATTTGATATTGCTTCAAAATAAATTTTTAACAACCAATGAAACTAGCTAAACTTATGATTACTGAACTGTTTTGATCATATTAAGTTTTTCAGCATTTAATATTAATATTTAACTTCCATCTACAAATTAAAGGTTAATATCTAAAGCCACTGCTTTAGAAGTCTGATAATAAATGCTAGTTTGAGTGAAGAAGGATTCTATGAATAATGAATTCCTCTCTAAGCACAGTTATCAGATGTCCACATATTTCATTTGAAAGTATAAGAATATACACATTGATTTGGAAGTTTTCTTCAAGGATTCTAACAGGAGAAAAGTTTTAGCATTTTCCTGTGTCTTATTACCATAAATGTAAAAAAACCCTGAAACACAGGGTTACATTCCAAATTCATACAGTATATTTCTTATAATCTACCCTGTCTACGTGTCTGATGTATTTATCATCATCATCATCATTTTAACCATTGTCTATCCACTGCAGGATAAAGGCCTCTTCTGCATGTTTCCAACCAATATGGTCCGGAGTTTTCTTTTGCTAATTAGGCACGCAACACTTGCTGATAGCTTTGATCCATTATGCTCAGTGTGAAATCTGAACATAAAGAAGTAATTTTGTGGCCATGGTTGATTTCAGAAGCATCCTCAAAATTTGGTTCTAGTCAACTCTCTCAATTTAATTGGAAAGCATGATGGTGATTATTCTCATTAAACTATTCAGATGTTATTTTAAAATTATTCCCAGAGAAGAAATAAACAGCAAAATGTTAATGACCAACCTTATCAGTTTCATCCACACTACTGGATTTCAGCATACAGATCTTAGGTTTGTTCTGGCTTTGAGCAAGATCCTGGGGCACACTTTGTGAAGCAGCCATGGGAGGCAAAGGTGCTCGGCGCTTTTTGGGCATTTCAGAGGGCAGAGTGTTTGACTCGTACTGTTTTGAAATTGAACTGGATCTCACAGCAAAGGCCGACCTTGGCTTGTTCATGAGTGGTGTTGCAGGAGCACTGGCCGTCTTATTGAGGTTGGAGTGGAGATAGGGAAAAAAAATAATTTGATTAGATTTTCAACCATCTGACTTCTTTAATTATTCACATTTAGTATAAGGCCATATTCAAATGTAGCATAAACAGCCCAGAAGTTGTTTTCTTGCAAGAACTTCCCCAAGCAGCTCAATACCGAAACCATGAGGAGATGGACTGATACACTGATTGTTTATATTTCATCATCAACAAAAATAATGCCTTCACTATTCTGGGTTGGCCAAAACTGAACTGGGGCAAGGTGGGGCATTGCAATACCCCACTTTTTCTCTATTCCTCTTCTCTCTCCTCCCTATTCTACTTCTTTCCATGTCCCAGCATGGTATATCCTTCTACCTTATCTGTTCCAGATTTTCCTAGTACATTCTATCCTTCCATTCAGATTCTTTGCCACCAATGTTGCAATGGAGCCTATCCCATTGACTCATCAGTCCTACTGTATTTTCCTACTACCTCCCCCCAGCTGCCACTGCTGATGCTTATCTGCATATCCCATTAGCCACTCCCTTCCCAATGCCTTTCTTCTTTCCCTCCTCCCTTAGGCCTCCATCAAAATTGCTATATAGTATTATGTATCCTAGCAGCCTATCTCCCACTTCCAAGTATCTTCCAAGTATCTTATTCTTTCTATCTCCTATCCTCCTCTCATCTGTCACTATCCCTGGCTCCTTACACATGCCACTTCAACCAAAATAGGCCTACTTCAGACCATGCATCCTCGGACCAAAATGTGTGTTTTGATTTGAGCACCAACCCTTCCATGCAGGCACAGAACATTTTATTATCCCTGGTTCCCAGCATGTTAACATGTAAGGATTTAGTCCCCTAATATCCTGAAAATCTAGATTCAGACATCTCATTAGTTAAGTTTATTGATAGGAAAAATAGGATTAGGTTACAAAATCTTGAACACAGGAGATGTATGTTCTTTAACCTCTCTTTTATCAATTCCAGCATAAAAGCAGGCTCATCCTTGATGCCTTTTACCTTTTCACCCTGCCTTTGGTCTATGGCAGGGGTGTCAAACTCAAGGCCCACAGGCTGGATCTGGCCCACAGGGTACTTAGATCTGGTCCATTAGGCCACCCTAGGAATTTCTTACACACACAACATCCGTGCATGCATCTTCACAATACCAGTCCCAGTTATTTCTTATTACCCTAATATTGCAACCTAAGGAAACTATTGCACCCCCTTACACTGAGGAGGAAAAGTAAGACAGAACCACATATGGTCTTACTCTATAGGCAAGGGGGAGATGTGACTATATTAATATTTGCACAATGGGTAAAATCTCAGAAAACAGCTCAAAAATAGGGTCTTCAGAACTTGGATGGAATAGTTTCCTTAGGTTGCAATCTTTGGGTAATAAGGAACAATTGGGACTGATATTGTGAAGATGCGTGCATGGATGTTGTGTGTGTAAGAAATTCCTAGAAGCAAAGAAATAGGGATACTCCATGACTTTTGATCAGGAAAGATCAGGAAATATGGGCCATTTGATCTGTGAGAGAAACTGAAAGAAGTTACGGGGCTAAAAAAATAACCACTCCAGTTAACTTTAGCAGGACAAACCATCCAGGCCAGCTCAAAATGACCTGCTCAAGCTTACCTTCTATCTTACCATAACTATAAACACTTATATGTTTGTTACCTGTTGCCGTTTCTTTTTGCTCCGTTGAAAAATGCCAAAGAATCCTTTAGTTTCTTTCTCTTTCAAGTTATCTGAATTTTGTGCATTCTGAAAAGAGTCTTTAAAAAAAAGTATCGTGTCACAACTTCTAGCTTCTATTCATATTTTCTTCAATTTTCTCTTTTTCTCTTTTTTCTTTCAATCATATAATAGATCTTTGAAAATCAGTACAATGTTCAGTAATATCAATGGAAAACTATTTTGCATTATAGATAATAAATCTAGAATAGGACATTTAATCTGACACATTTTCTGCAGTTTTAGATTCAAACTATTTTATCTGTATCAAAGCAAGATGTGATCTCTGCATATCTTTGTCTGATTAATCTATAAAATAAAAACAGCTTAAAAATCAAAATTGATTCTTTCTATGTATAATTCTCAAAGAATTGTCCTTAGTAAGAAATGAATGGGGTGATATGAATCCAAGCAACTGAATTAGTTTGCATTTAAAATAAATTCTTCAGAGCATAGGATTTTTTTTTTTAATTTTTCTTCTAATAGCCTTCCTGTGAGGTGGTGGACATTTTCACTGAAAAACAGAAAAATGTGCAACTACCTGTTTATCTATTGTAACAATCTCATCAATTTTCATTAGTCTGAAAAGTAATTATTATACCTATATCATAATTCCTTCTAAAAGCTAACCAGCTCCTAAAGGCTGAATGCTGGATATTTTTTTATTAGTGGGAATTTTTTTTACAATAGGAACAATTAAAAAGAATTGAATAAGTCAATTCAGGCTCTTTGCAACAAAGAGGCAACTGGTAATGAATAAATGATTTAGCACAGCAAAAAGCTCCAAATAAATGTATGTGAATCTCCATGTGCTATATAAAGGATATTTCTATACTATGTAGATATATATCAACACAAAACTAAGTAAATAAAAAGACCAGAGTCTAAGTCCCCAAATTAAAGCAATAAATACTAATTATAACTGTATAACATTCTCTCTCCCCCTCCCTCTCTCCCTCTGTTCATTTCTATATATAAAAGAAAGCACATGATCGTTTGGAAATATGAGCAGAATGTCAAATAGCTACTAAATTAAAACCATACATAATTGTGAAAAATGTTATGAATGCAAGAATATAATTTGAGTGTTGGAGTTTGATTCAAATCACTGATCTAGAGGCTTATCATTCAATTCTTGAAAACAGCTATGCATTTATTCTGGAGAATCTGTGGTCAAGCCTCATAAATTCAGGAGTACTAAACACTGATCAACCACTCGGTCATACTTTTCTTCAACAAACATTTTAGCACCTCTACTAATTAAAATGCCAATACTTCCTTCATGTTTAGAGTTGTTACCTACATGAACTTGCTCAATCTTCCTGTAAAAGCTAGATCATTTCAGGGTAAAATATGAATCTCTACAAAAAGCAAGCAATTCCAGTCCCCATTTCTTTAAAACTCTCAACACTTGATTATTCTTAGCTGGAACCCTAGCCTTTTAATATTACATGATACAAAGGAGACTCCACTGTTATTTATATTTTAAAAAGCAAAAACATTACATCACATCTGTCCATGTTCTATTTAGGTTCTACTGAAGTATAAAATGGGAAAAAGTGGGGAAGTGAGGGGGGGGGAGGGGAGTTGAAATAAAAATAACTTTCAGGGAATCATATTGAGGAAAGGCAGAGAACTCTACTAAGATATTGACCCTTATACTCAAATAAATTAAACAACATAGTATTATACTAGTTTAGAAAATATACATAGATTTCAGATCTACTAATCAACAATTTCATTCCAAGTTTATAGATCCAATTTCTTTCATCAATACTATTTGAGGTTTATTTTTATTTGGCTATATTCCTAGAATTTGGATGGTATCAAAGCATCAAGCATCATGCTCCATTTGCAACAATGGAGTACAGTACTGATATGTGCTGTCTGTCAACATTTGAATTAGAATTTGTTTTTCCCACAAAGGAGATTTTTGAGAAAACAAATCATAATCTTCAGAACAGTAAATAAGTTTTCTAGATATGTATTTTCCCTTTCTCACTTTCATTTTTAATCATTATGAGACCATTGATTTTAAACAAATACATGCTATTTGTTACACTTTTTCAGTTATTAATTTGTGTGAGACTGGTCAAAATTTAATCTCTGAGTTTCTCCCCCAAAAATATGTACTTCCAATGATATAGTAGAAATATTTAAGAGTGGAAAGTCATGTATTTTTTTTTCTCCTCCAGTCCTTATGCAACTTCTCAAGTAACACCAAAGAAAGAACTGGACACAATTACTCTATTGTTGTTCAACAGTTATCTGATCATTGAAGAGTAATCCTAGATGTACTATACATAATCAATGTTATCAAATACAAATCAGTATTATCCCATTTAGATAAATGTTAATTAGTATTGTGGATTCAAACATCATTGAACAAAAATAGTTGTGAATTTCAGTATTTTATTTTTTATATCTCTAAGTTCAAGATGACTAACCTTGTAATGAAGACAAGCTGTATTCAGTAGTTGGCGTGGCTAGAGAGACAAAGAATGCAAATTTATTTGTATTTAAAATGCTTATTTACAAAGTTTCAACAGAATATCTGAAGGCTACATAGACAAGATGTTAAAAAAAACCTATTCGATCCCATCTAGGAAGAAAGGGCATATTATAAATTAGTGGACAATACAACTGGTGCACTATAAAATGTTCCAGAAACATATATATGAAAGCCAACTGGGTGATTTTGGGCCAGTCACTCTCTCTCTCAGCCCAATCCACCTCACAGTATTGCTGTTGTGGGGAAAGCAGGAGGAAGACGGCCTGTTGAAAATGTTCACCACCTAGAGAAATTTGTAAAAATAACAACAAGTAGAAATAAATGAATAAAGTATTGTTTAATCCACTCATGGAAGCCTTTGTAAACAAAAGAGTATTTTCTTAAGAGTCTCACATACCAAATTTCCTCCAATATATGCCTTAAAAATAACCAAGAGGAATAGATTGGGCTGATATTGTATGACTGGCCTAAAATTGTTGAGGTATTCCCTGTTAGGAGAATGAGTGCACTTAGGGAAACGTACTGAGAGTGGTGAGGAATAACACACAACCAGCATACAGATACACTGAATAGTAAAATGTCGGTTTTACTTCCAATAAATGGGTAAACAAAGTCCAACAAACAGTCCAAATCATACACGGTTAAAGCAGTTAGTATCAATCTAGTGATAATCCAAAAACAAAGTCCAGTATCATAAACAAAGTTCAGTAAGCGGAGTTTACTAACAGGTTGCAAGACTTACAGCAATCCATTAGGAGAATGAGTGCACTCAGGGAAATGTAGTGAGAGTGGTGAGGAATAACACACAACCAGCATACAGATACACTGAATGGTAAAATGTATGTTTTACTTGCAGTAAATGAGTAAACAAAGTCCAACAAACAGTCCAAATCATACACGGTTAAAGCAGAATGACGATCAGGCAAAAGCAAAAGGGAAAATGCAAGAAGAGAACAAACTAGGTTTCTGGCTCCATCTTATGGCCGTCGGAGGAACCTCAGCCAATCACAATTACAGCACTCTCTTAAATATACAACAGTATTAAATAATTATCCTGGTTTATATATTGCCAATCCAACTATCAGGTGACTATCATTCCTAACATTCTCCCCTTTCGGTAGGACAATATATAAAACCTTATATTTTAAGTCTATATTCTTCACAGCAAGCCTTATGTTTTACAGTGCCTTGGGCTTTCATAAAATTATCAGCAATGTTATTCTCTGACATGCAATACTTCAGTGTAATCATTTTACTTTGAACACATTGCCCTACATTTAGATATCGTAGATCGGTGTGTTTTGATCTTGTCTTTATGGAGAGATTGGAAGCCATCTGAATTGCGGATTGGTTGTCTTCATATACAAGAATAGGTTCCTTTACATTACTTCCCATGTCTATCATTAGTTGTTCATAACATACTAATTCCGTACATAATAGAGACAAACACGAGAATTCAGCCTCCATTGTTAATAAGCTTAGATGTTTTTGTTGAATAGACCGCCATCCAATTAACACCTTTCCTAATAACACTACAGTACCTGACATTGATTTCCGTGTAGGTACCTCTATAGCGAAACTTGCATCGGCATATGCAGTTAAACTTAGTTCATCCTTAGGCTCTTGAAAAGTTCTTTTCATGAAGTTCAAATGAGCTAACATATCTCTACCTTTCAGAAGACGTGCTCTAAACAGTTTATGTGTAAGATGTATGTGTACACCTACAGTGTCACGAACATAAATCCTCTTCAAATTCTCCCAACACCTAGCAGCAGACTTTTCTCCACGAATATGAACTAGCCGCTGGTCATTCAGTGTTAGTCCAATTATACAAAGAGCTCGTTCGTTGTTCCATTTAAAGTCAGCTAACTTTTTGGCATCATCCTCATTATTTGGATCCCAAGCATTTGCATCCGGTGGATCCTGAACTGCAGTCCTATGCAGAAGTAGACTGCACTTCACACACCAGGGAACATAGTTTGTTCCATCCAACCGGGTTATCAGTGATAGACTTGTTGACAGGTCTTGTTCCATCTTTACCAGGACAGTAACCCACAATTAAACAGTAAACAGCTGTCTGTATATGGTACTGTGTATGCACACTAATTCTCAGTTATCTGAGCCTGGTAGGTTCTGGGCCCATAACCAATGTTGAGGTATTTCCCATTAGGAGAATGAGTGCACTCAGGGAAATGTAGTGAGAGTGGTGAGGAATAACACACAACCAGCATACAGATACACTGAATGGTAAAATGTATGTTTTACTTGCAGTAAATGAGTAAACAAAGTCCAACAAACAGTCCAAATCATACACGGTTAAAGCAGTTAGTATCAATCCA
Source organism: Hydrophis major (assembly GCA_033807585.1). NCBI lineage: Eukaryota > Metazoa > Chordata > Lepidosauria > Squamata > Elapidae > Hydrophis > Hydrophis major. The sequence continues at coordinate 184,089,112 of CM066328.1, forward strand.
GGGATAATCCAAAAACAAAGTCCAGTAAATGGAGTTTGCTAACAGGTTGCAAGACTCACAGCAATCCAAGCAGAACAACAATCAGGCAAAAGCAAAAGGGAAAATGCAAGAAGGTTTCTGGCTCCATCTTATGGCTGTTGGAGGAAATAACAATTACAGCAATCTCTTAAATATACAACAGTATTAAATAACTATCCTGGTTTACATATTGCCAACCCAACTCTTAGGTGACTATCATTCCTAACAAAAATCATTTTTTAAATTTATTTATTTATTTTGTCAATCATGAATTAGATAACATGTGTAAGTATAAACATGATTATGAATACATGAAATGGATACCAATAAAAAAGAACATTAGGACAGGGGCAGTAAGCACATTGGTGAGCTTATACATGCCCCTTACAGACTTCTTAGGAATGGGGTGAGGTCAACAGTAGCCCAGTCTAAGGTTAATGTTTTTGGGGTCTGAGGAAGAAAAACCACAGAGTCACCTAGTGTATTCCAGGCATTGACTATTCTGTTGCTGAAGTCGTATTTTCTGCATTTGAGTTTGGTGCAGTTTACCTTGAGTTTGTATCTATTGTGTGCTCTTGTATTGATTCAGATTCTCAGTCATCTAAGTCATGATTGTCCCCAAAAGTGCTTTTTCAAGAGGCAACTAGACTTTCTGGTTTTTCTTTGAAGACATTCTACTTCTCATCCAAGAAGTTTCTTCAGCTCTGACTGGATTGTGGGGAATGGAAGGATTTATATATCCAAAAACAGATATATATCACGGGACTTCCGGTTTGGGCTTCTTCGGCGATGGACCGAAATCTGCGATCGTGCGCAATTTTGATCCATGCTTGCTGCCGGAGCACCCTGATCCTTTGGATTTGGGGCTGAAGAAGGTGGTGAAGAGGGGGGGAGACTACTAGCTGAGTAGAGGGGAGCCGCATCTCTCCTCCTCAGCTGGTCTAAACTCTCTTTCCCGAAGGCGGTTGAAGCGGTGGTCAGAAATGGCCACTTCAAAGAAGAACCCAATCAGACAATAATGAGCAGGAGGAAGACAAAAGGAGATTTCAGGACAGACCGGGCTAATCAGAGACAACATCTAAACAAAGTACCCTGGATTTAAAAGTATTAAGAGTGCTATTCCTAAAAGAAGATTTTTAAAGTGGCAAAGAGAGAAAAGGAGGGGGAAAATCCTTTTTTCTATTTTCATATTGACAGTTACAATCGGCTTTGATGTTAAAAAGAAGAAATCTAAGTAAGAAATTGGTGATAATTTACTTTGACACTAATAGGCAATCTTACACTGAAATTAAAGTGTCAAAAGGAAAATAAAGACTTCCTGAATACTCTAAAACCCTTAAAAGGAGAAGAGTGGAGGAAAAAGGGTGGAACTTGGAAAGAATAATGGAGTGCCACCTGGAAATAAAAGGGATTAACAGTGAAACTTTGAAAAGAATTCCAAAGGATACATTGTAATTAAAACTTTATTAAAAGATAACAGAACCCTGGAAAGAAAAAGAAGAAACAGCTTTGGATTAATTGGTGATTTTTAAAATTTTGGGTGTTGGATCTTTAATTAAAGTCAATCGGGTGGCTGTTTAAAAGTGCTTAAAATGGTATCACTCCTTGAGGAATTAAAAATGGAAGTTAAAAAACAGAAAGAAGATGCACAAGAGAGAAGAGGATCTTTTGGCTTCGTATTTCAATTTTTAGAAATGGAGATTTTGAACTATGAAAAACAACAAGAAGTGCTTGAAGAGAAAGAAGAAGGGCAGGACAAAGAAGAAGCCATTTTTCATGATCAAATAATGCAATGTGGGGTAAAATGGGAAAAATGAGTTAAAAGTTTAAGAAAAAGAATAGTTTGAAAAAGAAGCACAACAGTAAGGAGCAGCAAAAAAGAGAATTACAGAAGGGAGAGTGAGGGGGGAACAAAAAAGGCAGTGAGAAAAAGGGGGGAAAGAGAAAGAGGAAAAAAAGTTATAAGGGACAAAAGCTGGAAATAAAGAAACAGTACAAGGATCAAAGGCATTAGCTTATTTAGAAGTCATAGAGATAATGGTTAAATCAAACTAAAAGTGAGAATTCTGCAAGAGTACAAAAGATAGTATTGTTATAGCAGAATATAGTAATGAGTTAGAAATGAAGTAGGTAATTAAATTACAAGATAAAACTGCACTGTTATGTAATGGTATGTTTATTAATAAATTGAAATAAGAAGAAGGAATGGAAATATTTTAATTGTTTTTAAAAATTGATAAAATACAATTGAAAATAAATGTGAAAAATTTACAATGGAATCAATACCAGTTGTTAGGATGAATTTGAATAATTATTTTGCTATAGATAGATAGATAGATAGATAGATAGATAGATAGATAGATAGATGCACACACACACAATTTTTTTTAGAATTTTCTGTGTATTCCCAAGGGAAAGTACCAAGCGGAATTCAGTTGATGAGAGTTATATGATATAAAATAGATATTAGAAATTGAATGTTATAATTCCATAATGTATAAATTAAATTTTAATGAGATTTTATATGACAATAATTATAAGATTCAAAGGTGCCACACTTTAATTGGCAATTATTTTCAAGGCCTGGAAGGGGAGGGAATTTTTTTTTTTAACCTCTTTCAGGAGGTATAAAATGATGATGGAAGAGAATATGAAATTGTAAACAGGATAGACGAAAGTATAAGTATAATGAATAGAAAGATATAGAAATCTAGAAAGAGAAATGTAATTGAATTAGAAAGAAATGAGATAATTATAACAAAAGATTAAGGGAAGTAAGGGAAAAATAGAGAAATTGAAAAAATAGTGCTAAGATATGAATCTGAATATATAAGATGAATATGTATTTGAGATTGTGTCTGCATATGTGATAATCTGGAATCATGCTGTTCTCAAAAAAAGATGTTTTATTTGTTATGTTTTGTTAAAACCCAATAAAACTTTTATTTAAAAAAAGATACATATCACCACAAATATTTCCATTCCCCACCATCCAGTCTGAGCTGAAGAAGTTTCTTGGATGAAAAGCAAAACATCTTCAAAGAAAAAACAGAAAATCCAATTGCCTCTTGAAAAAGCACCTTTGGGACATCCGCTGAGTTTCTTTGGCTGAGGAGTTGAATCTGTTTCTCCTCAGCCAAATACTATAACTATTACACTATGTTAACCTAATGTTACGTAGCTTTTTCTCTGGTAATATTTCACTAATAACTAGAGCATACAAAACATTTGCTGGACCAATACTCGAATACAGCTCATCAATCTGGAACCCACATTACGTATCTGATATTAACACAGTTGAGAAAGTCCAGAAATATTTCACAAGAAGAGTTCTCCACTCCTCTACTCATTGCAGAATACCTGCCACCAGACTCAAAATTCTAGACATAGAAAACCTAGAACTGCGCCACCTTCAGTCCTATCTAAGTATAGTATATAAAATCATACATTGCAATGTCCTACCTGTCAATGAATACTTCAGCTTCAACCATAACAATACAAGAGCACAAAATAGATACAAATTCAAGGTTAATCGCACCAAACTTGATTGCAGGAAATACGAATTCAGCAACAGAGTGGTAAATGCCTGGAATATTCTACCTGACTCTGTGGTTTCTTCCCCAAATCCCAAAAACTTTAACCTTAGACTTTCTACTATTGACCCCACCCCTTTCCTAAGAAAGGGCATGTATAAGCGCACCAACGTGCCTACAGTCCCTGTCCTATTGTTTCTTTTATTTTTGATTTTTCTTATATGTATCCATGTATTCATAACTATGTTTTTACTTATACCTATTATCTTGTAAACAATTGACAAAAATAAACAAACAAATAAATAAATAAAAAATATTGAAATATTCCTACTTTATGGCTTATCTGACACCATTTACACTAGTTTTCCCTGTCTTTTATGGTCAGCAGTCTTAGGGAAGGGATTGCATCTGAAAGCTGAAAAGGGGGAAACAGAATGAACTTTGAACATGAAAGTTAATAAAAAGTGGTAATAGAAAAATTGTCTGAATTAGATTCCAGAATTAGCAAATGTGAACTATGAAATATTAGAAAGTTACTTTATCTAACATATAATGAAGATAGTCTAGTAATATAAATGGAAAATGAACTTAATATATTATTTATACTATTTTGTTTACAAAAATCAATCATGAATTGTTTTTTATTTTAGATAATAATAAGAATGCTAAAATAGAATTATATCTCAAAAAAGTATAATATATTTACATAATTTCTTTTAGCAAACAGTTCTGAAGACAGACAAACCATAACTCTTACCTCTGCTGACATCCATTGCATATAACTCTCTGAGTCCAAGGTCATTAAGGGATTTTGTCAGGTCAAGAATCTCTTGAGATTGATAGGTCTTTAGCAAAATAGTTTGTAAAGGATCAAAATCACATTTGCTGCTGATAATATGCACAATTTCTTGAAGCGGTGTATGAGGACTAACTCGGACAACTGTCTTCTGTGTCTTCTTATAATTCACCACAACTCTCACAGTTTGCTAAAACAATATAATTTTTTAAAAGAGTTCAACACACCGTGCAGAGTCCATTCATGCAAAACATGTTTGCAATACTTAACGTAAGAAAAATATCATAGAATAGTAATTCAGTCCCATATTTCTTCAACTCTTCCAAGAATATAAGAAAATTCCATTACACTTCAAAGTTCCCTATAAGATATGAAGCTAGGTCTCCCTCATTCATCCATACTATCCTAAAACTGATATGTTGTGGAATGAATTGGAGCAAGGTTATTTTTAGCTGTTAATATTCTTTCTCCTCAGGAAAAGGAGAAACAGTCATAAGTATGACATCAAGAGCAATTTGCTCTTATTAAAAGGGAAGGCCTGCCAGAATCAATTTTTAGGATATCATGGAGAAGTTGCAAACAAACAGAAGAAGCTTCCATCTTCTTTAGGTAAGAAGGATCCAAAACAAATTACTGCAGCCTGAACAGGTGAATCTAAAATATAGATCAGCATTGGATCTTTCTATGTGTCAAATGATACTGTATGACTTTTAATTTTGTTAGCTGTCTTGGTGATCAGCTTGAGAAGTATAAACTTTACAAACAAATAAGTCACTACTAGTCAAAATATTTCTTAATTGTGTATTAAAATATTCCTGTATTCAAGTGAGATTTTACAACTGCATCTCAAAACTTTGCACAAGGATACATCACCACACAAGATTAGACCACTCTTATTTCAAATGTCATGAAATTTCAGTTCATCTGAATTTTAAAAAATGAACTTTGTGGAATCACAAATGCTGACTATATAATATCACAAGCACTTTGGTATCTGTGAGCACCCTTTAGTTGACATATGGCTTAAAGCAGGATATCACTACTTTCTAAGTTTTATATATGTATTTGAGATATATATATCTATATGTGTATATGTATATACGTGTGTGTGTGTTTATGTATCTCAAAGTAAAACCCATGATAATTATAAGTCAGAGAAAATGTAATGAACAATTTTGATGCTACCTCCACAGTCTTCAGAAAAAAAAAATCACTTAAGAGTTAAATACATGAAAAATAAGTGAAGTAGAGGAATGATAATAGTAAGACTTTACTGACTCTCTCACCTCTGGGATGATAGGAATTGGCTTTTTCTTATCCATTTCTTTTGGCTTTAAAATCACTTGGTCAACTTCAAGCATTCCAATAGGTGTGTTAGGTTTGAATTTGATTGGTTTCTTCTCAGCTGACATCAGATCAATAATGTGGCTTGCAGGATTTAAATGGTATTGTGCACAAAGGTATACCAATAAGTCCATCATTGGTTTGCTAAAATAAAAAGTGATAGAATATTATATGGAAATATTCAATACATTACGTCTTTTATCTCAGGCAAGTTTATAGATCAGAATATAGATAGCAATTCAATCTTTATTTTTCCAGGAGCACAGTATATTCCTGCAGGGCTGAAATTATATTCAGCTAAGAACCCCTGCATAATTATTCTTTGAGACTCAGTTCTTTTTACTCCTCTGGGTAGGGCATCCAAATTCATAAGAGCACATTTTAGGTAGTGCACTGTGTTCCAAATGCAGTAGGGAGACAGGACTAGTAAAAATTGAGACAGGAGCATGGATTTACCCATTGATTAAAACTACTCTTTTTGCCCATTGATTAAAACTACTCTTTTTGTCTACAAGTTTGAGTTATGTCCTTATAGAACACAATTTCAAATCAATAAGGGTCAGGACCATCTCACAAAAACTCCAATATCTTGGTTTCTCCAGAGAAGTACTTCTAATGAGGGGATCACTTAGAGAACTTAAACAATGTATTAAAAATCTAAAAATCCAACAAGATTGGGCTGCTCTTCCCAAGAATGTTTATTTGAAAAGTCGAACTCCCCCCTTTAAAGCAGCAAGATATTTATATCAAATAACCATTCCAAAAATCCAAAGGGCATTAACCTTTAAGGCCACTGCAATGAACTTCCCGTGACAGTTTTGGAGGGCCAATACAAAAAAATACCATGTGAGCTGAGATTGTGCCCCTGTGGACAAGGAGCTACTGAAACTTAGCTCACATCCTGCTGTATTGCATCTTCTATAAGGACTCATGGACTCAATTTATAACACCTTACCTAATAAAAACATCTGGGAAATACACATCTTTTTAATGTGCAACTACTGTTATCAGATCAATTTGAAATAGCTTATCTGAATGTGGCCAAATCATGCTGTGCTCAATGTAAAATTAAGCAAACTTTAATGCCCAATGTTAATCCACCAATCACAGTATCTTTTATTATTATTTTTTACTATTATTGTTTTAATCCTGTTATTTGCTAGTCTGTGACCATAATAATGATTAACTTCACTACACTATGACAGCAGTAGTGTGAAGATATAAGTATGTGCAGCATTCTAGCAGCACTGCCATTTGCTGCGGAAGCCACTGCATAATAATGGCTGTCTTGACTACAAAGAATTATTTTTTCATGCATGAAGCTTCTTACATTCCTAAACCTTTGAAGCATTTGAAAGAAATTGGTTCTATCATTCATAAAAGAATTGCTGCAATGCAATCCCCACCCACATTAACAATGCTTAGAATTATTTTTTGTTTCTCAGAAAGGTAACTAGCATTATTTTGGATTGGAGTTGATGTCATCTGTGGGTTAAGCTCTTCTATCAGAACCTTTATAAGAGATTAGTCATTCTTTTCCTTTTAATCTGTTCAGGTGTTTGTTTTGTCAAAGTGATTATTTATTTATAACAGCTGGGTACTTGTAGACAAAAGCCAGCTGCCTACATTGATATCATGAAATGCACAGAAGTATCTGAACACCTCAGCAAGAGAAGAAAATAACTTTTTGTGGAAATGTCAGTTGTTAGGGATAACATTGTTTACCTTAACTGGTTTAGGTAAAATAATAAATAAGTTATCATGGTTTGTTAGTTAAAGTGTCTGCAACTTTAACTGTAGGAATGTAATTAAGGGAGTGGTTGTAATAGCACCATAAAAGAAGCAAGACAATGGCAGCTTGCTCTCTCTGGCTTGATGATCCCTAATTACTGGATAGTTTGAAGACTGCGTTTTTCTCCTCCTGGAAAGGGAGAGAGAAAGGACTGATTTATTTGTAAGTGAACTGACATTGGATATTCTACACGGACTTTTGTGAATTGAATATCCTTGAATGGACTGACTAAAATGATACATGACTAATGGACTGTTATTTTGACTATGCTATAAACTCTAAATGGAATAAACTATATTTTGATAGCACAAGCATATCTGTTATTTTTACTGTATGTCAACTAACATACAAACTTTATCTCACACATTTATCTGTATGCCTATCTGACTAACGCTGCACATTCTGTTTAGCTTGTCTCCTTAACCCTGGTTGAGGAACACAGGCTTAACACTGGTTATGGCCCCAGGCTTAACACTGGTTATGGGCTCAGAGGCTGCAAAGTCAGTTTAACTAGGATAAAACAGATTTATGTAAAAAGTGAGAGTTTGTGTTGTTACACGTTACAGTAAACAGACAGCTGTGTTTTATTAATTATAGTTTTATATCCATATAAGAAAACATGGCACAAGTCAATCTACAAAGTTTGTCCCTTATATCCAAGCTGGATGGAACAAACTATGTATGTAAAAGACTTTAAACAGAAAAATGAACAAGCTCGTTGCATAATAGGACTAACACTGTCTGACCAGCAACTTGTCCATATCCGTGGAGAGCAAACGGCTGTTGGGTGTTGGCAGAAGCTGAAGAGGATTTATGTCCGAGATAACGTTGGTGCTCACATAAATCTAACACGGAAGCTTTTCAAGACGCATCTCCAGACGAATGGTGATATGCTGAGTCATTTGAATACTATAAAAAGCATTTTTCAAGAATTGCACGAGAAAGAGCTTATTTTCTCTGAACTACACCAAGTCTACATAATTCTATCATCACTAAACGAAAGTTATAACTACGTCATTTCCCTTGAAATTTTGCCTAAGGAAAGTTTAACTTTAACTGAAAAACTGGCAGATTGATTGAAGAGGCAAGAAGAAGACTTGAAAGAGATCAGTTAAGGAGGGAGCAACCTCAAAAAGAAGATAATGAATCTCCTACTGCATACACAATTAAAAAGTGTTTTAATTGCGGAGGAAGAGGATATTTGGCAAGATTTGGTAAAAAAGCAAAGCGCCAGAACGCTGGCCAGAATACTAAAAGTCATCAAAAGATAAATAAAAATTTAGAGTTAGCCATGAATATTAACGGAGCTGTAAAAAATAATTTATGGGTGGTTGGCAGTGGAGCATCCCACTGTATAACAAATGATAACAAAAATTTTATTAAAATGTCCAAGAGTACACAGCAGATATCGTTAGCCAATGGCTGGAAACTGAAAGCTAAAGGTCAAGGTATAGCATATTGTTCTTTCATAAAAGAGAATGTAAAAATGTTATATGTACCACAACTTAAGTTTAATTTAATTTCAGTTAGAATTTTGGTGAAACTAGGATATGTAGTTACCTTTAGGGGAGATAACTGCATAATTGAAAAAGAAGATAAGAAAATTACTGCATCTTTAAGAGGTGAATTATATGTTTTAAATGATAATGGTTTAGAGGTGCTAACACGGTTTATGATAATAAGAAACCTCATGATGAATGTATTCACTTGTTACACCAACGGCTAGGGCATTTAAATTTTAAAATGCTTAAGAGAACTGTTCAATTATCTAAAGGAATAAGTTTGAAACCTTGTAATAAGTATTTGCAATGTTTTGCTTGTAATCAAAGCAAAAGCAAGGTCATACCGGCTAATAGAGTTGATGGATTTATTACCAAAGAGCCTTTAGAAGTAGTATTTGCTGATTTAATAGGTCTGAAAAAACCAAGTGTTGGAGCTTGATACATATTAAGTATAATGGACCACTATTCTAGATATGGGTTTTGCTATTTAATGAAGAGCAAAACTGAAACGTATCTAAATCTCTTTAATTGGATTAAATTTACAGAAAGGAAAACTAAAAAGAAATTAGCAACTTTTATAACAGATAATGGTGCGGAATTTACAAATAATAAATTCCAAAGTAGACTTAGGATGTTAGGTATTCAACATAAAAAGTCTGCACCATATAGGCCACAACATAATGCCTTTATAGAGAGACGAGGCCAAACACTACAGTCAATGGCACGTACTATGTTGTCTGATTCAGGATTACCTAACAATTTATGGGGAGAAGCAATAATGTGGGGTAATCATATATTAAATAATGTTGTTAATTCAACAACAGGTGAATTACCATTCACACTGTGGCATGGTACAAAACCTGATTTAAGTTACATACACACATTTGGAGCACCAGCATGGGTGCATATCCCTACACAACTCAGACACAAAGGACAGCATAGAGCTAAAAGATTATTTTTTGTAGGATATGAATCTAATCACAGATCTTATAGATTCTGGGAACCAGGTACATCTAGAGTTTACACCAGTGCTAGTGCTAAATTCCTAGAACATGTAGGATGGAATAGATTAGAGCAAGATTTAAATTACGAAGTAATTATTGAACCCTACAAAAGGCAGAAAGAACAGAATAGTTATAAGAAGAGTCCAATTAAAGAAGAAGTCCACGAAGAACAAATAGGACCAGAACAAGAGGAAACAGTTGATCAGGAAGAGTTAGATAATCAAGAACAGTTAATAAATGAAAGTCCACCTGTAAGTCCTGTAATACCTAGACGTACTACACGTATAACTAGACCACCTGATAGGTATCAAGCAAGTATAGTTTGCCAAGTAACTAAAGTTCCAACTAGTATAGATGAACTTAAGATGTACACTGCTAAGGATCAGGAGAATTGGCAAAAGGCAATGGAAAAAGAACTAAATTCATTAAAGGTAATGAAAATATATGAAGATGCCAAATTACCTCCAGGAGAAAAATCCATTGGGTGCAAATGGATATTTAAAGTAAAAACTGGAAATGATGGGACTGTTACCCATAAAGCTAGGTTGGTAGCTCAAGGATTTAATCAAACTGCATCTGATTACAATGAAGTTTTTGCACCAAGTCTTAAAGCAACATCTTTGAGAGCAGCTTTAGTGTGGGCAGCTAAGAAAAACTATATCATTAACCATTTAGATGTAGAAACTGCTTATCTACATGCACCTTTGCAGCACACTATATATTTACAAAAGCCAGTTATTATAAAAGACAATAAAATAAATAGTAATGATTGTTGGAAACTAAAAAGAAGTCTTTATGGATTGAAACAATCTGGCTATCAATGGAACCAATATATTGTGAAAGAATTAAACAATATAGGTTTTAAATCTGGTTTAGCAGATCCATGTGTGTTTAAAAGAGAAAATAATAGAACGGTGTCATTATTGTTATTATTTACAGATGATATTGCTTTGATAACTAAGACTAATAATGAAGCTAATGAGATTATATCATTATTAGCCAAAAAGATAAAATTAAAGCATTTAGGTGAAATTAAAAGGTATCTAGGATTGACAATTAACAAAACAAAAAATGGATTTAAGATATCTCAAGAAGATAAAATTTGCCAATTAATTAAAATGTTTAAAATGGAACTTTGTAAACTGGCAAAGACTCCAATGAGTCAGGAAGTTTGCCAAACTGATAATCAAAGTCCCAAATTTGATAAGTCTATATATCAATCTTTGATTGGTAGCTTATCATATATCAGCAATTGGTCAAGGCCTGATATAGCTTATAGTGTTAATCAGCTGGCACATTTTAATTCGGATCCAAATCAATGTCATTGGCAATCATTAAAGAGAATTTTAAGATATCTTAAAGGAACAATGAACCATGCATTGTATATAGAACCAAAGGGTGATTTGAGTCTTAGTGCCTATGCAGATGCAAGTTTTGCAACTGACATAAACACTAGAAAATCAACATCTGGGATGGCTATATTATTTGGTAAGACACTAATAGGATGGAGGTCAATCAGACAACAGCATATCAGCTTGTCCACGATGGAAGCGAAATTTTCATGTCTGTCATTACTATGCACTGACTTAATTCTGTACAAACAGTTATTATTAGACATGGGAGTAACTGTTAAAGATTCCATTATTGTGTACGAGGACAACCAGGCAGCCATAAAGTTAGCTACTAGTATTGCTGTAAAAACTAGATCAAAGCATACTGATTTAAGATACTTAAATGTTAGAGAATCTGTAAAGAATGGGCTAATTAAATTGGAATACTGCATGACAGAAGAAAACATTGCAGACCAATTTACAAAAGCTCAAAGAGTAATTAAGTTTAAAGAGAGTTGTAACAAATATGATTTAAAGATGTAAATAGTTATAGTATTATTATAACCTAAAAGGGGAGAATGTTAGGGATAACATCGTTTACCCTAACTGGTTTAGGTAAAATAATAAATAAGTTATCATGGTTTGTTAGTTAAAGTGTCTGCAACTTTAACTGTAGGAATGTAATTAAGGGAGTGGTTGTAATAGCACCGTAAAAGAAGCAAGACAACGGCAGCTTGCTCTCTCTGGCTTGATGATCCCTAATTACTGGATAGTTTGAAGACTGCGTTTTTCTCTTTATTTGTAAGTGAACTGACATTGGATATTCTACACGGACTTTGCTAATTGAATATCCTTGAATGGACTGACTAAAAGGATACATGACTAATGGACTGTTATTTTGACTATGCTATAAACTCTAAATGGAATAAACTATATTTTGATAGCACAAGCGTATCTGTTATTTTTACTGTATGTTAACAAACATACAAACTTTATCTCACACATTTATCTGTATGCCTATCTGACTAACGCTGCACATTCTGTTTAGCTTGTCTCCTTAACCCTGGTTGGGGAACACAGGCTTAACATCAGTGACTATTTTTTGGGGGGAGGAGGAAAGAAAGAAAGAAAGAAAAGTTTAAATTTAAAAGTTGAGTTTAATTTTCCATATACAATATTGACATTCTGTGCAGAGGCTTTTCACCATAATCTGTTGTTTTAAAGTAGTGTTTGGTTCGGTCCTGATAACAAAATAGAAGAGATGATGGTGAAATCAATTCCCGACCTCCTAATAAAATTTCCACCCATAATGATAAGAGCCTTACTTGAAAAAAAAATTGGCTTTGCATCCAACTAATTGTAAACAGAATATTCCTGAATATTTTACTTACAAAATAAGCATTCATTTTAGTAAGCCTTTCTTTAATAGGGTTCTACAGAAAAGCAAAGAATGTGAGCAAATTAAAGGATTTCCCTAGAAAAATAGCTTCAAGAAGTCAGGAAAGTGATAATTCAATGAGTGATCAGGAATATTTTTGAAATTTACAAATCTAAGTTTTAAATACTGAAAAACTGGCTACCTATAATTCTTTAGATATCTGAGCAAAACAACACTCTAGAATATGGATGTCAATCTCACGATGTCACACTGTTGTCACTTGACTTATTGCAACTTTTTCCTCCTTCACTAAACTGGGAGTGGCCGTGGCCAGTGCGTGACACATGTAGCCTGTGGGCCCCAAGTTTTGACACCCCTGCTCTAGAACATGCTCTAGCTGTTATCACAGTGAATTCTCTCACAGTGAATTCTCCCAGTTCCAAACAATAATTGAGTCACCAGTAAGAAGACAGTAGATACAGTATGAGCATGGTGAAAAGGACAAATAATCATTTAAAGAACTAATACTGTACACAGTTTTCTGTGCATCGTATGTCATATAACTTGGTTTCTTCTGTAAACTCACCATTTTTAAGGAGTGAGAAATCAGAATCCATGAAAAAAATGTGAATGGGCGTTGGTCCTTACCTGACACACCATTTCTCTTGAGCCGTGAGGATCATCCAGAGAGTGGGAGGTGCTTCAGTTTGCATCGTTGAAGGCTGAGCTTAATTACTGAGGAATGCTCCGCCCTCCATCACATGGGCTCCCTTGCGTTCCCCAGTTTATGCGAAGTCGAGAGTGAAGAGAAGATCGTGCTCTCATCTTACTATGCTAAAAGGTTCATTGGCCAAAACAAGACCCCACCAGACGGTGAAATAATAAGGGTGGGGCTGGATGATCCTCACGGCTCCAGAGAAATGGCGTGTCAGGTAAGGACCAACGCCCATTCTCCTTAGAGCTGTTCAGATCATCCAGAGAGTGGGACATACCAAAGCTTGGCTGTGCTACAGGAGGGACTCCGTCTGGTTCGGTAATCTCTGCGGTTCCTTGAGGACTCGCTGGAGGACTCGTCTACCAAACGAAGTCTCCGCCGAGGCAAATATGTTGATCTTATAATGTCTAATGAAAGAAGATGGGGAGGCCCAGGTGGCCACCCAACAAATATCAGTAATTGGAGCCTGGGTGGCCCAAGCTGCCTGCACTTCTGGTGGAGTGTGCTGTTATTCCGCTGGGTACCGGCAGAGCCTGGGACAAATAAGCTTTGGAAATAGTAGCTCTAATCCATCGGCCGATGGTTGAAGGAAACACTCTGTGGCCTAATGATTTGGGCTGAAAGGAAAGGAATAGGGATTTGGACCTCCTGAAGGGCTGGGTACACTTCATGTAAATGCGGAGGGCCCGTCTCATGTCCAGGGTGTGCCAAAGCTTCTCCCTTTCCCGCGAGGGATTGGGGCAGAAGTTTGGAAGTGTGAGTTCCTGTGCCCTGTGGAAGGCTGAGTTGACCTTGGGCAAGGAAGTAGGGTCCGGCCAGAGAACCACCCGGTCGGCATGGAAGATGCAAAGGTCCTTCCTCACCGACAAGGCTGCTATCTCCAATATTCAGCGAGCCGAAGTGATGGCCACCAGAAACACGACTTTGAATGTTAGAAACTGGAGTGTGTATTCCCTGAGAGGCTCAAAGGGATGTTTAGTAAGGACCTTATTGAGGTTCCAGGTAGGGTATCGGTGAATTGTTGGGGGACACAGGTTAGTGGCTCCTCTGAGGAATGCTCTAATGCGAGGGTGGAGAGAAAGGGAACCCAGATTGTCACCAGCAATGACGGTTGAGAGGGCTGCGACCTGATGCCTCAGGGTGTTCGGGGAAAGTCCTTTCCTCAGACCTTCTTGGAGGAATTCCAAAACTTGAGCGATGGAGGGTGAAAGCAGGTTGACCTGGAAACTATGGCACCACTTGAGAAACTATTCCAAGTGGCATTGTATATTCGGGTTGTTGAGGGCCGTCTGGCAGTTAAAATGGTATCAATAACCTGGTCAGAAAACTGCTCCTTTCTTAGACGTTCCCGCTCAACCTCCAAACAGCTAACTGGAACCACTGAGGATCCGGGTGTTGGAGGGGCCCCTGAGAAAGGGATATCCTGTTCAGGGGGATTTTCCAGGGAGGGGCCACCGACAAGTTGCTGAGGTCAGCAAACCATGGGCGTCTGGGCCAGTGGGGGGCCACTAGAATCAGCTCTGCTTTCTCGGAGATGAGCTTCTGGATGACTCTGGGGACTAGGGCTAATGGAGGGAATGCATATAGAATCCCTGTGGGCCAGAGGCAACGGAGGGCATTGTAATTCTCGGCCCCGTGGGAGGGGTACCTCGAGAAAAACCTGAGGACTTGTGTGTTGAGGGAGGATGCGAAGAGGTCTACTGACGGGAGACCAAACATTGTGGTCGCCTCCCTGAACAGTGATGGGTGGATGCGCCACTTGGACTGATCCACTGTGGTCCTGCTCAGCCAGTCCACTTGGGTGTTTGAGTCCCCTGAGATGTGTTCGGCTTTGAGGGAGAGGAGATTGCGCTCCGCCCAACGGCAGAGGCACTCGGCCTCTCTCATCAAGTGGATGGACTGCGTACCCCCTTGTCGGTTGACGTGAGCCTTGGTGGTGACGTTGTCCGTGAGTATAAGGACATGCCACCCGCGTACCTGAGGGAGGAAGTTGCGCAGGGCCAGATGGGTGGCGTGGAATTCCAATCAGTTTATACTGCATGCCCGTTCTACCTGTGACCATCTGCCCTGTGTCGAGAGCGAGTGGATGTGAGCGCCCCATCCAGACAGGCTGGCGTCTGTGGTGAGGGTGAGGCGTTGTGCCTCCTTGAAGCAATGTCCCTTGTTGATGGCGGGACTGGTCCACCAGAGGAGAGACATGAGGACCCTTGAAGGCACCTTGACCGTGGCCTTTGATTTGCTTCTGCTGGTCCTTTGGAACGGGAGCAGGAACCATTGTAGGGATCTGGTGTGTAAACCGGCCCAGGGAACAATGGAGATACATGAGACCATTTTACCTAGTAATTTAGACAATTTTAAAAGTGTTACCTTTCTTGATCATCTGACATGTTTGACAGTTTCCTGGATGCTAAGGAATATTTCCGAGGAAAGGAAAACCTTTCCTTGAACTGAGTCAATGACGGACCCCAAGTGGGTGATCCGTGTAGAGGGTAACAGTTGGCTCTTTTGCCAGTTTACTAGGAACCCATGTTCTTGGAGGGCAGAGAGAATAGCTCTGGTGTCCTTCTCTGCTTGGAGTCTGGAGTGAGACAGGATGAGGATGTCATCCAGGTAGCAGTGGAGCACGAACCGGGGACAGAAGCTGAACTTGTTTCAGTTTATGCAAGAACCAAAGGTTGGAAAGAAATGTTGGTGTGTACAAATAATGTTTGTCATTTTTCCTTCCTTTCGGATGCTATATTTAGGAGGGGGAGCATCAAACTCCATGGCATTACCCTCAGCAAATATCCAGCAATCTGTTGAAATGGTTTTGCAAGTTTCTAAAGTGAATCAGTGTACCTCCAAACACAAGGCTGTGAACATTAAAAGGGAGGCGGCAATAAGAATAATCAAAAACAGAGTTTAGACTTGACCTCAACATCTCTATGAGGAAAAGAACAGTTCTTGAAGGAATGAAAAGATCAGACAAGTTTCTGTTTAACAGTTTAGGATGAACAGTAAGGCTGAAAGCATTGCTTAGAACTGGATCAGTAGTTCCTATAACAATGCCTAGAAAAGGAGGAATGCTGGTTAATTGGTGACACAGAGTAGTGTGGCTCTCTAATGTATTCTCTCTCCAATACCGTTTAAGATTCACTGATAGACCAGAACCATGACTATTCAATGCCAATATCTTAACAGCAATCAATATTTTGAAAATAATTATCTGCTCCTCGGAAAGACAGTATGGTAGTCTCCAACACTCAAAAGTGATGTACATGCTATGCATCTTATCTCATATATTATCCAAAGCCATTCTAGTTTCTGATCCTCCTTATCACCAGAAACAATCAGTATCCCAGTGCAAACTTGAACTTTGACACGTGGCAATCACTACTAAATATTACTTTGTATTGATGTTAAGAGGGAATCATTTCAAAAGACTGGAGGTTGATTTATATCTATTTCAAAGTATTGAACCTGTGCAATAAGTGTTCACATAAAAGATACTGATTGCTTCCAGTGATATCTTCATAACGAGAAAAGGGAGACTGATCTACTACTAGTTCATAGAACCAGCAAATACCACTGCTGACTGGAGAGTTTACAGTCCCCTGCCACACCCACCAAGCTACGCCCACAGAACCCCACCACTGATAAAAGTATATAATTATGAAGGGAAAAGGAGCCCAAAGGTGATGTAACTATAGCAATCTGATGTAAAACTAAGCTCTTTGCTGGTATATCCAAGGAGTAGCTTGTACTATAGAGGCTGAAGCAATATTTGTCAGGAGGATCAAGGGAGCTGGTCCCCAAACCACTAAAGGAGCTTTTATCAGTAATAGAGATTCTTTATGCACATAAGAGAGCTTCTCTAGAACTTGAGATTATATAAAAAGTAGAGCTGGTTGATTGGGGTTTATGAGGCAAAGGCAATCTTTTGATGCTAAACCTGAAGAGTCTTACAATAGTCCCAAAACCTGAATCCTGGATGATAATAAGAATCTTACAAGATTGGAAAATTATATGCCAGTAAGATGATTTCTATGGAAAGCCTGGTTGAAACCAATATTGTTCCCATTCCTCAATGATGTTCAAAGCTGACATATCTCAGCTAAACTTTGAAGAGAGACAAAAATGGAACAATTTCAACATCTTTCCTCAGAAATTTCAACACCTTCATCACTGACTAAAGTTAAATATATAGACATATATAGACAACTGGAAATAAAATTTGATTCTTAATCTATTTTGCTCATTTTCAATTGAAGGTGTTTGATGTAACGAAATTCTGTTTAAACTATGTGGGAATAAACTTTAGCCTGAGCTTGAGCAATGATTAATATAGTGCCTTATACATTCATGCCTGTCTAAAGGTCACTAAGATAGTACAAAGAAAAGAGAACAATAAGAACAAATACAAACAAAGAGGCAGCTTAGACAACTGCAAACAAGCCTGTACTATATCTAATTATTAATCCACAATGTAATTGCTTACTATGCACAAAATTCTCAATAAAAGGAAGCACTGGAATTTTATTCTGGGCTCCCATCCCAAGTACACCAGCCTGTGTCTCATTCTTTCCATGGGAGACCACCAAAAGTGGTGACCCCGATGTGATCCACTGCAGGTGGTACATGTCCGGACCTCCGTGTTTCCTTGCCTGGAATAGGTAAAGTACGTATTTAACTATTGCTGGACAATAGGATTATTCAGGGAACATGGGGGGAAAACTCTCTCAGCCACAGGAACGTCATGTTAGTGACCTGCTGAAGTAAGTCAGGACAAACTTCTTTATCTTTAAACCCTCCGGGGGGGAGCAAATAGTTCTTTCAAAAAATAATGTGAGAGAGCTGCTGCTAGAGATCTGGCGGCAATGTCCCTGGTATCCAGAGAAAGGCTCTTTAAAGTTAGACACATGGAGGAGAATTGGAACTATCCTTCATGAAGAGCCACAAGCAACAGCTGAAATTTTGATATATTGGAAGGTTGTTATGACTGCTTTAGAGACCCAGCAACAACCTCTTTTAAAAACTTTAGTAGAACCTCCTCCTTATAAAGGAATTGTATTGCACCCGCCTTCCCCAAAACTGGAGTGTGCTTTATCATTTCCAACAGCGCCTATGCCTGTGGATGAGAAAATCCAACCAAAAATGGGAAAAGTTCAAGCCATGATGCATCAGGCTTTCAATGAAGGGAAATTAGAGCCTGATGAGATTCCCCAGATGAATTTGTTTCCAGTTAATAGGCAAGTGAATGCTCAAGGCAATCTGCAGGCTGAATGGGTTCCAATTCCTTTGTCAGTACTTAGGGAGATTAAGAAAGCTGTTAAAGATTATGGTATTCAAAGTCCCTTTACAAAGGGTCTCCTGACAAGTTTGGCTACCTCACGCATGATTCCTAATGACTGGAAAGATTTAATGAGAATGATATTGAGTTCTACTCAGTATGTGGTTTTTGATTCAGAATATCAAAGAGAAGCTATCAGTAGGGGACAGAATTCAGGGGGGCTGTATACACCAGACCAAATCTACGGGGCAGGCTTGTTTGAATCCACTGCTGATCAAGCTACTAATTTGCCTGATCATGCACTTCCCGTAGTTATGGCAGCTGTCCTTGGGGCATTGTCCCGCATCCAGGATGTGGGAACCCTGGCACAGTCTTTTTCTCAAATTAAGCAAACAGCATCTGAGTCTTATAATGATTTTGTGGAAAGGCTACAATTGGCTATTACCAGGCAAATCTCTAATGAGGAAGCTGCAAAAGAACTTTTGCTGAAATTGGCAGTTGAAAATGCAAACGCTGACTGCAAGCTTATCTTACAGCCTTTGGTGGCTAGAGGTGAGGTTACTCTGGCTGATCTGTTAAAGGCATGTGCAGTGGTGGGTTCTCATGCTTACAACATGGAGACTTTGGCTATGGCATTACAAAAAGGGATGAAACCTACAGGGAATTGTTTTAATTGTGGAAAGCCTGGCCATTTTAAAGCCCAGTGCCGTGCCCCTGGGGGGGGGGGATGGCATTTAACAAAAACAAAATTAAGGACGTCCATCCAAAATCGGTCTGTCCAAAATGCAAAAAAGGGTTTCATTGGGCAAATCAATGTCGCTCTGATCAGAACCAAAATCCGGGAAACTAAATTTGGGGCATGCAGCTAGCCCCGCTCCCAAGACTGTCACAAAAGCATCGCCTGCAATTACTGGGGGTGCAGGTTTGGATTTAAAAATGTTGAACTCAATTAATGTGACTTTTCCTAATCAAGTGTACATTGAGGACACTCATTTGCCTGGGCCACTGCCAGAAAAAACAGTGAGATTGGTACTTCCCAGGTCTTCTGCATCAGAAAAAGGGTGAATTAGCTGCTGCTATTTTGGCCTTACAGGAATTTGCACAAGAACCACTAAATCTTATTGTGGATTCTCTTTACGTTTATCAATTGATATTTAACATTGAATTTGCTTATCTTTCTCCATCTGTTGATGCTAATCTTATGAGTTTGTTTCTAGCTCTGCAAAGCTGTCTTCATTCTCGCACACATTCTCTACATATGGCACAAATTCGCAGCCACCAGCCACTTCCCGGGGAGCTGCAGGAAGGGAATGACGTGGCTGACGCAGCGGCCTCGGCCATGTCCTGTCTCTCGCTTTCTCCTGTTACTCCATGGGACTCACATAGCTATTTTCATCAAAATGCTAAAGCTCTTTGTAAACAATTTGGTCTCAATGCTGCAGAAGCTGCAGCTATTATTCAACAATGTCCTAGTTGCAGTGCTCAATCCACTGCTCTTCCTCAAGGAGTAAATCCTTGGAGGACATCTGCTTGTCAACTATGGCAGATGGATCTCACACAACACCCTCCCTTCAAAACATGGCACCATCTGCATGTCACCATTGATACATATTCAGGATTTATTATGGCAACACTTCAATGAGTAGAGGCTACAAAACATGTAGTCCACCATTGTCTCCGTACCTTCACACATGTGGGGCCACCAATGGAGATCAAAACCGATAATGGCCCTGCTTACATTAGCACCGCCTTTGCGGAATTTTGTCATCGATAGTCAATTATACATAAATTTGGCATTCCCTACAATTCCACTGGTCAGGCCATTGTGGAACGAGCTCATCAGACACTAAAACAAGCACTCCTTCACACAAAAACAAAAACGGGGAAGTGGATGGATATGGCTTGCCTTACATACAAAACATTCTTAATATTACCTTATACACTTTAAATTTTTTAAACATGACAGGATCTCCCGCTGCTATGGCAGCCAGTAGGCATTTTGCTTCCTCCCCTTCTGCAGGTATGCCAAGACCGAAAGTTCGGTATAAGAGACTACCATATCCAACGTGGAAAGGACCTGTCCCGCTGATAACTTGGGGCCGAGGATACGCTGCTGTTGAAGATGAGGGGACAGTTGTTTGGGTTCCTGCTCGCTGTGTGCGTCCTTATCATCAGCCAAAGGGGCAAGGGGATGGATTTGGGGGAATGGAAAAGAAACACATTGATCCAGGACATGGAGAAGCTAGCAAACCTCCATAATAAAACTGATTGTTGGGTATGTATGCACATGCCAACTCACAAAACATCAGGGCTTCCAATGGTTGCAGTACCTCTGGCCGAAGGTGACTGGTATAAGGGACAATGCTATGGTTGTTCAGGGATGTGGTCTAACAGTTGGACTACAAGTAACATAAATACATTGCATCTTGGAAGCCGAATCCAAGAGGTGGCGGGTATCTGCTGGACCCACAATGAGACGGTAGAAAATATGACTTACTTGGGAACATATCTGTTTTGCAACAAAACAATTGTTATTAGCAATGGAAGTCGGGTTTATCCGGATGACATGAAAACTAAAAATCTCACTTACTTTGTACATAATATTTCTAGATTTGATTTCACATCTTTGATCAATGAAAATGGGTGTCCATATATTCCTGCCACATATTGTCCTATCATGATAGAAAACCAGCTGCCCAAATGTGCAAATGGGAAATACGCACTACGGCCCACTTATTTGGCTATGTTAATGGAATCCTTTGCAAAATTAATCTATGCTGAGCCAAATAAGGTTGGTCATCTCCTGGGAGCAAATTTATGGTTGCTGTGTGGACGGATGGCCTATGATCAAATGCCAGCACGATGGAAAGGAGTCTGCACCTTTGGAAAAGTGATCCCATCTCATGTCATTTTAAAATCTTTGGGGACCGCTCATATCCGCAATGCGCGTTCCGCAACAGAAGTAAACTCTGTTTTGAATCATGACTACTGGACACAGATATCAAGGGGAGTTATTCCTCCTTTAGGAGTCATGATGAACTATAGAGATTTGCATTGTTTAAACAATTGGACAGTTACTATGTTTAAAGACACCATTAAAACGCTAAAGCTGCTTGAAGAAGAGCAAGGAAAAATCCTTGACTTTGTCCTGCAAACCAGATATGTGGTGGACACTATTTTGGCAGCGCAAGGGGGAGTTTGCGCTGTGATTCATACACATTGTTGCATGTATATCTCTGATTATTCTCCAAACATTACAGCTACTATACAGCATATGGAACAAACCCTGAATGAGAATCCATTACAATCAAAGGACGAGGGACTGGACATGTGGTCTGCACTTTGGTCCTGGTTGCCAGATGGTTCATGGATTCATCACCTAATTGTTGGAGCGATATTGCTTATTATATTTTCTCTCTGTGTATGCTGTTGTATTCAATGTCTCGCTGGACTTTTAGGCATGTGTTGGGTGAAGCCTACGGAAGGAGAATTGCTGTTGCAGATGGCGAAAAGCTACCGAGGCATCCGCGATCATCAAAAAACTAAAACAGGGGAGATGTGGGAATAAACTTTAGCCTGAGCTTGAGCAATGATTAATATAATGCCTTATACATTCATGCCTATCTAAAGGTGACTAAGATAGTACAAAGAAAAGAGAACAATAAGAACAAATACAAACGGTTTCCGGTTTCGCGTGGCTTCGGGGCAGCAGGAATTCGCGACAGCTCGTGATTCCTGCTGTGCTAGCCGCCGAGGTACCCCTGATCCAGATGGGTCAGGGGGATATGGCTGCCCTGTAGGGACAGCTGAAGAGAGAAGGGAGTTGGACAGGGGGTTGGGGGTGTCGCAGACCCCCTCCTCCTCCGGAAAAACCCTTTTTTCCCAAGGCGGTGGAGCGGCGGTCAGCAATGGCTGCCACGAAGAAGCCAGCAACCGGGTAAGATTGCGCTGGAGGAAGTAAGAAGAGTGAAAGTGCTGTCTGAGCCGGGTCAAGTAACATCTTTCAAATTGGTTGGAACTGAGCTGTTTGAATTGCTGGAGGATACATTGTATCCCTAAGAAGACCGAAAGCGGCGGAGAAGCTGTTAAAGGGAACTTTTTTTCTTTTTCTTCACTCTCCCACCCCATGGAAACAGCAGATATGTTTGGACATATTGGACATTGAAAGTGAATTGTTTTGAGAGTTGAAGCTAAGGGACAAAAGGGTTTTTGGACATTGAAAAACTTAAGAAATTGGAAAACCCTTGTTGGAGGTATGGATTTCTGATTATTTAAAATTGATATTGCAAGTGGGAAGGGAGAGGAAAAAAAATTGGAGCAGAAGCTGAAAAAGGAGGAGATTGCCTAGAATCCCAAAGAAAGGTATATGGTAATTGGACCTCTTTGATTAAACATTAACCCCAGAAAGAGAAAGAGAAGAAGGAAGAAAAGTATTAATTTTTGGAATTTTTTTTTGAATTATTCTTGATTAAAAATATTTGTGGTTGTTTTGGGAAAAGTTTCTTTTTTCATAATGGCATCGCTTGTGGATGAACTAAAGACTGAATATCAAAAATATAAAAAAGAAGATACTTTGGGCACTTTGTTTCAATTCTTAGAAATGGCGTTATGTACTTATGAAAAGTTGATTACGCAGCAGAAGGACTGGGACAAAGAAGAAGAGGAAGAAGAAGCCATCTTTGATGAACAATGGGTTCTTTCCGGGGAGGAGGAGAAAAAGGATAAGAAAAAGGGGATTTTAAGAATTGTAAAAACAACCAAAGAAGAGAAAAATGAGCGGAAAGGTGGAGGCAAGGTTAGAAAGCAAAGGAAAGGGAGTAAGAAAAGGGAGGAGGAAAGACAAAGGGGTAAAAAGGGCAAGGAGAAGAATAAGCAAGAGAGAAAGGGGGGGAGGAGAAGCCTCAATGGGGGGAAGCAAGATCTAAAGAAAAAAAGTTTATTCAGAGACAATGGGTGAATTTAATTTAGGATAAAAGAGGGATTCTGGAGGGTACATAAGATTGTGTTTTTTATATGTGTATTTAGAGTATAAAATTCATTGTGTAATTTTAGAATCTTTTAAACAGAATCCCAAGAAAAATTGTTATATGAAGTACTTTTAAGTTAGGGTAATGAGTTATAGACGTTACTCCAATTGGTGTATAGGAGAAGTATAATAAAAGAAAAAAGATGAATGGATAGTTGGAAATAGAACAGACAAAGAATATTATTGAAAATGGTAATAAGATATGAAAGGATATATAAAGGTTTTGTTATTTTTTTTTGGGGGGGGATGTTGTATATTGAAAAAAGGCAAAAAAAAATTTAATTAATAAGAAATAATTTGGATGAAAAGGAGAAGTTGGGATAAGATATGAAGTTAAATAGACAAAGTATTGATACTATAATTTGGGATTGTTATGTTCTATTGGTTTTCTTCTTTTATTATTTTTTCTTAGAAAAGAACTTATAAGCTGTTATGCCTTGTGCATTGTTTATATAAAATTGATAAAAATGGTTTATATATATAATATAAAAAAGAAAATGATAATAAGATATATAAAGTGAATATGATGTTTGAATTTGTGTCTGTGTGAAGAGTTTCAACCCGGGATCAGACAACCTTCAGAAAAGATCTTTTAGTTTTGTTTGTGTTCTCTGTAAAATTAATAAAATTTATTTAAAAAAAAACAACAAATACAAACAAAGAGGCAGCTTAGACAACTGCAAACAAGCCTGTACTATATCTAATTATTAATCCACAATGTAATTGCTTACTATGCACAAAAATCTCAATAAAAGGAAGCACTGGAATTTTATTCTGGGCTCCCATCCCAAGTACACCAGCCTGTGTCTCATTATTTCCATGGGAGACCACCACAAACTATTATAACCATCCTGAATACAGAAAATGGCACTTTTTAGCCAAATAGGTTGATATTAAAAAAATACTGTAGAGTTGGAATTGGATAGTATCTGGGTGGAAGAATATTAGGAAATCCCCCAGTTGCCAATTAACAGATTAATTAGAATCTGTGAAGGTGGCGATCATAAAAGTCTTCCATATCACTGACAAAAAAATGGGCTTGTCAGGAGTGAAGCTTAATGTGAAAGATTTCCACCTTGGCATTAGGACTGAAAGTCTCAGAATCTGTGTGAAATGGGCACTCATGTAAATCATTTAAATTAATAAACTGTGTGTGTATACACAAACACATGCCCTTTTGAAAATCCAGTTTTCATCCACAAAACAGTTTCAAAATTTTGTTCAACATACCTGCCGTTAATATTAGTTGTCTTGATCACCTCTCCAGGAAGAATCACAGACAGCTGAATGTCTCTATCAATAGCATTTTCTTTTTGGTCCATCGTGCAGTTAGACAATTCTAGATCATCAAAAGGTGAGCAATCACCAACTTTAGTTTCAGGTGGAGGAAGGGGAGCTTTTGACTTAGCTTTCCGCCTATAATAAAACAAATTTGGAAAAAGAATTAGACAAAATAAATTCAATCGCCACCTACTTTCTAACAAGAAAGAAGATGACAGTTATTCTGTCTGTAAGAAAGAACAGAAAAAGAGCACTATTGGATCTGGTCCAAAGTCCATCTACTCCAGCATTTTATTTCTACAGTGGCGAATATGACACCTATAAACTTACAAGTGAGGCACTGATACAATGCCACACACTCACAAATGTTTTGTAGTAATAGGTTATCAGAAACATAGTATCAGTAAGATAAACAATAAATATCTGTGGTGACTAATAGCTGTTAGGGTAAACATTGTTTACCCTAACTGGTTTAGGTAAAATAAATATGTTATCATGGTTTGTTAGTTAAAGTGTCTGTAACTTTAACTGTAAGAATGTAATTAAGGGAGTGGTTGTAAAAGCACCATAAAAGCAAGGCACGGCAGCTTGCTCTCTCTGGCTTTATGATCCCTAATTACTGGATAGACTGAAGACTGCATTTTTCTCCTACTGGAACAGGAGAGAGAAAGGACTGTTGATTTATCAACGGTGAGAGGACTGATTTATTGTAAGTGAACTGACACTGGATATTCTACACGGACTTTGCTAATTGAATATCCTTGAATGGACTGACTAAAACGATACACGACTAATGGACTGTTATTTTGACTATGCTATAACTCTAAATGGAATAAACTATATTTTTGATAACCCAAGCATATCTGTTATTTTTACTGTATGTTAACTAACATACAAGCTTATCTCACACATTTATCTGTATGCCTATCTGACTAACGCTGCACATTCTGTTTAGCTTCTGTTTAGTCTCCTTAACCCTGGTTGGGGAACCCAGGCTTAACAATAGCTATTGACAGTCTTATGTTCCATGAATTGATTTAATCTCCATATAAAATAGTCAAATAAACAGCCATTGCTATATTTTAGAGAAGCAAATTCCACACTAAGATATAACTATGCCATAGTGAAATGCCTTTATTCTGTCCTCCCACTCCCATCAGTGAATGTTATTGCTTGATCCTGGATTCTAGCATCCAACTACATCGTGCATATTTTACACATATCTATCATGTTTGCTCCACCCTTTTCCGTCTTCTTTTTTAAAGCTAAAATTCTCAAATATTATAATTTTTCCTCAAAGGATAGCTACTGCAATGTCTCAATCATTTCTGCAAAATGCTCTTTTCTGTGGAATTTCCAGCTCTACAATGCTGTTCTTGATCTATGCCAGTCAAAACTCAAAAGAAATTTCCAAGCCTGTTCGCGCCGTATATTTTAAAGCATTATGATACCAGAAGGTAATTTTACTCGTTCCTATTAAAGCTAAGAATAGAATTTGCATTTCTGACATTGCTTCACAGTCAACTATACTAAGCCTAATTAAAATACTTTGCCTCTAAAACATGGGTCCCATCTTCCATCACCCTCATCAAATGATACTTTAAGTAATGAATGGCAACACAAATGAAACCAGTAAGGGAGGCTCTGATGTTCAAAAGCAAAGTATTTATTCACATTTACAATCTGCTGATTAAGCTATGTGGGAAAAAACAGGATAATAAATAAATGTAAATGTTTATTTAAACTCCAATAGAGCCATCAACGCATGTTACGATCCAGACTGAAATAATATTAGTACATAAAAACAACAGCATTTTGGACCATACCTAGAAGCCTGCTGGCAGCCAATGAAGGACATGCAACACAGGTGTTGTATACTTCTGGCAGCTAGCCCATGGCAGTAAACTGGTCACCTTACTTTAAGACGACTTCATTTGTGCATTAAGGAGCACACAACTAGAAGTACACGTTGGACTAACCCTGTTAGTCTACTCTGATGGTTATAATGCCTTGAGTTGCTATCCTTTTCAATGTGTGGTTATGCATGACTAACAATTTTGTGGCCTTTACTGCTCTTATGATTTTATGTAAGACACTCAACAAGAGTCAGTAGAGAGAGTGACAAAAAAAATCAAGATAGTGGCCATAGTCATGTATTGAAGCCCTACCTCCCTTTTTTATATATGTGTCGGGATTTGACTGTATATTTCTATTTGCCATCCTGCCAAAAGATTTGCCTTTTCCAATACCCTGTCTGCAGAATTACATATTCTCATTCAGAGATCTCAAAAATGGAGATATTGGATCAGGAGCCAACGGAAAAACAGTAAACAGCAAAGTCAATCAAATTAAGATCCTATCATCAGATGAATCCCAATGAAAAAGGAAGCATTTATCTAATAAAACAAATGAACCAAAGGCCTGGTGGATGTCTCTAGTCAAAATATTATAGAGAAGGCCCTTCATTTCACAGCTATTTCTCCAGCTTTAGTTCGCATAGGAATAAGGAACAAGCCCTAAAGCAGGGGTATCAAACTTGCATCGTCATGTGACATATCGTAACTTTTTTCCTCTTCACTAAATTGAGCATGGGCGTGGCTAGTGTGTGATGCATCTGGCCCTACAGGCTACGAGTTTGACACCCCTGCCCTAAAGCATTAAGTGGAGAATTTGTAGGTGAAGCTCAACCAGTTGCTGAGGTCGTGTTCATCCTCCTCTTGAAGAAGTTCTCTAGAACTGTAGTTAGGTTTTATTAACAGTCAGCGGAGCAAAGTCTTTGAGGCATTCCTTCCCATAGGAGATGGATGCCTGAAGAAAGAGCTGTGCAAAGCAGCGACATGAAGAATTGTAACTATTTAGTGTAACAATGCTTATGTTGCAGTTTACTTTTGCAAGCTGTGGCTTTCTGTACCCATAAACCTATTTCTCACGAGGGGCAAAAGACATAGAGTTAAGTGCAGGATTCTTCACTTTTGTCTCATTTCCTTGTCTAAAAGGCTTCTTTGGTTGTCTTTGGGAAACATACCCCCTTTTAGTCAGATGGCTATTATCAGGACTATTGTCACTTCTTCCTTTCTCCTTCATTTCAGCTTTCTCTTCTGACTCTGAGCTGTGCAGTTCTGGTTCTCACCTAGTTGAATTCCCTCACTGTAGCTCTTAGTTGTAGGTAGATTTAAATAACTCAATCTTCCCATATTAATCCCTAAATAGAACAAAAGTTCTAGATTCAAGAATATTTTTGTATAAGCTACGCTTCTAACTTTAGTATTTTTCTTTCTACATTCTGCTTCCCTTGTATAAAGGTCTGGTCATCCACCAATCTAAATATTCTAGCAACTCTTTTCAAGAATGCTTGGGTAGGGTTTTAAACAGAAGGAAAGGGCAGTGACAGCTATTTAAAGAAAGGCCTGCTATGATGCTCCCTCTCTCTCTTCTAATAGTAGTGTATTGTAATTATCAGTTACGCCACAAAAAACTGCAAAATTGTTTTCTTAAGGCTTTGGCTGAATATTTGGGGGAAAATGCAATTTCTTTGTTCTTTCATTAGACATTTCTTTAAAAAAATGCTAAATATGTAAATACTTGTACAAAAATCCCCGAACCCTACAATAGTAGAAGAAGTGCTACAAGGAAATATACCCATAAAGTTAAAACCGCACAATCAAAGACTTTGCAATGCCTCAAGGGTATTTAAGTCCGGAATATAATAGCACTTAACAGTATAATTTCTTGAAAAAAAATTAAGTGGTTCCTGGAATTAATGAGCTTTATTACAGGACATGGCCTATTACAAATTGTGAGAAAACTGCTTTTGCAAAAGTATTTTTTGCTGAGACAACCATGACAAGAATGGATTGCTCCTGGTCATGGGTGGGCCTTCAATAGATTTCTCTGCAAATGTTAATATGTCAGAGATATTAAAACTACCACAATTGAGTTGAATTAACTACTAGTAGCAAGAATAATATGAATGTATCACCAGTTAAATCACTTAAATAAATTCAATTATCTGGTCTCAATAATTTAATCTCTGCAAATGAAGCAGGAACTTTTGTAGAATAATTCATATACACAATTCTTGTTCTGCATTGGTGCTTACTTGGACCTCAAAACTAAAAAGGGGAACTGGGGTTGGAAAAACTTCATTTCTAAGAGAATTAGAAAAAAAGCAAGAATCTCAAGATATAAAGTTTCTCAATATATTTTGCAAATTTTGAAATTTGTCCATAATTTATAAAATTCTTTTTAAAAAGCAAGCTTTTGAAAAAAAGGTTCTTACTTTATTAACCTTCTGCTCTTATAGATTCTTACCGCCGATAATATTAAATCTACTAAAAAATATACCTACAATGTTTTAAAAAGAGTATTAGGATGTTTTAGAATAGAACATCTACATTCTCCAGAACCACCTTCATTAAATAATTCTAACCTTCATTAAATAATTTACAGTAATATAGTTCATTTACTTACATTTTTATACTATCACACCCTGTAATTAACAGCACATATTAAAATAAGCAAATATGTAATACGTCTAGTAAAAAAGATCTTCAATTTGAAAAAAATGTTCTTCTTCTCCCTTCTAGCAACTATCTATGTACACCCTACAAAACAGCTCAGTTTTCATCTCCTTCCTGAATGTCAAGAGGCTGGATACCATTTGGAGTCTTAACTAAGGAGTCATAACTACACCGCTAAAAAAATAAAGGGAACACAAAAATAAGATATCCTAGATCTAAATGAATGAAATATTCTTATTAAATATGTTGTTCATTACATAGTTGAATGTGCTGACAATAAAATCACATGAAAATTATCAATGGAAATCAAATTTAGCAAACCATGGAGGTCTGGATTTGGGGTTGCACTCAAAATTAAAGTGAAAAAAAAAAACAAAACACGACAGGCTGATCCAACTTTGATGTAATGTCCTTAAAACAAGTCAAAAGGAGGCTCAGTAGTGTGTGTGGCCTCCACGTGCCTGTATGACCTCCCTACAATGCCTGGGCATGCTCCTGATGTGGTGATGGATGGTCTCCTGAGGGATCTCCTCCCACACCTGGACTAAAGCATCCTCCAACTCCTGGACAGCCTATGGTGCAACGTAGCATTGGTGGATGGAGCAAGACATGATGTCCCAGATGTGCTCAATTGGCTTCAGGTCTGGGGAACGGGCAGGCAAGTCCATAGCATCAATGCCTTCATCTTGCAGGAACTGCTGACACACTCTAGCCACATGAGGTCTAGCATTGTCTTGCATTAAGAGGAACCCAGGGCCAACCGCACCAACATATGGTATCACAAGGGGTCTGAGGATCTCATCTTGATACCTAATGGCAGTCAGGCTACCTCTGGCAAGCACATGGAGGGCTGTGCAGCTCCCTAAAGAAATGCCATCCCACACCATTACTGACCCACTACCGAATTGGTCATGCTGGAGGATGTTGCAGGCAGCAGAACATTCTCCACGGCATCTCCAGACCCTGTCACGTCTGTCATATGTGCTCAGTGTGAACCTGCTTTCATCTGTGAAGAGCACAGGGCGCCAGTGGTGAATTTTCCAATCTTGGTGTTCTCTGGCAAATGCCAAACGTCCTGCATGGTGTTGGGCTGTAAGCACAACCCCCACCTGTGGATGTCGGGCCCTCATACCACCTTCATGGAGTCTGTTTCTGACCGTTTGAGCAGCCACATGCACATTTGTGGCCCGCTGGAGGTCATTTTGCAGGGCTCTAGCAGTGCTCCTCCTGTCCCTCCTTGCACAAAGGCGGAGGTAGCGGTCCTGATGCTGGGTTGTTGCCCTTCTACGGCCTCCTCCACGTCTCCTGATGTACTGGCCTGTCTCCTGGTAGCACCTCCATGCTCTGGACACTACACTGACAGACACAGCAAACCTTCTTGCCACAACTCGCGTTGATGTGCCAACCTGGATGAGCTGCACTACCTAAGCCACTTGTGTGGGTTGTAGACTCCATCTCATGCTACCACTAGAGTGAAAACATCGCCAACATTCAAAAGTGACCAAACCATCAGCCAGAAAGCATAGGAACTGAGAAGTGGTCTGTGGTCACCACCTGCAGAACCACTCCTTTATCGGGGATGTCTTGCTAAATGTCTTGCTAAATGTGGACAGTTTGATTTCACAGAAGTGTGATTGACTTGGAGTTACATTGTGTTGCTTGAGTGTTCCCTTTATTTTTTTGAGCAGTGTACTTCTCCAAATCTCAAGTACTCAGGTAGGATCTTCATGTTCATGTGGGATGTCCACACTGCATCCATACGTTTTATCTGAAGCAGGTAGACCTATAAATATCTAAGAACCAAGCAGTGGTGGGATTCAATATTTTTTTGCTACTGGTTCTGTGGGCGTGGCTTGGTGGCCGTGGCAGGGGAAGGATACTGTAAAATCTCCAGTCAGAGGTGGTATTTGCCGGTTCTCCAAACTACTCAAAATTTCCACTACCGGTTCTCCAGAACTGGTCAGAACCTGCTGAATACCACTTCTGGAACCAAGCCATCTTGGTCTTTATAGATCAAAACCATGCACAGAGAATTTTGTACATATTTACATATTACTTCTTTAAAAAAAATAACCTAGAGATCTGTTCCACAAGAAATATTTTTGCATATGCTTTTTGTTTTTAACTCATTGAAGCAACAGCAAGGCTGTAGGATACTTTTGCAATCTAATTTTATGTTTATGATAACACAGAGATGTGGCAGCAATCAATGAACTTGAATTTTGGCAAAGATATGGGATTTGGTCAATAATATTAGGAAATGACAAGGATAATTTTATCACTACTTGAAACTTTACATTTGTGCAAGGCAAGACAGTAGATTTTTGTACTTCAGTTGCACTGCAATAACATTCCTGAATAAAGAGAGGATGAGAGCCTGAAACAGCAATCATCCTGTTGGTCTGAGCATTAGGAGACAAGGGAAGTCATTCTGAACCATGGCAGGGCCTTTAAAGACACTGGATTCAACCATCTCATTTTCTAATCACCTTTAGATTTACAATTATTTTACAGTTAAATGAGCTCTTCCAAACAACAGGTATAAAAAAACTACTTAATGAGTAAAATTTAATCCCAAAATAGAAGAAATGTTAAAGAGCAATTTAAAATAACTAAAACAATAGCAAACAAATTACAAAAAGCTGAATAAGAAAGTAATCTAAGAAAGTTTTAAACTGATTAAGGGTCTAGAAAAATTTGGAGTATTCGGACTTTAGCTTTCTGAAAAAATTGAGCAAACAAAACAATATGAGTGAAGACAAATTGTTTTGTCAACCAGGAAACAGATTATTGTCTGAAAGAAAAAAACAAAGCATCAGTGAAACCTGAGACTTCATAACTATAGAAATGGGCCACTAGAGGGACTGAAGTTATAGGTAGGAAGAAAAAAAGTGAAAGTGTAAGTAATATCAAGTAAAATGACAAATAAAACACAGTATGATACTTGAGATATTTCAAAAGATTGGAAGAGAAGCTTATAACCACACTCTGACAGCAATTACTTCTAGACCAGTAAATGAATTTGAAGAATTATAGTAATAAAGTACTGAAAGACAAAAATAGATGTGACAGACAAAATATATGTGACAGACAAAAATAAAGAATTTATGGATAAACAGGACAAAGTGAGAATACAAATCCTCGTTCATGAAAAATATTGGAAAACAAAGAAAAGAGAGATGACAGGATAGAAACAGAAACGACAAAAAAAGAGATGAAAAAGGACTTATTTTTGGATTTTCAAAAGAGGGTTTCTAAAACATTGAAAAAAATCTTTGAGGTGAGAGAAAAACAAGGAGCTTCAATCTCAAAAAAACAACTTGATGAACTAAAGATTGAGATTATCAGAAAAATAATAGAATATAAAGTTGATTTGCTTGGTTAGGGCTAAAATATGGAGCATCTTTATAAAATTCTGGAAACCTTTTATGAGTTTTTTAGAATATTTGGGCCAAAATGACAATAATTTTTGGATTTGTGAATTGACAGGGTAGTATGGGAAGAAGTGAGGTATGTGTATAACCTCATAGGGGGTAGGAAACTATTAATATGCCTGTATTTGTCTGCAGGGACATTCAGGAATTGCTTCTTTAAATGTTCTTTTTTTCTTCTTTTCTTTTTCTTTCTTTTTGCATGTTGTATTTCTTTTCTATTATTTTATTTTTTTCTGTTTGGATTATCTTTTAGAATGGTAAAATTCATACTTTTTTTAAAAAAGACATGAAATGCTGGGTAGAGAAGAGAGAATGAGGGAGGAAATTGGTGAAAAGAAGTTACCTTGCCCTAAGTGCAAGAGAATTCAAAATCACTGGAAATAAACTGCTTATATTTATAGCAATCTGTAATTTATGGGTGACATATCCTGATCTTGCAAGCACAAAGATAAACGTTTCATAAGTTATGCAGTAGCCTTGCATAGCGACAAAGTGCTAATTCTGTGCTAATTAGCGACTGTGCTAATTCTCTCTGGAAAATGTCCGAGGAATTCCATCAACTAGAAATAATCACTGATCTTTAAATTGTAAGCACTAGACTAAAAATATTTTTATTTAATCCAAAAGATTTGAATGGGCGTTGGTTTTTACCTGATACGCCCCTTCTCGGCGAGCCGCGAAGAGCATCCAGAGAGTGGGATGTGCTTCTGAGTCCTCTTCTTGCAAGCTGAGCTTTAGCTGAGGAAACACTCCGCCCCCTCACGTGACTCCAATTAGCGTTCCCCCAGTTTTTTGCGATAACGAGAAGAAAGGTTATGAAATCCTTCTAATCAACTATTGGCTCCTTGGCTGAAACCAGAGTACCCCCCAGACAAAGGAGTTAAGGTGGGGCTGGATGCTCCTTGCGGCTCGCCAAGAAGGGGTGTATCAGGTAAGAACCAATGCCCATTCTTCCTCGAGCCACTCGGAGCATCCAGAGAGTGGGACATACCAAAGCTTGGCTGTCCTACGGGTGGGACTCCGTCTGGGCCGGAAGCCCCTCCGGGTCACTAATGACCCTCTGTAGGACTCGTCAGCCAAAAGAGGCCTCTGCTGAGGCATATAAGTCTATTTTGTAATGTCTGATGAATGGGGACGGAGAGGCCCAAGTGGCTGCCCGACAAATGTCAGCGATTGGGGCCTGCATGGCCCAAGCCGCCGAAGTAGCTGCACTCCTGGTGGAATGAGCGGTTATTCCACCAGGTGCGGGCAGAGATTGTGATAGGTAGCACCTGGCGATAGTCGCCCTGATCCAGCGACTGATGGTTGAGGGAGAGACTTTGAGCCCCAGTATCCTGGGCTGAAAGGAGAGGAAGAGGGATTCTGATCTTCTCAGGGGTTGTGTGCGCTTAATGTATATGCGCAAGGCCCTTCTAACATCCAGGGTGTGCCAAAGGGTTTCCCTGTCCCTCGAGGGTCTGGGGCAAAAGTTTGGGAGGACTAGTTCCTGAGACCTGTGGAAGGGTGAATTAACCTTGGGTAAGAAGGTGGGGTCGGGGCGAAGGACCACCCGATCAGCGTGGAACACGCATAAATCGTTTCTGATTGACAATGCTGCTATTTCCGAGACTCGACGAGCAGAAGTAACGGCCACTAGAAAACCTACCTTAAACGTTAGAAATTGAAGGGAGGACTCCCTCAGAGGTTCAAACGGGTGCCTTGTAAACGAAACGAGGACCTTGTTGAGGTCCCATGTGGGGAACCTGTGAACAGTCGGAGGGCACAAGTTGGTGGCACCCCTGAGGAAAGCCCTAACCCGGGGGTGATGAGAGAGGAAACTGAAGTTATCACAAGAGACAACGGTTGAGAGGACAGCGACCTGCCGTCTCAGGGTGTTGGGGGCAAGCCCTTTACGTAGGCCTTCTTGAAGGAATTCCAAAACCTGCGCAATAGAGGGAGAGAGGAGGTCAACTTGGGACCAGCTACACCACTTGCAAAAGCCCTTCCAAGTGGCATAAATTCGTGTGGTGGAGGGTCACCTAGCGGCCAAAATAGTGTCGATTACTTGACTGGAGAATTTTTCTCTTGTCAAATGGATCCGTTTAACCTCCAGACGGCTAACTGGAGCCATTGGGGCTCCGGATGCAGAAGGGGCCCCTGAGAGAGGGAGACCCTGTCCGGGGGGATCCTCCATGGGGGCGCTACTGAAAGATTGCAGAGGTCCGCGAACCACGGTCGCCTGGGCCAATAAGGAGCCACCAGGAGCAGGTCTGCCTTCTCGGGAATGAGTTTCTGTATGACTCTGGGAACTAGCGGCAGTGGAGGGAAGGCATATAGGAGCCCTGGGGGCCATGGGCAGCGTAGCGCATTGGGGTTCTCCAACCCGTGAGACAGGTACCTGGAGAAAAACCGTGGAAGCTGTGCGTTGGATGGGGAGGCGAAGAGATCCACCCTCGGGAGGCCGAATATTCTGGATGCCTCTTTGAATAGGGATGGATGGAGACGCCATTCTGCTTGGTCCACCGTGGCCCTGCTCAGCCAATCTGCCTGGATGTTGGAAACTCCGGAGATATGTTCTGCTTTTAGCGAAAGGAGATTGGACTCTGCCCAACGACAGAGACGTTCGGTCTCCCTCATCAACTGAATAGACTGGGTGCTTCCTTGCCTGTTGATATGGGCTTTGGCCGTGAAGTTGTCTATGAGAATAAGGATGTGACACCCGCGGACCAGGGGGAAGAATCTGTGTAGGGCCAGGTGGACAGCGTGAAACTCCAGCCAGTTGAGGCTGCATCTTTGCTTGATTGGCGACCACTTGCCCTGTGCCGAGAGCGAGTTGTCGTGAGTGCCGCAACTGGATAGGCTGGTGTCCGTGGTGAGGGCTAGCCGCTGAGGTTCTGAGAAGAGGTGGCCCCTGCTGATGGCGGGGTTGGTCCACCAGAGGAGAGACGTGAGGACCCTTGGAGGCACCTTGACTGGACTTCGAGTTGCTTCTTCCGGATCTTTGGAATGGGAGCAGGAACCACTGAAGAGATCTGCTGTGTAAACGGGCCCAGGGAATAATTGAGATGCATGAAACCAACTTACCCAATAATTTGGAAAGGTCAAGTAACGCCACCCTCCTTGATTGCCTAATCTATTTGAGCAGAGCTTGAATGCTGAGGAACCTCTCCGAAGAGAAGACGACCTTTTCTGTAACCGAATCAATTATGGCTCCCAAGTGGGTGATTCGGGTGGATGGGGTCAGTTGACTCTTTTGCCAATTGACAAGGAACCTGTGTGCCAGGAGAACGGAGAGGGTGGCTCTGGTGTCCCTGACTGCCTGGGTCTTGGACGGGGAGAGAATAAGGATATCGTCCAAATAGCAGTGAAGGTGGACAGGAACGCTCCTGAGGTGAGCCTCCAGGGCCCCAAGGACCTTGGTGAAGGTCCTGGGGGCCGAGGCCAAACCAAAGGGGAGGGCCATGTATTGATAGTGAAGGTTATTATACCAGAACCTAAGGAATTTGTGGTGAGAGGGCCGGATTGGAATATGTAGGTATGCCTCCGAGAGATCTATGGAGGATAACCGGTCACCCCGCCTGGTACCCAAGAGAATCAATTGCAAGGTGTGCAT
Organism: Hydrophis major; assembly: GCA_033807585.1. Lineage (NCBI taxonomy): Eukaryota > Metazoa > Chordata > Lepidosauria > Squamata > Elapidae > Hydrophis > Hydrophis major. Next base: position 184,125,647 of record CM066328.1, read on the forward strand.
TTTGAATTTGCGCTGGATAAGGTGGCAGTTTAACCGTATTAAATCTAATATAGCTCTGCATCCCCCAGAATGCTTGGGCACCACGAAGAGGTGGGAGTCGAATCCTCCTCCCCTCTGGGCCAGTGGAACGGGTTGAATGACCTGAATGTCAAGCAGGTATTGGATGGCTGCATCCATTAGTGCACATTTGGCGGGATCTCTTGAGGTGGGGGATGTCATGAAGAAAACAGCGGGGGCGGACCGGAACTCAAGGGCGAGACCAAACCTGACGGTGTCCCTAACCCATGCATCGGATGTGGATTTGTCCCATTGAGCGGCGAAGTGTCTGAGGCAGCCGCCGATGGGGAGGGAGGAAGAAAATCTATCTGGGTCGGCGGTAGGGCTTCACCCCCGATCTCCTAAAGGGTCTCTTACAGTTATAACTATAAGAGGCCCTTTAGGGGATCGGGGGGGAAGCCCTACCGCCGACCCAGAAGCAGTTCTGTCGCCTGAGTCCGAGCGGTCCTGAGACCGGAAGGAAGGGGGTCTCGGATATCTGGGCGGGAAGGGGGGGTAGAAGGGGCGGGGAAAGCCCCTCTGAAAGGGCTGAGGGCCTCTTGTCTCTGGCCTCCGAAAAAGGGAGGGCAGATACTTCCTCTTGCTGCGGCCTTCGATCAGCATGGGTTCCAAGGCCGGGCCAAACAGTTTGTCTCCCTTGACAGGAGCAGTGGCTAGCTTGACCTTATTTTTAACATCCGGCTGCCAGTGCTTGAGCCACAGCAGGCAGCGAGCTGTGACATGGGACGTTATCGCTCTGGAAGAGAACTTTACCGATTGGTAAGTGGCGTCAGACGAGAACTCGGCTGCGGCCACCAGTTTCGCTATGTCTTGGTGCGCCCTCACATTGGATGCGGGGACGTGTTCTCTCAGCTGACGGAGCCAGCGGATAGAGGACCTTGTGAAGAATGAAGCGGCCATAGCCGATTTAATGGCCCAAGCGTCGGATAGATGGGCCCGGTGCAACGCCAGTTCCATCGGCTTGTCCTCAGGTTTCAAGTCCTCTAAGGCCTCACTGGGGGTAGAGGAGGAAGCAAGGCCCACAATGGGATCATCAACCTTCGGGATGTTTAGAAGACTGGACATTGCCGAATCGAGATTAAAGAATCTCTTGTCTTGGTTAGAGCGTGTAGGGGGGGCTCCCGTAGAAGCAAGTTGCTTTGCCACTAGGTCCACGAAGATGGGCGGGGTTGGGATGACCTCAGCCTCCACCACTGGTTGTGTGAAAATGGAGTCCTCTGGTCTCTCTGAGGCGGGAGGAAAGTCAGAGGGAGACTGGGGAAGAAGACCAGAGACATTCTTGGCTTTAAAGAGGAGGGATTTAAACAAGTGTGGCTTGAACAGCCCCCCGAATACGGGTTGGTTGGGAGAAGCCCACTCGTCCTCCGACATCTCCCCCTCCATGAGGTCCGCCTCTGAGAGGGGCTCACTATAACGGGAGGATCCCATCCGGGAATCCTCTTCCTCTTCCCTGAAGTCACCAAAGTCCCCTTCCTCCTCCTCCTCCTGGGCCCCTACGGGAGGACGGCTGTCCCTCTGAGAGAGTACCTGACCAACCGGAGGATCCAGCTGTGGAAGGGATCTGATGGATAAAGAGTCATGGTCGGGAGCCCATGGAGAGAAGCCTGATCTGGACATGTGCTACAGGCCTTCCGCAATGCCCTGGCGGATAGTTGATTCCATCCAAGCCTTGATGTGGGCTGGAACCTCAGATGTAGAGGGTTCTTCCTGACGCAGACCAGCGGCCATAGGTGTAAAGGTAGTTTCAGGGGTCTGTCTGGTCGGTGGCCCAGGGGTCAAGTGACCCTGAAGTGGGCTGCGCCTAGATAGGGAAGACGGGTCTGGAGGGGGAAAAGGTTGAGTAGAGGTGGAGGGGGTGGGAGAAGGAAGGGCTGGAGGCCCCGAGCGGGACTCCCTTGATCGCCTGTCAAACTCCTTTTCCAACGCCTTATGGTGCCTTAAGGCGTCTCGTTGGGAGGCCTTGGAAGGTTCCTTGTCCTGCCTGTGCAAGTAGTGGGACTTTGCCTTAGCCTTCAAGTAAGGTCGTTTAGAGAGATTGTCGTCTGCCATTTTGATAATTATAATAACAGTAATAATAATAGTAATAATAGCAAAGGGCGGTTGGCTCGCCTGGAATTGGCCTGAGTGGGGCCGAGTGAGGTTTGAGCTGGCCCGGTCCCCCTTTTGGAATTTAATATGTACAGTGATAACCGGTAGTAAGGTATGTATGTGTATATGTATATTTATATGTATATGCATATGCATATGCATACGCGTATGTATGTGTGTGTGTGTGTATATATATATATATATAACACCATACAGAAGCCTGATGATGGCAGATGAGATTCTGCTGAAACGTTGCTACAACTTTAAAAGCACCACTATTATGACGTGGGAAAATACCCGAACAAAGCTGAATGCCAGACATGTAAGTACCCGCGAAAACTTAAGAAAATATATATATATATATATATTATGTACAGATATATAATCTTCTGGTTTTTATTTTTATTTTATTTTTATTTTTTTATTTTTTATTTTTTTTTATTGATGCTATCTGCATGTAAAGGTTATCTATGTATATACATATAAAAATGTATAATATTTTCTGTAATTTTTTGTCTCTTTTCTTTTCTTTTTCTTTTTTAATATAAACAATAACAGGAAAGGAACTAAAGAGGTACCACAATACAGGCCGGATTTATCAAATAAATGCCTGAGGCCTAGAAGGAGAGCAGCAGGCCTCCAGACAACCAGATGGAGGGGGCAGTGCTGCAACTTCGCCCCGATGGAGGCTGCGGGAGGCCAACAGAAACAATGAAAGCGAGTCCGGAGGATCGCTAAAAGCAACTAACTCTTGACCCAAGGGGTCTGGGACGTTTACTTCCACTGCAGCAGCAAGAATCAGAAATAAAAATGGCGCCCGACCACGATGCAGCCCCAAGATGGCAGCCACGAGCTGAGCTATGTCGGGCGCCTTCGGGATGGCAAGGAGGGCTTGTCCAGTTAGCTCAGCACGCCTGGTGCTCTTAAGGAGCGACTAACCCTCCCAGTCGGCGTTTAGGGTGGGGGGGGGATCCAGCAAGTTGCGCGCCACAAGTCAGCGCCACAAGGCAGCGCGGAGGCAGCGACACAATCTAATAATGGGGGGGCTGCATGAAGCACTGCAAACCCGCCCGCTTGGCCCCTAGACTTCCCCTAAGTCCCAACCTTTTGCGCAGGAGGAAAGAAAGGAAATATCAGACCTGAAAAATGAGGAAAATAGCCAGAATAATATACGTAGTATGAATCAACCAAGGAGCTCTTTCCAACAGCAGCCTGACTCTTCGAGGCTGAGCAAAAGACTGGGGGAACGCTACTTGGAGTCACGTGAGGGGGTGGAGCGTTTCCTCAGCTAAAGCTCAGCCTGCAAGAAGAGGACTCAGAAGCACATCCCACTCTCTGGATGCTCCAAGCGGCTCGAGGGAGAATCATGTATTCCCTTTCAGAAGTTTAATACATCTGAAAGGAAGAGTGGTTAATTCCATCAATATAAAAGTCAGTCCGGTAACTATTTACTACTGGATTTAAACAACAGAATTTTCCAAAATCCTGGGAAATATTTTTTTTGTATCCTCCTGGAGCTTGAAAACTTTCTCTTGAAACAACTGTCTGAGTCTTCTGTAGATCTGATAAACTGACCTTCGGACAGCAGTTCCAAGCAGCAGTCTTGGAAACCGAAAATCCTTTCAGCCAGTTCCAAGACCGAATGACATTTCCTTACTTTAAAGGCCAAAAACCATCCTTTGAGCTGTAGGTTATAGCCAAATCTGCTACAGATATTTATGCTTTGACCCAGGGTTGTTAGGGCATTTCAGGAAAGCATGTCAATCAGCAGTTAATGTAAGAGCCTTTCTTATGCTATCTCATTGCTGAAGAAACCTCTAACTGCTCTATCTTGATAATTTAACTCCAAGCACGTTTTAAAAACACTTTTTAAAAAGCATCACTTTGCAATCGTAGTAGAACAGTTTTGCAAAATGCCAATCCTTATATAGTCATAACAGCATGATTCACAAACAAAAGAGGATATGTGGCAGATCTGAAGGGAAAACCCCCCAAAAACAGCAAAATAAGCCGGGAGCGACATGGAAAATGAGAGGGGAAAATCCACAAACTGGAATATTATAAGAAAATGTAAGTTTGGCTCATACCAGAATCCTGCAAAATCCTGCACAATCTCATCTGTATCACATCATTTATTACTAATAAAGAGGCCCATTTCAGGGATTCACCTGTATTTCTTCTGAAGGGCAGGGGAAGCTACATCTCATGAAACCATACATTCATTCATATATTAATACCCAGGGATAAAATTTTAGTGACCTCCAGACTACTGGATGACAACAGACCATGATGAGTTATAAATATTTGAAGAACCAAGTGAAATCAACTGGACAAAACTACTTTTCTTTTTTTATTGATGCTCAAATGGTTACAGCTGTTTCTCAGAAAATGGATAGACAATTAAAATGTAATATGAAAGTTGCAACAGAATTGACAGTTGCAGAACCATTAATTAACAGTAAAAAGCTGGAAAGCTATAGATGACTTTGCCATTAAAATGAAACACTGAGTTCGGCAGATTTATAAACATGAGAATAAGTTGCATTTATAACAAATTGGACACTGTTCAATTGATTTTTCAAATTATATATAATCTGGTATTGTTTGGAAGAGGGGTTGTTTATCAATATCATCAGGGAGTTTTTTAAAGCTTTCTGAGGAGAGGGAATAAACAATAAACGTTGAGTTCTCCACTTTTCAAAAATCAGGCAGTTACCAATTACTATCCTATGAGAGATACCGAGGCCCCTTTTTTAAAAAGCAAATGAATAAGCATTCATTCTTTGTGAGAAATCAGTTCAATATCAAGATGTCTTATTCTGAAGAATTGCCACCGATTGGATTTGAAAGGTCTACCATCTTTAGGCTTCGAGGAGAAATCTTCAACTGAAAAAGCTTAAAAAAAACTACCTCTGGAAAATTCATAAAAATGAAAAACTAAAAGCACAATCTTGGGCACATTTATGAGAAGTAAAACTTACTTATTTCAGTCAGGTTTATGCCCACACAAACAAGCGTTCCACATCCTAAGAGCTGAACTACTTCTACTATCTTGTTTAATTGAACAATTCTTCAATATTCACAACACATGCAGGTTCACAAGCCAAGATTGCAGACAACAGTTTTCCTTAACACCTCTCTAACCTAAAAATGTGTTTTTTCCTCTAGAAAATTCACCCTAGGTTATTCAGATTCTTCTCCAAACCGGAGCTAGATTAAGGATATTTTCATTTGTCAAAGCATCTTCCACTGTATCTGAAAGATGTATGCCAACTGAACTATGTGGGATGAGGGCCTGTACTGTTGAGCTGCTGAGAATATCAGGAATACTGTTGGATTGTGCAGCAAAAGCTAATTCTTCACTCTTGCAGAAATGAAAAGGTGGGTACTACATATACAGATTATTAATAAACACAACAAGAATTATAGCTCCCAGAAGAACACAGAGTAAGGGCAGAAAGGATTTGCAATACATCAGAGGTTATTTTTTAAAAAGGACGCTTATACAAATATAATTTTACACAATTTGAAAAGTCTTCATTTTAGTGTCCTGATAAGAAATTGATTTTGCCAGGACAGCAATTTTACTGTAGCTACAACATTTATATAAATTGTGCTCCCATACAGTAAATAAAGTCTGTAATATTGACAAATAGTACTGCACAAAGCAGTATGTATAGTTTTTGTTTAAAAACTATTAAAGGATATGTTTGTTAATACAATACAATTGAACCGAGCTTGATAGTTGCATTCCTGAGCTTTACCAACAGGTAAAGCATAAAATATGCCACACATACCCATGTGAACTTAGCCAAAAGGCTGAGAAGTGATAATAACTTGTGAGGAGTAGTAACTATTAAAGAAGGGAAATACTTTTGAGCGTAAAACTTTCATTTATCCCAGACAGCAAACTTACTAATTACTAGTCTTACTAATTACTACACCTACATCCTACAAACTTATTGCACCCTTTCAAGTGATATCTTCATGTTCAGAAGAAGTGCAGAAATTATCTATCTATTTATCTAGCTAGCTGGAGAGTTGGAGATTCAGAATTATGATTATTCTCGGGCATAGAAGCTAATTGACAAAATTTCAGGTCAAATAATCTTTTTCACTCCATTCTACTTTACAGGGTTATTGTTATGGGCACACAACTTTGAGCTCCTGAAAGGAAGAAGGAATATTAATGGAAGCAGATGCAGCATTATAATCCTATTACTAGGGCTGTGCTTCAGGGAGCTTTCCAAGGCAGTCACACAATCTTGAAAAGAGACACACCTGCTTTAATAAGGCAGCAATAGCTACCGCTTTCACACTATAGCACATTCCAGAACACCTCCTATGAACTGAATCTGGAGCTCTGCACAGCCCCATAAGACACTACAGACAAAAAAAAAAAAAAAACAAGTGCTAGAATGATACCCAAAGAACAAAGGGATTTTTCCATGTTGATCAACCCTGAAACAGTGAATTCACTGTTAGTACACAGAACTGGTATAGACACAGGGCCCATCTATGCAAAAAAATGAACAATGAATCATTGATTAAACATCTACCCAGGAAATACACAGTACAGCTGGGGAACGCCATAATATACACAGTATCTTTCCCAGCTACACTACAAAAGACGAAGCACATTTCTGTCTATTCAGAGCTAGGATTAAGGGTTTTCTTGCATGTCACCCTATGGAAAGGATATTGGATGGTAAAGGGAGTATAACTAAGTCCGTATTACAATACACTGCCTATAAATTTCAATGGGGAAAAGAGGTATGACTGCCACTTTGTTTCACTCTCTCTCCCATGCTCCTCGTACATGAAAAGTGGCAGAACAAGACAAAGGAAGCACACAAAGTTGTACAGTGTTGTAATGAATAACACGTGCATCCAAAATATAGTTTCCAAGTTAACTAATAATGCAACAGTACAGGTACTGTCAGTATAAAACGATTTAAAGGCGTTTACAGCCTGAGTGAAGCATGTTTCTTCACAATCCAATTGCAGAATTCCCTCCAAATGAGTGCAATGGGTGTGATCTTCTAGTAATAATACAGCTATTTCTGGGCTGAAGGCCACATCTGAACTCTTGAGCGGTGTGCAGCAGGCAGGCATGTACAAACATAATGATGGGAAGAGGCAAGATAAAAATGAAATTTCATCCAATTCACATACATTTAATGGAGTTGATGTTATTGCACTCCAGTCAAACACTTAACCATGTCCTCTTTCTGTCACTTTAGAGCTTAATGAGTTAACAACAACTGGTGGAGGGTTCTGGGCTGCCTCCAAAGTTTGTAAGGTACATTCCAGGTTGTGTCTCTCTGCTCAAATCGGAATCATTGGTCTAATTGTTATGCATACTGTGTGAAGTAGGAAGTCCCTCTATGATTTAAGTTCACAGTAGCTGGGAAATGCATAACTTATAGTGGAAGCTTATCTTTTATAAAATGGTACAAACTGACGCTGAAAATGTTCAAGAATTATCAGTTGTTTGCATACTGATAGCTTGACTGCAATAAAGTAATTCAGTATATGCATCTGCTAGCCTTGTGTACACAGGCAGAGAACAAGCTTTCAAGGGCAGCTGTATTGCCTTACACAACCTAACAATGACGCAGGAATCCTGTTTTGTTCCATAATGCTCCTATAACATTAAAAGACCCAGAACTACCTATGAGAAGTCCCAAAGATGCTTTTCAAAAGGCAACTTAATTTTTTTCCTTGAAAACTTTTCACTTCTCATCCAAGAAACTTATTCAGTTCTGAAGCATGTTTATCCCAAAGTGCATGGCGAAATGTCTAACGGAGATTCTCAATCAATCCAGGTCATCGTTGTCCCAAAGGTGCTGTGATGTCCCGGGGCGTGGCATAAAGACAACATAGTCAGATAATCAATAAGAATCCCTTTATTAGCTCCAACTTTGCCCCCAATGTCCAGGTTACCTTCTGGCTAGAGCAAAACTCTCCCAGGGCCTTTGGCTGCAGAGAATCAAACCCAAAACGTGGTCAACAAAAACTGTAACTATAATCAAGGCAAAATGAGGTAATTAGTCCGGCAAGGCAGGAGCAAGAATTCCAGGTGTGAAGGCACAGCAATAACTCAACAGGGTTGGGAGGATGCCAGGAACACAGATAACCAAAGTCAACACAAGATAAACTCACGTTTGTTCCCAGCAGCTGCCGCATGCATCATGCATCTCTTTTAAACTCTTTTCCAGCTGTGGCTAATGAAGAGAATCAGGACCTTTCCTCCCCCGTAAGCCATGCAACTCACACTGCTCTCTTCTCTGTTCTTCCCTGCATGCCCTAGGATGAAGCTTCCTCTGAATTCCTTCTCCCTTGTTCTCCCTCTCTCTTGTTCTCCCTCTCTCCCTCTCTACCCAGCCAGACTTTGCCCTTCCCCAGTTTCCTCCACAGCCAATGGAGCCACACCCACACTCCATGTCAGCTGTTCGGCTTCCTCATCGGATTCAGACTCCAACAGGGGCCTGACAGGGGCTTTCAAAAGGCATTTCTGGACTTTCTTGGGTTTTTTGTTCCTTGCAAATGTTTCCCTTCTCATCCAAGAAGCGTCTTCAGTTCCCTTCTTGAGAAGTAAAATGCATTTAAGGAAAAACCAAAAAAGTCCAGAGCTTTACATCAAGTCAGCTGTCCCCAACATATCTTGGTCAGAAAACTATCATAAGATATAGGACAGGAGAACAGAAAAACAGTTTTTAGTTCGATCATTACTAAAACACACAATGATCACTTGTAAAACTCTATAGACAGGTATGAAATTCACTGTATGGAAATACAAAAATAACAATACCTGTCGTGACTGGCTCCCTACTGTTTGAAAAAAACAAAACAAAACCCAATAACATCAGACTCATTCACATTAATATAACCTGAAGAGATACATGCCAAAACAAACAATTTCAGTAGGGTTCGAGCTGTGGCACATACAATTCAAAGTCTGCAGAATGAGGCAACTATTTCAAAACAAGGAGATAATGAATCAGAAATCTTAAAAACATTTTACCTCACTGAAAGCATATGTTTAGATCTGACCAACTATGTCCCAAATTAATAAAAAGATTGCAGTAACTTTAGCTCTTGCAAACTAATTTTTATCGCGTATCCAATACCATAACCCAGTCACCATTACTATTTTCCCAAGACAGATAAACCTGTGGAAGTGTTCACATATATGGAACGCAGAAAACTGTACAGATTTTTTAAAACTTAACTATTACATTTATATTCAAAAACCCAAAGAAAAAAATATGGTGCAGATTCTGACCCTTAGTGATTCTTGTTACTATTTGGCAAATTTCACCTAAGAGAACTTTGCCAGCTCTTAAACTGAAAATGCCGGAAGCCATGTGTCTTCTAGTTACTAGTACATGATTAGCTGGAAAGTGGGAAGCCGATCTACACTTGGCTGAAATTAATTGGGAATTTCTACAACATGACAAGAAAATGTATTACTTTATGCAGATCATATACATTTGCAGACACCACTGCAAAAGATAACAGTAATTTCTTTTGTTAAATTCTTGCTTTACGATTTGGAAAAGAATACAAGCAGCTCTGCTTTATTCAATCAGCACTTTCTAGGAGACATTACTAATGAATTGGCAACTTGCAATCAGTTGCTACATTGTCCAGGATGTATCAATTATAGTAAGACAGGATGATTCTGTATATACTATGTTTACAATCTTTTTTTCTTAATTATCATTGCAGAAGTATTAATCACAGAAAGATGTTTCTCCAACAGGAGACAAATTCCTAAAGGTTCATCTGATTGCAGAAGCTGGAATCCCATTCAACTTTGGCAAAAATGATGAGCTTGGAAAAAAGAAACTGATTAAATGTTTTGAAATATCAGCAAGATTTGGAGACTTCCCTTATTTATCCCATTTGGTATAGTGGTTAAGGCACTAAACTAGAAACTGGGAAATTAAGACTCTGAATGAGCCCATTTGGTGTAGTGGTTAAGGCACTAAGCTAGAAACTGGAAGATTAAGAGTTCGAGTCTAGCCTTAGGCACAAAGCCAGTTGGGTGATTTTGTCTTGCCCAAGGAAGGAGGCACTAACAAACTACTTCTTAAAAAGGCCATAGGAAGACAAACCACTTCTGAAAAACCTTGCCAAGAAAACTGCAGAGGCTTCTTTAGGTATTTGCTAGGACTTGGGGGAAAAAGTGTATTTACTCTTGTTTGCATTAGTTAATTCTCCCATGAGCCATTCAGAGCATCCAGAAGTGGGAGGTGCTTCAGTCTCTTCTGGAAAGGTTGGGCTTAAAACTCCAGGACGCTCCGCCTCCTCCACGGGAAACCTCCCCAGCATCCCCCAGTTTTAGCTCAGCCTTCGTGGTAAGAGGTTGTGCACTCCCTGACTGGAATGGTTTTCTGATTCAGCTAGTCAAAATTCAGGTTTGCTCTTGGGTTAATTTGGCTTGTAAATTTTTCCCCAATTAATTTGGCAATTTCAAGGCTTGTGGCTCTATTAGGTCATCCCCCCGATCAGTTTGAGAGCAATTCTTTATGGCTGGCGGAGCCTGTCACTCTGCAGGCAGCCTGAGACGGCTGCTTCAGGCGATTATCTAATCCCCCAATCGTCTTATCTCTGCAATCTCGGCGGAGTGCTTGCAGCCGCAGCTCACTTCTACTAGCTGTTTCGACTGACAGGATCATTCATCTGACAATTTAGAGAATCAGCAACAGCGGCTCATTAAACTGCTCAGGCAATTAACATCTGCCTTCCCGCCATTTTCAATGGCTGGCTTCAAGTTCGTGCCTAAATATCACAGGCGCCATTCCCCGCTGGTTTCCCTTCTTGGAGACTGGGGCAGGTACCTTCCCACTCCGCTTCCCTGGCATTATTTCTCTTTTATCTTGCTGGCGTTGGATAGGCAGGCTAGTCCTTAAAACAGGAATTTCTTTTTCTTTCTTTTTGCAATTACTTTTGGATCATTACATTGGAGTGAAACCACAAGTGCCATTTCAAACAGTGAGACATTTTTGACAGGAAAGGATTCCAATTCTGGACCTCAAACGTCTGAACAGATCATTGGTTTATCGAAAATTCAAGATGACTACTCTCCAGTCCATTCTGCTCAGCATCAGAGAGAACGATGTCCTGACCTCTATAGATCTGACAGAGGCTTATCTCCATATACCAATTAGACTTGCTCACTACAAATATCTTAGATTTTGCTATTGTGATCGGCACTATGAATATATCGCCCTACCATTTGGTCTGGCTTCGGCCCCTAGGACTTTTACCAAGATCCTAGTGGCTTTGGCTACCTCCTTCAGGATCAAATCTATTCGTTTACAATGTTACCTGGATGATATTTTAATTTTGTCATTTTCCAGACATCAAGCAAATTTGAATACCAAGATTACTTTGGAGACTCTTCAAGGTCACGGCTTTTCTGTAAACTGGGATAAAAGCCATTTGATCCATTCAACTAGGTTAGTTCATTTAGGGGCAGTGATAGGTACCGTGGAGGGCAAGGTTTTTCTCTCTCAGGACAGGTTGAATAGTATCCAGTCTTTGGCCAGAGAGATCAGAGCCTTAAAGAGAGTTTCCCTGGCAGTTCTGTCTTGACTGTTAGGGAAACTGATTTCTTGTATTTCCATTGTGCCTTGGGCTCGATTCCATTCTAGAGATCTGCAATGGTTGCTGCTACCTTTCCAGCGATCCGGAAGAGCCACTTCCAACGTCCGGATAAAGGTACCGCACAATGTTCTCCGATCGCTCCGCTGGTGGTCGGAAAACACAATAAACAAGGGTTGTCCTTTCAAGCAACCTTGTAGGGCAATGATCACAACTGATGCCAGCCTGGTAGGATGGGGAGCTCACTTCCAATCCCACACTGCACAGGGAAGTTGGACTATTTTCAAACAATCACAAAGCATCAACCTGTTGGAGCTGCGAGTAATTCATCTGGTGTTACACAGTTTTCTACCCCTTTTCCAATCACGCTACGTTCTGGTCTTGACAGACTATATCACAACCAAGGCCCACGTAAAAAGACAGGGGGGTACCCACTCCAAATTTCTGATGCTGGAGATGGACAGGTTGTTCAAGTGGGCTGAGGCCAATCTGTTTTTGCTCAAGGCAGAGCACATAGCAGGGGCCTTAAACACACAAGCGGACTGGCTCAGCAGGGCCATGATAGATCAGACAGAGTGGCGCCTATACCCATCTGTCTTCCAGGAAGCAGTGCGGAGGTTTGGGCAACCAGCGATTGATCTATTTGCCTCTCCCCTCAACACCCAATTGCCCCGGTATATTTCAAGGTACCCGATTCAGGGAGTGGAGGCCGTCAACGCTCTGCGATGTCAGTGGCTTCCCGGACTTCTACATGTGTTTCCTCCACTCCCTGTAATACCCAGGTTGATCCAGAAGTTATTGAAGGAACAAGCGGAATTGATATTGGTCACCCCTTACTGGCCCAAGTGAATGTGGTTTGTGGACTTACAGGACCTGTCAAGAGAACAACCTTGGAAAATTCCACTGTCGAGGGTTTCCCTCTCGCAAGGGCCGGTACTTCACCCAGACCCGCAATGTCTCAGCCTAGCCGTATGGAGGTTGAGCAGAGCTGTTTAAGGACCCAACAGATTTAAGAGGATGCCATTTCCACCATACAAGCATCCAGACGATCCTCAACAAATTGTATAAGCGTGGTCCGCTTTCTGTCGCTGGTGCCGGGGGTCTAAGATCGACCCAACAGCCCCATCAATAGGACAATTATTGGACTTTTTACAGGAGGGGTTGACCAAAGGCCTATCTCCAAATTCTTTACTCAGACAGGTGGCGGCCTTAGCCTCGGTGATATCCTGGGTGACCTTCGTTGCATAATGCACCATCCACATGTCTGCAGCTTTCTTAAGGTGCTGCAAACTTACGATCTCCTGTAATTCACCGCTATCCCACTTGGGAGCTCAACAAGGTGGTCTTCTTAATTGCGATCACATCAGCAAGGAGGATTTCCGAATTGGCAGCATTGTCGATGAGAAAGGACCTGTGCGTGTTTCATGCGGACAAAGTGGTTCTCAGATTGGATCCATCATTCACCCCTAAAGTAAATTCAATCTTCCACAGAGCGCAGGAGTTGGTGCTTCCAAATTTTTGGAAACCATCTCATAGACTGGAACATCAATGGCATTGACTTGACATTCGAAAGGCGTTAATCATCTATCTAGACTGCATGGCGGCATTTTGAAAATCTGAAGCTCTATTCAACCTATCCACTTTAGGACATAAGATGTCGACGACGACCATTGGTAGATGGTTGAGAGCCATCATAGCTTACGAATGTCAGTCCATCTCAGTTCCTAAGGACATTACAGCCCACTCGACAAGGAGTGCGGCAACATCAGCAGCATGGGCCACACAGGCTTCCATAGATGAAATTTGCAGAGCGGCAACTTGGGCTTCACCATCGCCCTTTGTCAGAAATTATAAAATTGATGTCTATGCCTCAACAGACGCATCATTTGGCAGAAGAGTCCTGCAGAGGGTCCACAGAGTTTAGGAGTGGATTTCGATCCAGACGGAGTCCCTCCCTAAGGACAGCTTTGGTATGTCCCACTTCTGGATGCTCTGAACAGCTCATGGGAGAAAGGGCGTTGGTACTTACCTGATACGCCCATTCTCTGTGAGCTGTGAAGAGCATCCAGCCCCACCCATTTCTTTCTGTCTGGTGGAGTTCCGTTCCAGTCAGGGATCTAGATTAGGTGATGAGTTCTGGACTTTGGCACTCAGTCTTCGCAAAACTGGGGGATGCTGGGAAGGTATCCCATGGAGGAGGCGGAGCATCCCGGATTTTTAAGCCCAGCCTTTCCAGAAGAGACTGAAGCACCTCCCACTTCTGGATGCTCTTCACAGCTCACAGAGAACGGGAGTATCAGATAAGTACCAACGCCCTTTCTCCTTGGTGGTATAACCAACTAAAGCACTGAAATTGTTTGTTTACCACAAAAGTATATAGTGTGTAATATTCCAAACACTGCTGAACTATACCTCCCAAAATCTTTCACAACTGGCCACACAGACTAGGGCTCCTGTAATTTAACATCTGGAGTACAATATATTTTCTGGTTTAATATTTGGTTCAACTCTGGGCTCCTCAGTTTCTTACTTTTCTCTCCAGATCAAAGTGTGAACCTTTCTTTAGCAGCTACATATAGTAATCTCTTCTTAACACTTAGAACACTAACACCTAGAAAGATGCTATCGAAAATAGATCATGCAAGTTTTGTTGTTTTGTCATCTACTTTCTGTGTTTCTTAATCCACTCAGCATTGTCAATGAACATATTTCAACAGAGCTTTCTTACAACACTTGGTGAATTACTTGTTTATATTTCAAAGTTCTGGGGTTGCACTTAAGTATCATCTGGATAACATTTGAAAAATAAGCTTTCTCAATATTCATGTCTATGTGAGTTGTTTTATGCCTCAAATTAACTTGCTTCTTAAAGAAATTGAACCAGTGTTATTTTTAAAATGTAATACACGCAGTTCTATAATTAAGGTAATTAAAGAAAAATACTTCTCCCCGAAGATTATACACTTGGGATGGCTGTTCCTCCCCCCCCCCCCCCCCCCGATTTTTCAGGCTTTCTGAATACAAGGAAGAAATACATCTGAAACCTGAAGCCAGTTCACGGTAGGACAGTAGTTAAACTATTGTACTTAGTTAGACCAGAGAGATCAAAGTTCAAATCCTCATTCAACCATGGAGCCCACCGGGTGCTTTACCTCAGTCTAGTACTTTATAGGCGTATTATTGTACAAATACAATGTACACTCCCACGTGCACTCAAGAAAGAAAGGATAGAAATACATTATTAAAATGAATACCTCTGAAAACTGGCATTATCCCTATAACCTCAATGGCAAAAGTAAGGATTCTATAGATAACAGCTTCCAAGGCTATCATTTCCCATACCTGAATATGTTACTGGTAGCATGTCAGCGATACTACAATCCCAAAGATATGTCTATTATGGTTTTTAGACTGCTACTGTTAAACATTACAGTGAACAACAAAAAATTTTTCCTCCTAACTGATCTTACTTAATATTACTTGTCAAATAGCTTACATTGTTCAACTGTAGCATTCATTCTTATGAATCCTATAATTATTAGCAATGGAATACATTCCAACTATTATTCATTGCTTGTTGGCAGACATTCTAGCTCTATATATTGGTTAGTTGAAAATTTTTATTCCATGGTAGGTCCACAATTTCATAGGACACCAAAAGAATATAAAATATTGTTTAAAATAAGGAACATCCTTGAAAATAAATATTTTAAAATGGTATTGATTAAGCATGCCAATATGGACTTCTAAAATGTGCTTATAAATTAAGGCCATATTAATATACCCAAACTAGATACCTATATATCTAAAAAGCAAAAATATATTTATTTTCCTATCCACAAGAGGAGAGTCAGAGTAGCAAAAAAAGAGCACAACATGAAGATGAAGAGATGGCTAAAAGGAAATAAAGTGGTCATATGCAAGCAAGGAAAAGATAAAATTGAACTTATGACACTCAAAGAAAGCACAAATGCTTCAATGTACAGCCCAATGTTGTATTTGGAAATTAGTTTCCTCTATCTCAATATGCTTATGTCCATGTGAGCATGAATGCCACAAGCCAACACAAAATTCAAATAAGGTTTATTTGTTACTGATCTATAAAACCTACCATTTTACTTATGACTTTTCACCTTCGGCAATAAAAGAGTAAAGCACTTCACACACACACACAAGCCAGAGAAAGACATACCTACCTACCTTTATGGTTTTAACATCTGCATATTTAGTCTGATTACAGGTATTTTCCAAAAATAGGTGTTGTACCAGCACTAAACCTTAGAAATGCATTTCACTGTCACTTTACTGTACGTGGTTCAGAGCACAGTTCAAAGTCTTATTTAAATAAAACTCCCTGGCCTGTTTTCTGAATTGATGTTTTTGCTTTTATGCCAGTTGTTCTCCTCTTCTTTGCTGTAACCCTTGCAAAATAATTAGAAAAGATTTATGAAGGGGGCACAGTCCTTTTTTATTTATTGTCTGTCTTCCTTGACAAGACGAAGAAAGATTTTCTCTCTTCACTGTATGCAAGCATAGGAGCACCCAAATATTTATTCCCTGCTTCTGATCATTAGACACTTCCACATCCCTCCCACTCCTTGTTGAATTCCTGTTGAAAAGGGGTGAGCCAAAAAAAAAAAAGCCCCCACATGACTCTTCAGTCTCACAAACCAACACCCTTAGCAACCCTTGGAAACTATGAAAGTGTCAAAAGCCTATCCTGCTCTGGCAAGACACCCTCCCAGCAATCTGCAAAACTTCCCAAGCTAAAGCTGCCTCTAGACGTCTAACTGAAGCCACTGGGGATTTGGATGCTGAATGTTAAGCCTGTGTTCCCCAACCTGGGTTAAGGAGACAAGCTAAACAGAATGTGCAGCGTTAGTCAGATAGGCACACAGATAAATGAGTGAGATAAGTTTGTATGTTTGTTAACATACAGTAAAAATAACAGATACGCTTGTGCTATCAAAAATATAGTTTATTCCATTTAGAGTTTATAGCATAGTCAAAATAACAGTCCATTAGTCATGTATCATTTTAGTCAGTCCATTCAGGGATATTCAATTAGCAAAGTCCGTGTAGAATATCCAATGTCAGTTCACTTACAAATAAATCAGTCCTTTCTCTCTCCCTTTCCAGTAGGAGAAAAACGCAGTCTTCAAACCATCCAGTAATTAGGAATCATCAAGCCAGAGAGAGCAAGCTGCCATTGTCTTGCTTCTTTTATGGTGCTATTACAACCACTCCCTTAATTACATTCCTGCAGTTAAAGTTGCAGACACTTTAACTAACAAACCATGATTACATATTTATTATTTTACCTAAACCAGTTAGGGTAAACAATGTTATCCCTAACACTGAAGAGGTCCCTGGGATAGCGAGATCCTGCCCGGTGGGATCCTCCAGGGAGGGACCACTGAAAGGTTATGAAAGTCTGCAAAAGAAACCACGGTCTCCTGGGCCAGTACAAGGCAACCAGGAGTAGTTCCGCCCTCTCGTGTATTGGCTTTAGGATCACTTTGGGGATTAGTGGTAGTGGGGAAATTGCATAAAAGAGCCCGGTGGGCCAGGGCCAACATAGGGCGTTGTGATTCTCTGCCCCTTGGGGGGTACCTGGAGAAGAATCTCGGTACCTGGGCGTTGAGTGGGGGTGCGAATAGGTCCAATAGGGGGTGGCCTAATATTGCTGAGGCCTCCTCTGCATTATTATATGAACAGGGAGGGATGAAGGCACCATCCTGCCTAGTCTAAGGTAGCCCTGCTCAACCCGTCTGCCCGAACGTTGAAACTCCCGAGATGCAATCTGCCCTGACGGACAATAGGTTGGTCTCCGCCAGCGACAGAGATGCTCGGCCTCCCTCATGAGACGGATGTCATGTCTGCCCCCCTTGTCGGTAGATATGCGCCTTGGTCGTAATGTTGTCTGTCAGGACCGGTACGAGGCACCCACATACTTAAGGAAAGTGCGTAGGGCCAGGTATACTATGTGAAGCCTCCGCCAGTTTATACTGCACCTTTGCTCGGTTGCTGACCCTGAGCTGAGAGCGAGTGGATATGGGCCCCCCATCCGGGTAGGCTGTCGTCTGTCGTGAGGGTAACCCTGGGGGCTCCTGAAGAGATGCCCTTGTTGATCATGGGTCTGGTCTGCCAAAGAAGCGATGCGAGGACCCTTGAGAGAACCTTCACTACGGCTCTCGAATTGCTCCTTCTGGAGCGGTGATAAGGTAGCAGGAACCACTGTACAGATCTGGAATGGGGCGGGGCCCAGGAAACAATGGATATGCATGAGACCAATTTGCCCAGTAAACTTGATAAGACCAGTAATGGCGTCTTTCTGTTCGCCTAATGTTCCTGACCGATTTCTGGATACTGAGAAATCTTTCAGGGGAAAGGAAGACTGTCCCTTCAACTGAGTCAATCACTGCCCCTACGTGAGCTATTCGAGTGTGGGGGGGATAAATTGACTCTGCTCCCAATGTACAAGAAGATCATGGGCCTGAAGAACCGAGAGGATGAATCTAGTGTCCCCTTCGGTGTGGCATTTGGTAGGAGAGAAGATGAGGATATCATCCAGATAATAGAGACTGTGTATGGGGAAGTCTCTGGGACAGCTAGAACCTTGGTAAGGATCCTCGAGGTCGACGCTAGACCAAAGGGAAGGGCCACGTACTGAAAAAGTTGACCAGGGTAGCCAAGTCTCAGAAATTTGAAAAATGAGGGATGAATGGGAATGTGAAATTATGCTTCTGAGAGGTCAAAAAAGGTGAGCCAGTCTCCCCTCCTAGTGCCCCGCAGAATGGACTGAAGTGTAAGCATCTTGAACTATGATGGACCACATTAAACCTCTTCAATCTAGGGTGGGCCTCCAGCCTCCGGAGTGTTTAGGAAGTAGGAAAAAAGTGGGAGTAGAACCCCATTCCTCGGTGCGAGGATGGTACGGGCTGTATGGCATCGATTTTGGCGAGGCTGTATGGCATCGATTTTGTTAATAGTGGTTTCTGTGAGAACACGCTTGGTACGGCCTCTGGAAAGAGGGGAAACCATGACATGCTCCAGAGAGGGGGACTAAAAATTCAAGGGAGAGGCCAAGTTTAACAGTGTCCCTAACCCAAATATCAGAAGTGGATGATCCCCATTGGTCGGCAAACTATGTGAGTTGACTGCCAATGGGGTAGGTGGCTGGAAGCCTTATCTAGGGCGCCGGGATGATCTACTTCCTGCGCCCCGGAATGGTCTCCCGTAGTTGACCCCTCTCCTGTTCCTGACACCTGTGTCGCTCTGGTCCTGAAAGGCCAGCTGAAAGAGCGGGGTTCTCTAAAATCTGGGGAAGAAGGGAACCTGATAGGAGAAACGAACGGATCCCCTTCGAAAGGGTTGGGACACTCTGGAACTTCTGTCTGTGAAGGGCCATGGGAGAAATTTCTTTTACTTAGGCTCTCCATGAACAATGGTTCCAGAGTCAGACCAAATACTTAGCCTCCCGAGGTGGGAGCAGAAGCCAAATCAGCTTTAGTCTTAATGTCTGCCTGCCAGTGTTTAAGACAAGGCAGCCACCGGCTGAAACATCAGAGGAGACAGCCCGGGAGAAAATTCTTTGCAGAGTGGAAGGTAGCGTTGGCCGCAAGTCCCGCTGCGGCTGTAAGCGTGGCAATGTCCTGGTGCGCCCTGGTGTTAGAGGGGGGGGACATACTGCTTCAACTGACGGAGCCATCGAATAGAGGATCGAGTGAAGGGGATGCGGCCATGGCTGATCGAACGGCCCAAGCATCGGATTGATGCGCCCGACAAAAACGTCGTCTGGGCCCGCTAGTCCTCTGGCTTTAGGGCTTCCACAGCGTCAGTTGGAGTAGAGGACGATGTTAGACTTACTATGGAGTCATGCACTGTGCCACTGTGTATGGCAAGGAAGAGAAATCCGCACCGAGATTAAAAAATCTCTTGTCCTGACTGGAAGGAGCGAGGGGGGGGGTGCTGTCGAGGCCAACTGCTTTGCTACTAAGCTGGAGAAAATGAGTGGAATAGGAATGACCTCGGTCTCCACGACCGGCTGCTTGAAAATAGGATCCTCTGGGATTCCAGAGGCTGCTGGGGAGGTATTAGAGGGTAACTGGGACATCAGGCCCGAAATATTGTTCGCCTTGATTAGCAAGGACTTGAACAAATGGGGTTCAAACAGGCCTATGAATGCGGGCTGGCCAGGGGGAATACCCTTATCCTCTGACATTTCTCCTTCCATCGGATCCTTCTCCCACAGGGGTTCAGAGTAGTGTAAGGACCCCCTATCCGATCCTTCCGCTTCCCTGAAAGGCACGAGGCCCATTTCCACTTCCTCCACCCCCTCTGGAAAGGGGATCTCCCCTTTGGAGAAGTACCTGACCATGGTGAGGTTCCGGTTTGGGGAGGGATCTGCCAGAAACTGATTCAACATCAGGAGCCATCGCTTGAGGACCTGATCTGGTCATCTGTTGGATACCCTCCGCGATCCCTTGGCGGATGGCCAGCTGCCTCCATTCTCTAATGCTGTCTGGAATAAGGACCGCGGATGGTTCCTCTGGACACAAGCCAGCAGCGGTCGTGAAAGTAGCCTCAGTGTCTGGGAGACCTGGAAGCTCCAAACAGGTGAACTGTGCGCCTGGGAGGAGAAAGTTTTTCTGGCAGAGGGGTGAGTTATGTGGAAGCAGAAGGGATGGGAAAATTAGGAACTGGGGTTACAGATTGAGAGCCCTTTGAACGTTTATAAAATTCCTTCTCCAAATCTTTGTGTCGCCTTAAGGCGTTTTATGTTGTTGTGTTTTTTTTTGAGAAGCCTTGGATAAGTCCTTGGCCCCTTTGCGCAAATGGTGCGTCTCTGACTTAGCCTTCAAGGAAGGTCCTCTGGGATTCTGCCATGATAAAATACCAGGTACAGAGCAATATTAAATAAAAAGGCGGTTGGCACGCCTAGGTGTATGGCCTATAATGTGGGCTGAATATCCTATGGTTGGGCTGCGTCCCCCTTTTGGTAAAAAAAATTTTTTGGTTGTGTCATAATATATATGTCTAATTTCAATATATTTTATTTTATTTTATTTTATTCTTTTTTTTTTTGTATTAACATAAGAGGTAAGGCCAAAAAAGGGCCTAACTAAACTGCTAATAGAAGGAAAAATATATTACTATTATGTTTTACTTGAGAGTAAATAAAAAGGAATATCCAAAAGCCAATAGGCCGAATGAACGCTGAGGCCAGATAACCAAAAGAAGAAGAAAAAGGAAAAATAGGAAAAAATTAGGTAAAAATAGGCCTCCTGAGGCAGCCTCCCAAGCAACATGGGAAGTAGGTGCCTCTCCTTTGCCTCTGAGTGGGCTGCGGAAACAAACCAACAAAGAAATCAATAGGGCAACAGGGCACAGAGCCACAATACCCCTTCAAAAATGAAACTTCCAAACAGGCCTGCCGGTCCTGTTATAAGCCTCCCGAATCGTCGCAGCAAGCTCTATAGCTAAACAAAATGGCGGCCAGCCATGAGGCGCACCCAAAATGGCCACCGGGACCAGCGTGAGGCTCAGAGAAGAAGAAAAGCCCCTCAACAATAACAAAAAACTGCCAAAATGCAGGCAGAACGAGGGGCCTGAAGAGGAGAGAGCTCACCCTCTCTCTACTGCGTTCGTGGGGGGAAGGCACAACAGAACGCTATGAAGCATGCAATAGAAGCCGCTGCTGAGGCAGCACGGCTTAAAAAGCGGCAGGCACCAGAGTGGGGTGGGTGGGGGTGGGCGAAAGGCTCTAAAACCCCCGTATCTCCCCCCTGAGGGGTGAAAAATCGCTCCTTTCACCAATTAAAGACAATCCAAATGCGCAGGGACCAAGGAGGAAAAACAAGGAAAGATCAAACCTGAGATTTAAGGCAAAGAAACCTGGATCGGCCAAGGAGAAAACGTTAGAGCTGCCTGTCTCTTGCAAGGCTGAGCTAAAACTGGGGAACGCTACAGAGGTGTCACGTGGAGGAGGAGGAGCGTTCCTCAATTATAGCTCAGCCTGTAAGAGCGGAGACTGGAGCACCTCCCACTCTGGATGCTCGCAGCAGCTCTATGGAGAAGAAGCATTTGATCAAAAAGTAAGATTCATAAAATAATTCAATCCTTTTTGCAACTGCTTATTAATGTTGTAAAGTTTTAGAAATCATGTTCCACACTGATATGTTTTTCTCATTTTTAAACTTTTAATTTATCTAAAGCATCAGTGTTAATCATTTCTAATTACTATTGTGTGTGTATATATACACACATATATAAGTGTGTATATATCAATCACCAAATTCATTAACTTACAGTTTGTCTTTGCTTAACAACCATTCATTCAGTGACCATTCAAAGTCATTGTGGCTCTGAAAAAAATGATACCTCCAGCTCTTGAAGTTATGGCTGTTGCAGTAGTCTCGCAATCATATGAACAAGAGAAGGGCCAGGGGAGACATGACAGCAGTCTTCCAATATTTGAAGGGCTGCCACAGAGAGGAAGGGGTCAATCTATTTTCTAAAGCACCTGTAGGCCAGACAAGGAATAATGGATGGAAACTGAACAAGGAGAAATTTAACCTGAAAACAAGGAGAAACTTTCTGACAGTGAGAACAATCAACCAATGGAACAGCTTGACTTCAGAAGTTGTGGGAGCACCATCACTGGAGGCTTTCAAGAATAGATGGGACTCCCATCTGTCAGAAATCGCGTAGGGTCTCCTGCTTGGGCAGGGGATTGGACTAGATGACCTACAAGATCCCTTCCAACTCTGATTATCTGTTAACAAAATGCAGGTGCTTCCTCATTGCCTTTGTTTGGTGGAAGTCTGCAGAAAGTCGCAAGGAAGTCCTCGTTTAATAACCTGCAATCTTCGCTTAAAATGGCCCCATGAACTGCTGGGATTGCCATCACTAAATGATGAAGTCATATATGACATTGCATTTTATGACACCACTGTTTAATGATGGAAATTCTGGTCCCAATTACCAACCAAGGACTTCCTGCATTCTATATTATTCACATTTTAATGCAATAAAACAATTCATCATAGCACTTTTTCAGAATGAGCATCAATTGGCTACATCAATAGGGAAGATGGAAACATCAAAAATTGTAACACAATTTCATAAATTCAAGTCTCAAACTTTTTAGTTATGTGAACAAAAAAAAAAAAAAAAAGACAATTGGGGTACCCCTACCAAATATGTTTCTTCTCATAACTGCAGTCTTCATGGAACAAAAGCCCTTAGATTCTGTTTGAGGTTCTATATTTTATAGAAACAATGGTGAATTAGCAATCTACTCAACCTGCTTGATAGTATAATTTGTAATTTCCAGGCATACTATTGAGTTGGGAAAGAAAGGGGGGAAAAGTAAAAAGCCACAGAAAGGGAGATTAGAAAGGGAGAAAATAAGTAGTGCTACATATTTTGGTTCCGGTTCTACCAACTGCTTTCTTCGGTGCCATCTTCATCGCTAGCAAGTGAGGCTGAAACAGCCATTAAAACCAAGATTGAGATTTGATATCAATGCCATATGTGGCTGTTCATTTCTTCAAGAAATTCAGAAAGAAAATGTGGCATCTCCCTTCTCTTCCCTCTGTAGAGGAAGAGGAATTTCTTAATCACAAGCATATTTATATCCTGTCCTAATAGAATAAATGTGAACTACAACTCTTTTTTCCATTTCACCTATTTTCACCTTTCACTATCATATTATGATTCAGTTGCCCACTCTATCTACCTATTACAGCAGTCACTAATCTTCATAGGAGTTTTGTACATTATTATTAGTGTTACTTTGAAAGAAGATACAAATAAATATGTTTCTATAAATGTAGACTTTCTCAAGTTTGTATAAAGGATCGGGTTTCTTCACTTTGGAATGGATTAGAGGAGGAAAGGTAACACATAATACACATATTTATTTTTGAATTCAATAGTGTACATGAACCTATTTCATTCTTGTTAACATTCTATTCATTAAGGGAAAGTAGAACCACCCCTATATTAGTGGGCCTCCAGACTTCAGCTTGGTCCGTTTAAATATACAATAAAACTGACAGAAAACTGCTCAACCTAGCATTTAATGTGACATTCTATTAACATGTAAGATACAGGCAAAAAAAAAAACCCAGTTAATTTTCAATTAATGTGTCAGTAACCTATGTAAATTCAAAAAAAGAAAAAAAATGAATTAATCTGAAGTACTGCAGCAGTCTCACATACTATTCAAAATTACAGGTTCAATTTATATTGTTAGGCCTCCCCCACTCCTTTTTCTTTTTTTATCAGTAGAAGGGAGTGGTTTGAAATATACACTGCCATTGCACCAAATATTACTATCCCTAGGGAAATACATTGACTCTGAAACAAAAGACACTTACGTTACATTGAAGTAATCTGATTATATACTATTCTGCATCCAATGTTATTTTAAAAACAAGCTTTTGTTTAAACTGGGTGTTTCTTTGGCAAAGTCATTTTTTGTTATTATGGTGAGATTGTTGATAAAATATGTCATTTGTTTACAATGCTTTGAAAAATTACATTATTTGAAATGTTACAATGCTAAGTATATATATTTAGATGGTGTGGCCAAGCCATCATTCATACATATTATTTGCATATTTTTAAAAAGCACATTGTTTCCATAAGCTAGCTCCATTATTATGGGATCTTGGACTTGTATTATCTACAGGTTGGGAAAGATTGACATTCCCAGGATAAGTTTGCAACTGAAAACTTACATAACCTAATAAAAAATTTCCTGTAACTAAATATGAATTTAAGGGCACCAGATTTATTTTGTTTCTATGTCATAAAACTACTAACAAAATCAGTAGCATAGAATCAACAGCTAACTAAAAAAAATGAACTGTAAATTAAAAAGCCACCTTGCAATGGTTCATTGCAAAGTTATGTTTGTGCTGTCTACACAAACATATTTATTTCTCGGTTGGATGTATAGCCTGCCTTTCCTCCAGAAACCTATGATGGTGTGTGTATGTGTGTGTGTGTGTGTGTGTGTGTGTGTGTGTGTGTGTACCTCTTCCTCCTATTTTCCCCCTACCGTAACCCTGCGAGGTAGATCAGACTTAGAGAATGACTCACCTAAAATACAGTTAGCTTCTATAGCCAAGCATAGAGTTGCAAACTAGATTTCCCTGATAACAATCCAGTGCTGTCCCACAATGATTCCCTGTGACTATTTAAATCTACTGATAAATCATGGGCTGTACTAAGAACTTTAATGTCTGTTTCCCAATAATGAATATATAAGCTTCTGTATTTTTAAATGAGTTTCAAAATATTATAGGTATGCATATATAAACTGTAATTCAGAGTATTTATTTTCTTTATCATATAAACATAAACTTCAAAGACTAAACACTAGCATTAAACCACTGAAAAGCAAAAATTCAAGTGTATGTACTCACACAACATTCATAACAAGGTGTGGTGCAGTTAAAAGTATCAGCCCTCTGTAGCTAATTAGATACAAACTACCTTCATTACCAATATGGATGCTCTGCTTAAAATATTAATATTCCTAATCATAGCATGTCTTCTGCTTACCCAAATGTTGAGATGCAGGATGCTTTCTCTATACTCCAACAACTTAAAACTTTATGGGCTCTTCCCTCTATAGCAGCAGCCCCCAATCTTTTGGGCACTAGAGACAGGTTCTGTGGAGAGAGGTTATTCCAGGGACTGGAGGGGGCATAGTTTTGTGTGTTGCCTGCATCTTGAGAATGGGGCTTCACTTGACTGTGTGACCCAGTTTCTGGCATGCTGTAGACTGGTATTGGGGATCCCTGCTCTATAGCACATGTGTAGAATGGGCGTTGGTCCTTACCTGACACGCCATTTCTCTGGAGCCATGAGGATCATCCAGAGAGTGGGAGGTGCTTCAGTCTGCGTCGTTGAAGGCTGAGCTTAATTACTGAGGAATGCTCTGCCCTCCATCACATGGCTCCTTGCATTCCCCAGTTTATGCGAAGTCGAGAGTGAAGAGAAGATCGTGCTCTCATCTTACTATGCTAAAAGGTTCATTGGCCGAAACAAGACCCCACCAGATGGTGAAATAAAAGGGTGGGGCTGGATGATCCTCACGGCTCCAGAAAAATGATGTGTCAGGTAAGGACCAATGCCCATTCTCCTGAGAGCCGGTTGGACATACCAAAGCTTGGCTGTCCTACAGGAGGGACTCCATCTGGTTCTGTAGTCCCTGTGGTTCTTTGAGGACTCGCTGGAGAACTCGTCTACCAAACGAAGTCTCCGCCATGGCAAATATGTCAATCTTATAGTGCCTGATGAAGG
This sequence comes from Hydrophis major, assembly GCA_033807585.1. Classification (NCBI taxonomy): domain Eukaryota; kingdom Metazoa; phylum Chordata; class Lepidosauria; order Squamata; family Elapidae; genus Hydrophis; species Hydrophis major. The sequence continues at coordinate 184,151,729 of CM066328.1, forward strand.
GAGATGGGGATGCCCAGGTGGCTGCCCGACGAACATCCGCAATTGGAGCCTGGGTGGCCCAAGCTGCCAAGGTGGCTGCACTTCTGGTGGAGTGTGCTGTTATTCCGCTGGGAACCGGCAGAGCCTGGGACAAGTAAGCTTTGGAAATAGTAGCTCTAATCCAGCGGCCAATGGTTGACAGGGACACCTTATGGCCTAATGATTTGGGCTGAAAGGAAAGGAATAGGGATTCGGGCCTCCTGAAGGGCTGGGTACGGTTAATGTAAATGCGGAGGGCCCGTCTTACATCCAGGGTATGCCAAAGCTTCTCCCTTTCCCGCGAGGAATTGGGGCAGAAGTTCGGAAGTATAAATTCCTGCGCCCTATGGAAGGCTGAGTTGACCTTGGCAAGAAAATAGGGTCCGGTCGGAGAACCACCCGATCGGCATGGAAGATACAAAGGTCCCTCCTCACCGACAAGGCTGCTATCTCCGATATTCGGCGAGCCTAAGTAATGGCCATCAGGAACACGACTTTGAATGTTAGGAACTAGAGTGAGGATTTCCTTAGAGGCTCAAAGGGTTGTTTAGTAAGGGACACAAGGACCTTATTGAGGTCCCAGGTAGGGTATCTATGTATGGTTGGGGGACACAAGTTAGAGTCTCCTCTGAGAAATGCCCTAATGCAAGGGTAGAGGGAAAGGGAACTCAGGTTGTTGCAAACAATGATGGTTGAGAGGGCTGTGACCTGACGCCTCGGGGAAAGACCTTTCCTCAGACCCTCTTGGAAGAATTCCAAAACTTGAGGGATGGAGGGTGAGAGCGGGTTGACCAGGAGACTATGGCACCACTTGCAGAACCCCTGCCAAGTGACATTGTATATTCTGGTTGTTGAGGACCGCCTAGCGGCTAAAATGGTATCAATAACCTGGTCAGAGAACTGCTCCTTCCTTAGACGTTCCCGCTCAACCTCCAAACGGCTAACTGGAGCCACTGAGGATCCGGGTGTTGGAGGGGCCCCTGGGAATGGGCGTTGGTTCTTCCCTGATACGCCTCTTCTCGTTGAACTGCATAGAGCATCCAGAGAGTGGGAAGTGCTTGCATCTCGTGTCATATAGGCTGAGCTATAATTAAAGGAACGCCCTCCACGTGACTCCTCCATGAGTTCCCCCAGTTTTACGAAGACGAGAGGACAGCAACAATCCTCTAACGGAACTGGAAAAAACAACTCTCACAACCATAAACAGTATCATTGGCCGAAACAGAATTCCCTACCAGACGGAAAAAAAGGGTGGGGCTGGATGCTCTACGCAGTTCAACGAGAAGAGGCGTATCAGGTAAGAACCAATGCCCATTCTCCGTCGAACTGCTGCGAGCATCCAGAGAGTGGGACATACCAAAGCATGTTTGTCCTATGGGCGGGACTCCGTCTGGGTCGGAATTTCCTCTGGCTCTCTCGCCACCTGTTGAAGGACTCGCCTACCAAAGGAAGCCTCAGTGGAGGCATAAGTGTCAATTCTATAGTGTCATATAAAGGGAGATGGAGAGGCCCAAGTGTGCCCTACAGATGTCATGAATGGAAGCTTGCGTAGCCCAGGCTACCAAAGTAGCCGCACTCCTGGTAGAGTGAGCGGTTACCCCACTAGGAACCGGCAGAGCTTGCGCCAGATAGGCCTTAGAAATGGTAGCCCTAATCCAGCGACCTATAGTAGATGGGGAGACTTTGCATCCCATTGTATTTGGCTGAAAGGAGAGGAAAAGAGACTCAGACTTTCTGATAGGCTGAGTTCGATGGATGTATATATGGAGAGCTCTGCGCACATCGAGGGTGTGCCACTGCCGTTCCTTCTCCCGCACCGGCTTTGGGCAAAAATTAGGCAGGACCAATTCCTGTGCTCTGTGAAAGGCCGAACTGATTTTAGGCATAAAGACATGGTCAGGCCGTAAAATCACTTGATCCGGATGGAAAACGCACAGGTCCTTTCTGACGGATAGAGCTGCAATTTCAGATATCCTTCTAGCTGAAGTTATTGCTATGAGAAACACCACTTTAAGGGTGAGATACTGAAGCGAAGTTTCCCTGAGAGGCTCGAAGGGAGGTTTAGTCAATGCCGTAAGGACTTTATTAAGGTCCCAAGTCAGGTATCTGTGAACCATTGGGGGGTGCAGGTTGGAAGCCCCTTTGAGAAAGGCCCTGATACGAGGATGGTGGGAGAGTGGCGCAGACGAGTCGCCAGAAACCACCATTGAAAGAGCCGAAACCTGTCTCCTCAGAGTGTTAGGGGAAAGACCCCTGTCTAGGCCATCTTGCAGGAAAGCCAGAACCTGCGAAACGGAAGGGGAGAGCGGATCGATAAAAGATTGATGATACCATTTAGAAAAACAGTTCCAGGTTGCATTATAAATGCGAGTGGTGGAAGGGCATCTCGCTGCCATGATGGTAGTGATGACCTGGGCTGATAAACCCTCTGCTCTTAGTTTTTCCCGCTCAACCTCCAGACGGCCAACTGGAGCCACTGCGGATCTGGATGGAGGAGAAGGCCCTGGGACAGGGAGATCTTGTCCCGTGGAATCCTCCATGGTGGGGCCACCGACAGATCGCAAAGGTCTGCGAACCATGGTCTCCTGGGCCAATACAGTGCCACTAGAAGAATCTCCGCCCTCTCTAGTACCAGTTTCCGAATCACCCTTGGGATCAAAGGGAGAGGAGGAAAGGCATACAGAAGACCACAAGGCCAAGGGCAACGCAGGGCATCGTAATTCTCCGCTCCGTTGGTGGGGTATCGAGAGAAGAATCTTGGTGTCTGGGCATTGTGCGGAGATGCGAATAGGTCTACCAGAGGCAGGCCGAAGATCGTTGCTGCCTGCTTGAACAGAAGAGGATGAAGGCGCCATTCCACTTGGTCCAACGTGGCCCTGCTGAGCCAATCTGCGCGAACATTGGAGACTCCCGAAATGTGCTCCGCTCTGATGGATAGAAGGTGTGTTTCTGACCATCGACACAGCCGCTCGGCCTCTCACATGAGACGAAGAGAGTGAGTACCCCCTTGGCGATTGATATGCGCCTTGGTTGTGGTGTTATCGGTTAGAACCAGTATGTGATTTCTTTGTACCTGAGGGAGGAAAACCTTCAGGGCCAAGTACACTGCGTGGAGCTCCAGCCAATTGATGCTGCAATGCCGCTCGGCGGCCGACCAAATGCCCTGGGCTGAAAGGGAGTGCAGATGGGCTCCCCATCCAAAGAGAATTGCATCTGTAGTGAGCGTGACTCTTGGAGGATCCTTGAACAGATGGCCCCTGTTGATAGAAGGTCTTGTCCACCATAGAAGAGAGGCGAGGACTCTTGGAGGGACCTTCACCATGATGTTGGAGTTGCTGTGACCGGAGCATTGATATGGCAGAAGGAACCACTACAACAATCTAGAATGTAAACCTGCCCATGGAATAATAGAAATACAGGAAACTAGTTTCCCCAGTAGCTTGGATAAATCAAGTAAAGAGGCTTTACCAGACTGCCTAATGGACTTGACAGAAGTTTGTATGCTGACGAATCTATCGTGGGAAAGGAAAACCTTTTCCATCACCGAATCAATGACAGCTCCTAAATGGGCTAAATGGGTGGAAGGAATAAGTTGACTCTTTTCCCAGTTAACAAGGAAACCGTGAGCTTGCAGCACCGAAAGGGTTGTGACGGTGTCACGTATAGCCCGAGTTTGGTTGGGCGAAACAATTAAAATGTCATCAAGGTAATAATGAAGCCGGATTGGAAAGTGCCTGAGGTGGGCCGCTAGAGCTGCTAACACCTTAGTAAATGTCCTTGGGGCTGAAACAAGGCCAAAGGGAAGGGCCACATGCTGAAAATGCTGATTATTATAACAAAACCTCAAGTATTTAGAATGCGAAGGGAGGATAGGGATATGGAGATAAGCCTCGGATAAATCCACTGAAGTCATCCAGTCTCCCTTTCTGATGCTCTGCAAAATGGATTGAAGGGTATGCATTTTAAATCTATGCCGGACAATATATCGATTAAGCCTCTTCAAATCCAAAATGGGCCTCCAGCCTCCAGAATGCTTAGGGACTAGAAAGAGGAGAGAATAGAACCCCTCTCCCCGTTGTGAGGCAGGCACGGGCTGGATAGCCCTAATATCTGCGAGATGTTTGATAGCTGATGACATGAGCTCCCGCTTGGTCGGGTCCCTGGAGAGGGAAGAAACCATGAAATGATCCGGTAGTGGAGAATGAAACTGGAGAGAAAGACAGTGTCTCTGACCCAAACATCTGAAGTGGATGTTTCCCATTGTTCAGCAAAAAGTCTAAGGCGACCGCCAATGAGATAGGAGGCAGGAGATTTATCTGGGCCTCCGGGACGCCCTATTTCCTGAACCTCTGAAGGACCTCCTGTAGCTTCCTCCCCTCCTGCCTCTATCACCTGAGTCGCTTCTGTCCTGATAGGTCGGCCGAAAGGACGACGAGGCCTGAAATTGAGGGGAGAAGGAATGCTGGAAGAAGGGACGAAAGGAGCCCCTCCGAAATGGTTGGGACCCTCTGGCTTCTATTTACGAAAAAGGGACGGGAGAAATTTCTTCTTATTACGCGTCTCCATTAATAACGGTTCTAAAGCAGGACCGAACAGCTTCCCTCCCGAAATGGGGGTTAAGGCTAACTGGGATTTATTTTTGACATCGGCGTGCCATTGCCATAGCCAAAGCAGCCGACAGGCAGCCATGTGCGAGGATATGGCCCGGGCCGAGAACTTCAAGGAGTGAAAAGTGGCATCGGCCGCAAATTCAGCCGCGGCCGTGAGCTTGGCGATTTCCTGCTGGGCTCTGGTGTTGGAAGCGGGAACATGCTGCTTAAGTTGTTTAAGCCACCTTATGGAAGAGCGGGTAAAAAAGGAGGCACCTGTGGCCGACTTAATGGCCCAAGCATCTGACTGATGCGCCCGCCGGAGCGCCAATTCCATACGTTTATCCTCAGGTTTAAGTGCCTCTAGAGCGTCAGTGGGATTGGAAGAAGAAGCCAATCTAATGATAGGGTCGTCTACCTCCGGAGTAGCCAGCAAGGCTGAGAATTCCGGATCGAGATTGAACAGCCTCTTATCCTGGTTAGAAGGGGCAGGAGAGGGCCCTGTCAATGTGAGTTGTCTTGCTACGAGATCGGAAAATATTGGGGGGGGGGGGTAGGAATTACCTCAGCCTCAATGACCGGATGAGTGAAAATGGAGTCTTCTTGACTCCCCGTGGTAGCTGGAGACGGCTCAGAGGTAGACGGAGAAAGAAGACCTGAAATGCTTTTAGCCTTGAATAATAAAGATTTAAAGAACTGAGGTTTGAACAGGCCCACCATAGTCGGTTGCTCAGGGGAAATGCCTTCGTCTTCCGACATTTCCTCCTCCATGGGGTTCAGGGCAAATAGGGGCTCTGAATAATGCAGTGACCCTCGATTGGAACCTTCCTCTTCCCCTACAGACTGAAAGTCCCCTTCCTCCTCCACCAGGGCCTCCTCACCCTCCAGACATGGAACTTCCAGTTGAAGAGGTACCTGTCCCTGTTGGGAAGCCGACTCGGCGATAGGTCTAGTAGACACGGATTGACATCCAGGTGCTATCCCTTGAGGCTCTGTCCTCGAGAGTTGCTGCATGCCTTCAGCGATCCCTTGACGGATGGCGAGCTGCATCCACTCCTTGATACTGTCTGGGATAATAGAAGAAGCCAGGTCTTGGCGTAGGCCCACTGCAGTTGGCGTAAAGGTTGCCTTGGGGGCGCGAGGGGACTGGAGACTCCGTTTGAACTACACCTGGAGGGGGAAGACTGTCCTGGAGGGGGGGAATGCACAGAAAGAGAGGGAGGAGCAAGAGCTACAGAAGGCGAGTCCTTTGAGCGTTTGCTAAATTCTTTCTCCAGAGCCTTATGACGCCTCAAGGCATCCCTTTGGGAGGCACTGGAGGAATCCTTGTCCCTTGTACGCAAATAGTGGGTCTTGGATTTGGCCTTTAAGGAAGGCCCACTCGGATTTCCCTCTGCCATGATACCCAGAATATAGGAGAGGTGGTTGGTGCACCAAGGAATTCGGCCTATCGCTCTAGCCGGTTTTCCTAAGGTTGAGCCATGTCCCCCTTTTGGAAAGGAAATTCCCTTAACTATCTATCTACTAGTAACAGCTGAAGAATAATCAAAAAAAAAATTCTTTCTTTCTTTTTTTTTAAATATATAAAGGTGGGCGGAGCCCAAAGATAATCAAATTGAAAGGAAACTCAATAAACAACTAGCTAATTAACAACAGTGTAAAAGGGGAGGCCAAATTCAATGCTGAGGCCAGTGAGAAAAAAACAACCCCTATATATAAATATAAGTAAAATATCCACAGACCAAAAAAGGGGTTAAGAAGGCCTCCTAAGGCAGCCTCCCAGCGAACTTGGAAGGTACTTGCCTGCATCTCTGCGTAAGTTGCGGGCAATCACAAGAACCAACAAGGCAAATGAAAGCAATAGAGAATAACAGGGCACGGAGCCACAGTATTCTCAATAAAATCAGGCTTCATGCGGTCTATTACACTGAGGGCCTACCAGCAACCACACAACTTAAAAGGCTCAAACAAAATGGCACCAACCACGAGGCGCGCCTAAAATGGCCGCCCGTAGTGGCGCTAATAACCCAGAGACGCACCAGCCCTTAAACGGAAGAAAAAGGCAAGGAAAATCAGAAGAGCTGGGAGAAGAAGCAGAGCTTCCTCTGATTGCGTTAGTGGGCGGAAGACGCAACGTAGAGAAATAAATCCGAACAAAAAAGGCTGCTCCTAGGAGCGCAAATTAAGAAAGGCAGAGGGAGAAGGGGGGGTGGGGGGGCAAAGGCTCCGACTCCCCCTAACTCCCCCCTAAAGGCGAAAAACCTCACCTAGCAAAAATTTGGGACCACACAGTCAAGCGCAAGGAACAAGGATAAGAAAAAGCAAACCTGATATAAGGATTTTAAACAAGGAATCTGAAACGGCCAAGGAACAAAAATAGCTGCCTGTCTGTCGAAGGCTGAGCTAAAACTGGGGGAACGCATGGAGGAGTCACATGGAGGAGGAGGGCGTTCCTTCAATTATAGCTCAGCCTGTATGACACGAGATGCGAGCACCTCCCACTCTCTGGATGCTCGCAGCAGTTCGACGGAGAAAGGGATATCCTGTGCGGGGGAATTTTCCAAGGGGGGGCCACCGATAGGTTGCGGAGGTCCGCAAACCATGGGTGCCTGGTCCAGTACAGTGCCACTAGAATCAGCTCTGCTTTCTCAGAGATGAGCTTCTGGATGACTCTGGGGACCAGGGCCAACGGAGGGAATGCATATAGAAGCCCTGTGGGCCGGGGCAACGGAGGGCGTTGTGATTCTCGGCCCCGTGGGAGGAGTACGAGAAAAGCCTGGGGAATTGGGTGTTGAGCGGGGATGCGAAGAGGTCTACTGACGGGAGACCGAACATCATGGTTGCTTCTCTGAACAGTGACGGGTGGATGCGCCACTCAGACTAGTCCACCGTGGTCCTGCTCAGCCAATCTGCTTGCGTGTTTAAGACCCCTGAGATGTGCTCGGCTTTGAGGGAGAGGAGATTGCGCTCCGCCCAACGGCGGAGGCGCTCAGCCTCTCTCATCAAACTTACGGACTGGATGCCCCCTTGTCGGTTGACGTGAGCCTTGGCGGTGACGTTGTCCATGAGTATCAGGACATGCCACCCGCGTACATGAGGGAGGAAGTGTGCAGGGCCAGGTGGATGCCGCGAAGTTCCAACCAGTTTATACTGCGTGTCCGTTCTACCTGTGACCATTTGCCCTGTGTCGAGAGCGAGTGGATGTGAACGCCCCATCCAGACAGGCTGGCGTCTGTGGTGAGGGTGAGGCGTTGGGGTTCCTTGAAGCAATGTCCCTTGTTGATGGCGGAACTGGTCCACCAGAGGAGAGACGTTAGGACCCTTGAAGGCACCTTGACTGTGGCCTTTGAATTGCTTCTGCCGGTCCTTTGGAACAGGAGCAGGAACCACTGTAGGGATCTAGTGTGTAAACGGGCCCAGGGAACAATGGAGATACATGAGACCATTTTACCGAGTAATTTAGACGATTCTAAAGGTGTTACCTTCCTTGATCGTCTGATATGTTTGACAGTTTCCTGGATGCTATGGAATCTCTCGGAGGAAAGGAAAACCTTTCCCTGAACCGAGTCAATGACGGACCCCAAGTGGGTGATCCGTGTAAATGTTAACAGATGGCTCTTCTGCCAGTTTACTAGGAACCCATGGTCTTGGAGGGCAGAGAGAGTAGCTCTGATATCCCTTTCTGCTTGGGGTCTGGAGTGAGGCAGGATGAGGATGTCATCCAGGTAACAGTGGAGACGAACCGGGAAGTCCCTGTTGCTGTAAGTTATCACCAATCTGCCAAATGAACGCCTGAGGCTGGAATGAGGCCTCTGGCAGCTGGAGCTCCCAGGCAACAACTGGGAGGGATAGGCTGCAAGCTTCTGCCCTGAGCGTGCTGCAGAAGCCAACTAGTGTATGCCAATTGTGATTAAAATCTAGTAGCTCTCACAGGCTGGAAGGCCTATGACAAGAACTAGTCCCTTCGCAGCCCAATGAGGCCTTTAAATATAGCGCCCGACACGCGGCGTCACCCAAAATGGCGGCCGCCCACGATCTCTTATCCACGGGCCGCTCAGAGCAATTAAAAAGCCTCTCCAGCACATCTAGAGGCCGGAAAGGCAGCCAGGTAAACTATTCGCCCTTTCCTGGGGCGATCGGCGTTCGCGGTGGGGGGGAACACCAGCTGCGCTTATCAGCGCGATCAAATGGAGCCGCTGCGATTGCGGCACGGAGAAGTGGCAGGGAAAGGAGCCGAATTGGGGGGGGAGGATTGGCGCCGGAGCGCGAAAGCTGCCTGCTCGTTATCCCCCCTGGGGGAGAAAAACGCGCTCCCCTGCTACAGCTACCTGAAGTGCGTAGAAGCTAAGTAAGAGCCAAGAATAAAAGGCAAACCTGAAAAAGTAAAGGACTTTGCAGCAATTAGCTTGAATCGGCCAAGGAGTGGAAATACACAGCCTAATCTCACGAAGGCTGAGCGTAAAACTGGGGAATGCAAGGAGCCACGTGAGGGAGGGAGGAGCATTCCTCAGTAATTAAGCTCAGCCTTCAACGACGCAGACTGAAGCACCTCCCACTCTCTGGATGATCCGAACGGCTCTCAGGAGAAAAGTTCTACATTGTAGCTGCTCTCTTTCTCTTCAGATAAGACTATCATTTAAGCCTTTCTATTTATAATTTCACTGTCAGGCCAAAATAACCTTGGAAGCATGTGTACAGATCTTTATCACTGTTTTAGCTTGTTTCCAATAAGGGCTTTCTGGTCTTTATTCTGTAATTGTATTACATAGCTGTGTAGGTTTTTCTCCTCTTTCATTAAAGATCCCTTTGAAGGGCCCCACTTGACAAAAAGCATCTCAATAAATAAATCAACTGCTGGTAATCCTGACATATCCACTTCAGCTAATTCAAGAACCTACACTAAGCAGCTTTACCATTTTTAAAATAACCTAATTCAGTAATGGACTAATCTGCTCTACACAATGGAAGTCTGTGTTCATATCAGTTTAATTGCAGTGTTAGATATCTCAAGAATAGCAATAGATACTGTTGTTTCAATGGTATCCCCCCAGTTTCTACAATTCTAATTCCGCTTTATTGGCTTTTAAATGGGCTTTGAAAAGCTTTTTAGCTGCTTTTAACTAATATCCTGGGCTGAACATTCTACATTTTAACTGCTATTATACATGATTTCTAAATTGTTTCAACCGTACTGTTAATGTATAAACACCTCCTTCCAAATCAGAAAAATGTGCAGTTGCAATGCATTGCTACTACAATTGATTTTTCTTAAAATGAAAAGATATTAGAATACAATGAATAAGTAAAATAGAATGAATAAAGGTGCAGCAAGAAGCAAAGACACCTGGGCTGTCTAAAAGATTAACATGTCTGGAGTGACTTTGCAAAGATTAGTTTAAATCCTAGCATAGAATAGCAGATTTCATCCATTTGTACACAAAAGGCATCCACTTTAAGGCAAATCTATCACTTTTTGCAATGGAGATGAACTTTACAGCTTTACAGAACTTGTTAACTTTACAGCTGTTTGCAAAATTCAGACAGCATGAATAGTAATAATCACAATAATAATGAAGTATTACACTCTAACACCAATTCCACTTGGGTCTTCCAGCATGAATATACCCCAAGGTTCATTTTGTCCTCCCCAGTCCCCTAGTCATATCAGGAAGTCAAGAACTTTATTTTTTAAAAAACTACTTTTTATAAATTAGGAAACGATCTACTTTTGCTTTCATTTTGGTGATAAAAGATTAAGAGAGAGAATGATACGTGGTCTGAAAACCCTGAGAGCTTCATTCTGTTTCTGTGTTTGTAAGGCAGTTTTAAACAGGTATCTGTGATTTACGACCAGGTGCTTATTAGTCATTTGAAGTTATGACACGCCTCCACAGAGCTACTTATAGATTCAAACTAGTTTCTATGAACACCCTCCCCATGCAATTACATGGGTGCACTTTGGATGCTTGGTAACTTTACAGCTGTTTGCAAAATTTTGTAGTCACAGGAATGTGATTTATGATTTATTTATTTTTGCCAGAAATTGGAGTTTCCATTTTCCAGCAAAAAAAACACCCCATTGTGAACACAATAAAGGTTGTAAAATTGGATGTGGTCACATAGTGACCCATTTAACAACCAGCACAACTTACAATTATAATTCTTGGCTCAATTTACATCTGTAAGTCAAAGACTACTTGTATCAAATCATACTGTTAGTACATTTCAGGTCAGTATTTTACTGGCCAAATTCCACCCCTGCAACTATACAGAAGCTAGGAAAAGACTGAGTTAAATTATACTAAAGGTACATCCTAATTTCCAGTGTTCAATTACAAATCAGCACCTAGCAGACCTTGGATAAGGAGTTAGACTGGTGATATTTTTATGGGAAACTCCTTGGAAACTGACTAGGCTAGAAAACCAAAAAGCATTCTGGAAAAAAGGCAATGGCAACCTGTTGATGCTAAGAAAACTGTTTGGAGATGTCCATGAATTCCTGAGAGATTGAAGTGAACCCAAGAGGACTTTACTGTTACCAGCAGTTAATTAGTATCTAAATTAACAGCCTACGCAAATGTCTAATCTGGCGTTGTTTTATTCCTCAATAATATAAAATCGGTTTATTTGTTGTCTGAAAATATTCTGCAAAGTCTCTAATACAAACTTATAAATATTTCATTTTTACCCTCAGAGCCTGAAAGGAACAGAGGCAGAAAAACAAAAGGATGAATTAAATAAAGTGTCATGCCAACCGTGACACCAGATTGTGAGAGCCAATTCGCAAAAAAGCTGCCATAATTAACTTGGTCAGACATAAATCTGTGAAAAGGGTATTTGCCCCTGACTCTAATCCCCAGACGTGTTAGGGGTACACTTCAGAATGAAGCACCACTTTTATTTTCCAAGAATTATGATAGCATTGGGGAGCAATCATGCTTCAAAGCAAACAGCAAGCTTCCAGCACAGGAATTGGCAAACTGCTCTGAAGTATGCCAGAAGTATTTCCTCATTCTATTTTTGATCTAGAACAGGGGTGTCAAACTCAATTTCATTGAGGGCCACAGTAGGGTTGTGTTTGACCTCAGGGGAGCCAGGGTGGTCAGCGTGGCTGGAGTGGGCGTGGACAGGGTAGGCGTGGCCAGCTCGACCTCACTCATCAAGGCTCCGTTTTTGGCCCTCTTGGGCTCCATTTTTGCTGGCAAAGGCACCATGGGCTGATCCTTCGCTGTTTCCAGGACGGCCCTGCAGGCCAGATCTAAGCACCCTGTGGGCTGGATCCAGCCCACAGTCCTTGAGTTTGACACTTAGAAGAATCCTTTTAAAAAATACAAATTGTTGGACCTCAAGAAAGATAACCACAAGTACTTAACACCCATGGACATCCGAAGGAACGTTCTGAAGTATGACAATCAACAAAATTGCTTTTAAAAGTATTCTAGGGTGTACTCATAAAAAAATAAGACAATTTTCTAATTTGTTGTTTCATGCCAAAATGTGGTTTGCTGCATGCTGCATGCATAATGTCATTGTTTGTCTGCTTCTTTTAGAAGTGCCATACATGATCAATTCCATTGTGGATAACAAGATAGGTCTGCATTTCATTGTACAGTATGTTAAACACATGGTTTAATATGGCTTTATATTAACCATAATATGGCTTAATGTTAAATAAAGACCAGAGTTGGCTATCACTTCAACTAAAGGAAATTGTTGATAGAAAGTGAAACTTGAGTTGTGTGTTTAAAAAAAAAACCTTTAGTTATACAAATTGCTGGGTCATAATGAAAACAACACAGGATTCAGGATAAGGTACAAATATTGACAAAAAAAATTAAGGTTATCAGGAACAGTCAAGAGGTTCGTGTACTTCCCCCACTACTCCTTTAGAAGATTCACTAAAATATAAATTATAGGACATATTTAAAAATAACTTCTAGTTCAGGACTCCAAGCATGCCAATTGCACAAACTCACATACAGAATTACATTATGGAATGTATGTATGAATCTAGTCTCACCAATATAAAGGCAAAGTTTCCTCTGTCCAGTTGTGTTTGACTCTAGGTGTTCATCACCTTTTCTTTACCAAGAGAGCCAGCGTTGTCTGAAGACTTTTCTGTGGTCATATGGCCAATAAGACCTTACTTCGAGGGACACACAATGCTGTTACTTTCCCACCAAAGTAGTACCACTTTTATCTACCCTTATTTGCATGTTTTCAAACTGCTAAGTGTGCAGGAGCTGGGACAAGTTATGGGACCCCCCCCCCCCCCCAATCGTGCAACTTGGGACTTGAACTCTATCAGCTTTTTAGCTGACAAGTTCAGCGTCTTTAGCCATCAAGTCACTGTGCCCTTCTCACCATTATAGTGAACAGCAATTCTTTTCCATTTTAATCAAATGGAAGCTATGCAAACCTTCATATTTGGATAAATGTCATTTTTATCTGATTTATACAGCTACTAATTTCACACAAGTAACTCTGGAGGCCTTACCAAAAACGCACTAAATCTCATACTATCTTAATGTTAGGTTCATTTTACAACGTGTCTTTTTTTTCTTGCTAGTATATAATAAGCTGGGCCTGCTTATTTTTGGACCAATCCTGGATAGATTCATTGGTTATGACCAGGATTTGATCAACCAGTATGTTGTCAAGCCTCACATCATGGGTTGAATTATTGGCCCAGAGTCACCAGCTGGCTTTATGCCTAAAGTGAGGCTAGAATTTACAGTCTCTGCCAGCTGTCTTAACCACCAATCAAACCAGCTCTCTTTAAGAAAGCAGAATCTACACAGCTTGAAATTGATAGGTTTAGGTTGAGATATAGATAATTGAATTCTCCTTTATTTTAATGGCCAAGGAAGCTCTGAAGTAATTTGCACAAGTTCAATTGGAAATACCAAAAATCTTGGGAATAAAAAGTGTCAGCTTTACCCAAAATGCTGCCACTTGCAGAGCCACAAGGAATGTTACCCCAGAGAATAGAAGAAAACATGATCTGTGAAGTTTGTGAAGAGGACAACTTCATTTTTTAAAAAATCTGTATAATCATTTCAAGCTTTTATTATATAAAATTAATAGTTTAAAACAGCAATAATCCTTCACTCCCATCTCATGCATTCATTTACACTCCTAACTACAAATACCATTCTTAACATTCCACTGGACTGTTATCCTGGATAAAACAGCATGGAGGAATCCTCCTGGAGAGGACTAGCTAAAGCAGGGGTATGAAACTCGTGGCCTGCGAGCTAAATGCATCATGCACTGGCCATGCCCACCCCCATTTTAGTGAAGGGGGGAAAGTTGCGATACGTCATGTGACGATGTGTCATCATGAATTTGACACCCCTGGGCTAAAGGATTTTTTTGAAGCACCTTGTCAAAGCTCATCCAATCAAGCAGAATTATCAAAAACCTTAAAAACCGGTAAATTGGTGATTCACGCAAGGAAACCCGGTTATGCTGTTCTGAAATATGAGTACTTGACCTTTATTTCTTATTAACAATTTGTTAAATTGCAGTAATGGCAAAGCATTCTTTGAACATAATATTTCAATATGTCAGAACAAAAGAGCAGAAGGGTCAGGCACTGGTTGTTTGCATGACAATGAATTTTCCTCTTCCATTCCGATTGTCACAATTGTCTATGTTTATGAAAATCAACTTCTCACATAAAACAGATTAATAAGACACAAAATGGCACCTGCTTCCAAACCTGATGCTAGTAAATTAAACCCAGAAAGCTTTAGGAAAGTTTGTTTCCACTCCCAAGAATAAATAGAGGAAAAACAAAAAATAGTTAAGCAAAGACATACATAGTTGTCATTATCTGAGAGCACAGGAGTATGTAGCAGTGTGATGTAACATGGCATCAATACAGAATTCTAGATACTAGGAACAATGGGCATTATGCAAGCGACCTTTCAGTTCTACAGTCAGGCCTTTCTTTGATCTTCTCTCAAACTCCATGTGTACAAGCCAAACCAGTTCAAAAGGAAACCTGAGGACTTGCAGTGATAGAAAAGGGAGAAAGAATCTGTACAACTAGCAGATGCCCTTCTGTCAGCAGAATGACCCATTTGATGCAATTCATAAATAGAAAGGGAGTTTATTCTCCTATTTTCCAAGCTAAACATGTTGCAGCAAATACTAACTGTAATTAGAGCCAGAAACTGATTTGATAATAATAATTAGGCCTTGTGCTCAGAAATTCTTAACGTTGGTACTATATAATAGTTCACCCCAGGTGTCTCAGAAAAGGAAACAAAGGGAATTTGAACACATTAACCTTAAAGCAAATTAATACTAAGAAGATAATTCAAAGCAACAAACATTGTTGGAGAGGGGCATATCATGTGGAATTCAGAATGCCAATTATAACACTTAAACACTTTCTTATTGGAAACATAGCCTTTAACCTGCTACTCCCAAAAAGCCAGAACTTCAACTAAAAGTGTTCTGATTCAGAGCTGAATGGTACCACCTGCTAACAATTTTCCTGCCCCAAATAGACCTTGCAACTCTGCTAGATTTGTAGAATCACTTGCCAACTGATTTAGAATTTTTACTATGAGGTTTGTAGCCTGTTAATACCTAATAAACTGAATTTTGCTACAGAGCAATCCATTTTCTCATTTCCTTTACACTGGTTCTGCTGCTTTGATTCTTAAACCTAACCATTGTTTATTTATTTAAAAAATATTAATAGATTTATTTATTCTGGGAGTTGAAGTCCACAAGTCATAAAGGGGCCATCATTCCCCACCTCTGACATACAGGGTAAATCTTGGGCCAAGCATTTTTACTTTCCATCCCTGGTAGCAGCACAAGTCTGCAAGCTGCAGATCTTAGTAAAATAAAGATACCTGATCTTGGCTTCATCTCAGTTTCTTTTTTCCAATCAAACTTTCTGTTCACAAATGAGTTGCAAATATATTAAGCCTTAAACATGAGTCTGAATTGAATACTTTTAACTCCTGTTATTAAAAGGCATAATAAGTATAATCACCTAAAGGAGAGTTTATTCAGTAAAAAAGAAAAGAACTAAAATTAAAATCATCTCAAAATATTGGTCTCTTTCCCCTTTAAGGAAATACCTAAAAATATAACATTCTTTCACAATAAGCTACAGTTGTATGTTTGCAAGATTTATTTTTTAAAATGCTTTTTCACTTTGTCTTCCCCAAAGTATAAAAAAAAATACAGAGAAACAGGTCTTGCTTCCAAAATACACACACACAAAACATGCTCTTGCTTTAACATATTACAAAACTTACAAAGTTTCATGCAATGAGGTAATTGAGTTAAAATATGTCAGAACATCAGCTAAACAGCTAACTTCTTCTAATTCTTCCTATCCCTAGGGGCAGCCATTTTGCTTAAACAAAAAAATTCCAAAACTCAGTGCTGATGGTACTGACTGCCAACTCATAGCTTAAAAAAAAGTCTGCCAAAAAAGCTGTGAAAAATTAGATCCTAAGTTGGACAAACTCACACTCTTTGTAGATTGCTGTGCAAGTGGAATGCTCAGCAAAGTACCAACTGGGAGTTATTTGAAATAAATCTCAAGAAAGGTAAGGATCATCTGGTAGATTAATAATAGAAACTCCTGACCAGCAGTTCAAAAGCCAGATTCCTCCAATGAAGTCAAGAGGAATTCCATCTAACTTTTAGCACAGGGGTGTCAAAATCGCAGTGTCACATTGTCATCATGTGATGTATCATGACTTTTTTCCCCTTTGCTAAACCGGTGCTGGGGATGGCCAGCAAGTGACATGTTCAGCCTGTGGGCCACAAGTTTGACACCCTTGTGTTCTAGCATATTTATCAAATCAAAGGTAACATGCACAAATGCCAAAAAAAAAATATTGCATTCAGTAGGAGTTCCACAGTGCAAAAGTATTACCATGGATGCATACATGTTTGCTTTATTTTATTTATTTAAAATATTTACATATCCATCCATCTAATGTATCATAATAATATTTACATAGCCATCCATCTAATGTATCATAATAATAATAAAACAATAACAAGTGTAATTCCTGAGCTCTAGCCACATAACACCCCAAAGCTTGTGGGAATGGGCGTTGGTCCTTACCTGACACGCCATTTCTCTGGAGCCATGAGGACAATCCAGAGAGTGGGAGGTGCTTCAGTCTGCGTCATTGAAAGCTGAGCTTAATTACTGAGGAATGCTCCGCCCTCCATCACGTGGCTCCTTGCATTCCCCAGTTTATGTGAAGTCGAGAGTGAAGAGAAGATCGTGCTCTCATCTTACTATGCTAAAAGGTTCATTGACCGAAACAAGACCCCACCAGATGGTGAAATAAAAGGGTGGGGCTGGATGATCCTCACGGCTCCAGAGAAATGGTGTGTCAGGTAAGGACCAACGCCCATTCTCCTGAGAGCCGGTCGGATCATCCAGAGAGTGGGACATACCAAAGCTTGGCTGTCCTACAGGAGGGACTGTGTCTGGTTCTGTAGTCCCTGCGGTTCTTTGAGGACTCGCTGGAGAACTCGTCTACCAAACGAAGTCTCCGCCGAGGCAAATATGTCAATCTTATAGTGCCTGATGAAGGGAGATGGGGATGTCCAGGTGGCTGCCCGACAAATATCGGCAATTGGAGCCTGGGTGGCCCAAGCTGCCAAGGTGGCTGCCCTTCTGGTGGAGTGTGCTGTTATTCCACTGGGAACCAGCAGAGCCTGGGACAAGTACGCTTTGGAAATAGTAGCTCTAATCCAGTGGTTGACGGGGACACCTTATGGCCTAATGATTTGGGCTGAAAGGAAAGGAATAGGGATTTGGGCCTCCTGAAGGGCTGGGTACACTTAATGTAAATGCGGAGGGCCCGTCTTACATCCAGGGTATGCCAAAGCTTCTCCCTTTCCCGCGAGGGATTGGGGTAGAGGTTCGGAAGTATAAATTCCTGTGCCCTTTGGAAGGCTGAATTGACCTTGGCAAGAAAGTAGGGTCCGGTTGGAGAACCACCCGATTGGCATGGAAGATGCAAAGGTCCCTCCTCACCGAAAAGGCTGCTATCTCTGATATTCGGCGAGCCTAAGTAATGGCCATCAGGAACACGACTTTGAGTGTTAGAAACTAGAGTGAGGATTCCCTTAGAGGCTCGAAGGGTTGTTTAGTAAGGGACACAAGGACCTTATTGAGGTCCCAGATAGGGTATCTATGTACGGTTGGAGGACACAAGTTAGAGTCTCCTCTGAGAAATGCCCTAATGCGAGGGTGGAGGGAAAGGGAACCCAGGTTGTCGCAAACAATGACAGTTGAGAGGGCTGCGAACTGACGCCTCGGGGAAAGACCTTTCCTCAGACCCTCTTGGAGGAATTCCAAAACTTGAGGGATGGAGGGTGAGAGCGGGTTGACCTGGAGACTATGGCACCACTTGCAGAGCCCCTGCCAAGTGACATTGTATATTCTGGTTGTTGAGGGCCGCCTGGTGGCTAAAATGGTATCAATAACCTGGTCAGAGAACTGCTCCTTCCTTAGACGTTCCCGCTCAACCTCCAAACGGCTAACTGGAGCCACTGAGGATCCGGGTGTTGGAGGGGCCCCTGGGAAAGGGATATCCTGTGTGGGGGAATTTTCCAAGCGGGGGCCACTGATAGGTTGCAGAGGTCTGCAAACCATGGGCGCCTGGTCCAGTAGGGTGCCACTAGAATCAGCTCTGCTTTCTCGGAGATGAGCTTCTGGATGACTGGGGACCAGGGCCAACGGAGGGAATGCATATAGAAGCCCTGTGGGCCAGGGGCAATGGAGGGCGTTGTGATTCTCGGCCCCGTGGGAGGGGTACCTCGAGAAAAATCTGGGGAATTGGGTGTTGAGCGGGGATGCGAAGAGGTCTACTGACGGGAGGCCAAACATCATGGTTGCTTCCCTGAACGGTGACGGGTCGATGCGCCACTCGGACTGGTCCACCATGGTCCTGCTCAGCCAATCTGCTTGGGTGTTTGAGACCCCTGAGATGTGCTCAGCTTTGAGGGAGAGGAGATTGCGCTCCGCCCAACGGCAAAGGTGCTCGGCCTCTCTCATCAAACTTATCGACTGGGTGCCCCCTTGTCGGTTGACGTGAGCCTTGGCGGTGACGTTGTCCATGAGTATCAGGACATGCCGCCCGCGTACGTGGGGGAGGAAGTTGCGCAGGGCCAGGTGGATGGCCCGAAGTTCCAACCAGTTTATACTGCATGTGTGTTCTACCTGTGACTATTTGCCCTGTGTTGAGAGCAAGTGGATGTGAGCGCCCCATCCGGACAGGCTGGTGTCTGTGGTGAGGGTGAGGCATTGGGGTTCCTTGAAGCAGTGTCCCTTGTTGATGGCGGGACTGGTCCACCAGAGGAGAGACGTTAGGACCCTTGAAGGCACCTTGACCGTGGCCTTTGAATTGCTTCTGCCGGTCCTTTGGAACAGGAGCAGGAACCACTGTAGGGATATAGTGTGTAAACGGGCCCAGGGAACAATGGAGATACATAAGACCATTTTACCAAGTAATTTAGACGATTCTAAAGGTGTTACCTTCCTTGATTGCCTGGTATGTTTGACAGTTTCCTGGATGCTATGGAATCTCTCGGAGAAAAGGAAAACCTTTCTGTGAACCGAGTCAATGATGGACCCCAAGTGGGTGATCCATGTAGATGGCAACAGATGGCTCTTCTGCCAGTTTACTAGGAACCCATGGTCTTGGAGGGCAGAGAGAGTAGCTCTGATATCCCTTTCTGCTTGGGGTCTGGAGTGAGGCAGGATGAGGATGTCATCCAGGTAACAGTGGAGACGAACCGGGAGGTCCCTGAGGTGGACTGCTAGGGCCGCGAGGACCTTAGTGAAGGTTCTCGGGGCCCAGGCCAATCCAAAGGGAAGGGCCACATATTGGAAATGGTGATGGTTGTAGCAGAACCTGAGGAATTTGGAATGAGAGGGCCGGATTGGGATGTGAAGATACGCCTCTGAAAGGTCTATAGAGGATAGCCAGTCTCCCTGCCTGATGGCCAGTAGAATGGACTGTAGGGTGTGCATCGTAAACCTGCGGTAGGTCAGGTAACAGTTAAGGCGTTTCAGGTCTAGAATAGCCCTCCATCCCCCTGAGGATTTGGGGACCACGAAGAGGTGGGAGTAAAACCCCTGCCTCCGCTGGGATGGTGGTACAGGTTGTATGGCCTGAATGGTGAGGAAATGGTGGATAGCTGAATCCATTGGGATCCTTGGAGGGGGGGATGCCATAAAAAAATCGGGGGGGTGCACTGGAATTCAAGCGCGAGGCCCAGTCTGATGGTGTCTCGGACCCAGGCATTGGAGATAGAGGAATCCCATCGGTCGGCGAAATGCTTGAGGCGTCTGCCGATGGGAAGGGAGGGATGGGATCTATCTGGGTCATCTAAGTACAAACCCCTGCTTGAGAAGGAGAGTTTATTCCAAATATTTGCCTTTGTCTGGGATCGAACTCACAACCTTCTGACTGTGAGGCAAGTGCTCCACCTCTAGGCCACCTGCCAAAGGGCTGCATCGGAAAGGCTTCCCTCCTGAACCCCTGAAGGGGCGCCTGTAGCTGCCACCCCTCCTGTTCCTGTCGCCCGATCGGCTCGATCCTTGGGCTGGAATGGCTGGTAGGAGGGGGGTCTCGGATGCCTGGGCGGGAAAGGATACTGGTAGAAAGGCCGGGGGAACCTCTCAGAAAAGGCTGAGATGCTCTTGACTCTGACCTACGAAAGAGGGGAGGAAGGAATTTTTTCTTGCTTCGGGTTTTGGATAACAATGGCTCCAGGGTGTACCAAATGGTTTGTCCCCCTTAATGGGGGCGGTGGCCAACTTAACCTTGTTTTTCACGTCCGCCTGCCAGTGTTTGAGCCAGAGCAGGCGGCGAGCTGTAACGTGAGAGGTTATTGCACGGGTGGAGAAATTAACCGTGTAGTAGGTGGCATCGGCCGAGAATTCTGCCGCGGCCGTCAATTTTGCGATGTTCTGATGTGCCCTTGCATTAGAGGGGGGAACATGTTGTTTCAGTTGGCGGAGCCACCAAATCAAAGACCTGGTGAAGAATGAAGTGGCTGTGGCCGATCTAATGGCCCAGGTGTCCGCTTGATGGGCCCTACGTAAGGCCAGTTCGGACCTCTTGTCCTCGGATTTCAGAGCCTCCAGGGGATCACTGGGGGAGGACGAGGGTGCTAAGCCCAATATGGGCTCATCTGCCTCGGGAATGTTAAGCAGGTTGCAGAAGCTCGACTCGAGGTTAAAGAACCTCTTGTCCTGGTTGGATGGGACCGGAGGGGCCCTTGTAGAGTCCAAATGGTTTGAAACTAGGTCGTGAAATATGGGTGGGGTCGGAATAACCTCCGCCTCCACCACGGGCTGCCTGAAAATGGTGTCCTCTTGTCCTTCCGCCAGGAAAAGGAGAACTGAGGAGGACTGAACAGACAGGCCAGAAATGTTCTTGGCCTAAAATCGGAGCGATTTAAACAGGTGTGGCTTGAACAGACTCACAACGGTGGGTTGATCGGGAGTGAGACCCTCGTCCTCGGACATGTCTCCTTCCATCGGGTCTATCTCCGACAGGGCTTCCCCGAACCAATCCAGGTCCTCTATGGCCTCCTCCAGTTCCCCTTCTGGGAGAGGCCTGTCCCCCTGCAAAGTACCTGACCATGAGTAGGGTCCAATCTGGGCGAGGACCTGGCTGATGGTGAGTCTGGACATCTGTTGAAGGCCGTCTGCTATCCCCTGGCAGATAGCCCATTCCAACCATGCCTGCATGTACGCAGGGATCTCGACTGTGGCAGCCTCCTCCTGGCGCAGACCAGCGGCCGTGGGCGTGAATGTAGCTTCGGGCAGCCGTCTGGTGGCTGGTACGGGGACTTGGTGTCCCTGGGATGAGCTGTGCCTGGAGAGGGAAGAGCAATCTGGAGGAGGGGGGTTGTCTGGAGGTAGAAGGAATGGAGGATGGTAGGGCTGGAAGCATGGGTTGTGCCTCTCTAGATCGCCTGTCAAATTCTTTCTCCAGTGCCCTATGACGTCTTAGGGCGTCTCTCTGAGAAGCATTGGAAGTATCCTTAGAGGCTTCCTTAGCCTGTTTGCGCAGGTGGTAGGATTTAGATCTGGCTTTCAAAGAAGGGCCTTCTATAATCTGCCATTATAGAAGAAAGGACTGAAATACCAATTTAAGGCGGTTGGCTCACCAAGTGTTTGACCTACAACAAAGGCCGGGTGTCTTTTCAGCTGGCCCGCGCCCCCCTTTTGGAATTTAGATGTATACAGCCTATAAAATTAATATTGTTATAATTATTAATATATATAAAACAATTAGTATTGAAACTATGTAATAGTCCTTTAGCGAGAAAGTTTATATATCTATAATATGCATGCATATATATATATATATATATATATATATATATATATATATATGTATATGTATATGTATATGTATATGTATATGTATATGTATATGTATATGTTTATGTATATGTATATGTATATGTATATGTATATATTTGTTTTCTTAAGTTTTCGCGGGTACTTACATGTCTGGCATTCAGCTTTGTTCGGGTATTTTCCCACGTGGTGCTTTTAAAGTTGTAGCAACGTTTCAGCAGAATCTCATCTGCCAGCCAATCAAGATACAAAAAGAGCCCCCCCCCCAAAAAAAAGACAGAAGATACTAGTAGCAGAACACAGCAAACTCCAAGACCAATAAACACAGACCAAGACTCTCAACCAATCAGGAGGAAGAAAAAACCATTCTGACACAGCAATAGGCTGCCCCAAATTTAAATCTGAAACCACTGTAAAAGTCTGACTCACAGAGAAACACCATACAGAAGCCTGATGATGGCAGATGAGATTCTGCTGAAACGTTGCTACAACTTTAAAAGCACCACATGGGAAAATACCCGAACAAAGCTGAATGCCAGATATATATATATATATATATATATATATATATATATATATATATATATATATATATATATATATATATATATATATATGTCTGGCATTCAGCTTTGTTCGGGTATTTTCCCACGTCATAATAGTGGTGCTTTTAAAGTTGTAGCAACGTTTCAGCAGAATCTCATCTGCCATCATCAGGCTTCTATAAGATGAGATTCTGCTGAAACGTTGCTACAACTTTAAAAGCACCACTATTATGACGTGGGAAAATACCCGAACAAAGCTGAATGCCAGACATGTAAGTACCCGCGAAAACTTAAGAAAACATATATATATAGTCTATATATATAGACCCAGAAGATGAACAGACCCATGGAACAGCTGTCCTGCCCTACATAAGAGGCACTACAGACAAAATTAGTAAGATACTATACAGACACCACATTAAGACTGCCTTCAAAACAGACAGAAAAATAGCAGCCATCCTCAGAAACCCCAAAGACAAAATTGACCTGGAAAATATATACGAAGTCCCCTGTGCATCATGCCCAGCCACATACATTGGACAGACCAATAGAAGAATAAGCACCCGCCTAGATGAACTCAAAAATTCAGTCAAAAAGCTGGAACACACTTTCTCACTAGTCCAACACATGGAAGCCACAGGTCATAGCATCAACTTCAATGGCACCAAAACCCTAGCCAATATAGAAAATCCCAGCCACAGAATCATCAGAGAAGCCATAGAGATTGAAAAAAGACCAGAAAGCATGAACAGAAGAGATGATTCCACCAGGCTGTCAATCATTTGGAAGCCTGCACTCACAAACAAAAAAATCTCCACACCACAAGCCAGGCAAACACCTGGGCACAAACAGATCCCCCCTGATACCTCCAGCTCAAACACACCCCAACCAGGCACCCAGATAAAACCCAGCTTCCTAACTAATGATAGCCGTCCATTTACCCGAAGCCAAGCTGCACTAAAGGCCTCCAATAAAGTAACACAATGTTGCCAGCCAATCAAGATACAAAAAGAGCCAAAAAAACAGACAGAAGATATTAGAAGCAGAACACAGCAAACTCCAAGACCAATAAACACAGACCAAGACTCTCAACCAATCAGGATGAAGAAAAAAAGCATTCTGGCACAGCAATAAGCTGCCCCAAATTTAAATCTGAAACCACTGTAAAAGTCTAACTCACAGACGAACACTATACAGAAGCCTGATGATGGCCGATGAGATTCTGCTGAAACGTTGCTACAACTTTAAAAGCACCACTACTATGACGTGGGAAAATACCCAAACAAAGCTGAATGCCATACATGTAAGTACCCACGAAAACTTAAGAAAACATATATATATATATATATGGATGGATGGATGGATGGATGGATGTATAATATTTCTTAATATTATTTTTATTATTTTTATTTCATAATATTCAATTCGGGGTCTGACTCGATGTTCCTAGAAGGAGTGGCCCCAGAGATTGCTGTAAGTTATCACCAATCTGCCAAATGAACGCCTGAGGCTGGAATGAGGCCTCTGGCAGCTGGAGCTCCCAGGCAACAACTGGGAGGGATAGGCTGCAAGCTTCTGCCCTGAGCCTGCTGCGGAAGCCAACTAGTGTATGCCAATTGTGATTAAAATCTAGTAGCTCTCACAGGCTGCAAGGCCTGTGAGAGCTAGTCCCTTCGCAGCCCAATGAGGCCTTTAAATATAGCGCCCAACACGCGACGTCACCCAAAATGGCAGCCGCCCACGATTTCTTATCCACGGGCCGCTCAGAGCAATTAAAAAGCCTCTCCGGCATGTCTAGAGGCCAGAAAGGCAGCCAGGTAAACTATTCGCCCTTCCCTGGGGCGATCGGCGTTCGCGGTGGGAGGGAACACCAGCTGCGCTTATCAGCGCGATCGAATGGAGCCGCTGCGATGGTGGCGCGGAGAAGCGGCAGGGAAAGGAGCCAAATTGGGGGGGGAGGATTGGCGCCAGAGCGCGAAAGCCACCCGCTCGTTATCCCCCCTGGGGGCAAAAAACGCACTCCCCTGCTACAGCTACCTGAAGTGCGCAGAGGCTAAGGAAGAGCCAAGAATAAAAGGCAAACCTGAAAAAGTAAAGGACTTTGCAGCAATTAGCTTGAATCAGCCAAGGAGTGGAAATGCACAGCCTAATCTCACGAAGGCTGAGCGTAAAACTGGGGAATGCAAGGAGCCACGTGGAGGGCGGAGCATTCCTCAGTAATTAAGCTCAGCCTTCAACGACACAGACTGAAGCACCTCCCGGTCTCTGGATGATCCGACCGGCTCTCAGGAGAAGAGCTAAGATTTCAGGACTTCTCAGAAGGGGGGGGTATGGGCCTGTGAGAGCTTTGTGGGGGGGAGGGTTCAAAGGGAGGGGATGCTATGGAAAAGGCATACTGACTAGGTCCTACTGAATTGGCAACATTTAAAAAAGGAGCCTGGAGCATGTCTATACTTGGAAAACAGTCCCACAACTGTCCCGGACCATTTGAGGCTTTAAAGATGATAACCAGCTCCTTGAAGAATATTGGAAAAGAAGTGGAAGACAGTGCAGCTCCCATTGCAGCAGTAAAAACATAAAACAAACCATAGCAAAACCACATGGGCCTCTGCACTCTGGATGGTTTCCAAGGGCAGCCCTCCCCCCCAAATAAAAGATTTCAGTAATACAAATTGAAAATGATGAGGGTGTGAGCAGTTGTGACAAAATCGAGGAATGGGTGCAACTGGAGCACAAGGTAAATCTATGCAGTCCCTCCAGCTACAGCTGCCACCTGCTCCTTGACAATGAATCTTATTTAAAATAAATATATAAGGATTCTTCAAGTCATTTGGAGAAAAATCAGTGTTGAATTGGCTCCCTCAAAATGAAGTTTAAAAATATTCCATCAAATTCAGATCAATGGGGCATGTCAATTCTATACTAATATTGAGCTTAAATACTCCACTGCTCAAAAAAATAAAGGGAACACTTAAACAACACAATGTAACTCCAAGTCAATCACACTTCTGTGAAATCAAACTGTCCACTTAGGTAGCAACACTGATTGACAATCAATTTCACATGCTGTTGGGCAAATGGAATAGAGAACAGGTGGAAAGCATAGGCAGTTAGCAAAACATCCCCAATAAAGGAGTGGTTCTGCAGGTGGTGACCACAGACCACTTCTCAGTTTCTATGCTTTCTGGCTGATGGTTTGGTCAGTTTTAAATGCTGGTGGTGCTTTCACTTTAGTGGTAGCATGAGACAGAGTCTACAACCCACACAAGTGGCAACTCACACAGGTAGTGCAGCTCATCCAGGATGGCACATCAATGCAAGCTGTGGCAAGAAGATTTGCTATGTCTGTCAGCGTAGTGTCCAGAGCATAGAGGTGCTACCAGGAGACAGGCCAGTACATCAGCAGACGTGGAGGAAGCCGTAGGAGGGCAACAACCCAGCATCAGGACCACTACCTCCACCTTTGTGCAAGGAGGGACAGGAGGAGCACTGCCAGAGCCCTGCAAAATGACCTCCAGAAGACCACAAATGTGCATGTGGCTGCTCAAACAGTCAGAAACAGACTCCATGAGAACGGTATGAGGGCCCGACGTCCACAGATGGGGGCTGTGCTTACAGCCCAACACCATGCAGGATGTTTGGCATTTGCCAGAGAACACCAAGATTGGCAAATTCGCCACTGGCCATGAAAGCAGGTTCACACTGAGCACATGTGACAGAGGTGACAAGATCTGGAGATGCCGTGGAGAACGTTCTGCTGCCTGTAACATCCTCCAGCACAACCGGTTTGGCAGTGGGTCAGTCATGGTGTGGGGTGGCATTTCTTTAGATGGCCGCACAGCCCTTCATGTGCTCGCCAGAGGTAGCCTGACTGCTATTAGGTACCGAGATGAGATCCTCAGACCCCTTGCAAGACCATATGCTGGTGCGGTTGGCCCTGGGTTCCTCCTAATGCAAGACAATGCTAGACCTCATGTGGCTGGAGTGTGTCAGCAGTTCCTGCTAGACAAAGGCATTGATGCTATGGACTGGCCTGCCCGTTCCCCAGACCTGAATCCAATTGAGCACATCTGGGACATCATGTCTCGCTCCATTCACCAATGCCACATTGCACCACAGACTGTCCAGGAGTTGGGGGATGCTTTAGTCCAGGTGTGGGAAGAGATCCCTCAGGAGACCATCCGTCACCTCATCAGGAGCATGCCCAGGCATTGTAGGGAGGTCATACAGGCACGTGTAGGCCACACACACTACTGAGCCTCATTTTGACTTGTTTTAAGGACATTACATCAAAGTTGGATCAGCCTGTAGTGTTGTTGTTTTTTTCACTTTAATTTTGAGTGTAACTCCAAATCCAGACCTCCATGGGTTGCTAAATTTGATTTCCATTGATAATTTCTGTGTGATTTTGTTGTCAGCACATTCAACTATGTAATGAACAAAGTATTTAATAAGAATATTTCATTCATTCAGATCTAGGATGTCTTATTTTTGTGTTCCCTTTATTTTTTTGAGCAGTGTATTTTTTTGCTACGAGGAGAAATATTTTTCTTCCATTGCTTTCTTCAGCAAATTACCCCTCTGATTACTGCACTGCTTCATAAAGACAATTAGTTCCATCTTTCCAAATTACTTAATGTAGATCATGTTGACTTTTTTAAAATAAAGATTAAACTTCTGTATACACGAGTTAGAATTAATGAAATCCAACTATTCAATCCCCTTGCCTCATTTATTTACTTTTATTATGTATTTATTATTTAGATATTATTTATTAATGTTGTTATATGACAAGCTAATGGTCATTTACAGATGTAATGAACTGAACTGAATTGAATTGAAGCTTGTGGTCAGCAATGCTTGGTGCTGTCTAGACATCAATCCATGTATTAGCTGTAAAGATGGTCTGGGGGAGGGCTGAGAAAAGTCCAGAGAAAAACCCAAACAAACTCCCTTTTCTTATTCTGTACTTTGCTTTGCTGATAAGGAGCCAGGCAAAGAAAATAGTTTTGTGTCTCGTGAAGGACGGAAAGCCCCCAAACCTCCAAGATGACTTGTCAAGATCAGAAAGGATTCCAGAGACAAGAATTTGAGCCGTGGAGCATCTGGTTGGTAGCTAGAGACCCCCTAATAGCTAAACCGGATTAGACAGCTTTAGTAGCCATTGAAGATAGAAGGGTTTCTTTCCACTTCTATCCCGAGAAAAGGTGACTGGTAAATCTAAGATGGGCTGAGCAACTAATTCCAATTAGGATTTATGAGAATTGGGTGAGACGAGGAGAAGTGTTAAAGTGTATAACCCTAGACAGAAAAATGCTGAAGGGAAGAAGTGACCATGCAGCTAGGTTCAACTAGGGTTGAACATGTCAGAAGCAGAGGTGGTATTCAGCAGGTTCTGACCATTTCTGGAAAGCCAGTAGCAGAAAATTTGAGTAGTTTGGAGAACCGGCAAATGCCACCTCTGACTGGAGATTTTACAGTATCCTTCCCCTGCCATGCCCACCAAGCCATGCCCACCAAACCGGTAGTAAAGAAATTTGAATCCCACCACTGGTAAGAAGGTAAAAGAAACCAAGATCAAAGTTTGCCTGCCTGGTTCAGTTGCCTATCATTTCTTCAGCTTAAGAACAGATAGTACAAAGCCAAGCATTAAATAAGCCGTTTCCTTGGATCTAGAGAGGTAAATAGGAAACACTGTAGAATCAGTCTGGAGGTGGGAAAATGCCTACTAAAGAATGCAAGCCAGTAACTGAAATCAGTGAAATGTGAAACTATTTGCACATTCTGATGAGGCTTGGCTTCCATCCAAACTGCTTTTTATTTCTGAGTAAAATAACAGAAAAAAAAACCTGGGAGCCACATGATCAGACCTTAAACTTATCTCTGTAACTCTGGTAATGATTTACTTTTATCAACCAAATTTTCAGGGCATGGGACAAGAGTTTTATCTAGGCCTGCTTTATCACTTTTATGTACCACATATGGGAACGCATTAGAAATCAAGGCCCTATTCCTTGTTCAAAAGTGACAATGGTCCTACACAGTGCTAAGTTTCCTCTTTCCATTTGACACTGCACACACACACAATCCACAAACAGTTGTGAAATCTACACAAGCCCACCCCCAAAGTAAAATAAATACATACTGTAATTCAACTCTCCACCATCCCAGACCAAAAGTAAACTTTAATATTTGAGATCCTTCCAGTGGTAAACACCATATCTAATCAACAAATAAAAAACAAAGCCCGAATCGACCTTTTAACTGCTATTATTTATTTTCATTTGCTTGTACTGAACAGAAAAATTAATAGGTGCAGTATATGTGTTTATACCCAGTATCTTTGTTGTTTTTGTTTTTTTCATAGTGGCTGGAAATATTAACTGAAGTTTAGGACACTTTGGGTTATTATGTGACATTCATATGATCTATCAGTTGCTACAGCTTCTACAATGATATTCAACACAGATAGTCCCCCTTAATTATCACAATTGGGATCGGCAATTCAGTCACTAAAAGCACCACAGTTGCCAAGTGGAAAATCATCCGACTGTGATGGATTTATGACATCACTTCTTTTTCAGTCATTAAATAAAATGCCATAGTTATCAAGTGAAACATCATATAACGGCAATGTACCATTTTACTTCTGCCTTTTCTACTAACTCAGCTTGTTGCCAATTGCAAAGCACACAAACGGTGATAAAGTGATTGAGGAATGCTGCCACAGTCATATGTGTGCCACTTGAGAAGTATCCAAATGGTGATCACATGACCATGGGACACTGAAATGATCATAAATGTGAAGACTGCTAGCAAAGCTTTTATACCATCGTAACTTTGGTAGCTAATCAAGGCAATCAGTAAAGAAGACCACCTGTGATAATATACAGGCCATTTTTTAATTCAAAACATATTTTGAATAAGGAATAGCTATTTCTCATTCAAAATGTGCTGCTTTGGTCATTTTGGAAATTTGGACTCGAATCGTTTCCAGAATGATCAAAATGGGCGTTGGTTCTTACCTGACACGCCATTTCTCTTTGAGCTGCGAGGAGCATCCAGAGAGTGGGTGGTGCTTCAGTCTTCTGCTGTGGTAGGCTGAGCTAATTCTTGAGGAACGCTCCTCCTTCCATCACATGACTCCATTGGAGTGTTCCCCCAGTTTATGCGAAGACGAGAGGAAACAGGAAATCTTGCTCTCATCTGACTAGACTTAAGGTTCATTGGCCGAAACAAGACCCCACCAGATGGTGAACGAAAAGGGAGGGGCTGGATGCTCCTCGCAGCTCAAAGATAAATGGCGTGTCAGGAAAGAACCAACGCCCATTCTCCTTAGAGCTGCTCGGAGCATCCAGAGAGTGGGACATACCAAAGCTGGGCCTGTCCTATGGGAGGGGCGCCGTCTGGTCTGCAGTCCCCTCATGTTCCGGGAGAACCCTCTGAAGAACCCTCCTACCAAAGGAAGCCTCAGCTGAGGCATATCTGTCAATTCTGTAATGCCTAATAAAAGGTGATGGGGAAGCCCATGACGCTGCCCGGCAAATGTCGATTATTGGAGCCTGGGTAGCCCAGGCAGCTGATGTAGCCGCGCTCCTAGTGGAGTGAGCCATGATACCCCCGGGCACCTGGAGAGCCTGAGCCTGATATGCTTTGGCGATGGCTGCCCTTATTCAACGACCTAGGGTGGTTGGAGGAGCCTTGAGCCCCTGTGACTTTGGTTGGAAAGATACAAACAGGGCCTCAGACTTGCGAAAGGTCTCAGAATATTTAATATAAATCCGCAAGGCACGTCTGACGTCCAGAGTGTGCCAGAGTCTGTCCCTTTCATGGGTTGGCCTGGGGCAAAAGTTGGGGAGGATAAGTTCTTGAGCCCTATGGAAGACCGAATTAATCTTGGGCAGGAAGGAAGGGTCAAGCCGGAGGATCACCCGGTCGGCGTGGAAGATGCAAAGGTCTTTCCTGACAGTGCAGCGATCTCTGATATCCTACGGGCTGAAGTGATTGCTACCAGGAAAACCACTTTATAGGAAAGGAATTGAAGCGAAACCTCTCTCAAGGTTCGAAGGGTGGCTTTGTGAGGGAGGTAAGGACCCTGTTGAGGTCCCAGGTTGGATACCAGTGAAGGACCGGGGGACGCAAATTTGTGGCCCCCTTCAGAAAGGCTCAAATATGGGGATGGTGAGAGAGGGAACTGCTTCCTCCACCTGAGATGACTGTAGACAAGGCAGCTACCTGCCGTCTTAGCGTGTTGGGTGACAGACCCTTACTGAGACCCTCCTGAAGGAAGTCAAGCACTTGGGCAATGGAGGGGTTAGTTGGGTCAATAAGAAGGTTGACACACCATTTGCGAAAAATGGTCCAGGTGGCATTGTAAATCCGTGTAGTTGAGGGTCGCCTGGCCGCTAAAATCGTATCGATGACCTTGTTAGAGAGGTTTTCCCTCTTCAAACGTTCCCGCTCAACCTCCAGACGGCTAGTTGAAGCCACTGGGAGTTCAGGTGGAGGAGGGGACCTTGGGACAGGGAGATTCTGTCTGCTGGGATCCTCCGGGGGGGGCTACTGATAGGCTGCGGAGGTCCGCGAACCAAGGATGATGGGGCCAATAAGTTGCTACCAGAATCAGTTCCACCCTCTCTTGAAGGACCTTTTGAAGGACTAAGGGCACCAGCGCCAGGGGAGGGAAGGCATAAAGGAGGCCCGTGAGCCAAGGACACCGAAGAATGTTGTGGTCCTCCGCCCCTGGGGATGGGAATCTTGAAATGAACCTTGGGAGGTGGGTATTGAGGGGGGAGGCAAACAGGTCTACCGCAGGAGGACGGAAAATGGATGTCGCCTCCTTGAATAGAGCTGGGTGGAGGCACCACTCCGACTGGTCTATGGTGGCCCTGCTCAACCAGTCTGCTCGGGTGTCGGAGGTGCCCGAGATGTGGTCCGCCCTGAGGGAAAGAAGGTGAGACTCTGCCCACCGACAGAGGCGCTCGGCCTCCCTTATCAGGTGAAATGATTGAGTGCTCCCCTGCTTGTTGATGTGGGCTTTGGCCGTGATGTTGTCGGTGAGGATGAGAACGTGGTGGCCGCATACCTGGGGGAGGAAGGAGCGGAGGGCCAGGTGGACGGCGCGAAGCTCCAACCAGTTGATGTTGCATAGCTTCTCCGTGGCTGACCATCTGCCTGAGCTGTAAGGGACTGGAGGTGAGCTCCCCACCCGGACAGACTGGCGTCTGTGGGGACGGTGACTTGTGGGGGCTCCTTGAGGGGGCAGCCCTTGTTGATCGACGCTCTGCTCCACCAAAGGAGAAAAGTGAGCACCTTTGGTGAAACCCTGACCTTGTGTTTTGAGCTGCTTGATCCGGATCTTTGGTACGGGAGCAGGAACCACTGGAGGCATCTGGAGTGAAAACGGGCCCAGGGAATAATGGAAAGGCAAGTTATCATTTTACCCAGTAACTGGGATAGTTCCAGAAGGGAAACCCTCTTAAGGCGTCTGATACTTGTTACAGATTTTTGGATACTGAGAATCCTCTCTTCCAATAGAAACCCCTTCCCTTCACTGTGTTGATCACCATCCCCAGGCGACTTATCCTGGTGGAGGGAGATAATTGACATTTTTTGCAATTGATGAGGAACCCGTGATCTAGGAGAGAAGATAGGGTGGCTTGGGTATCCCTCATTGCCTGCTCCCTGGAAGTGGAAAAGATGAGAATATCATCCAAGTAGCAGTGGATGCGCACCGGGAGGGTTCTGAGGTAGGCCGCTAAGGCGGCCAGGACCTTGGTGAAAGTTCTGGGTGCTGAGGCCAACCCGAATAGGAGGGCCACGTATTGGAAATGGAGGTTATTGTAGCAGAACCAGAGAAATTTGTAATGGGAGGGTCGAATTGGGATGCGTAGATATACCTTGGAGAGGTCAATGGATGATAACCAGTCTCCCTGCCTAACACCCAGTAGGATGGATTGCAGCGTGTTCATTTTGAACTTGCGGTATACGAGATGACGGTTAAGCCGCTTTAAATCCAAAATCGCTCTCCATACCCCCGAGTGTTTGGGTACCACAAATAAGTGGGAGTAAAACCCCTGTCCTCTTTGAGACGGAAGAACGGGTTGAATGGCCTGTATATCGAGTAGGTGCTGAATTGCTGAGTCCATGAGGCTGCGCTTGGTGTAATCCTTGGATAGGGGGCATGGCATGAAAAAATCGGGGGGGGGGAGATTGGAATTTGAGGGCAAGGCCGAACCTGATAGTGTCCCTAACCCAGGTGTCGGAGGTTGAGGCGTCCCACTGGTTGGCAAAGGTCTTGAGACACCCGTCAATGGGAATTAAATCTGGTGGATTATCTGGAGCACCTGAACGGCCTGTTGCCCGTGCCCCGGAAGGGCCTTTTGAAGCCCCCGCCCCTCCTATGCCTGTCAGAGGAGTCGGTCCTGTCCTGAGGCTGACCCAAGCCAAAGGGAGGGGGCCTTTGGTACCTGGGAAGGGGGGTCTGGAAAAAGGGGTGAAAGGGGGCTCGCCGAAAGGGCTGCAGGGATCTTGGCTCCGACTTGCAGGTGAGGGATGGAAGGAATTTTTTTCTTGTTCCTTCCTTCTACTAAGAGGGGATCCAGGGATGGTCCAAACAATTTGGCTCCCACGAGGGTAGCGGAAGCCAATTTAACCTTGTTCTTGAGGTCTGCCTGCCAGTGTTTTAGCCAGAGCAGACAGCGGGCAGAAACATGGGAGGAAATGGCCCGGGTGGAAAATTTGACCGAGTGACAGATAGCGTTTGCCGAGAACTCAGCCGCGACCATGATCTTGGCTATGTCCTGATGGGCCCAGACATTGGAGGCTGGGACATGTTGCTTAAGCTGGCGAAGCCAGCGAATGGATGACCTGATGAAGAAGGAGGTGGCCGTGGCCGATCTCAGGGCCTCTAGGGGGTCGCTGAGGGTAGAGGAAGAGGCTATGCCCACGATGGGCTCATCAACCTCCAGAGTACCCAACAGGTTGGAAAGCTCTGGGTCTAGGTTAAAGAATTTTTTATCATGAGCCGAGGGGGCGGGAGGGGCCACCAAAGAGGCTAGTTGTTTGGACACCAGGTCAAGGAAGATGGGGGGTTAGTATGACCTCAGCTTCCACAACGGGCTGTTGAAAAATGGAATTCTCTGGGCCTTCTGGCGTGAGAGGAGGGGGTTAGAGGGTATCTGAGTCTTTAGACCGGAAATGTTTCTGGCCTTGAACAGGAGGGATTTGAATAGTTGGGGCTTAAAGACCCCCACAAAGGTGGGTTGGTCGGGAGCCAGACCCTCATCCTCTGACATCTCTGCCTCTGATGGTTCTATGTCATAAGGGGGTTCATTATATTGTAGGGACCCCAAATCAAAATCCTCCTCCTCCTCCCTGTAAGGATCTAGTTCCCCTACCGCCTCCTCCGCCTCCTCCCTTACTGAGGGGGAACCTTCCCCCTAATGGGGTACCTGATCCTGTGGCAGTTCCGATCTGAGTGGGAGTGATCTTACTGAATGAGACTCAGATTCGGTGGCCAGCGGAGGTAGACCAGGCCTGCCCATCTGTAGGAGTCCTTCCGCAATCCCTTGGCAGATAGCCTGCTCCATTCAGGATTTCAGTTGCTCCGGAGCCACTTGAATGAGAGGTTCTTCCTGGTGTAGGCCGGCGGCCGTGGGCGTGAAGGTAGCCTCTGGAGTTCGTCTGGCTGGAGTTCCAGGGGCTTGGTGACCCTGAGAGGGCGAGCTGCGCCTGGATAAGGAGGAATGGATAAGGGCAAGCTGCGCCTGGATAAGAAGGAGGAGGTTGAGAAGAGGTAGAAGGAAGTAGAATGGGAGGCACTGAGCCTGCTTGCCTGGTGTGTTTATCGATCTCTTTTTCGAGTGCCTTATGGCGTCTTAAGGCGTCGCTCCGGGAGGCTTTGGAGGGCTCCTTAGTCTGCCTGCGCAGATAGTGAGTCTTAGATTTGGCCTTTAAGAAAGAGCCTGTAGGATTGCCTTCTGCCATTTTTTTGATAATTGAGTAAGAAAAAAGGGAACGATACGTGGCGGTTGGCGTGCCTAGGGGTCAACCTACAACAAGGCTGGGAGCCCTTGGAAATCTTTTGCGCCCCCCCTTCTTATTTATATATATTTATTTCTTTAAATGTGTATTTAAAATATATTATTATTATTGTTGTTGTTTATATATATATATATACACATGTATGTATGTATGCATGTATGTATGTATGTATAAGATCTTCCTCTGCCTCTTAAATTCCTCTAGTTTATTATTGTTACAAATGATTTCTTTGGAAACTCTCTGTCCAAAGGTGCTTGAGGAAGCAGAGGAAGCTGGTCCAGAAGACCAAGGAACGCCACAGGCCCTGAGGCAAAGGCTGGGCCTAACCAGGCTACCTTCCCAGGCAGAACCAGGCGGGAGTGGTAGGAGTCAGGCCGCGCCAGCAAAGGCAGGCCGCGGAAGAAGCCAACAAGGGAGGCAGAGAAACTGGCCTCCAACAAAAGAACCAGGCAATATCTCACTCAATCGGAATCTGAGCAGGCCAGCCGGTCCTGCTGCCTGATTCCGGGCACGCTGCAGTGATCAGAAAGATAAGCGAAAGAAAAACAAAATGGTGCCCGGCCACGAGGCGTCGTCTAAAATGGTGTCCACTGTTACGTGGGCTTACAGGGCTCCAGCAGCAGCCAGAAACAGCTCTCCAAGGATGCAAGCTCCCCAGGGGGAAGGCAAGCAAAGGAGAGGAAGCGACAGAGAAGCACAAAAAAATGGCGTTCGGGTGGGGGGGAGGAATGGAACAAAACGAAGCAGTTAAAATCAACAGAGAAAAAACCGGCAGAAGGCAATGAGACAAGGGAAGGAGGGGTAGCCTGTAAATCTGGCTCGTTTTCCCCCTGGTCCCCCTGGGGCTAAAGGCTCCCAGGGGAATTTGGAATCCCAACAACCTACTGCGCAGGGCTAAGGAATCACAATAAAATGAATACAACCTGAGAAAAACGATTCAAATACTGTGTCTTGAGACGGCCAAGAGAGAAGAAAAAAAACACTGCCTACTCTGCTAGCGGCTGAGCATAAACTGGGGGAACGCTCCAATGGAGTCACGTAACGGAAGGAGGAGCGTTCCTCAAGAATTAGCTCAGCCTACCACAGCAGAAGACTGAAGCACCACCTACTCTCTGGATGCTCTGAGCAGCTCTAAGGAGAACAGCCTCTTTCAAATGCAAGACAGACATTTTAGACTTGAAAAAGATCAAATTCAAAATTATCTGAATCCGAAACATTTGCAGAGCTGTATTATATGATTTTCCACACAACTGCTATAATACATGTTATCCCTACTAAAAGGCAGATTGGGGCAATAGAATGTGCTTATCCTCCCTTATGCTTTCCCTACGATATTCTCTGCCAAGTCACACTTTAACTAAGCCACTTTTCATGTTCCCTCAAATCTACAATTCAATAACTGAGGCAAAATATAAATAAATAAATGTTAGAAAAAAAAATTAGTAGAAAGATATTGCATTTCAGTACAGTAAATGAATTTTTAAAATAATTGCATAATTATTTTTTTGTTTCTCTAAAATTAAAAAGGATATAATGGTCTAATTGCAATAAAATTTGCCTTATGTCCCAGGGATCTTAAAATTAAATATTCAGCCACACAGTTTAATTGCTGAATTCAAGTATTGGTTAGTATATACATTTTTCATTTATTTATCGTATTTATATTCATCACTTGCAAGCAAAGAAAAAATTGTGGGTATTACACCATTACTTAGCTGTACATCTGTTCTCTGTTTATTATTTCCTGAACAGATAAGTCTTCCTTTAAATTAATACTGTGTACAAGACCACTTAAAAGCAAAGGATATTTAGAATGTTATTATTACTTGGTATTTCTGAAATGCAATTGTTCACATGCATCTGCAGATTTCCTAAAGAAGGAAGGGGCCTGTAAACAATACAATTAGCTTTAATCTGAATTGTGAGGGAAAATCATTTTAAAAACCCCAATGGCATAGAAAAGATATTAAAAGGCAGAAAGTTAATAACCTCTTTGAAAAATTTTATATGATCAATTTTCATCTTTCACTACCATACACAGCACTAGAAAATTCTCTTTTTGCATCTGTAAGTAGAAAAATAATTACAACTGATGCTTTACTTTTTTTTAGTAAGAAAGCTCTCTGACTTCTGTTCTGCCTTCAGCCAATGTGTTTGTACCCTGAAACAGAACCAGAATTCTCATGGGAAGAAAACAACTGGAAATATGTTCATGCAGGATTCCACATCATTACAGGTGGCTCTCCTTTATTCTATCCTAAATCTGCCAATGGCCCCCTGCTCCCTAGATCGAACTGAAAGTCCACATTTGACTTGCCATTCCAAGTTGCCACTAATCACAATTAAGGAACCAGATAGACCAGTGGTCTTCAAACTTGGCAACTTTAAGATTTGTGGACTTCAACTCCCAGAATTCCTGAGGCACCATGACTGGCTGAGGAATTCTGAGAGTTGAAAAGTTCGTAACTATTAAAAGTTGCCAAATTTAGAGACCACTGAGATAGACCATCTGAAATTATTTTACATCATTATACTGAAAATACAAGCAATAACAAAAAGGTCAACATTTTTACTGCTCAATTATTTCCATACTTAATTTGTAAAGAAAGCATTTTTTTGTTTCTTCAAGATCTATGATACATTTCTTTCAAATTTCCCTCCAAAACAAAATCCAAGTTTATGTATTACATAGGAAGATGTTAAGATGGGTCTAATATTTCCCTTAGCAATCATGTGAAATTTCCAGTCGGCATTATTGCTCTATGTGGGTAAAACACCACCCCAAAATGAACATTTTCCTATTCATTTTGGAAGATTCCCATGAAAAGAAGAATTTAGCCCGAGTTAATTCTAAAAAGAATATTGTTTCAATAGTTTACTGAACTGACTACATGTCCAACACAGCAAAAGTTTATGAAAGCAAGACCTTGGTAAACTGATCTGTGCAACAGTTTTCCTTGATGTGTTAAGAATCTAAATTAAATAAAGCATTGACCAAATATTGGTAAATATTTTTTTTGAATGCTTGTTCATTAAAACAGAATGCATTCTGTTATCTTCCCTGTGCTATGCATGTGATATTAAATAATAGATGTAAATATTTCCATTGCAGAAGGTTTTGCGGCTTTTTAATTTAAGTGTTCAAGTCTCTTGGAGGATACCATGAGCAGCCAAGTAAATAAACACATGGATCATAAAATAAATCCATCCTGAGTTTTCACTCAAAACACAAATAAGAGAGTGAAGTAAGAGAATGATCAGCAACAGTTGGATGGTACATTGCTGGGGATCTAAAGGATCAGGTGGGGACATATCAGCCTGGGGAACGTCTGCCTATGTGAGTTGCTAAGAGTCAATATTGATTTGAGAGCACACAATCCATCAATCAAAAGCTTTCAGAAACTAAATCTGACTCAGGAAAAGACACATATAATCAGGAGGAATCCAATATTGTGTTACAACAAAATTATTCATATCACTATACATTCACTTCCTTGGCATCATGTTGCCCTCCTCAAAGGACTGCTTTTACAAGTCCACTAACTTTTTGAGACATTTTAGTGAGTTCCCGTAATGTTGCAGACAATAAGAAGGAATTGCTTTCTTCATAGGGAACCAGTTTTGCCCTTATAGGAAACTAGCTCAATACATTCCGCGCTTCGCTACGAAACTATGTGGTCGGCCTTAGTTTTTCAGGAGGAAAATAAAATCTGCCTCTGCCTACCAGCATCCATCAGTATTCATCTGGCTAGCGTCCTGTCAGTGTGTGAGGGTTGAGGGCTGTTTAGAAAATAAAACAGTATTTGATGTGTGAGCAAGGAGACATAAAGGAGCCTGGATGGCTTAGCTCATCTGTTCTATACTAAAGCTGCCTGCTGCTGTGAAACTAAAACTGAAACTCCGCTCCTCTGCTTGTGTTTTGCATTTGGAACAGATTTATTCTCAGGTGGGTAGGGGGAGTAGAACTCCTTAGCTTCAGAGCGTGTTAATAATAATATACGAAATGCTAATGCTCCGATGGTCAATTCAAAAAATCCTTTCTTAGTGAGCACCTAGAAGCCAAGGGAAACATACATGCCAAATTTCAAGTTTGTAGGCTTTATGGTGATGGAGATTTTGTGATGATGCATGAGTGGTATTTCACACACACACACACACACACGTTTTCTTAAGTTTTTGCGGGTACTTACATGTATGGTATTCAGCTTTGTTCGGGTATTTTCCCACGTCATAGTAGTGGTGCTTTTAAAGTTGTAGCAACGTTTCGGCAGAATCTCATCTGCCATCATCAGGCTTCTGTATAGTGTTCATCTGTGAGTCAGACTTTTACAGTGGTTTCAGATTTAAATTTGGGGCAGCCTATTGCTGTGCCAGAATGGTTTTTTCTTCATCCTGATTGGTTGGGAGTCTTGGTCTGTGTTTATTGGTCTTGGAGTTTGCTATGTTCTGCTTGATTGGTGTTTCTAATATCTTCTGTCTGTTTAGCACAGCAATAGGCTAGCCCCAAATTTAAAACTGAAACAACTGTAAAAGTCTGACTCACAGACGAACACAATACAGAAGCCTGATGATAGCAGATGAGATTCTGCCGAAACGTTGCTACAACTTTAAAAGCATAACTACAATGACGTGGAAAAATACACAAACAAAGCTCCGGATGCAGAAGGGGCCCCTGAGAGAGGGAGATCCTGTCTGGGGGGATCCTCCATGGGGGCGCTACCGAAAGATTGCGGAGGTCTGCAAACCATGGTCTCCTGGGCCAATAGGGAGCCACCAGGAGCAGGTCTGCCTTCTCGTGAATGAGTTTGTTCATGACTCTGGGAACTAGCGGCAGCGGAGGGAAGGCATATAGGAGCCCTGGGGGGCATGGGCAGCTTAGTGCGTTGTGGTTCTCCAACCCGTGAGACGGGTACCTGGAGAAAAACCATGGAAGGTGTGCGTTGGATGGGGAAGCGAAGAGATCAACCCTCGGGAGGCCGAATATTCTGGACGCCTCCTTGAATAGGGATGGATGGAGACGCCATTCTGCTTGGTCCACCATGGCCCTGCTCAGCCAATCCGCCTGGATGTTGGAGATTCCGGAGATGTGTTCGGCTTTTAGTGCGAGGAGGTTGGATTTTGCCCAACGGCAGAGGCGCTCGACCTCCCTCATCAACTGAATAGACTGGGTGCCTCCTTGCCTGTTGATATGGGCTTTAGCCGTGGTGTCGTCCATGAGAATAAGGACATGACGCCCGCATACCAAGGGGAAGAATCTGAGCAGGGCCAGGTGGACGGTGTGAAGCTCCAGCCAGTTGAGGCTGCATCTTAGCTCGATTGGCGACCACTTGCCCTATGCCGAGAGCGAGTTGGCGTGAGCGCCCCACCCTGATAGGCTGGCGTCCGCGATGAGGGTTAGCTGCTGAGGTTCTGAGAAGAGGTGGCCCCTGCTGATGGTGGGGTTGGTCCACCAGAGGAGAGACGTGAGGACCCTCGGAGGCACCTTGACTCTGGACTTCAAGTTGCTTCTTCCGGATCTTTGGAATGGGAGCAGGAACCACTGGAGGGATCTGCTGTATAAACGGGCCCAGGGAATACTTGAGATGCATGAAACCATCTTACCCAATAATTTGGAAAGGTCAAGTAACGCCACCCTCCTTGATCGCCTAATCTGTTTGACCAGAACTTGAATGCTGAGGAACCTCTCCGAGGAGAGGAAGACCTTTTCTGTAACTGAATCAATTATGGCTCCCAAGTGGATGATTCGGGTGGATGGGACCAGTTGACTCTTTTGCCAATTGATGAGGAACCCGTGTGCCAGGAGAGCGGAGAGGGTGGCTCTGGTGTCCCTGACTGCCTGGGTCTTGGACGGGGAGAGAATAAGGATATCGTCCAAATAGCAGTGACGGCGGACGGGAACGCTCCTGAGGTGAGCCTCCAGGGCCGCGAGGACCTTGGTGAAGGTCCCGGGGGCTGAGGCCAGACCAAAGGGGAGGGCCACGTATTGATAGTGAAGGTTGTTATAACAGAACCTAAGGAATTTGTGGTGAGAGGGCTGGATTGGAATGTGTAGGTATGCCTCTGAGGGATCTATGGGGGATATCCAGTCACTCCGCCTGGTACCCAAGAGAATCGATTGCAAGGTGTGCATTTTGAATTTGCGCTGGATAAGGTTGCAGTTTAGCCATTTTAAATCTAATATAGCTCTGCATCCCCCAGAATGCTTGGGCACCACAAAGAGGTGGGAGTAGAATCCTCGTCCCCTCTGGACTAGT
Organism: Hydrophis major; assembly: GCA_033807585.1. Lineage (NCBI taxonomy): Eukaryota > Metazoa > Chordata > Lepidosauria > Squamata > Elapidae > Hydrophis > Hydrophis major. The sequence goes on from CM066328.1 coordinate 184,192,563, forward strand.
GGAACAGGTTGAATGACCTGAATGTCAAGCAGGTGTTGGATGGTTGCATCCATTAGTGCACGTTTGGCAGGATCTCTTGAGGTGGGGGATGTCATGAAGAAATCAGCGGGGGGCGGACCGGAACTCAAGGGCAAGACCAAACCTGACGGTGTCCCTAACCCGTGCATGGGAGTGGATTGTCCCATTGAGCGGCAAAGTGTCTAAGGTGGCCGCCGATGGGGAGGGAGGAAGAAATTCTATCTGGGTCGGCGGTAGGGCCTCCCCCCTGATCCCCTAAAGGGCCTCTTATGGTTGCCGCCCCATTTGTTTCTGTCGCCTGAGTCCGATGCGGTCCTGAGACCGGAAGGAAGGGGGTCTCGGGTATCTGGGCGGGAAGGGGAGTAGGTAGAAGGGGCGGGGGAAGCCCCTCCGAAAGGGCTGAGGGCCTCTTGTCTCTGGCCTCCAAAAAAGGGAGGGCCAGTACTTCCTCTTGCTGTGGCTCTCGACCAGCAGAGGTTCCAAGGCCAGGCTGAACAGTTTGTCTCCCTGACGGGAGCAGTGGCCAGCTTGACTTTATTTTTACATCCGCCTGCCAGTGCTTGAGCCGCAGTAGGCGGAGAGCCATGGCATGTGATGTTATTGCTCTGGAAGAGAACTTTACCGATTGGTAAGTGGCGTCAACTGAAAACTCGGCTGCAGCCACCAGTTTTGCTATGTCTTGGTGCGCCCTCACATTGACGCGGGGACGTTCTCTCAGCTGCCGGAGCCAGCGGATAGAGGACCTTGTGAAGAATGAAGTGGCCCTAGCCAATTTAATGGCCCAATCGTCGGATAGATGGGCCCAGCGCAATGCCAGTTCCGTCCGCTTGTGCTCAGATTTCAAGGCCTCTAAGGCCTTACTGGGTATAGAGGAGGAGGCAAGGCCCACAATGGGGTCGTCAACCTCCAGGATGTTTAGAAGAGTAGACATTGCCGAATTGAGATTAAAGAATCTCTTGTCTTGGATAGAGAGTGTGGGGGGGGGGCAAGTTGCTTCGGTTGGGATGACCTCAGCTTGGTTGTGTAAAAATGGGGTCCTCTGGTCTCTCTGAGGCGGGGGGGAGTCAGAGGGAGACTGGGGAAGAAGACCAGAGACATTCTTGGCTTTAAAGAGGAGGGATTTGAACAAGTGTGGCTTGAACAGCCCCCCGAATACGGGTTGGTCGGGAGAAGCCCCCTCATCCTCCGACATCTCCCCCTCCATGAGGTTCGCCTCTAAGAGGGGCTCACTATAATGGGAGGATCCCATCCGGGAGTCCTGTACCTCTTCCCTGAAGTCACCAAAGACCCCTTCCTCCTCCTTCTCCTGGGCCCCTACGGGAGGAGGGCTGTCCCTCTGAGAGAGTACCTGACCAACCGGGGGATCCGGCTGTGGAAGGGATCTGATGGATAAAGAGTCATGGTCGGGAGCCCATGGAGAGAAGCCTGATGTGGACATGTGCTGCAGGCCTTCTGCAATGCCCTGGTGGCTAGCCGATTCCATCCAAGCCTTGATGTGGGCTGGAACCTCAGATGTAGAGGGTTCTTCCTGATGCAGACCAGCGGCCGTAGGTGTAAAGGTAGCTTCAGGGGTCTGTCTGGTCGGTGGTCCCGGGGTCAAGTGACCCTGAAGTGGGCTGTGCCTAGATAGGGAGAAGGAAGGGCTGGAGGCCCCGAGCGGGACTCCCTTGATCGCCTATCAAACTCCTTTTCCAACGCCTCATGGTGCCTTCAGGCGTATCGTTGGGAGGCTTTGGAAGGCTCCTTGTCCTGCCTGCGCAAGTAGTGGGACTTTGCCTAAGCCTTCAAGGAAGGTCGTTTAGAGAGATTGCCGTCTGCCATTTTGATAATTATAATAACATAAGGTTCCTTGTCCTGGTGATAATAATATTAATAATAGTAAAGGGCGGTTGGCTCGCCTGGAATTGGCCTGAGTGGGGCCTAGTGAGGTTTGAGCTGGCCCGCTCCCCCTTTTGGAATTTAATATGTACAGTGGTAACCGGTAGTAAGGAATATATATCTATATCTATATCTATATCTATGTCTATATCTATATCTATATATACATATAATATGTACAGATGTGTAATCCTCTGATTTTTATTTTTTTATTTTTTTTATTTATTTATTTTTATATGCTATCTGCATGTAAAGGTTATCTATGTATATACGTATAAAAACGTATAATTTCGTCTGTAAATTTTTCTCTCTTTCATTTATTTTCTCTTTTTTTTTTTTATACAACAGCAGGAAAGGAACCAAAGAGGTACCACAGTACAGGCCGGATTTACCAAATAAACGCCTGAGGCCTGGAAGGAGAGAGGCCTCTGGCAGCAAGCCTCCAGCAACAAGCCGGAGGGGGGGGTTGCTGCAACTTCACCCCGATAGAAGCTGCGGGAGACCAACAGAGACAATGAAAGCGAGCCCGAAGGAACACTAAAAGCAACTAACTCTTGACCCAGGGGGTCTTGGACTATTACTTCCACCGCAGCAGCAAGGATCAGAAATAACAATGGCGCCCGACCATGATGCAGCCCCAAGATGGCGGCCGCGAGCTGAGCTATGTCGGGCGCCTTCGGGACGGCAAGGAGGGCTTGTCCGGTTAGCTCAGCACGCCTGGTGCTCTTAAGGAGCGACTAGCCCTCCCGGTCGGCGTTTAGGGTGGGGGGGGGGAATCCAGCGAAAGTTGCGTGCCACAAGGCAGCGCGGGGGCAGCGACACGATCTAATAATGGGGGGGTCACGCGAAGTGCTGTGAACCCACCCGCTTGGCCCCTAGGGCGAGGGGAGACTTCCCCTAAGTCCCAACCTTTTGCACAGGAGGAAGGAAAGGAAATATCAGACCTGAAGGTGAGGAAATTAGCCAGAATAATATACGTAGTATAAATCAGCCAAGGAGCTCCTTCCAACAACAGCCTGACTCTTCGAGGCTGAGCAAAAGACTGGGGGAACGCTACTTGGAGTCACGTGAGGGGGCGGAGCGTTTCCTCAGCTAAAGCTCAGCCTGCAAGAAGAGGACTCGGAAGCACATCCCACTCTCTGGATGCTCCGAGCGGCTCAAGGGAGAATGGCTCTTAATGCCTAGCATATAAAACCAACTTAGACAGATGCTTCGGATGGAAAACTCTGTGCACTGTATGCTCATGCCAACATGATGTTTACAGCAATTTATCTTACTGTAGCATTTCAATTTCAAAAACTAGGAGAAACAAAGAACAATATTACAATTTCAATAAGTACTTTTGATTTCAAGACTCTTTAATCAAAATTCCTGTCTAACAACTTGGTTCACTTGCACATGGTTATTTTAACTGAATGCTGTTCCATAGTTCCTGTGTCTAACAAATATTCAGTCAACATTCATTGTCAAATACCCACCATACGATATGGAACAGCATGATCTTGTTTGACCCAAATAGCAAAATGATTTGACTGTCTCTACCTGATAAGTAATTACAACTGCTCATATGAACACTTTCTACCTAACTGGGTAGTAAAATGAAGACCTCACATTAAAGTAACAGAAAATAATACTCTTATACAGCTGCAGAACAGCAGAACCTAGAATCCAAAACAATAGTGGTTTTCTTAGCAGGACAAAAAGACCAATAACAAAGGAAGTGGATCAAGGCCAATAGAGAAGACTATTCTCAGCAGCAGAAGCTCAGCAGGTTGCCATCTTTTTCATCACCTGTTTCCTGCTACTTCGAATTAACGATTCCAGGAACTGAACCCGGAATCAATGCAATTCATGAGGAATGGCTGTAAAGAAAAGAAAAAAAAAAAACACAGATGTATATTCTGAGGCGTCCTCAGGCAAGATGCGAAATAATAAGCAGGGATTTAACTCAATGTCTTGCATGGATTATTCAGATGGTAATGACACATCAGTTGGCATTTGCATGGTTGACAAAATTCTAATTTGAACTGAGAGGGAATATTTCCTAACAGGGAAAATGTATTAAATCTATATAGGCAGTCTCAATTTAAGGTCTGAATAAATAATATGGCTAGTAACTGATTGTCCACAAACATCTCTAAATGCAGGGGGAAGAGAGGAAACAAAATGAGTGGAAAGATCTGAATTGGAGATATTTGGTTGGAAATCTGGATTAACCTTTTATTATTTATTAAGGAGCAGTGGTTAGAATGCAGTATTGCAGGCTGACTCTGCCCACAGCCAGGAGTTTGATCCTGATCAGCTCAAGATTGACTTATCTTTCCATCCTTTCAAGATCGATAAAATGAGGATCCAGATTATTGGGGTAATATGTTGATTCTGTAAATCGCTTAGAGAGGGCTGGTGAAGTGGTAAATAAGTCTAAGCACTATTGCTATTATTAAGCCTATGAAAACAATGCTAGTCAAACCTAACACTCATGTCTTATGGTTTAAATACACACAGAGAGAGAGAGAGAGAGAGAGACGGGGGAGGGAGGGAGGGAGATTGTTCCTCTTTCCTTTATATATATATATATATACATCATTTAGTCAATTAGGAATACAGTACACAACATATGTATTTATTTGTTTATTTATTTATTTATTCAATTTCTCGGGTTGCCCACCTCAACCAATGACACTGGGCAGCTTATAATTCAGGATGACTTTGAAATAAAAACACATTGACAACTTTTATAACCAAAAAAGGCTCCCAGTGTTTAAAAAAGTCAGCATTCTGTAAAAACCTATACTGATGGAAGATCTTGTCATTTATACTTTATAAGAATTTCCATTCATTATGGATACAAGAACCTTCTTTTAAATTAAATCTCTATATCAGACAGTTTTAGCAAAACCTGCTTGAAAAATAACACCTTATTCTTGCAAAACATAGAAGCTACTATTACTCAGCTGAATTTAGTAAACTAAAGAGAACTCTTCCTTCTATAAATAGAAGCATGTCCTTTCATTTATACCGTAATTTTTTTGTTTTTGTAGATCTAGCATCCTGTTTTTTCTAAGTAAATGCAGCTATATAATTAGTATGCAAGTTTTGTGTAACAAGTTCCACATATTCCTTACAATTTATACCCTCCAATTTTGCAAATTATTTTATTTTGGGGGGAATTTGTTGTTGAACTGCTAATTCCTGTTTTATGGATATGGGCTGAACTCTTTTCTCTGTGCCTTGCCTTAGAAGAAAATGTACTTGTTCTCATTATTAAACTATCACAAGACCAAGAGAAAAGGCCGTGCTTCACACCACGTTCTGTAATACACTTCCGGTTAAATTTGCTCAACTATGTTCAGCTCCTTCTCAACCATAGGAACTCGAAGAAGTATGGACTTAAATTGATGGCTGGGGAATTCTGGGAACTGAAGCCCACCTATTTCAAGTCACCAAGGTTGAATATCACTGCTTTAAAATAATGCAAATATTCCTTTGAAAAATTCAGACAAATAATTTGCAATGTTTCTCTTTTCACACATTTTCTTTCTTGCACGCGCACACACACACACTTTTTTAACGATTGGGAAATGAGGTGATTATAATCACCTTACACTTCCAATAAATTATTCTTCTAAATTTATATGGGAGGATAAGATAGTATCATTTCTAACTTTATCTACCCTGGTCATTATATAATCCTACACAGTGTTTCAGGCCCAGAAAGTTACTTTCACTAGGGCAGAAAATAAGCTATGCCTATAATAAAAAGAGAAACAAGCAGAGTTGTACAGAAAATGCATGTATTTGTGTGTATGCACATATACACAAAAACATAAAAATCCAAATGTAGGCACTAAGTAAAAAATGAAAAAATAGAAATAGAAATATTTATGTCAAATGGGCGTTGGCAGAAGTTACTGTGAATGCCCTTTCTATCTATGCTGCAAGAGAGCCCAGGATAGGATGGGTTGACTCCTTCCTATGACGTCAATTAGCTGAGTCTGTACTAAGATATAAAAGCCAGCCCCCAGAAGAGACCCCAGCTTTGGCGAAGATACTTGACAGAGTGAAAGGTGTCTCCGAAAGCCCAAAATAAATACAGAAATATGTCTTACCCTCTCCGGGCAAATCAAGGGAGGGGCTGGGCTCTCTCGCAGCATAGATAGAAAGGGAGTTCACGGTAACTTCTACCAATGCCCGTTCTGCTCCATGCTGCATCGAGAGCCCAGGATGGGACATACCAAAGCTTGCATGTCCACGGGCGGCTCCTCGTCCGGCTCATCACACCGACTGTGGAACCACTCGTTGAAGCACCCGTCTGCCAAAGACTGCAGTTGCCGAGGCAAAAGCATCCAGATGGTAGTATCTGATGAAAGGAGATGGAGATGTCCATGTGGCCATACAACAGATCTCTTCCAAGGGTGCTTGGGTTGCCCAGGCAGCCAAAGTGGTCACATTTCTGGTAGAGTGTGCCGTCAGACCTCGAGGAACCGGAAGGGCCGCAGCTTTGTAGGCCTGCTTAATGCAAGACCTGACCAACCTGCTAATAGAAGGAGAAGAGGCCTTGTGCCCCAAGTGAGAGGGAAAAAGGAAACAAACATGGCTTCCGACTTCCTGAAGGAGGAAATGCGCTTAATGTATCTTCTAAGAGCCCTTCTTATGTCTAGCATGTGCCACTGCCGCTCTAAGTCATGATGCGGGAAAGGACAAAAGTCAGGCAAAACAATGTCCTGGGACCTGTGAAACCAGGTGTTAACCTTCGGAATAAATGAGGGGTCCAGACGAAGAACAACCCTATCATCGTGAAAGGAACAAAGGTCCTGTCTGATGGAAAGAGTAGCAAGCTTGGAAACCCTCCTGGCAGAAGTGATGGCAACAAGGAACACTACCTTCAGAGTCAGGAAACGGAGAGACACTGTTCTATGGGGTTCAAAGGGGGACTTTGTAAGGGCATTAAGAACCAAATGAAGGTCCCAGGAAGGATACCTGTGAACCACTGGAGGGTGCAGGTTGGAAGCCTCTTTCAAAAACTTGACTGAAGTGTGATGGGATAAGGAAGGAAGCGAACCCTACGAAAGGACTGAGGAGAGGGCCGCAACCTGCCTGCATAAGGTGTTGCGGGCCAAACCTTTCTCCAGCCCATGCTGAAGGAAGCTAAGAACTTCTGCCAACTGGGCTGAAGCAGAAGAAAGACCCTCCCTGAGGTACCATCAGGAAAAAGCCTTCCAGGTGGCATCATAGATGTGCCTTGTTTGCGAGATGCCAGGATAGTGAGAATGACCCTTTCTGGAAGATCAGCCTCCTCTAGCCGCTGCCACTCAAGTGCGACACGGTCAGCTTGAACCACTGGGGCTCTGGGTGGAGCAGGGACCCCTGGTGAAGGGAGATTAGATGGGCTGGGATCCTCCACAGAAAAGCCACCGAGAAGTTGACCAGGGCCTCAAACCAGGGCCTCCTTCGCCAATAGGGTGCCAGGAGGAGGAGCTCCGCATGTTCCTCCAACATCTTCTGAATTACTGCCGGAATGATGGGAAGCGGGGGAAAGGCGTAGAGGAGACCCTTGGCCCATCTGCACCGAAGAGCGCTGGTCCCCTCCACTTCCTGGCAAGGAAACCTGGTGAAGAATCTGGTGACTTGGGCATTTTGAGGAGTGGAGAAGAGATCCACCTCCGGTGTTCTGAATCTGAGGGAAAGATCCCTGAATAGAGATGGAGGAATGGACCATTCTGCCTGGTTGACTAGGCTCCTGCTGAGCCAGTCAGCCTGGGAGTTGTCGACCCCAGAGATGTGGTCCGCCGAGATCGACAACAGGTGTTTATCTGCCCATAACCCTAACCGTAGAGCCTCTCTCATGAGGGCTTTGGATCTCGTTCCCCCTTGCTGGTTGACATGAGCCTTTGCGCCCCTGTTGTCCGTAAGAACTAGAACATGAGAGCCGGTCACTGATTGTAGCCAATTTATGGGAAGGGTCTGTTCTGATCTGAACCAAACACCCTGAGCTATCTGGCCCTGCATATGGGAATCCCAACCTGGCATCGGTGGTTATCACTAGCCTGTCTGGGTTCCTGAACAGGACTCTCCTCCAGATTGATGGGGAATGCCACCAATTGAGAGATCTCTGGATTTGTGGCGGGAGTGGGACCTTGATGGATGAGTGGCTGGTTCCTGCTCGTTGGTAGGGAAGCAGGAACCATTGGAGGGGTCGGGAGTGGAGCCAAGCCCATGGGACAATGCCAATACAGGAGACCATCTTCCCCAGAAGTTTGGACAGCAGCGACAGGGGGACAATTTAATGTTGCTGGATCTGGCTGATGATCTCTGCAAGGCTCTTTCCACAAGCCGGGGACAGGAAAACCTGGCACGACATTGTATCGATGACTGCTCCCAAGTGTTGCAATTTGGTGGTGGGAGAGAGCTGGCTCTTTTTGGTGTTGATGGAAAATTCATGGCTCTGGAGACATGACAGGGTAATTTGCAGATCCTGATGGGCCGCAAGGATGGAAGAGGAAAGATTCAAAATGTCGTCCAAGTAGCATTGGATCCTCACTGGAATAGAACGCAGAGATGCCATCAATGCTGCCAGAACCTTTGTAAAGACCCTTGGAGCCGATGAGAGGCTGAAGGGAAGTGCTCAATACTGGTAATGGGTATTCTGATAACAGAAACGGAGAAACTGGCGATAATGAGGCCAAATGGGGATGTGGAGGTAAGCCTCAGTGAGATCAATGGAAGAGAGGAGATCACCCTCCCGAACGCTCTCTAAAATAGAATGCAGAGTCTGCATTTTAAATCACCTGTATTTTTACAATTGGTTGAGAAATTTTAGATCAAGGATGGCTCGCCACCCCCCTGAGGCTTTGGGAATGATGAAAAGGCAAGAGTAAAGTCCACGTCCCCATTGAGACGGGGGAACAGATTGAATAGCCCTGATTTCAAGAAGGTGCTGAATGGACTGATTCCTGAGGGCTTGCCTGGAAATGTCCCGAGAGACAGGACAGATCAAAATTTTTGGGGGGGTGACGTTAGGAAGTCCAATTGTAACCCTGACCTAATAGTGCTGAGCACCCAGGCATCTGTCATTGACTCCTCCCACTTGGAGGCAAAGAAGGCTAGGCGACCTCCGATGGGTGGGGAGAATGAGGGATTACTTAGAGTGATGGAAGGAACGACCCCCCTCCCCACCAAAAGGGAGTGAAGAATCGCTCATTAGGCTATACAGAGCCCCGAGCGAAGTCAGCAAGGGAAAAACACAGCAACCAGCCACACGATCATCTGGCTTGCCCTCTTATCAGTTTGCCGATCGTTTTTACGATCACTCCAAACTGCTGGCGTGGGGGAGGTCTGCAGATGCTGCCCAGCTTGCCTGCACAGAGCTCTGTAACGCTGCTCCCAACGTTGCAGGAGAGAGAGCCCTGCTCTCCTGGAAGAGCAGCTGCCCAGATCCCTGGGAGCTGCTTGAAGCGAGGAAAAAAGTACTGAAGATCGCTGGTGATTGCTATCTAACAGAACGCTTTCAGAGATACAGCTACTGACTGAAAGGAGCTGAGTCAAAAGCTGGGTCTCTCCCGGGGGCTGGCTTTTACATCTTAGTACAGACTCAGCTAATTGACATCATAGGAAGGAGTCAACCCATCCTATACTGGGCTCTCAATGCAGCATGGAGGAGAATGTCAAGCTCTCTATGGGTCAAAGTTCCTACAATTAGTGCCACATATAAGGAATTCGTGCTTTCCAAGGAATGTTCTAAATCTTGAACTTCAATTTCTACAGCATGGTCCTTAGCCAATGTTCCTGGTAGGCATCAAATTAGGGAATGCTAGACTATATAACTTGGAGCAAGCCATTTTCTCTCCGTTGCTGTAAGAACATGCCATAAAGACAAATAAAATTCTATAATGTATTTCTATTAATATATTAGTGAATTTGTCTCCCTTGACATTTGTTTATTTGCTGCTTTTTTGGACCACCACAATTCCAAACAGTTCTTGGCAATCCAAATACAGTCTTGTAAAGTTGCCAACAAGCATTAGTACCGTATATACTCGAGTATAAGTTGACCCGAATATAAGCCGAGGCACCTAATTTAACCACAAAAAACTGGGAAAACTTATTGACTCGAGTATAAGTCGAGGGTGGGAAATGCAGCAGCTACTGGTAAATTTCAAAAATAAAAATAGATGCCAATAAAAACTTTCACTAGGACAGTTGAGAATAAGTTTGATGTTCACAATTTCCTCTTTGAAAGAGACCAGTAAATAGGGAACAAGAAGATGAAGAAAAAGAAGTGTGTTTTTTCACACTGAAGTGAACAAAAATCATAGGAACAGGCTTATTCTCAGCCCAAAGGTTTGTTTCTGATTTCTTCCCTGATTTAAGGGAAATTTGGGAAACGATCTCACTTTCATGAAAGGTTTGATTGATTCACTAACCCAAAAGATGATGATGATGACAGTGGTAGGCAGGAGTCACTCTCTCCCTTGCAAGAAAAAACCAAGAGCCGTTCTTATGATATCTCTCTCCCTCTCTCTCTCCCCCCCCCCCAATAAAGTCAAGCCCTTTCCAGCACACGCGCGCGATCTGCCCCCGCCCCTTTGCACCTTGCAAATGCAAAACCCCAGGGTTTTTGCATTTGCAAGGTGCAAAGCAGCGGGGGCGGATCGCGCGCGTGTGCTGGAAAGGGCTTTACTGTATTACGGGGAGAAAGAGAGAGAGGGAGAGATCATAAGAACGGCTCTTGCTTTTTTCTTGCAAGGGAGAGAGTGACTCCTGCCTCCCACTGTCATCAACATCTTCTTCTTTTGGGTTAGTGAATCAATTAATTTGGGAAATGATCTCACTATCAGAAAACAACGTGAGCTGCCACCACCACCTCCTCCTCCCCCTCCTCCCGAGTGGACTGAAAGCAGCTGGAGCTGAGGAAATGAAGCTGAGTGGAGCGACCTAGGCTCGCGTTGCTTTTTCAGCCTAGAGAAAGGGGAAGGGGGCTCATCTGGACCAAGGGTGAGTCTCCCCCTCAGTTTCCCCTGAAGGATCTTCTGTCGCTTTTGCCTTCTCCCTACATCTTCCCTCTGTTAAAATCCCCCCCACACACACACACTTATTTTCGGTTGGATAGATTTCGTGTCTGAGCATTCTCACATGGCGGTGGGTCTTCCCCCCCCAAAAAAAAGTTAAAAAAAGAAAAAACAATATATCCTCAAGCAAGAACTTTTCTGCTTCCGATTACCCCCATGCTTAAAAGTTGCAAAGGAAACACAGAAGCAGGGAAGCGGCTGCCCAGCTTCGGAGCTCCACACCATTTTTTTTTTCAGAGGGGAATCTGACTCGAGTATCAGCCGAGGGGGTTTTTTCAGCACAAAAAATGTGTTGAAAAACTCGGCTTATACTCGAGTACATACAGTAAATAATTATTTAATACATCTAGAATGTTTTTAATAAATGCATTACAGAATGTTAATTTCAATATACCTAAGGTTTTCAACACTGTTCCATTAAAAAAAAATTAAAGGACAGTTTATTAATAAAAATAAATATTTTACTGAAAATTCTATCAGTTTGGCCAATTCAGTAAGAATTAGAAATCAATCAAGAGAGGCTTCTCCAAAACTCAGCTGATCCTTTATAGTTGGCATGGAATCATAGCGTCTCTGTGATAGATCTTTTCCTAAACTGGTTTATCAACATTGTTTTCTTGATGGCACCATAGAACAGAAGGCATCATGCATAATGCAGCACTAGTCCTCAAGTTGCGACCCCCATTGAGCCCAAAATTTATGTTGCTAAGCAAGACATTTGTTAAATGAGTTTTGCCCCATTTTACAATCTTTTTTTACCACACTTGTTAAGTGAATCAATGCAGTTGTTAAATTAGTAACATGGTTATTAAGTGAATTTGGTTTCACCATTGATTTTGCTTGTCAGAAGATCACAAAAGGTGATCACATGACCCCAGGACACTGCAACTGTCATAAATATATGAGTTCAGTTGCCAAGCATTTTAATTTTGATCATGTGACCATAGAGATGCTTGTTTGTAAGCATGAAAAACACTTATAAGTCACTTTTTTCAGTACTGTTAGAACTTTGAATGGTCATTAAATGAAGTGTTGCAAGTCAAGGACTACTTATTATATCCCAGAAGGCTTTTTCTCTAGTCACTGCATATAAAATCAATTCAAAGCTCAATATTTCACAGTACAGATATAATAATCCAATTGTTTTCAAACTGTTCCTAATAGTTTATGTGCATGAAGATGCTTGAGGTCAATCTCACTCTCACCTACTCAATCAATATGCAACCATTTGCTCGTTCATCTTTAATATTATGATTTAAAATTCAAGCCCATATCATAAGGACATTTCTGAACCTGCTTTGTGGAGACATTTCAACAAGGTATTTTCACATTCACATGAATCATCTGAAAAGCTATCCAGATGCACTTACTTTAAAGAATTAATTGTTAAAAGCTTTTCTACAACTCCTAAGTTGCATTAGTTTACTAGTGAAAACTATACCGCACTGTTGTGAGATCTGAAAGAACCAGTTAGGGATAGATTGTCACAGAGAAAATCTATTTATGTGATTGCTAACAGACAAAGACAGCTTGAGGGCACTTGATCAATTTTCAAAAATACCTTTAAAGGTTGGTTGTGCTAAACCTTCAGCAACGTTTTCAAGTTTCATGATGAGGCAATGGCATTATCTTGGAAACATCTGGATCTTATCTTCATTCTTTTACAACAGATCACAAACTTTTCATAAAGCCAGTGTGACAGTAAAATGCCAAAATAAAGCCATCTGTTACACATCAGAAATTTAGTTGCATCCATTTTAAAAGGTGAAAAAGCACTAGCTATGCAAACATATTTTTAAACATGTATGATACAGGGATTCCAACAGTGGTGGGAAATTCCTATTCTCATTGGCCAAAGCTCTCAAATTCCTATTCTATTCATTGGCTAGAGCCAGCCCCCCCCCCCCAAAAAAAAATACTAAGGTCAAATTCTGCTTAATTTCCAAGTCCAAATAAAATGAGTTAGGCACTGTTAAAGGTGTTTAAACCTTGTGTTATATTTTAAGTCATAGGTGAAATAATTTAAATGTCAGTTTCATGCCAGAATATATCTCTTAAGAAGATCTCATCAACTAAAATGGAAGAGTAAAATGCCATTTACTCATTTAATTTCACTTGAATAAAATACATTATGATATCAGAGTTTTATGTATGAATATATTATATATTTACTTATTGGAGTGGAACCAGGAACAATCTGTTGTATGACAGACATATCTGAGCAAAGAACATTTTATGCTGCCACTCTGTTACAGGGCCTAAAGATATTAGACAAAGCATTACAGATTCAGCCACTTGATTTTTTTCCACTGTGATATTCCATCACCACGCTTCTCTATTCTACACAGAATAGGTAAAACTCTTTCTGCATAGTAATAAGACAATTTTCAATCTCCATAAAGCAATAAACATTTCCTGTGCTTATTTGTAGAGCTAAAAGTTACAATGGGTAATAACCCTACTAAGTATATTTATCTTGAACATAAGCAGCTTGAAACATGATATTTGAAAACATTTTTTTTTAATTTTTCTTCTGATTTTGACCCCTCATAAATCTGAACTAAGGATAAGAAAACTGAACATTCCTTCGGGGGAAAAAGTAATAAAAGAAAATCAGTCCCATTTCCTGATCAACAATGCTAACACATCATACGCTGTCACCAAAGCCTCTTTTTTAAACCCCATAATTACAATAGATATTTGCAAAGTTATTATTGCAAACACATTTTACAAAAAGCATATAACAACTGTATAATTATATTATACAGATACTGTATTTCTAAGTGGCATCATTCTTGGATAGATTGAGAGCATGGATGCAAATGATATTATAGTGCATTATAGTGATATTATAGCATTATAGTGATCCCTCTGAAAGGACAGAATTATGACAGAAAAACCCCAGCTACTTACCTCCTGAAAACAAGCAAGAGTTTTCGCATGCAGCAAGCAACATCTACTTGGATAATGAAAAAGGGGAAGGGAAAAAGAAGAACTATCCCAACAAAAAACACCCTTTCATCAGTAACCCCAGAGAGTAGATATTGAGTAAACTTTTCAAGCTGTACCCATTTACCACACAAAGCCTTCCCATTGCTAACCTGAAAATATTGCAAAGGCTGAAGTTTCAGCTGTTGCTTGAGGTGACATGATTTCCAAATATGCAGAATTATGCCATAAATAAATTTGCCCTGGACTGAGTTTTGGCAAGCTGAGAATCTTCCACCACCACCTCCTCTGATTTTGTTGGCTGATTTTCAGGGTAAGAAACTACAGAAAGAAGAATTATCTGTTCAGAGGATGAAATGGATTAAAAACACAAGGACCACACTGCTACAAATGCAGAGAGAAAAAAACAGGTGTTTTTCTAAGCCAAGTAATTTTTAGGTGTGTTCCTTTTTATCCCAAGCGAAAAAAAAGTCTTATTTGTCAAGCTTACAATGCTCTTATGATTCACTAGATGTATTCATAGCTACAATACCTGAACTGGAAAAGGCTGGAAGAGCGGGATCAAAGCAATGCTTGCATAATTATGGAAGGACAAAAAGGGTTTCTTAACATGCTGATAGGCATCACAGCTTCATATAATGTTTAACCAGATAAGCAAAGAGCAGAATTCAAAAAGAGAAAAACAGACTTAGGAAAAATGATCCTACAAAGCAATTTTTTTAGAACAATAATGAATGGGAGGAAATGCTCAAAAGCATTTAAGACTGGTGATTCAATGAAGTTCTATTAAGAAGACTTAAAAGGAAAATCATAGCCATAATAAAGGTTAACGAGGTAAGAAGTAAAAAGAAGTTTCTGCAAATACAAAATGATAGTTCAATTTTGTTAAATTTAAGAAAATTTATATGGCCATCCAAGTCTCTCTCGATGACTCTGGGTGATTTACAAAGATAAAAACTCAATTTAAAAACAAGGAATAATTGAGTGACGGTTCCGCGTGGCTTCGGTGGCAGCAGGAATTCGCGACCGCTCACGATTCCTGCTGCACTTGCCACCGAGGTACCCCCGATCCAAAGGGTCAGGGGGATATGGCTGCCCTGTAGGGACAGCCGAAGAGAGAGGGGAGCCGGACAGGAGGTTGGGGGTGCCGCAGACCCCCTCCTCATCCGGAAAAACCCCTTTTTCCCAAGGTGGTGGAGCGGCGGTCAGCAATGGCCACCACGAAGAAGCCAGCAACCGGGTAAGATTGTGCTGGAGGAAGCAAGAAGAGTGAAAGTGCTGGCTGAGCCGGGTCAATCAACATCTTTCAAATTCGTTGGAACTGAGCTGTCTGAATTGCTGCAGGATACATTGTATCCCTAAGAAGATCGAAAGCGGCGGAGAAGCTGTTAAAGAGAACTTTTTTTTTTTCTCACTCTCCCACTGCATGGAAACAGCAGATTTGAAATATGTCTGGGCATTGAAGGTGAATTATTCTGAAAGTTGAAGCTAAGGGACAAAAGGGTTCCTGGACATTGAAAAACTTAAGAAATTGGAAAACCCTTGTTGGAGGTATGGATTTCTGATTATTTAAAATTGATGTTGCAAGTGGGAAGGGAAAGGAAAAAAAATTGGAGCAGAATCTGAAAAAGGAGGAGATTGCCTAGAATCCCAAATAAAGGTATATGGTAATTGGACCTCTTTGATTAAACATTAACCCCAGAAAGAGAAAGAGAAGAAGGAAGAAAAGTATTAATTTTTGGAACTTTTTTTGAATTATTTTTGATTAAAAATACTTGTGGTTGTTTTGGGAAAAGTTTCTCTTTTCATGATGGCATTGCTTGTGGATGAACTAAAGACTGAATATCAAAAATATAAAAAGGAAGATACTTTGGGCACTTTGTTTCAATTTTTAGAAATGGCGTTATGTACTTATGAAAAGTTGACTACGCAACAGAATGACTGGGACAAAGAAGAAGAGGAAGAAGAAGCCATCTTTGATGAACAATGGGTTCTTTCCGGGGAGGAGGAGAAAAAGGATAAGAAAAAGGATAAGAAAAAGGGGATTTTAAGAATTGAAAAAACAACCAAAAAAGAGAAAAATGAGAGGAAAGGTGGATGCAAGGTTAGAAAGCAAAGCAAAGGGAGTAAGAAAAGGGAGGAGGAGAGACAAAGGGGTAAAAAGGGCAAGGAGAAGAATAAGCAAGAGAGAAAGGGGGGGAGGAGAAGCCTCAATGGTGGGAAGCAAGATCTAAAGAAAAAAAGTTTATTCAGAGACAATGGGTGAATTTAATTAAGGATAAAAGAGGGATTCTGGAGGGTACATAAGATTGTGTTTTTATATGTGTATTTGCAGTATAAAATTCATTGTGTGATTTTAGAACCTATTAAACAGAATCCCAAGAAAAATTGTAATAGGAAGTATTTTTAAGTTAGGGTAATGAGTTAAAGACGTCACTCCAATTAGTGTATAGGAGAAATATAGTAAAAGAAAAAAAGATGAATGGATAGTTGGAAATAGAACAGACAAAGAATGTTATTGAAAATGGTAATAAGATATGGAAGGATATATAAAGGTTTTGTTATGTTTTTTGGGGTTTTGTATATTGATAAAAGGCAATAAAATTTTAATTAGCAAGAAATAATTTGGATGAAAAGGAGAAGCTGGGATAAGATAGGAAGTTAAAATAGATAAAGTATTGATACTATAATCTGGAATCATTATGTTCTATTGGTTTTCTTCTTTTATTATTTTTTCTTAGAAAAGAATTTATAAGCTGTTATGCCTTGATTCTTTGTGCACTGTTTTTATAAAATTGATAAAATTGGTTTATAAAAAAAAAAATGATAATAAGATATGGAAGGATATATAAAGTGAATATGATGTTTGAATTTGTGTCTGTGTAAAGAGTTTCAACCCGGGATCAGACAGCCTTCAGAAAAGATCTTTTAGTTTTGTTTATGTTTTGTGTTTTGTATGTTTATGAAAGGCAATAAAATTTTATTAAGCAAGAAATATAATTTGGATAAAAGGAGAAGTCTGGATAAGATATAAAGTTAAATTGATAATGTAAATATTGATATTACAATTTGAAATTATTTTATATGTTCTATTGGCTTTCTTCTTTAATTATTATTAATTTTTCTTTTAGAAAAGACTTTTCAAGTTGTTATGCCTGGATTGTGTATTGTGTTTTCTGTAAAATTAATAAAATTTGTTTAAAAAAAAATAAAAACAAGGAATAATTCTCCAACCAAACCCCCCCAGTGGCAACAATCAAATAAGCCATTTGATGGGCCCATCCTACTCTGGGTCTCCAGGCCTGTTGGCAAAACCAGGTTTCAGGGCCTTGCGAAAAGTGTGTCAAAATGGGGACCAATCTTATCTCTTTGGGATTGATGTTACACAGGGAGGGAGCCACCATGGAGAAGGCCGTTCTTCTTGATCCTATTAGCTGAACCTTTTTAGGAGAGAGTACCTATAGCATTCCCCGATTTCCCATTCTGATGGGTCAGGTAGATGTAATCAGGAAGAGACAATCTTTCAGATAACCTGTAGGCTTGATATAAAAACATCACTGCCTCTGATATTTCATATAAACTTAAAAATGCTTAAGTGTGATTTCTACGCATGTTGTTCTGTGTGCTTTCCTATATGTTGTAGAAAATGAACAAGGACCAACCAGTGGAACTTTAAAGGACTGCTGTATGTGCACCATTGTTGCATGCTTCTTCTTTACAGGAGATCAGGGACCTTAGAAAAATGAAGTGTTTCATAAAGTTATTTTCCCAAAATTTTCTTAGCAAAAACCTTGAACCCTTTCAGCGGCTCACAAGATTAGAAAAATTAAACCATCTAATTTTTTATTCATATGTGAATATTTTTTTATTGAGAGAGAGAGAGGGAGAGGGAGAGAGAAATAACCTAATGAACATAAAACTATTGTTAAGCATAGGGAAAAGAGCATCCAATATTCTTCCTAATTTATCTGATTTAACCTGGCTTTTGAAAAACATCATAGATAAATAGAATGAGAATTCATAAAACCAATGCACTGATCACCAGGGGGAAATATTTATATTCTACTGACTTTACAGAATTAGAATTCTTTTATTGGCCAAGTTTGATTGGACACACAAGGAATTTGTCTTGGAGAAATGCTCTCAGTGTACATAAAAGAAAAGATACATTCATCAAGAGTGAAGAATCATAAGGTACAACACTTAATAATAGTCATAAGGTACAATAAGCAATCAAATCATACCAGGAAACAGGAAATATAAATCATAAGAATACAGGAAAATATTGTTGCAAGTTTCCCATAATGTTTTTAATAAAATGTACATACTGAACCAGAAATGGCAAGTTTATTACTAACCTTGCTTCACTATCTATCCTTATTTCATATTAACTTGCATAATAATAAGTGGGAACTGGGCTTTTCAAAATCATTGGCCTTTGCAGAGCCTTATTTATAAATTCCTTCAGACCTTACTGTAACTGACATAAACATGTGACTATGTTACAAAGGTTTCATGAAAAGTTATGCTTCCAGTGTTAAAAATCACCAATAGATGGCAGTACTGACATTCTAAAAGCTCTGACATGTTCTTCAGCATCTCTTCATTTCAGTGGGTGGGAAATAGCTATTATTCATGAAATGCCTGCAACAAGTCACTGCATTTTAAGTAACATGCCATAATAGAATTTCTGATTGCTGTAGAGGCATTCCAATTGAAAATGACTCCTGAAAAAAGGTTGCTGAGCTAAAAAAAATGTAATGACAGTGTGTGAAAAGAGCTGATTTTTGTGATCAAGAACAAAGTGGGTAAGCTCAGAGAGCAATTGAAAAGTTTCACAAGAAAAAGACTGATGAGTGACTTGTGGATTACTCAAAGATCATTTACTGCCAAGTTTAGCACTTCACAAAAATTTGTGGGACATGTTGTTGATATTGTGTAATATCAGAAAGTTTGTGCAAGATGAATTCTTTATATGCTGACCTCAAGGATTAGAATCTCAAGCATTGAAATCTGCCAATTATTGCTGTCAAGCTAAGAGAATGAAGGTATGGAATTTCTTCACAATATTGTTCCAATTAATGAAATATGGACTCATCATTCTGACTCAGAAATGAAACACCCATCTATATACACTGTATGCACAATTATTAGGCAAGTTAGTATTTTGACCATATCATCATTTTTATGCATATTTTCCACCTCCAACCTGTATAAACATGAATGCTTAGTGGATATAAGCATGTCAGGTGATGTGTATTTGTATAATGAAGGAGGATGTGGCCTAAGGAGATCAAGGTATGCATAATTATTAGACAGCTTCTTTTCCTCAGGCAAAATGGGCCAAAAAAGAGATGTAACTGACTCTGAAAAGTCAAAAATTGTAAAAAGTATTTCAGAGAAATTTCAAAAGTCTTGAAATTGCTAAAATATTGGGGTGTGATCACAGAACCATCAAACTTTTTGTTGCAAATAGTCAACAGGGCCGCAAGAAACATGTTGAGAAAAAAACATACATTTTAACTGCCAAAGATTTGACAAGAGTCAAACATAAAGCTACCAGGAACCCATTATCCTCCAGTGTTGTTAAACTCCAGAATGGCAACCTACCTAGAGTGCCCAGAAGTAAAAGGCAGTCAGCGCTCAGAGACATGGCCAAGGTGTGGAAGGCTGAAACCCGATCACCACTGAACAAGACACATAGGTTGAAATGGCAAGACTGGGCCAAGAAATATCTGAAGACAGATTTTTCAAAGGTTTTATGGACTGATGAGATGAGAACAACAGATCAGATGGATGGGCCCATCACTGGATCAGTAATAGGCACAGACTCCACTTTGATTCAGATGCCAGCAAAGTAGAGGTGGGGTACTCTTATGGGCTGGAATTATTAAAGATGAACTAGTTGGACATTTCAGGTTGAAGATGGACTCAAAATCAACTTCCAAACCTACTGCCAGTTTTTAGAAGAAACTTTCTTCAAGCAGTGGTGTAGGGAAAAGTCTGCATCTCTCAAGAAGATTTTTATGCAGGACAATGCTCCATTGCATGCATTGAAGTACTCCACTGTGTGGCTAGCCAGTAAAGTCCCTAAAGATGAAAGAATGATGACATGGCCCCTTCCTCACCTAACCTAAACCCTATTGAGAACTTATGAGCCCTTCTTAAACAGGAATTTTATGGTGAAGGAAAAAAATACATTTTTCTGAACAGCATCTGTGAGGCTGTGGTTGCTACTGCACAAAACGTCAACAGATCAAGAAACTGACAGGCTCCATGAATGGACGGCTTATGACTGTTATTGAAAAGAAGGATGGCTATATTGGTCACTTAATTTTGTTTTATATGTCAGAAATGATAGATGATAGATGTCAGATATCATCTGTATTGACAAAAATAAACTGTGGTGCTTTGTCCTACATGAAGTCAACATCTTTTTCCAAATTGCATTCTAAAGGAAAAGTATAAAGTCAATCCCCATCACACTGCCAAATCTAGAACAAAAGGACAACTGGATTCTATTTCATTATAAATGCATACCATAAGATATACCTGTCTGGTTTCTAATATATTTGTATAAAAGTCTTCTCCTGAGTCTACTTCACTATGTATTTTGGGTTATACCAGGAGTAAACAAGAGAGGATTTCAAAGCTGCTGCTCTAAATGAAAGCTGTTGTCATGGTTAACTAGTACAATGACAACAGAATGCAAGAAACAACAGTACATATTATAAATACTGATGGGAGCCTTACTGTTAAAGCACGGCAAGACACCACAGTTCTTTTATAGTGAATAATATCTAGTGATTTGTGTAATGTAAGCCACATCCCAAAGTGAATAGTGCTTTGATAAACCACCAGACAGTTGTCACATTAGGTTTATTTTATTTTACTATTCTGTACATATTTTATTAGAATGCATAAGCTAGCATTAAGGATTGTTGCTTTTCATAAATGTTTCTAACAATGAATTTAAGAAACCCTGCATTTTTCACAAAACCTGGTAAGTTAGGCTTGTTTCACATAACAGCTTTATGTAATCAACATGGGTACAACTACCATGCAAGTGTTATTTGCCAGCACATCATATCTACTGGTCCGTTTTAAGAACTTTATGTATAATGTGGTTCATATAAATTATGACTTATGTAGAAAACACAGAGTTGTCTGCCAGATTTACAGCAAAAAGATATCCCTTGGGATATTTATTGACTGATTTGGGTGTGTTTGTTTTTTTAAATTTTGCCTTTTACTACTTCACAGATAACTTACTATACTTAAAGGTTCATTGGCCAAAACAAGACCCCACCAGACAGTGAAATAATAAGGGTGGGGCTGGATGATCCTCGCGGCTCGAAGAGAAATGGCGTGTCAGGTAAGGACCAATGCCCATTCTCCTTAGAGCCGCTCGGATCATCCAGAGAGTGGGACATACCAAGGCTGTCCTACGGGAGGGACTCTGTCTGGTTCGGGAGTCTCTGCGGGTCCTTGAGGACTCACTGGAGGACTCATCTGCCAAATGAAGCCTCCGTCGAGGCAAATATGTTGATCTTATAATGCCTAATGAAGGGAGACGGGGAGGCCCAGGTGGCCACCCGACAAATATCAGTAATTGGAGCTTGGGTGGCCGAAGCTGCCGAGGTAGCTGCACTTTTGGTGGAGTGTGCTGTTATTCCGCTGGGTACCAGCAGAGCCTGAGACAAATAAGCTTTGGAAATAGTAGCTCTGATCCAGCGGCCAATGGTTGAAGGGGACACTTTGTGGCCCAATGATTTGGGCTGAAAGGAAAGGAATAGGGATTCGGACCTCCTAAAGGGCTGGGTACACTTAATGTAAATGTGGAGGGCACGTCTCACATCCAGGGTGTGCCAAAGCTTCTCCCTTTCCTGCGAGGGATTGGGGCAGAAGTTCGGAAGTGTGAGTTCCTGTGCCCTGTGGAAGGCTGAGTTGACCTTGGGCAAGAAGGTAGGGTCCGGCTGGAGAACCATCCGGTTGGCATGGAAGATGCAAAGGTCCTTCCTCACCGACAAGGCTGCTATCTCCGATATTCGGCGAGCCGAAGTAATGGCCACCAGGAACACAGCTTTGAATGTTAAAAACTGGAGTGTGGATTCCCTGAGAGGCTCAAAGGGGTGTTTAGTAAGGGACACAAGGGCCTTATTGAGGTCCCAGGTAGGGTATCGGTGAATTGTTGGGGGGCACAAGTTAGTGGCTCCTCTGAGGAATGCCCTAATGCGAGGGTGGAGAGAAAGGGAACCCAGATTGTCACAAGCAATGACGATTGAGAGGGCTGCAACCTGATGCCTCAAGGTGTTCGGGGAAAGTCCTTTCCTCAGACCTTCCTGGAGGAATTCCAAAATTTGAGCGATGGAGGGTGAAAGCGGGTTGACCTGGAAATTATGGTACCACTTGCAGAAACTATTCCAAGTGGCATTGTATATTCGGGTTGTTGAGGGCCGCCTGGCGGCTAAAATGGTATCAATAACCTGGCCAGAAAGATTCTCCTTTCTTAGACGTTCCTGCTCAATCTCCAAACGGCTAACTGGAGCCACTGAGGATCCAGGTGCTGGAGGGGGCCCTGAGAAAAGGAGATCTGTTCAAGGGGATTTTCCAGGGAGGGGCCACCGATAGGTTGCGGAGGTTCGCAAACCATGGGCGTCTGGGCCAGTGGGGGGCCACCAGAATCAGCTCTGCTTTCTCGTAAATGAGCTTCTGGATGACTCTGGGGACTAGAGCTAATGGAGGGAATGTATATAGAAGCCCTGTGGGCCAGGAGCAACGGAGGGCGTTGTAATTCTCGGTCCCGTGGGAGGAGTACCTCGAGAAAAACCTTGTGTGTTGAGGGGGGATGCAAAGAGGTCCACTGACGGGAGACCGAACATCATGGTCGCCTCCTTGAACAGTGACGGGTGGATGAGCCACTCGGACTGGTCCATCGTGGTCCTGCTCAGCCAGTCTGCTTGGGTGTTTGAATCCCCTGAGATGTGTTCGGCTTTGAGGGAGAGGAGATTGCACTCTGCCCAACGGCAGAGGCGCTCGGCCTCTCTCATCAAGCGTATGGACTGGGTGCCCCTTGTCGGTTGACATGAGCCTTGGCGATGAAGTTGTCCGTGAGTATAAGGACATGCCGCCCGCATACCTGAGGGAGGAAGTTGCACCGGGTCAGGTGGATGGCGTGGAATTCCAACCAGTTTATGCTACATACCCGTTCTACCTGTGACCATCTGCCCTGTGTCGAGAGTGAGTGGATGTTAGCGACCCATCCGGACAGGCTGGCGTCTGTGGTGAGGGTGAGGCGTTGGGGCTCCTTGAAGCAATGGCCCTTGTTGATGGTGGGACTGGTCCACCAGAGGAGAGACGTGAGGACCCTTGGAAGCACCTTGACCGTGGCCTTTGAATTGCTTCTGCCAGACTTTTGGAACGGGAGCAGGAACCACTGTAGGGATCTGGTGTGTGAATGGGCTCAGGGAACAATGGAAATGCATGAGACCATTTTACCTAGTAATTTAGGCAATTCTAAGAGTGTTACCTTTCTTGATCGTCTCATATGTTTGACGGTTTCCTGGATGCTAAGGAATCTTTCCGAGGAAAGGAAGACCTTTCCTTGAACTGAGTCAATGACGGACCCCAAGTGGGTGATCCGGGTAGATGGTAACAATTGGCTCTTTTGCCAGTTTACTAGGAACCCATGGTCTTGGAGGGCCTAGAAAGTAGCTCTGGTGTCCTTCTCTGCTTGGAGTCTGGAGGGAGACAGGATGAGGATGTCATCCAGGTAGCAGTGGAGACGAACCGGGAAATTTCTGAGGTGGGCTGCTAGAGCCGCGAGGACCTTAGTGAAGGTTCTTGGGGCAGAAGCCAACCCAAAGGGGAGGGCCACATATTGGAAGTGGCGGTGGTTGTAACAGAACCTGAGGAATTTGGAATGGGAGGGCCAGATTGGGATGTGAAGATACGCTTCTGAAAGGTCTATAGAAGATAGCCAGTCCCCCTGCCTGATGCCCAGTAGAATGGACTGTAAGGTGTGCATCTTAAACCTGTGATGGATCAGGTAACGGTTAAGGCGTTTCAGGTCTAGAATAGCCCTCCATCCACCTGAGGATTTGGGAACCACAAAAAGGTGGGAGTAAAAGCCTTGCCCCCGTTGGGATGGTGGGATGGGTTGGATAGCCTGTATGTTGAGGAGATGATGGATAGCTGAATCCATCAAGCTGCGTTTGGTGGGATCCCTCGAGGGGGGGATGCCATAAAAAAATCAGGGGGGCACGCTGAAATTCAAGAGCGAGACCGAATCTGATGGTGTCCAGACCCAGGCATCGAAGGTGGAGGAGTCCCATCGGTCGGCGAAATGCTTGAGGCGTCCGCCTATGGGAAGGGAGGGACAGGATCTATCTGGGGCGCTGGAAGGGCTTCCCTCCTGAACCCCTGAATGGACGCCTGTAGCTGCTGCCCCTCCTGTTCCTGTTGCCCGGATCGGCTCGATCCTGGGGTTGGAATGGCCGGAAGGAGGGGGGTCTCGGATACCTGGGCGGAAAAGGTGACTGGTAGAAAGGTCGGGAGGAACCTCTCCGAAATGGTTGAGGGGCTCTTGGCTCTGACCTGCAAAAAAGAGGAGGGAGAAATTTTTTCTTGCTTCGGGTTTCGGCTAGCAATGGCTCCAGGGCCGTGCCAAATAGTTTGTCCCCCTTGATGGGGGCAGTGGCCAACTTAACCTTGTTTTTTACATCTGCCTGCCAGTGTTTGAGCCAGAGCAGGCGGCGGGCTGTAACGTGAGAGGTTACTGCTCGGGTGGAGAACTTAACCGCGTGGTAGGTGGCGTCGGCCGAGAATTCCGCCGCGGCCGTCAGTTTGGCGATGTCCTGATGTGCCCTTGTGTTAGAGGGGGGGACATGCTGCTTTAGTTGGCGGAGCCAACGGATCGAAGACCTGGTGAAGAAGGAGGCGGCCGTGGCCAATCTAATGGCCCAGGCGTCGGCTTGGTGAGCCCGATGTAACGCTAGTTTGGACCTCTTGTCCTCGGGTTTGAGAGCCTCCAGGGGATCACTAGGGGAGGAGGAGGATGCTAAGCCAACTTTGGGCTCATCTACCTCGAGGGTGTTAAGCAGGTTGCAGAAGCTTGAATCGAGGTTAAAAAACCTCTTGTCCTGGCTGGATGGGGCAGGAGGGTCCCTTGTAGAGTCCAACTGGTTTGAAACTAGGTCGTGAAAGATGGGTGGAGCTGGAATAACCTCCGCTTCCACCACGGGCTGCCTAAAAATGGCATCCTCTTGTCCCTCCGCCGGGGAAGGGAGAGCAGAGGGAGACTGCACAGACAGGCCAGAAATGTTCTTGGCCTTAAATAGGAGCGATTTAAACATGTGTGGTTTGAACAAACCCACAAAGGTGGGTTGATCGGGAGTGAGACCCTCGTCCTCGGACATGTCCCCTTCCATAGGGTCTATCTCCGATAGGGGCTCCCCGTGGTACGTCGACCCCCATTCAAATTCCTCCTCCTCCCTGAACTGGTCCAGGTCCTCTATGGCCTCTTCCAGTTCCCCTGCTGGGAGAGGGCTGTCCCTCTGTAAAGGTACATGACCACGAGGAGGGTCCGATCTAGGCAAGGACCTGACTGATAGCAACTCGAGTTCAGGCGCCATCGAGGGGGGACCGGGCCTGGACATCTGTTGGAGACCCTCTGCAATCCCCTGGTGGATAGCCCGTTCCATCCATGCCTGCGTTTGTGCAGGGATCTCGACTGTGGCGGGCTCCTCCTGGCGTAGACCAGCGGCCATGGGTGTGAATGTAGCTTCGGGCGTCCGTCTGGTTGTTGGTCCGGGGACCTGATGCCCCTGGGATGAGCTGTGCCTGTAGAGGGAAGAGCAATCTGGAGGAGGGGGGTGTCTGGAGGTAGAAGAAATGGAGGGTGGGAGGGCTGGAGGCACCGGTTGTGACTCTCTAGATCGCCTGTCAAATTCTCTCTCTAATGCCTTATGGCGTCTTAGGACATCTCTTTGAGAGGCCTTGGAAGTTTCCTTAGCCTGTCTGCGCAAGTGGTAGGACTTAGATCTGACCTTCAAGGAAGGGCCTTTAGCGGAATTGTCATCTGCCATTTTAGAAGGACTGTATATAAGGTTCTGAAGGCGGTTGGCTCGCCAAGGGTTCGACCTACAACAAAGGCCAGGTGTCCTTTCAGCTGGCCCGCGCCCCCTTTTGGAATTTAGATGTATATAATCTATAATATTATTATTGTTATAATTATTAATATATATATAAGTATCTGTGTATACTTAAATATATAATCCTATTAATATTGGTAATGTATTATTGTCAATATCTATAAATATATATATAGATAATGTTTATATAATATTTATATTATATTATTATATTATATTATATTATATTATATTATATTATATTATATTATATTATATTATATTATATTATATTTAACAAATATCTAATTAGAGAACTGGTTCAGCGCTCCCAGGAGGGAGTGACCCCAGAGATTGATGTTAATAAAATCCAATTCACCAAATGAACGCCTGAGGCTGGAAATAAGGCCTCTAGCAGCTAGAGCTCCCAGACAACAACCGGGAGGGATAGGCTGCTAATCCTTGCCCTGAGCGCTGCTGCGGAAAACCAACAAGTTTGCTAATTTTAATTAAATGCACAATACAGCCCAGTAACAGCTCTCACAGCCGCAATGAGGCCAGGAAAATGGCGCCCGAGCACGCGGTGGCACCCAAAATGGTGGCCGCCCACGATCTCCTTAATAACGGGCTGCTCAGAGCGAGACGAGGCCTCTCCGGCAAGTTTTAAAGCCGAGAGGAGCAGCCAAGCAAAATCAGCGTTCGCGGTGGGGGCGAACACCAGCTGCGCTTTTAGCAGCGTGATCAGATCAAGCCGCTATGAGGGCGGCGTGGAGAAGCGGCAGGAAGAAGCTGAATCGAGGGGGTGTTGGCGCCGGAGCGCAATAAAACCACCCGCTCTTTATCCCCCCCTGGGGGCGAAGAACGTGCTCCCCTTGCTACAGAGACACCCCAAATGTGCAGAGGCTAAGGAAGGAAGAAGGCGATAATAAAGCAAACCTGAAATAATAGGAATTCCTGAATCGGCCAAGGAGTAGAAAATAACAGCCTATCCTCACGAAGGCTAAGCATAAACTGGGGAACGCAAGGGAGCCACGTGATGGAGGGCAGAGCGTTCCTCAGTAATTAAGCTCAGCCTTCAACAATGCAGACTGAAGCACCTCCCACTCTCTGGATGATCCGAGCGGCTCTAAGGAGAATTTAGGTAGTTTCTGCATTTTGAGTTGCAGTGGTTGTCCAAAAAAAAAAGTATTGAACTTGTTCAATATATTAGCAGAATGGACTGGATCTTAAAAATAACACTGCTCAGGATCCTAATTTAATTAAGCGAAATGTTAAATCATTTGTCTAGAGCAGTAGTTCTTTAATACTGGAATTTTAAGAAATGTCAAAGCATGATTACTCTTACATTAACACAGAGCAAGCATTGTTCATGCTGTTCTGGAGCTGTTCAAAGAAACCTTTAAACAATTACTGAGACACATTTCCCATACTAACATGATGTAATTATATTCTGGCATTATAATGAAAACATTATTTACTCTCTTATTTTATCTATCAAATCATTTGCCAAGTATCGCCTTATCTTACCAAGTATAAGTCATTGCATATATGCTAATGATTATTATATTGCAATGAGGTTTTTTTCCCAATGCCTGTTGGAAAACACTCTATAAAAACCACTTTGAAAAAGCTGAAGTAATTAGGGAGTAACTTTCTCTGTGGTTAGATTTATTGATCTTTTAATCACACTTGACTAGATTATCCAGTTATCTGACATTCATATGTTATTAGAAATAGTTTTGGAATAACTACGGAGGAGTAATCTCTATGGAGAAGTAATAAAAAAGAGAGTCAACTTAGTCTAATGGTTAAGGCACCAGCTAGAAACCAGGAGACTGAAAGCTCTAGACCTGCCTTAGCTCCAAGCCAACTAGGTGACCTTGGGGCAGTCACCTCCTCTCAGAACTAGGAAATATGCAATGTCATTCTACTTCCAAAAAATTGCCAAGATAACTGTGGGGACATGCTCAGACCAGTAGTCAACACTGGCTCAAAACCAGAAAAAAATAATAATAGTTGAAGTCTATTTTTGGATTGTTATCAGCCTGGACTCATCATTGCAGCTTTGCACTGTTCCAGGGGAATCTCATTACTCCCCATTGCTAGCTTCCAGATGAATATCAAGAGAGAATTTGTGGCCTCAAGGTAACATCGAGAGAAATAGGAAAATATTAACATTTTTTCCCATAATAGTAATTATTTTCCCAAGTCATTATAGTTGTGCTTTTAAAGTTGTAGCAACGTCTGTGAGTCAGACTATTACAGTTGTTTCAGTTTTAAATTTAACACTGAAACAACTGTAAAAGTCTGACTCACAGACTAACACAATACAGAAGCCTGATGATGGCAGATGAGATTCTGCCGAAACGTTGCTACAACTTTAAAAGCACAACTATAATGATATGGGAAAATACCCCAAAATACGAGTGCAGGTAATTCTTGGTTAACCACAGGAATTGAGACCAAAATTTTTATCACTAAGCAACATGGTAATAAAACACACTATCTGAATACCCCACTGTAACAGAATTCTTGGCACTTCTGTTTACCATCATTAAGCAAACCATTACAGGTATTAAGCAAGGACATCATATGGTCACTATTTGAAACCTCCTGCCAGCTTCCCAACTGACTTTCTTTGTAGGAAGCCAATGAAGATCATGAATTGGGTCACATGACTATGGGAATTTGCAACATCGTAATTGCAAGACAGGAGCCTGGATCATGATCACGATGGACATAAGTATGAGGATCAGCTGTAACTAATCAGCAGCATTGTATGTTTGAACAGTTGCTAAACAATGGTAATGTCATGTCCCCACTGGAGCCTGAATCTGCAGAGGAAGACAAGCTGGAACTGGAGCCTACAGAGATTGAGGGGGCGGCTTTGTTAGCTTCAGAGGAAAATGGGGAGGAGCAGGCCCAGTCTGGCCAAGGTCTTTCAGAATTGGGACAGCTTGTTGGCAGGGAGGGAGGATGACCAAGAGAGACTAAGCAGTGAATATGACAGAAAGAGCTCAGGCAATGAGCAAGGACCACCCCCTCCTGATCCTTGAGCACAAAGAGTGGAGAGAAGGCGAGAACAGGGCAGACTGACCCAATTACTCAGGAGGAGAGCACCCCGCCTCTTCACAAGGCACATCTGGGGACTTAGACTTAAGGAAACTCTGTGGGGAGGGGCATTTGTTGGAGACAAGCACTGAATTCATGGAGTTTTGAGTGCAGACGTTCGAACTTTCCTGGATTCCTTGCATTCTTTCTGGCTTTCTGGATTAATTGCCTTGCTCCTTTGCTTCCTGGACTCCTTGACTTGCCCTGCTGGATTTCAGCCTTTGTGCTCCCAGCGTTGGGCTGGATTATTTGCAGCCAAAGGCTGCTGGAGGTGTGTGTGTATGTGTTTGCAGAAACGTGGGAGCGTTTGGGGAAATTTGGAGCAATAAGGGGCAATCTGAACTGCCAGCCACCTGTTACCTCTGTGCCATGCCCTGGTCATCATAGGTCATTAAGCATGAATCACTTGCAACAGCTCTGTGCTGCTACCTAACTGGCTGCATTAT
Organism: Hydrophis major; assembly: GCA_033807585.1. Lineage (NCBI taxonomy): Eukaryota > Metazoa > Chordata > Lepidosauria > Squamata > Elapidae > Hydrophis > Hydrophis major. The sequence goes on from CM066328.1 coordinate 184,222,164, forward strand.
AATATTAGTGTGTATATATATATATACATATGACATTTGGGTGCTTTAGGCTCAATTTCCTGCAACTTTCTTGGCAGGATTTTGAAGAAATTTTATTTATTCATTTCATTTATTTGTCTCATTTATATTGCTACCCATCTCTAAAGTGACTCTGGACAGTGATTGTCCCAAGGTCACCTACCTGGCTTTTTTGCCTAAAATAGACTCAAAGTCTCAGACACTCTATTCCAATGCACTACACCAAATTTCTTCTCAGAGACAAGATATATTTAAAAAAAAAACACCTTCAAATCTGTCTTCTTTCAGATAAACTTACTCACAAACTCTCTCTATATTTTTTCAATTTATTGATTTAAAAGACTTAGATGGCTACCCAATTTATATGCTATAATTCTGAGCAGTTTACAAAACAGTGGTAAAAGTTATAAGAAAAAAGTATACAATATTTTAAATTACCCACTTTACTATTCCCCACATGTTTATGTTGCTAGCCTGCTAAAATTCTCTTGATAAATAGCCTCAATGTTATTTCAAGCATGGAGTGATGGCTTATGGCAAGTATTCCTAAGGATTAGACCAATTCGTAAACAGGATTAGAAGCCCTACAATACTCTATTGCTTTGCAGGATTATTTGGTGCTAGTTTATTTATTTAATCCAATCTATAATCCACCTCAGTCAGAGTCACAACTCTAAGCACCTCACAACATCTAAAATATTGAAATAATAATAAAGGAGAATCACTAGAATAACTTCTAGTAAGAAAACAGCGAGAGTAATTCTATCATAGAAGACATAGATCAGAGAGCAGGATGAGAGCCCAAAACCTACTGAAATAACAAGGCCTTCAAGGCTTTGCAGAAACAATACAGTATCAGAATGACATGGATTTCCAAGTGCAGCCACACAGAAAGCCCATCTCTAAGAGGTTGCAAGATAACATTGCTTTAACCAATAGGGCACAGAGTAAGCCAATCCTGCAAAAAAGAGTTGCAAAAAGAGACAATCTAATAAATATATGGACTTTAAACCACTCAGGAGAGCCAATTTGTTGTAGTGGTTAAGGTACCAGGTTAAAAACCAGGAGATTACACTATAAATTTTAGTCCCACCTTAGGCACGCAGACTGATGGATAACTGGGCCACTCATCCTCTCAACCCTAGAAAGAAGGGAAAGGCAAACCACTTTCCAAAAACTTGCCAAGAAAATTGCAGGAACTAGTCCAGCTGTCAACCATGATTTCAAGGCACCAAAAAGAAAAATAAGCTACATACAATTTTAGATGATAACCAGCTGAATTGTACTTAGAAGCCAGTGACAGCCAGTGATACTCATGAAGCAATGGTGTTACTATTAATGGCACTGCATTTTAGACCAAAGTAAGGGCCTTAAATTCAATTTTAACAAAACAATATTGACTTAATGAATCAATTCATTGAGCAGATGTACCTGACTCAAAAATATTAACTGTGAAAAAGATCTAGATGTCGTTGTGTAGAGGTCTCCAACCTTGGCAACTTTAAGACTTGTGGACATCAACTCCCAGAATTCTGGAAGTTGAAGTCCACAAGTTTTAAAGTTGCCAAGGCTGGAGAGTCCTGTCTTAGTGGACCACCACTTATGTTGGGTCAGCAGCAGGCTGCCATTGACAAAAAAGCCAATGAAGACCTAGGCAATAGAGGAATAGTGCCAAGACAATGAGATGTGATAGTATCCCTTTACATAGCGCTAGTGAGACCACACTTGGGATAATGCATCCAGTTCTGATCATGTTGAGACCTTGGAACATGTGCAGAAAAGATCAACAGAGATGGTAAGAGGTCTGGAGACTAAATCATATGAGAACAGTTGAGGGACCTGAATATGTCTAGCCTATCAAAGAGCAGGATTGGGGGTGGGGGGAAAATAGCTGCTGTCCAAAACTTGAGAGGCTGTCAGAGAAAAGAGGGATTGCAGGACAAGTACTAATGGATGGAAGCTTGTCAAAGAGAGAGATAACCTAGAAATAAGGATAAATTCTGACAGTGAGAGCAATACATAATGGAAATGTTGCCTCTTGGGATTGTGGGTGCTCAGCTATTTCATTGGGATGTATAAGGCTCCTGCCTTCAGCAGGGGATTGACTAGAAGACTTCAGAGGTCTCTTCCTGTCCTATGATTCTATGACTGAAACTAACCCAAAGCAAGCAGTAAAACGACTGAAACACAATGCTCCCAAATCCTGGGATTAGTCTAGGAGTAGCTTGGCAGGTACTATCACAACCATTTCTTCCAGAGTTATCATGCAGTCATGAACTTACTATACTGAGCAATAAATGCAGTACTAAAAGGTAAAGGTTCCCCTCACACATACATGGTAGTCCTTTCCAGTGCTCATCTCCATTACAAAGCTGAAGAGCCAGCACTGTCCAAAGACATCTCTGTGGTCATGTGGCCAGCATGACTAAATGCCGAAGGTGTACAGAATGGGCGTTGGTTCTTACCTGATACGCCCCTTCTCGGCGAGCCGTGAGGAGCATCCAGAGAGTGGGGATGTGCTTCCAAGTCCTCTTCTTGCAGGCTGAGCTTTAGCTGAGAAAATGCTCTGCCCCCTCACGTGATTCCAAGTAGCGTTCCCCCCGTTTTTTGCGATAACGAGAAGAAAAGTTATGAAATCCTTCTAATCAACTGTTGGCTCCTTGGCTGAAACCAGAGTACCCACCAGATGGAGGAGTTAGGGTGGGGCTGGATGCTCCTCACGGCTCGCCGAGAAGGGCCGTATCAGGTAAGAACCAACGCCCATTCTCCCTCGAGCCGCTCGGAGCATCCAGAGAGTAGGACATACCAAAGCTTGGCTGTCCTACAGGTGGGACTTCGTCTGGGCCGGAAGCCCCTCCGGGTCACTGATGACCCTATGTAGGACTCGTCGGCCGAAAGAGGCCTCTGCTGAGGCGTATAAGTCTATTTTGTAATGTCCGATGAATGGGGACGGAGAGGCCCAAGTGGCTGCCTGACAAATGTCAGCAATTGTGACCTGCGTGGCCCAAGCCGCCGAAGTAGCTGCACTCCTCATGAAATGAGCGGTTATTCCACCAGGAGCAGGCAGAGATTGTGATAGGTAGCACCTGGCGATAGTTGCCCTGATCCAGCGACTGATGGTTGAGGGAGAGACTTTGAGCCCCAATGTCCAGGGCTGAAAGGAGAGGAAGAGGGATTCTGATCTTCTCAGGGGTTGTGTGCGCTTAATGTATATGCACAAGGCCCTTCTAACATCCAAAGTGTGCCAAAGGGCTTCCCTGTCCCTCAAGGGTCTGGGGCAAAAGTTCGGGAGGACCAGTTCCTGAGACCTGTGGAAGGGTGAGTTAACCTTGGGTAAGAAGGTGGGGTCGGGGCAAAGGACCACCCGATCAGCGTGGAACATGCATAAATCCTTTCTGATTGACAATGCTGCTATTTCCGAGTCTCGACAAGCAGAAGTAATGGCCACTAGAAAAACTACCTTAAACGTTAGAAATTGAAGGGAGGACTCCCTCAGAGGTTCAAACGGGTGCCTTGTAAGCGAAACGAGGACCTTGTTGAGGTCCCATGTGGGGAACCTGTGAACAGTCGGAGGGCACAAGTTGGTGGGGCCCCTGAGGAAAGCTCTAACCCGGGGGTGATGAGAGAGGGAACTGAAGTTATCACAAGAAACAACGGTTGAGAGGGCAGAGACCTGCCATCTCAGGGTGTTAGGGGCAAGCCCTTTACGTAGACCTTCTTGAAGGAATTCCAAGACCTGCGCAATAGAGGGAGAGAAGGGGTCAACTTGGAACCTGCTACACCACTTGCAAAACCCTTCCAAGTGGCATCATAAATTATTCTGGTGGAGGGTCGCCTAGCGGCTAAAATAGTGTCGATAAGTTGACTGGAGAATTTTTCTCTTGTCAAACGGATCCGTTCAACCTCCAGACGGCTAGGTGGAGCCATTGGGGCTCCGGATGCAGAAGGGCCCCCTGAGAGAGGGAGATCCTGTCCGGGGGGGATCCTCCATGGGGGCGCTACCGAAAGATTGCGGAGGTCCGCGAACCATGGTCTCCTGGGCCAATAAGGAGCCCCCAGGAGCAGGACTGCCTTCTCGTGAATGAGTTTGTTTATGACTCTGGGATCTCGCGGCAGCGGAGGGAAGGCATATAAGAGCCCTGGGGGCCATGGGCAGCGTAGCGTGTTGTGGTTCTCCGACCCGTGAGACTGGTACCTGGAGAAAAACCGTGGAAGCTGTGCATTGGACGGGGAGGCGAAGAGATCCACCCTCAGGAGGCCGAATATTCTGGACGCCTCCTTGAATAGGGATGGATGGAGGCGCCATTCTGCTTGGCCCACCGTGGCCCTGCTCAGCCAATCCGCCTGGATGTTGGAGATTCCGGAGATGTGTTCGGCTTTTAGTGCGAGGAGGTTGGATTTTGCCCAACGGCAGAGGCGCTCGGCCTCCCTCATCAACTGAATAGACTGGGTGCCTCCTTGCCTGTTGATATGGGCTTTAGCCGTGGCATTGTCCGTGAGAATAAGGACGTGACGCCCACGTACCAAGGGGAGGAATCTGCGCAGGGCCAGATGGACGGCTTGAAGCTCCAGCCAGTTGATGCTGCATCTTTGCTCAATCGGCAACCACTTGCCCTGTGCCGAGAGCGAGTTGGCGTGAGCGCCCCAACCTGACAGGCTGGCGTCCATGGTGAGGGTTAGCCGCTGAGGTTCTGAGAAGAGGTGGCCCCTGCTGATGGCGGGGTTGGTCCACCAGAGGAGGGACATGAGGACCTTGACTCTGGACTTCGAGTTGCTTCTTCCAGATCTTTGGAATGGGAGCAGGAACCACTGGAGGGATCTGCCGTATAAACGGGCCCAGGGAATACTTGAAATGCATGAAACCATCTTACCCAATAATTTAGAAAGGTCAAGTAACGCCACCCTCCTTGATCGCCTAATCTGTTTGACCAGAGCTTGAATGCTGAGGAACCTCTCCGAGGAAGACCTTTTCTGTAACCGAATCAATTATGGCTCCCAAGTGGGTGATTCGGGTGGATGGGATCAGTTGACTCTTTTGCCAATTGATGAGGAACCCGTGTGCCAGGAGAGCGGAGAGGGTGGCTCTGGTGTCCCTGACTGCCTGGGTCTTGGACAGGGAGAGAATAAGGATATCGTCCAAATAGCAGTGAAGGCGGATGGGAACGCTCCTGAGGTGAGCCTTGGTGAAGGTCCCGGGGGTTGAGGCCAGACCAAAAGGAAGGGCAGATACTTCCTCTTGCTGCGGCCCTCGACCAGCAGGGGTTCCAAGGCCGGGCCAAACAGTTTGTCTCCCTTGATGGGAGCAGTGGCCAGCTTGACTTTATTTTTACATCCGCCTGCCAGTGCTTGAGCCGCAGTAGGCAGCGAGCCGTGACATGTGATGTTATCACTCTGGAAGAGAACTTTACCGATTGGTAAGTGGCGTCAGCTGAAAACTCGCTGCGGCCACCAGTTTTGCTATGTCTTGGTGCGCCTTCACATTGACGCGGGGACGTTCTCTCAGCTGCCGGAGCCAGCGGATAGAGGACCTTGTGAAGAATGAAGCGGCTGTAGCCGATTTAATGGCCAAAGCGTCGGATAGATGGGCCCGGCGCAATGCCAGTTCCGTCCGCTTGTGCTCAGGTTTCAAGGCCTCTAAGGCCTCACTGGGGGTAGAGGAGGAGGCAAGGCCCACAATGGGATCGTCAACCTCCGGGATGTTTAGAAGAGTAGACATTGCCGAATTGAGATTAAAGAATCTCTTGTCTTGGTTAGAGGGTGTAGGGGGGGCTCCCGTGGAAGCAAGTTGCTTCGTCACTAGGTCTACGAAGATGGGCGGGATTGGGATGACCTTAGCTTCCACCACTGGTTGTGTGAAAATGGGGTCCTCTGGTCTCTCTGAGGCAGGGGGGAAGTCAGAGGGAGACTGGGGAAGAAGACCAGAGACATTCTTGGCTTTAAAGAGGAGGGATTTAAACAAGTGTGACTTGAACAGCCCCCTGAATATGGGTTGGTCAGGAGAAGCCCCCTCGTCCTCCGACATCTCCCCCTCCATGAGGTCCGCCTCTAAGAGGGGCTCACTATAATGGGAGGATCCCATCCAGCAGTCCTGTACCTCTTCCCTGAAGTCACCAACGTCCTCTTCCTCCTCCTCCTCCTCCTGGGCCCCTACGGGAAGAGGGCTGTCCCTCTGAGAGAGTACCTGACCAACCGGGGGATCCGTCTGTGGGAGGGATCTGATGGATAAAGAGTCGTGGTCGGAAGCCCGTGGAGAGAAGCCTGATGTGGACATGTGCTGCAGGCCTTCTGCAATGCCCTGGTGGCTAGCCGATTCCATCCAAGCCTTGATGTGGGCTGGAACCTCAGATGTAGAGGGTTCTTCCTGACGCAGACCAGCGGCCGTAGGTGTAAAGGTAGCCTCAGGGGTCTGTCTGGTCGGTGGTCCCGGGGTCAAGTGACCCTGAAGTGGGCTGCGCCTAGATAGGGAGAAGGAAGGGCTGGAGGCCCCGAGCGGGACTCCCTTGATCGCCTATCACACTCCTTTTCCAACTCCTCATGGTGCCTTAAGGCGTCTCGTTGGGAGGCCTTGGAAGGTTCCTTGTCCTGCCTGCACAAGTGGTGGGACTTTGCCTTAGCCTTCAAGGAAGGTCGTTTAGAGAGACTGCCATCTGCCATTTTGATAATTATAATAACAGAAGGTTCCTTGTCCTAGTGATAATAATAGTAATAATAGTAAAGAGCGGTTGGCTCGCCTGGAATTGGCCTGAGTGGGGCCAAGTGAGGTTTGAGCTGGCCCGCTCCCCTTTTTGGAATTTAATATGTACAGTGGTAACTGGTAGTAAGGAATAAATATATACATATGTATGTATGTATGTATACATGTATGTATGTATGTATGTATAATATGTACAGATGTGTAATCCTCTGATTTTTATTTTTATTTTTTTATTTTTTTTTATGCTATCTGCATATAAAGGTTATCTATGTATATACGTATAAAAACGTATAATTTTGTCTGTAATTTTTTTATCTCTTTTTTTTTTTCTCTTTTTTTTTTTATATACAACAGCAGGAAAGGAACCAAAGAGGTACCACAGTACAGGCCGGATTTACCAAATAAACGCCTGAGCCCTCGAAGGGGAGAGGCCTCTGGCAGCAGGCCTCCAACAACAAGCCGGTGGTGGTGCTGCAACTTCGCCCAGATAGAGGCTGCGGGAGGCCAACAGAGACAATGAAAGCGAGCCCGAAGGAACGCTAAAAGCAACTAACTCTTGACCCAGGGGGTCTTGGACTTTTACTTCCACCGCAGCAGCAAGAATCAGAAATAAAAATGGCGCCCGACCACGATGCGGCCCCAAGATGGCGGCCGCGAGCTGAGCTATGTCGGGCGCCTTCGGGACGGCAAGGAGGGCTTGTCCGGTTAGCTCAGCACGCCTGGTGCTCTGAAGGAGCGACCAGCCCTCCCGGTCGGTGTTTAGGGTGGGGGGGAATCCAGCGAAAGTTGCGCACCACAAGGCAGCGCGGAGGCAGCGATGTAATCTAATAATGGAGGAGGTCGCGCGAAGCGCTGCGAACCCGCCCGCTTGGCCCCTTGGGGCGAGGGGAGACTTCCCCTAAGTCCCAACCTTTTGCGCAGGAGGAAGGAAAGGAAATATCAGACCTAAAGGTGAGGAAATTAGCCAGAATAATATACGTAGTGTCAATCAGCCAAGGAGCTCTTTCCAACAATAGCCTGACTCTTCGAGGCTGAGCAAAAGACTGGGGGAACGCTACTTGGAGTCACGTGAGGGGGCAGAGCGTTTCCTCAGCTAAAGCTCAGCCTGCAAGAAGAGGACTCAGAAGCACATCCCCACTCTCTGGAACGTTACCTTCCCACCAAAAGTGGTCCCTATTTTTCTTCTTGCATTTTTACATGCTTTCTAACTGCTAGGTTGGCAGAAGCTGGGACAAGTAACGGGAGCTCACCCCGTTACGCGGCACTAGGGTTTCGAACTGCTGAACTGCCGATCTTTCGATCGACAAGCTCAGCCTCTGAGCCCCTGTGTCCCTTAAATGCAGTACTTGATTCTAAAATGGCACTTTTAGAATAATTAGATCTCCAGAAAAACATATTGTTCGAAAAAATACATAGTATACATTTTGTTATCAGTTTTAACAACCAACCATGGATAAAAATGCTTTAAAGGAGTCAGGAAATAGTTTTTTAAGATACCAAACAAAAATTAATTTTCAAATTTATATGCAAACCTTGAAAACTGTTTTTGTCAGCTCAAATTATGCCTTGATTTTACAGTGTTTTCAGTTAAGGCACATGTTTTGAGTTTGCATTCCTTTTATTCCTCAGACCCTTTTAGCTTTTCCTTCTGAATAGTTTCATAATTGTTTGAAGACAAAACTCCTGCTACTGTGCTTGGTTAATTACAGAAAAAGGGATTTACTTACCAGCCAAGTTAAGTCTGCTTAAGCCACTATATTCTATGCGTTTCTGCATTCCTTTCTATAAATACTTCAACTACTACAACTTTACCATGCTTCTCTTTACAACATTTCTAAGAATATTGTTCTTTTCTCTCACCTAACAAGCTTCTAAACTGGTTGGGGTAAGGAACAATAAAGTCAACCTATAAGCTTTATAACTTATTAAGGATTTTGATTCAAGAGTTCTGACATTTTCACAATTAAAATGCTTCTTGTCAGGCAGAGGAAGCCTCTGAACCATATTTGAATGTTGAATGAAAAGGTACTTGAAAACATTTTTATAAGATACATCTATATGGCATGGGAACAACCCTCTAAACAGGCCCCCAACTTAAGGAAATCTGAAAACTGTGATAACGATTTAGCTGGATTCACCTGTACAATATAGTTAAATATAGCAATTATTTAAGTAAAATATTCTTTTTAAAAAAACTTAAGATACTGTACATGTTGAAATTTTATTTTATATATAGTAAGGTATGTAAGATACTGTAAAGCAGTTTAGATCAGGCTCATGTCTTCCAGATGTGATGCTTTGTAATTTTTTTCAGTCCTGCCTTCTGTTTGGGGAACACTCACATCATTAGAACAAATGCAACCATAATTCCTAGCCACCATGGTTTATTTCCACGCAATTTGTGCATTCTGGGAATAGTCTGAACACTTCTGCAAAGCAGCAACTTGGGGAAAGATGCTCAAAATTATGATTTTTCATAATGCATTGATGCATTGATAGCTTCAGGCAAAACAAAAGTTCATTCAAACATTACCCAATTTTCTTTCATTAGAGCTTTGCCTCTAATCTAGGAGTGTCAAACACGTGTCATCATGTCGTATCGTGACTTTTTTCCCCTTCGCTAAAACAGAGGTGGGCATGGCCAGTGCATGACACATCTGGCCCGCAAGTTTGACACCCCTGCTGTAATCCTAACCTGATAACAGGTTATAATTAGAAGCTACTATTTATGACTTCACTGATGTGTTTTTGTTTATTTTTAAAATGATTAAATCTTGGAATATAAATTAAACATTGCATCATGTTGAGGGGATGTATGAATTATTACAATTCCCACTGTTGATGAGGATGAAATCACATCCTCATCAACAGATCCGTACAGTAGTCCTCAACTTACAACCATTCATTTAGTGACTGTTCAAACTTACAACAGCACTGAAAAAAAGAGACTTATGACTGTTTTTCACACTTACAGTATGACCACTGCAGCATTCCCATGGTCACATGATCAAAATTTGGACGGTTGATGACGCATGTTTTTTTTACGGTTGCAATATCCTTGGGTTATATGATGACCTTTTGCAACCTTCTACAAAGCAAAGTCAATGGGGAAGCCAGATTCATTTAACAAACATGTAACTAACTTAACAACTGCAGTGATTAATTTAAATGAGGCAAGAAAGGTCATAAAATGGGGGAAAATTCACTTAATAACTGTCTTGCTTAGCAATGGAAATTTGGGGATCAATTGTGATCATAAGTCAACAGTCATAAGCAATGGAAATTTGGGGATCAATTGTGATCATAAGTCAAGGACTATCTGTAAACTAGACAGAAATGGCACTGTTGCTATTAGAGTACCAAATACTATATTTCCTCTTTTCTCAACAGTATGCAATAATTTATTTTAAAAACTTTTTAAACCATCCAATAGCTGATGCACATTTAACAGTTATGTAACATAACTCTACCGTACATCAACTTCTTTTCACCAGACCAGCTCTCTGTAACCAAAACTAAAGATTCATATCAGGCAATGGCACTGTTAAGCATAAGGATTCACTCTGCAAGACAATAGGGAGGTTGGCAAAGGAACAACTCAAGAATTGCTCCTTTTATTGAAGTCCTGTGGTCTCTATAATTGCTAATTATAGCTCCACTCAAGGCTTACAATCACTGCCACTGCATTTAAATATGATTGTAATTTATTTTTAAAATACTTTAAGGATACAATTAAAAGCAAAGGTTCTGCTTAGATTGCCTCATAACAGTATCCTTTGCAAAACTACGAAAGTTATTTGGAGAACAAAGGATTTGTCATTTAAAACAGCCATCAGTTTAAAACTGATCTCTGCATCAAAATATAGATGGGACCTTTCTATGTATTTAAGACATTCATTCAGAGGAAATTGCTACTCCAAACACTGTCTCTTTTTGTGATTACACATTTTTTTCCAATAACCTTCTATAGCAACAGAGGCGTGGGAATCTTGTGCTTACAGTAAACCATTTCAAGAGAACAAATTTACTAGTTGAATAATTATAACCAAAGTATTTTTTTTTTTTGAAAAACAAAGCAGACAGCAATTTGGAATAACTTAGGATTAATATGAGTAGACAAACACAATTCTTGGATAAGACACATCGCTGAATTATGACTTTAAAAGATAATGCTGACTCAATTGATTTAACAGGTCACCAGGTCCACCTTTTCTATATGCACAATGTTATTGGAGTAGCTATAACAGCCACAAACAAACAGCAGTGAAGTAGAGCAATACTAAATTCAAATATTTCTTTTTCAACATCTGAAAAGAAGGAAGGGAATCAACACCTTTCTTAAAAACTATTCAGTACATTCAAGAAGGGTTTTCTAGTTTCTGTCAGTGCAGGCCTCTTAAAGAAACAGCTCAAAAAGCTTATTTGGGAGACAGGTGTGAATTGAAACTTACAACAGATAAAGTGAGTATACTCATTGTACCAGTTCATGATTCCTTAAGGAGGTATGCATTTTTTTAGGTTTCCAGGACAGCTGCAGGATTCCAGGAAAATACATATTTGAATCAAGGAAGTAAAATATTAGCTTACATGCACACAAAACTATTCATACTCTTTCCTACTCCCATACACAGAAGTGGAAATCACTGGCATAGCACAAGTATTAATTTTGCAGGGTACATATACAGTCATTATTCTTAATCATCCCTTTCTGAATTTCTATCCTTTACTCAATGTGTTTCATAACTTTTGAAATTATTTTATACAGTTCAAATGACTGGTCCACATATGCAGTACTTCTGTCTCATCCAAAATACATCTATGGCTACCTAGGATATGGTAAAATAGGATATAAATATTTTAAATAAACAAATAATCTAATGAACAATGAAGGAACGTCACTTGTCTTGCAACTGCCTTTTCTTGCATAATCCAATCTCTTATCAAATATTTGTTCCTTCAACATTACTAGTCAAGATAGAGGTATCTATACATCTGAATTTAACTTCAAAGCAGTGGCAACAACTTAAATTCATTAAATAATAAACCATATATATGTCCTGTTCGCTAGGACTATGCACTGTTTTTTAATATACAGGAACCTAAAGCTTACAGCATCTACTTGGTCCTTTTTAAAGCAGTGGCACCTTTTTCCTGGATTCATGAAAATCTACTTTAAAGAGTTGCGGGTGGGTACAGTCTTGTATTCTCTTCAGTACTTTGTTTCTAACAGAATCCAAAGTACCCTGCAATACTAGTATTTGTATTAAAGCTAGGCAAGTTATTTTAGAGGGCTCTGAGCACTCCTCCAGATCTGGTCAATGAAGTAGATGTTCCAAAGCACTCCCACAACTTTCCAATGCTTTGAAATACCACCCAATGATTTATACAAGCCTAATTCATACTTTATTCTATGCCGAAAGGGTGGTTCTACATATGGTTCACAGGTGGTCTATTTTCCAAGTACTTAAGACGGCCAAGACTGCCTTTCCCAGATTGCAGCTTTAGCTTTCTTGAACAATGTTAACACACCTTCAGGTCATTCAAATATAGTCACTGGCTCTGATCCTGAAACCATATCACATGCTTTCTATATTGATATCATATGGAATGTAAGCATTATTGTTAAAAAAAATAGGCAGCATTTAGAATCTAATTTTCCTTTTTCCATTTGTTTGTAATAAAACACAGGTAATAAACAAGCTGATTCATCCCCCCCATTTTAGCTTTTTTCTGTCTTTCATGCATTACTAATATTTTCCTGCAATTCAATAATCCAGACTACTAAAAAGAGTTCTACATGATTTTAAAGTAAGTTTGATGTCCAACAGATTTCCTACTTATTAATATGAACAACCTGTTGTTTAAAAAAATAAATTCATACCACAATCTACATGCAGTCTGTAAGTATAATTTCTTTTGTGCTACTACTAACAACACTACACATAAGCAACATACAAGACTAGTAAGATTTGCAAAACAGTGTACTTTTTGTGTAACCTCTTTGTTGTTTAAGCCACTTTGTAAACTATAATATATAATATACTGTGTATGTAGAGGGGAAACTACTAGGACTGACCACCCTCTCAAGATCTTGGGCTTGGAATTATGTGCATCAGAAACAATATCTATTTGTTTCAGAGTATTTTTAGATTGACAGACTGTCATGTGCTGAACGACCTGTTCTTTATTTTGTGTACACAATCATAACGTACAGTTGATGCAATTGTTAACTCTTTATACGATGCATAATCTCTGAGAATGTAAAAGAGAGAGAAAACATACTTCTTCAGTCTGTCCCAATGGCATTTGGCTTCTGCAACATCCCTCCACCCTCAAAATCCAGGGCCAATAAGTTGTATTCCAATCCTACACAACAGAAACAAGCCCCATCCCAACACACTTACTCACTGTTTGTGAAGAAATGACTATTTCTTTGAAGGCTTTTTCAGCACCTGTCCCTGCATAAAGAGGCTCAAGGAAAGATCATCTATTTCTTATTGGATTTGGAAGTACTGAGAAGTAGCAAAAGTTCCCATTGCTTTCCAGTGTCTCAAACACCCACCATGACGATGGGATTCCATCCTTCTGCTTCTCAGTGAAGAAATCCCACATATGGCTCCAGCAGATTTGAAATTCAACACTTGGAAGCAGAAATATCCAATGTGGATCCTCAGAGCGGTCACTGTAAGGTTTCTGTACTGCTGTTAGCTATGCAATTTAAAATTTCTGCACTGCTATCAAGCAATTTAAGCAGGAATATACCTCTGAGTAAACAAGTATTTTGCTTATGGCATTTGTACCTTAGTGCAACAAGCAAGCACTCGCCCTCTAAATAAGTTAGACATTCCTAATATTAAAACTTGATAGGCATTATTAAAAAATTCAGACATACATTACAAAAATACTTATATTTGCACAACCATGTGCTTTGCAGTTCTTGTCTTCTTAACTGATAGGAGACTAAAACTGACTCACATATATCTCCAATAAAAATAGTATGTCAAGAGTACTGAAAAACTCAGCCAAATGGGAAAATGCAAAGAAAAAAATAGCGGACTTCAGTCTAAGTAACCATTTATATGTACTATGCACAAAATGTATATTACTTCCTTTTAAATTATTGCTAAGCAGTTTATAATAGTTGCATCATAATATTATTCTAATATATTTGCCTCTACTACCCTACTTCCTAGATGTTCACTATTGTCCTTCCCCACAAGATTTAAGGGCATGTGAAAGAGTTTTGATGAAATTTGCATGATATGAAACTTTTCTCCTTTGAAATAATGTTTGGGTTTTAATTCTCCAATGAATGAAAAGGAATGTTTCACGCTTCCTTGTTACACAGCATTTGTTTCGGCTTTCCATAGCTCTCTCCCAAAACCAACCCAGGAAGAGAAACCACAGAAATCTAATACTCTTGTGGCACTAAAGGCTTTGCACTAAATTATCTATATAGTAAGCCAAAAATAGTTTTAGGTTATAATTAGCCCACCTGTTTCCTCCATTAACATGCAAATACACTTTCTTGTTCACAGACTGCATGAGAGATTTCCCAGTCCTTGCAAAATATCACATTAAATCCACATAACTACTCAAGTTTATTTTCAATATGCGCAAGGAAGGAGCAGGCACTATCTTTCAACACTTAGAAGCCCAACAATAAGCTTTTTTCCCCCCTCAAGTTGAGCTGACTTGCCCTTTCCAGAGCTAAGGTGGCTTGTTTTACCCAAGCTAACAGGAATGCTTTGGAAGGTGAATTACTATTCCACCAGCACAACATACCATAGTCACATTCCTCTCCGCCAAGGGTTGCTAACTTATCTTTGCTTTCAAGTTGAGCTTTTCCTCTTCCCCCAACCTTTAAAGAAATAATAATTACTTTCTCACTCAAGCACTCAGGGGCATTCAGAATATATCTTCCCAGTTTCCACAACTCACAGAAAACTGAACTTTACTAAGGAGCACCGAACCCAGCTCAATTTACAACCAAGTTTCGGGTCTTTGTATCTTGTACTTTTCAAGTAAGGTGCACAATACAACGCCGAGCATGTTTATCCGGCGTCTTAATTCGGAGACTCTTCTCCCTTCAAATTCAGCCAGATTTGCCATTCCCAGTCAAAACACCGCCAAGGCAAACAGACTGCTCCTCGCCCCTCAGGAGTTCAGCTGGCCACTGTCTTCCATAAGACCCATCATCCCCAAAGCTCTCCAGAGTGCACTTGACCTCTTAACCAGGTTTTTTAAAAAAAATTCTTTTGAAAAGGAAAGGGACACACTAAGAAGTGGAGGCACAGGGAACACTTACCCCTGTTGAACTTCGCGAGTTTACTAAACGGGGCGTCCCGCTCGCCTTTTGCCCCTCGGCGACCGAAAACTACCTTTCCGGGGGGGGGACCAGGAAGGAGAGCGGGTGCTTACCTGGAGAGAGCCACGTCGCTCGGGGCCGTGCAGGTCTGACCGTCCATTTCTCTTTAAGACGACTGTAAGCTCCAGGTCGAAGTCCGGCGAAGGCAGGAATGCAAAACTACGCTTACTCCCTGCAGGGACCGAAAGAAACCTCAGCTCCCTGGCGGCCGCCTGCCCGCTCCCCGCCTCACCTGTCTGGAGCCGCCGAAAGCTTAGACTCTGGCGGCGGTGGCGGCGGCGGTGCTGCTTTCCCGCCGCTTCGGCGTCCCTGAAAGGAGACTCCGCATTCTCCCTGTCTTCTCCCCTCCTCCTCCTCCTCCCCCAAAGCTACTTCTTAGCACCGGTTGCCCAGCCTCCCCCTCCAACCCCCAAAGACTCTACTCCTCCTTCCCGGAGCTCAGCGGGAGCCGGGCACAAGGGATGGGAGGAGGCTGCTTTGAAAAAAACCACACCTTGGAAAACTTCGCCGGGAAGGGAGGCGGGGAACCAGAGGGAAAAAAAGCAAAATAAGCTTTCCCGGCTGCAAACGCCAGAGGGAAGCCGCGCTTTCCTGCAGCGACAGAGCAGAGCTCCCTTCGGAGCACTCTGCCCGCCTCTTCTTCCGAGGCTTGGGTGTGTGCCGTGGGGCGGGGGGGGGGGAAGGACGGGGGACGGGAGAGTTAAAGGCTCCCTGGCTTCTTCCCCCGTTTCCCTCTCGGCGGGATTCCCGCCTTCCTCGAGCTGCCCTTCGCCTGACCAAGCGCTGGAGCAGCTGTTTCCGCGACAGGCTGGGAGTTGCAGCTGCCTATTCCCGCCGCCGGGGGTAAGGAGGCGTGCGCTAACCGGACTTGAGGAGAAGAGCCTTCAACAGGTGGGGTGGAGGAACGCGGATCGCTTCGGACGTCGGAAGAGATTAAACCTGTTAACGTTTCGCTCGGGCCTTTCCAAATCCGCCTCAGCGCGCAGCAATCCGTGTTTACCGCTTAGCTTTTTTGCTCCGGCTTGGGAAGAAGTGCCACTGCCGTCGGTCAAGACATACCTACGTGAAGGTTCAGGCAGCAGTGCGCTTTCCACTCTTTGGCCTGCAACCCACCCACCCCCCTCTGCAAATCCTTAGTTCCCCGCTTCGCTTGATTGAGTGGTTTTGCTTGAGAGAAAGGAAAGCCCCGAAGAAAGGGTTTTCTCTCTTCAACGCCCAAAGCGAATTGTGGATCTCTCTAAACTTTGGCCTTTTTGTCTTTTAGTTTTCCAGAATTAGAAAAATCTTAAATACATCTGAACAGACTGTCTCTAAAAAAGCAGATATACTCTGCTTTATTTAGAGACAGTCTCTCTCTCTCTCTTGCCTAAGAAGGCAATGGGGAGTCACTTTTCGAAAATCTGGCCAAGAAAATCGGCCAGAGGTGTCCAGACTGTAGCCAGGAGTCAACACTGTCTTGAAGGCATTTCCCACCCACCCCCAAAAAGGGGGAGGGAGGGAAAACTAGTGATTGTATTTCAATGAGCACACTAAATACCATGGGGGGGGGGGGGGAATATCTTAAGACTCTTAAAGATTTAGGGACTTTCCCTTGTTACTCCTGATCATGGTAAAAACATATCCTGGCAACATGTTTTTTTTTTCCTCATGGCCTCTTGACATTGCTGTCAGCTCATCCCCCAGCCCTTGAGACAGGCTTAAGTCAGTCATTATCTGTACTTATGCTAAAGTAGTGTTTAGGAACTTACTCTGACCCTCAGAGAATACAAAGTCTAAGTATTGGCTCCTGGTTTTCCTCACTGCCCTGACAAGAACAGCAGGTTTCCTGTTTTCTGCCAAAGTGAAAGATGGATAAGGAGCATTTTATTTCAGCAATGGGGAAAAAGCTTTCAAGAAGTAGTTGACTTCACTGGACTACTTATATAAGCACAACAGGATCTGTTAAACCAGCATTTGCAATGACAAAATACCGTAAAATAGTAACTTGTGTACAGGTAGTCCTCGACTTATGACACTTCATTTGTGACCATTTGAAGTTAAAAAAGCAGTGAAAAATATGACTTATGACCTCATAGGCTGGTCTCAAGAATTTCTGAAGGTCACTGAATCGGTTACAGTTAGTAAATTTTTCAAAAGCATTTGGTGTATCTTATAATTCATTTTTTAATTATAACTTATCAAGTTTAATTTAAGTATATACATACAATGTTTTACCATGGGGTTGCATTTTATTAAATGAACATGGCTAAAAATGATGTTGGATCAGCTTTGCATTTAGTCAGCAGAAGTATGATTAAATGAGACGACTACATTATAAGACAAAATGGTTAATTGTCTGGATATTGCATAACTCCTTTTAAAAAAAATTAAAACTCAACCTAATCTCATTTTAAAAGTACAGTGCATTACTTTTAGAATAAAAGTCTTTGTTCAACTTATATTTACACTATGAATTACATAATAAAAGGAAACTGGCAAACAATTATTTTCGTTATGCTTCTTGGTATTTCAGCTTGTTCTTTGGTAAAAGACATCTGGAATTTTCCACTATGCAGGATAAATCAACATAAGGAAAATCCCTTCATTGTTAAGTGTTCCTTCTTTAAATTAGCGAGGATTATTTTTTTTCTGCAGTTCCCAGCTCAAACATCACTCACCTCCCCCCACCCACCTGCCACCTTAGATTGGCACTGACCCTGCTGGCTTTAGGAAAGTAGCAGTAGCAAGTAGACTTCATAGCGCTTTACAGCACTCTGAGCGGTTTACAAATGTCAGCATTTTGCACCCAACAATCTGGGTCCTCATTTCACTGACCTTGAAAGGATGAAAGACTGAATCAACCTTGAGCCAGTCAGGATTGAACACTTGGCAATGGACAGAGTCAGCCTGCGATACTACATTCTAACCAAGGCACCACTACAGCTCCTAAAGGCCCTAAAGACATGGCTGTGTGACCATACTTAGTGGTCTACCAATGGCGGGGAGCCTTTACACCTGTAAAGGAGCTTGATGCAAAGATGGACTTTGGCTGCTGGCCAGGGTAATTCTTGTTTCCTGTTTCTGATGTTTTATATGTTTCTGCATTGGTTTTTAACCTTTTTATTGATTACTGTTTTAACAGTTAAAAGCCCCTCAGAGACAGTTAGGTGAAATGGGCAGCCCTACAAATCAATCAATAAATGCATACATTATTCAATATAGTTATTCCCCATTTTCAATTTTCTTGCTTATAGATGCTGGGAAGTTAACATCCTGACTGCAAGATAAATAAAACAACAGAGTTGGAAGGGACCTTGGAGGTCTTCTAGTCCAACCCCCTGCTCAGTCAGGAAACCCTATACCATTTCAGACAAAGGGTTGCTCAATCTTTTCCTAAAAACTTCTAGTGTTGCAGCATTCACAGCTTCTGGAGGCCAGTTGTTCCACTGATGAATTGTTCTAACTGTCAGGAAATTTCTCCTTAGTTCTAAGTTGCTTCTCTCCTTGATTAGTTTCCATGCATTGCTTCTTATTCTGCCTTTGGATACTTTGAGGAATAGATTATAGTATTTATTAATCAAATTTATATTACCGTCCATCACAGAGAAAATGACTCTGGGCAGCATGCAACAATTCAATAAAACAAATTCTTTCTGGACACGTGGAGAGCCATTACCTAGACCCAGATGAAAACAAAAGTCAGAATTTCCATTGGAATTTTGTTTCCTGATGTCATAAAAAGACAGGGTTATAGAGCTGGGTTAGATAAACAGCCCTGGAAATAACAAACGAGAAGAGTGGGAATGAAAATTTGCTATATGGTGACCAACAATTGTGCTGAGACTATTTTATATTAAAGAAAAATGTACTAAAGTTGTTTATTTGGATTCCCCTGTCTTTCAGAGTAAAGTTAAATACCAAGTCAGACTTACTGTGATTACTTTTTGTAACTAATGACCTTTGGTTTAATTGGGAAAATCGCTTTTCTTTGTCCCAAAGGAAAGAATATTTTAATAAAAATGTCATGTATATGGGGTTCATGCTCATCTTAAGTAATGGAGTGGCTGAAGAATATATATAAGTATCTTATCTTTCATTGTACTGTCTGCTGCAGGTATCATGAAATTTTCATGAAATTTCAAGGGAAATTGTCAAAAGTTTATTTTGTGGGACTTTTTGCAGATCAAGAAGCAGGGCTGCCCATAGGAGATGCAGAGAAACTGAAAGATGGGTAAGAAATAAAGAACGGAGCCCCCTTACAACTATAAAAAGTCAAAGTCCTAAGAAATTCTCCATCACCTTGATAGTTAGTTTATTGGAAGCCCTCCCTGTCAGCAGGAAGTATATGATGCAGGTTGTAGTCTTGTCCTGCTTCTTATGCTTTTTGAAAACTCCCACAGAAGAAGTCACATTAGCATTACTCCTTTTAAATCACTTGATGATGAAACATTATCCATATTTCCTAGCTGTGAAGAAATTCATAATGTATGCAGGCTTAGTGTATACAGGGGAATATCCTTGTCAACTGTGAGAAGTGAGAATTCATCGTACAGTACACAATAGTCCTTGACGTACAAAAGCAGCTGAGATGAGAATTTCTGCAACTTAAGCAAGGTGGTTAAGTCAGTCACACCTGATTTTAGAACTTTTTTTTTGCCATGGTTATTAAGTGAATCATGTGGTCCTTAAATGAATCCTGCTCCCCCCCCCTTGACTTCACTTGTCTGAAGCTGGCTGGGAAGTTTGCAAATGATGATCACATAACCTGGATAAATTCATTCTGGTGACCAAGTACCTAAATTTTGATCGTGTGACATGGGGATGCTGGGATGGTCTAAAGCTTGAGGATTAGTTGTAAGTCAGTATTTTCACTGTCAGCTTTTTGACCAAATTTCCTTTTAGGAAATTAAGGAGGTACTAATTTAAAATACTTTTGCACTGTATTGTGTTAAGTTTTGAGCATGGGCGAGAAGAATGGAGACAAGCCTCTGAACGGTGAACCCTGCACTTACTCCAAGCTCACACTTATTAACCTTTATGCATACACAACACCCCTTCCCCCTGGCTTCTTATTTGCAGGGCGCAGTTACATATTCCCTTAGGTAGGACGGTTGTCTTATTAGTCTCTTTGATTTCCGTTGTATCAGCTGGCTGCAATCACGCTGAGGTAGATCATTGTTTGGCAGTGGGGCTGTTTCTGGTTCAGAGTTCACTTCTACGTCGTTGTCCACATTCTCTGCAATTCCCTGAGGTGCAACCGTTTCTCCCTCCGGCTCCGCTTCCTGAGTTTCTATTAAACCATCGTTTCCTTCGAACGGTTTTCCTAGGAATTCATCTTCTTCCGTACCTTCCCCCCCCTCAGTTTGGTCATAGGGAAGTTGTGGACTGGCCGCTGGAAGCCGCGATCGTAATTGATCGATATGCCGTTTCCAAAGTTTATCGTCAAGGCATTGTACAAGGTAGGATCTGGGGCCGGTTACACATACTACTGTCGCTTCCACCCACAACGGGTCACCCGATAGATTTTTAGCATAAACCAGGTCTCCTACCTGGAAGGTACGACAGCGGCCGCTGGATCCTAGTGGTTTCTCCGGTTCGTAAGCTGGGTGCAACCGGTCGAGGTGGGAGCGGAGCTTTTGTCCCATTAGCAGTTCGGTGGGAGTTTTGTTGGTGACGCTATGTGGGGTGATGTGTTGCAAGAAGAGGATTTGATTGACCTTGTCGTCAATGTTGTCGTAGTCTACCTTTTGCAAGGTTTTCTTCACAAATTGGACCATGCGTTCTGCTTTGCCATTGGTCGCAGGGTGCGCAGGCGAGGTGAGCGCATGGCGGATGCTGCGGTCAGCGAGGTACTGCTCGAACGCTAGTGCAGTAAATTGAGGGCTGTTATCGGATACCAGGACGTCTGGTAATCCGTGGGTTGCAAAGAGTCTGTTTAAGATTTTGACAACCGCCTCGGAGGTCGTAGTCATCATGCAATGGATTTCGAGCCAATTCGAGTAGGCGTCGACGGTAAGCAGGAAGGTGTGGCCTTTGGTTGGCCCCATGAAGTCCAGGTGAATTTGGGACCAGGGTCCACATGGTGTCTCCCATTCACTAGGCATGGCTTTTGGTGGGGCGTTGCTGACTTCTTGGCATTTGGGACAAGCTTTAACCCACTGTTCAATTTGCTTGTCAATGCCCGGCCACCATGCGTAGCTGCGCGCAAGGGCTTTCATTCGCACGATGCCGGGGTGGCCATCGTGCAAGGTTCTCAGCAGCGTTTTCTGGAGTCGTTCTGGGATAACGACTCTATCACCCCAGATGACACAGCCTTTCTGGGAGAAGAGCTTGGTTTGTCGAGTCTTGAATGGTGTGAAGTCATCTGATAGCTGGTCCAATGGCCATCCACATTCTACCCAGCCAAGGACTCGTGCTAGGGTGTGGCCGCGTTTGGTTTCTCTCGCGATATCTCGGGCAGTTAGTGGCGGCGAGTTGAGTGCCTCGATTTGCAACGTGGTTACCATTGGTGCAGGATCGTCGAGAGTCTCTGGAAGCGGTGCTCGGCTCAATGCATTGGCGTGGGGAATGGCTTTCCCCAGGCGGTATTGCAGCCAATAGTTATAAGCAGCTAAGAATTCTGACCATCGGGTCATCCTAGGGGATAATATGTAGGGAGTCGGCTTATCTCCAGCTATTATCCCCAATAAAGGTTTGTGGTCAGTCACAATAGTAAAAACCCGGCCATACACGTATTCGTGGAATCTTTTCACAGCTGAGACAATTGTGAGGGCTTCTTTATCAATTTGTCCATAGTTTCGCTCAGTCTTTGAAAGAGTCTTTGAAAAATATGCAACAGGGGCTTCATTACCATTAGGCAGTACGTGGCTCAAAATGGCGCCCAACCCGAAAGGCGAATGCATCACAGGTTATAACTAATGGCAAGGTCTCGTTACACTGCATGAGTACAGAGTCAGAAGTGAGCAGTTTTTTAACGTTTCGGAACGCCTGTTCTTCACGGTAACCCCATAGCCAATTTGCTTTTTTATCTAACAACCGGTGTAACGGTTCAGCAACAATTGCTTTGTGCGGCAAAAATACATTATAAAAATTGATGAGGCCTAGGAACGCCTGGAGATCGGCCTTGTTTCGTGGCCTGGAAGCGTTTTTGATCGCTTTTAATTTACTTTTGGTAGGGTGAATGCCCTGGCTATCAATCCGGTACCCTAAAAACTCAACACTATCAGTACATAATTTACATTTGTTTTTTTTAACTTTAAGACCGGCCTCTTGGAATTTTTTTAGGACTAATTTCAACCGGTCCTGTAAGATTTTTTTTGTAGGGGCTGCAATTAATACATCATCAAAATAGGGGACCACGCCCTTAATTCCTTGCAATAACCTTTCCATAAGGCTCTGAAAAATCCCCTGGGCTACACTAATTCCAAATTGCAGCCGGGTACATTTAAAGGCACCTCGGTGCATCACAATAGTTTGGGCCTGTGCCGTTTTTTCATCTACTGGTAATTGCTGATATGCCTGAGCTAAATCTAATTTAGCGAAAACTTTCCTGCCCCCCAGGGAATGGAGGAGATGCTGCACCACCAGAACTGGATACGCGTTCTGCTGTAGGGCGTGGTTCAAAGTGGCCCGGTAGTCCCCACAAATTCGGATTGACCCATCTGGCTTAATGGGTGTTACAATAGGGGTTTCCCAAGGGGAGTGATCGATGGGCTCTAACACCCCCTGAGCTATCAGTTTGTCGAGTTGTTCGTCGATTTTCGATTTTAAGGCAAACAGAACTCGACGGGGCTTTAGGCGAATGGGCGCTACCTTTAGATCTAGGCTGAATGAAATCGGGGTCCCCTTGTACTCGCTTAAGCTGTCCACGAAGATGTCCCTGAACTCATAGACAAGGTCTTCCTCCCAGTCACAGCCACTGACTCGGTTTACGCCGGCCACTTCAATGCCGAGTGGCGCGAACCATTGGAGGCCTAGTAGGCTAGGCCTATCTCTATTGATGACCGTTAAAGGTAAGTACACTGTGTGCTTCTTGAAGGAGACTCGGACTCGGCAGGACCCGACGACGGGGATTCGATTCCCCTGGTAGTCCTTGAGGATGAGGCGTTGGAAGCGGAGATCTTGGCATTGAATTGTGGGGATGAGTTGCTTGAATGTCTTCCAGGACACCATTGAGAGGGATGATCCCGAGTCGACCTCCATGTGGCAAGGCTGGTTCTCGATGGCTACCATGACTCGGATTTTCTTAGTGTCCAAGGCTGAGGCGTGACTGATAGTGATAGTATGGTGAGCCTCTTCTCTCTGCAAAGCTCGATTTCTGTAGGAGTGGTTTACCGGTTCTCGCCGTACAGGACAGTTTCCTGTCGATTGGCGATAGTTAGCCCCTTTTGAGGCCTGGCTGGGTCTTGGCGAGCTGCGGCAGACCCGTCCGATGTGGCCTCGTTTCCCGCACTCATGGCAGAGTGCGTCGCGGAATTTGCATTCGGCCCTGGCATGGTTGGCTCCACAGCCAGCGCAAGGGTGTAAAGGCTTCGGTTGGTGGTCCCGGTTGGACCGCAGTCGATGGACGCCTTCTTCGCCGCTGTCTGATGACGAAGAGAGGTCCTCGTGGTGCATTGTTGCAAGCTGCCCTTCTGAACTAGGTGCGATTTCGCTGGCCGGTGGTGGTACTGGAGCGTGGTTTCAGCGTAGTTGTGCAGCCGACTTCCTGGTTGCTTCTGCTGCAGTAGCATCGGCGATGGCGTCGGCAAGGCTGATGTTGTCTTTCGCCATCAGCTTGCTTTGGACGCCTGGTGCATCTAATCCCAGAACTATGCGATCTCTTAGTGCCTCTTCTAAATCGGTGAATCCGCAGAGGCCTCCCAAATTTCGGAGGTCTGCTATGAAGTCGGCCACGCTTTCTCCCCTTCGCTGGCTTCTCTGATAAAACTTGTGGCATCTCACGAGCGTAGGCACGGTCGGGGTGTAGTGGTCCCATAGGATAGGTTTGAGGTCGTCCCAATCCATGGCCTTCACTTCTCGGGGTTTGGCTAGTGCTTTAGCCATCTTAAATACGGTTGGACCGCAATGCGTTAGGAACACCGCCCATTTCTTCCCGGCTGTGGCGTCCTTTAAGTTGTTCGTCTCTAGGAATATTTGGAAACGATCCATGTAAGACTCCCAGTCTTCCTGTGTTGGATCGAACGGAGCGGGTGGTACAATGCCGCCGGACATGGTTCCGTTGTTGGCGTCGTCTGTCACGTGCTCGGTGTTTTTCGAAGTTTCGTTGGTTCAGCTTTCTCCATATCCCACCTTCGTCGCCAGTGTTAAGTTTTGAGCATGGGCGAGAAGAATGGAGACAAGCCTCTGAATGGTGAACTTTAACTCTTTATTTACATCGTGACTTCTCAATCTTAACAGCAGTTAAACCCGCCTTATATAGGCAAACCCTGTAACTTTTAACCAATAACGAGCTAGGAACGCTAGCTCTTATAACCAATAGGAACTCTCTGTTAAGGGCCAATCGGATTCCCCAGAACGGGCCAATCCGGTCTGGCCGCTTAACAGCCAATCAGAAGTATAGGGCCAGAACCCTGCACTTAGTCCAAGCTCACACTTATTAACCTTTATGCATACACAACATATTGTATGTCTTTTCTTTGTCTCAATTTTAATTTTAAAGAAGTGCTTGAAGGACAACGCTAATCAATTTGTTCTGACACCTTTATCCCATGATCCCTATCACAGTAATAAATCAGCAGAAGTTTAGGAGAACAGAAGCTCTGTCCTCTGTTTCATCTATCGGTTCATAGAAGTGCGTCTGGAAGATATGCATCTGACAGCACTGACAGACGTAGTATTTCAGGCTGTCTGTCTGGCTCAGAACTGGATTTGATGCCATCTGCTGAATCATTTATTAATTTCAACTATGTGTGGTTCAGGCATAAAAAAAGATAAAATGCAGAGATTCCATTCAGGTTTTCAAAGTTCAAAGCTATTACTTGTTTAGCTGATACAAACAAACAAGTTGGATTTTTGTGTTACGGACAATATTATATAATAAACTATTTTATGGTTTCCTTAGCCACACTTTAGCAATATTTCATGAGTCTTTAAAACAATATTATAGATATTCAAGTACCATAAGAGCTGTGGTGGCACAGTGGTTAGAATGCAGTATTGCAGGCTAATTCTTCTGACTGCCAGAGGTTCGATCCTGACCAGCACAAGATTGATTCAACCTTCCATTCTTCCAAGGTCGGTAAAATGAGAGGACCCAGATTGTTGGGGGCAATAGGCTGACTCTGTAAATCGCTTAGAGAGGCTGCAAAACACAGTCAAGCAGTCAAGTCTAAGTGCTATTGCTATTGTTCAAAGTGAATGTGGGTTTGAAAGAAAAGGATGTTTTCCTTATTAAATTTGTATTAGAAGTCATACAGCTAATTAAAAGGAAGCCTTTATCTAGTAGCAAAGTACAGAGAGATAGCATTATTAGCTTGATATCTCATAGAGTGATGAAAAAGACAAAAATAATGCAGTCTTCTAGGATACGCCTATCCCAAAGAGATTATTTTTTTTCCCCAAGAGGTTGCATTTGCCTCCCAATATCATTTTGATGAATATGTAGGTGCAAGAACATGCCACAGAAAGTATTGTTATGAGCCAATAGCTTTAAAGGCACATCTCTTACTCAAAATAAATTGCAAAGGAATGGGTGGTGGAAATAAGTAAGCCACACCAAGATTCCATTTCAAATTGCTATCGTGTAGTTAATCCTGTTTAGTCAGTGGCAAGGCTTAGTGGGTAGGTAGTTGGTATTTAAAGAGCAATTCATCCAAAAGTCCATAAGGACTGCTGCCTATTGTGCATTTTAGTCTGTAGGAAGTAAAAGACATCTCATGGAATCAAATTTTGTTGATACTATTGGAAACCTTGGAGTGCTGCGCAAATCATCTAGCTGCGGGACTTTCCACCAAATTCATACATCCTTGTAGAACTCTGTGCAAGGCAATTTAGTATGACACTGTGATCAGGAGAGGCAGTTCTTTAGAAGAGCATTTAGACCTAAATATAAAGCATAATCATGGAGGAAAAAAAACTGATTACAATGAATATAAACGGACTTAATTCAGCTGTTAAAAGAAGGAAAACTTTCCATAAATTAGAGAAATTAAAATTTGATATAATTTGTTTACAAGAAGTTCACATTAAAAAACAACATGAACAATTGTTATTACAACCAAAATTAGGGAAAATATTTACCTCTTTGACTCAATGTAAGAAAAGAGGTGTGGTTTTATACATTAAAGAGGCTATTCCAGCAAAATTGATTTACTCGGATGAAGATGGAAGAGTATTAATGGTAGAAATAATGGATAATAATATAAAAATACTCTTGATTGCAATTTATGCTCCGAATGATAAACAAGAAGAATTTTATAAAAAGCTGCACATGAAAATAATTGGACTGGACTATGTTAATATAATTATGATGGGAGATTTTAATGGAATTGTGGACAATAAACTGGACTATATAGCAACAACAACAAAGCAAAATAGAAAGGCTCTCCCAAGGTCCTTTTTTAAAATGACAGATGAATTAACTTTAAAAGATATTTGGAGAGAAAGAAACGTTAAAGCTAAACAATATACTTTTTATTCAAATAGACATTTATCATGGTCCAGATTAGATATGATTTGGATCTCAACAGAACTAATATCTAATATTAAAGAAACAAGCATTGAAACAAGTACCTGGGCAGATCATAGTCCAATGACAATTAAATGGAAGGGACAAAAAAAAAGATCGAGATGGACATTAAATAATACTATTTTAAAGGAGAAAGATTTTACACAATGGATGGAGAAGGAATTGGCTTTTTTCTTCAGAGAAAATAAAAAAGAAGATACTTCAACGCAAAATGTGTGGGACACTATGAAGGCATACGCTAGAGGTTTGATAATAGATTATACAAGAAAAAAGAATATTAGGAAAAGGCAAGCTTCTAAGGCCTTGGAAAATGAGTATAAAACTCTTGAAAAAGAATTACAGAAAATGCCACAGAAAAAGGATATTAAATTGAAGCTGGATGTAATCAAACATAAAATGGAATTAATAGAGAAAGAAGAACTGGCACAGAAAATTAGAAACTCTAAACAGAATTATTTTGAAGATGCAAATAAACCAGGTAGATGGCTAGCATATAAATTGAGAAAAGAGAAGGAATCAAGAAAAATATTGAAGTTAACAGATGAACAAGGCCAAGTTTGTTATGGGAATAAGGAGAAAAAAGAAATTATTCGAGATTTTTATGGGCAACTATATAAACAAGAGAATATTGATGAAGAAAAAGTTAAACAGTATTTACAGGAAGCTAATTTACCAAAGATACCTAAAGAGACTGAAGAAATGCTAGAAAGCAATATAACAATGATGGAACTAAATGAAGCATTTAAGAGACAAAATAATGGGAAAGCTCCGGGCCCAGATGGGCTTCCAGTAGAATTTTATAAAACATTTCAAGAATTATTGAGCATCCCATTGTTAGAAGTTATGAATGAAGTTATGTTAAAAAAGATGATACCTAAAACATGGTCAGAGGCTTATATTACACTTATACCAAAGGAAGAGACTGACCCATTGCAAATTAAGAATTATAGACCTATTTCTTTATTGAATGCAGACTATAAAATCTTTGCTTCAATCTTAGCAGAAAGACTTAAAAAATATTTAAATAATTTTATTCACTCAGATCAAAATGGATTTCTGCCAAAGAGACAAATTAGAGACAATATGAGAGTAATTTTGGACACTTTGGAATATTATGAGGCTCATCCTGAAAAGCAAATGGCTTTGATATTCCTAGATGCTCAAAAAGCATTTGACAATGTGAACTGGAGATTTATGTTATTATTATTGGAGCAGATGGGTTTTGCTAAAAAATTTATTCAAGCAATAGAAGCTATATATAATAAACAGACAGCAAAGGTAATGATGGAGGGGGAACTTACAGATTTTATTAATATAAGGAAAGGCACAAGACAAGGATGCCCCCTATCTCCTTTGCTATTTGTGTTGACCTTGGAAGTGTTGAATAGAAATATTAGGGATGATAAAAGCATAAAAGGAATGAAAATTAAGAAGGAAGAATTTAAGCTACAAGCTTTTGCTGATGATTTAGCTTTTATTTTGGAAGATCCGATTGAAACAGCTCCAAAGTTACTGGAAAGGATAGAGTCATATGGAGAGGTGGCTGGTTTGAAAATAAATAAAGATAAAACAAAGATTTTGACAAAGAATATGTTATTGAGACAGAGAGAAGAATTGGCAGATCTTTTGAAAATTCAAGTTACAAATAAGGTTAAGTATTTGGGGATATATTTGACAACAAGATGTAGCACATTAAAGGAGAATAATTATATTAAACTTAAACAACAGATAACTATAGATTTGAAGAAATGGGAAAACTTGCAATTGTCATTAATAGGGAGAATTTCAACAATTAAGATGAATATCTTACCTAGAATTTTATTTTTGTTTCAAACAATACCAATTAGGCTTGGAAAAGACTATTTTGAAGATTTAAATAAAATTATGTTGAAGTTTATATGGCAAGGTAAAAAAGCGAGAATAAAGCTAAAGCTTTTGCAAGATGCTAGAATTAGAGGAGGTTTTGGTCTGCCTAATTGGGAATTGTATTATCAAGCTGCAAGTTTGATGTGGGTCAAAGAATGGATAACATTAAGGAAACATAGGTTGTTGACATTAGAAGGACATGACTTGCTGTTGGGTTGGCATGCTTTTTTATGGTATAAGGGAACTAAAACACAGGGTTATTTTAGAAGACATTATGTACGGGAGTCTTTGTGGTTAAATTGGGAGAAGATAAAAAGACAATGTTATTTGAAAATTCCAGTCTGGTTATCGACCATTGAAGCATTTTCCTATCCTATAATTTACAAGAAGGAACAAACAGTTAGATATGGGGAACTTTTGGATGAAAAGGGTGAACTTAAATCGATCCAAAACTTAGAAGAACAAGGTATAAGGATGAATTGGTTTTCATATGCACAAATACACTCAAGGTATGATGAAGATTCTAAAACGGAGGGATTTTATGATAAACAGACTGATTTAGATAAGATCTTGATGGGTACTGATGAGAAGGTGATTAAAAAATTATATGGTTATTTACTGGGAATGAAATTAGAGGAAGAACAAGTCAAAGAAACTATGATTGTTTGGGGGAAGAATTTTGGATATGGGATTGATTTAGAGAAATGGCAGAAATTGTGGTCTCAAAATTATAAAATGACAATGTCAACAGCATATAAAGAAAACTTGTATAAGATGTTTTACAGGTGGCATTTTCCTCCGACAAGAATAGCAAGAATGTTTAAGAACAAATCTGAAAAATGCTGGAAATGTCATCAGATACCCGGCTCGTATTACCATATGTGGTGGACTTGTGAGGATGCTAGAAAATATTGGACTATAATTCGCATGTGGTTGGAAAAAATGACAAAGAAACATATAGATTTGAAACCAGAGATCTTCTTATTGGGAATTTTACCTGATATATATAGTAAAGATTTGAAATACCTGATTGTAAATGTATTAACAGCGGCCAGGATTGTATTTGCTAAAAATTGGAAGAATGAGAAAATACCATTACAGGAAGAAATTATTAAGAAAATATTGGAATGTGCTGAGATGAGCAGATTGACATTTGAAATTAGAGAGCAAGAGGATAAACAATTTTACGAAATTTGGGATCTTTTTTATAAATGGTTAGATGATAAAATACGATAATAGAATATTCAGAATGCTAGATAGTAAGGAATATCTTTATTTTGCTATTATTTTGCTATTTGATATTATATTTATAAAGGATTTCTTAGGATTGATTTGATATGATTAGATGATTTGTTATAGAGTAAACTGGTTTAAAGTATTGTTAGCTCATTAAGCATGAATGATTAAAAATATAGTCAAAATCTTCTTTTTTTAGTGATATTAGGATATATAAGTTTGGACTGACAATATGAGTTGTTATGTAATATAATTGTAATTGAGACTACAGAATGAATGCACAAAAATGATGAACCAACTGACACACTGGATGTACATATAAGAGTTGATGTTTTTATGTTTTGTCTGTCTTGTTTGTTTGTAGAAAATTAATAAAAACTTTTTAAAAAAAAAAAAAGAATGGAGGGAAACCTACCCTAACCCCTCGAGGGTCAATTTAGTGACCAATCAGGATTGCAGATGTGGCCACGTGACATGCACTACATTTCCCAGGATACCTTAAACTACATTTACCATGATGCATTCCTTTAAGGGGACAGCTCATGTTCCTAAGTAACTATCTAATTCCCATAGACTGGCTGGGACAGCACATGGGATGTTTCCAATTTTCCAGTTTAGTCCTGGGATTCCCTTAAGATTCCACCATATCCAAGGCAAGATAAAAGAATTAAGGTCCTGCCACATGCTGAGACTTGAGGCAAAAAATACTCTTGCTAATCTAGACATTATTCTTGCTGCTATTACATTTAATTATGTTTCCTTCATTAGATAATATGCAGTAATATAGAGAATTATTACTGAATTATTAACTAGTAAACGTGCAAGATGCTATTGGCAGCAATATGCCTTTCTTACTGCTGTTCAGATCTATTGAGAATTCTCAATCACTTGAGAATTGAATTTCCAGTACAGAGTTTGAACCCCATAAAATAAAATCTGACTACCTGTATCTGACAACTTCCAGTAAGGATGAAACAGTCATGACTGTCTCTTGGTTGACAATGTGTCTGAAAAATATCACATTGGAGATTGTTTGATTGACTGATAGATGATTGATGGTGTGCTGTCAAATTGGTGTGAACCCATAGGGGCAGATTGTCATGGAGGAAATCTAACTTGGTCTTTCGCATCTTCCAAATGTACGCTCTTCATTTCTGTAATTGAATCTATCCATCTTGTTATTGGTTGTCCTCTTCTCTTTCTTTCCACTTTTTCCAACATTAGAACCTTCTCTGATGAGCTAAGTCTTGGCATAACGTGTCCAAGATAGGATGATTTAAACTGGGTCTTTTGTGCCTCAAGTAAGAACGTCAGATTGATTTGTTAACATTCTGCTTAACGTTCACAGTATTCTAAAGAGTCATCTCCAACAACACAGGATATATCCTGTGTAAAAATAGAGAAATAGAAGTCATGTAAAACCCTGTACTGGGGGACATGACATAAACATCTATTATCTCCCTACTCCAAGAACCTAAGAAAAATGGACTGCATGTATAATTCTGAAAGCCTTGGGGAACACCAGGTTAGAGAAGATTATGGATGCAACATCTGAGAAGTCAGTCTTCCTCCAACTGATCACATAGCTTTCAGCTTCTGCTCCAAACTTCTGCCCTCATGGTACCATTGCCTGCCTGCCTGCCTGACTTGTGATCCTCCAAATCAAAATTAGTGTACCAAGAATATATGATGACTCACTTACTTGAGCTCCATAAGGCTCCTTGTTTTGCTGACCAATAAATTCCTCCAAGCAATTTCAGAACTTCAAAATCTCTTTTGCAGTCCTTGTTATTTATTTACTTATGGAAAGCATTTATATGGCCCATCCTACCATAATTTTTTTTAATGGTGACATGATTTCTTGCCATTTTGAGATAGGTAATACACACAAAAACAACATGAACCTTAAAATAGACAGATGGATGGATGGATGGATGGATGGATGGATGGATGAACAGGAAGGCAGGCAGGCAGACATCTAAGACACAGTAAAAATATTTTTAAAAATCAGTCTTGCCAACTGCAACTATTGCCCCACATGTTGTCTGAACTAAGCTACACATTTTTACTCAGAAATAATTTCCATTTATTTAAATTATGTTCTACAGGGAAATGGCTTCAAAAGAAGCTTCAGCTGGTGCAGAATGCCGCAGCACACACATATTGTTCTGTACGATTCATTAACATACTTGCAAGTGCCGCTCTGTGATTGGTCGAAGTGCACGGCGACCTGATTGGCTGAGCGAGCAGCACTGATTGGCCCGCCATGAATCCCCGCGATTGGTGGAAACTAATCGCAGGAGATTCAAAGCGGTGCCATTGGCCGCGGCGGCCGCGGCCAGGGAATAAAAGCCACCGCTTTCCTTTGGAAGCTGGGCCGTTCTCGGGACTTAATAAAAGAGCTGAACTAAGTCACGGGCTCCCGAGTTTCCTTCCAACGATGGACTTAACACTGGCGATGAGGATGGGATCGAGGAACTGAAACCCACTGAGCACGTGGCACCGCAGACAAAGAAACCAACAAGATGGCCAGCATTGCACCACCCGCACCCTTCAACCAAGCTACTGAGGACTGGGAATCCTACATAGATCGGTTCCTGATGTTCCTAGAAAGTAGCAACCTCAAGGATGTGAATGGACAGAAAAAAAGGGCCGTTTTCCTGACACACTGCGGGCCCTCAGTGTTTAAGATGGCGAAAGCTTTCGCAAAGCCCGAAGATGTGAAAGAAATGGACTGGACCGACCTTGAGCCTTTGCTGCGAAGCCACTATGCCCCCGCCCTACCCACCCTCATCCGGCGGCACAACTTTTACCACCCGGATAAGAAGGGGGGTGAGAGCATCGGCGACTTCGTAGCTGACCTCCGAAACCTGGGGGGCCTGTGCAGCTTCACCGATATGGACGAGGCACTCCGAGACTGCGTTGTCCTCGGGCTCAGGGACCCGGTTCTACAGACCAGGTACCGGGGATCCAGCCATGACAACCGAGACGACACCAGAAGCAAGCCGCCGACTCACCACCACCCACCATGGCGACCTCAACTCCGCCACCGACACCACGGACGACAAGGACATCCACCGACTCCAAACAGAGCGAGACTGGTGCGACCGACGGGGTCACAAGTCGAGACTCAACTGCCGGGTACGGAGGTGACCACCTGCGATCAGAATGCCGGTTTCTCAACGCGATCTCGACGCACTGCAACAAAAGAGGTCACATCGCCCGAGTCTGCTGGCTCAAGAAAACCTACAGCCCCCGACAGCAAGACAACAGCAACTGGAGACTAGACAGCACCCCCCCAGACCCAGGGAATGCCCAACCGAGAATTGTTTGAACCGGGATAGACGGGGTCGATGGGACGGCGAGAACCGGCAGAGAGGGGAAACCCACCAGACGGTCGTCATCGGTCATTCATCAAGCGCAGATGCCCGAAAGGTATACGTGGAAGTGGGCATCGAGGGCAAGCCATGCAAAATGGAGGTGGACTCCGGGTCCTACCTCTCCATGGTTGCATGGTGGGAAATCAAGCGCCTGGTGCCCGACATCCATAAAAGGGGGCTGGAAAGCCAGAAATTAATCCTCAAAGACTACCAAGGGAACCGCATCCCGGTAGTCGGAAAAGGACACTTTAAAGTGACCTTCAAGGGGCACACAGCAAGGCTTCCACTAACGGTCGTGGATAGAGACCACCCCAGCCTTTTGGGACTACAGTGGTTCGCGCCACTCGGGATCGAAGTGACGGGTGTCGACCACATCACGGAAGCCGACTGGGAAGAGCAACTCGCAAGGGACTTCCAGGAAGTGTTCGACGGCACCCTAGGCAAGTACCGAGGGCCCCCTATTTCCTTCAGTTTAGACCCCAGCGTTCCCCCGATACGCCTAAAACCACGGCGGGTACCTTTCGCACTCCGGCCCAAGATCGATGAGCAAATCGACAAGCTCATCAAACAAGGGGTCCTAGAGCCAATCGATCACACCCGGTGGGAGACCCCCATAGTCACCCCAGTCAAGCCCGATGGGTCGGTGAGAATCTGCAGGGACTATAAGGCCACCCTAAACTGTACCTAACAACAAAGCGCCTACCCCGTCCCAGTAGTTCAGCACCTCCTACACTCACTGGGGGGAGGCAAGGTTTTTGCGAAGCATAAGCCTACCAACAGTTGCAGAAACTGCCGAAGCGCAGACCATAGTCACCCACCGGGGAGCGTTCCGCTGTAAGAGACTCCAGTTCGGAGTCAGCATGGCTCCAGGGATTTTCCAGAGCCTCATGGAGAGACTCCTGCAAGGAATCAAGGGGGTGGTGCCCTACTTCGACGATGTACTGGTGTCGGCAGCCAACCAAAGAGAACTGGAGGGTTGCCTGAGGGAGGTGCTGACGAAGTTCAAAAACGTGGGGCTAAAAGTCAAAAAAGAAAAATGCCAACTGCACACTGAGAGGGTCGAATTCCTGGGGTACCTTTTAGACCGGTACGGAATTCACCCTACCGAGAAAAAAGTCAGAGCAATCAAGGAAGCCCCCAGACTGAAGAATAAAATGGAACTGGAGGCGTTTCTAGGACTGCTTAATTTCTATAATGTTTTCCTGCCCCAAGAGGCGACCGCAGCGGAGCCTTTGCATAGGCTTTTGGACAAGGTGGCCACGTGGAACTGGGGGAAATGCGAGGAAGCCGCCTTCACTAAAACCAAGGACCTGCTCACCTCGGATGCCGTCCTCATCCAATACGAGACCCTACCACTAGCAGTTACATGCGACGCATCACCTTTCGGCATCGGCGCCATGCTCAGCCACACACTCCCCGACAGAAAGGAAGCACCCATCGCCTTCTTCTCCAGGACCCTCTCCAAACCGGAAAGGAATTACAGTCAACTGGACAAAGAGGCCCTGGCAATCGTCGCCGCAGTGAAGAGGTTCCACGAGTACCTCTATGGCAGGGTTTTCACCATCATCACCGATCACAAGCCACTGCTGGGAATCCTGGCAGGGAACAGGGCCACCCCGAACATTCTATTGCCAAGAATGACAAGGTGGTCCGAGTTCCTTGCCGCCTACAGCTACCAGCTCACGCACCAACCCAGTAAGACGATCACCCACACAGATGCCTTGAGCCGCACGCCGCTACCCGACCTGGAGACTGACCCAGCACCCACGACATCCACCCTGAGCATAGAGACTCTACCCGATCTACCCGTAACCGCATCAGACATTGCCCACAAAACTAATAAAGACAAGCGTCTGGTGCAGGTGTTATATTGGGTAGAGAAGGGGTGGCCGAAAAAAGACGACGACGAAACATTCAGGACATTCCGAAACCGGCAAACAGAACTGTCATTACAAAAAGGCTGTTTACTATGGGGGGATAGGGTTTTTTATTCCAGGAAATTTACAAGGGAAGGTGTTGGAGTTGTTACATGAGGGGCACCCGGGCATCGTTAGAACAAAAGCCCTGGCCAGGAGTTACGCCTGGTGGCCAGGGATGGACAAACAGATCGAGACTTGGGTGGCAGCATGCAAACGTTGCCAAGAAACCAGGCCGAGCCCTCCCACCACACCAATCCTGGAATGGGAAACCCCCAGGGGACCATGGTCCAGGATTCACATAGATTTTTCCAAGCCCACAAAGGGACACATATTCCTTACCATGGTAGATGCTTACTCCAATTGGTTGGAGGTAAGCAACATGAAAACCACCACCATGGAGGCCGTGACCAAGGAACTCAGCAAGCTGTTCGCAACCCACGGCCTCCCAGATGTCACCTGGTCGGATAACAGGCCCCAATTTACCTCGCTGGAATTCAAAAAATTCCTAGCGGAACGGGGAATACGGCATGCACTGACAGCGCCAGCACATCCGGCGGCGAATGGGAGGGTGGTTCAATTTACAAAAAAAAAATCCAGAAAATTGAACACGGGGAAATCCAAGAAAAAATAAACAAAATGCTTCTTATACAACACATAACCCCGAACACAACAACAAAAGTCCGGCAGAACTATTAATGGGGAGAAAATTAAGATTCCCCACTCGACAGACTACACCCCACGTACAACCCAGAAAAACCCCTAAACTCCTCAAGCAAACACTGAACATTTACACCAGGCGACGTGGTATACGCTAAGAACCTCACCGGGGACCCACTCTGGGTACCAGCAACCATAACCCAGGTAACAGGTCCCCACTCGTACCGGCTACAAACAACCGACGGACGAGCATGGAAGCGACACATTGATCAAATAACATTGAGAACAACCACGGGAAACACAACCAACACGCAAACAAACACAGAAGGGAACCTTCCCAGCACAAACCAAGAGGGGAGGGAAGACCCCGTGAACCAACCCCAACCAGAAAGAAACCAGGAATACTCACCTACCGAAATAGGCAGCCAGCTCAAAGCCTCACCAGGAAGAAGCAGCCAGGCCATCTCTACCAGCCCAGAAAAACCGGGTGGGAGCAGCAACAGCAGCAGCTCGACCAGCCCGGGTAGACCGGGGGGGAGCTGCGACAAAAGGCCCGGCTCACCTTTCCAGGCGGTTCCATCGACGAGGCAGAGAGCAACACAGAACCCAACCGAATCGGCCAGGAGCCAAGCACCAACTAACCTGCGCAGGTCAGTAGACAAGTACAGAGCCCTGCCTACTTACGTGACTACGTTACGTAGGACCATACCAAGAGGGGAGGGGTGTTCTGTATGATTCATTAACATACTTGCAACCGCCGCTCTGTGATTGGTTGAAGCGCACGACAACCTGATTGGCGGAGCGAACCGCACTGATTGGCCTGCCGTGAATCCCCGCGATTGGTGGAAACTAATCGCGGGAGATTCAAAGCGGTGCCATTGGCCACGGCCACCGTGGCCAGGGAATAAAAGCCGCCGCTTTCCTTTGGAATCTGGGCCGATCTTGGGACTTAATAAAAGAGCTGAACTAAGTCACGGGCTCCCAAGTTTCCTTCCAACGACGGACTTAACACATATAAATGTGTTTCTAGAAGAACCCATGTTACATCTCTGCTTTGCAAGCTGCTTTGGTTACCAGTCTGTTTCTGGGTCCAATTCAAAGTGCTAGTTTTAACTTTTAAAATGGTACACATCATGGGATTGGGTTATCTAAAGGATAATGTATCCTTCATTACATCTGCCCTTCCCACCAGTGGGCGTGGTGTGGCTTGGTGGCCGTGACTTGGTGGGCTTGGCAGGGCAAGGATACTGTAAAATCCCCATTTCCTCCCCACCCCACTAATCTGCTTTCCAGCTCCATTCTCCTGTGCAGGGCAACAAAAGAAGACCCAGCCAATCAGCTGGGACTCAGAAGGCAGAGAATAGATGGGGGCAGGGCCAGCCAGAGGTGGTATTGGCTGGTTCTCCGAACTCCTCAACATTTCCTCTACCAGTTCTCCAGAACTGGTCAGAACATGCTGAATCCCACCTCTGCATCCCACCTGATACAGCAAAGAATACTGCAGGTTCCATTGTCCCTGAAATCACCAGGAGATCTTTTATTTATCAATATATTTAAGGTTTTACACCCATTGTTACTGATTTCATCAATCTTCTAATCAAAGTATACTATGTTAAGGATTTTAGGAATTTGAATCCCAACTTTTCTGGATGCCACCAGGTTGATCTGGCAATTTTCCAGTCAAAGCATTTATTTCATTTCCAGCTTTGCCTTGCAAATTGTTAAAAAATATAGGAAACAGTTTTTAGAATAGCTTTTGGCAGGCAGAGAATATAAGGCTGTGATCACAATTTTAGGAGAAGATGCCAAGTGACTTTGGTTTTCTCATTCCAATCATTACCACAGTAAAATAGTTTAAATTGTTGTATTAGGGCTGGCAGAATCCAGCCTTAAAAACTCTCACCTTAGGAACCTCTCACAGGTGATACAGGGTCAGTAAGACACAGCTGAAAGTTTATGTGTTTTCACTTGAACTTTTTTGAGGAGACAGAGAATATCCATTAAATAAACAAATAAGTGGGCTAATTTAACCACCAACTGATTTCACAAGAATTGGTTACATAACAAATCAATGCTCAACATTTGGGTCAAAGGCCTTTTCCCCTCCAAAGTGAACTGGTTTGTGTTTTTGTTTTTTTGTCAGGGAAGCCATTTTAGAAAATTGGCTGCTGAAATGACTGGTGAATTTTGCATAATCGTTGATGAGGAAATGAGGATAAAGCAAATAATCTTAATACAATATGTAACAGCTGTGAAACCATAATCCATGCCAATCCTGCCCTTCGCTTGTTTAATGAATGTATTGGTGGTGTTTTCTTCTCTGGAAGGACAGGCATTCTCCCTGAAATATATTCCAGTGATGAGAACAGTATTGGGGACACACAGTCTTGCATCCACAGCAAATGTGTTTGTGGCAAGAAGCTCTTCAAGAGGAATCAAGCATATTTCCACCTCATGTTACTTTGATAGGAATCTCAAGACGATCAGCTGCTCTGGTCAAAAGCTATTATGGGGGTTTAACATTTTCCTTTCCTGACTTGATGATACTGCATCAGTGCAGTCTGTTGCTTGATATTGTTTGACAACAGAATACAAAAATGATCTTCTTCAGTAAAGGAAAATCTTGGAATCTAGACCAAAGTTGACCAAATGTCTGAAACACAGATTTCCTCTTTTCCATTCACAGTAACCATGGGAGAGCAGTTGAACCAAATAGCTCTTCAGGAAAAAAGAAAGAAAAGAAAATTGGAGCTTTAGGGATGGAGGTCAATGACATTTAAAAAAAAAATCTAATATCTTTCAGAGGTAAGATAAAATTAATTAATATAGAAGAAGTAATGATACAGTACAGCTGCTTTTGTCTTTCTTTCTCAAGCACAGAGGTGTGCACCCACTCACGCACCTTATTTTCACCCTCCGTGGCCTCCTGCAGCACTCTGCTGGCCAAAACCAGCCCCCCCCAAAAAGGTTGAAAAATAGATCAAAAACAGGCCACATGGCCCATTTTCGGCTGGCAGAGTGCTGCAGAAGGCCATGGAGGGCAAAAATGAGGCGTGAGGGGCCACATGCGGACCCCCATGCCCCATTTTGGCCGGCAGGGTGCTGCAGGAGGCATCCATCCTGCACCTTCTGCTGCCCCCCTCGGTGCTACCTACCCTGCCAGCCATAGAGGAGAACTACAATGCTGATCCTGCTCTCAAAGAAATCCAGTTTGACACCCCTACTCAAGCAGTTTTCCTGGCTGTTTCTCCCCCACATTCTCCTTGTGATATCACTTTACAAGGCATTTTGATGCCTCTAAGCAAACAACTCTCATAGTGGAGGGAAACTTCTGTATAAAAGCCTAAACTACCCATACTCATCACCCCAACAAGTTAGACTCACACATCAGGTAACCTTAAGTCAAGGATTATTAACTAGGTCACAAGGCCTCAATTTCAATCTAAAATTGGCTTATTATGTTCTTGTTTACTTCGTTCAGTTGCTTCAGACTCTTTGTGATTTGATGGAGAACTATTCAACAAGATTGTATAATCGTCACTGTTCCTTTGAGATTTCACAGTCCTGTGCCATTAGGGGCATTGATGAAAGTATCTAAACATCTCCTGCATCAATTTTTTACCAATATGAGAGTCTTTTCAAACGACTCAGGCTGGTGTATTGTGTTTCCAGTATAACATTTAAGTTTTAGTTTCATTAGTAGGGGCACTAGTAAAGTAAAGCAGCAAATTCTTGATTAAACCAGTCCTATTTTCCGCTCTTCTGACTTTGGTTCAAAAGTACCAAAAATATTTTAAACATTCACCCTATTTGGACAGCTGCTGGATCTTTGGAGTCTCGGTGGGTTCCAACAGCAGAAATCCTTTCCTCAGATCTTCTTTGTTTTTATTTTAACATTTACATCTCATCTCAGCATCAGATAGTCATTATTTTAATTGTTGGGTTTATTGTGTTAGGCCATCATTTCCAGCAGGGGTTTGAAACTTGACAGCTTTAAGACTTGTGACTTCAACTCCCAGAATTCCTCCTCCAGTCATATTAGCTCAGGAATTCTGGGAGTTGAAGTCCATAAGTCTTAAACTTACCAAATTTGAAGAACCTTGATTTACAGAATGAGCAAAGTATCTCCTTTCACCTAGAATATAGACAGCCATATAATATGGTTAACTGAATATAACATCTCTGAGCTCCATCTGTCACCCCGATTTTACCCTAAATTAAGGGATTACAGAGTTGTAAGAAGGAAGTTTAATGGAATGAAACATCTGGATTCATATGACATGTTAATCCAAGCAAACCACAGTATCTGGACTTGGTATATACAACAGGAAATTAAAATGTAGATCCATACATCCTCACAAAAGCAAAAACATTGATTATCTGAGAATGCAGTTGTATCTCTGGCACCAGGATAACCTGATAATAGTAAGAAAGATCAATGCATTTCAAGACAGCAAGGAAATCATCTCCACACAATCAGATTAAAATCTGTGATATCTTTGATAACCATAACAGAACAGGGTATTTAAACTGTACTTAGCAATTGCTTACCCTCTGTTAAAACATATAGGATCTCCTGCTCAATCTATTTGAGGTTTGTTTTGGATTTACCCTCTTTAGGGTGGTTAGCATTGTCACATAACTCTTTCTCAGCTTCAAGCTTGTTGAAGAAAGACCTCAACCTGAAGAACTTCATCCAAGGAATGTCAGTAAAGGACTGAATAACTTTAGTTTAGAGATTCCTCGTTGTCATAAATCAGCTGAAACCAATTTTCTTGTAATCCTTTCTTTACTCACACTTTCCAGGATCTGGTGTTTCTTCCCACTGTTTCCACTCCATGCTTTACCCTCAAGTTATATGAGGCCAGAATAATATCTCTAGTAAACAATTTTATTTGAGGAATTACTGTGGCCCATTTTTCACTCTGTGGCAATAACCATTACTAACATTAACCACTTTTGTTCCTGCATCATTCTTTTGGGAATATGACCCTTGATATACAGTTAAAAGGCCTTTGGCCCCAAAAAATGATATGTATCCCATGGGTACAGCATTGCTGAGTTAATATTTACCATATGGACAAGATTCCTGACTAGGATTTGCTTGGCATAGCTACATATTTCTTGCAGATCTGTGTGAGAGTCATCTTCATTGCACCTGATTGATCGATGTGGTCTTTCCATACCAGATCAGAATGTTGGCAGACTGAAACAATTCTTGTGTGGATTTATAAATAATCTCATATAACACCCCAGTCTAAGCTTCAACTGCCCATGGGAACAATACCAAACTAGAGAGAGATTTTAAAAAGTGAGTTCACACTGATCTTTGTTATGCATGATTTATAGCAGAGAAGCACAACTTTCATGGTTCTACTTAATCTTTTCCTAGCCTTCAGAATTATTGATCATGAAATCCTTCTGGAGGATTTCATGAAATCCTCACTAAATTGGGGGAAGACCAAGCCATATGGCCCTCTGTTGTGGGGATCATATTATTCAATGTTTTCTCGTGTAACCTTTATATAAAGCCAATACAGACAATTATCCTTAACATTCTGTTGATATTCAGTTTGACATCTCCAATGCAGGTAGAATACAGTTGCTCTGAAGGCCTTGTCCTGGTGTCTGGAAGTTATTATGGTCTAGAAACGGATAAGCAGGCTTATATTTAAATGCATCAAGGTCAGAATGTCTAGCTTGCGGGGTGGGGGAATGTACTAATAGGATAATAAATTGACTAGTCAAGTTACTCTTTCCATGCTACCCAAAACCTGCTGCCTCGGTCAAACTAATGGCAGAAATGTTTCCATTGATAGGAGAGAGGAAAAATCTACATGATGAAATGCAGGCTAGATTTCACAAGCTACCCATCCCTGTCATAAACAATAGTTTATAAAACCATAGTAAGTGAATACATTTAGTGTGTTAAGCTCAATCAAATTAACTACCATGTTTCTCATATAATAAGGCCGGGTCTTTTTTTTTTTTGAGCCCCCCAAAAATGGCTAGGCTGTCGTTTTGGGGGTGACTTAATTCCCCCCCTTGCATCTTCGGGCAGGTGGGCAGCGACGGCTTGGATGTTGACCTCGACGTTGGTGGGACACTTCGTATCGGGGTCAGTGCAGGCAGCACCATATCCGAGTGTGCAACAAAAGTACTTCCTAACGGCAAGCCCCCCCCATTCCCCCCCATTTTGCATATTTTAATATAGGCCTTAATATGGGGGGAGGGGCTTAATTTCATTTCATGCCTATAAAACATGCTGGGACTTCCTATTGGGGGAGGCATTATTGTTGGAGAAACAGGGTACATCAAGGTTTAGTATCATGCAAACTCAGGGATTTGTCTTCTGTTCCATCACAAACAACATATGTGGTCCAACAAATTGAAGCTTATGGAAAACATTCTAGGTATTATTAATTAGTGATTATGTGGCCGTTGCCATGTTATTATTTAAAATGTTATCAGGAATATAATTTAACTGGAAATATTGATTCTCATAGCCTGCCATCAAAATATCTGTCAGCTATACTTTGCAACATGAAACAATTTTTATGTGTTTTCTCAGCTGATGATAAAGTGTAATCCTAAAATGGGTGTATGCTCAGAGACAGTCCTATTAGAAGAGATGTGCAATAATAATTAAACATTGTCTTTTAAATGCAAAGGAGCATACACCTAGAAAAATAAAAGCTTAATAGGTTTCTCAAGTAATATGAGATTTGTAAAAGAATAATTTGAGGAACTGTACTCTGACATTTATTAGTGCTTGATTTTAATAAGTGAGTCATCTATGGTTTGTTTAGTTGTTTGTTGTTGAGCAGTTGCCAAGACTCCAGCAATTAATGTTAACCATAAGAGAATAAAGACATCTCCATCTCTCCCTCCCTCCCTCCCTCTGCCTCTCCTAGATGGAATGTAGCTCTATGCCACTCCTACTATGTGCTGGATTATACATGCAAGAATCAACAAATAGCTGATTCATTCTTTTTTGCTTCTCCTCCCTTCTTACAACATGAATTTATGAAATATTGGAGATTGCTAGTGAATAGTTTAAAAGAGAGTACAGATAGTCCTTGACTTACAAACACAATTAAGGCTGAAATTTATATTGAGAATTTGTTAAGTGAGTTTTACCCCAGTTTACGTCATTTCTTGCCACAGTCGTTAAGT
The DNA here is from genome assembly GCA_033807585.1 of Hydrophis major. Classification (NCBI taxonomy): domain Eukaryota; kingdom Metazoa; phylum Chordata; class Lepidosauria; order Squamata; family Elapidae; genus Hydrophis; species Hydrophis major. The sequence goes on from CM066328.1 coordinate 184,265,146, forward strand.
GAATCACCTGGTTGTTAAGTGAATTTGGCTTCCCCATTGATTTTGCTCGCCAGAAGGTTGCAAAAAGTGATCACGTGACCCTGGGACACAGCAACAATCATAAATATGAACCAGTTGCCAAGCATCTGAATTTGGATCACAGGATCACGGAGATGCTGCAAAGGTTGTAACTGTGAAAAACGGTCATAAGTCATTTTTTCGGTGCCATTGTAACTTTGAACGGTCACTAAATGAATTGTTGTAAGTCAAGGACTACCTGTACATGGAACTAGTAGAATTCAATCAATGTTGAAATTCATGGAAAACCATTGCAAGACATTAGCTAATTTTACCTAAACTGTATCTCACCTTTCCACAGTAGGAAAGGGAAGCAGTACCAGCATATTTTCCCCAAATTACCATATTTACTAATATGTAATTGTCTGGTGGTGAAATAACACATATTCTGTATGCCATGCAGTTCTACAAAGCTAAGAATGGACATTTATGCAAGATGGAATAGGTAGAGGCAGGACAGTTTGTTTTTGAGACTTCAATTTATGCAACATATGAAAAATTCCTGCATGAACGCTTCTGAGAAGTTTTGACAAGGAACTATTCTCAAAATATGACATGATTCTCAAAACAAGAGATAATGTGGTCAGATGGATAAATACCAAGAGACATGAGAAAAGTAACAAGGTGGGACTAGCCAAATCTTGTCAGAAGTTACAAAGGCATTTTGGAGTCATTCCATAGGAGAAGGTGTCATGCAATATGAGTTTCCTGCTATAAATCTTATAGAATTTAAACACCTGGCCAGCTAATAGGTGATTGGATGTGGGGATATGTGTATGCTAGAGAGAAAAGTGCTAAATTCAAAAACCGAGCAGTAATATTTGCAAATTTACATTTCTTTCTCTGTGTCCTGAATTTCCAGATAAATAAAAACAAGTAGCATGGAAAGTGTTATAAAGACACATTTTATAATATTTCATGTTGATACTGTCAGCTATCACTTATAGGACTGGTTAGAACATAGGTTTTTAATCATGGTTTGATGAATAAGCCATAGTTGGCTGGACTCAACCATAAAGTATGAATTCAAGAAAAAGCAAAGCCAAAATCACATAAATCACATTGGGTCATTTGTTCTATGTTCATGTGTATACAATATGTGAACTCAACCACTGGCTTTGTAAATAAATCTTAAGTCCCAGATTCAAGAAGTTGAGAACAGGATGATTGTGAAGACTTCTTTTTGGTTCAGTTTGGTTTTTGTATTTTGCTCCACTGGTATCTAGTATATTCTTTTAATAAGTTGGTGTTTAGTTATAAGTTGTCCAGAATAATTTAAGTAAATAAACTTAGAAAATGATGCAGAGTAAGAATAAAAGCAAATGGAACACATTCAAATTATCAAGATGGAAAAATAAATTCCACCAAAGAGATCAATTTTAGTTTAGTCTTCCATCTTTGAGTGAGAAGCTCGTGTCTTTCGGATGCTGGAGAGCTACAATTCCCAACAGCTCCAGCAAGCATGGCTAATGATGAAGCATGCTAGATTTTACAATTAAGCAACATCTGGAGGGTCAAAAATTCCAAACGGAGAAGCTTATTAGAAGGCTGGCAAAGAGGAGGCCAGATAGATTTCCATAGGAAGACAGTAATGGTGACTCATCAAACTGTTCTATATTTTGGAAGAATAAAACCTCTAGAAATAGTATGTTCAACTGTAGCACTTTCTTGGGAAAAGATTAATCTTTCCCAAATTAAGACCCAAGGCTGCCTTGGATCTCTGCCAAAGAATCGATACAGAACCACAAAAAAGTTGACAGTAGAGTAGGCACTTTGAAAGGTACCATGTCAGGAGAGACCTTTGAATATTCCCCTACTTTCTTGGATGGACCATTTAGATCAGTGGCCCCCAACCTTTTTTGTGCCACTGCCCAGTACCAGCATCACAAAATGATCCACGGCCCGGTACTGGGATCAGCACGCATGACCAAGGCAAGGCGGGCCGAGCAACCGGCCAGCCAGCCGTCCCGCGCTTCTCCCCACCACCTTCAACTCCTCCTTTGTACCTTTTTTGTGCTTTTTTGTGCTTTCTTAATCTCCTCCACCATCGGGATGGCTCTTCGTTCGAAGCCGCCCCCCCTTCAATGAAACTAAGGTGTGAGGATTCCTTCAAAACCCAAACGCCGCTTTCCAACCGGAAAAGCTCACCCGGGAGCACTTTCTCGTCGAAACAAGATGGCGGCGCCCAGCAAACCGGCAGCCTGGTAGAAAATGATCCACGGACTGGTACTGGTCCGGGGCCCGGTGCTTAAGGACCACTGATTTGATGGTCCAGTGAGCATTCCAGAAGGACTAAAGTGGCAACAAAACCTTCATTTCAACAACTTTGATCTCAAAAACCATTATCTGTATCCCAGGAATTAATCACTATGGAATTCCCAGGAAACAATGTATCCTAATATCCCCATGGTGCCCGGCAGGATCCCTGAATTTTTTTTAAAAAAACACATTCTTTTAGTTTTAAAAAAAAGGAAGAAGCAACTTGTCGTGCTGAAAAGCAATGCCTCTAATACACCTGAAATCATACCTTTGGGTTAGCTAAGGTTCACCTGGTATGGCAGAGTGTTAATTCACCTGTTGAAAACAAGTGTAACATGCTCATTTTGGGTGTGTGCATACTACATGCTCTCAAAATTCCAAAAATGCCTTCATCCCCCTAGTTCTCTATTTTTATGTTTATTTATAGCAAAGTAGAATTATTTGCAGTATTTCATGCATGCCTCCATGAAAGATGTCCTCACTGTTCAAGAGGAAACCAGAAGATGATCATGCAAGAGTCTGAAATACCACTGTCTAGCCTCCATAGCTAAAATATTCCATATTGAAGTTTCCTTTTATAAACAGCCTGCCTTAGGGACAGTGAGTTGAATACTAAAGTGAGTGTAGAGCCAAGTTCAAAAGTTTTGTGCTTGCTGTATATATTATCCACACTGTGAGTCACAAATCCTACTTCCTTATGAACTTTTGGAATCTTGTACATGCAGCATAAAATAAGAGTCACAAATTGCACCAGCCAATGTTTTTTTTTTAATAAGCCACAATGCCCTGGTGTACACATAACATGAGGTTATAAACCATGGTTTATAAACCATGGTGGCAGACATCTCACACAATACTTATATACATTTCGCATAGGATGACTCATCAATTCAAACAAGAAGTACACACTGTCCATACGTATTGGATTTTTTTCCACTGAGAATGGTTCTGAATTTAGAAGTATCAGAAGTATCTAAAGTTGATCCAGGCACACAATCTACAAGAAAAGAAACTTTTCTGGCACAGTCTTGAGGAAGACATTCATGTCGAAGAAAGGTCTTGTTTAAGAGAGGCCATTTTAACAAGTTGCTTGAGGCAATAAACATCTTTCAACAGAAACCTAGGCCCTGAAAGAAACCCAGTGTTGTACTTTATTTATTTATACAATTATTTATCGACTGCCTGGTTCCATTCAAAACTCAAGGAAGTTTACAGTCGGAGAACAACAAGCCAATAAAAGCAATACAGCATCCAACTCAACACAGCCTTTGTACCATGAGTTTCCATACACCCTGCAGAAAGTGGTAGATCATAACCAGGGACACTCTCATTAATGGGAAGCAGAACTACCAGATAAGGCAGAAAAAAATTCAAAGGACCACTAGAAAACCTTGATGCTATCATCAGATCTTTGAAACCTAGATGGGATAAACCAATTGAAAACTCACTGGTTTCTAGGTGGACTCAATCAAGAAACTGACACATGGGGAGCTGATAATGTCCTTTTGTTGCAAGCAGATTCTGTGAAAACCTAGCAAGAGGTTTTCTGCCCCATTTTATATCCCTCCCATATCAACTTGGGGTGACTTCATTTTTCACACTTTTTCTTTTCTCAAGCTGAATGATATTTTCTGAAAGTCACCTTGCACCACAATGGTGCCCTCATTGCATTCCCATTCCCAGGTCTATATTCCTGCATATTGAATGACCTTAAACCAGTCACTCTCTCAATTTAATCCATTTTACAGAGTTGTGGTGATAAAATTGGAGACATAAATCCAACAAACCTACAGGTAGTCCTTGACTTAGAACCATTTGGAGTTACAACAGCTCTGAAAAACGTAACAACTGGACCTCATACTTAACAATTCTTGCAACATCCAAAAGGTCATGTGAGCAAAATTCAGGCTCACAATTGGCAACTAGCTTGTATTTGTCATAAGTTGCTGCATTCTGGGGTGATGCGATCATCATTTGCAATTGTCCTAGTTGGCTTTACAATAAGTAAAGTTAACAGGGGAAACCACACTGACTGCACAATTTGTTTAACAACTGCAGAGATTCACTTAATAACCATGGCAAAACAGGTCCTAAAATCAAGCTTGACTCACTTAACAACCAACTTGCTTAGCAACCAAAGTTCTGGTCCCAGCTGTGAGTGTATGTTGAAGACTGCCTCAACAAACAAATAAAAGATGACTTCTGGTTTGAGCTTCTTCAGTGACAGATCGAAACCTTGTCTCTGCGAAGCTTCGATCCATGCTCGCTGCTGGAGCACCCTGAGCTGGCTGGTTTCGGGGCTAAGTCACCCCATAGAGGTGGTGAAGAGGGGGGAGACTGCCAGCAAGGTTGAGGAGAGCCGCATCTCTCCTCCCCAGCTGGCCATTACTCCCTTTCCCGAAGGTGGTTGCAGCGGTGGTCAGAAATGGCCACCACAAAGAAGAACTCGACCGGAAAAGAATGTGCAGGAGGAAGATAAGACGAGAAAGTTTTGGAATTGAAACTGTTAAAAAACAATAACATTGTTCCCTAAGAAGATTTTTAAGCTGCAAAGGAGAGAGAAAAGGAAAAAGATTTGGTTTTCTCCTTTTCCTATACTGACAACTAAGAGACTTAAGCAAGAAATTAGTTATAAAGGACAGAAGCAAAATATAGAGAAACAGGACCTATTTAGAGATAATGGGTAAAAACTTAATGGAAAAAGGGATTCTGCAAAGGTACATAAGATAGTATGGTTATATTAGAAGCAGAAATAATTTTAGAAAATATGAAACAATGTATGATTAAAATGTCTGATAAAATAGCTATCATGGCTATGGAATACTTGTCAATAAATAAATGTAACAAAAGGTATATTTAATGATTTATAAAACATATGTGAAGAGAAATAAGGGAAAAATTAATTATGGAGATTATATGTGTTTTTAAGGCAGTATGATATTTAATAGAAAAGAAGTGTTAAAGATGTTAAGATTTTAATAATTATTAATGATAGAACTGAACTGGAATGGAATGAGGGTTTATAATTACATATATTTACAATCTTTTTTTTAAAAAAAGAATATAGTGTGTATTATAAGAATGTACCAAGCAGAATTTGATTGGAAGTTATGTATTATGTATTATATTGAAGGTCATAAACTTAAGGTATATATTGAAGTTTAAATAAGAGTTGAATGGATGTAATTAAAAGATATAAAGGTGTCATACTCCAACTAGTAACTACAGGAGAAAATTTGTTTAATGAGAAAAGATAATATGAAATTGAAACAGAACAGACAAAAGTATAAATATAATAATTTGAATTGAGATGATATAATCAAAATAAAATTGAGAAAATTAAAAGAGGGGAAAAACTATATAGAAAATGTAAAATAGTATAAGATATGGAATAGAATACAAAAAGGAGCATGAAATTGAGTTTTGTGTCTGTATAAAAAAGTTCAACCCGGGACCATGCTATTTTCAAAAAAGATGTTTTACTTCTATTTTGTATGTGTGAAAACCCAAATAAAACTTTATTTAAAAAAAACAAATAAAAACAAATAAAAGACAATTGTCCTCAACTCACATATGATGTAGCAGTTTCTGAGCTGATGGCAAGACATCATTTGTGTTTCAACACTGCCGCTGGACTTTAAAGGCTGTTTGTGGAAGATCTACTGTCTACCCCAAGGGTCTTCAAACTTCCTCATAACTAACATGACTGGAGGAGGAATTCTGGGAGTTGAAGTCCACAAGTCTTCAAATGGTCAAGTTTGAAGACCCCTTGTGTAACCCTTTGAAAAGGATGAAGGAGACTTCTAGAACTGTTATTATTTTGTAAAGCAGACCAATATGCATTTCTGGTGCAAAATGGACCTTGTAAGATGCTATCTAAATCTTCTTCATTATTTTTAGCTCTGTAGGGTAGATTCTGCCTCACTTTCTTTTTGTTAATTTTTTTTGAATATCATTTTGATTATATTATATAAAATACCAAAAAAATGAAAAGAAAATAGGAAAATTAAGGGTGGGAAAGGGAACGGAGAAAAGGGGATGTGAAATACAAGGGGAAAGAGAAAAAGAAAGAAAAGGGGGCATTGACTTCCAATTCTTCCCAGCACAGTACAAGATAAATACACTCCATCCTCAACTTTTTGCTTTTACACATTAACATATACCCAGCCATTTCTATAACACTAAATCTTTCTAATCAACAAATCCAAGATCAAAGTTTATTTTTTTTTCTTCACAAGTACAAATTCCAGAAATGATATCCAAATAAGAGCATATTTTCCTGATATGATAAAGATGCTAAAACAGAAGGTTTCTATGATAAACTGACTGATTTAAATAAGATTTTGACAGGTACTGATGAAAAGGTGATTAAAAAATTGTATGGATATTTATTAGAAATTAAACTGGAAGAAGAACAAGTTAAAGAAACAATGATTGCTTGGGGGAAGAATTTTGGATATGGGATTGATCTAGAGAAATGGCAAAAATTGTGGTCTCAAAATTATAAAATGACATTGTCAACAGCATATAAAGAAAATTTGTATAAGATGTTTACAGGTGGCATTTTCCCCCAACAAGAATAGCAAGAATGTTCAAGAATAAATCTGAAAAATGTTGGAAATGTCATCAAGTACCTGGCTCATATTACCATATGTGGTGGACTTGTGCGGATGCCAAAAAATATTGGACTAAAATCCACACGTGGTTGGAAAAAATGACAAAAAAGCATATAGACTTGAAACCAGAGATATTTTTACTGGGAATTTTACCTGAAATATACAGTAAAGAATTGAAATACCTGATTGTAAATGTATTAACAGCGGCTAGGATTGTATTTGCCAAAAACTGGAAAAATGAGAAAGTACCATTACAGGAGGAAATTATTAAGAAAATATTGGAATGTGTTGAAATGAGTAGATTGACATTTCAAATCAGAGAACAAGATGATAAACTATTTTATAAAATTTGGGATCTATTCTATCAATGGTTAGACAATAAAACATGGTAATGAAATATGTAGATTTTTAGAACATAATGAATATATAAAAATGTACTTTTTATTATATCTACAAAATGATTGTAGGATAGATCTGAGATAATAATATGAACTGTCACAAAACAATTTAAGTAAAATATGGATTATTTTGTAAAACATGAATGAATAATAGTATAGTCAAATGATTGATTAATAATGATATTAATGTATTTAGGAATATTTGATTGACAATATGAGAATATATACAATGTAATTGTAATTGAAGACTACGAAGTGGAAGCACAAAACAATTTGTAAACCAACCAACACACTGTATGTATATATATATATGGAAGATGGCTTGATGTTTTTATGTTTTGTTTGTCTATGTTTGTCTTAAAAAACAATAAAACTTTATAAAAAAAGAGCATACTTTCCTCTTTAAATAAAGTAATCAATTTAACTATTCCTGTTTTAAAATCTGCTTCCTCCTTTCTGAAAAGAGAGATGTTGGTTTTAGGGAGATGCAAGGAGTTTCTCTTTGCTGTGGAAACAACTAGAGCTGAGGTCTCCAACCTTGACAACTTTAAGACTTGTGGACTTCAGCTCCCAGAGTTCCTCAGCCAGCTTTGCTGTCCAGTTAACCCTAGCAACCCTGAATGTTTTAAAAGCTGTGTTCTTTAAGATCTTCAATCTTCTATTAATATATGCATATATTAAGCCATTATATTATTCAGGCAGCATGGCCAACTGAGAACAGAAAGTGAGACACAGATATAGATTGGATTCATCTGACAGACTGTGCCCTAATATGGTTTGTTTAGTTTAGCCTGGCTTATTCATAAGAGTCAATGGTTATGTTTATTCAAAAGACCATGTTTAAATAAATTGTGCCTTAGTGCAATGTATGAATCCGATAATAGTTTCTTCATTTTTATGATACCTTGGTTGGCTTACTGTCTTGCCTTCATGACCTTTTGTTGATTTTTCTCATGCTATTTTATTGTCAACATGATTTTTGAATATTGTATTTCTTTATGGATGAATAAGACTAACAGATACTTTTTGTCTAACTTGGAAATTCTGCTCCCAAGTTCTGCCAGCCTATGATTAAACACAGAGCACCATCTGCTGGCAATTTTCTGCCTAGCAACAATCTTAAATTGACAGATTTCAAGGTGCTTCAAAGTTAAAGGATCAAAAGTTCTCCATCCTCTTACATACATTTCACATTAGCCTATTTATGAATCTAGCCCAACACTTTATAAATTCAATAACAAGCTATTAAATCAATTAAATATACAGCCCCTCAAGGCCTACTTATAATACATCAAAATTGCGAATATGCTGAATCTCTAAAAGATATTCCCCACTAATGTATGCCTTACATGGGGCCTGTCAAAAAGACAGAAATCTCAGCTCAGCACATTTCTGCTAATGTGATTCATCCATACTTAGTATGTTTGTCTTACAGGTGACTCTTGACTTACCTCTTTCTTGTTATGCCTCCCAATTGTATTTGGCAGGCACAATAACAATGAGACAACTGCCAGAAAAGGAACTATACTGTGAGGTTTTCAAAGCTTCCACAGCAAAGGGAATTTTGGCGGATATCTCCTCCATGAGAAGTTGCCTGGGATAAGAATCTAACAAATAATATTTGGGCAAGTTTCTAGGTTTTAAACAATATTTCCTTGCAAAGTTCAGAAGCTTTAATAAAAGACTTCAACTTTGTATTAAAAGTTTGCTAAACATGGTAAGTCACCTCAAACAATCAACTACAGCATGGGTGTCCAACCTTAGCAATTTTAAAACATGAGGGCTTCGAGTCCCAGAATTCCCCATCCAGCCAATAATTCTTGGACCTGAAGTCCACAAATCTTAATGTGACCAAGGTTGAACACCCTGATCTGCAGTATAATCTTTGAAATAATATCAGTTTGGGAATAAATCAGGGGTGTCAAACTCACGGCCTACGGGCCGAATGCATTACATGCAGGCCATGCCCACCCCAGCTCCGCGAATGGGAAAAACATCATGACAACGTGACGCAGTGAGTTTGACACCTGTGGAATAGATGGTTTATTCAATCAACATGTTACATAAATGTATATATAACTGTGTTTTTGTTTGGGACCTCAACATTTTTACTTGTTTATCAGGTACAACTGAAATGGGAATTGAGGCAATAGAGCCAACAAAGCAACCTACCTTCTTGCTTGGTTTTTTGTCTTTTGTTCATCCTTACAAAACAATGGACTCCCAAACTCTGTTAGCTGAGGTTCACTGAGAAAGAGGTGCATAATCTGGCATGCTGGTGGAACATGTGGCTAATTATGTATTTAATGAAACAAGTTTTTTCCTCCACCATCTGTCTTAAATTAAAATCAAACTGCTTCATTAGCAGCACATGAATCTGTACACTGATGTTGCAGACCAGTTGATCAAATCCACCCATAAACTAATTTGACTATCTTGCCCAAGAGAAAATGCACTCACAAACAGTTGAAAGCATCATTAAATAATATCTGCAATGAACTGTGAAATGTTTGCTATAAAAAAAAAACATACCATCTACTGGTATTTACGGGGAAATTATATCACTTTATACTCTTTTATTTAAAAAAGAAAAAATGTATTACTATCTTTCTGATAGTGACACATTGGATAAACAGCCTTGGGACATCATCCAGCAAAGTCATTATTATGATGCAATCCAGAGACACTAAAAATGTTTCAGAACCACATGATTTAAAGGAGCTGCCAGTGTTTTCCAGTACAGAGAGTACTATGAAGGGCTAAAGAAAGTTAAAAAGACATTTAGCTGCATGTAACTTTTAAGATGTTAACAAACTTTTCAGTCAACTAAAAGCCAATGGACCTCATTGTTAACAACAGCTGAAGGATCACATATAATCTTCTTGTTCCAGAAATGCCTCTGGCTCAATACATATTTTCAATAAATGATAAAAATATAGTAAATGTAATTTAAGTTTTGTAAGTATGATAATAACCATTCTGTGTGCCTTTTAAAAAAAAAGCGATATTAAATACTTACGTTTTTGTTTAACAAGTCTTGTTCTTTGTGCTTTTTTGTCTTTCTTACATTCCTCTGCCTGACATATCACATGACAAAGATGCACAACCAGAGATCCTTAAATTGCACATATCCCCACCACCGCCACCTAAACACTGTATTCCACAATGTTTCTCCAACAGATGAAGCTAGTTTTCAGATTGGTTAAAATATGGAATGACCACTAGGTGGCAGGAAAGAGATAAAGATTTGAACTCTCTTTTGCCATCCCTTGGTCATATGCATATTTGCAGACCAGATCTGGTCCCAGTTCTTGTCAAATTGCAATGTTTAATGGGACAGATGGTTAAATAGAAGAATACTTAATTATATAAGGATGTTTAATTAATTTTGCTTAATTTTAATAAAACTTAAGTGAAACAAATTTAGCTTTTATTCTGGATGCATTCACTTCTTTGACTTTTCCTTTATGTACAATGCTTAGAACCCAGTTGTCATGCCCCTGTCGGAATCTGACTCAGAGGAGGAAGCTGAACAGCTGACAGGGAGTGGGAGTGTGGCTCCATTGGCTGTGGAAGAAACTGGGGAAGGGCAAAGCCTGGCTGGGCAGAGCAGGGAAGAGGTAGAGCAAGGCAGAGGGAACTTAGAGGAAGACCCAGGCCCACCCCCCTCTTCATCCTAGGGTACACAGGGACAAACAGAGAAGAGAGCAATGTGGGTTGTGTGGCTTACGGGGGAGGAAAGGGCCCTGATTTCCTTCATTAGCTGCAGCTGGGAACACAGTGTATAAAAAAAGGAAGCTGCGCACAGCAAGGTGTTGAGAGCAAATGTGAATTTATCTTGTATCATTGTGGCTTATCTGTGTTCCTGGCATCTTCCCAACTGTGTAATTTCAAGTCTGAAATTCCTTCTCCTGCCCTATCAAGCTAATTACTTCAGTTTGATTTGTTTGGATTTTCAGTTACAGTTTGTGTGTACCTTGGTTTGGACTGAATTTTCTACAGTTAAAGGCTGTTCCTGGGAGAGTTTTTCTCCAGCTGAAGGTAACCTGGACATTGGGGGCAAAGTTGGAGATAATAAAGGGACTCTTATTACTTATTTGACTGTGTTGCCTTTGTGCCACACCCTGGGCTATCACAACAGTCTCCATTTGACCTGAAGTCATATAGGCACTCATTCAGGGGAACCCAGACTTTCTACTTGGCCCGTCACCAGTAGAGGCCATTCATGGCTTCTTGGCCTGTGTTTTCCAGTTTTGATTCAAAATGGTTCTTTTCCAACCAAAGCTCTTCAGAGCAGATGGTCTTCAGACTTTTGTCCCATTCTAATAGCCCAGCACTGATAGGCTGCAGTGCCTGCTGCATTTCCTCTGCTCCAGTGGCTGGTTGCCTCTAGGTGCAGCCAATTTGTTTTGAGCTTTTGGGCTTTGTTCTCTGTATTTTTTTAATGGCACTTAGAGCTGTGGTGGTGCAGTGGTTAGAGTGCAGTATTGCAGGCTCCTTCTGCTGACTGTCAGCAGTTCAAGTCTCACCAGGCTCAAGGTTGACTCGGCCTTCCATCCTTCCGAGGTGGGTAAAGTGAAGACACAGATTGTTGGGGGCAATAGGCTGGCTCTGTAAACTGCTTAGAGAGGGCTGTAGAGCACTATAAAGCGCTGTATAAGTTTAAGTTCTATTGCTATTTATATACCACTCCCTAGTGCTTTACAGCACTCTCTGGGCAATTTACAAATGTCTGAAAATTACTCCCAACAATCTAGGTCTTCATTTTACCAACCTCAGATGGATGAAAGGCTGAGTCAACCTTGAGTCCTGTCAGGATTGAATTCCTGGTTGTGGGCAGAGTCAGCCTGCAATACTGCATTCTAACCTCTGCACCACCACAGTTCCATTCATAATCTGATAATTCATATAACAATGGGCCATTAAATCATGTCTTTTTTATCTTTCCCTTTAGAAGTCAAAAGTCCCTTCAAAACTTATTGGGTCTCCCTTTTACTTCTGCCCAATATGTATGTCCTCCCTCTTGCTTTCTATAATATGCAGTACTGCAAAACTGCACTTCCTTACTTTTTTGTTTTCAATCCTTCAGTTGCAACACAGGCTACACAAAGTCTCAGTGGATGCTACTTTTTTTGTTACCATGAATCTCAAACAGCAGTACTTTTTCCTACAAAAGAATTTTTTTGTGTGGATGTACAATGGAGAGTAGGAATGAAAGAACAATGCATTTCCTTTCCTTTGATCAGTGTACTGTAGCATCACAACCATAATGACATAAATTTTAATATGGTTCCCCCCCCCAAGCATCTCCAAGACATCTGAAGTATATCACATAGATATAAGGATAAGAATGAAGGCCTAGCCTGTTCTGTTTTTCCCCCTGGCTGCTGTGGGTTCTACCTGCTCCAGTCTGCACGCTCGGGGCTATTCACCTTTTGACAGCAGGAGGGTCAGGATATGTATTAGATTATAAAAAGATTACAATAGAGTAAGGACCTAATTTAAAATATGTCAATGAGGATATGAAACAACTCCATGTTGCTTTTATCTCAATAGGAGTCATGGTGGTTCGGTGGTTAGAGTGCAGTACTGCAGGCTACTTCTGCTGACTGCCAGCTTCCTGCAATTTGGCAGTTCAAATCTCACCAGGCTCAAGGTTGACTCAGCTTTCCAAGGTCAACAAAATGAGGACCCAGATTGTTGGGGGAAATATGCTGACTCTGTAAACAGCTTAGAGAAGGCTGTAAAGCATTGTGAAGTAGTATATAAGATTAAGTGCTGTTGCTATCTCTGCTATTGAGTCCATTGACAGGTCTCAACTATGGGAGAAACCAGCTAGGAAAAGCTCATAGCTATATATCTTACAAAGTCGCATCCCCAAAGAAGCTTTACTTTATTTTAAAGCTCTGGTCAAAGCTAGGTAAATCAACTTTAGACATCACAAGATCAAAAATTATATACCAATAAGATTTTAAAAAGATTTGATGTGTAGTCTGCTGACGATTTGCATTTTCTCTGCTCTCACCAAAGCTATATTTTAATTTTTCTAATTGTAGTGAGCTTGTAAGCTTCAGCTCATTATGGCTGAAGTTATTAGCCAGTTTGTCAGGAGGAATTATAGTTTTGGATGAACTGGTGTGTAATGGGCAAGGAAATCAGCCTGTGTTTTTATTTTGTTCTATATGATCTGCAATGATGCCTTTTAAAACTAGCTAATTACAGTAAGTCTTTCTGAAAGATTGTTATAGTGTGAGGATCATACTGTTTGCCATTGTGATGGTTGATTACACAGCCAGCCAGATATTTAGACTGGATTTAGCATTTTTGTCCACCTATTGAGACTTTCCCAAGGACCTGAGATAGACAGATGCTAGTGTTTAATAATATTAAAAGTATTGTCAAGGTCAACGGATGTAAGCTGCTCCAAGTAAAACTTCCTTTTGCAATTGTCATTCTGATGGTGTTCCAGATATTTTGGGAGTGCATTCAAGATGCCTTATTGCTATGGATACTATCTTTGCTTCCTTTTATCACTATTGCTCTATTTCTTTCTTTTTTTTTTTGAAAAAAAGTTTTTATTGATTTTAACAACAAACAAAAACACATAAAACATAAGACAAAAAAACATCATCCTCCTTCATAAATTTACATACAGTGTATCGGTTGGTTTGCCACTCCTTTTTGTGCATCCATTTCATAGTGTCCATTGTAATTGTATTACATAATAGCTCATATTATCAAACAACAATTATATAACCTGATATCATTATTAAACAATCATTTGACTACAATTTTATTAATTCATGCTTTGAGACAACTATAGTTTACTTAGTTTATTTTATAACCAATCATAAAGTCTTACCAAGTCTATCTTAATAAAATTTTACAAAGACACTATTAAAGAAAAAAAAGGGTTTAAATTGATTATTTCCTTAGTTTCTAAATATTCTATTATTATGTTTTATTATCTAGCCATTGATAAAAAAAAAAAGGTCCCAAACTTCATAGAATTGTTTATCTTCTTGTTCTCTAATTTCAAATGTCAATCTACTCATTTCAGCACATTCCAATATTTTCTTAATAATTTCTTCCTCTGATGATATTTTCTCACTATTCCAATTTTTAGGAAATACAATCCTAGCCGCTGTTAATACATTTACAATCAAATTCTTCAAGTTTTTATTATATGTATCAGGTAAGATTCCCAATAAAAAAAATCTGGCTTCAAATCTATATGTTTCTTTGTCATATTTTCCAACCATATGCGCATTCTAGTCCAATATTTTCTAGCATCATCACAAGTCCACCACATATGATAATATGAGCCAGGTATCTGATGACATTTCCAGCACTTTTCAGATTTATTCTTGAACATTCTTGCTATTCTTGTCGGGGGAAAGTGCCACCTGTAAAACATCTTATTCAAATTTTCTTTATATGCTGTTGACATTGTCATTTTATAATTTTGTGACCACAATTTTTGCCATTTCTCTAAATCAATCCCATATCCAAAATTCTTCCCCCAAGCAATCATAGTTTCTTTAACTTGTTCTTCCTCTAATTTAATTTCCAGCAAATAACTATATAATTTTTTAATCACTTTTTCATCAGTACCTGTCAAAATCCTATCTAGTTCAGTCGATTTATCATAAAATCCCGCTGTTCCAGAATCTTTAAGATTCCTTGATTGTATTTGTGCATATGAAAACCAATTCATCTTTATACCTTGTTCTTCTAGATTTTGCATCATTTTAAGTTCACCCTTTTCATCCAATATTTCCCCATATCTAACTGTTTGTTCCTTCTTATATGTTATAGGATAAGAAAAAGCTTCAATAGTTGATAACCAAACTGGAATTTTCAAATAGCATTGTCTCTTAATTTTCTCCCAGTTCAACCATAAAGACTCCCGTATATAATGTCTTCTAAAATAGCCCTGCGATTTAGTTCCCTTACACCACAGAAAAGCATGCCAGCCCAATAATAAATCATGTCCTTCTAATGTCAACAATCTAGACTTTCTTAATGTTATCCATTCTTTAAACCCACATTAAATTTGCAGCTTGGTAATATAACTCCCAATTAGGAAGGCCAAATCCTCCTCTAGTTCTAGCGTCTTGTAAAAGTTTTAATTTTATTCTTGCCTTCTTACCTTGCCATATATACTTCAACACAATTTTATTTAATTCTTCAAAATAATCTTTGCCAAGCCTAACTGGTATTGTTTGGAACAAATATAGAATTCTAGGTAAAATATTCATCTTGATTGTTGAAATTCTACCTATCAATGACAATTGTAGATTTTCCCATTTCTTCAAATCAGATGCTATCTGCTGCTTAAGCTTAATATAGTTATTCTCTTTCAATGTAGTACATCTTGATGTCAAATGTATCCTCAAATATTTAACCTTGTTCGTAACTTGGATTTTCAATAAGTCTGCCAGTTCTTCTCTTTGCCTTAATAACATGTTCTTTGTCAGTATCTTTGTTTTATCTTTATTTATTTTCAGACCAGCCATCTCACCATACTTCTCTATCTTTTCCAATAGTTTTAAAGCTGTCTCTAGAGGATCTTCCAGAATGAAAACCAAGTCATGCGCAAAGGCTTGCAATTTAAATTCCTCCTTTTTAATTTTCATGCCTTTTATATTTTTGTCCTTATTAATATTTCTATTCAACACTTCCAAAGTCAGTACAAATAGCAAAGGTGATAATGGACATCCTTGTCTTGTGCCTTTTCTTATATTAATAGAGTCTGTAAATTCTCCCTCTATCATTACTTTTGCCAATTGCATATAGTATATGGCTTCTATTGCTTGAATAAATTTTCTGGGAAAGCCCATCTGTTCCAGTAATAATAGCATAAATCTCCAATTCACATTATCAAATGCCTTTTGGGCATCTAGGAATATCAAAGCCATTTGTTTTTCAGGATGCGCCTCATAATATTCCAAAGTGTCCAGAATTACCCTCATATTGTCTTTAATTTGTCTCTTTGGTAAAAATCAGTTCTGATCAGGATGAATAAAATTATTTAAGTATTTTTTAAGTCTTTCTGCCAGAATTGAGGCAAAGATTTTATAGTCTGCATTCAATAAGGAAATAGGTCTGTAGTTCTTAATTTGTAATGGATCGGCCCCTTCTTTTGGAATAAGTGTAATATAAGCTTCTGACCATGTTTTAGGTATTTTCTTATTTAACATAACTTCATTCATGACTTCTAGCAGTGTATGCTCAACGATTCTTGTAGTGTTTTATAAAATTCTGCCGGAAGCCCGTCTGGACTTGGTACTTTCCCATTATTCTGTCTGTTGAATGCTTCAGTTAATTCCATCATTATTATAGTACTTTCTAACATTTTTCAGTCTCTTCAGGTATCTTGGGTAAATTAGCATTTTGTAAATACTGTTTAATTTTTCCCTCATCAAGATCCTCTTGTTTATATAGTTGTCCATAAAAGTCTCGAATAATTTTCTTTTTCTCCTTATTGCCATAACACATTTGACCTTGATCATCTATTAACTGTAATATTTTCCTTGATATTTTCTCCTTTCTCAGTTTGTATGCTAACCATCTACCTGGCCTGTTTGCATCTTCAAAATAGTTCTGTTTAGCACTTCTGATTTTTTGTGCCAGTTCTTCTTTCTCTACCTGGCCCATTTTATGTTTGATTATGTCCATTTTAAGTTTAATATCTTTTTTCCGTGGCATTTTCTGTAATTCTTTTTCCAGTTTTTTGTAGTCATCTTCTAGAGCTTTAATAACTTGCCTCTTCCTAGTATTTTTTTTCTTTGTATAGTCTATTATTAATCTTCTTGCATATGCCTTCATTGTATCCCAAACATTCTGTATTGAAGTATCTTCTTTTTTATTTTCACTAAAGAAGAAAGTCAATTCTTTTTCCATCCATTGTGTGAAGTCTTTTTCCTTTAAAATAGTATTATTTAATGTCCATCTAGATCTTCTTTGTTGTCCTTTCCATTTAGTTGTCATTGGATTATGGTCTGCCCATGTACTTGTTTCAATATTTGTTTCTTGAATATTAGATATTAATTCTGTTGAGACCCAAATCATATCTATTCTGGACCATGATAAATGTCTATTTGAATAAAAAGTATACTGTTGAGTTTTAGCATTTCTTTCTCTCCATATATCTTTTAAATTTAATTCATCTATCATTTTGAAGAAGGATTTAGGGAGAGTCTTTCTATTTTGTCTTGATGCTGTCACTGTATAGTCCAATTTATTATCTACAATTCCATTGAAATCTCCCATAATAACTTTGTTAATATAGTCCAGTTTGATTGCTTTCATATGTAACCTTTTATAAAATTCTTCTTGTTTATCATTCAGGGCATAAATTGCAACCAGGAGTGTTTTTGCGTTATTATCCACTATTTCAACCATGAAATCAATTTTTTTCCTCCATAATTATGCTTTATATTTAGGTCTAACAGCTCTCGTAGATCTTACTTCACGTTGTCCTTTGGTCTCCACTTGTCTACCTATTGCACCTTCTTCTTTTCCCATTCCCATTTGGTCATCTTGAAATTCAGTTAAGATGGTCTCTTTTTCTATCTCTATTTCTCTTCTTTTGAAGAATTCATTGTAGAATATTTCTGCTTTCTCAACTGAATCAATTCTGTGTCTCTGTTCTTGCCATGTAAACATTAATCCTTCTGGAATCAGCCATCTGTAATTCACCTCTTTTTTCAGCAACATTTTAGTCAGGAACCGATATTCTCTTCTCATCTGTCTCACTTTTCTGGGTATTTGTTTTAAGACCACAATCTCTTTGCCTTTATACTTCAACGTCTTCTCTCTTGCCACTTGTAATATTTGTGTTTTAATAGTTTTTTTGGTAAATCTAACATGGACCTCTCTTGATAGACTGTTCCTCGTCATATATCTTGTGAATACTCGATATATCTCATCTACTCCATCTATCATCTTTTCCTCTGTTATTCCCAGAGTTCCAGCCAAGATTTCTATCATTACTGCAGCCAAATTTTGTCCTTTTTCTTCCTCTATGTTTTGGAATCTGAGGTAAAATTCTGATCTGTCCATCTCCCACTTCAACATCCCACTTTTATCTTGTTCAACCATTGTTAATCTGCTGTCGATGTTTCCAATTGTCTCATCTCTTTGTTTATCTTTCTCTTCCATTTTTTGGGGTCTTTCATCGTATTTCACCATCAATTGTTGAATGTTTTCAATTTTTTCATCAGTCGTCACGATTCTTTGTTCAATGCTCTCCGTTCTTTGTTCAATACTCATTTTAAGTTCTTGAATTCCTTGTATAACCATTGTTAGATCCATTTGTGCTTTATCTTGCTTTGCCATTGTTAAAAGTCATCCTCCAGCTGATGGGGAGGCAGGAGCAGAGTTGAGATGCCAGAAGGTAAAATTTTCTTACTTATTTGGATAGCTCCAGGTCTTCAAGCTCTTAATCCAATTGGTAGGGTGGCCAATTATAATCCAATTAGGAAAAAGGAAAACATAAGAAAAAGCCAATAAAAAATAAAAAGGCCAAAATTGAAAAGAAAAAAGGATTAAAAATAAAAATAAAAAGGAGGTTCTTCAGGTTCTTCTAAACTTTAATCTTGTTATGGGATAGTCAGTTGTTGTTCAAAAATAAAAATTAAAAATAAAGAGAAAAAGAATAATACCCAATAATATTAAAAAATAATAAGAAAAAAAAAGGAGAAAGAAAATTCTTCAGGTTCTTCACACCTTAATCCAATTGAAAGGTCACAAAAAGTAAAAGATAATCATAAGAGTAAATCAAAAATGGAAATGGGGAAGACAAAAATCCCAATAAAGAAAAAGAAAGAAGATATTCTGAGGCTTTCCCTTAAAAAAAAAGATAAAAATAGAATAAAAAAAATAAAGAATAAATATACAAATATTACAAAATACTGTAGGGTTGAAGAGGGGGGATAAAACAGCTAAGAGAAAATAAAAAAAGGAGCACACTGCATTTTATTTAAATATCCAAGGCTCTTATTATGGCTTCTCCACAAATTCAAAAGCCAAGCTTCAAATGTTCAATTAATAGTAGAGGTCCCAGAGAGACACCTGTAAAAACATTCTCCAGTGCTCTTCCCTCTATCTTATCAAGTTCCAGTGTCCTTGAGGAAGAATTTTTCACAGTCCTCTCAACTTCAAATAAAGTATTTTCAAGCCTCTAGTTGGCAGTGTTACAAAGTTTCCTTAATCCATTCCCCCTTCTTCCCAAAAAAAGCCCAATAGAAAAAGAAAATATACATGTATATATATGTATATATATATTTTTAAAAAATTACTAAAGGGAGCCTCTGTTCTAAAAAATATAAGCAGTCAAAAAGTAGAAAGAAAATAAGTAAATATAGAGAAAAATCCAGTCTGGTTACAGTTACTAAGTCGCAATAGAAGTTCAGTGAAGAAAAAAAAAGTAAAAGTAAAAAGCCAAGCCTCACTTTGACATTTCTCTTTAAAAAATCACCGCTAGATCCATTTTATCAATTTTTGTCAGAAATCTTACAGGTTTCTTTTCATCCTAGAGTGTCCTTAAGTCCCAAATATTTAAAAAAAAAAAAATCCTCACCAGCCAATACACTTTGTCTTTCTGTCTCTTCCTTCCGGAGCTGTCCCTGCTTCAGCAGCTTAATGGCTGCCTCTCCGCCGATGGTAGAAGGGCTTCTTCCAGATCAACCAGGGACTTGCGATGTCCCTGGGATCAACGGAATGCACCCCTTACTGTCACCATCTCTACGGGATGGTTTAGGTCCGTCAGGACCGACCAGGGGCGAAGATATCAGCTGCGATCTTGGAGCCCCGAGATTGCAGCTGTATCGCGGTGATGTGGCTCCACCTTCTCCCCACTATTGCTCTATTTCTATTTGCAGCTGTTTATATTTTGTTAAAAAATTTCCAGTTCTTTCTCTTCCATTCTGCTGTCTCCAGGTATTGCAATGTCTACCACTCAGACTGCTTTGTTGTCTTTTGCATCAACAGTTATTAAGTCTGGGGTTTTAAATTTCACTGCAGATGGAAATTAAATATGAGGTAGACCATAAGTTTATCCTAAGATTGAGGATGATATTTGCAGGACTAAACCTGGATTGGTTCAGTCTAAAGATGCACAGGAAAAATAATCTACAGAAGATGAGAATCGTCTCGGTGGCTGTTTGTATTTATTTTTTGGATGTTTTGACTATTTTATTGTTTTAAATTCTTTAAATTCTTTTATAATTTTAAAATTGTAAGCTGCCCAGAGTCACTTACTTGAGTTGGGTGGTTATCGAAATTGAATGAATGAATGAATGAATGAGTGAATGAATGAATGAATGGGAGAATATTAACTTCAATCTACTTCCTCCTCTAAATAGGTGATCATTTGCCTTGCTTGACGGGGATGATAAGAATTGTAATCCTACCTAGCTGGGGAAGACTCAGCCATAACAAGTTCAATGAAAGATATAAACAAGAATCTTCACATTGTTATTTCTCTAACTGCTTCCACAATGGGCTGTAATTCTCCTTTCTTTTTTTTTCTTTGATGACCACTTGTAACTTTCACTTTCATGCATCAGTGCTTCCTATTTACATTTGAAACCAAACAGGATAGAAGAGCTGGGAGCAAGAACACATACACATGGGTGTGTATCAGTGTGTCTACAGTACTCTCTCTCTCTCTCTCTCTCACACACACACACACACACCAAACACACAGATACGATATATTCTCTAATGAATTCCCAATATGTTCAAATTGATGCAAAAACCTACATATTGTGGCATTTCCCCTTTCTCTATCTTTTTGCCATACAGAAAACTTTCCAAGACAGCAGCGTATTATTCCCAAGGGTTGGGAATTAAAGTAGAACAGAAGAACAGACTGAAGGAAGCCAAAAGAAGCATTCAGAGTAGGGTTTGGGTGTGGGAATTTGTTCCCCTTTTGCCCTAACCAGAAGTTAAATAGTTAGATTTCTTCAAAACGTTAAACACAGTTTAGGGTGACCGATGATGATCAGATAAAGCATTTTACAATTTTCACAGATTATTCAGGCAATCATTATAGCAAGAGGTACATGACCAAATCCAGAAGTGTGAGATCACTTTGGTGCAAAACAAAAAGACAACAACCCTGACTCTTGTGCTATGCAAATTAAGAAAAGAAAAAATCAGACAAGGCACTTACCCAATGACATCACCCAAAAGGCTCAAATTGCCTTTGGCTTGAAAACTCCCAAGGATTTTCTGTTTGGGGTCCGAAAAAGAAGAACCATCCAGTACTGAGACTTTTTCACTTGATCAGTACACGGAACTGACCAAAATGAGCAGCAAAGTGGAAAACTCATGTTACAAAATCAAAGGTTGTTAAAAAAAAAAAAAGAGAGAGAGAATGAAAGGGTTTGTGTGTGTGTGTGTGTGTGCTTTCTCCCCCTCAAATCACTGTGGTGCTTCAGGCGAATTAATGCATGAATGCCACAACTGTCCCTTTAGCCAACACAGACAACCTTCTGTGCAGGATTTTTCTTGCTGCATCTGAGGTCCTTTTAAGAGACAACAGTGGCAACTATTGCCTCACCCTTGGGGTTGTCAGTATTTATTTATTTTTTAGTATTTATTTGATTTGTCAATCACTTACAAGGTACAGGTATAAGAATAAACATAGTTTTGAATACATGAGATAGATACTTATAAGAAAAATAAAAGGAAACAATAGGACAGGGATGGTAGGCATGATTGGTGTGCTTATGCATGCCCCCTACAGACCTCTTAGGAAAGGGGTGAGGTCAATAGTAGACAGTCTAAGGTTAAAGTTTTTGGGATTGGGGAAGAAACCACAGAGTCAGGTAGAGTATTCCAAACATTGACCACTCTGTTGCTGAAGTCGTATTTCCTGCAATCAAGTTTGGTGCAGTTAACCTTGAGTTTGTAACTATTGTTTGCTCTTGTGTTGTTATGGTTGAAGCTGAAGTATTCATTGACAGGTAAGTCATTGCAATGTATGATTTTATATGCCATACTTAGATCAGACCGAAGACGGCGTAATTCAAGGTTTTCTAGATCTAGAATTTCAAGTCTGGTGGCATAAGGTATTCTGCAACAAGTAGAAGAGTGGAGAATTCTTCTTGTGAAATATTTCTGGACTTTCTCAACTGTGTTAATATCAGATACGTAATGTGGGTTCTAGACTGATGAGCTGTATTCAAGTATAGGTCTAGCAAATGTTTTGTATGCTCTAGTTAGTAGTGTGATATTACCAGAGAAGAAGCTACGTAGGTATTGTTAGCTGTATTGCTCACATACAATAATCCAGATTGAGGAGAGGGGTGGGAGAAACCACATAAGAGTATGTGGAAGTTCAAATTAACATTTAACCTCTGAACTTCTCTTGGTCAATGTAAACCCATTTAGTAGGGAGCAAGCCCCAATGATGACCACTCCCCCAGGGATCTTACTTGCAGTCATGTTGTGAGCGCAACTGGGGAAGAGAAGCATCCATCATGAAAAAGAGTAGGACTGAGAGTAAGCATGTCGTAAGAAAGTGCAAAGAGAGAGAAACCTGGCACGTGAAATCTTTGGGAAGTAGTGCAATTCAACTAGACCAGACCTCTGGTCTATTTCACCCATCACACTTGCTATGTTTTGGTTAACCGGGGTTGGAATAATCACAGTTACTTGGCTTCATGCAACATCATCCT
The DNA here is from genome assembly GCA_033807585.1 of Hydrophis major. NCBI lineage: Eukaryota > Metazoa > Chordata > Lepidosauria > Squamata > Elapidae > Hydrophis > Hydrophis major. The sequence continues at coordinate 184,288,168 of CM066328.1, forward strand.
CTTTTAATGATCCCTTGCGGGTTGGAGTCTGGGCAACTGAATGTTGCCTATTAAGTGTTTTCTGGCCAGATGCCCTTCCTGTTGCCAATGCAGGGTTTTGTTCAGCAGATATATTTTCATTGTGCCCAGAGAGAAATATCTGCCGCTACCTAGGATCAAACTCACAGTCTCCTGATTATGAGGCGAGAGTTCCACCTCTTGGCCATTGCACCATTCTTCAGCTTTGTGCAACATGCTGATTCATAAATCATTGTTTATAAACCTTAACAGTTGGGTTTGTATGATATATCAAATTAATACAGATAAGTTACATTATGTGTTTCCACAAAATGGGTATCTAATCTTTCTCACCATAAATTGTTGTTTAATCATTATTGGGAAGCATATAAAACAATGATTTTATTTCTATCAGTAATTTGTTTTGGTATTAATACCGTATTTACCGGACTATAAGCCGCTACTTTTTCCCCATGCTTTGAACCCTGCAGCTTGTACAATAATGTGGCTTATCTATAGATTTTTCTTCGCTAACTGCCATCAGGGGGTGCAAAAACGTGACAGATGCAAGAAGTCAATGCAAAGAAGAAGACGCTACCAGTAGTTTTTGGCACATTCGACGCATATATATCTGCGGCTTATAGTCTGGTGCGGCTAATATATGTAAAAATATTTTTTTCTTTTAAAATTTAGTGGGCGTGGCAAATATTCTGATGTGCTCTATAGTCTGGTAAATACGGTATATTTATTTTTGTTTTAAATTAAAAAAAAAACTTTATTAAACATTAAAAAGTATTTACATTACAAAACATTTAGTTAAAAACAAAACCAAGACGAAAGAACATATCCAATAAACAAAAAACATGTACATATGCATTTCTAATTGCTTAAATGGTGTATTCCTATGAGACTATTTTCTAATACTTATCTCCTCTATCTGGTTAATACTCCTATTATAACCTCTATATATTTTCTCTTCCCTATCTATTCACTCGCTGGTTTCTATCTTTTATCCAATTATACCTGTTTTTCCCAAACTAAACTATTTTGAGTCTTCCTTATTCTTTAACTTTTGAGTGAGTTTATCCATTTCTGTGCACTTGTAGATCTTCTGAATTATCAAAATATCTGTTGGCATTTGATCACTCTTCCAACATTGTGCTAATGCTTTCCTGCCCTAGTATATTTATCTTTTATTGTGTCTCTTAAACCATGTCCTTTGAGTCCTATACAGGTAGTCCTTTACCACAATTGAACCCAAACTTTATGTTGCTCAGTGAAACATTTATTAAGTGAGTTTGGCACCATTTTATGACCTTTTTTGCCCCAGTTATTAAATGCATCGTTGTAGTTGTAATCTACATGTTGTTGAGGGAATCTGCCCTTTTCCATTGACTTTGCTTGTCAGAAGGTCACAAAAGCTTACCCTGGGACACTGCAACTGTCATAAATATGAACCCATTTCCAAGCATCTGAAATTTGATCATGTGACCATGGGGATGCTGCAACAGTTGTAAGTGTGAAAAACAGTTATAAGTCAGTGCCATTGTATCTTTGAATGGTCACTAAATGAACTGTTGTAAGTCCAGGATTACCTGTATTCATTAACAGGCTACCTAATGTTTGAAAGGATAATGTTTGCAGCAACTAGCTTAGCTTTCTTGTTTTGAAAAAGATAAGCAGGTCAAGCCAGGTTTGTATTTAGATGGGAGACTGCCATTGTGTTGTTTTTGAGTTTATGTTTGTTTGGCCAATAAAAAATTAAAGAAAGAAAGAAAGAAGACAATGGCAATCCATGTTTTTACTGCTGACGAGAAAATTACAGAATAAGGAGTCAATTTTAGCTCAAGAGTTTATTTTTATAAAAGAGAAAAGATTGTGGCAGTTTAAAATTGGGGTTTTTAGGAAAAGCAGTGGGACTGTAATTATCAAGTTATTTCATATAAGGTATTGTCAGCTATGGAATCATGATTCATCGCTGCCACATAGCTGGAGAAAATGGGAAGGGGGTGATGTTAATTGAGTAGCTCTTAGTCGACAAAATATAATTCTTTTGATAGTTCAAGGTTAAAGAGTGTGGCGCAGAAAGAATTGGAACCTACTTTGGGATTGGTTCATGTGATGTGATGATGAGGGAAAAGGGGATGGTTTGTAGGTTGGGACCTTTTGGGGAAGTCGGGAAAACTTTTAGTTTTGGAATTCCACAGAATGTTCCAGGTGCTATTCTAATAAAGTACTTTGAGATTATGTTTGTCTTGGAGCTACTGACAGGAATGGATTTTCCCTGGAAAGCTGACAAGTATAATCTTTCAAATGTACTCACCTCACTTATGGCCTACAGGACCAATAGACTACACAACACATTTTTCTCAAGTCTGTACAAAACAAAAACTAAAGCATTGTTAGCTGCTGCGTGATTCCAGGGCTTGCACTATAAGACCAAGTTTGCAAGAGATCTGATTTAGTTTATTAGATATGTCTAATGAAATAGAAGACTCCCTGCTACTTCCCATCAAAATTTGTAAGCATTTATTTTCTTTTTCCTCAAACTTTTTAAAATAAGCAAGTAGTAATCAGAATGATTAAAGAATCACAATGTTACAAGAGACAGGGGTGTCAAACTCTCATTGTCACATTGTCATCACATGACCTATCACGACTTTCCCCCCCTACGCTAAAATGGGAGTGGGCATGGCCAGCGCATGACATCCGGCCCACAGGCCACGAGTTTGATACCCCTGCAGTAGGGCAACAATAACAAAAAAAAACCCCATGAAATGAGATTGCCAAGTATCAGACCCAAGTACCAAAGATTCAAAGAACCCACTCTTACTTTGAGTATGGGAAAACAAAGAAAGGAATACAGTTTCTTAGTTCCAAATAAGGAATCCAGTTCAACAGTAAGTAAAAGAGGAAGGTTTCTTACTGGAATCAATAGGAGATGCAATAGGAAGGGAGAATGCAGGTCGCCTGTAGTATAAAATGCAGTAGTGTCATAGGAAGGAAAAAAACAAAGAATGCAGGCAGCTTATCATGTAAAATGCAATAGTGACATAAGCTGCTGTGTCCAGCTGATCTGCAAAACAGCTGGATCCAGCTTTGGACCGTAGAGGAGCCCAACAGCTGTCTTTCTTCACTTCTGCCACCAACCAAGCACCATTCTCTGCCGTCAGCATAATTTGAGCTTTAGTCTTGCCAATTCTAGAAAAGAATTCCTGCTCCAGAACATATATTTCATTACCCCATTTATTCAAGTGGGCAAGGCATCCTTATAATTCAGCAGCGGCTTTTTAAAAAAAAAAAATGCTTTGGAATAATAATGATGCTGAAATTAATGCCAGTCCTCTTATAAATAAATGATGGTGAAATTTATAGTTCCCTTTATTGTTTTAAGTATCAGATAATGAGTTATTTATAATGCAGTCTTACGCTTGTCTGTTTGAAACTAAATTCCACGTATTCTAATGGGACTTGCTCTGAGGTCAGGGCATAGAACTGGAATATAAAATCTGTTTCTTTACTCATTTATAAAATATGTGTGGCTGGGTGAAATGATGGAATTTCCAGCTCAAACAGGATGTATTCCATACTGTTCAGGACAATAATCTAAGCTCACATTCTTATATGTGTGTTCATTTCCTTTTGAATGAATCCTAAATAGAAAGATTTCCCTTAAGTCTTTGAATACAGCTGCTATTAAGTCTCTGCTTAAGTGCTCTTCTGAATTCGGATATATGAAAAAGAGAAAATCCCACCTGGATCATTCACTTTAGTATTCAATTCTTTGCATCAGATACCTCTACAAAACCCAGTAGCTGAATATTAGCTGAATTGCCAGCTTTTTCTTATCTTCCCCATCAATTAATTTTGACAGGTATATTGCTCCAAAAACAAGTAGTCCTTGCCCTATGACCCTAATTGAGCCCAAAATTTCTGTTGCAAAACAAGACAGGTGTTAATTGAGTTTTGCCCCATTTCACAAACTTTCCAGCTGTAGTTGTTATGTGAATCTCTACAGCTGTTAAGTTAGTTACACAGCCGATAATTGAATCCGGTTTCCCTCTTGTCTTTGTTTGTCAAAAGTTTGCAAAGACTTCAGGATATTGCAACCGTCATAAATACACACCAGTTGCCAAGTGTTCAAATTTTGATCACTTGAGCATTGGGATGCTGCAGAGGTTGTAAGTGTGAAAAATAATCATGTCCCTTTTTTCAGTACTGTTGTTAACAAATAGTTGTAAGTTGAGGACAACCTTAATGTACAATTTTGAACATAGCCACTGAATCTCAGGAATGTATTTCATCTTTTTAAAGCTATATTGGTAATCAAAATGGTGTAGGGTCTGCTTGGGCAGCAGGTTGGACTAAATGACCTACAAGGTCCCTTCCAACTCTGTTAATCTGTATCTGTATCGTCCATACAATGGTTGGTGTAAACTTCATCGTTTAGTTGTCATATTTACATCCTTCCATCTTAAAGATCAACTCAGTTCCTTCAGTTTTAGCCCCACAACAATAATGTTGAGATAGGTTGGGCTGAAAAAGAATGAGTGTCCTAAAGCATCCAAATCATTTTTCATGGTGGACTTGTGCACTTGAGCTGGGTCCCCTTCAACCTACTCAAACCACCAGGGAATACTTCCTTTTATTAAACTGGAATCGTCCTGCTTTCAGCTTCATTGAATGATACCAGGTTCTAGTATGATCCATTTTCTTTATGCTGTGTATAATTTTATGCCTCTTTTATGCACAACTTATCCAAAGCTCTATATTAACTAAAGTTTTATTCTGCCTGCTTGTGACTTTTAATCAAAGGTGATTTAATAACAAAAAAAATCACCCCAAACCAGTTATTTGTTCAGCTGTTCATGCACAAGCTGCCAATGAATCATACTTATTTGGATGTAAATCCAACAATCCTACCATAATGTTGACTCACCAACAAACCAATAAACCAAGAGTTCCTCCCTACTTCTCATACATCGGTTTCCATTTGTTAAATCGGTTTTTCCTTGATTCCTTCAATTGGTTTAGCTCTAGAATTGAGGAGCTGCTTAAGCCATCATGTATTGGTTCCTTTGACATTGTGGAAGAAGATTTCCACAAAAGTTAAGTATTGCTCAGATCATCCTTCACAGGAGGATAGAAGGGAATGAATCATAAAGTCATGTAATCAGAAGAGATTTTGGAGGCCTGCTAAGTCTTCCAAATGCATTATTAAAGTCTACTGCAGAGGCATTCCATCTCGTCAAATTTCAGCATGACTAACATATCTCTCCCTTCACATACTAGAACCTGGTTCTCCCTGTTTTTTCCCCATATTCTGTACAGGGATCTGAGCCCTTTAGCACCGTTTTTTTTTTTTTTTTTAGGTCTGCCTGATGCATTTCCTGTGTGTTCCTGAGCTCTTCTTCCTTACTACTTCCTTGTTGCAAGGTTTACTGTCTTTAGACCAGTAGTGGGATCCTACATTAGTCGCAACCAGTTCGGTGGGTGATTGCATGTGCGTGCGTGCGCACACATACACACACACGCCCCTAATGCATGCACCCCTAACGCGTCCCCCCCAACAAGCCAATCAGTTGAGAGGATGAAGAAAGGAAAAGTAGGAGCAACCCTCCCACCCTCCGAGGCGCTTTACGGTCTTTTATCCTCTCAGCTGATTGTCGGAGGCTTTTTTTTTTTTTTTTACTACCCGTAGTGATTTTTATTACCAGTTTGGTAGAACCAGGCTGAACCGGTAGCATACCACCACTGTTTTAGACATATGCTGTGAGTATGTTTCTGAATATTGGTCTCACTTCCCCTTCATATTTAGTTTAAAGCTTGCCAGGTGTCCTGAACAAGATGCCTTTCCAAATACTTTAGTGCAGCTCATCTCTCACCAGAAGCCTATCCTGTAGATCAGGGGTCCCCAACCACCGGGCCCCAGATCCGTACCAATCCGTGGATCATTTTGTACCGGGCCACAAAGAATGAATAATCATGATTAAAATATATATAAAAATATGTTTTTGCTTCCAGGTGTCTTATTTTGAAAGACAACCACTTCCGCCCTCGCCTAACTTCCACGCTTGACTCTTTGGTGCGTATTTATCCTGCATCAGCAATGCAAGCTAGCCCTCGCAAAATGAGCCAGAAACAGAGTTCACTGGAAAGATTCATCCACCTGAATCGCGTACCATGGTGACTCATTAATCCTCTCAAGTAACTGTGCCTCGATGTCCTCTGCTATTTCATTAATTCTTCTTGTTACGGTGCTCATCAAAAGGGGGATGTTTTCGACCTTTTTTACTGCAGTTTTTGTTATTGGAACCTTCACGCCCCTACCCGGTCCTTGAAAAAGTGTTTCTGCGTGAAACTGGTCCCTGGTACAAAAAAGGTTGGGGACCACTGCTGTAGATGATGTAGATCATGATCCAGTAGTCTGAAGGGTTTTTTAAAATGATATTTACCTTGAATCAGAGGTTTGCCTTCAGAATCCCCCTTTCCTTCCTCAGACCTTAAATTTTAACTGCATATGTGGAAGAAATAGCAATAGCACTAGGCTTACATACCGCTTCACAGTGCTTCACAGCCCTCTCTAAGTGGTTTACAGAGTCCGCATATTGGCCCCAACTATCTGTGTTCTCATTTTACCAACCTTGGAAGGATGGAAGGTTGAGTCAACCTTGAGCCAGTCAGGATTGAGCTGCTGTCAATCAGCAGAATTAGCCTGCAATACTGCATTCTAACCACTGTGCCACTGTGGCTCTTGGTGGTGAAGAAAATACCACTTATACTCCTAACTCCACTGTTTCCTGCCTAGCTCATCTCTTGATACACTTTCCAGAATGGCAAGGCCATTCTGTTCCAACATCCCTGAAAACAGGGATAGTTATCAATAGCTTGATCAGTCAAGTCACTCTCTCTGTCATATTCTAGATCACACCTGGGAGGCAACATCTCTTGATATCATGTCTAGACTGCAAACTAATGACTGCTTCTCTCAGCAGTGTGTCATCCTTCCCCACCATGTGTCTTTTTTTTTACTTTGGGACAGTTATTAGATTCCTCATCTCTATGCAAATTCAAGCTTCTCTCCTTCCTGTCTCAGAGAGATTGGGCACAGTCCCTTTTCCTGAAACCTGAGTCACACTTTGAGGGAATGGTGTGAAATTTATTCTGCAGTTCCAGCAACGTTCTCTGGAAACAAGGGAAAACATATTCATTGGTTGATTATATTGCTCTTGCTGATTTATTCCATACCATCAACACATTCCTTCAACCCCAAAGGATACAGAATAACAGATTTGGAAAGGACCTTGAAGGTCTTTTAGTCCAACACCCTTCTCAGGTTGGAAACGCTATGACGTTTCCGACAAATGGTTATCCAATCTCTCCTTAAAAACTTACAGTGTTGGATCATTTACAATTTCTGGAGACAAGTCATTCCACTGGGTAATTGTTCTGCCAAGAAGCTTCTTCTTACCGTGTTTCTCATATAATAAGGCCGGGTCTTACTTTTTTTTGAGTCCCCCAAAAATGGCTAGGCTGTCTTTTCGGGGTGACTTAATTCCCCCTCCTTGCATCTTCAGGCGGTCAGGCGGCGACAGCTTGGATGTTGACCTCGGCGTTGGTGGGGCACTTCGTATCGGGGTCAATGCAGGCAGCACCATATCCGGGTGTGCAACAAAAGTACTTCCTAATGGCAAGCCCCCCCCCACCATTCCCCCCCATTTTACATGTTTTAATATAGGCCTTAATTTGGGGGGAGGGGCTTAATTTCATTTCATGCCTATAAAACATGCTGGGACTTCCTACCCGGGGGAGGTCGTATTGTTGGAGAATCAGGGTAGTTCTAGGGTGCTTCTCTTCTTGATTAGTTTCCATCCATTCTTTCCTATTTTCCATTCTGGTGCTTTGGAGAATAGTTTGACTTCTTCTTTGTGGCAGCCCCTCAAATATTAGAACACTCCTATGATGTCACCCTTAGTTCTTCTTTTCATTAAACTAGACATACCCAGTTCCTGCACACACCTGGATTAGACCTTTATTTGACAATAGAATAGTTTTCTGGAAAGCTGAAGTAACTGGCCTTGTTTTAGCCAAAGTGATTTGTGGTCTGTTATTTTACTGTGGGTTTTACAATCCATTTGGCTGTAATGTAGTATCTATTTGTCTCATGTAATGCACATGCCAAAAACAATTGGGGGTTTGGAAGACAGAAACATTGGGCAAGTTCCTTTATGTTACTGCCAGCAATGAAACTGGATCACAATGAGAACATTCATTTCAAGTGTAAAATCTGAAGTCCAGTAGCAATTCAAGTTCTCTGAGATCAGGAGGCCTCTTTTGCTAATAGGGTGTTATGTAGAGAATACCTAGAAATTAATATGTCATTGTAAACGCATGGTGTTAACTTATGTGATTCTCGTAAACACATGTGAGAACTTTGGAAATTGCCAGCAACTGATTTTTTTTTTCAAACGAATGGGAGAGAAATGTATCTCTCACTAATGAGCCCAGGATAGCATTGTTTGTTCAATTGGTTTGCTGGTCTTTCCACCATAGGAAATCCACTGTCACACAGGAAAGGCATTGTTCAGTCAGTGGCCCATCTTTTTGGCGCTTATTGGGTAATGTTTCCAGTTGAACACAGTCATTCTTTTGTGAGAAGTGCCAAGAGGAAGGAAAGCTTTCATGAACGGTTTCCATTTCCTCTTTAGCTTTGGAACTCAACTAGATTGGGGAAAATCCAAACAAAAATCCAATTATTTCAGGTCTGGTTCTGTACTTAATACTAAAAAAACAACAGTACAGATAGGATCAGGATAAATACATTACCATTATATAGACATGTATTAATTGTACTATTCACATTTATGTTAATAGCCATATTTTGTTATATTAATGTTATGTCTTTTTTTTAATGTTAAAGTTATAGTTTTGTGATCCCTTTGGAGGCCATACCCAGGGTTTCTGGAGGACATCTGTAGCTTTATGTACCAAGGTTGTATAATTTTGGATCAGGTGCTCAAAAAGACCATAAATTTGTGTGATTTGCTTTTTCCAGTTTCTTTGAAAGACCCAACTCTCTTTGTTTCTAAAGTCCTCTTTTTGTTCTTCATATCTCACTTTTAGTATGTTTCAGGATCTGATTCAGTAGTTTGGAAAGGAACTACTGTATTACAGTGTGCCTGTGTGTAAGTGAAAGAAACAAAGGAGTGAGTGAGAAAGAGAGAGAATGCCTACCTATTCAAATGTGTCTCCACCTCCCAAATGTAAGCTTCTAATGTCATTCCAATCATACAGAGAAGATACTATGAGAAAAACTTGTTAGGAATTTTCTGTGCAGGAAGCTGGAAAGGAAGATGCTGGTTTAAAACAAGATGTGGTTGAAAGCAAACTATTACATAATTCTTCCTATATGGCAACCTACAAGATATACACTGCCATTTCCACCCCCTCTTTTTAATAGCAATAGCACTGAGACTTATCCCTCGGCTAAACAAATAATTCCCTGAACCCTGTTCAACTATTACAAAATATGCACTACTATTACTGTTAATCTTCTCATCACTCATCACCCATCCCCTCCCACTTGTGATTGTAGGACTGTAACTTTGCCGCTTGTATCCTTACGATTTATATGGACTGTTTCCTAGTATGTTTTGATTACTTATTGTACCCTATGAGTATTATTAAGTGTTGTACCTTATGATTCCTGACACTTGATGAATGTATCTTTCCTTTTATGGACACTGAGAGTATTTACACCAAGACAAATTCCTTGTGTGTTCAATCACACTTGGCCAATAAAGTATTCTGTTCTGTTCTGTTCTGTTCTGTTCTATTCACGCTTTACAGTGCTTTACAGTTCTCTCTAAGCAGTTTAAGAGTCAGTATATTTCCACCAACAAGCTGGGTCCTCATTTTACCCACCTCAGAAGGATGGAAGGCTGAGTCAACCTTCAGCTGGTGAGACTCAAATTGCCGAACTGGCAATACTGCATTCTAACCACTGCACCACCATAGCTCTCTAATCATGGGATATTTAACCATAGTTTCATTATTACGCCTTGGAAATATTCTTTGCACTATTTATATTTCTAAAACTATCTCACTTTTAAAGATTAAATCATCTTCACCTATAGCTTTGGCATTCCTTTTGATATTTGTTGGGAGAAATCAGTTTAGCTCTGTGGCTCTTACACTAAAGATATTGCAAAGAGCTACACTGGTTCCACCTGTATACATCTCTCTCCTAAAATGTTGCAACAGGCTTTAAAAAGGGCAAATTTTATTTTTGTAACATTATAAATGTCACTCATTAAAATGTGGCACAAATGATTATGACATGCCACCACCCTGAATGGCACTTCAGCATGAAGTCATGGCAGGAATAGCTAACAGCCAAGAAGATAGGCTCAAAATCCAGATGGATCTTGACAGACTAGAACATCATGGCAGGAATAGCTAACAGCCAAGAAGATAGGCTCAAGATCCAGATGGATCTTGACAGACTAGAACATTGGGCCATATCTAACAAAATGAAATTCAATCTCGAGTAAAGTAAAGTCCTACACTTAGGCCAGAAAAACCAAAAGTACACATATAGACTGGGTGAAACTAGGCTCAATAGCAGTAACTGTGAGAGGGATCTTGGAGTCTTAGTGGACAACCAGCTAAATATGAGCCAGCAGTGTGCAGCAGCAGCCAAAAAAGCTAATGCAATCCTAAGTTATATTAACAGAGGGATACAGTCAAGATCAAGGGAGGTACTAATACCACTCTATAAAGCCTTAGTAAGACCACACCTAGAGTACTGCATCCAGTTTTGTTCACCACATTATAAAAAAGATGTTGAGACTCTAGAAAAAGTACAGAGAAGAGCAATCAGGATGATTAGGGGACTGGAGGCTAAAACATACAACAAATGGTTGCAGGAACTGGGCTTGGCTAGTCTAGTAAAGAGAAGGACCAGGGGAAACATGATAGCAGCCTTCTTATATTTGAGGGGCTGCCACAGAGAGGAAGGGGTCAAGCTATTTTCCAAAGTGCCTGTAGGCCAGACAAGGAATAATGGATGGAAACTGAACAAGGAGAGATTTAACCTGGAAATAAGGAGAAACTTTCAGAGAACAATCAACCAATGGAACAGCTTGCCTTCAGAAGTTGTGGGAGCGCCATCACTTGAGACTTTCAAGAAGAGATTGGACTGCCATTTGTCAGAAATGGTGTAGGGTCTCCTGCTTGGGCGGGGGATTAGACTAGATGACCTACAAGGTCCCTTCCAACTCTGATTATCTGTTAAATCTGTCATCATATCAAAAAGTTGCCACCAGGAGTGGTGATTATTTGTTTGATGAGATGTTGAATGGTGATCATGCTTTCAAAGTTGACAGGAAGCAATTACAAGAACACAATTTGCCCACACCTGAGTTAAATGTGAGTCTGGAAGATTTTGGGAATGTCTACGGAGGTAGAAAAATAAAAGTCATTTTTGATTGGTTATTTGGATTCTGATTCCTTTTTTTTAAATCTTGCATATCCTTCAAAACAGTTTCACTTTTAAAAATCAAGACCTATACTACAATATTCAGAAAAGTGTGGAATCTGATAGATTTTTGATCCTTGTATTAACCCAGAAGATATAAATTGGATTAGGTCAAAGCAGTATCGAGAGCAGAATACTCAGTAATCAATTGCTCAACGCATCTAAAAGGTTTCTTACTTAAATGCAGCTAGAAATTTCTCAGCCTTTTAGAAATAGATCTCTGTATAAAGAAATAAGATGCATTTCAAAAATAAATGTCAAAGAATAAAGAAACATTTCTGGGTTAGATAAGGCAGCTAATGACTAATAAGTATTTCTAATAGTTAGAAGCAACTTCAAGGTAAAATGCGTGAACATCAAAGACTCAGGATTTTCTATCTGAAAGTCTAAGGGAAGCCAATCATTTCTTCCAGAGAATTTAATATAATTTCTAAGGGAAGTGCACTCGATCCATACTTTCATATTTGGTAAACAGATTGGCAGGTGTTTACGTTGTTGAAAATATGCAAGATCTATCTGACCACATGTTGAACTGGAAGAACAGGAATGTGCCAAGTAACATTGCTGCCAAGCCACATTCTGTCTTCAAACCTCATCTCCGCCCCCAAAGCATCATCCAGAAATAACAAGATGTGTTCTAAATGTAATTGTCCTTATAATCCCAACAATCAGAATGATGACTGCTAAAATCAGAGAGAGAAATGATACCTGTGGATAACAATCAAAACATTTAACATCTATTTTTCACCAGCTGGCAATCAAACATTCAGTATTAAATAATAATCTCATTTTTTTAAAAAAGAAAAAAACCACGTTAACAAATTGCCCACTGCTGAGAAGTTTTTTTTTGTATCAATATAATTATATGACCTTTTTTAATTTAAAACATTCAGTCGGGAAAAGAAAAGAGATAAAACATAAGAGGTTATACATGGAAGGACTCTCTATTCTTTAAAAGATCCTTTATTTATCTCGCAGAAAACTTGTGTCTCACTCTTAAAGAAGGTAATGATAGGTTTAGAGCAATTTTCCTCTAATTAGCCTGTAGATGCTTTGGACTGTAATTACAATACTCCACAACCACTGGGAATTCTAAATCCTGGGTGTTTGACTTGATTCCAACCTTTAGGTACAAAATAAGAATGAGAACATTAAAGTTATATAAATATAGCAAAAGAAATTAAAATATATTTGTACCTATTACTGCTGTGAAGAGTATCAGAAGACACTTTATATCTCTTTTTTCTTTTTATATTTTTCTTCAACATTTCTTTTTTTTTTTTTTTGGTGCTGTTTCCTTGTTTTTTTTCTCCTGTATCTTATATTTTGTGCTAGTATTTATTTTGTGCTAGTACTTCTTTAAACTTTTAAATGAAAATTATATAGTATTAAAAATAATATTAGATGCAGTAGTTGCCACCAACTTTTAATACATGATATTTCAACACAACTACTTAACTAACACAACAAATCCTTATACTTTGGCATAGCTAAAAAAAACAGGTAAAATAGGCAATATGCTTATATTTTGTGTGTGTGTGTGTATGCATGTGTGTGTACACACACACACACACATACAATAGAACCTCTGGTCATGACCATAATTTGTTCCAAAACTTTGGCAATTTCTTCATCTTCTAATGTTTCGTCTTCAGAAATTTCAGAGGTCAGGGGTCATGTTTGATTGCCACCCGAGTATGTGTTTGTGACCAGATTCAAAACTTTTGTGAGTTTTTTGGTCGGAACCCAACTTGGTCGTGGTCAGAAACATTCATGACCAGAGGTTCTACTCTGTCTCTCTCTCTCTGTGTGTGTATGTATATGTATGTGTATGTGTATGTGTACATATACATATGTATATGTATGAACATCAGAGATCTTTCCAAAAATAACTGGGTTAAAAACTGGATTTTTTCCTAAGAGGCTGTCCTTCAGTTATCTCAGTTTCCCATAAATATTGATTTTGCTTTCACAACCTAATGTCTGTACAACACCTAACCAGAATGCAAATCCTTTGCAGAAACTCTAGTTTCACTTCTGACAAAATCCAAAGACTATACACAAGCTGGTAATATGTACTGAAATATAGCAATTCAGCTATAAATTTTATTTGGAATTATGTGTGTAATTATTTGCTTTCCCTCCTCTGCTTTTCCCAAATAAATTCATTTTTGCATTAACTTCATTGTTGTCTTGTGCGGAACTACATCCACTCTGAGAAAGCTCTATCTCAAGGGTCTAATCCACCACTAAACATTTCTGTATCCACTCCACCAAAATCTCATCCTCCTTCTGAAGGCTTGCCCCCATCTGCATCTTCTCATTCCGGATGTAGCAATTCTTGTCTTTTAAGAAAAACAGGGGATCAGGCCAATCCAACTTGAAGGCAATCAATTAATATCTACCGGAAACAATTCTTTGGGTTTCCCACATCTGGAGCACTTTCAAGCACCAATATCCCGACACTTCATTTACCCTGTACTTTTCTCCTTAAAAAAAGGAGATTCTTATGGTCACGTAAAGATTTATTGCATCCTAATAAGCAGGAGCTTTGTTCATCATCTGGGCTGTAGTGGGGGAAATGGTGTTCTGTCTTGTTGAACAATGTAGCAGAAGCTGCATGTAGCTTCTGGACGACCCATTTGTGCCCTAGGGCACGGCTGTCAAACTCGCGGTGTCAGGTTGCTATCATGTGACATTTCATAATGTTTTTCTCATTCGCGGAGTTGGATGGGCGTGGCCTGCACACAACGCACCTGGCTCATGGGCCGCCAGTTTGACACTTTGCCCTAGGGGAATGTTCTTCTAGAAAAATGCACCAATAGCCAGTGGGATTTGCTACACGCAAATAAAAGTCCAACCCACTTGTTTTTCAACAGGATGACATATTGGTTCTTGTGGTATAAACCCTATATTTGTTGCTCAGCAATTAAAACAGGTAATTAAAATCAATCTATCTTAACAGCTGTACAGGAAAGTATATATAATGCTCAGCTCCTGGAGTGGGAGATTTTGTAATTTCATAAAAAAAAAACAAAAGAGTTTGATACGTAATAAGCTTTACTGTACTTGCAAGCCCAGCCCTAAAAATAAAAGAATGGTTCACAGTGCCAAATGAAAGGAAAATCATCTCAAGGGTTTTGTTCGTTTGCCAAATCACACTATACTGATGACTAGCAGATGCTTTAAATAATGATGGGTGGCTACTAGCATAACCAATATCATTACACGAGGATATACAATGCAGCTGACTGAACTGGAACATAGCCAGAGCTGAATATTTACAACTGGCTGTGTTTGGATCTTCAAGAATGAGCTGTTTTGATGAATCACACCAAAGACTGTTGATACACTTTTCTGTGCTCAACATTCTTGTGTTGGAATTGTGTTGGAATTTACTGAACCTCCAGCATTATCACTGGCAAATCATTGCATTTCCCCTGGTTCTTATGACATGATACATTTCCAGCATGGATTTATATAATTATTAGCTAAATATAATGTATTCTATCCAATCTTTCCACCAACTCAGAACTCAAGGTCGCATGCCTGGAGTTCCAGGCTTGTTTGCCTTCAGCCATGTGGTTCTACCATGTTATTTCACACCAACCCAACTCAATGTCTGTTAGGAATGTAAGTCACCTAACAGCTATTTGGGTTGGACAATATATAAACCAGGATAAACATTTTAAACTGTATCTTTAAGAAAAATGCAAAAAAATGTAATTGGGTGTGGTTTCTCAAGATGGAGCCAGAAACCTGGGTTGTCTTAGTCTCAGAAGAGAGTGTGAGTGAGTCTCTCTTTCCTTCTGTTGGAGAGTATTGCCGTTTTTCCTAATTGACTGATATTCTTGGATTTGATGTAAGTCTGATACTGAACTGTTTTTGATACTGGACTTTGTTATTGGATTATCCCTGGACTAAAAACTGACTGATTTTACCTGTGAGTGACTTTGGGCTGCCTATTTTGAACTTTGCTTAAACTTTCTGGAAGTAAAAATCTACATTTACTGTACAGTGTATCTGTGTGCTGTGTGTGTATTATTCAAACACTTCTTCTCAATACATCTCCCTGTATGCACTCATTCTCCTAACAGGGAATTATCTCAACAATGTCCCTTAGATCATAATACTCATATGGATCACACTGGCTAAGAGTAATGAGAACAAACACCCTACAAATTTTAGAAGTACCAAATTTATGTTCTATTAACATTTCTCATATGCACTCATTTTATCACAAATATTTGCACTAGATTATGTTCCTCCATTTGCAGCCTAAAGCTGTAAACTAGTTTCCCTTATTGAACAATATTTAGATCATTGGTCCAAATCACTGATCATTTAGACCTCTCTTTTATTTTCACAACAATTTCATGAAATAGGTGAAGCTGAGTCAGTTCAGGGTTACTAAATAAATTGCACAGCCAACTAGAGATTGGAACATGTCCTAATCTAACACACTAATTCTTATGTGGGAAATATAAATATGTAATGTTCCATATGGTTTTACATATTTTCACAGTAATTAATTTTATATTTTTTCTACAGTAATTAAAAAGACAATGGCAACTTCCCAATTTAGCATGGAATGTGGTCATGATATTTAATTTTAGTGTCTGCTAATTAGGACACTGATCTGCAAAAATAATTCTTTGCCTGGTGTTTAAATCCCCATGTTTTTTTAAAAAAAGTCATCTCAACATTTTAATACAAATGAAGAAGTTTGAAGATCTTGAAATTACATATTTGTGCTTCTTTACATTGGTCACTAGACACTTTGGAGGTGATACCTGTGCAAAACTTGTGTGCATGTGTGTGTGTGTGTGTGTGTACACACACACACACTACATAAGGAAAAAGTATAGGAAAAAAATTAAAAGTGTAAAAGATCAGACAATAGATGAAAAAAGGGAAAATATATAAAGAAATTACTTCCAACTTTCATTATAACAAGTATAAACATTTTTGTAACTCTTCACTACCTCTCAATTCACAACCAATTTAAGTGCATTGCATTTTAGCTCATATCCAATCTCTTATTTATAGATACATTTATAAAGCATCATTTTTTTCCTGTCCTAATATCAGCAGAAGGTCCACTAAGTAGTATCAGAAATAACATCTTATTTTAATCTCAATCAAATGAACTAACCTTATATTCCTTCCTTTTACTTCTAACACTCTTTAATGGTTAAGGTGTTGGCCTAGGAACAAGGAGATTGAGAGTTCTATCCCACATGAAAGATGGGTGACTTTTGGTCAGTTACTCTGTCTAATTTATAGATATATCAATAAAGCATCATTTTTTCCTGTCCTAATATCAGCAGAAGGTCCACTAAGTGGTACCAGAACTAACAACAGTGTTGTTGTGGTGGTGAAGATAGGAGGAAGTGTGAGTATTCGGTAGGTTTGCTGCCTTCAGTTCTTTATAAAATAATAAAGGCAGGATATAAATCAACACATGAAAATATTTAGTTCACTCAAATAATGTTATACAATATTATTTCTTTTCATTTCTTCTTTACCCCTTTTCACAAAGCTCATCAAACCTTTAAAACAAGCCTCTTTTGTAAATAAAAAAGAATTATCCAGCCACTCTCTTTGTTTATTTCCTCTATTTCCCTTTTGATTTTTAAAACATTATTTAGTTCCTTTTGCATTTGTAGTGCAACATCCTTTCCCATATTATTTTTATAGCCTGTCATTTGTAGATCCATTTTCAATGCCATCTCTGTCTTATTAAATAGAACTTGTTTCTCATCTGGCATTTTTTCCATATATTTTTGGACAGAGTATATCCATAGAAGCAAACATTGCTATTGAAATTATTGTTATGATTTCAAAAGTGTCCTTCAATATTTTCAGTGCTAAAGTATTCTGCATCATTTTATACATCCAGTTAGTGGTTAATCAGGCTTATGTATTTTTCTTTTTTCAATAAATCTTTCGTTTCCTTTAGTATCCAGTTTTTAAAATTACTTACCTTTATTTTCTCCTGCAAAAGCCCAAACAAAGCAATTTCCCAAGGGAATAATTCTTTATAATTAATTCCAAAATCTATATGAGTAAGGACCCTTCTGTATTGGCTTTCAAGGACACTTATAACAATTAAGCACCATATTCAGCTTAACTTGCATATCTGCATAATTTATATTTCATATAATTACTCCTTCAGATATTCTAGCAAGAGACTCATATGTAAAGTGTTTTCTTCAATGATATTTTCCAGATAGGACAAAACTTTTTCTGGAGCATTAAAGAAACCAGGCTCAGTAGAAAAAAAAAAAAAGACTTCAGGACATGGGTGCCCTAAAGGTTTAGCAAGCCTTTTGGCTTGCTTGGGCCACATTGAATGAAGAAGAATTATCTCGGGCCACATGTAAAGATATAGTTAATGTATATAAAAAAGAAACTTTTCTTTTTTTTATGATTTTGTGTGTCCATCAGAGGTGGCATTCAGCAGGTTCTGACCAATTCTGGAGAACCAGGAAATACCACCTCTGACTGGAGATTTTACAGTATCCTTCCCCTGCCATGCCCATCAAGCCACCGCCATAGAACCGATAGTAAAAAAATTTGAATCCCACCATTACAGTCCATATTACTAGATGTCTCGGGCAGCATGAAACTTGTGGGCTGTGGGCTGTGGGTTGCACCCAGCAACGTTCTGCATTTGGTATATGTTAAGTACTGAACATGGGTCAGAGTAAATGGAGACAGCCTCTGAATAGTGAACATTCAGCTCTTTATTTGCATAGTGACTTCTCAAAACAACAACAGTGAACTCTGCCTTATATAGGCAACCCTTGTGAGAATTGTCCAATAACGAGCTATGAACGCTAGCTCTTTTAACCAATAAGAATTCTCTGTTAAGGGCCAATCAGATTCCTCAGAACTAACCAATCCGATCTGGCTGCCTAACAGCCAATCAGAAGTGCAGGGCCAGAACCCTGCACTTTACCTCTAGCTCATACTTTATTAACTATGGTACATACACAACACCCCTTCCCCCTGGCTTCTTAATTATGGTGTAATTATATAGTCCCTTAGATAGGACGGTTGTCTTTTAACTCTTTCGGATTTTCGTTGGATTGGTTGGTTGCAATCCTGTTGAGGTAGATTGTTGTTTGGCAGTGGTTCTGCTTCTTGCTCAGCTGCAATTTCTTGCGGTGCAAACGTTTCTCCTTCCTGCTCTATTTCCTGAGTATCACTTAGTTCGTCGCTCCCTTCGAGCAGATTCCCTGGAACTTCATCTTCTTCCGTACCTCCCCCCCCTCGGTTTGGTCATGGGGGAGTTGTTGACTGGCCGTTGTGAGTCGTGACCATAATTGGTCGATATGCCGTTTCCACAGGTTATTGTCACAGCATTTCACTACGTAGGATTTAGGGCCGGTCACTCGTACTACTGTCGCCTCTATCCATAACGGGTCACCTGATAAGTTCCGTGCGTAAACGAGGTCTCCTACCTGGAAGGTGCGACAGCGGCTGCTGGATCCTATTGGCTTTTCCAGTTCATAAGCAGGGTGCAACAGGTCGAGGTGGGAGCGGAGTCTTTGTCCCATCAGTAGTTCGGCGGGAGTTCTGCCGGTGACGCTATGTGGAGTTATGTGTTGCAAAAAGAGAATTTGGTTGACCTTGTCATTGATATTCTCATAGTCCACTTTTTTCAAAGTCTTTTTAACAAATTGGACCATGCGTTCAGCTCAGCCATTGGTCGCAGGGTGCTCAGGCGAGGTGAGCGCATGGCGGATGCCGCGGTCAGCGAGGTACTGCTCGAACATTAGTGCCGTAAACTGTGGCCCGTTATCGGACACCAGGACATCTGGCAATCCGTGGATTGCAAAGAGTCTGTTTAGAATCTTGATCACCGCCTCGGAGATCATAGCCGTCATACGATGAATTTCTAACCAATTGGAGTATGCCTTGACTGTCAGCAGGAAGGTATAGCCCTTGGTTGGCCCCGCGAAATCCAGGTGGATTCTGGACCAGGGTCCACGTGGCATCTCCCATTCAGTAGGCATGGCTTTTGGTGGGGCGTTGCTGACTTGTTGGCAATTGGAACACGCTTTAACCCACTGCTCGATTTGCCGGTCCATGCCCGGCCACCATGCATAGCTTCATGCAAGCACCTTCATTCGCACGATGCCGGGGTGGCCCTCATGCAGAATTCGCAGCAGCATCTTCCGGAGTCGCTCTGAGACAATGACTCTATCGCCCCAGATGATACAGCCTTTTTGGGAAAAAACCCACCATCCACAAAAGGGGCCTGGAAAGCCAGAAGCTAATTCTAAAGGTCTACCAAGGGAACCGCATCCCCGTAGTCGGAACTGGACAATTCGAAAGCACATTCAAAGGGCGCACAGCAAGACTCCCCCTGACTATTGTGGACAGAGACCGACCCAGCCTTTTGGGACTACAGTGGTTTGCGCCACTCGGGATCGAGGTAACCGGCATTGACCATGTCGCAGAGGTAGACTGGGAGGAACAACTCGTGAGGGACTTCCAGGAAGTGCTCGACAGCACCCTAGGCAAGTACCGAGGGCCCCATATTTCCTTCAGTCTAGACCCCAGCGTTCCCCCAATTCGCCTCAAACCGCGATGAGTACCTTTCGCACTCAGACCCAATATCGATGAGCAAATAGACAAGCTCATCAAGCAGGGAGTCCTAGAGCCAATCGATCACGCCTGGTGGGAGACCCCCATAGTTACCCCAGTCAAGCCCGATGGGTCAGTGAGAATCTGTGGGGACTATAAGACCACCCTAAACTGCGCTTTACAACAAAGCGCATACCCCGTCCCAGTAGTGCAGCACCTTCTGCACTCACTGGGGGGAGGAAAGGTTTTCGCAAAGTTCGACCTGGCACAAGCCTACCAACAGTTGCTGGTCAATGTGGAAACCACTGAGGCGCAGGCCATAGTAACCCACCGGGGGGCTTTTCGCTGTAAGAGACTCCAGTTCAGAGTCAGCGTGGCACCTAGAATTTTCCAGAGCCTCATGGAGAGGCTCCTCCAAGGGATCAAGGGGGTGGTACCCTATTTTGATGATGTGTTGGTGTCCGCGGCCAACCAAAAACAACTGGAAGGTCACCTGAGGGAGGTGCTATAAAAATTCAGAGACACGGGGCTAAAAGTCAAAAAAGAAAAATGCCAATTGCACACCGAGAAGGTCGAATTCCTAGGGTACCTCCTAGACCAGCACGGAATTCACCCAACCAAAAAAAATTCAGAGCCATCAAGGAAGCCCTCAGGCTGAGAAATAAAACAGAGCTGCAGGCATTTCTAGGACTGCTTAACTGTCTTCCTGTCCCAGAAAGCGACCGCAGCGGAGCCATTGCATAGACTCCTGGACAAGGAAGCCACCTGGAATTGGGGGAAACGTGAGGAAGCCGCATTCAACAGAACCAAGGACCTACTCACTTCGGATGCCATCCTCATCCAGTACAACGAGACACTACCACCGGTCACATGCGACACATCACCTTTTGGCATCAGAACCATCCTCAGCCACACCCTCCCCGACAGAAAAGAAGCACCCATCGCCTTCTTTTCAAGAACCCTCTCGAAACCGGAAAGAAATTACAGTCAGCTGGACAAAGAGGCTCTGGCAATCGTCACTGCGGTAAAGAGGTTCCATGAGTACCTCTATGGAAGGACATTTACCATCATCACCGACCACAAGCTGTTGCTGGGAATCCTGGCGGGGAACAGGGCCACCCCGAACATTCTATCCCCAAGAATGACAAGGTGGTCCGAATTCCTCGCCACCTACAGCTACCGGCTAAACCACCGACCCAGGAAAACAATTACCCATGCAGATGCCCTGAGCCGCACGCCATTGCCCGACCTGGACACCAACCCAGCACCGACAACGTCCACCCTTGGCATAGAGACCCTACCTGATCTACCCATAACTGCGTCTTCCGGCGCCTACACTGCGGTATCTGCCATCCCGCATCTGATGGGCGGCTCATGAAAGGGAGTGAAGGGAAGAGAAACGACAGGAAGCGAGGTTTCCTCTTGATGAGTGCGCCCCGAATGTCTTGGCACACGCTCTTTTATTGTGCTTTTTTACAAGAAAATGATTTAATCAAAGCTCAAATCAAACATGGTAATCTCATCAGGATGTGCATGTTTACAAAGCTGCATACCGGACAGATTATTTACAATGTGGATAAGCTTATTAACAACCGTCTAGCTCCTTGTCCCTTGTACGTGCCTTATAAAGGTCACTGAAGAGACAGAAGTTAATGATTACATGTGAATGATACAATGTTGCAAACACATGAATGATACATAGTTGCAATGATACATAGTTACAACATCTCCTCTGTTTTTATTATTTATGATGAGTCTTCTTCCTTGTCTGAGAAGACAGGAACCATTTTTATAGAATGTTCGCCGTCCCCGTCATCTAGGCAAGAGTGCGACCCGTCAGCGTCAGGGTTGTCCAAGGAGCGGTAACTCAGCAATGACATTTTTTCGTCCGGTGTTGAGGATATAACATGAGCTTGCAATAACACATTAACATCAGCAGTTATGGAGGATAATTGATTTTTTAAAAAAATTGCAATACTCTATTAAAACAACAAGGTCCTATAATACATATCAATATAATGATTATTAATGATCCTGCCAATGCAGTTAAAAAGGTTGTAAACCATGGCGAAATAGAAAACAAAACCTTGATACCAATTATACATGTTTAACCTTTCTTTTTCTCTATCTTTCAAGCTTATTTCTAATTCTTTCATAGAATCCAACACGACCCCCCTGCTATCGGCATAAAAACAACATTCTTCTTTAAGCGCAGCACACAATCCCCCTTGTTTTAAAAAATAACAGATCTAAATCTTTTTTGCAGAAGGGGATATTCCATGGGTACCTGTAGGGATATAAAATCATCAGAGTTATACACACAATCCACACTTGAATGCAAAATGATTTGGATTTAACAATTTCATCCCCGTGGACACATGCCATGAAACCGGTGTAACAAGTCCAAACAAAATTATTGCCAGGGATAAAATACATTCCTTTCAGGCGTGATGTTAAAGTTCCACCTGAAGTGGTGTAGATTGCAGAATATCCCCTGGTTGTGTGGGTGCGTCTGCCAAATCGAATTGAAGTGGTGGGTAGAAGTCTTCTATGCGAGAAGAATTGGTTGTAGAACTTAAACGAACGCCTTGAAAGTCAGTTATAGTCCAAGCAATATTATATCTTCTATGAGGCTTCTGCGGATCGTCATGGACGGTTCTTTTGAAGCGTCGTTTGTTGACAGGATCAGAGTTCGGGTATATAAAGGCATGACAAGTAGGAGAGAGGGCTATGGACAAATTAGTTGTAAAACATTTACGAGATGAGGAGGGAATTCAATTAGTAGAAAAAGGATAATAATTACAATAATGACAATAAAGATTAATTTGGTAATTCATCAAGGATGTTAGTTGGGGTGGGGAAACCCATAATACAATAGAAGGACATTTAGGTCCCCCTATGTTTTAGATTGAATAGAGGAAAAGATTTTAAGGTTCCTTTCCATAGGAAGAGTAAAGAAGGAACAAAAGAGTGAGTGGTAGAGTGTTCTTTAAACAAAACAGAAGTGACAGAGTGAAAACTACGGGTAGCATTTTCATGACGTACCCACATGGAACAAGTATAATAGCCTTCTGTTAATGAAATGGTTTTAACACGAATAGTCTTTTGACAGGAAGCATAGGTTTTGTTGAAGTAAGGTAGAAATTGCAAAGAAGATATAGGCAAGAATATCAGGAAGAGTTTTAAGATACAGATGTAGCAGAGGAATTCCCATGATAGGGTCTAATCGCCCTACCAGGGATCCAGCAAGTGGTTTTGTCTGGCAGTAAGATTGCAGCGTAGCCTCATCCCCAAGTGAGAAGCTCAGCAGGACCCTGCCAGGTGGGATCTGGCAATCTGCGATAATATACCAGAGGTCTGTTAGGCGGGGGGGAGGGGGAGGAAAAATGACGCGAAGCAGCAGAAGTGGGAGGAATGCCAGTCAGATTAAGAAAGTTTAAAGTGTAAAGACAAATGTTAAGAGAATTTTGCAATGCTGGGAGGTTCGGGGTTTTTTCCCGCAACGAATATCGATCAAGAGCACGTTTCAGAGATAAGTTCGCTCGTTCCACAATAGCCTGCCCCTGGCTGTTGTAGGGAATCCCAAACTTGTGGGTTACATCCCATCTGTTTCAGAAGTCCTGGAACGCAGAACTTGAATAGGCAGGTCCATTGTCAGTTTTGATTTCTTTTGGATGTCCCAGCGAGGCAAAGGTACGAATTGAATGATTGATGACATGTTTTACAGTTTCTCCCCTTTGAGGAGTAGCCAGAATAAACCCTGAATATGTATCGATGGAAACGTGCAAATATTTCCAAGGGGCAAAAGGTGGATACTGAGTTACATCCATTTGCCAAATTTCACAAGCTTTTAATCCTCTAGGATTTACTCCTATGGGAATGGAATGTCCTTGCTTACTACATGTGGGGCATTGTTGAATAATGGCAGCAGCTTCTGCCTGAGTTAGGGAAAATTGAAAAGTTATCATAACTTGGCGGGGGAGATTCAAACACACTCCCTGCTTCTATTTTATAATGGACCATTAAAGCCTCCATAATTTTCCTCCAAGTGACCAAAATGCCAATAGGTGCACGAGGAGGACTATGGAGATGTTCACCAATTTTTTGCCAAGTGGAAATTTTTAAGGACCCTTCCTCTGAATAATTGGGACAATGTTGCCACACATAAGCCAATAATGTAGCAATAGGTTTCATTTTTACAGGCGAGCCCTTTAAATTAGCAGAATATTTAGAAGAAGTGACTAACTCCCTCAATTCCTTCAGATGCTGCGTCTGTTGTTGAGAAAAGTTTCTACCCATACTTACGAAAGTCGAGACCGTGTTTCAGATCCGATGATGTGCAATTCGCTTCAGGCCTGGCGATGCACAGCTCCCATTGAGCTGATAAGATATGGGCGCGTCGCAACGTATCCCCCTTAGGGAATCACGTCGGGGTCACCAGAATGCGGTATCTGCCATCCCGCATCTGATGGGCAGCTCATGAAAGGGAGCGAAGGGAAGAGAAACGACAGGAAGCGAGGTTTCCTCTTGATGAGCACGCCCCGAATGTCTTGGCACACGCTCTTTTATTGTGCTTTTTTACAAGAAAATGATTTAATCAAAGCTCAAGTCAAACATGGTAATCTCATCAGGATGTGCATGTTTACAAAGCTGCATACCGGACAGATTACTTACAATGTGGATAAGCTTATTAACAACCGTCTAGCTCCTTGTCCCTTGTACGTGCCTTACAAAGGTCACTGAAGAGACAGAAGTTAATGATTACACGTGAATGATACAATGTTGCAAACACATGAATGATACATAGTTGCAATGATACATAGTTACAACACTACACAACACACATATTTTGCTAATTGAATTTAGGGGATGCTGCATATTAATTGACTGGATTAATCTTTAATTCCTTCTTAGAAGCAAGGATTGCAATGGTCATCAAAGATGTAGGTCATCCAGTCTGTGGATGTAAAGAAGACAGCTAAAACTGGATCCCATCATCCAGCATTTATTTTTATCAATTCTATTTAATATTTAATCCCCTCCTACACCATACATGTGCCATTTGTAATGGAATAGCCAACCTGTCTTCTGAAGAAGTATTTCTTGACTAGGCAGATAAAAGAAGTTATGTTTAACAGAAGTTATCCAATGTTTAACAGAAGTTATCCAAATATCAAGTTTGGCTGTATAGAAATGGTGTGAATGATTGGCCAGCTTCTTAGCAACCTGTACTTTTTCAAACTTTGAATTTCATTCTCATTAATCTCAACCAACACTCAAAAAAATTATGGGAACTGCAGTTCAAATCATCTGGAAACACATTTACCTTGCTATAATGTTCATATGGTAGCTAATTTATGCATAATCTAGTTTATTTTGAATTTCAAATAATAATAAGAAATGGCCTATTAGAATTTATGTTTGTCATAGATGCTAATAACAATTCAACAAAATAATAAAAGATGGTAGAGTGACAGATATATTTATCTATCCCACCTGTTCCTGTAGAAATGCTGATCAGGTTAAAATAGATGATGCAAGGTTGCTAATTCCTTCCTTCTTCAGTTTGTCAAGCAGCCTTGTTCTTTCATTTTTTTCCTCCTGTTAACATAAAGTAATGTTTAAGATCTTTTCAAAATCAATATAGTCTGTTGTGAATCAATAAATGCTTAATAAAGATCATTAAGAGCTTGAAGTAAAGTGCAGGGTTCTGGCCCTGCACTTCTGATTGGCCGATAATAGCGACATCAGATTGGTCTGTTCAGGAGAATCTGATTGGCTATTAATGAGCCTCTCCCATTGGTTAATGGGGCTAGCGCTCCCTGTGTTTTCATTGGTTAAATAAGTTAAGAGTTGCGTATATAAAGGGGCCCATCGTGGCCATTGAGCTGAGCTGTTTTCACATGTAAATAAAGAGTTGAAGTTCACTGTTTCACTGGCTCGTCTCCATCCTTGCACCCATGCTCAGAACATAACACTGGCGACGAGGATGGGATGTGGAGACATCAGAGCTTACTGAACGACGAAGAACCATAACCGAGCACGTGGCTGAATGCGGAACCATGTCCAGCAGCATCATACCACCCGCTCCATTCGACCCGGCACAAGAAGACTGGGACTCATATATGGATCGCTTCCAGATGTTTCTGGAAACCAACAATTTAAAGCATGCCACTACCGGAAAGAAACGAGTGGTATTCCTAACTCATTGCGGGCCAACCGTATTCAAGATGGCCAAGGCACTAGCAAAACCAGCAGAAGTAAAGTCTATGGACTGGGACGTCCTCGAACCACTGCTAAGGGCTCACTACGCACCGACCGTGCCAATGCTCGTGAGAAAGCATGAATTCTATCAGAGAAGTCAGCGGAAGGGCGAAAGCGTTGCTGATTTCATTGTGGATCTCCGGAATCTGGAAGGCCTATGCGAGTTTACCAACTTAGAAGAAGCCCTAACAGACCGAATCGTTCTGGGATTAGATGCACCAGGCACTCAGAGTAAATTA
The DNA here is from genome assembly GCA_033807585.1 of Hydrophis major. Classification (NCBI taxonomy): domain Eukaryota; kingdom Metazoa; phylum Chordata; class Lepidosauria; order Squamata; family Elapidae; genus Hydrophis; species Hydrophis major. The sequence continues at coordinate 184,314,805 of CM066328.1, forward strand.
ATGGCAAAGAGCAACATTAGCCTTAAAGACGCCATAGCTGAAGCTACTGTAGCAGAAGCAACCAGGAAGTCGGCTGCCCAAATGCGCCGCACACATGCACCGGTTCGCCAACGAGCTTGCGACATTTCACCTCAATCAGAGGGACAGCTAGAGACGGCCCACCATGAGGACCTCGACTCGTCGTCAGAAAGCGACGAGAAAGAGGTCCATTGACTTCGGTCCAAATGGAACCAACGCCAGAAATCACAGTACCAATTCGCCGGGTGTGGAGCAAGCCACCCCTGGTCTGAATGCAAATTCCTCGACGTGCTCTGCCATGTGTGCGGGAAAAGAGGCCTTATAGGTCGGGTCTGTAGAAGCAAGCCAGGACCCAGCCAGCCCTCAAGGGGGGCTAACTACCACCAACCGACGGGAAGTCGTCCCGTGAAGCGAGAACCCGTGAACCACCAATGGAACAACCACTCCTACAGAAACAAAACCCTAAACCACCCAATGAAGCGAGAAGAGGCTCACCAAATGATCATGATCGGTCACGCCTCATCTCTGGACACCAAAAAGATCCGAGTGAAAGTGGCCATCGAAAACCAGCCCTGCCTGATGGAAGTTGATTCAGGATCATCCCTCTCGATGGTTTCCTGGAAGACCCTCAAGCAGCTCATCCCCACTATCCGTAGGCAAGTCCTCTGGTTCCAAAGGCTCATACTTAAGGACTATCAAGGAAATCGAATCCCGGTCGTTGGATCCAGCCAAGTACAGGTATCGTTTAAGAACCATACAGCATTTCTACCCCTGACTGTAATCGACAAGGATCGGCCTAGTTTGTTAGGCCTCCAATGGTTCACTCCACTTGGAATTGAAGTAGCCGGCATTCACCGAACCTACAGCAGCGATTGGGAAGAAGACCTCGTCCATGAATTCCAGGACGTCTTCACAGAAAAATTAGGCGAGTACAAGGGGACCCCGATATCGTTTAACCTCAATCCCGAAATAGCTCCCATCCGCCTTAAGCCTCGTCAAGTTCCCTTTGCCCTTAAACCAAAGATTGACGAGCAGCTTGATAAATTAATAGCTCAGGGAGTGCTAGAACCAACCGATCACTCTCCCTGGGAAACCCCAATCGTAACACCCATCAAGCCGGATGGATCAATAAGAATTTGTGGGGACTACCGAGCCACCCTGAACCATGCCCTTCAGCAAAACACTTACCCGGTGGTGCAACACCTCCTCCATTCCCTGGGGGGCGGAAAAGTCTTCGCTAAACTAGATTTTGCCCAGGCATACCAACAACTGCCTGTTTACAAAAAAACGGCAGAGGCCCAAACAATCGTTACGCACAGAGGTGTGTTTAAATGTAACCGACTCCAGTTCGGAGTGAGCGTCGCCCCGGGAATCTTTCAAAGCTTAATGGAGAGGCTATTATAAGGGATAAAAGGTGTTGTCCCATATTTTGATGATGTGTTAATCGCAGCCCCAACCCAGAAAATACTAAAGGAACGCCTGAGGTTGGTTCTCTAGAGATTTAAAGACTCCAGTCTCAAAGTTAAAAAGAACAAGTGTTATTTATGTACGGATCATGTAGAATTTTTGGGATATTTAATTGATAGTCAAGGCATTCACCCCACCGATAACAAACTCAGGGCAATCAAGAATGCCCCAAAACCCCGGAACAAGGCCGACCTCCAGGCTTTTCTGGGGCTTGTCAATTTTTATAACATTTTCCTGCCTCACAAAACAACCGTAGCTGAGCCCCTACATCGTTTATTGGACAAAAAAGCAACCTGGGTATGGGGACATAGAGAAGAACAGGCTTTTTGACATGTAAAAGATTTATTGACTTCTGATGCTGTCCTGATGCAGTATAACGAGACTTTGCCTTAAATGATCACGTGTGATGCATCCCCATTCGGGGTGGGCACCATTTTAAGCCACGTTTTGCCAAACAGTAATGAAGCCCCTGTTGCTTATTTCTCAAAAACGTAATCAAAAACAGAACGCAACTACAGTCAAATTGACAAGGAGGCTCTTGCTATAGTATCCGCGGTTAAGAGATTTCATGAATATGTGTATGGCCGAGCATTTACCATAGTGACTGACCACAAACCTTTGTTGGGAATAATCCCGGGAGATAGGCCAACACCGTATATATTATCTCCCAGAATGACCCGCTGGTCAGAATTTTTGGCGGCATACAATTACAAATTACAACATCGCCCAGGGAAGGCCATTCCCCACGCCGATGCATTGAGCCGTGCACCTCTTCCAGAGACTATTGATGACCCCGCTCCGACGGTCACAACGCTGCAGATCGAGACACTTCAAACGCCGCCATTAACAGCCCGAGATATCGCGATGGAAACGAAACACGACCCCATTTTAGCACAAGTCCTCAGTTGGGTCGAGCGGGGATGGCCGTTAGACCAAATACCTGATGACTATGCTCCATTCAAAAATCGGCAAACGGAACTATTTTCTCAAAAGGGCTGCATTATCTGGAGTGATAGAGTTGTCATCCCAGAGCGGTTGCGACCAGCGATACTAAGGACCTTGCACGATGGCCATCCCGGCATTGTGTGTATGAAAGCCCTCGCTCGAAGCTACGCGTGGTGGCCGGGTATTGACAAGCAGATAGAGACAAGGGTAAAAGCCTGTCACAAATGCCAGGAAGTAAGCAACACCCCATCGAAAGCAATCCCAACCAAATGGGAAATGCCGAGGGGACCATGGTCCCGCATTCATCTGGATTTTGCGGGTCCTACCAAGGGACACACATTCTTTCTGATGGTGGATGCCTACTCGAACTGACTTGAAATCCATGAAATGAGGAATACAATGACCGAAGCAGTCATCAGGAAACTGGACAGACTCTTTGTGACACACGGATTACCAGACATTCTGGTATCCGACAATGGGCCTCAATTTACCGCACTGTCCTTTGAACAGTACCTGACGGACCTCGGTATCTGACATGCGCTAACTTCGCCAGCGCATCCTGCGGCCAACGGAAGGGCCGAGCGCATGGTACAATTCATCAAGAAAACCTTGCATAAGATGGACTATGGTGATATAGAAGACAAGATTAACCGGATACTCCTTTTACAGCATATCACTCTGCACAGCATCACCAATAAAACTCCCACCGAGTTATTAATGGGACGGAAGCTCCGCTCCCACCTCGACTGCCTACATCCAGCAAATGAACCTGAAAAGCCACATGGTTCTAGCGGGAAATGTCGCAAATTCCAGGTAGGTGATTTGGTTTTCGCTAGGAACCTTTCGGGAGATCCGTTGTGGGTCGAGGCAACTATAGTACAAGTAACTGGCCCTAGATCGTACCATGTAAAATGTCGCGACAATAGAATTTGGAAACGCCATATTGATCAGCTGCGTTCAAGGCTACAGTCGGGGATCTCCGAGCCCCCTGATTTCCAAACTGAGGGGGGAGGAGATAGCGAGGAAGCTGAATTCGAAGTGGCAGAAAGTTTAAGCGGTAGTAATGACCGCTCAGAGGCAGCACGTGATGGACCCAGAATGGGGGTGGCCTCGCCTCAAAGAGATGCCAACAGCAGTAGCAACGACGAAAATTCGAATGCGGAATGGGAGGCACCTTTTTCACCAGATAACGTCCTACCCCAACAAGACTGTAGCCAAATACCGGGAGGATAATGGAAATCTAATAGACAATCAAAACAACCTTCCTACCTCAAAGACTACGTGACCGCACCCCTTAAACGGAACCCGGGGGGAAGGGGGGTTGTGAATCAATAAATGCTTAATAAATATCATTAAGAGCTTGAAGTAAAGTGCAGGGTTCTGGCCCTGCACTTCTGATTGGCCGATAATAGCGACATCAGATTGGTCCGTTCAGGAGAATCTGATTGGCTATTAACGAGCCTCTCCCATTGGTTAATGGGGCTAGCACTCCCTGTGTTTTCATTGGTTAAATAAGTTAAGAGTTGCATATATAAAGGGGCCCATCGTGGCCATTGAGCTGAGCTGTTGTCACATGTAAATAGTTGAAGTTCACTGTTTCACTGGCTCGTCTCCATCCTTGCACCCATGCTCAGAACATAACATAGTCAATGATGAATCCTGGATTTATAGTATGAGTTTCATGGTGGAGCCTTAATGGCTGAAAGCAGTAATATCTAGAATTTGTAAGTATGCTGGATTTTAAGTGCTTTACGAATTCTGATATAATTTTTTTTATTTACTTCAAATATTTACACACCACTCTTCAGCCTCTGAGAAGAGCCACATGTGCATAAGAATAGGCAAGGTATCGATATAATATGATAAGATTTCAATCATATACACTTACCAGAAAGAAAGCTCCATTTGGAGGCAGAAGGACTTGTTTCTGGAGAAAAAAAATGTAATAACATCATACTCCAAGTTCATTGTGAATAAAATAGCTGAATAGTATAGGACAGCATGGATACAATCAAGCACAGCAGTACTTCTGGCACCAGAACCTTGTTCTCCACAATGGAGAACAAATGCTGTCTATCCCCATGCAAGCTATGTCACTGGATATGTGAATCAGTTTTTCTTAGTCTGAAACCATCTAAAATTTTTCTCAACCAATAAAGCAACTGTAGTTGCTGCACATCTGGAGAGAGACAGTTAGGGAAGTTCAATTTTGTGTGTGTGTGTTTGATTTGTGGTTGATTCTCTCCTATAGGCTACTCAAAGAAATCCATCTCCACTATCAGAGAAGCCATCAGTCCAAAGCAGAAATAGGTAATTTCATAAAATTGGATAAGTTGTGGCCAATGATGAGTTGTAGTACTTGTAGTTCAGCAACAAGTGGAGGATCTGGTTTGTGACTCCTGATTTTAGAAGGAAATCTGGATGAGTATGCTTTTCTCTTCCAGCCTCATCTCCCAAGGACTTCAGCCCATGGCTTTTATGCCCTTGAAGCAGAACAGGCCAAGTCTAAAGGATCTACAGCAGGGGTGTCAAACATATGTCGTCACATTGTTGTTCACGTGATGTATTGTGAATTTTTCTCCTTTTGCTAAAATGGGGTGGGCATGGCCAGCATGTGATGCATCCGGCCAGGAGGCTGCGAATTTGACACTTCTGATATATAGGATGGAAGGCCAACTATCTGCTTTTCCTAACCTAGATAATGCTACATCCTCAACCAGTATTGGTCATCCAACAATTCCTTAATGTCATCCTTCTCCCACTCCCACCTCATTTGAATTACACCACATGTTTGTGTTTTCAGTTTCAGTTCAAAACTGATGTGTTCCAGTTGCCTTGAGAGCTTCAAAGCAGATGGTCTTCAATGCTTTGTGCCATTCTAGTAGAGCTCCAGCTCCAGTTGGTTGCAGTGCCTAGCACAATTTCTCCTCTTCAGTAACTATGGAAATGTTCTGTGCAGCCATTTCAGGTTGAATGGCCAGGATGCTACATGTTCCCTGTTGTTCAGCAGTTTTTTTTTCAAAAAAAACCTTGCAACTTGCCCAACCATTCAATCAATGAACCATCCTCAACCTAGAGATTTCTACTTGATTGAACCCTTACATCTCCTCGTTGGCACCTGTTTCAGCTGCTCAAGCTGACAAATCATGCTTCCTTTGTTTTCCCACAGTACTATAATGCTTCCCTTCTCCTTCCTTTATTTTTAAAATGTATTTAAGGAATCTCGCTATTTTGTTTTTCTTTGTTCCATTAGTGAATAAAAATGAAGGAACATCCTGTTTTCTTTACATTGACCAGCGTAATGCCACAGCCACAGCCACAATACTATACTAAAGGGAAGGGGGGGAGATTTAGTGTCTTTGGAGATACTGTCTTCCAGGTCATGGTTTTTCCACTTGGTTTTTCCTTGAAGATATTTTGCTTCTCATCCAAGAAGCTTCTTCAGTTCAGAACTGAAGAAGCTTCTTAAATGGGAAGTGAAATGTCTTCAAGGAAAAACCAAGTCCCATTGCCCTTTGAAAAAGCACTTCTGGGTCCAATTTAGTGTCAAAGAAGATAATGTTGGTACATAAAAGGCATCTGTTTACGGTGACATCTGGAAAAGCAAAGCAAAGGCTCAGTGATACTAGTGAGAAGGGAGCAAACAAGGCAAGCAGTGACTGACAGGTCTGGGCAGGAGAAAGCCACTTGCCTTCCCCGCACAAATGGGAATAGCAGAGGAAGAGTCAGATCTATAGCAGCCATAATTCAGATTAACTACCAGCTCAGACTTGCTACCATCCCACTGCAATCTGGATTGGAATTTCTGAAGCAACCTGGAAAGCAAGCTGCTTAAGCAGCAATGCATAAAGGTTCTAAGTCTTTATTAAATTTAGCTCTCCTGACTCCTAGTGGTCAGTTCATTTCCTTCTTCTGTTTCAGCTCCATTATTGTTGTGGACTTTTCCGGTTACTACTCCTCATAATATACTTTCAGATATTTTTCTGAAAAACTGGAAAACATCTATGGATTTTTTGCTGAAAGAAGAAGAAAAAATTAAATGGTGATCCATGGATTTGAAGATTAAGAAAGGCATGGATTAAATGAAGGACTGAAGCAAATTGTGTCACAGGACAGTGAGAGGGACAGAAAATAAATGTAATAAATAAAGAATTGCAATCATATTGCGTCCTCCTTCCTCTCAGATTTATTTACCAGTTGAAAAGAAGGCCAAAAGTCACTCATACATTTCTTAACATTGAAGTGAAGGAGAAGTGAAATTGCAGCTCACCACAATGGAGATAATAACAAAGAAATCTACAAGTTGGAGGTTGTGAAGCCAATGCCATTGACTCTTCTGTACCTCATCACTTACTGATCACAAGGGTAAAATACAACATAGAATTCTTTTTTTTATCCTTCTTTCTCCATTATTCTGTTTGTAAGAGATCATTAATATCTCTCTCTACCCGTTTTCTTCCAGGAATACATATACGGAATACATACTGAAGTACATGCATGGACTCTGAACTGAAGAGAGGTTTTAGAATCCAAAAATAACACGCTGAGAAAACTCAACTCTTATTGCATAAAAAACAAATTGATGGGAACACTGAGAATAAAACCCAAAGGATCAGTATGTGGTTTTTATCAATGAATGGAGATAAGGCATGCAATTTCAGATCTGCAAATTCTAAACACATTGTCCTATCTGAGAAGTCTTCCTCAACTGAGAGCTATACCAGTAGTCAATTTTCACGGAGCATGCATGGGAAGATCTGCTTACTTACCATCCAGATCTGTGACAAGATGACCCTCTCTAGATGTCCATTCTGAAGTGAGTCTCATGGAGTTTGGCGCAGCTTATTCCCAGGAAGTTTTATTTATCAAGGGCCTATTTTTGGCCACTTTGAGAAAACTTGGTGACCAAATATCCAAGCTGAAACGTCAGCATTAGAATTAGAATAACTTAGTTGGAAAGGATGTTGGCAGTCATCTAGTGTCTAGTCCAACCCCCAACACTCTTCTTAAAATAAAACTTCCAGGATTGGAGAATTCACAACTTCTGGAGGCAAGTTGTTCCACTGATTATGGTAATTTTTCTGTCAATAAATTTCTTCCTACTTCTAGATTGCTTCTGTCCTTCATTATTACATTGGAGATAGATGCCATCAATCCTTTCAATGGCGGATGGATTTTTAATAACTGCAGGTTAGGGATCGACCCTTATTTGTCTGAAGAGCTTTGCGTGGCTGGGATCCCGGCATCAAATCAGAGCAGCTAAACAATGGCATTTGCCTCCTCCAACACATGAGGAGCAATGGGTCTCCTGCCAGATCTTTCATGGCAGATCTTTCCTTCTGCTCAAAGTCCTGTCGGGAGCAAAGCACACCTTATGGCCAAAGCCACCAGGATGTGAGGCAGCGTGACGCAACACAGCACAGAGAAGCGGCAAAAGGAAAGAGACAGTCAACAGAGAAAAGGAAGAGGAGAGCTGGCAGCTGGGTGCCCAGGCATCGAAGGAGTTTGATCTCAGCAGAATGTGGGGTTGGGGGATTGGAAGCCAGCCCAGTCCCCAAGTACACAAGACGTGTATGTGTGTCAATGTGTTATGTGTGAAGGCTCTTGGAGTTGAATGGCAAAGGCGCTCTCTGCTTTGGGGCTAGACTTAGATCCAGGGGGACGAGGGATGAGAGGGATCCTGGCTTCCCACTGGCAGTTCCTCCTGGTTCATGAATTAAATTTGTTTATCAAATGTATATATTTATTTTATTTGTCCAATTTGATGTCATGAAATATTTATTTGGAATTAACATGAGATTTCCTCTTAACTTTTATGCATAATACCCCCGCCTTCATAATTTTTAATTGTTCACCTTTGTAATTTTTAAAATAAAAAAATGAATTGTTTGAATAAATGAAACAAAAAAATCCTCAAAGTGCCGTTTGGCCAATGATGGACAAATTTCTTCATATGTCCGAAAAGAATTTCACACTTTGTCGCTACAATCAACTCCTGACAGACATTTCTACTTTTTGCCCACAAAGGTATTTTTTTCAATTTTGGGGAAAGATGGAAATTGTGTATGTCGTGTCCGCGAAAAAAGGTTCTGAGTCGGTGACTTTCGTTAACAGCTCTTTATTTCTAATAGTTGAACCGAACCGGCAAAAGGCAAAAAGCCTCCGGCTTTTATACCTTTTGCCACGGCGGCCGCGGCCAATGGCAGCGATTCAAGTCTCCCGCTCTTGGTTTGAACCAATCGCGGGAGACTTCAATCGGGCCAATCGGCGCGTCTCGCCTGGCCAATCAGAAATCCCCGCGCCTTAGCCAATCAAGGCGCAGGGATTTCGAGTAGTCCATTTTAATACATAACACCCCTCCCCTCTTGGTACGGTCCTTCACGTGGTGTAGTCGCGCAGGTAGGCGGGGCTCCGTCGGGTCCTAGTTGACCTGCGCAACTCACTTCCTTGTTGTAACTCGGCCAGAGCGGTCATCTTTTTGGCTGCTCCTGGCTCTGTGAGAACCGGCTGGATGATCGGGCCGGTTCTCTCGCCGTGGCTCCCGCCTGGGCCTACCGGGTCGGTTGAGTCACGGATTTCGCCGCTCCCGCTTGGCTTCTCCGAGTCGGTAGAGTTGGCCGGACGGCTCTTCTCCGGATGGGACTCGCGAAGGCTGCGTTCCGGTGAGTTTTTAAATTTAATTTTCTCCTGCGTTTGTCTTACCGGGTATTCCCTCCCCCCTTGGTTCGTGTCTTGGGGGTTGAGGTCAGTCATTGCTCGTGACCGGAGCTGGTCGATATGTCGTTTCCAGGCTCGCCCATCGATGGTTTGGAGCCGGTACGACCGTGGGCCAGTGATTTGGGTTATGACGGCTGGGATCCATAGGGGGTCCCCCGTCATGTTTTTGGCGTAGACCAAGTCGCCTGGTTCAAAAGTCCGGTACCTGGAGCTTGAGTCTGGGGGTCGCTCCGGGTTATAGGTTGGGTGCAGACGATCGAGTGGGGACCGCAGCTTTCTGCCCATCAGGAGCTCTGCAGGGCTTTTGTTGGTTGTGGTATTGGGTGTGATGTGCTGTATGAAAAGTAGTTTGTTGATTTTTTCGTTGATCTCCCCGTGGTCCATTTTCCGGAGGGTCTTTTTTGTAAACTGGACCATCCGTTCCGCCCTACCGTTCGCCGCCGGATGCGCCGGTGCTGTCAATGCGTGGCGGATACCTCTCTCGGCCAGGAACCGTTCGAATTCGATGGAGGTGAATTGGGGCCCGTTGTCTGAGACAATGACGTCTGGGAGGCCATGTGTGGAGAACAGTTTACACAGCTCTTTAATGACAGCCTCTGTGGTGGTGGATTTCATGTCAGCCACCTCTAACCAATTTGAGTATGCATCGACTGTGATTAGAAAAGTGTGTCCATTTGTGGGGCCAGCAAAGTCTAAGTGAATTCTGGACCAGGGTCCCCGTGGTATTTCCCAGTCCCGGATAGGTGCTGTGGGTGGGCTGGATCTGGTTTCCTGGCACCGGTGGCATTTGGCGACCCATGCTTCGATTTGTTTGTCCATCCCTGGCCACCAAGCGTAACTCCTGGCCAGGGCTTTTGTCCTGACGATGCCAGGATGACCCTCGTGTGACATCTCTAGGACCCTGTTTTGCAATTTGCCTGGAATTACCACCCGATCACCCCACAGGATGCAACCTCTTAACAGTGAAAGTTCAGTCTGGCGCTGCCGGAATGTTTTAAAAGTCTCGTCAATGTCTCTTTCCGGCCAGCCTTTTTCTAACCAATGTAAGATTTGCGCCAAATGTCTGTCCCTAATGGTTTCTCTGGCTATATCAGATGCGGTTATGGGTAAACTCTCGATACTCAGGGTGTTTGTTGTTGGTGCGGGGTCAGGGTCAGAGTCCGGCAAGGGCGAGCGGCTTAAAGCGTCCGCGTGCGAAATTTTCTTACCTGGCTTGTGTAACAGTTCGTAGCTGTAGGCTGCCAGGAACTCAGACCATCTTGTCATGCGGGGCGACAAGATGTTTGGTGTAGCACGGTTTCCAGCGAGGATGCCCAGCAGTGGTTTATGATCAGTGACTATTTTGAATGGGCGGCCGTACAGGTACTCGTGGAAACGCTTAACGGCGGCAACTATAGCCAAAGCTTCTTTGTCCAGCTGGCTATAGTTCCGTTCCGGTTTAGTCAGAGTTCTGGAAAAAAATGCGATAGGTGCTTCTCTCTGGTCTGGGAGGGTATGGCTGAGGACAGCGCCGACGCCGAAAGGTGATGCGTCGCAAGTGACAGCTAAGGGCAAAGTCTCACTGAATTGCATCAGGACGGCGTCGGAGGTGAGGAGGTCTTTGGTTTTCTGAAAGGCGGCTTGTTCTCGTCTCCCCCAAGTCCATGCTGCCTTCTTATCTAGGAGTCTATGTAAAGGTTCCGCCGCCGTTGCCTTCTGAGGTAGGAAGACATTATAAAAATTTAGTAAGCCTAGGAATGCTTGTAGTTCTGTTTTGGACTTCGGGGTGGGGGCTTCCTTGATGGCTTTAACTTTTTTAGTTGTAGGGTGGATGCCCTGCCGGTCTAGGAGGTAACCCAAAAACTCTATTTGCTGTGTACAAAGTTGGCATTTCTCGCGTTTGACTTTAAGTCCTGTTTCTTTAAATTTTGTTAAGACTTGTCTTAATCGGTTTTCTAATTCGGCTTCGTTTGGCGCCGCTATTAATACGTCATCGAAATAGGGCACCACCCCCTTGATGCCCTGTAGTAAACGTTCCATCAGGCTCTGGAATATGCCTGGTGCCACGCTGACTCCAAATTGGAGTCTGTTACACTTGAAGGCCCCCCGGTGTGTCACAATTGTTTGGGCTTCTGCCGTTTCCTCGTCCACAGGCAGTTGCTGGTATGCCTGGGCGAGGTCGAGCTTGGCAAAAAATTTTCCCCCTCCCAGTGAGTGCAGTAAATGTTGCACTATTGGAACTGGGTAGGCGCTTTGCTGTAGCGCGCTGTTTAGGGTGGCCTTATAGTCCCCGCAGATTCTCACGGACCCGTCTGGCTTTACTGGGGTCACTATAGGGGTCTCCCATCTGGCGTGGTCTATCGGTTTTAATACCCCTTGTTTGACGAGTTTGTTGATCTGCTCGTCAATTTTTGGCTTTAAAGCAAAGGGCACCCTTCTAGGTTTAAGCCGCTTGGGGGGAACCCTTGGGTCTAAATCAAACGAGATAGGGGGCCCCTTGTACTTGCCCAAGCCTCCATCGAAGACCTCCTGGAACTCCTGGACTAGCTGCTGTTCCCAGGCTTCAATGGAGACTTGGTTGACACCTGTCAGCGCGATGTTAAGCGGGGCGAACCATTGCAGACCCAGCAGGCTCGGGCGGTCACGATCGACTATTGTGAGTGGCAGTTGTTCGGTGTGGCCTTTGTAGGTTATGTTAAAGTTCTTGGTGCCCACTACCGGTTACCTTGGTAGTCTTTTATGATGATTTTCTGGGCAAGCACGTTTTTTCTTTGTAGAGTAGGCACTAGTTTTTTTATTTCGCGCCATGCAATCATGGAAAGGTAGGACCCGGAGTCCACTTCCATTTTGCATGGCCGGCCTTCGATGTGGACTTCTACGTGTACCTTTCTGGCGCCGTCGGAGATGGCGTGGCCGATGGTCACCGTCTGGTGGGTTTCTTCTTTCCGCCGACCGTCGCCGCTTCTTTGAGGTCGTTGCTTCTGGTCCCATCTACCTGCTGGCTGGCGCTCTCTGGCTCTGGGCGGGGAGCTCTCTCTTCTTCTGTCCTGTTGTTCCCATTTTGGCGGGCTGCGGGTCTTCTTTTGGCGGCAAACTCGAGCGATGTGGCCCCTTCGGTCACAATGCCTGCAGATAGCATCAAAGAAACGGCATTCAGACCTGGGGTGGTCGCCGCCGCACCCGGCGCAGTTGGTCCTCGACCTACGACTGTTTTGGCTTTGTTGGTTTCCGCGTCCCGTCTGCACGCGATGTATGTCCTCCTCATCATCTGACATGCTGGAGGTTGACTGGTAGTCGCCGTAGTGTGCGGTTGCTTCGTTTCTTGCGTCGGCCGACCTCGCGGGGTTGTTGTTTCCGCCCTTCGCGTCGGATCTTCGCATGGTGTCTGCTGACGTGCGGGTTGCTTCTGCGGCTGCGGCTGCGGTGAGGGCATCGGCTAGGCTGATGTCGCCTTTGGCCATAAGTCGGCTCTGGAGTGTCGGATCCCACAATCCGAGTACGAAACGGTCTCTTATGAGACTATTCAATCCTTCAAACTCACAGAGTCCACCTAGGCGCCTTAATTCAGCGACGAAGTCACTCAGTTTTTCGTCTGGTCTCTGGTTTCTTCGGTAAAATTCATTTCGTCGTATTAGGATGGGGACCTCGGGGGCGTAATGGCGCCTCAGTATGGGTTCGAGGACGTCCCAATCCATGGCAGTCACGTCTGCCGGTTTGGCCAATGCCTTGGCCATCTGGAAAACCTCTGGTCCACAATGCGTAAGGAAGACGGCGCGTTTTAGCGGGCCCGGGGCGTCCTTCATGCCGGCACATTCCAGGTACATACGGAATCTATCCGAGTACGATTCCCAGTCCTCGGCGGCGGGGTTGAAGGGGGCGGGCGGTGCTATCTTCGCCATTTTGCTGTCGCTAGTTCTTAGATGGACACGGGGTTCGGTTCAGGGGCGAGATCCCACCCTCGTCGCCAGTGTCGTGACCGCGAAAAAAGGTTCTGAGTCGGTGACTTTCGTTAACAGCTCTTTATTTCTAATAGTTGAACCGAACCGGCAAAAGGCAAAAAGCCTCCGGCTTTTATACCTTTTGCCGCGGCGGCCGCGGCCAATGGCAGCGATTCAAGTCTCCCGCTCTTGGTTTGAACCAATCGCGGGAGACTTCAATCGGGCCAATCGGCGCGGCTCGCCTGGCCAATCAGAAATCCCCGCGCCTTAGCCAATCAAGGCGCAGGGATTTCGAGTAGTCCATTTTAATACATAACAGTGTAGTGCTAAACCTAGACTGTTTGGCAGTTGGGATGAGAAGGTTAGAGCCAAGTTTGCCATTGTTTTTTTTGGGTGACTCATGAGATATGAAGCCCAGCACTGTCATACTGCAGCAAAATTTCCTAGCTTCCAAAAACTTAATCATTGTTTCAAAGTTTGAGTGTTGTAGTGTAGAACTCTGATGTACTCCTAGGTTCATGGAAATCCATGTCATTAACCTGAATGCCATCAAAAAATCATGAGTTTTCCTGATAAAGGAGAAGGTGATTATTAATTTTGCAGGTGTAAAATCTATGATGATATTACAAATCATCCTTGTTTCACGACTGCCTTATTTAGCAAACATTCATAGTTACAATGGTGATGAAAAAATAACTTTGCAAGCAATCTTCCCGTTTACAATCTTTGCAAGTCTGTGAAGCAAAGAAAAGCTGAAGTAAGATCTGTTGGAAGTTAAAACCCACCCCTCTCCTATGAAAATGAAATATCTTAGGATATACTAAAAAGACAGAATATTTCCCCTAAAAGAGAAGTAGAAACTCAGAGAGGCAGAAACTCAGCCCCTCAACTTTATCAATGGGCCATTAAGGCTTGAGCCAGTCTATTCTACATAATAAAGATCTACCTCCTCCAGGTAGAGCCATAATAGAAATTGCCCAAAGCCCTTTCATTACATCATCATCCAGAAAGAGTCAACCAAGCCTGGGACTCAAAAGACAACCTACAAAGTTGCCCCTGCATGGCTCCATGGGAGTCTGACAACCAATCAGGACACACGCCAGGGACTTTGCTATTTTTTATCAATAGAATTGTCTCCAATATCTCTTGTATCTCTTTTTTTATTTTGAAAACAATTTTATTGGTTTTTTTAAGACAAACAAAACATAAAAACATCAGCTCTCTTCCATATATATATACAAACAGTGTGTCGGTTGGTTCATCAGTTTTGTGCATTCATTTCATAGTCTCAATTGCAGTTATATTACATAATAACTCATATTATCAATCCAAACTTATACATCCTAGTATCGCTATTAGAAAATCATTTGATTATAATTTTATTCATTCATACTTTATGAGATAACTATAATTTAAATAGTTTATTCTATAACAAATCATATAATCATACCGAATCTATCCTGAAAACACTTTATAGATATAATGTCAAATAACAATAGAAAAAGAAAAAATAAAGATATTCTTTATTATATTACATTCTAAATATTCTATTATTATATTTTATCATCCAACCATTGATAGAAAAGGAAAATTTTTTATAGAATTGTTTATCTTCTTGCTCTCTAATTTCAAATGTCAATCTACTCATCTCAGCACATTCCAATATTTTCTTAATAATTTCTTCCTGCAATGGTATTTTCTCATTTTTCCAATTTTTAGCAAATACAATTCTAGCCGCTGTTAATACATTTACAACCAAATATTTCAAGTCTTTACTGTATGTATCTGGTAAGATTCCCAATAAAAAAAACTCCGGTTTCAAATCTATGCGTTTCTTTGTCATTTTTTCCAACCACGTGCGGATTTTAGTCCAATATTTTCTAGCATCCTCACAAGTCCACCACATATGGTAATATGAGCCAGGTATCTGATGACATTTCCAACATTTTTCAGATTTATTCTTGAACATTCTTGCTATCCTTGTTGGGGGAAAGTGCCACCTGTAAAACATCTTATACAAATTTTCTTTATAAGCTGTTGACATTGTCATTTTATAATTTTGTGACCATAGTTTTTGCCATTTCTCTAAATCAATCCCATATCCAAAATTCTTCTCCCAAACAATCATAGTTTCTTTAACTTGTTCTTCCTCTAGCTTAATTCCCAGTAAATAACCATATAATTTTTAAATCACCTTCTCATCGGTACCTGTCAAGATCTTATCTAGATCAGTCTGTTTATCATAAAATCCCTCTGTTTTAGAATCTTCATCATACCTTGAATGTATTTGCGCATATGAAAACCAATTCATCTTTATACCTTGTTCCTCTAGATTTTGTATCGATTTAAGTTCACCCTTTTCATCCAATAGTTCCCCATATCTAACTGTTTGTTTCTTCTTATAAATTATGGGATAGGAAAATGCTTCAATAGTCGATAACCAAACTGGAATTTTCAAATAACATTGTCTTTTTATCTTCTCCCAGTTTAACCACAAAGACTCCCGTATATAATGTCTTCTAAAATAGCCCTGTGTTTTAGTTCCCTTATACCATAAAAAAGCATGCCAGCCCAACAGCAAATCATGACCTTCTGGTGTCAACAATCTAGTCTTTCATAATGTTATCCATTCCTTGACCCACATCAAATTTGCAGCTTGGTAGTACAACTCCCAATTAGGCAGGCCAAAACCTCCTCTAATTCTAGCATCTTGCAAAAGCTTTAGCTTTATTTTCACTTTCTTACCTTGCCATATATACTTCAGCACAATTTTATTTAAGTCTTCAAAATAGTCTTTTCCGAGTCTAATTGGTATTGTTTGAAACAAAAATAAGATTCTGGGTAAAATATTCATCTTGATTGTTGAAATTCTCCCTATTAATGACAATTATAAATTTTCCCATTTCTTCAAGTCTAAAACTATCTGTTGTTTAAGTTTAATATAATTATTCTCTTTTAATGTACTACATCTTGATGTCAAGTATATCCCCAAATACTTGACCTTGTTCGTGACTTGAATTTTCAACAGGTCTGCCAGTTCTTCTCTTTGTCTTAATTGCATATTCTTTGTCAAGATCTTTGTTTTGTCTTTGTTTATTTTCAAACCAGCCACCTCACCATATATCTCTATCTTTTCCAATAGCTTTGGAGCTGTTTTGAAAGGGTCTTCCAAAATAAAGACTAAGTCATCCGCAAAGGCTTGCAGTTTGAATTCTTCCTTTTTAATTTTCATTCCTTTTATGTTTTATCATCTCTAATATTTCTATTCAACACTTCCAAAGTCAATACAAATAGCAAAGGAGAGTCTTGTGCCTTTTCTTATATTAATAAAGTCTGTAAATTCTCCCTCCATCATTACCTTTGCTGTTTGCTTATGATATATGGCTTCTATTGCTTGAATAAATTTTCTAGCAAAACTCATCTGTTCCAGTAGCAGTAACATAAATCTCCAGTTCACATTATCAAATGCCTTTTGAGCATCTAGGAATATCAAAGCCATTTGCTTTTCAGGATGTGCCTCATAGTATTCCAAAGTATCCAGGATTACTCTCATATTGTCTCTAATTTGTCTCTTTGGCAGAAATCCATTTTGATCTGGATGAATGAAATTATTTAAATATTTTTTAAGTCTTTTTGCTAAGATTGAAGCAAAGATTTTATAGTCTGCATTTAATAGAGAAATAGGTCTATAGTTCTTAATTTGCAGTGGATCAGCCTCTTCTTTTGGAATAAGTGTAATATAAGCCTCTGACCATGTTATGGGTATCACCTTCTTTGACATAGCTTCATTCATAACTTCTTACAATGGAATGCTCAATGATTCTTGTAATGTTTTATAGAATTCTGCCGGAAGCCCATCTGGACCTAGTGCTTTCCCATTGTTTTGTTTCTTAAGTGCTTCGGTTAATTCCATCATTGTTATATTGCTTTCTAGCATTTCTAAAGTCTCTTAGATATCTTCTGTAAATACTGTTTAACTTTTTCCTCATCAATATTCTCTTGCTTATATAGTTGCCCATAGAAATCTCGAATAATTTCCTTTTTCTCCTTATTACCATGACAAATTTGGCCTTGGTCATCTATTAACTGCGATATTTTTCTTGATTCTTTCTCCTTTCTCAATTTATATGCTAGCCATCTACCTGGTTTATTTGCATCTTCAAAGTAATTCTGTTTAGCATTTCTAATTTTCTGTGCCAGTTCTTCTTTCTCTATTACACTCATTTTATGTTTGGTTATGTCCAATTTCAATTTAATACCTTTTTTCTGTGGCATTTTCTGTAATTCTTTTTCAAGTCTTTTATACTCATCTTCCAAGGCTTTAGTGGCTTGCCTTTTCCTGATATTCTTTTTTCTTATGTAATCTATTATCAAACCTCTGGCATATGCCTTCATTGTATCCCAAACATTCTGCATTGAAGTATCTTCTTTTTTATTTTCTCTAAAGAAAAAAGCCAGTTCTTTCTCCATCCATTGTATAAAATCTTTTTCCTTTAAGATAGCATTATTTAACATCCATCTCAATCTTTTTTTTTGTCCCTTCCATTTAATTGTCATTGGGTTATGATCTGCCCAAGTACTTGTTTCAATCTTTGTTTCTTGAATATTAGATATTAATTCTGTTGAGATCCAAATCATATCCAATCTGGACCATGATAAATGTCTATTTGAGTAGAAAGTGTATTGTTTAGTTTTAGCATTTCTTTCTCTCCATATATCTTTTAAAGTTAATTCGTCTGTCATTTTTAAAAAGGATTTAGGGAGAATCTTTCTATTTTGCTTTGTTGTTGTTGCTGTATAGTCCAGTTTATTGTCCACAATTCCATTAAAGTCTCCCATCATAATTATATTAGCATAGTCCAGTCCAGTTATTTTCATGTGTAGTTTTTTATAAAATTCTTATCATTCGGAGCATAAATTGCAATCAAGAGTATTTTTATATTGTTGTCCATTATTTCCACCATTAATACTCTTCCTTCTTCATCAGTATAAATCAATTTTGCTGGGGTAGTCTCTTTGATGTATAGAACCACTCCTCTTTTCTTACATTGAGTCAAAGAAGTAAATATTTTCCCTAATTTTGGCTGTACTAACAATTGTTCATGTTGTTTTTTAATATGTACTTCTTGTAGACAAATTATGTCAAAATTTAATTTCCCTAATTTATGAAAAGTTTTCCTTCTTTTAACAGCTGAATTAAGTCCATTTATATTCATTGTAATCAGTTTTGTCTCTTCCATGATTACATTTTATAGTTAGGTTTAGCAGCTCTCGTAGATCTTGGTTCATGTTGTTCTTTAATGTCCACCTGTCCACCTACTGCGCCTTCTTCTTTTTCAGTCCCCATTTGTTCCTTTTGAAACTCAATTAATGGAACCTCTTTCTTTACCTCTTCCTCTCTCCTTCCGGAGTATTCTGCATAAAAAAGTTCTGCTTTCTCAATTGAATCAATTCTATGTCTCTGTTCTTGCCATGTAAACATTAATCCTTCTGGAATCAGCCATCTGTAATTCACCTCCTTTTTCAGTAGCATTTTGGTCAGGAATCGATATTCTCTTCTCATCTCTCTCACTCTTCTGGGTATTTGTTTTAAAACCACAAACTCTTTGTCTTTGTATTTCAGCGTCTTCTCTCTTGTCGCTTGTAATATTTGTGTTTTGATGGATTTTTGGGTAAATCTGATGTGAACTTCCCTTGGTAAATTATTTCTCATTGTATATCTTGTAAAAACTCGGTATATCTCGTCTACTCCATCCATCATCTTTTCCTCTGTTATTTCTGTTATAAAGCATCAGCCAAGTTTTCTATCATTATTGCAGCCAAATTTTGTCCTTTTTCTTCTTCTATATTTTGAAATCTGAGATAGAATTCTGACCTTTCCATCTCCCACTTCAGCATTCCACTTTTATCTTGTTCAACCACTGTTAATTTACTATCAATATTTCCAATCTTCTCCTCTCTTTGTTTACCTTCTTCTTCAATTTTTTGGAATCTCTCATCATACTTCACCATCATTTGTTGAATATTTCCCACTTTTTCATTGGTCTTCTCTATTCTTTGTTCAATAGTATCTGATTTTATCTTGAGATCTTGGATTCCTTGCATAATCATCTGTAAGGTCAATTTTTCTTGTTCTTTTTCTTGCTTCAACATAGTCTGAATTAAATGTTGTCCTCCAGATGGTGGGGAGGCAGAAGTAGAGGTAGATACGCCAGAAGGTATAAGTTTCCTACTCATTTTGTGATTCAAGACCTTCAAATTCTTTTTAAATTTTAATCTAGCTGGTAAAGTTGCCAATTATAATCCAAAATGGAAAAATCCAATAGTAAAAAGACCAATAGTAAAAAGGAAAAAATGAAAAAGAAAAATCTTCAGGTTCTTCTGGACCCTAATCCAATTATGAAATAAAGGATGAAAAATGGAAAGAAGGAAAAAGCCCAATAATAATAATAAAAAGAACAAAGGAAAAAGAAAAATTTCTTCAGGTTCTTCACACCTTAATCCAGTTAGGAAATCTCAATAATAGTAAAAAAAAACAAAATAGTCCAAGAACGTGGATGGAAAAAGCAAAGATCCCAATGGAAAAAGGGAAAAAAAGGAAAAGGAGAAAAATTCTGAGGCTTCCCCTTTAAAATGAAAAGCAAAAATAAGAATATTACTAAGCTTACAGTTTACAGAAAAGCTGGTAAGGGGGGGGGTAACACAACTGAAAAAAGATAAGAAAACACACTGCACTTTGTTTAGTTGCCCAAGGCTCTTATTATGACTCTCTTCTCCACAAGCTTCAAAGCCAAGCCTCAAGTGTTGAAATGTTGATAAGAGTCCAGGAAAGCACCTGTAATAATATTCTGCTGTGCTCTTCCCTCTATCTTATCAAGTTGAAATTTCCTTGAGAAGGAGTCTTTCACAGTTCTCCACTTCAAATAAAATATTTTCAAGCCTCTAGTTGGCAGTGTTACAAAGTTTCTTAATTCTCACCCCCCCTCCCAGAAAAACATAGTTTAAGTTTAAAAAAAAAAGAGAAAATACACACACACACACACACACATATATATTAAGAAAACACACACACACACACATATATATGTATGTATATATATAACCAAAGGGAGCCTCTAGCCTAAAAAAAAAATTAAGAAATCAAGAAGGAGCATAAGAAAATAAATATATATATGAAAGAAAATTCAGTCCGGTTAACTGCAAAGTCACGCTAAAGTCCAGTAAAAAAAAGAGTAAGAAAAAAAACCCTAAGCCTCACTTTGACATCTCCTTTTAAAAGTCGCCGCTCATTCATTAATTTTGTCAAAAATCTCACAGGTTTCTTCTTATATTCAGGGTGTCCTTTCAAGTCTCAGAGAATTAGTAAAAAAAAAAAAAAAGATTCTCACCCAGCCGACACACTTTCTCTTTCAGCCTCTTCCTTTCCGGAGCTGTCCTGACTTCAGCAGCTATGGGGCTGTCTCTCTGCCGCTGGCAAAAGGACTTCTCTCTGGATCAACCAGGGACTTTGCAGTGTCCCTGGGATCCACAGGGTATGCCCTTCACAATCACCATCTCTACGGAACGGTTTAGGTCCGTTTGGACTGGCCAGGGGCGAAGATATCGGCTGCAATTGTAGAGCTCGATTGCAGACCGTATCATTGCGACGCCAGCTCCTCCCCTCTCCCCTAATATCTCTTGTATCTCTTGTTTGCTGTTCATCTATCATAGCATCAAACAGATCTAAATGTTTGCAAAATTGAAAGAATTATAGATTAGTGGTTTTGGTATCTGTAAATCCCAGTTCTTCATTAGCTAATATTTCTGAACTTATATTTTATTGTTACAATTGTTTTAAATGATGAGCTAACATTTACCTGCTTTTAATATTTTACAAAGCTATATAACTCTGCCAATAATTATTCAGAGAGCTCAATCATATAACAATAAATACTGGAAATGCCATAAGAAAGAATATTTTATCATATGTGGTGGTTAAGGGGAAAAAACTGGACAAAATACATAAAAATATTCAGAACGACCTAAAAATAAAAACTGAACCGAACCCAAATATATTTTTATATTAGGTAGAATTCCAGAAAAGAAATTTAAAATGTCATAATTTACTAAGATATATGCTGATAGCTATAAGAACAAAACTGTCAAAACATTGGAAAAAAACAACTTTACTAATATCAGATTGGGAGACCAATTGTGGAAAATAGACAGCAATGGCACACACATACACATAATAGAAGTATAACCAAATTTAGCAAGAATATCTTCCATAGGTAAAGCACATTACACAGTAGGGCAAATGTAGAAATTTGGCATGTTTTTTAGGATGAAAGTTGTGAGCTTGATAAAAATATAATAGACAAAAGGATTTAAATAGATGCTATTTATTAATTCAATTTATATGCTGCCTATCTCACTGTTGAGCAACTCTAATGCTTACAATATTAAATAATTGTTAAAGTTTAATATAAAACAAGCATACATGGGCTGTGGTCAGCCATTGAAGAAATAAACAGAAAGGAAAGAAAGAATGTGTTACTGGAAAGTTTTCCCATAATGTTTTTATTTATACTTTTTCTGTTATTCAAGAATTATTCAACTCTTATTATCCAATCTAAATTTTATCCTCTTTGTATCTCACTATTCTAATATTATTCAACCATTAAAAATAGTTGCCTATTTTTTTCACCCGATTTCCCATATTTTTGTTACCTAGGAGACCTTTGCTCCAAATGTCAGGCAGCCCTTGCTAATCATTTCATAAATGACTTGCATTTTTTTTTCAATAATGTCCTTTTAACTTCTAAATCAGAGCTACCATATCTGGATTAGGGTCACTTAGAAGCATGAGAATTCCTTGGCCTTTGCGGTGTTTTTTCAAGACCACATTGGAAGTGCTTGGTGCCTATATAAAGATTGTCTACTGGGACAAAGGTTATGTCATATTTTTTTTCTCTCTTCTAGTATTCTGATCCCATACAGCCTCGAGCTTTTAATAAAATCCCTACCAGCTCCAATGAAAGCTCCACACTAAGAAATCTATTTTGTGTGAATAGTCAGCTGACAGGCTCTGAAATGTCAGGAAAACCTTTCCCTCAAAGGCAGCTTATGCTATTCCACATCAATTCTTCCCCATCACTTTGAACCATTACATATATTATACAACTATCTAACTGCCTTAGAAGAAACTGCAGAGGCCAAGGTAGAGCCCGTTCATGCAGACAAGGTAGCTTGGAAACTCTGCAAACAAATAAAGGCATCAAATCCCAAAAGCTTTTATGAATTATCTCAGCAATCTGTGCAGAATTTCACGGAAGTAAACAAAGTCTTCCATTTGCAGGTATCGATGGGAATGACAGTTGCTTTGTATTTCAAAAATTAGATGCCTGGTTTTTACATTTATTTTCAAGGAAGGACGGGATACAAACTCTTTGGGGGAACAATTCGTTCTGACACTTAAAGAACATTTGAAAGGAATGGAGGGAGGCCGATACTTATCTAGTCCTCAGGGAACCCCCTGCACTAGACAAAGACTGGATCATGTCCTAATTGGTATCAAGAGATGTCAGTAGGAATTTCAGTCACACCACATAGCTGTTCTAATTTCTTTGGGCTGAAGATAATATTTTCCGCTGACATATCTTCAACCAAAAAGGACAGATTTTAATTTCAACTTTAGGTTTTAGAATTTGTTTGAATGACATATTCACTTTACTTCATCACTGCAAGAAAGCTGAAGACGCCATTTCTATTGTTGATAGACATCTTTCTACCTCTCCATCATTTAATAACCCACCTGGTTGCCATACTGAGTCATTTTGGTGAAGTGGTTAAGAGCTAATCGAGGCATGAGAAATCATCAAGTGACTTGAATTAGCCCATCTACAAGAGTTCTTGTTGTGGGAATAAAACCATGGCAAGTGTGCATGAGCTCCTAGGGAATAACTGGGATACAAACCTAAGCAAATAATGAAATGGAAGGGATTTTCTCCTGGTATCTTTAATTAAGACCTGGGAAGCTAGGGAATCTACAGGTAGCTTGGAGGATTATTATATTATGAATGAGAAGGTTTTCCCAACACATATCTTGCTATGGAAACATTTACCCCCAAAGATCTGTAAAGCTCCCTCCCTCAAGATTTTTAGAAATCTTGAAAGACAATTTATTTAACCAACCCTTCAATCTTAGCTAGGTTTTATTGGTGTTCATCTTGTGAAAGAATTAATTCAATACTTCTCTTGGATTTATTTTTATAATTTTTATTTACATGCATGTTATAATTGCTTTTATACTTTTAATATGGAAAACACCCAGAGACTTTTGAGAAGGGTGGGCTATAAAAACCTGTAAAATAAATTAAATACATAATAAAGCTTCCCCACTTCCCTCCTCTGGATAATTAAATGCAGAGTATTATAAGGAAACACTGTACAGGTAATCCTTGAGTTGCAACAGTTCACTTAGCATTCAAAGTTAGGCAATAACCCCAATGAAGTATTTATGACAAATACAATATAGTTCCAAAATTATGAATGTTCCAGCAATTGTTCAACCTTACAGAAAACCACAGAGGCACTGCAACATTCACCCTGATCATTTCCACCATCACCACACTCCCCACAATTGCTTCCCCCTCCCCCATCCTGCCCCCGGACTCATTTACCATGTGATGATCTGTCTCCTCTCTGCTGTGGCTTCTTTGAGAAATTGCACTGCCTGAAAGCATCCCATCAGCTTGCAAACATTTTGAGCAGAGATTGGAAAGTTCTGGGCATTGTGATCTCATGGGACTTGAGGCCATGAGATCATGGCCCCCAGAAGCATCTAGTCTCTGGGCAAAAGGTTTGCAAGCCAATAGGACCAAATGAGGCAGCATGATTTTGCTATCCTAAAGCATCCTGTCAGCTTACAAATGATTTAATGGAGACTAGAAGCTTCTAGAGGCCATGAACTTATACAGCAGAGAAGCTGGAGAGGACACAGCTCACTAAATCTTCATAAGGTAAATAACCCAGTGCAGCAAGATTGGGGGGAGGGAAGCAATTGCATGAGGTATCTCAGTGGGATGGGGGAGGCCTTGGATGGTCTGAAACAAAGTGGCCTGTTTCATTGCTAGCCCCCGCCCCCCATGGCCTTCCCCACGCTGAGATACCTCATGTGGACATAACAACCTGCACATTCAATTAGCGAATGCATGGGCAAAAGCAGGGAGTGACCATGTTTGTTTGATATGATTCACTCCAATGAATCCTCAGATTACGAATATAGCTGGCAGGCTCCATTACATTCGTAACTCAAGGACTACCTGTCCAATAGAACTTTGCCCATGCATTGGGGACAATAAGGATGAAAAGAAATTCAAGGGCACTCGCATTGAGAATGATATTCACTCCATATTTGCTAAGAAACTTGATTTTCAAATCTACAACAGGTACACAGATTGCAGGTAGTCCTCGGCTTACAACAGTTCATTTAGAATTCAAAGTTACAACAATACTAAAAAAAGTGACCTATAATCATTTTTCATACTTAAACCATTACAGAAGCCTCATGGTTACATGATCATAATTCAAATGCTTGGCAAGTGGTTCATATTTATGACAGTTACAATGTTCCCAGGATCATGTGATTGCCTTTTGAGACTTTCTGACAAGGAAAGTCAATGAGGAAGCCAGATTCATTTAACAGCCATGTTACTAACTTAACAACCACAGTGATTCACTTAACAAGTGTGGCAAGAATGGTTGTAAAATGGGGCAAAATTCACAAAACAACTGTCTTATTTAGCAACATAAATGTTGGGCTCAGTTATAGTTGTAAGTTGAGAACTATCTGTACTGATTTTCAAGAGAGGAAAATTCCACCTGTTGATACAAAATTCAGGCAGCCGCTCTCTGTGAAATGCTGCAAACTCCCAAAGCCATTTCTGTTTGGTTTCTAAGCTACCATTTGCTGTATTAGTCATTTCTGTCTCCAGCCTACTATACTGATATTTTTATAACTAGTGTGTATTCACCCAGCCTCCCCGAATTTCTATTGTTTTCCTTTAGCTCTATTTTAATGCTGGGAAAGGAATACAATAATTTGGCTACTGCAAACATCACATCCTGTACAACAATAACAGCTGTTGTATTTTAGCTGCTTATCTCTTTCCCATTTATCACGTATGGGCTTCCTCTATGGTTCAGTTCATTCTCTCTTTCTGTGGTAAATTATAGCTGAGGAATGAAACATAATGCTTCAAGATTTACTGTCCCACTTCACTCAGAAATTCACCTGATGTAGGATGACAGTGGCCTAAGAAGTTCTTTGCTTCACTTTTGAGTCAAAATAGCATGTAAAACAGACCTTGGGAAGAGCATTAAAATCAAGGCAGCTGAGTACCATCTAGGTTGAGTTCTACAGGAGAGAGTTTTTAAGAAAAGTCTCAAAGGTGAGGTAGAAAGTAGCACCAACTCTCCTAGAAGAATGAAATATTTTGAGGAGAAATTGAGAAATATGTTTTTTTTAAGAGGCAGGAAACAGACTCAGTCTTAATAATCTTGAGACATCATGGGTGAATAGGCGGCAATATAAATTCAATAAATAAATAAATAATAGCACCTAGCAGATATTTTGTACTCATAAAGAAACACTGGGCCAGCCTATCTACAAAACAAAAGACCTTCTGCTCCAGAATGATGGGATTATCCTTCAGGAAAAAACCATTAAGCCACAGTAGAAATTGCCCAACACCCTTTCAGAACACAAGCCTTGTCACTGCATCACCCTCAGAAACTTAAACCAAACTTAGCTCAGACAAACACCTAGAATTTTTACCTTGCCTATAGAACCAGCTATGACCCCTACACAATCCCTACATGGCCCCATGGTAGTCTAACAACAGCCAATAGAACACATGTTCTTGCACAGAAACAGGAAGCTCAAGTGCAAAGCCTAAGAGAAGGTATAAACCCCACCTCAACTCCATGTGGTCAGCTACACCAGAATCCATGCAGTTCTGTTCATCATGAAACCATCTTTCCAATCAGCTTCCATGTTTGGCTACCTAGGTTCAAACAGTGGGTACATTTCAGAGAAGTGGCAGGACACAAGAAAAAGTTATGTGGGACCTACCCAAAATGGGCTCATGATAGATTAAACAGCCTAGGTCCTGACCCCGAATAAGAATGCTTCATAGGTTCTTCTTGGCTAAATATGGTCTTACTGATTAAGGATCTCCATAGAATTGAGAGGAGAATGTTGCTAGAACAAAAGCAATTACAGTACTGGATGAGAAATTTCTACAGATTGTTTTAACCTACAGGTTTCCCTTAAGATGAGGTCTTAGGTTTTGAAGGTACTACCCTGCAAATCTTACATCAGTGTTACTTCCCTAAGGAATCCTCCCAGGGAGCCACAAAGTCAAAATTATTCACCAGATACTGAAGATATGTGCAAAAATGTAAAACAATGCCACTGTTCTCATTGCTATTTTTATTTGTTAAAAATATGTTTTTTTTCATGAAAAAATGTTTTGCTTATGTTTACTTTTCCTTATTTTACTTATGTTAATGTCTAAAGGGTCTAATATTGTTATTTTTACATGAGTCAATAAATAAATATTTTATAAATGAATCTGTTTTAATTTTTAATACAGTAAATCTCAACTCTGTATAAACAGAAGCTCTTTGGGGTTTTCCCATCATTTTTAAAAGTGGGAAGGGATCCTAAGAACAAAAGGTTTATGAAACACTGCTTTAGAGATTGAAAATTCATTCATGAGTTTCTTAACTAAGGTTGTGACATAAAGGTCTGGAAATATACGTTTTGATCAATTGGTATTGTAATTTTCAGTTACAATAAAGCCAGATAGCAAACTATCATCAGATACTCCTAGCATCCAAGCTTTTATCATCCATGAATTTTTTCCATACAATGGAGAGATATCCTGGGCAAAGAGTCACGTGTCTTCCTGCCTCTGTTTCTGTCTGCCTCTGTGTGCGTGTCTCTCTCTCTCTCCACCCACCCCCACCACATACACGCACAAACACACACACACACACACACACACACTATTGAGGATTATTTGTCATAATGTCTCTTTTATCCTCTAAAGTTCTTGTTTGAAAAGAGAACCTCCCTGCTTTGTTGTTCATATGTATCAAATAGGAAATACTATTGACTGAGAAGATTAATTTTTTAAAATGCATATGTGTACTTTTTATAGAGGGTTTTTTGTGTTCAAGAATATTTTTTCCATCATATTTAAAGAAAGACAAGTAAATTTCACCCTTTAAATGAGGAGGGGGGAACACATTTGATTCTATGTATCAGACAATACCTTGCCATCGTTTTGAAAGGGTCTGAGGTAATTTTGTTTCAGCCAGACTTAAGCCCTTCATAAGACTGGGCAGCCATTCAGCTTTTCATGAATTGTTATATTATGTTCAAGTTTCTTTTGAATATTGTGCTGCACTGCTCAGGACCTACATTATGGTTTGCTCGGCCAATTTTTATTTAATCACCATAATAAACAAAATAATGGCTTAATAAAACATGAATCCAGCTAACTGAGTGACTGCTAAACAGAATTCATAACTGTCTCCAATGTTAGGACTCCGATATTTAAGGAAGGAAAAGCAAACACTGACAAATCTTATTAATTCTGGAATAAGAATTTTGTCTCAGGTTAACATGTAGACATTATAGGGAAACATCACTTTGGGTGGGACCTGAAGAGCTAGAAAATAT
This sequence comes from Hydrophis major, assembly GCA_033807585.1. Taxonomy (NCBI): domain Eukaryota; kingdom Metazoa; phylum Chordata; class Lepidosauria; order Squamata; family Elapidae; genus Hydrophis; species Hydrophis major. The sequence goes on from CM066328.1 coordinate 184,342,600, forward strand.
CTTAATTTGTATTTTAATCTTTGATTTTGAAATTTAATAAAAATATTGGAAGGTAGAAAAAAAGGAAAATAGAAACATGTTGGTAAGCATTTCAGAAATTAATTTCCTATACTTAAGTACTCTTCTAAGCCAATTCCAATAATGATAGGGATGTTTTAGCCAAGGTAACTTTAAAAAAATGAACTTAACAAATGCTACATGATGATGGCCTGTGTTATGTAAAGTGGCTAATTAGTGCTCTTCATTCACTTAAAAAACAGGTCAAAGAGAATAAATAGGAGATCTGTTTTCCTTTTTATTTTTATAGCATCACGTGGCTCGGTTTGTCATTGCTGTCTTCTCCTTTTCAGCTCTTTTATCTAATATACATTATTTTAGACTTTCAGATCTTCAGAGAGAATTTACTGAAATGGTTTGCTTGATTTAACTTGTTTTTAATTTTTGCATTCCTGGTTTCACCCTATTTATTGATATTCCAAATAACAAATGCTCATCTCATAGTAGGATTGTACCAATGTGGTAAACTCTCCATGCTCCAAACCTAAGTTGAAATGCCTCAAAGTTATTTCTCTTGCTATGTCTGAAAAACAACATTCAAGGCTAATGCCATTGCCAAAGTACATAGTTCAGAAACAAGCCTATTGTCAAAGTCTGGAACTGCTGTATTTCTACTCAATTATTACTCCATCTTATTTGAGCATGGAGAAATCAAGCAGATTTTAAACATTCTTTTTCCCAAGGACTCTTCCCTTCAATTACTTCTGTGAAAGGAGAAGGGCACTCTGCATTTTCTTTACCCAAGTCTAGAAACACAAACCTAATCATGTAAAACCCAGAAGAATTCCAGAAAAAATAGTGCACTTATGCAGTCCCACTTATGTGGAAAAATTGTAATGAGAAATTCCATCTCAAAAGCTATGCAGACATAAACAGAAAATGCAACAGTCATAAATGCAAAAAAAGCAAGAGAAGAATCAGAAGAGTCAGTCAAAGTTAGCTGCGTATTAAGCTGAATTGGGAGTTTTAAAGTAAAGGCACCAGCCATCCCACAACAGGAAGTCTGAAGAAGAGACCAATATGCTTTCCTGATGTTAGAATGATTCCGTTAAATTGTCACCTATTTAAGTGGAAGTGTTATCAGTAAAAGCCTGCCTCTCTGTGAAGGGTGTTGCTATGTTTAAACTCTTCCCTTTTAAAAATGACAGTCCATCAAGAAATGACACAGTAATTAAACCCATTTTTCCAACAGTCCTGCTCTTTTATGATGGGAATCATTTCCAGTTTCAACTGGATGGATCATTGAGCAAAAGAACTTTGTATTAGCTTTTTTGGCACATCCCCTAGTCTCTAATGTATTTAAGAGAGAACACAAGTCTCTCTCCATCCACTCATCCCTGAGCTGGCCCAAAACATTCCCTGCAGGGCGTTTGTGGTCTTCATTGCCAATCTCTATTCAGCCTTTATTGCATATATTCTGAGATGTTACGAACTAAGCAAACGCGTTAGTTTAAAATCCTAATAGTTTTACTTCCACGGCAGGCTCGTAATCCTGCACTTCTGATTGGCCCGCGAACAGCGGATCGTGATTGGTCACTTCTGGCTGATCTGATTGGCTGACAGCGGGTCGCCACTGATTGGACATTCCCAGCGCGGCAAACTCAAATTATTGGTTATTGTGACAGCAGCCAGCTCTATAAAAAGAACTGCTGCTGCCCCAGTATTTTGCTCTGTTCTGAAGTCACTAATAAAGAGTTGGAGTCACTATTCGATGCCTCATCTCCGTTCTTTGCGCCCACGCTCCAGACTTAACACTGGCGACAAAGGTGGGATACGGAGATGATAGAGCTGACTGAACACTCACCGAACGTTAACAGAGCATGTGGCTGAGACCACACCAAGAAGCGGCAGAATGACCAGCAACGCTATACCACCCGCTCCATTTGACCTGGCTAACGAAGACTGGGACTCGTATATGGACAGGTTCCAGATGTTCCTGGAGACCAACAATTTGAAAGATGCTACGCCTGGCAAGAAACGAGCTGTATTCCTGACCCATTGTGGGCCCGCCGTTTTTAAAATGGGAAAGGCACTTGTGAAACCAGCAGAAGTCAAGACAATGGACTGGGACAACCTCGTCCCAATCCTAGAGGCCCATTATGTACCCGCGGTGCCAACACTCATCAGGAGACACGAGTTTTACCAGAGGGACCAACAGGAAGGCGAAAGTGTTGGAGACTTCATCGCTGACCTCAGAAACCTAGGGGGACTCTGAACTTCCGGTTTGCGTGGCTTCAGGGCAACAGGAATTCGCGACAGCTCGCGATTCCTGCTGTGCTAGCCGTCGAGGTACACCCGATCCAGACGGGTCAGGGGGATATGGCTGCCCTGTAGGGACAGCTGAAGAGAGAGGGGAGTCGGATAGGGAGGTGGGGGTGTCGCAGACCCCCCCTTCTCCGGGAAAACCCCTTTTTCCCAAGGCGGTGGAGCGGCGGTCAGCAATGGCCGCCATGAAGAAGCCAGCAACCGGGTAAGAACTGTGCTGGAGGAAGTGTGAAGAGTGAAAGTTCTGTCTGAGCCGGGTCAAGTAACACCTTTTAAACTGCCTGGAATTGAGCTGCTTGAATTGCTGGAGGATACATTGTATCCCTAAGAAGAGCGAAAAGCGGCGGAGAAGCTGTTAAAGGGAACTCTTTTTTTTTTTACTCTCCCACCCCACGGAAAAAGCAGAAATATTTGGATATATTAGACATTGAAAGTGGATTGCTTTGAAAGCTGAAGCTAAGAGACAAAGGGATTTTTGGACATTGAAAAATTTAAGAAATTGGAAAATCTCTGCTGGAGGTATGGATTTTTGATTATTTAAAATTGTCATTGCAAGTGGGAAGGGAGAAAAAAAAATTGGAGCAGAAGCTGAAAAAGGAGGAGATTGTCTAGAACGTCTTTGTGGATCCCAAAAGAAGATATATGGTAATTGGACCTCTTTGATTAAAAATTAATCCAGAAAGAGAAAGAGAAGAAGGAAGAAAAGTATTAACTTTTGGAATTTTTTATTTTTTTTTAATTGCTTTTGATTATCTTTGATTAAAAATACTTGTGGTTGTTTTGGAAAAAGTTTCCCTTTTTATAATGGCATTGTTTGTGGATGAACTAGAGATTGAATATCAAAAATATAAAAAAGAAGATACTTTGGGCACTTTGTTTCAATTCTTAGAAATGGCGTTATGTTCTGTTGAAAAGTTGATTACGCAGCAGAAGGACTGGGACAAGGAAGAAGAGGAAGAAGAAGCCATCTTTGATGAACAATGGGTCCCTTCCGGAGAGGAGGAGAAAAAGGATAAGAAAAAGGGGATTTTAAGAATTATAAAAATAACCAAAAGAGAGAAAAATGAGCGAAAAGGTGGAGGCAAGGTTAGAAAGCAAAGGAAAAGGAGTAAGAAAAGCGATGGGAAAAAGCAAAGGGGTAGAAAGGGCAAGGAGAAGAATAAGCAAGAGAGAAAGGGGGGGAGGAGAAGCCTTAATGGGGGGAAGCAAGACCTAAAGAAAAAAAGTTTAGAGACAATGGGTGAATTTAATTTAGATTAAAAGAGGGATTCTGGAGGGTATATAAGATTGTGTTTTTATGTAATTTTAGAATCTTTTAAACAGAATCCCAAGAAAGATTGTAATATGTAGTATTTCTAAGTTAGGGTAATGAGTTATAGATGTTACTCCAATTGGTGTACAGGAGAAGTATAGTAAAAGAAAAAAAAAGATGAATGGATAATTGGAAATAAAACAGACAAAGAATGTTGTTGAAAATGGTAATAAGATATGGAAGGATATATATGCTTTTTTTTTTTTTTGGATTTTGTATATTGATAAAAGGCAATAAAATTTTAATTAATAAATAATTTGGATGGAAAAGAGAAGTAGGGACAAGATATGAAGTTAATGTTATATGAAATATTGATATTATAATCTGGAAATGTTATGCCTTATTGGTCTTTTATTATTATTTTTTCTTAGAAAAGAATTTATAAGCTGTTATGCCTTGATTCTTTGTGCATTGTTCTTATAAAACTGATAAAAATGGTTTTTATATATATCTATAAAAAAGAAAATGATAATAAGATATGGAAGGAGATATGGGTTGAATATGATGTTTGAATTTGTGTCTGTGTAAAGAGTTTTAACCCGGGAACAGACAACCTTCAGAAAAGATCTTTTAGTTTTGTTTATGTTTTGTGTTTGTATGTTTGTGTATTGTGTTTATGGTAAAACTAACAAAATTTGTTTTTTATAAAAAAAAAAGGAAAAAAGAATCAATAAAACCTTGGAGGAATGTTAGACGAGAATAATTTAAACAAGCCAGAAAGAAAAGAATATGATGACTATAAAATGGATAAATATGGAAGAGAAATGAAATTGAATAGGAGTAAAGAGAAATAATGAGAAATTTGCTGGAAGATATTTGTGTGTCCATATGGAGATGGGATAAATTGGAATTATGCTGTATAAAAATAATGTTTTGTTTGACTTGTAAGGATTTACAATGTTAAGAGGTTTTATGTGTTTATGTATTTAATGGTTAATGATGTGTTGTTTTATCTTTAAAATTAATAAAAATTTGTTTCAAAAAAAAAAAAAAAGAAACCTAGGGGGACTCTGTGGCTTTGCAAACCTCGAGGAAGCCATGAGAGATCGAATTGTTCTGCGCCTAAAAGACCCTACGACCCAGAGCAAGATTATGGCGAAGGGAGACATCGGCCTCGCAGATGTCATTGCCGATGCTACTGCAGCAGAAGCAACCAGGAAGTCAGCCGCTCGAATGCGCTGAGCGAATGCACCGCACCGCCAACTCGCCAGTGACCCTACGCCTTTATCTGAGAGGCACACAACTACCACCCACCATGAAGACCTCGAATCCTCATCAGAAAGCGAGTAAGAAGAGGTCAACCGACTCAGGTCAGAACGCGACCAGCAAGACAAGTGGAATCGTAAGCCTTCACACCAATGTGCTGGATTCGGGGGAAATCACCCGCGATCAGACTGCAAATTCCTAGACACACTCTGCCGCTCCTGTGGAAAGAGGGGCCACATCGCAAAGGCCTGCAGAGGCAAGCAAGGGTCCAGCCCAACCCAAAGAGAAAGTAATTTCCGCCAAACAACAGGCACCCCACCAGTAAATTGGGACCGCCTAAACAATCAATGGAACCACTACTACAGAAATCGAGCACCTGCCACTTCAACCAGACGGGAAGAGATCCATCAAACCATCACCATCAGCCACGCTTCATCCCTCGATGCAGGGAAAATCCGAGTGAAGGTCACAATTGAGAATCGACCATGTGTTATGGAAGTCGACTCCGGGTCGTCCCTATCGATGGTCTCCTGGAAAACCTTAAAACAGCTGATCCCTGACATCCGTCGCCAGGACCTCAGCACTCAAAAAATCATATTAAAAGACTACCAAGGAAACAGAATTCCAGTTGCTGGTTCCTGCCACGTCCGAATATCCTTCAAAGACCACACCGCAACCCTACCACTTACCGTCGTCGATCAAGATCGGCCCAGCTTGCTGGGTTTGCAGTGGTTTGCGCTGCTAGGAATTGAACTAGTGGGCATCAACCAGACCGGAAGCGATGACTGGGAAGCAGCCCTCGTCCAGGAATTCCAGAATGTTTTTACCGAGAAGTACAAGCAAGTACAAGGCAAGTACAAGGGATCCCCCATATTGTTCAATCTCAGACCTGATGTTGCACCCATTCGCCTTAAGCCTCATCAAGTGCCCTTTGCACTCAAGCCAAAGATTGATGAACAATTGGACAAATTAATAGCCCAGGGTGTGTTGGAACATATTGACCACGCCCAATGGGAGACCCCAATTGTACCCCCCATAAAACCTGATGGATCTTTGAGAATTTGTGGGGATTACCCCACAAATCACGTGCTTCAGCAGAGCGCTTACCCTGTACCTGTGGTCCAACACCTTCTTCATTCCCTGGGAGGTGGGAAAATATTCGCAAAATTGGACCTAGCTCAGACATAACAGCAGCTGCAGAGATGCAGAGACTGCAGAAGCCCAAACTATAGTCACGCACAGAGGTGCATTCAAGTGTAATAGACTCCAATTCAGAGTGAGTGTAGCACCTGGCATCTTCCAAAGTTTGATGGAAAGGTTGCTTCAAGGCATAAAAGGGGTCGTGCCCTACTTCGATGATGTCTTAATAGCTGCCCCCACTAGAAGCCTGCTAGAAAAATGACTCAGAATGGTCCTCCAGAAATTTAAAAACGCTAGCCTGAAGGTCAAGAAAGACAAATGTCAACTATGTACTGAGCGGGTTGAGTTCCTGGGGTACCTTCTTGACAAACAGGGAATTCATCCTACAGAGAAAAAACTGACTGCAATAAAAAATGCCTCAAGACCTAGGAATAAAACAGATCTCCAAGCCTTCCTGGGACTCATTAACTTTTATAACATCTTCTTGCCTCAGAAGGCAACTGTTGCTGAATCCCTGCATAGGCTCCTCGATAAGAAGGCTTCCGGGGTCTGGGGATATCGCGAAGAGTGAGCCTTTCAGCAAGTAAAAGACCCGTTAACTTCAGATGCTGTATTGATACAATATAATGAGACTTTGCCTTTAACCGTCACCTGCGACACCTCACCGTTTGGAGTAGGAGCCATCCTGAGCCACATCCTACCAAACGGTACTGAGGCACCTATTGCATTTTTTTCAAGAACTTTGTCTAAAACTGAGAGAAACTATAGCCAACTTGATAAAGAGGCTCTTGCTATTGTGTCTGCGATCAAATGATTCCATGAGTATGTATATGGAAGATCCTTCTCCATAATTACCGACCACAAACCATTACTTGGCATTTTAGTGGGAGACAAACCTACTCCCCACATTTTATCACCAAGAATGACACGTTGGTCAGAGTTTCTAGCTGCATACGATTACCAACTGCTACACCGCCCGGGAAAAGCCATTCCCCACGCTGACGCTTTGAGCCGCTGTCCACTACCAGAAGTCATAGACGACCCAGCTCCAACCCTGGCTACACTACAAATTGAAACTCTTCTTTCACCACTGCTGACTGCACAAGACATCGCCTCAGAAACAAGGAAGGATCCTTGTTTGGCACGAGTCCTCAGCTGGGTGGAAAGAAGTTGGCCTGACAACGAACTAAGCGACACCTTTAAGCCCTTCAAAAACCGGCAGACAGAACTTTTCTCCCCAAAAGGATGCATCTTGTGGGGAGACAGAGACATCATCCCAGAGAGACTACAGCATAAAGTTCTAAAACTATTGCACAATGGACATCCGGGCATCGTGTGAATGAAGGCACTAGCAAGGAGCTACGCTTGGTGGCCAGGTATAGATAAACAAATAGAAACCTGAGTGGCCACTTGCAGCAAGTGTCAGGAAACTCATTCAGCTCCACCAAAAGCACCACCAACGGAATGGGAAGCACCCTGAGGTCCCTGGTCCCGTATTCACATCGATTTTGTGGGACCTACCAAGGGGCATACATTTATTATAACAGTGGATGCCTACTCCAACTGGCTGGAGGTCCACAAAATGAAGAGCACCAACACAGAAGCCGTCGTTAAAAAACTAAATAGACTATTTGCTATGCATGGGTTACCAGATGTCCTGGTCTCAGATAATAGCCCCCAATTCACCACCCTGGCATTTGAACAGTACCTAGCAGATCGGGGGATACGCCATGCCTTGACATCGCCAGCTCACCCTGTGGCCAATGGTAGGGCTGAGCGAATGGTCCAATTCATAAAGAAAACTTTACACAAGATGGAGCAAGGGGAGATTGACGACAAGGTGACCAGGATGCTTCTCCTCCAACATATTACCCCAAACAGCACCACAAACAGAACCCCGGCCGAACTCCTGATGGGCCGGAAACTTTGCTTACATCTTGATCACCTGCATCCTGCCTACACACCAGAAAAGCCCTTGGGATCCAGCAGCAGGTATTGCACCTTCAAGGTAGGCGACCCAGTGTTTGCAAAAAACTTTTCCAGTGACCCATTATGGGTCCCTGCCACCATAACTCAACTTACGGGTCCAGGTTCCTACTGTTTACAAACTGCTGATGGGAAAATGTGGAAGCGCCACATCGACCAACTGCGCTCCAGGCTGGCACCTACCCCCGTCACAAACCCCGAACCTCAAACCTGGGGGGGAAGGGAAATCGGGGGGCTCGGAAAAGAACTAACATACAACCCAGTACTTGAAAACCAGCAATCAGCACAACCAACCCTGGGATATTCACCTTCCGAAGGAGAGCCAGGCCAGACGATTGCCTCACCACATAGCAGCACTGCGACAGCAGCAAATCCAAGGGATCCGGATGACATCCTTGACGGAAGCAGAGAGGATAACCCCGAGTCACCCAACAGAGAGGTTGGACCATCTGTGCCGCCAAGTTCATCGAGCAGCCCACCGGGACCAGACTCAGGGCAAGGACTGGTGGAGCAACGCAGATCAGGGAGACACGTGAAACGACCTGCCTACCTGCGAGAATACATCACCCCACCCCTCAAACGGAACCTAGGGGGGAGGGGTGTTACGAACTAAGCAAACGCATTAGTTTAAAATCCTAATAGTTTTACTTCCACAGCAGGTTCGTAATCCGGCACTTCTGATTGGCCTGCGAACAGCGGATCGTGATTGGTTGCTTCTGGCTGATCTGATTGGCTGACAGCGGGTCGCCGCTGATTGGACATTCCCAGCGCGGCAAATTCAAATCACTGGTTATTGTGACAGCAGCCAGCTCTATTAAAGGAGCTGCTGCTGCCCCAGTATTTTGCTCTGTTCTGAAGTCACTAATAAAGAGTTAGAGTCACTATTCGATGCCTCATCTCTGTTCTTTGCGCCCACGCTCCAAACTTAACATGAGACATTGTCCAGGGCTGCCAACCTTGAGTGATAGTTCGGAGTGAGACACTGCGAGGGAGCGGAGCGACCGAGGGGGGGGGATGGTGTGGAAGGGGGGTGTCCCCCCTTCCACAGTAGGGAGCTTTGACAATTTTACATTTTAAATGGTGCAATCTGATGCATACTTTAGTCATGATTTGGACATATACATACATACATACATGCAAGCAGCACCAATGTACTTGAACCGGATTTGTAAGATATTAATAATGCAGTTCACTGACCATGAATAATTGAAGTTCCTGACTTGTAACTGCAGTATTCTACCTCAACTGACTTTATTAGCTTAGTGATGTACTATAGACCACTATAGGATGAATTCAATGTGCAACAAAAAGACAAAAACCCGAAACAACTAAAGAGATAATGCAAATACATCAATGGGTATTCTTCTTTCTGTATCAAATACCATACTACATGCCAATATCAAATGCTATAGTCTCAGTCTTTAATTATACACTAACTTGTTGACTGAAATAGGGGTTCATAATTTCAGACATGTATAAACTAAACATTTAATCAAATAATGAGTGCTTCATATAAATACACATATTGTTAACTGTAAAACTCATCTACTGTATTCTGAAGCTTGAGCACAGTGAGGAAACAGTATATTATTTATTGGGTAAGTTTAGATTCTGAACTTAATGGTCTTACTGCTCTTTGGATGGTAAATTGTGTTAAGATTAGAATATGTTCTAGTTGAGTCAGGGCTATCCCAATTTGGGGCTGAGAAGCCTACTGGCATCAAAAAAAGTCCTTATTGAGTCCTTATCTAAGGGTTTGAAAATATGATAATAATGTAGTACAGTCCTGTCGATCTGGTGCATGGAGACCTAGGATTTAAACTCAAAGGAGAAAGAGGAAAAAGTGATTCCTTCATCCACTGCCAGAGATGTAATCCTGTCAGTCCTCCAACCTTTCTATTAAGTATTTTGCAAAAAAGCTGCCCAGCCCCTTTATAGATCAGCCTGGCGCACTTCTCGCCTTGCTGGTTTGGGAAGACTCTTTTGGATCAGCTAAAAGAGAGCATAAGGCGTGTAAAGGGGTGGTAATAATAATTATAATAATAATAAAATTTAAAATAATAATAATTTTATTCAGAGTTGTGTTGGATCTCTTTTTTTTGGGGGGGGGGGTTGTCCCATTCTTTCTTGGTGTTCTTTCTGTCCTTTTTGCTTTTTTAAATGGTCTTTCTCCCCTGGGTCAGAAATCCAGCCAGAGAAAATAAAGAAACATCACCAAAGATTTAAACACCAAAGGGTTAAATGGAAGCCACTCCGTTGGCTTTGCTTTCCATTGTTATTACTGGCCGAGGCTGTAAAGAGGCTTTGCCAGCCCCCTCGTGTCCTTCTTTGGAAAGCCTAGGGCAGCTGGCTTGTCCCAGAGGACATTGCAGAGAGGGAGAGGGCGGGGCAAAGTGGCTGCGAGCGCTCCGGGCGGCGAAGAAGCCTCCTGCTCTTCGCTTTCCTGAAGCGATAATGATCGGCATCGTGACAGTTACGGGACGCCGGCAGAAGGATTAAGGCGGGAAAAGAGGCGCGGTGGGGTGGCTGGGCAGGGCGGGGTGGCTGGGCAGGGCGGGGCGGCGCTGGGAGCTCATCCTTCTCCTAAGCTAAGGGGAATATTCGGAATATAATCAGAGAATGTAGGGATATTTTTGTACATTCCATGATTTTGGGGGTTTTGCGTGAGATTTTGTTTATCAGAGTGAGACAGTCAAAATTGATTGAATTGCGTGAGTCTCACGCTGATTGCGTGAGAGTTGGCAGCCCTGCATTGTCAAATGAAGTTAATAAATGGCATAACAGGTAGTGACGGGTTTTCTTCAGTTTTACTTCTACCTTCTTTCCACACATCACCAACCAATGGGAGAAACTTCCATCACTCAGAGTTCTGCAGCAGGAATGTGCTAAATCTCAAGCTGAGGATTTTATTTGTCTTCCTGAACTCCGTTTCCTTTTTACATCCAAAATTAAAATAAAGTGAAATAAAGAAACAAAGGAAGATGCTGGGGAAGACACAGCCCAGAGGGGAGGAAATTAAACGTATCTTGCTAGGTAGGATGGTTAGAAAAACCAAGGACATATACAAATAATTTGAGAGCAGGCAGATTAAAATAACAATGCATGGAAGTCAACCACTGAAAAATGACCAGCAGTCAGTCCACTAGAACAGGGCTTTCCAACCTTAGCAAATTTAAGACTTGTAGACTTCAACTCCCAGAATTCCTCAGCTTGACTGGCTGAGGAATTCTGGGAGTTGAAGACTTCCACAAGTCTTAAAGTTGCTAAGGTTGGGGCTCCCTGCACTAGAACACGGGTATCAAACTCGCAGTGTCACATTGCCGTCATGTGATGTTTCATGATGTTTTCCCCATTCACTGAGCTGGGGTGAGTGTGTCCTGTGCACGGTGCATCCAGCCCTCAGGCTGCCAGTTTGACACCCTTGCATAAACTTGTAAAAGAGGCAGAATATTTGAACCTAGGTAGCCACGTAGATAGGTTGGTAGACAAGAGTCTGAGGCTTATAGTTGGTATTCAAACAACAATCTGGATGAGATCTTATCTCAGGTCTTATACAGCCAGAAAACTGAAAAGGACTAGCTATTGGTCAACTGCCTCACTTTCTTCAACAATGGGGGAAAGAAATTGAAAATGGCAAACAGAGGGATATAGAACAAAAGCCTTCTCCCTTATTCACTAAACACTGGAATAAAAAAAATAAAGATCATAAGAAGAGACGTCACAAACAGATCATCAGCATTTCCTCCCAGATAAATACTAGAAACCAACTCAGTCATCTCACTGAAGCCAAGGGAGAGCTGGTTTCCAAAATAGGAAAGGGGCCATGGAGATAGCTCATATAAGGGGAACTTGGAAATACTGAGCACTATTAATGGAAATTGTATTGTATGACCATCGGGTAAAACTATGGACAACAGCCTTATAGCAGCCCTTAACAAATTTGGTGCAAATAAAGAGGATTTGGGGACTTGCATTCAGTCACCTGCTATTAGAACCAGCTGAACTAGCCATGTACAACAATCAATTTATCCCCCAAAAGCTAGTCTAGCCTCACATATGGTAGTGAATTATGAAAGATTAACCTTCTGCAGAAATGGGCTACATAGGTCTTTCAGTGCTTGTATTTTCCAGAACAGGAGATGTCTGGTTGCAATGTAGCCTCCAAGTTGGCTGAACCTTTGGCCAACTCATCACAAGCAACTTATATCTTAGAGTTTATGGCACAGTACTTGAATGTCATTAGAAAAGCATTTTGAAGGAGAGCTGAACCTTTCCTTTCCTTTTTTTGATCCAGTAGAGGGCAATATCGGCTTTTTTTTCTCCCAAACATTTAACAGCTTGACAGACCTAAAGTATATAGAACATTTGAAGCAAAACATAACATTTGAGAAATTATTGGGAGTTGTTTTAGAATCCCTGTCTCAGCATCATAAAGCAGTCGAGTCTTGTGGATTAGACCAGCATAGATATATTGCAACAAATAAAATTATCCCAAAGGAGCTTTTTCCAAAAAGATAGTTGGACTTTCTTTGTTTTTTTTTTCTTTGAAAACATTTCACTTCTCATCCAAAAAGCTTCTTCAGTTCTAACGAGCTGTGAGGAACTGAAGTACTGAAGAAACTTGTTGGATGAGAAGTGAAATATTTTCAAAGAAAAAAAAAACACAAGGAAGTCCAGCTGCCTTTTGGAAAAAACACCTTTGGGATAATCATGAACTGGAAGATTGATAATGGGGATTTATTCAAAACAAATAAAAGTATTTGTGTAAAATAAGCAAAACCTGAAGTTAAATAAAATTAATTTGAAATCAGTTGTATGTGGAAAAACTAGTAATGCTTCAAGTCTTTTTCTAAATAATGCAAATGGGTTTCCTTAAAATTCGTTTGTTCTTTACCAAAACCAAAACTCTGTGGCTTAAAAATATTTGTTTTGTGTTAATGTGACTTTAGGACCTGCAGCTGTTAATCCTCAGGACCGTCACAGATAATGCATTATTTCTTGTATTGTTGTTGTTCTGTTATCTTAAGGTTCAGTTATTTCACCTATGAAAATAATAAATATTTACTAGAAACAGAATAAAGGGATTTTACTGCAATATTTATGACAAGTGATCCCAAAACAAATTCCCTATCTAATCTACTTGGCCTTCAACATATTCCAGTCATAACTATTATAAAACTGTTTGGAAAAAAATAAATTCAAAAACAAAACTTTAAACCTGATATTGGGGGCTCCAGATGCTACCGAAGTGCAACTCCTAGTGGCTCCAGGTAGTATGGCAATGATGAGAGCTGCCAATTGCAGATCAGGAATGTCTGGAGGCTTAGCCCCAACATGCTGTCTTGTACATGATTGATTTCTTCTCCAACTGCAAACAGGCTTTTTGCTTTTCTTTACCTATGCAGACCCCTTGCTTATCTGGCCAGATCTGCCCTTACACTCATAGAAAGCTGTTGCCAATGGATAAGAAGACTTGGTGTGGTTGATAGATTTCAAAGAGACAAGGTTGTAGAAATTACTCCAGGGTTTATAAGCTTGGAACTGAAAATTGTTTTTTCTAGTCTCATCACCCAATTTACTGAGACGTGAAAGCACCCCTGGAAGGACCTAATGGTAAAGACCTAATTTACCTAATGGTAAAGGAGCTAATGGTAAAGACTGCAACGACAATACCATTAAAGCCAACCTCTTTAACACATTCTTTGGCTCAGTATTTGTAAAGAGCAATGGATCATGCCCAGCATTTCCTAGTCGAACCAAAAAAAAAGTACAATGATCTAATACATATCGATTTTACAGAAGACAATGTTGAAAAAGCACTATGCAATCTAAAACCGTCTCTATCTATTGGACTGGATGGAATATGTGCCTACTTCTTAAAAAAGCTATCCACTGCCATAGCCGAACCTCTAAGCATAATCTTTGAAAAATCTTTCAGGACCAGCTCCTTGCCTAACCTATGGTCACAAGCCACGGTCATTTCCATCTTCAAAAAGGGAGACCCCAGCCTAGTTGAAAATTACAGACCAATCTCTTTATGCTGCATCACCTATAAAGTCATGGAATCAATTATTAACCAATCCATTATCCTCCACTTAGAGACAAACAACCTACTTTCTAATAAACAAGTTGGTTTCAGAAAAAAAACTATCCTGTAATCTGCAACTCTTACATTGCAAAAACATATGGACTACACAACTCAATCAGGGCAAAACAATAGATGCAATCTACATAGACTTCTGTAAAGCCTTTGATTCAGTGGTACACAACAAACTACTACTAAAACTAAAATCTTATGGTATCTCTGGACACCTGCATAGCTGGATAGAAGTATTCCTGTCAAACAGACAACAAATGGTCAAAATTGGGAGCATCCTATCAAATTCTGTATCTGTCAACAGTGGTGTCCCCCAAGGCAGTGTTCTAGGACCAACTCTCTTCATACTCTACATAAATGACCTTTGCAATCATATTAAGAGCAACTGTGTTCTCTTCGCTGACGATGTAAAGCTATTCAACACTACAGAAAATACTGCTACCCTTCAAAAAGACCTCGACTATGTATCAGAATGGTCAAACAAATGGCAACTCCAAATCTCAACAAATAAATGCTCTGTCTTACATACTGACAAAAAAAAATCAGAAAATAAAATATAGGCTGAATAGTCAAGACCTTGTTGATGATCCAAACTCTGTCAAGGACCTTGGAGTACTCATTTCTAATGATCTAAGTGCCAGAGCCCACTGTAACTACATAGCCAAAAAGGCATTAAGAGTTGTTAACCTAATCCTAAGTAGCTTTTTCTCTGGTAATATCACATTACTAACTAGAGCATACAAAACATTTGCTAGACCAATACTTGAATACAGCTCATCAGTCTGGAACCCACATTACATATCTGATATTAACACAGTTGAGAAAGTTAAGAAATATTTCACTAGAAGAGTTCTCCACTCCTCTACTTGTTGCAGAATACCTTATGCCACCAGACTTGAAATTCTAGACCTAGAAAACCTAGAACTATGCCGCCTTTGGTTGGATTGAAGTATAGTATATAAAATCATACATTGCAATGTCCTTCCTGTCAATGAATACTTCAACCATTACAATACAAGAGCAAACAATAGATACAAACTCAAGGTTAACTGCACCAAACTTGATTGCAGGAAATACGACTTCAGCAACAGAGTGGTCAATGTCTGGAATACTCTACCTGACTCTGTGGTTTCTCCCCCAAACCCCCAAAACTTTAACCTTAGACTGTCTACTATTGACCTCACCCTTTTCCTAAGAGGTCTGTAGGGGGCGTGAATAAGCGCATCAATGTGCCTACCATCCCAGTCCTATTGTTTCTTTTTATTTTTCTTGTATGTATCCATTTCATGTATTCATAACTATGTTTATAGTTATACCTATTATCTTGTAAACGATTGACAAATCAAATAAATAAATAAAATAAAATGTAAAACTAACAAGAAAGTAATAAATAAGTTGGTCTTCCCTAACCTGATGCCCTTCAGAGCTTTGGAACCAAGAATTCCTCTTGTGCTGGACTAGTTGGGATTTGGGGAGTTTTTTGGGTTGTAATTAAATTGGATTTGTGTGGTTGAATATCTAATTAATCATTGTTCCGTGAATGAATAATCCCCCATTTTGTCTTTCTTTGGATAAGGACCTTGACCAGGATTAGGAACAAAATAAAGTTCTACTAGGCTCAGAATTTAAAAGTGGTTTTAATGTTGCTGTCAAACAGAATAAATATACCGAGTCATTCCTACTCTGAAATTCTCCCAGTGCCTAATTCTCCTAGTTCTTCCAAGACCAAAGATATCATAGAAAATTACAGGCTCTTCCTATATAGCGGCTTTCTTTCTTTGCGAAATCCAGGTCCCACATTACTAACAGCTACTCATCAGCTACTCAAATTATTACCCACACAAGGTTTTCTCCAAATGGATCAGGACTAAAATGGAACTGAAGCTGCTATTAAAAATCTATTGCACAATCCCTTGAGGGAAATCATTAAAAAAAAAACCAAAGGAAAGAAATGTTTCCCAGGTGGATTGCCACAATAAAAGCTATTTGTTGTGCCCACAGAGAATGTCTCCTTGGGCAGTACACCTCCATTTATTAAAATGAGTCCAACTTAAGTGTTTAATTTTGGTTAAATCATATCAATAGTCATTAAAAGGCAAACAAATGGCAAGGCAATTAATTGTTTTCGAATATGTATATGTAGAACAAGAAACCAAATGTTTCATTCTGTCTTTCTTTCAAGTGTTGATATAATGCAGTGATAGGGAAAAAATTGTTATCTAACAATTTGTTGTTGTTATTAGTTGTGAAGTTGTGTCTGACCCATTACAACCCCATGGACAATGCGTCTCCAGGTCACTTCATTCTCTGTTGTCCCCTTCTTCTATTACCTTCAATCTTTCCCAGCATTAGGCTCTTCTCCAGTGAGTCCTTCCTTCTCATTAGGTGGCCAAAGTATTTGAGTTTCAACTTCAGGATCGGTCCTTCTAAAGAGCAGTCAGGGTTGATCTCCTCTAGGACTGACCGGTTTGATCACCTTGCAGCCCAAGGGACTCGCAGGAGTCTTCTCCAGCACCATAGTTCAAAGGCCTCAATTCTTTGGTGCTTAGCCTTTCTTATGGTCCATCTTTGACAGCCATACATTGCAACTGGGAAAACTATAGCCTTGACTATATGCACTTTTGTTAGCAGGGTGATGTCACTGCTTTTTAGCAAACAACCATTAAAAAAACCTGACTAACCAGCTTTGTCTCTCTTTTCGTCAATGACAGATGTTTCCAGATCCCAAGGTCCCTTCTAATTCTGTGATTCTGTTCTCAATAAGGGCCATTAAATTGAGCTTTAATCCAGAGAATAGAGAAGCTATCTGATGTATCAGTTAAGGCATCAGGCTAGAAACTGGGAGACCATGAGTTCTAGTTCTGCCTTGGGCATGAAGCCAGCTTGGTGACCTTGGGTCAGTCAATTTCTCTCAGACCTAGGAAGGAGGCAATGGCAAACCACTTTTGAAAACCTTCCCGAGAAAACTGAAGTGACATGTCCAGGCAGTTTCCAAGAATTGGGCACAATTGAATGCGGGGGGAAATCCAGACAATATGTGTGTTGGAAAGTACTTTTCTGTTCCAGTAGGGGTGTACTCTTCCCAGAACTTTGGGTGCTCATTGATCCACTATTGTGTGAAAGGACAACAGTGGCCTCATTTTCAGAAATGCTTTTAGTCAACTTCAGTTGATAAATCTCTTTGTACAGGCAGATAGTTGAGCTCATGTTATGTACAAGCTGGTAGCCTCCTGTTTGGATCACTGCTGATTCTTACATTACAGAAGCTGCCTTTGATGGCTGGGATTAGACAAGCAAACAAACAAATAAATGCATTACGACATCCTTTTAAAATTGACATTTTATTTTGCTTTATTATTTTTTTGGCCTAGTGGCAAGTATTAAAATACGACTTTTTTCTGCAACAGTAGCCAGACATTTTCTGGCCTTCTGATCAGAAGCCAGTGGAAGAGCCACTGGCAATAGATAATAGTTTCAGCATTTGCATCAGTAAGCACATTTCACAATCCCTTTGAACTATTCTACCATTCATTCAATCTAGGAAATTGTTGCAGCTGTTTCAGCCACACGCTGAATTTATTTGCAAAACTTTTTATAATACATCAAAAGGCATCTATGGTCTCTTATATTCAACACATCTCCTTTTTTTTTTTCTGGCAAAAGTCTTCATGAAAACAAGATTTCTCCCATCTCTGATTTTCCTCTATAAACATGATCTCTCTCTCTCTCTCTTTTTTTTTTTAAAGCTGCAGAATAAATGCTTTGAAGAACTTGTTATATGACAAGTTTCAGCCTCAGGTCAATTTAGCACAAAGCTTTCAGCCTCCAAAAGAAAAAACAAACAGAATATTCTTGGTGAAAATGGGAATTAAATCTCATCACCCAATCGACTGAGTCATAGTGCTAATATATATATAATATAATAGGTTAAGGCAGTCTTCCTTAACCTGGTTCAGAGCTTTTGGGCTTCAATTTTAGCTGCCATTTTTACCTAGGGATATTATTGATGGGTTACATAACCATTAAATGGGAACAAAGGGGCCACAGTGTTTATGGAGATTCTCAGTCATCCAGGTCATGGTTGTCCCAAAAAGGTGCTTTTTCAAGAGGCAACTTAACTTCTTGTGTTTTCTCTGAAGACATTTAGCTTCTTCAGCTTCTTGGGTGAGAAGCGAAACGTCTTCAAAGAAAAACCAAAAAGTCAAGTTACTTCTCGAAAAAGCACCTTTGGGGCAAAAGGGCCACAGTTTTCTGTGCCTCTTTGCTGCCATCTAGTGATAATTTGGATTTCTGCAGCCTACCTAGCTTTAGTGCTTTCCCACTGTTCTCTGAGGAATCTGAGGGCTCTCTCTCATCTAATGCACAGCAGGGCAGATATGCTGCTTACAACTGAGCAGGGAGAAGAAACCAGCAGCGGATGGTATATTAGTCTCCAGCCAACAGAGATACACAGTTGTTAATAAAGCAATCCTAACCTCAGAACCTGTCTGATTGGGTAGAATACAGAATAACAGAGTTGGAAGGGACCTTGGAGGTCTTCTAGTCCAACCCCCTGCTCAAGCTAGAGATCCTGGCTTGTACCATTTCAGACAAGTGGTGTCCAATCTCTTCTTCAAAATCTCCAGTGATGGATCATCCACAACTTTTGGAGGTAAGTCATTCCACTGATTAATTGTTTTCACTGTCAGGAAATTTCTCCTTATTTTTAGGTGGGTTCCATCCATTGCTTCTTGATCTGCCTTCAGAAGTCTTGGAGCTTTGGACTGAATCCCACTTTCATTATTTTTATAAATAACACAAGGCACAGTGAATATTTATAAATAACATAAAGCACAGAGTATTATACCTAATACTCCTTCCTTTTCCTATTTTCCCCACAACAACAATTCTATGGGCTGGGAGAGTACAGAGACAGCTTTGAAAAAAACAGGTGGCACCACTGTAAAAACATCAGCTCTGAAAAGGTGACAGGAGTGAGAAAGAAAGTGACAGTTAGCCCACATTCATTCTTTTGGTATAGTGGGGAAGGTGCTGTCTTAGAAATCAGGAGATGGTGAATTCCAATCTTCTCTTAAGCATGAAAGCCAAACTGGGTGACTTTGGGCCAGTCACTCTCTCTCAGCCTAACCTACCTCACAGGGTTGTTGCCCTGTGGAAAATAGGAGGAAGAAGGGATATTAGGCATGTTGTCCATTGTGAGTTACCTATAAGTAGTAAAGATGGGATTTTTTTTTAAAAAAAAATCTAAATAATAAATAAAATAAATAAAAGGGAAACTATCAGATTTCAAGATTCTGTTATTAACATTATCCCCCTAGAAATTAGTCTGACCCCCACTCTGGCATTCTTTCATAAGGCCCTGACCTGAAGACGTGGTTTTGTCTGTGGGCCTGGGGAACCCAGAGTTCCCCCATTAAATGGTTGATTTGAGTGTGTGTTGTCGCTGAGGGAAGCTATGGGGTTATAATTTTATTACTTTTTATTTTTTTATTTTTTCTACATTATGTTTTTATTATCTGTAAGCCGCCTAGAGTCACTGTGAGCAAGTAAGCAGCTATATAAATTATCTAAAATAAAATAAATAAGATTTATAAAGTGAATCTGTTGGATAAGGGTTAAAATCTGTTTCTGGTAGCTGTTAATGACATTTCTTTTTGACCACGATTGTATGATGAGACCATAAAGATTTGTTTATAACTGGGGAGAGATTTCTTCTGCTTTGTTTCTTAGAGAAAGTGATATGTTTGGATTATAACATTTGATTTTTAATTAAGACTAACTTTTATATATTAATACCGTATCTCCAGTTACCTATAGAGAGAGATTTGCTAATTAGGATCAAAGGATATGATTTTTGTAATTTAATTATTGATAAGGGATGAGAATTACTGATATGGGAAGAAGAGGGTGGGTTTTTTTAGTTGAAACACTAGGAAAGGAATCCTTCTAGATTTGCTCCACCTAGTTGTAGCCAACTCTAGAAGCCTATGCTCATCTCTGTTTCAAAGGCCATCAAACCAGCTCTCTCTGAAGACATTTCCATGGTCATGTGGCCACCATGATGTTCATGGAGTACTGAAGTGCTAGACACGGTATTAAATTATCAAAATTGTTTATACTTGTCTGGAGGGAAGTAGAAATCATCTTTTATATTTCTTCTCTTTCTGTTCTTTTATTTTTTCTTACTTTTTATATTTTTCTTAGTTTGTCTTAGTATTGCATTTGTAAACTTTTATAAAATTATTATTTAAAAAAAAGAATTAGCTGAGTCTGGGGAGGAGAAGATGAAAAAATATGTATTCTGAAGGGCTCTAATAGTGTCTTCTCACTGAAAACATCTCAAAAAAGGCCTCTTAATAAAAACATTTCAAGAACTCTATCAATTTCTTTTCCCCATTGGGCTGCTTTTCTGTCTCAACCAACATTCATGCCTCATGGAGGAAAGCATGCTTTTAATACAATTCTTGACAGTGTTGGAAAACTGCATTGCTTTTCCACTTTACAGTGAAAATTAACTTGTGCTGCAAAACTGTAGGATATTTTTTTTTTAAAAAAAAAACCTAGGTTAGAAATATTGTACATGTTCCTAATAACTCAAACTAGCTGGTATCTATGTAGTTGCCTTTGGTGTTACATTTCTGGAGGCAACACCCAGCAGTAACCTAATTTGGAAGTTGCCACTGCGTGGATAACTCTGCTGAAATCATCTCTGTTATAAAACCTCAAGATATCCTTCTTCACATGGAAAATGTTACATTGATCAATAAAATAAACCATGCTGAGTTTTGAACGCTATTAGACTCTTGATTCAGTTCCAATTCTTGATTTGCCAGATTTCTTCTCCTGGGCAAAAAATATTTCTAGATTCTATTCTGAACTAACTCAGAAGTACCTGAGATATATCAAAGGGGGGAAAAAATGGTGGATGAAAGCAATGTCACACCACATGACACACATTCTGCCTTTGTTGTATGCGTGTTGTGATACTGCATGCTGTATGAAAGGAATGTAGCCTGCAGCACAACAATGCAATGCTGTTCTTGCCATTTTGACCAAGTGCTGGGTCTTCTGGGTGCTTGCTTCAAGGTCTTTCTCTGTTTTTTCTAGGTTCTGTCTGAGTCCAACACAACGCTGACTTAATAAATGGTCTGTTATAATTCTAAAATGCTTCCGACTTGGTACTTAGAAACCAAAACAGAGCAAAAAAGATGTAGGACAGGGGTGTCAAACTCAATTTCATTGAAGGCCACATCAGGGTTGTGTCTGATCTTGGGGGGCTGGGGTGGGTGTGGCCGGGGTGGTGTGGCCAGCTCAACATCACTTGTGTTGGGAGTGCCTGTGTTGGCCTGAGTGCTCTGCCACTGAAAATGGGCTCCCAAGCTCTATTTTATGCTGTGATAGCCTCCTTCAACCCTCTGCCAGTGAAAACGGAGCTTGGAGAGCCATGTTCGGCCCTCCCAAGCTCTGTTTTTGCTGGCAGAGGCGCCATGGGCCAGTCTTTCACTGTTTCCAGGGTGGCCCCACAGGTCAGATTTAAGCACCCCAGAAGCTGGATCTGGATCTTGAGTTTGACACCCCTATTGTACGACAATATTGCACTATAACAGTGGTGGCTAAACTTTTTGAGCTCCTGTACCAAAAATTGCATGTGTACCAGCGCACACGCACTCACATGCCAGCACCCAGAATGCAATGGGCACCCTCCCTGCCCATGTCCCCTGTGCATGCATGTGCAATCCCCCCCCATGCCCCCTTACCTGCACTGCGCCTCACAGCTGATTTTTCATCTGGTTTGAGGCCTTTTTCGGCCTCCCAGAGGCTTGGAAAAAGCCTCTGCAAGGCTTTTCAGGATGAATTATAGGCCCATTTCATCAGTTCCAGTATTATAGGAAGTGATGAAATGGGCCTATAATTCGGCTTAAAAAGCCTTGCAGAGGCTTCCAAGCCTCTGGGAGGCTGAAAAAGGCCTCAAACCAACCTATGGCATGCATGCCATAGGTTTGTCATCATGGCACTATAAGGTATCTTCACATAACTATAAGGATGGCAACTCTAAGAAAAGCATTGTTGATGAGATGATACTAACAAAGAAGACTATGTCATCAAGCCTCCTTCTTCCCAAGAATACCCAGTACAGGGAGTCCTTGACTTATGGTCACAATTGAACCCCAAAATTATGTTGTTAACTGAGAAATTTATTAAGTGACTTTTGCCACCATTTTATGACTTTTCCTGCCACATTTGTTGAGTGAATCACTGCAGTTGTTAAGTTTGTAATATGGTTGTTAAGTGAATCTGGCTTCCCATGACCTTGGGACACAGCAACCATCATCAATATGAACCAGCTGTCTAACATCTGAATGTAAATCATGTGACCGTAGGGATGCAACAATGGTCGTAAGTGTGAAAAACAGTCATAAGTCACTTTTTCAGTGCCGTTGTAACTTCGAACGGTCACTAAACAAACTGTTGTAAGTCAAAGACTACCTGAACCATCTCCTCAGACAAACTGATCTGAGTGAATATTCTGTCTGGATATATTCACGCATTATGCTTTTCTCTCTCCCTTCCCCTCAGGTCAGTGGTGGGATTCAATTTTTTTACTACCGTTTTTTAGGGGGCATGGCTTGGTGAGCATGGTAGGGGAAGGAAGGTTACTGTAAAATCTCCAGTCAGAGGTGGTATTTGCTGGTTCTCCGAACTACTCAAAATTTCCTCTACCGGTTCTGCAGAAGTGGTCAGAACATGCTGAATACCACCTCTGCCTCAGGTCAATTACTGTATGTGGCAGCTGAGGAACTCCATCACTCATATTAAAGCTGATGCTCTGAGCATGAGATAATTGTGAGTTCAAAAATGTATAAGCAACCATTCCTAATTAGGGTGATGTTTGAAAATGGGTTATGATTGCACTTGTTCCTGACATTACAATCAGATAAATTATTGCTAACTAAAATTCATCATGTTCCCTCTCAGCTTTGCTAAAAATATTCTCTATATTACTTCTATTGTGAACAGGGCTTTAAATTGCTGTCTGATGAGAAGGAAACTAAGAGATAAAGAGACAGCTTAGCAGGAAGTTCGAGTTTTATCAAGCATGTATTAATATCTGCAAAGTCTTGTCATAATCTTGTTTCCACCACCCACCCACCTACCCACCCACCCTTTAATATCCCCAAACTAAACAGTGGCATGTCTTCAGCTAAATGCTGATATGGATATCTATCAAATGACACAAAAACGTCATGTAGAAAAGTTTCAGTCCATGATGGATGGGTGAATGAATCACCTTGCCCAGACTCCTCCTTGTCATGCCTTGAGGGGACTCTTCAATTCTGCAAATGAGCCTTCTTCCCAGGCATCCCAAGCAACAGACAATTTATGAACTTGAAAGTTTGAAAACCTGTGTCAGCCAGTTGTCTAGTTGCTCAGATGGAGGCCTTTGCCCAAGGCCAAGAGTTTAGCTTGATTGATTCCATAAAGCTGATGCCATTTCAGCAGATCACTTTTTTGATCACTTCCTAAAGCACTTGCTGAGTCTTGCTGGTAACCCAGGCACAATTTCTTTCATCTCAGATGACAGCAAACACATTGCCTACACCAGAGAACTCCAAACTTGGCAACTTTAGGACTTGTGGACTTCAACTCCCATAATTCCTGAGCTAACATAACTGGAGGAGGAATTCTGGGAATTGAAGTCCACAAGTCTTAAAGTTTGAAGACCCCTGGCCTACACTAATAGTTCAAAACTATGACCTACAATCAAGAAGGAATTGCAATATCGTCCGTGTGGAATCTCACCTACCATTGTCAGATGGAAGCAGACAATCAAGGAGGATGTTGTGAACTAAAAGCTGTTGTGATTCAACATCAAAGGAAGGGAAGACATGATGCTTAAAACTTTCTAATCAGCAGCCACAGATCTGTCCAGGAGCTTTTAAAATGCTCAAAGACTTGGAGGGTGGAAAAATTGAAACTTTGATGTTATATATGCTGATGGCAACAAGATTACTTTATGCACAAAAATGGAAGGGCACTTTGATTCCCACAATAGATGAATGGCTGCAAAAATTGATGGACTTAGCAGAGATGGCTAAATTGACTGCTTTGATTAAAGAAAAAAAAACACCATACAATTATTTTTGTTTCTACTTGGAAACCACTTCTGGACTTTATGTTTGAGATGGAAAAAAAATGAAATTTTGATTTTGCATTTTACCAATAGGTTTGCTGTTACAGGAATTGCTAGTTTATATTATTATATAGAAGTCAAAAGTTGAGGTTTGATGCTATTATCTTATACTACTGCACCACAGGAAGTCAACATCTTTTCTTTCCTTTTCCCTTTTCCTTTCACTTTTCCCTCCCCTCTTTTCCTACTATTTTATTTTATATTTTTGTATTTTATATTACAAACTAATAAAAAAAAATGCTCGAGCACAGGTCTTCTTGCATTTTTAGCAATCTCTGTGTATCTGTCCGCTTCTTTGTGACATCCACTAGTGGAAATTCTGAGTTTCTCTTGGCACTGTTCCCCATCCACGACTTTATTTCTATCCTAGGATAATCTTCTTTTTTCCTGAGCATGCAGACGCTCTCTGCTTGTCTCTCGTTACTTCCACAGGACCATCACACTTCAAAGGACTACAAAGGGCTTCAGAATCATACGATACAGGTCCCTACTTCTAAGCACATCTCCATTTCGATTGGGGCAATGATGGGATGATCAAAGCTGTACTAAACCAAAAAATGCCTTCAAAGTACTGTGCATTACCACTGAGCAGTTTTAACTTTCAAAGATAGGGTACTTCTACATTGATCTGTTCTCTACTTTTCTTCTTCCCACTCCTCCACCCAAAAATCTTTAAATAGAGAGAAAATATTATGTTAAATGTGAAAGCATTAATCCTGTCCCATTGGATCAACAAGGGTGGAATGGCCAGAGTACTGTAACTAGTCCACTCCAGTTGTTCTCTAGTGCATTCCAGTTGTTCCAAGAGACCCAACCAAAGGGTAAGTCATGTTTTATCTGCTAAGGGAGGCAATGTATAGATTTTGTGTAGAAGATATTCGTCTGAAAAAAGACAGTCGGCATGACAATGGAAATCTAGTGGACAGGTGTCTGGGTGCCTGCAGATGTATACGTATGTATGGGTAGGCTTCAAAAAATTTAGCAACAGATTCTCTGCCCAGTTGCTGGGGGCCCAAGGCCAGGGTGGGCTTGGCCTAGTTGGTCTCCTGCACTATGGCGGTGGCGGGTCATTTTTGCCCTCCCCAGGTTCCGGGAGCTTTCCTTGAGCCTCTGAGAAGGCTCCAGAGGCTCTCTGGAAGCAAGAAACGGGCCCATTTCCGGCCTTCCCCAACTTCCAGGAGGCCCATTGTTCACCCCGAGCCTCCATACGCACCCTGTACTTACCTGCATCCAAAACGGGCTGCGTGGGGACTCCTGGGAGTGGAGGGGCAGGGTAGGTGGGGCCAGCCAGGAGTGGGATTTGGGGTTCTCTGAACTGCACAGAATCAGGGGCTCTCCCAAACCCCCGCAAATCCCCAGCAGCCCATCCCTGCTAATAGCCATTATATTTTCTACAATGAATAAAATATATGACACTTGCCTTAGCAAGCTACATGTTTCTTTTTATTTATTTATTTATACATTTTTCTTTAACATGCATACATGCTTAGTAAATAGTGTACTGTCTAGGTCAATTTACAATAACAACAACAACAACAATAATAATAATAATAATAATAATAATAATAATAATAATAATAATAATAATATTTACTTGTGTATAATGGTATTCTTCCAACTTCTAATTTCTACCTCTATTATCTAACCATTGGTAAAACAAATCCCATGTTGAAAAATATTCTGTAGCTTCTTTATCCTTTACCTTTAATGTTAACCTATTCATTTCCGCACCATCTCATATTTTTTAAATTATATTTTCATCTGTAGGAGCTTCCTCATTTTTCTAGTGTTGTGCAAATACAATTCTCGCTGCTGTCAAAACGTAATATTAAATATATGTTCCCTTTGTCATATTTTTTCTGGTAATATACCTAACAAAAATATTTCTAGCTTCAAATCTATGAGGTGACCAAGCTACATGTTTCTCTTAGCCTTCTCTTATCACAGAAAGGATTGGATAATCCAACCATTTAGCAATATCCCAATAAAAAAATAATACAAATGGATGGTGGAAATGTTTTCAGAAACCTAAGGAATGGAGGAGTCCACAAAGTATCTGAGAGCATGGTTAGGTGGCAGTCAAAAGTCATATTTTAATTACTGTACCACAGCTTCACTCAGCTGGAATTTCATTTTAAGTAATGCAATCAGCTTGAAGATTCAGATTGGTAGAATATTTGTGCTAGATCTGCCTTGCCAAGCTTTGGACAGATGCCAGGTTTATGAAATGCTCCTTGGGGAAATACATATGTCCATTAATCTCAGGGATTTTAACATTCGCTGCCTACTGCCATAATCATCATATTTATCCATGCTTCTGTGACTATATACAGGGACAGTCTTGAGAGACTGTATAGATCATTAAAAAAAGAAGCATAATTTCAGAGGCAAATTTCATGATTAGTTTCTCTGCATGATTCCTTTATATTGGAGGTTGAAGCCTTCTGGATGGTTATGTGAACATTCCCAAGAGTTTGTCCATTTTGAACAATGATTAATTGTTCAGATGACCCCTTATAACTGAAAGGAAATGTATTTACAGCAAATACTTGACAGAGACTCACCACATCTCTAACAGGAGGAGAGACCAAGAATATCTGGATAAAACTAGAAATCTCCTAAGTAAGGTTCAAGCAAAACAATAGATGAAAAAATGGCCACAGAGTCAACCCATAACGCATTCAATCTTCAGCCTTCTCCCCCTGAAGGTCAGGAGATCATAAGGCACGGAAGAGTCAGTGCCATAAGATCTATACCTCCAACATTATTGAGAAATATTAAAAAAAAATCTTAGATGCAATTCCATTCTGCACATTCTATTATGCTTTTAAAAAGCCTAAAAGGATAATTAATTACATTATATGTAGCGGGGTTACATGTGACCTGACAGTATCCCAGCCCTCACAACCTTCCCACCTCCAAATGTATAAAGCCAAACATGGTGGCCCTTTCTCACTTCGGTAACCTAGGGAGAATTTAAGGAGCTAAATTGGTGCCATGCGGATTGTTTAAGATGCTCATTTCACCCCTTAAAATTCTCAAATCTCTCAAACTTTTCAGAGCTGTGATGTTCAGCCAGCCGCAAATTGCTATGTAACCCTTGGTGCAGTCCAACATCATGTACTTCTCCATTAGAAAATTGTACAAGGCGAATTCACACCTCAGGTTCCATTTTTATTAATTGGTATATGTCCTTTACTTTCCATTTTATCAGTACAAAATACAATTAAATACTAAGAAGCTCAATTTCTAGATGTAGACTGTCTTTATTAAATATTTATATTTTTCAGGGAATGATTTGACATATCTTATGTGATACACAGAAGTCTTCTTGTTATTGAATACTTCATGTTATTGAGTACTTTTTCCAGCATAAAACACAAAGGATATGAAAAGGATTACTTTCCGGTACTTGTTTAATTTTTAATTATTATTATTTTTAGAAAGAAAGCTTTAAGTAAATGCACATGCTAAACACTAGGTCATTTTCTTGATGCACAAACAGTGTGATAATATATTAAATGAAATAGGAAGGGTGTGGTTTTTTTGTAAGGATTAACAGGTGGAGAAATCTTCATAAACCAGGATCCAGGATTGATTTCATGGAGACTTTGTAACACAATTTATTTTCATTTGTTTTTGATGTGGATAAAATTGGTCATACATTAATGAGATAATCATGCTAAGTGATTGTTTGTATCTAAGAAGTAAAGCATCTGGTTTCTTTATTTGTTCTCAGTCCATTCCTTGAAGCAAGTCAAAGTGCCATTCTGCATTTGGAAGATTAACTGTTTTAATCTGGTCTGACCAATTTTTTTTTGTTTTTTGAGATCATCACCAGACCCCCTTCTCTGAAATTCCTATGTGCAGCAGGGCCTTTTTCTATGTTAGATTTTTATAAAAATCTGGATGAAGTCACAGCACTGTGTTTTGGTGGTGATGGTAGTGAAATTAAGTATCATTTTAGAAACAGCAATAGCACTTCGATTTATATATTGCTTCATCGTGCTTTATATACCAGTTTACAGTGTCAGCATATTACTCCCAATAATCTTGGTCCTATTTTTACCGACCTCAGATGGATGGAAGGCTGAGCCAACCTTGAGCCAGTTGAGGATTGAACTGCTGGCAGTCAGAAGAATTAGCCTGCAATACTGCATTCTAACCACTACCCCATCCCAGCTCTTAGAAAGATCTAAGAAAAATCTTACATTTCCAAATTGTTTAAAGCATCAAACTGAACTTCAATCCAAAATTCCCTCAGTCTATTCCAAATCCACCATACACACAATTCTTGTATTCTCTCTCTGGCAGTAATTAATCAGCCCTTTGTCTGATTCTTGTAACTTTCCTTGATCTACTTTAATTACTCTGATCACTTTGGTCTATGGTTTCAGAGTTTAGTTGTTCTTGGCTCAACTTATTTTATTGTTAGGGCTAAATTAGGGACAATAATTCATTCTGGGGAAAATCTATGTGGTTGCTAAGAGCCAATGCTGATTTGATGTCACATAAGGGGAAAAAAAGTATTTGAAAGAGGGGATATGATTTTTCGTAATAAATACTTAACCACTTTATGCAAATACTATAGAGAAAATGTTACTCTTTTGTGATAAAATACAAGTCTTTTAGTTCTTGGAAATTTTTCTCCATCCTTTAAATTCCACTTTGTTTTATAAAGTATCTACTAAATGTGGTTTAGTTGACAGGACAGAGAAGACAGGATTCATAGATTATCTCATCCAAGAAGCTCACTTACTCTATATCTCCCAAGATTGTTAAGTCAATCTTGAGTCTATACACATTACTATTTAAGGATGGACTGAGGAGGAAGATGCTTAGACAAATCCTGTCCTCAGTCGCTATAACTTTTGTTATGAACTAATAAAGGCGTTTAATAAAGTTTTAACAACCTTAAGAAAAAACAAGGGTTCTAATCCTGCACTTCTGATTGGCCGATAATAGCGACATCGGATTGGTCCTTTCTGGGAAATCTGATTGGCTGTTAACGGGCCAACTCTCATTGGTTCAAGGGTTTAACACTTCCATGTTTTTCATTGGCTAATAGGACAGCAGCCAACCCTAAAAAAGGGCTGCTGCTGCCCTAGGTGGTTGCTCTGTTCAGTATGCTTAATAAAGAGTTGAAGTTCACTGTTCACTGCCTCGTCTCCGCTCCTTGCACTCATGCGCAGAACTTAACATTGGTGATGAGGATGGGATGCGGAGACATCAGAGCTGACTGAACACTTACAGAGCACCAAACAGAGCACGTGGCTGAAGGCGCATCGACAACGGAAACCATGTCCAGTGGCGCCATACCATCCGCTCCATTTGACCTGGCACAAGAAGACTGGGACACGTACATGGACCGGTTCCAGATGTTTCTGGAGACCAACAACTTGAAAGACACAACTATGGGGAAAAAAGCGAGCAGTGTTTCTGACCCATTGCGGGCCTGCCGTCTTTAAGATGGCCAAGGCACTAGCGAAACCAGCTGAGGTGAAATCCATGGACTGGGACGTCCTCGCGCCCCTTCTATGGGCCCACTATGCACCCGCTGTACCAACGCTTGTCCGAAGACATGAGTTTTATCAGAGGGACCAACGGAAAGGAGAGAGCGTCGCAGATTTCATTGCAGACCTCCGGAACCTGGGAGGTCTCTGTGGGTTTACAGACCTCGAAGAAGCTCTGAGAGACCGAATAGTTCTGGGATTAGATGACCACATGGCGCAGAGCAAGATCATGACCAAAGGGGACATCGATCTTGCCGATGTCATCAAAGACGCTACTGCACCAGAAGCAACCAGGAGGTTGGCTGCCCGAATGTGCCGCACCAACGCACCGCTCCGTCAACTCGCCAACGATACCTCACCTCGCCTAGAAAGGCACACAACAGCGACCCACCATGAGGACCTCGAATCTCCATCGGATAGTGATGAGGAGGAGGTCAACCGGCTCCAGTCTGAACGCGACCAACAAAACCCGCATAATCAAAGACTTCTGCGCCAATGCACGGTTTGTGGGGCAAACCACCCGTGATCAGAATGCAAATTCCTCGACGTGCTCTGCCATTCCTGTGGGAAAAGAGGCCACATTGGGAAGGTCTGTAGAAGCAAGCGAGGATCCAGCCCAAATTGGAGAGAAAACAACTACCGCCAGACCACAGGGAATCGTCCTGTGAGTCAGGAACGCATGAACCACTCCTACAGAAATAAAACACTTGCCACTTCAACGAGACGGGAAGAGGCACACCAAACCATTACCATCGGTCACGCTTCATCGTTAGATGCAAAGAAGATCCGAGTGAGGGTCGCCATCGAGAACCAACCTTGCATGATGGAAGTCGACTCAGGGTCGTCCCTCTCGATGGTTTCCTGGAAGACCCTTAAACAGTTGATACCTGCCATTCGGCATCAAGACCTCAGAGCCCAAAGAATTATACTCAAAGATTACCAGGGGAACCGAATTCTGGTCGTCAGCTCCAGCCAAGTCCAAGTATCATTCAAAAATCGTATTGTGTCATTACTGCTGACAGTCATCGATCACGACTGGTCTTGTTGGTTAGGCCTTCAATGGTTTGCCCCACTCGGGATCGAGGTAGCCGGCATTCACCAAACCAGAAGCGACGACTGGGAGGAGGCCCTCGTCCAGGAATTCCAGGACGTCTTTACAGACAACCTAGGCGAGTACATCATTTAATCTTAACCCTGAAGTAGCCCCCATCCACCTTAAGCCTCGTCAGGTACCTTTTGCCCTAAAACCAAAGATCAACGAGCAGTTCGATAAATTAATAGCCCAGGGTGTTTTAGAACCAACTGACCATGCCCGTTGGGAAACCCCAATCATAACACCCATCAAACCGGATGGATAGTTAAGAATTTGTGGGGACTACCGGGCCACCCTCAATCACGCCCTTCAACAGAACGCTTACCCAGTGTCGGTGGTTCAACACCTTCTCCATTCCCTGGGGGACGGAAAAGTTTTTGCTAAATTGGATTTGGCGCAGGCATACCAACAACTGCCTGTAGATAAAAAAACCGCGGAAGCACAGATGATCATTACGCACCGAGGCGCTTTTAAATGCAACCGACTCCAGTTCGGAGTGAGCGTGGCCCCAGGGAATTTCCAAAGTCTGATGGAGAGACTTTTGCAAGGGATCAAGGGGGTCGTGCCATATTTTGATGACATTTTAATTGTGGCCCCAAATAGAGAAGTACTAAAGAGGCGTCTTAGAATGGTTCTCCAGAAATTTAAAGACGCCGGCCTAAAGGTTAAAAAAAATAAATGTCAACTGTGTACAGAGAAAGTAGAGTTCCTGGGCTACCTAATCGATAAGCAAGAAATTCACCCAACTGATAGCAAACTAAGAGCGATCAAAAACGCCCCAAGACCCAAAAATAGGACAGACCTCCAAGCTTTCCTGGGCCTCATTAACTTTTACAACATCTTCTTGCCCCAGAAGGTGACCATGGCTGAGCCCCTACATAGACTTCTCGACAAAAAAGCCACCTGGGTCTGGGGACACTGAGAGGAGTACGCATTCTGACAAGTGAAAAACTTACTAACCTCTGATGCTCTTTTAATGCAGTATAACGAGACTTTGCCTTTAACAATTACATGTGACGCATCACTTTTTGGAGTAGGAGCCATTTTAAGTCATGTGTTACCAAATGGTAGTGAGGCTCCTATTGCCTATTTTTCAAGGACCTTATCGAGGGCTGAACGCAACAATAGCCAAATTGACAAAGAGGCTCTTGCTGTTGTATCTGCTGTGAAACGGTTTCATGAATATGTGTATGGATGAGCTTTTACTATTATTACCGATCACAAGCCTTTGCTGGGGATTATAGAGGGAGACAAGCCAACCCCCTTTATATTGTCACCTAGAATGACTCATTGGTCGGAGTTCTTAGCTGCGTACAATTATAAATTGCAACACCGCTTGGGGAAAGCCATTCCCCACGCTGATGCATTGAGCCGTGCCCCACTTCCGGAAACCGTCGACGACCCAGCTCCAACCCTCACGACACTCCAGATTGAAACACTACATTCACCGCCACTAACAGCCAGAGACATCGCTATCGAAACGAAACGAGATCCTGTCCTGGCATGAGTTATCAGCTGGGTCGAAAGAGGATGGCCAGTAAAACAAACCCCTGACAACTTCACCCCTTTCAGAAACTGGCAAACAGAACTTTTCTCGCAGAAAGGCTGCATCCTATGGGGAGACAGAGTCGTCGTCCCAGAGCGGTTACAACGAGCAGTTTTGAAAGCATTGCATGACGGCCACCCCGGCATCGTGCGTATGAAAGCGCTCGCACGAAGCTACGCGTGGTGGCCGGGCATCGATAAGCAGATCGAAGCCTGGGTGAAGACTTGTCTAAAGTGCCAAGAAGTCAGCAGTGCCCCACCTAGAGCAACTCCAACGGAGTGGGAAACCCCCCGGGGGCCGTGGTCCCGCATCCACATTGACTTTGCGGGACCTATTAAGGGACATACGTTCCTCCTAACAGTGGATGCCTATTCCAACTGGCTCGAAATCCACAAGATGAAGACTACTACAACCGATTCAGTCATCTGCAAATTAAATAAACTATTCGCAACACATGGGCTGCCAGACATTCTAGTCTCTGACAATGGACCCCAGTTCACCGCCCTGGCATTTGAACAATACTTAGCGGATCGGGGTATCCGCCATGCGCTAACCTCGCCAGTGCACCCTGCGGCCAATGGCAGGGCCAAGCGCATGGTCCAATTTGTTAAAAAAACTCTCCACAAGATGGACTATGGGGACATTGACGACAAACTAAACAGAATACTCCTACTCCAACACATCACCCCGCACAGCGTCACCAACAAGACTCCAGCTGAACTGTTGATGGGACGCAAACTCCGTTCCCACCTCAACCGTCTCCACCCATCCTACGCGCCAGAGAAACCCTGTGGCTCTAGCAGAAAATGCCGTGAGTTCAAGGTAGGCGACCTAGTCTTCGCTAAAAACCTTTCCGGCAAACCATTATGGGTCGAAGCAACCGTAACCCAAACCGGGCCCAGATCGTACCGCATGCAAACATTGAATGGAAAGATATGGAAACGCCATATAGATCAGCTTCGCTCTAGGTTGCAACCCAGTTCCCACGACTCCTTTGACTCTCAAACTGAGGGGGGAGGGGATGTCGAGGGAACCGAATTCGAGATGGTGGAAGGCGAATTCGAAGGAAGTCAGCAGCCCGGCGCGTTACATGAAGAAGAATCAGGAAGGGGGGTTGCCTCGCCACAGAGAAATACCTCAACGGAGGCGAGCCCGCAGAGACCGGAGGACAACAATGACAGAATTAGCGGCGCCGAGTCGTCCTGTGAGGATGCGGAACCGCCTATACCAGATAAATCAAAAAACGTTCCACCGAAACCGGACTACAGACAGGAACCGGTGGGACAGCGCAAATCTAATAGACAGTTGAAACAACCTGCATATCTACGGGATTACGTCACAGCACCCTTCAAACGGAACCTCGGGGGAAGGGGTGTTATGAACTAATAAAAACGCTTAAATAAAGTTTATCAAAAGCTTAAAGAAAAAGCAGGGTTCTAATCCTGCACTTCTGATTGGCCGATAATAGCGACATCGGATTGGTCCTTTCTGGGAAATCTGATTGGCTGTTAACGGGCCAACTCTCATTGGTTCAAGGGTTTAACACTTCTATGTTTTTCATTGGCTAATAGGACAGCAGCCAACCCTATAAAAGGGCTGCTGCTGCCCTAGGTGATTGCTCTGTTCAGTATGCTTAATAAAGAGTTGAAGTTCACTGTCACTGCCTCGTCTCCGCTCCTTGCACCCATGCGCAGAACTTAACAGCTTTACCTTCCTCTTTCAAACTAATGTTTACTCACCGTCCCTTGAATTCAAGGTTATTGGCTGGGGAGAATTGGTGCATTCTGGATCCTGTTGATTAGGCAGTGTCATCTTGCAAGATCCAGTAAACTAAGGCTGAATCAGAACCTGATTCAGCCTTAGAACAACAGTTATGAGCTGGACATAGGTGTTTTTCAAGCATGAAACATTTCAGATTTGTCCGCAAGATGCATTTATCAGTTTGCCATAGCAACTGCCTCATACCTAACAGTTTCCAGAATATTTCTGCTGCATCGTTTTCATTTGCTAGGCATAGATAATGTTAGTGAAGCCACAATATATACATACAAGAAAAGGAGGCTTATGTATGTATGTACCCCCAAATAATTCCAGCTAATATACAGAAGTTATTGAATCTACTCTAAATATAAAGCTGTCTATGAAATATCATCGAATAATGTATAAAACCAAGATATTATTGTAGCTTTTTAATATTTCATTATGAAGGGTCAAATTTAATTTATAATACTAGCTCATCTTGACATGGTTTTTATAACTGCAATATTCATTCATGTATTTCTCTTTTGAAGCAAGCAAAAATCTGCCTGGTTGATTCTGCCCTGCAGGTTGGCAAAAGACAAATGATTCATAATAAATCCCAAACTAAACTGCTATTTTTTTTAAAAAAAACTTCAGCTGAAATCATGAGCAATTTTGTCAAATCTGGAAGTCATTTCAACAAGCTTGTGTCCCACTTTATTTTTTTTCACCCTAGAACAATGAAGTCTTAAGCCAGAATGAGGAGATCTTGTGTGGGGACAGAAGCCCTTTTCTTTGCATTGTCACCAAATGGAAATATGACAGCAGCATCCATCATCACTAAAGTTGGATAATTTTGCAGGATTTCAAGCAAATGGGGTGGGAGCTCTTAGGGTGCTTTTGTTAGCACACTCTGAAGACAGCATTTCTCTGGGACAGTAAAATATTAAATTGTGTTGAAAAATCAAAGCAAGAAGGCAATAAAAACAAACCCTGCTTCATATATACTGAATATCTGATATTCTTTTGATAGGATCCATTGTGCTATATACTCTTTCCCACATTACTTCTTTCTTTTGTACCTTCCCTCTGTAGCTATTTTAACCTTCTTAGATAGAATATAATAATACATATCTTTTTTTTAAAAATGTATTTTTAAAGACATTAAATATTCCAGTCAACACTTGCATAAGCATTTTAACATATTTTTATTGTTTTTATTTTACAGAATGCTAAGGGGTAGTCTGCAGAGGAGCACCATGATGGAAAGGGACTCAGGCAGTGGTAACAAAACATAAGCAGAGAAACAAAGTCTGAGGAAGAAAGAAACTTAAAATTGCCTTGATTCTCTTTGATACAAGTGGGAGAAAAGGAAAAATGCTGCTCAGTTCTATTATTACACGGAGTCCTCATTTAGCAACTGTCTCATTTAGCGACCCCTTACAGTTTACAAGGGGACAAAAAAAAAACCTAACTTTCTGACCAATCTTCATATTTTTTGGCTTTCACAGGTTTGAAAAGCAAATGAAAGCTGAAGTAAGATGATAAGAAAAATGACACTTTCCCTTAGCAACTGCTTCACATAATGATCCCCTTGGCAATCCCAATTGTGGTCACTAAATGAATACTGCCTATGTAGCTTACATCAACAAAGTACAGCTCTTGTGTTTCTTCTTGTGGTCTCCTTTTCCTAACCTGCCTCCTTGAAAAGCTCTCTTAACTTTTTCTTATCTTGCTCAGAGCCCCCTGTTCAATGCTACTCAGGGATTTACAAAAATACTAACTTTGAAATCTCACCGTTGCCTGCCTAAAGAACCCTTATAAAACCTGATTTTGAGTTACCTCCTGTTTTGTTGCAAGGAGGGAGCAAGCACCCCTGAAGACCAGAAGCCATTTGTTCCATACAGAACTATAAGCCTCCCCTTCATCCATCCTGTTTCTCTCCACAGGAAATCTGTGAATGGAGGAAAGACAATTCTGCAGAATGCCTTCTGATGGGTCCTTAGGAGCTGTCTGGAGGAAGCCTTCTTAGCAGTGATGGGATTCAAATGTTTTTACTACTGGTTCTGTGGACATGGCTTGGTGGGCGTGGCAGGGGAAGGATACTGTAAAATCTCCAGTCAGAGGTGGGATTTGATGGTTCTCCAAACTACTCAAAATTTCCGCTACCGGTTCTCCAGAACTGGTCAGAACCTGCTGAATGCCACCTCTGCTTCTTAGTCCTGCTAAATGCAGCCAAACTTTCCTCACATAATAGCTTTTGTAGATAAAGGCTAGAAAGAGAAAATAGAGTCACCGCTGATCTGATCTTTCTTTGTGGAGGAATACCTCTTGACCTTTAAACCATTTAATTGCAGTGTTCATAACTGTTATTATCTCTATGGTACAGTGATCAGTGAGCTAGACATGATTTTAAGAGCAGTCTTATCATAAGTGTATATTAATTCTGCGGGCAGTTTCATTTTTTTGTATTCACTAAAGAATCTGACTTTTGTCATGAGGATGACATTATAGTGGAGCTCTTCAACATGGCTCTATCATATATGACCGGCAGCAAATTAGGATGGATGGATGGATGGATGGATGGATGGATGGAAGGATGATAGAGATACTGATGATATAGTGATGACAGAGATTTGAATTGAGTTGACACATTATGATTGTTGTCGTGTTTATAAAAGCAGTTTAATATCTGGAAATGCAGATGTTTAGGCAGGGAAGAGTGGATGAAAGCAGTCAATTCCAGCAGCAATAAAATCAAATTTAGATAATTTTATTGCAGCAGCTTTCCACAAGGTGGCAGAATTTGGCTGCATATGTAATCATGAAGGTTAATTTTGACAAATACAGTTCTTCTGGGCAACTGTAAACAAAGGACATAATAGATCAGTTCCAACTGTCATCTTATATATAAGTCAAGTGCATGAGTGCAATTAAGTTGTGTGAATGTGATTTGCATGAATGTGATTTACATGAACAATTTTATTATGCAGCCTTACCACCAGTGAGAGAAAGAGAACATTACAAAACTTTTGTCTTTCTATTTTAGATTAAATTCTTGCCATGGAGGAAGGCAAGCCTATTGAATTGTTTCTACAATGACTGCGCTTATAAAGTGGTGCAACATGATCATTGCATATGACCATTATCATTTTTTGCAACACTGTGTTGCCTGAAGGAAAGAGTTCACAAAGATCCTGCAAATCACACCTCATACCCGCAAACCTTACAGTTCCATGACTGTTGATTAACCCAGGTTTGTATTCAGATACAGATGCACATTTAACACATAAAAACCATCCCACAAAATCAAAGATGTTTGCGGGTGAAAAAAAGCCTGTTTTCTTCTGAAATTTCAATGCAGGTTTAGCTATTCTGATGGTTCTTTCCTGTAACTTCCTCAAGAACATTGGCATCTTTCCTTTAACAGTTTCCTGCTAAAGGTCTTGCTTCTACCTTTGTTCTTGCTACATTATAGGGAGCCAACATCATCCACTGACTTCTAACACTGGCTGAATCCAGTGGCAGGTTAAGAAATCATTAGGGCAGAGAACTGGTTGTTAAATTTAACAACCAGTTCTCTGCCCTAATGATTTCTTCCAACAACTAGTTCACCAAACTGCTCAGAAAGTTAATAACCCAAAGTGGTGCCAACTGGCTGAATCCTACCACTGGCTGAATTTTGCCTTGATGGTGGCATCCATCCATGTTGTTCACTGCTTTCAGAAAAAAACTTCTGGGCTGCCTTCTGTTTCCCTGGAGCACCAGTTCTTCAAAGGCCATCAGGACTGTGAATCAGATACAGAGACCACCAGAACCTTTGATTCCACAGCTGCTGCTCTAACTAGTAGAGTTATAGGTACCCATAGGCTTTCTGCTTTTCAGAAATAAAAGGGCCTCGAAGAACAGCACAGAATCCTCCCTTGAGGGAGGCGCATTATTTGAATTTTCTTGGGTAGTCCATCTCTACCACTGGCCATTTCAGTACCGTGAAGCATGCCCATTGCCTTACTTTTCTTTTCCTTCCCCCAGCCTCCTTTCACGTTCTGTCTTTTTTGAGATGCTAAACCTAGTAAGGCTTCTGAAGGCTTTCTTTCCTGCTGGAGAATATGAATTATCATCCATCATCATCATCATCATCATCATCATCATCATCATCATCATCACCACCATATGAAATATGAAATAAAATCTGAATATAAAATAAAATGAAATAAAATCTTGCAAATGTAAATTGCTCTCTCGTCTTTGAAAAATGGAAGCTTTTCCTTTTCTCCGTTATGCTGCCCCCCTGCCCAGTTAGATCACATGCTGGATGCAGTATGTCAGCATCCAATACCAGCTAAACGAAGTGTTCTATTCCAGCTCTCTGTCTCCATGGCAGGGACGTGCAGGTGGTGATGCCCCATCACCATGACAACCTAAATTCCACAGGGAAGTCTCTTGGAGAATGACACCCAGTTGCTGAAACTAGGGATGGGGAAACTAGGGATCTATGGAGATTCTCAGTCATCCAGGCTTTCCCAGAGGTGCTTTTTTCAAGAGACAACTGGACTTTCTGGTTTTTCTTTGAAGATGTCCTCACAGTCCTTTTGACAGTTCCAAGAAGGCTCCACACCATTTTGTACCACTCACCTGACCCTGATGACACAGATAAACTTCCAGGTGACCTTAATGACCTGCTAAAAGAATGCAAGTATCCAATTGTCTGCAATCCTTCCATTCCCCACCATTCATTCAAGAACTGAAGAAGCTTCTTGGATGAGAAGCGAAATGTTTTTAAAAAAAACCAGAAAGTCCAATTGCCTCTTGAAAAAAGCGCCTTTAGGGGTGGGAAGGATCATTGGTGCTCTATGGTAATCCAAAAAGCCCAATTCCAGGTGTAGGGGGAATAGGGAATGGCTTTGAAAGGCAGGAGGAAGAGTTTCTGCCAAGACAATAATCAGAGGAGCAAGAAGAAAGTTTATGTCTCAGTCAGGACCCTCTTAGTTCACATAGATAAAAGAAGAGGGGCCGGGGAAAGCATTTTCAGACTTGCAAGATTCTGTCCCTATAACTATACCAATCAAAGTAGTTTTAGACCAATTTGGCATTGGTTTCTTAGTCTGGCTCAGTTTATAGGATGACACTAGGAAAAGGTGCAAACAAAATAATGAGCAAATAGCAGCTTATTGATAGTTTGGCCCAGCCTAAACTCTGAAAGAAGGGTGTTGTGTATGCAATAAGATTACTAAAGTGTGAGCTTGGAGTAAGTGCAGGGTTCTGGCCCTGCACTTCTGATTGGCTGTTAAGCGGCCGGACTGGATTGGCCCGTTCCAGGGAATCCGATTGGCCCTTAACAGAGAGTTCTTATTGGTTATAAGAGCTAGCGTTCCTAGCTCGTTATTGGTTAAACGTTACAAGGGTTTGCCTATATAAGGCGGGTTTTACTGCTCTTAAATTGAGAAAGTCACGATGTAAATAAAGAGCTGAAGTTCACCGTTCAGCCCATGCTCAAAACATAACAAAGACAGTTGAAACTTTTGTGATTCCAAGACAGTCACAAAAAATTCCTTCCTCACATACTAACAGATGCGATGGTTCTGTGGCTTAATGTCACTGGAGATGGTTTCCTCTCTAATGATTTGAATTCTGGTACTGCATGTCAGGATGAGCTCCTGTAGCTCGTCTCAACTTCTGTCCAACTAACAGTTTGAAAGCATTTATATGTGAGTAGATAAAATAGATAGTACTTCAGTGGTGCTCTGTATAGAAAGTCAGATTCCTGCCCTTTGAACCTTCCCAGTTGCAGTGCCTGTTTGTGAGGCAGCTCCCGGGAGGGAGGGGTCCTTGGATGACACTGCAGGAAGAGATACTTGCCTTTCTTTCTGGTGCAAAGCCAGCTTGCTCTCTTGTAGTGCACCATGGGAAGCACCTGAGCATTTCCTACAGCAGAGCACATACTTCGGCAGCCAAACGACTACTCTGCAATTGCATTGTAGTCTCCAAACATGTAAAAACACCGTACGCTAATAAATAATAATAATGACATACCAAGAAAACCCCCAAAGTTGGAACAACAGAATCCCATGTGTGGAGGTAGCTATGCCCACAGAAGAATTCAATGCAAAACTAGTGAGCTACTAATAATAGCTCCAAGATGAATTATCCAGTCAACTGGGTAATTTGAATTTGTTTTCAAGTATTTTTTTCCCAACTTGTAAACACTGACATTGTTAGTACCAAAAGATTCTGTTTTCTTGATTCTTAGGAAAGAACTGTCTAGAGAGCTATTATGAGCTGGTTCATACTAAACTACAATCTCCTTTTAGCATGATTTACTAAATACATTACAGTTAGATGGAATCACATGCTAAACCACCGACCGTGATTTTCTAGTCACAAACACTAGAGTCATGTAGCAACCCACTTTATGGTTTAGTGTTGCATAAACCATGCTGGAGTTTTACTGAAGTTTTTCCAGCACTTCTCAGGGCCAACCTGGGTTTGTTCTGGTTGTTATTTCTTGGCCTTATGGCTATCTGCAAGGGGTGGGATTCAGATCAGTTCGGGAGAACCCCTTGTTCTGAAGATCAGCTGCCATTTCACTGTGACAAGCATGTGGGCCTGCACACTCATCCCTGCTCTTTCCTGTCCTTTACTTTCTTTGTTTAGAGCACAGCTGATTCATGCGGCAGAGTGGTTTGCCGTGCCTCAGCTGTTTTCTTCACAGGGACTGCAGTGGAAGGTAAGTATTAGTGCTGGTTTAAATGTGGAGAGCATGTGCTAAGTGCATAATCACTGAACTGATTGTTATACCGATGGAATCCCACCCCCTGGCTATCTGGAATAACTCCGTTTTTTTGTTCTGCACCCACATATATGTTTTCCCACCCAGGAAAAAACATAATTTTGAAGGGAGGACATTCAAATTAAGGCAGTGTGGTTTAAATCAGTATTTTTCAACCGTGGCAGCTTGAAGATGTGTGGACTTCAACTCCCAGAATTCCCCCAGCTGTAAATTATTCATGACACCTTCCTTCCTACTTACTTATTTAACCTGCTTCCTGTGGTTGAGATGGATGTAAAGGCCTTTTCTCCAGGGAGATGGTAATGCATTTCAGTTCACTGCAATATCTTTATTCCCTCTATGATGCTGACTGCAGCATGTTTTTACCAAGGTCAAAATGCTTTAATTTATATGAGTAAAGATAAATCAACAGAGCAGCACCATGCATTGAAAATTGCTTGTGGGTTCTGAGGATTATTTCAGAATAAATCAGCATGGATTCATTCAAACCCTCATTTGAAATGCAACAGCAAGTGGCAAATAATGATTTTCAGTAAGATCCAGAATAAACAAATGAATGATAATGAATTAACACAACTGGAAGTCAACTGTAGAATTTCTGTCAATGGATGCTTGCATTTTGTGGTTTTGCATATTGAGAAGGAAAGGGAACTTGACTTTAGCACAGTGAAAAATATCATGGTAATTTTGTGGTTGGGCTGCTTAAAATTAAATCACAGCATAAGAGAATGATATTTGACATTTATATCTTTCATCATTGTATTTGCTACTGTTCCCAGTGACAATAGTGGTACAATGGGCTTCATTCATTTGTCCATTCAACTTGCAATCCAATGTAATCCTCAAGAAACTCCCTCTGTAGAAGAAATGGAACTGGAGGTGGAGTTAAAAGAGGGATCAGCCAAGAATCCCTATGAGTCTCAATGGAATGAAGTTCAATCTAGCTTAAATTCTGTTAATCTTTATCTAACCCCAAGTAGGTGTTAACCATTAATTGAGAAGATTCTTGTACATATGATTAGCAGTAAATCAATTTAATTGGACCTCCCCTTGTGGATGTGATCTTTCACTCCTGATACCAGCAATTAATAAAGGCATATAAATTAAAGCATAATATAACATAATTTCATAAACATAACCAAATCAAAGCTAAAACCAGCAAATCCACCACTACCCCAACCCCGAAATGGCTGCTGCTTAACACCACAAGTTTCATTGGAAGGGCTTCATTTTCAGCATCTTCCAAAATGACAATGTGAAGAGGCCAGACTGAACTCAACCAAGACGCTGCTCCAAAAAGCAGGTGCTATCACAGAAAAGCAGCCCAACTGTATTCTGTATTCTGTATCTTGGCTTTTCCCACTTCATGGAAGTGAACTACTGTCAGCAGTTTCTCCTGGAACAAACAAGTCCAGTGGGTCAATTCAGGTTGGAAAATAGACTCCTGTAGCTCAAAGCCACATAGGGCTTTATTAATCAGAACTTGCACTTTGACTGCATCTAGAAGCCAACTCAGGACCTATAGCATAGGGATTAATGTGCATTCATGACATGTGCCCACCAGTTAGCAGATTACTGCTTTGGAAACTAATTGCCGTTTCTGCAATAGTCTTTAAAAAAAACCTCCTGTAGAATGGATTGCAGTAATCTGTATGGGTGGTGAGGAGAACATATCACTTGATTAAGTCCTCCTGATTATCTTTGAGGAGCACAACCATAAGTACTACCGTAGTTTTACGGCAAGATTACATTAACAGCTTCTTGCAACACTTCTTCCTTCT
Source organism: Hydrophis major (assembly GCA_033807585.1). Taxonomy (NCBI): domain Eukaryota; kingdom Metazoa; phylum Chordata; class Lepidosauria; order Squamata; family Elapidae; genus Hydrophis; species Hydrophis major. The sequence continues at coordinate 184,385,318 of CM066328.1, forward strand.
TTCTTTTTTTTACTGTCCAGAAAAGTAGGGAGGCTCCCTTTTGAACATTTCCCATGCCATCCCCCTTCTGTGGGATAAGAAATCTTTTATATGAGAGTTATTCAGTCTGTGGCTCTTCCTGTTGTGTCCCAAGGTCATTCCCACATACTATCTGCTCCTGTAAAGCTGCAATGGGTATATCAATCAGAATTGTGGAAAAGACTGCCCCCGCTTTCCTGGTCACGGCTTCCACTTATCAGCACGATTCAACAAGGACCCCAAAGTTGTAGTCCTGCTCCTTCAGAGGAAATGTTTCCATGTGTAGGTGCAAGACAGGTAGTCCTTGACTTATGACCACAATTGAGCCCAAAATTTAGGTTGCTAAGCGACACAGTTGTTTTGTCCCATTTTATGAACTTTCTTGCCCAGCTGTTAAGTGAATCACTGCAAAGTGAGTAACATGGTTGTTCAGCGAATCTTTGCTTCTCCATTGACTTAGTTTGTCAGAAAGTTGCAAAAGGTGATCACATGATCCCAGGACACTGCAACCGTCATAAAAATCAGTCAGTGACCAAGCGTTGATAATGTGTCCATGGGGATGCTGCAACAGCCATAAGTGTGGAAAAAGCAGTCATAAGTCACATTTTTCATTGCCCCTGTGACTTTGAATGGTCACTAAACAAACTATTGTAAGTCAGAGACTTACAATACCTGAACTGGGACACAAAAGAAACCATGCTGCACAAGTAACCACTCCATCTTTATTTGGCTTATTATCTAATCAAATAAATAGGAACAACACATGTTTTTTTCCCCCACTGCAGCATTTTAGTAGTATGAAGAGTATAGTGTGCTTCCTTTGCTCCAGCAACAAAAGAAAGAACTAAAAAGATCAAAGGAATGAAGGGAAATTTGCCAATTGTCGGTGACAGTCAGCTTTACTAGAACTTTCAAATCAGTGGTTTCGGTGTCATCTATGCAACACTGGCAAGAACGTTATAATTTATCCTCACTGATATGGCAGTGTTATAAATCACTAGCATTTAAGCTCTCTTAGCTTGAGCACAATTTCTTCACACAGAGGCATCAATGTGGAATGTGTCATTAAAGAAATGAACAAATAGTCATTATTTTTTATATATTTTTATTTTAGTACTGTGGAAATTTCAATTGAAAGATACAATGAAAATAAAACAAAACATGAAAACTAAAAAAGCACAGATGTAGTTTATGTACAGCGATACTGCTTTTTTTTTTTACATTATTTATATATGCTAATCGCACTGTCAACAGGTTAAACAGCTTGCATTGTTCCATATATAGCCTTGGTCTGCACCATTGAGTAGCCACTTCAAATTTCAAAAAGCTAAAAAGAAAAGTGATTAATAACTGCAAACTATATAATTCAGTGATAGGAAGAACCGCTTTCATTCAGCACTTCCTATAGAAAACAAAGGTAACTGGTAGAAAGATCACAGAACACTGGCAATATTCACAGGCTTCGCCATCTTCCAAATTATCTATAATGGCACAGAATACAAGGATTTATCAATAGTTTGCAAGCTAGGCCTGCTAGGGCATATGTTTGCAGAAATAACATTGTGTCCAGAACAATTGTAGGCTCAAATATGTACAAACAGGTCTTTGAACTTATACCTGTAGCAGTATTATTTTTTAAAAAGAATGTAGGCAGATGCTATACAGAGAGCAGCTGATTACGCAGTACTTTAAGACAAAATAGAATCCTATTTTTTTTGTCCATTCTTTCAGGGCATTTTCGTTCACTATTTTTCTCCTCTGAACATTTTGACTGTTACCTTGAATCAACAGACACTTCCGACAAAGAACATTTGTGTGTATTCCTTGTTCCTATCTGCTGCAGTGTATTAGGAATTAACCTGTGACCTAAGTGATTGTTCAGTGCAAAGATAATCCTATCTTAGGCAAAGGGACTGGGTTGAGACAAATCCCTAGTACTAAGATACTACTTGTATGTCTGTTTGTGTACACGTGTGCTTGCACACAGGTGCAAACACAAGTATGTGCATGTGCACTCTTTCTGATTTGGTAACCAGCATAAAAAATAATGCATCTTGGAATTGATATAAATAGTAGGGATAAGAGGTTGCCTCTTAACAGAAAGTATAAAATTGCTCCAAGATGAAACAGCAAAACAGTGAAAACCTGTGCTGGATGACGCCACAAGGGTTCTGTGCACCATCTAGGAATGCACAGAATCTTTTCGAGCAAACTGCCTCCCTTGTCTGAAGGTTTATAGAGAATTAGACAGTGGAGTACCTGGTCCTGGTTCCCCCATCCCTTCCCTCCCACCACAACAGAAACCCCACTTACAAAAATAGTCACATATAAACACCCTGCGGATTGTTTTTATTTTTAATGGTAAATTCACCTATACTGTGTGTGCGTGCGCACGAAAATATGGCAAATGTGGCTGCTGAAGAACACGCAGTGAGAACACTTACTGAATTAAGTGTCTTGCAACTTGCTGAACGTGTGATTAACTTTGCCCACTTTATGCTGAGCAGGAGGCTTCCGCTCCATTTTCCAGAGTTAAGGTCCGGTGACTAGAGGGGGGTCACTGTCTTGCTATAGGCACTAACTTTGAAAGAGAGTGTACATATCTATATAGAGACATATCTGTGTATGTCTATATCTATACATAGATATACACGTAATATATTTATAAACGCTGACAGTTTAGCGTAACTCCCCAGTGGAGCTTTGCTGACAAATACATCCCCTTCAATGGCTGTAAACAAGTTGAAGAACAAATAATACAAATGATCGGTTTTTACTTTTTGCTGATCTTTATATCTTTCCCTTTAAAGTCTCTGTCTGTTTTGCCCTTTTCGTATTTCTCTTTGTTTGGCTTAGTAACGCTATCATAGGAAGGGGGAGAGGTGGTTGAGGAGCTCTCATCTGTTTTCTCTGGACTGGAATTCCCATTAAATCTATCAGAGGTCACGTCTTTGATTGGTAGGGCCTCGCCATCTCTGCATTTTTCTTTATTATACATAGAAGTTACTTTTTTAACTTTCTGTTTTAGAAGGAAACGCTTAAAAGCCCGCTGGATAATGGTAGCGGACACCTCCTCCTGCTTTCGCTTTAATGTGGTGGTGATTGGTTCGTATGAAACTTTGGATGGATTGGCTGCCATGAAGCGGTCTTCCATTTGCACTCTGAGTAAATCCATTTCTTCGCTTTCTCCCAAGACACGCTTGGTAAAGGCAAACAAGATGTCGAGGCAGTGAATTCTATCCCCACTCACCATGGGCAGGTCCATCGAAATTAGCTGAACATTGTTTGGTTTGGCAATCAGAAGAGGAGGATCCAACGAAGCAGCAAAATCAGAAAGTTTACTATATTCTATAAACTGGGATGCATCTGGATCGAACTTTTCCCACACTTCATAGAACATCTCAAAATCATCCTCACTCAGAGGTTCAGCACTTTCTTCAGTAGCCACGCTGAAGTTCTCCAAAATGACAGCAATGTACATGTTGACTACAACTAAAAATGAGATGATAATGTAGCTGACAAAGAAGAAAATCCCAACCGAAGGATTGCCACAGTCTCCCTTGACTGAGCTACCTGGATGGTCTATCTCAGGGTCGCAGTCTGGAGGCCCGCTGTTCAGGATGGGCGCTAGTAAGCCATCCCAGCCAGCAGAGGTGGTGATCTGAAAGAGGCAGAGCATGCTGTTGCCAAATGTTTCAAAATTGAACAAGTCATCAATGCCAACTTCTCTCTTCACGTAGGCAAAGTTGGACATTCCAAATATGGCATAGATGAACATGACCAGGAAAAGGAGGAGACCAATGTTAAACAAGGCAGGGAGAGACATCATCAAGGCAAAAAGCAGGGTGCGGATCCCTTTTGCACCCTTAATTAGACGCAGGATTCGACCTATCCTGGCAAGTCGGATCACTCTGAACAGAGTAGGTGATACAAAATATTTCTCAATAATCTCTGCAAGGAACATTCCTGCAAAAGGAAAAAAAATTTAAAAATGACATTTTTACAGCACCCATTATCTCTCTTTACTTTATAAAGCAGAAGCTGGGCATTAAGCACACATGAAAATTAAAATATTTTAAATGATTACTAAATATAAACTGCAATGTAAATCCAAAGGAAACATATTGATTAGATGCTGGCATGTTGAAAAAAACTAACAAGCAATAAACTTAAGAGTTAAGAAAAATTAAGACTGTAAATCTTCATTATCTTAGGCAAATTCTAAAACAATTGATTTGCAAACATAAGAAAATGTGTAAAAATTATTTGGCTCTGTCAGGGAATTGCACAACCAGTGTCCAAATAGAGTCAGAGATGCTGACATGAACTTGTAGTTTTATATAATTTTACATTTATATTTACAGTAAACAGGATAGTCAGGCACCTCACTATATCATGAGGAAAATCATGAGGAAAATTACAGTACAGCATATAAAGCACACAGAAGAAAAAGGTGGGAAAAAGGGAAACTCCCCCAGCAACCAATCATAATGTAGATGGCCTCATAAAGGAGCCCTCCCCCCTCCATTCTCCAACCAATCAACTACAACTGTGTGTTCTGGCCCATTATAAACTTTACTATTCCAGCTACTACATTAAATATCTTTACAGGTTCGCTAGTCTGTAATTTAAAATTTTTCTATTAGAAAACTTTGATTGCTGTGTAAACAATATCTGTTGAAGTTAGATAAAGAGACAAACTTTTGATTCTTGGATTTATTTCATACATAGAAATACCTTCATATTTTGCCCAATTCTTTGGGATAACTTTCACAAATTTTTCTTGGCAATATTACAGAACCACTGTATTATTTTTTCAGAGGTATTATTATTATTATTATTATTATTATTATTATTATTATTATTATTATTATTATTATTATTATTATTATTTAGCCTAGAACCCTGAGATTTACTTCTAAATAAAATCAATCCTTCTTAGCTTTTGAAGTCAGCCAAGATTAGTTAGTTACTACCATATCATCCACTGAGGATGTAGTTGTATCTGACAAAATTTACAACATCAATCACAAAATACCCCACAGTCCTCCCTACCCTCTCAGATGATCTTTGTCTTTCTTCTAGGCAGAGGAACATACTTTCAAGCAAGGCGCTGGCTATAGTCACCACCATTGCTGAGATTTTAGCAAGGCCTATTCCTTGTATTAGATTAGAAGTACAGATTATGCTTCTTTTGCCTTGCAGCATGGAATCTCCAATTTAAAAAAAAGCAAAAGATCTTTTAAAAAACCAAGAAAACCATCAAAAAAAAACCCATGATGATATGTAAGGAGGTGCTCAAGAGCAAACTGGAACTTCAATACTTCACATAATTTCTGTTCAATGTATTTCAGACTCTCTTTAAATAGTGTCCACCAACACACAGAGAATCAGTTTGGTGTAGTGGTTAGGACACTAAGACAGAACCTAGGACCATTAGTTCTAGTTTCATCTTAGGAACAAAACCAACTGGGTGACCTTGGGCCAGTTTTTTGCTTTCAGCCCCAGGAAGTTAGCAAGGGCAAACCACTTCTAAAATCTTGCCAAAAAATCTGCAGGGCCTTGTCTAGGCAGTCCCTAGGAATCCAAACTGACTCAAAGGCACCCCCAAAACCCCAATAATAAATGAAGATTTAAACCGTTATTTTGTCTTTTGCATGCTCTTCATATCCCTTTTAACTCTTACTATAAAATTGCAATTGCCTGTAGCATGAGCTGACTTGATATAATGCCTAATCACAGATTTTCCTTTTACCTGTCCTCTGATTTACTTAATGCTCTTTAAGACATGCTGTTTAATTGGATTGTAAGATCTACCTATCAAGTGTTCTGGCAAACTATGGTTGACCCGAAGCCAGATGTAATTTAAGAATTACAGCATATGAGAAGGGAAAGGAGAATTCTCAACCTTTATACTTGATTATTAACTATATTAAGAGCTTTGTTGGATCAGAGTGATGGCCTATGGAATATGTATATAATATTCTGGGACATATATATATGTATATACATATATGGTATTCAGCTTTGTATATATTCAGCTTTATATATATACATAGATATATATATATATGCTAGCAGTTGTATACTATCACCTGAATCATAGGTAGTATCTTAAATTGGCAGCTTTTGGCAAACAATAATAGAAAGTTATTGCTTGATGCATCTTATTGGACATATATATATATATATATTCTGAGGTTCTCGCGGGTATTTGTATGTGGATCTTTGGTTATTCGGGTTTTCTCCCGCGTAAGATTGGAAGTATCTAGGCAACGTTTCAATGAAGTCTCATTCATCATCTTCAGGCTTGTGTCTTCGGCTTAAACATATATATATATATATATATATATATATATATATATATATATATTCGCAGGTATTTATATGTATGGTATTCAGCTTTGTTTGGGTGTTTTCCCATGTCATTGTAGTTGTGCTTTTAAAGTTGTAGCAACGTTTCGGCAGAATCTCATCTGCCATCATGTTTATTGGTCTTGAAGTTTGCTGGGTTCTGCTTGATTGGTATTTCTAATATCTTCTGTCTGTTTTGTAGCTTTTTTTTGTCTTGATTGGCTGGCAATATTGTGTTTCCTATATTGGAGGCTTTTAGTGCAGCTTGGCTCTGAGTAAATGGACGGCTATCATTTATTAGGAAGCTAGGTTTCATCTGGGTGCCTGGTTGGGATGTGTTTGAGCTGGAGGTATCAGGGGGAGTCTGTTTGTGTCTCCACACCACAAGCCAGCCAAACACCTGGGCACAAACAGACTTCATCGAAACGTCGCCTAGATACTTCCAATTTTACATGGGAGAAAACCTGACTAACCAAAGATCCATATATATATATTATGTATATATATACATAAAATATATATAATATATATATTAATTATATATATATATATGGCATTCAGCTTTGTTCGGGTATTTTCCCATGTGATTGTAGTTGTGCTTTTAAAATTGTAGCAATGTTTCAGCAGAATCTCATCTGCCATCATCAGGCTTCTGTATAGTATCCGCGAAAACTTAAGAATATATATATATGTGTGTGTTTTCTTAAGTTTTCGCGGGTACTTACATGTATAGCATAGATGAACACTATACAGAAGCCTGATGATGGCAGATGAGATTCTGCCGAAACGTTGCTACAACTTTAAAAGCACAACTACTATGACGTGGGAAAATACCCGAACTAAGCTGAATGCCTACACACACACACACACACACACACACACACACATATATATACATATACATATACATATACATATACATATACATATACATATACATATACATATACATATACATATACATATACATATACATATACATATACATATACATATACATATACATATACATATATATATTCTTAAGTTTTCACGGGTACTTACATGTATGGCATTCAGCTTAGTTCGGATATTTTCCCACGTCATAATAGTTGTGCTTTTAAAGTTGTAGCAACATTTCAGCAGAATCTCATCTGCCATCATCAGGCTCCTGTATAGTGTTCGTCTGTGAGTCAGACTTTTACAGTGGTTTCAGATTTAAATTTGGGGCAGCCTATTGCTGTGACAGAAAGGTTTTTTCTTCATCCTGATTGGTTGAGAGTCTTGGTCTGTGTTTATTGGTCTTGGAGTTTGCTGTGTTCTGCTCCTAATATCTTCTGTCTGTTTTTTTGGCTCTTTTTGTATCTTGATTGGCTGGCAACATTGTGTTACTTTATTGGAGGCCTTTTGTGCAGCTTGGCTTCGGGTAAGTGGACGGCTATCATTAGTTAGGAAGCTGGGTTTCATCTGGGTGGCTGGTTGGGGTGTGTTTGAGATGGAGGTATCAGGGGGGATCTGTTTGTGCCCAGGTATTTGCCTGGCTTATGGTGTGGAGATTTTTTTGTTTGTGAGTGCAGGCTTCCAAATGATTGACAGCCTGGTGGAATCATCTCTTCTGTTCATGCTTTCTGGTCTTTTTTCAATCTCTGCTTCTCTGATGATTCTGTGGCTGGGATTTTCTATAGTGGCTAGGGTTTTGGTGCCATTGAAGTTGATGTTATGACCTGTGGCTTTCATGTGTTGGACTAGTGAGGAAGTGTGTTCCATTTTTTTGACTGCATTTTTGTGTTCATCCAGGCGGGTGCTTATTCTTCTATTGGTCTGTCCAATGTATGTGGCCAGGCATGATGCACAGGGGACTTCATATATGCCTTGGTTTTCCAGGTCAATTTTGTCTTTGGGTTCCTGAGGATGGCTGCTATTTTTCTGTCTGTTTTGAAGGCAGTCTTGATGTGGTGTCTGTATTGAATCTTACTAATTTTGTCTGTAGTGCCTCTTATGTAGGGCAGGACAGCTGTTCCATGGGTCTGTTCATCTTCTGGGTCTCTATATTTTGTATATTTTGTGTATTGTACTATACGGCCTCCCAAAAATACACAAAGAAGGCATACCTCTCAGACCCATAGTCAGTTCCAGAGGAGCACCACTGCAAAATCTAGCTAAACACCTAGCAAAAGAGCTACAGCCCCATGCTGAAACAGCAGCTTCTCATGTACAAAACTCATATCACTTCTTGGAAATGATCAAAGATCTAAACGTGGAGCAAGAAGATCTGCTTGTAAGTTTTGACGTGGTTTCACTATTCACTCAAGTCCCGATAAAAGAGACCCTTGAAATCATCAAAAATAAATACCAACCAGCTAAACACCTCATAGAACTAACAGAACACTGCTTAACCAACACATATTTCATATACAAAGGACAAAGATACAAACAAATTGAAGGAGCCCCCATGGGATCACCACTGTCACCTGTCATTGCAAACCTGTTCATGGAAGAATTTGAATCCAGAGCCCTGGCCAATGCCATCCTCAAACCCAAACTATGGTTAAGATATATTGATGACACATTCGTGATTTGGCCCCATGGAAAAGAAAACCTAAACAATTTCCTAACACACCTAAACAGCGCACACCCCAAAATCAAGTTCACCATGGAAACGGAAACAAACAAACAACTACCCTTCCTAGATGTACTAATCTACAAAAAACCAGATGGCACACTAGGACACACCATATACCAGAAGAAAACACACACCAACCGCTACCTCAACGCCCAATCCCACCACCACCCAGCACAGATAAACTCCGTGGCTAAAACACTAATTACTAGAACCAAATGCCTGGCAGACAAGACACACATTAAGACTGAACTATGCACCCTGACTAAAATATTGACAGCCAACGGCTTCCACAAAAGCAAAATCACCGGCTTGATCCACAAAAACACACTGAGACATAACAGAGACCCAGAAGATGAACAGACCCATGGAACAGCTGTCCTGCCCTACATAAGAGGCACTACAGACAAAATTAGTAAGATTCTATACAGACACCACATCAAGACTGCCTTCAAAACAGACAGAAAAATAGCAGCCATCCTCAGGAAGCCCAAAGACAAAATTGACCTGGAAAACCAAGGCATATATGAAGTCCCCTGTGCATCATGCCCGGCCACATACATTGGACAGACCAATAGAAGAATAAGCACCCGCCTGGATGAACACAAAAATGCAGTCAAAAAGATGGAACACACTTCCTCACTAGTCCAATACATGAAAGCCACAGGTCATAACATCAACTTCAATGGCACCAAAACCCTAGCCACTATAGAAAATCCCAGCCACAGAATCATCAGAGAAGCCATAGAGATTGAAAAAAGACCAGAAAGCATGAACAGAAGAGATGATTCCACCAGGCTGTCAATCATTTAGAAGCCTGCATTCACAAACAAAAAAATCTCCACACCACAAGCCAGGCAAACACCTGGGCACAAACAGATCCCCCCTGATACCTCCATCTCAAACACACCTCAACCAGCCACCCAGATGAAACCCAGCTTCCTAACTAATGATAGCCGTCCACTTACCCGAAGCCAAGCTGCACTAAAGCCTCCAATAAAGTAACACAATGTTGCCAGCCAATCAAGATACAAAAAGAGCCAAAAAAACAGACAGAAGATATTAGGAGCAGAACACAGCAAATTCCAAGACCAATAAACACAGACCAAGACTCTCAACCAATCAGGATGAAGAAAAAACCTTTCTGTCACAGCAATAGGCTGCCCCAAATTTAAATCTGAAACCACTGTAAAAGTCTGACTCACAGATGAACACTATACAGAAGCCTGATGATGGCAGATGAGATTCTGCTGAAACGTTGCTACAACTTTAAAAGCACAACTATTATGACGTGGGAAAATACCCGAACTAAGCTGAATGCCATACATATATATATATATATATATACATATGTATGAATGCCATACATCTATATATCTCCAATCTCTCTCTATATAAGTATACAATAAGATGCATCAAGTAATAACTTTCCATTACTGTTTGCCAGAAGCTGCCAATTTAAGATAAACTGCCTATGATTCAGGTGATAGTATACAACTGCTTGCAACCCTGTCCTCCATGAATTTATCTTGATTGCACTTAAATTCAGCAAAAGTCTGTATGTGAAGTATGGCATTTTTCTATGTGTTTCAATATATCATATTGGTCATGCTTATATTTGCCAATTTTTGCCAATTACTATTAACTATTGTTTGAATTATATTAAAACAAAGTATTACTGAATCAGGAATCTAAAAAATTAGTACACAATTTTAGTGAATTAGATCACAAACCTATTACTGAATTAGAAATCAAATGCAATTTAGTAAATGAGTTTAGCTATTATTTATTTTTGGAACAAATGGTTCTTACCTACAATGGAGAGAATTACAACGACAAAATCAAAAATATTCCAGCCAATGGTAAAATAATAATGACGAAGTGAAATCAGTTTGAGTATACATTCTCCAGTGAAAAGAATTATGAATACCAAGTTAATCCTGGATAAAATAATTTCCATTTCTTTACTTTGGTCATCTGTTTCAACCATCATGGTGACCATATTAAGGCAAATAAGAATCATGATGCTGATGTCAAAGGCTTGTTTGGTTACAAAGTCAAAAACTAATCCTTGAAATTTATTCTGTAAAAGCAAAAAATAAAAAATATTAATATTGCAAAAATAGTTTTCTTTAGTATTGGATTATTTTTCCTTTATCGTTTGTTTTACTAATGTTCATGCCCTTTTGGGAATGGATGACTATACTAAGTGGGAGAAAACAAAAGAAAACAAAAAATCAAACCTTGAATCAAAATCCTAAATTTGATAACACAGCTACAATTTCAAACATTTCATTGTCCACATATCATTACAATAAGTGCATTCTATATTATTTTAAATAAGATGTTAAGAGTTATAAAGTGTGATCTGAGATTAGAAAATATATAAAATAGAAATCCTTACCCCTGGTCTTGGTATTGGCTTTTGTGGTTTTTTGGAACCCAGCTTTTTCATTGCATTGTAATATTTTTTCTGTTCCTCTGTCATAAAAATGTCTTGTCCTCCAAAGTAAAGAAATAAACCAAATCTAATTACACAACATGCTTGCAGACTGATTTATGTAATGATGGGGAAACACGTTTTAATCCATTGATAATAATACTACATGATCACAATTCCGCATTACTCCAATATCATATCATATTCACTGGCCTGAGTCTATTTCTAGGCCAAATAAAAAGAACTGGTTTGAAGTTTAAGGCCTGGAAGAGTCTTAAGAAATTGTTTCTGTTTAATATATTATACAGTGAATAACTTTTTAAATCTGACCTTGCCCTTCAAAATATGGACAGTAGGTTCATAAGGTAAGATTTCTTTTTTGGCTATGAGATCAAAGAATATATAACCATTCTGGTTGGTCTATATTTGGCAATAGCAATAGCACTTGGATTTATATACCACTTCACAATGCTTTATAGCCCTCTCTAAGCGGTTTACAGAGCAAGCATATTGCCCCAAACAATTTGGGTCCTCATTTTACCGACCTCAGAAGGATGGAAGGCTTCCAACCGTGAACCAATGAGAATCGAACTGTTGAACTGCTGGCAGTCAACAGTCAGCAGAAGTAGCCTGCAGTACTGCATTCTAACCACTGTGCCACCATGGCCCTTAGTAGAAAGTGGAAGAAGAATTAAAGGTTTCTCTTTTCTCTAGTTTTGCTATTGGATCGTTTTAATAGAATGGCTGCAATGATTTCATTGTTTTAATTTCTGAAATATAGTTTTGTTAGCTGTCCAAGGGACATTTATAAATATAGAATATTGTAGAATAAATTTAAGAAGTTAGAGCAGGATTGGCTAAACACTTCCTGAAAGACCAGGCTTATAATCTAGGAAAGTCTTTCTCCACACCTGTCTTTGTATCCCCAGTGCCAAGAAGCATGTTTGCAGAATTATGCCTGCTGTACCAAGCAAGCAACCTTTTGGTAAAGCTTAAACACAGACACGATTATTTATGTCTTGGTTGTGTTTAGAGTACTGCAATATGCCGTGTGTGAAACAATCTTTGTCCCAAAGCAATTAATGTAAAATGCAGCGACTTTATTGTTAAACTGCATTAGTTTCAACTATCCTATGGGCAGAATTTACCACATAAGAGTTTAATTTTTAATATGCTGGATGGTTTAGGTCCTAATGATCTGTTAGGAACCTTTCTTGTTATGAACTTGTTTGGATTTTAAGATCTGCAGGAGATGCCTTTTATGGATACCCTTATTTAAAACACATCCCCTCCCCTCAGTTATGTGAGTGAACAGGGTCTTTCATGCATCTCTTAGGAGTTGTCTTCAGCCCCTCTTCTCCTTCTGCTTTTAGAAAGGGAGTTAGAATTCATTTCCTTTTAGTGTTTTCTGTGATTCAACCATTTATATGTCTAGTTTAACTGTGCTTTGATTTGTTGATCCCTTTTTAGTTTTGGTTTTATGCTGTTACCCATCCTGATCATCATTTTGAATAATAAATATGTTTATTAAATAAATACACCTACTCTCCTACCATGAAATTAATATTCCAAATACAAACAGGCAATTTATTGTAAAGGTCATCAAGATAAAACCACATGCTGCACTGAATTATAAAGTCCTGACCCCATCTCATCCTATCATACATAAATCTACAACTTTGAACAAACTACACTTTCTCAACTTAAGTTGCTGTGTTGGAATCATGCTCAGAACTGCCCCCCCCCGCCCCCAGTGAAAAAATGTAATATAGTAACATAATTGAGAAGAAATGAGTTTTGTCTACTCTTAGTTCCTTAATGTTTTTCCCTGTTTTGTAAACCAGTACATAAAAAAACATTTAATTTCTTTACTTTCATGCTAGTTCCTGCGCTGAAAGTGAAGATGTGTTTGGGGAGGAAGATTATAGGGGGAAAAAAGAAATAAACTAATTATGGTGACATTAGTGTAGCTAGCAGAAAACCTACGGGAAACTTGGGATGACAAGATAGTAGTATTTATATATTTAAATATATATTGTTTTAACATTTTATGGGGGTTTCTTATATTTTTTTTAATTGTAGATTTTACTTCCAGAGCATAGAACAAACACTTTAAATACTTATCTTCTTTTTTTGCTGATTGAAATTATCTATAATGACACCAATGAAGAGGTTTAGGGTAAAAAATGATCCAAAGATGATGAAGATAACAAAATAAAGATACATATATAGATTATCCTCATAATAGGGTTGTTCTTCTACCTACAAGACACAAATAAATACAGTATCTTAGTACAATCACTTAAGGCAGGCAGTAACCAAATTCTTTTTTTTTTTTTTTTGTAAATTTTATTTGAGTTTTCACAAAGAGAAAAAAAATACAAATAAAACATATTTTTTGAAAGCAGCATAATCCCGGGTTACATTTCTTCGTACAGACACAAATTCAGGTTCATGCTCATTTTTATATTCTATTCCATATCTTATTACTATTTTACATTTTCTGCATAGCTTCACCCCTCTTTTAATTTTCTCAATTTTCTTTTAATTATCTCATCTTAATTCAAATCATTGTATTTATATTTTTTGTCTGTCCTGTTTCAATTATCTATTATCTTTTCTCATTAAACAAAATTTCTCCTGTAGTTACTGATTGGAGTATGACGCCTTTATATCTTTTTCCTAAAGTCGTAACATTCAATATAATACATAACTTCCATTTGGATTCTGCTTGGTACATTCTTAAAATACACACTTGTATTCTTAAAAAAAGAAAAAAAATTATAAATGTATATAATTAAAACAACATTCCATTCCAATTCAATTCTATCATTAATATTAATATTCATTAAAGTCTTAACATCTTTAACATTACTTTTCAATTAAATATCATACTTCTATGGGAACAATTATAAGCTTTCCATAGTTAATTCCCCCCCCTCTTCACTTATATTTTATAAAACATTAACGAATTAAAATGTTCCAATTCCTTCCTAATTCAATTTTCTCATTTATTTTATTTCACTTATTTTATTCACAAACATTTCACTAAATTACACTAACTATTTTATCCCTCATTTTAATCATACATTGTTTCCAATTTTCTAAAGTTATTTCTATTACTAATATAACAATACAATCTTATGTACCTTTACAGAATCCCTTTTTCAGTTAGATTTTCACCCATTATCTCTAAATAGGTCCTATTTCTCTATATCTTGCTCCGGTCCTTTGTAACTTCTTTTCCTTTCCTTCTTTCTTCTCTTCTTCTCTCTCCCCTTTTTACCCCCTTGTCTCTCTACCTCTATTTCTCTCTTCTGTATTCCCCTTTTCTGTTGCTTTCCAGTATTATACTTATTTTTTGAATTATTTTTCTTTTCTTTGGTTGTTTTTTTAAGTCTTAAATTCTCCATTCTCTTTCCCCACTTTCCCTTTTCTTCCCCACATAGAATTACTTGTTCATTAAAGATGGCTTCTTCTTTGTCCCAGTCTTCTTGTTTTGCAGTCTTTTCTTGTTGTTTCTCATAGTTCCAAATCTCCATTTCTAAGAATTGAAAAACGAAGCCAAAAGAATCCTTCCCTTCTTGTGCATCTTCTTTGTACTTTTTAAGTTCCATTTTCAATTCATCAGAAGTGGTGCCATTGTATAACTTTTTAAACAACCACCCGATTGATTTTAGTCATTCAAATATAATAATAAAAAATCCAAAGATCACCAAATAATCCAAATACACGCAAGCTGTTTCTTTTTTGCTTTTTTTTTTTTCACTTTCTCTTCCTGGGGTGACTATTTGGTTGCAAAGTTTCAGTTAAAATGTATCTTTTAGAAGTCTTGTTGAAGTTTTACTGTAGATTCTTTTTAATTACAGGCAGTCTCCTCCCTCTTCCAGATCCTGCCCTTATTCTTTTTCTCTCCCTTCCTTATGAAAAAGAAAGTTTTTAATGTCCAGAAATCTTTATTATCCCTTTGGCATTTTGTTTTATTTTCAGCTTAATTGCCTATTGATGTCAAAGCGGATTTTTCCGATTTCTTATTTAAGTCTCTTAGTTGTCAGTATAGGGAAGGAGAGAGAAGGGGGGAAAAAGCCAAACCTTTCCCTTTTCACTTTCCTTTGCTGCTTCCGAGTCTTCTTTGGGAGCAATGTTATTTTTTGTAAGTTTAAATTCCAGGGTACCTTGGTTGTTGCTTTTACAATTTAACCCGGTCAGCCAAAACTTTCACTTCTTATCTTCCTCCTGCACATTCTTTTCCGGTTGAGTTCTTTGTGGTGGCCATTTCTGACCACCGCTGCAACCGCCTTCGAGAAAGGGAGTAATGGCCAGCTGAGGAGGAGGGATGCGGCTCTCCTCGACCCTGCTGGCAATCTCCCCCCTCTTCACCACCTCTACGGGGTGGCTTAGCCCCAAAACCAGCCGGCTCGGGGCACTCCAGCGGCAAGCCCAGACAGAAACCGCGCACAATCGCGGATTTCTGTCTGTCGCTGAAGCCCTTCAAACAAGATGTCCAGTAATCAAATTCTTTTGTAATGCAACAATTCAGTGAAAATTAGGAATCTATTCCTGTTTCGATCCATGCTGTGAAAGTAGACTTTAATCAAGCAGAAATTCTCCCATATTCAATGTACTCAGGATAGGGACCTGCCATGTTTTCATATAGTCTTATTTTTCCCACTACAATCTATAGCATCCTATCCTTGGCAGTTATGGAGGCCCTCCTAATACTTCCCAAATTTCCAGAGGTAATGAGGCCAAAATAGGGAGAAGGGAAATAATCAGAGATCACTTCTCATCTCATTCCATTGTAGAAATGTTTTGTCAAAAACTTCCACAGATAACAGAAACTTTTAAATCTGTAGGAAGACAAAACTGGAACCAAGCTACTAAATGAAAATGTCTTTCAGTTCATCATCCCTTTAAAACTTTTTATCAATTATGGGAACTCAGAAATGCTTTAAGTATTTTTATTAACAGATACAATTTTTAGCAAAGGAAAAATTATTGTTTTTAAAATACAACATACACAGTTATGAACCATTTATCTGTGGTAGATAGAATATGAAATGCTACTTACATCCCGTGAATCAACAGCTGCATACATAATATCCATCCATCCTTTAAAAGTAGCCTAAACAGAATCAGAATGAGTGAAAATTCAGTGAAAGAGATGCAACAGATTTAAAATCCTACTTTAAAAAGTCCTGTTGAAATCAGTGGAATGTAACTTAATCATGTGGAAATATTAGGAATGCGCATGATTCAAAATGTAAATGTTTCTTCTGTTTTATTCAGGGCATAGGTGTGGGGAACTAGGATAAAGCCAAGATATTGGCAGCTATAAGGAGAAGAAAAACACTGCAAAGTTGCTGAATGGGCAAGGTTGGCAGAATACCAACATTGCATGGGAACACTGGCAGAAGTAGCTGCTTGTGGGCACTTCTGTAGAATATATATATATTCTGTGGAATATACACTGGGACATTGAAGAGAAAATAAGAAGATGCTAGGAAGATCAGGAACTGACAAGCTGATGGGATATAATACACTGGGCACATTGGAGGCAGTTGACAGGACAGAGTGAAGGAAACTGCTAGGAAGATGTCAGAAGAGCCAATGAATATGTTGCATAGGGAACTGCTATAGGAAGAAGGGCAGAAACGGGTGAAGCCTTTGTCCTTTTCATCAATCCCAGATTTCATTTTGAAGCCTGGAACAACCAAAACATTCAGGTTTTGTGGAACCACAATTCATCTGGAATGATTCAACAAATTCATCGGGATGGTTTGTTATAGAAATAAAACATTTCTTCTATTTCTGTGTACACCTCACAGTGTGTAAGATTGTTGAATGTAAACTGCAACAATCCAAATTGGACTTGAATGGCAGCAAAGAGTTAGGGATGTCTGGATTTCTATGCTGCTATCTAGTGGTCATATGAAATTTTGCAGTCCACCTGGAATTCTGAAGTCTAAATCTAATAAACAAGGTATTAAATGCAGTAACTCTATTTTTGCTGCATAAATGCAGGAAATATCGATGTAAGCATTTAATAGAGGAGTGTCTATGGAGATTCTCAATCATTCAGGTCATGGTTGTCCCAAAGGTGCTTTTTCAAGTGGCAATAGACTTTCTGGTTTTTTCTTTGAAGACATTTCACTTCTCATCCAACAAGCTTCTTCAGCTCTGACTGGATGGTGGGGAATGGAAGGAGTTATACTTATTTAATAGAAGAGCTGAGTCAGTACTTTACAGCCTAGTTTTGCATGCTGATATGTTACAGAAGAAGATGTGAGCTGATACAATAATACTGGACTGGATGGAACTAACTCAAAGGGAAATTAAAAGATGCCTTCAAAGGTGCATTTACTTCCTGAGCTTAGCTAACAATAAGAATTGGTGCACCTGTATTAGTGTACTTCTATACTCTACTGATGTGTTTATTATATTTTACTGATATATTTGTGATGTAGTGATAGAATTAGTGGATCTGGACAAGGGAAATCAAGTCTCTCTCAGCCACAGAGGTCCCAGTGGATAACCTTGAGTCAACTATTTTATCTTTGCCCAACCTATCTAAAAAGGTATTGTAGTTGTGAGAATAAAATTAATAACACTCTTCACTTCCACAGGAAGAGCTATCAATGTAGCCACAGTAATATTCTGATAACAGAATATGTTTTCAAGATAAGAAGCGTGGATGGATCACCAAATAATACCAATGAATCTTTATGCTGTGTACCTGATCTTAATCTTTTCTTAATAATAAATTAATCTTGTGCAAGCAAGAACAATGATTGGATATTTGCAACCCTATTGTATGAACTCCATTTTTCCTTAAGACTTTGCCTGTAGAAAGAGTATATTGTCGCTACATAGCAGCCCAGAATCACCTTATCAATGGAGTTTCCTAATAATGGTAGAAAAAACATATGGATCCCACCATCATAATCCACTGGAATTTTCTCATTGTTGTATTTCCTGTGGGAGTCACTAAAGATACTTATAATATTGACAAGAATGGTATCATTTCAAACAATGGCTTACCATATATCACTCTACTCTTTTTGATTCATCCGCTTCTAACCTGGCCTTTAACTTTTATAAGCAAATCTCCTCAGGAAGGGATTTTCACTAGATTGATCACACCTATAATACTTCCACTTTCTTATAATAAGCCTGGAATGGCATCTAGAGAGCAATATCATCAAACAGCGTGATCATGCTTAAATCAGGAAATTGTTTTACTTATAGAAATTCCAGCATCAACATAGAACAATGGTGTGAGCATGGAACAATAAAGTAGTAATGCAACAGCTTCAGTACTACTTTATTTTTGTAATTAAATTTACTATATATAATCACCCATCTCATCAAAGGCAACTTTTTTGATCCTGAAGCTTGATTCAAGCAAGTAAGTATCAAGGAACTTATGTGGAGCTTTAGAGTAAAAGTAAAGAACTTAGATGATTTCCCTAGTTATTTTTATAGGCAGTTGGGTAGAAAGAAAATTACTTACAACTTGAAGAAGAGCAAGATAACCAGCCCCAACGTTATCAAAGTTAACTTTCACGTTTTTCCATCGGGCTTGCTGATTGTTGTGTATTAGCTCATCACATTCAGTTTTATTGTTGACATCACTGATGTTGAACATTTCACCCGTTGTAGTATTAACACAATGGTAGAACTTGCCAGCAAAGAGATTCACCCCCATAATACTAAATATCAGCCAAAATATGAGACAGACCAGAAGCACATTCATAATGGAGGGAATTGCTCCAATAAGGGCATTAACAACCACCTATGGTAAATATTGAAGAGGGGGGGAAAGGGAGGGGGGAAGAGAAGAAGGCCTAGATTATTATTTTTTTTGCAACTGGAGCTGTTTATATTAAGAGATTGTATGGAAAATAATACACGTCAACGTAGGAAAGCTAAAGCTTACCCTTCCACTCAAAAGACAAAAAAGAAACTAAATGCTACAGAAAGTAAAAACCAAAACCAAAACCTGGTAAGATGGAATCATAACATTTGAGTGCACTGGGGAGAAAAAAAGAAAAGAAAGAAAAGGGTTACAAACCAAGAACATCACTAATAAAAAGTATGTATATATGTCTGATAATGGAACAAGAACATAAATATGCAAAATATATGAAGCCATAGACTTCAAGAAATCAATAAAGAGGCAAGAAAAGACAACAATCAATGTAGCTCAAACTAACAATTTAGAAAGAGATGAATGGCCATTTGTTTAAATGCAGCCAATGTAGGGGTTTTCATAGATTCATAGCTTCCAAAGCAGACAGCAATTGTGACCAGGAAGGTCCTTGCACAGGTCCATGTGGTGCACAGTTGCATCCTTTTCTGGATCAGAGGGCCCTCAACCAGTCACTTGTGTCACCTTAAATCTTGACTAGTACAATATACTCTGGTCTCTTAAAAACCACTTGGAAGCTTCAGCTGTTCCACTTTGCTTCTGGATGTGATTGACCTACAAAGGCATACATGGCCAAGGGCCTGGTTATTTGAAGGACCACCTGTCTGAGTCTGCCTAGTTGATCTCAGCTGACTTGGTTTGTATGCTCTGGATTCCTTTAATCAAATAGTATTATCTATGAAGACCAGGATGTACCTTCTCTGTTGTAATATCTGCTCTCTGGAATCAGGTTCCCTGAGATCTGGCTAGCTTTTATCCAATGGAGTTCCAGAGGGACTTAAAGATTTGGCTGATCTACTAGTCCTTAGACTGGAGTAGAATCCCTCAATGGATATTTCTTTTAAATTTCAATATTTCTTAACTTGAATAATCAAAACTTCAAAATTTTAATTTTCTGTGTATACAACATAAATATCTTGAGAGTTTTAAAAAAATACATGTTTGTGATTAAAAATACATGTATTGTATCTATAGATACTGATGTTCACATACTTATCCTTAACACCTGAAGAATGTCCTAATACTGGAAACACAACATGTTAATCATGGAAGCATTAAAATGGCTTAAACAATTTATGGGGGATATCTCAAAAAAGGTGGTAGAAAGTTTTTTTTAAAATATTTTGGAAGTGCTTATGACCATGGCATGAAATAGTAGTGGAAAAAAAGCTCAACATTTCTGCTCTGATACATTACTGCTTATATTGCAGAAGCAGATTTATTTCATGAAAATATTAATTCCAGGTTCATTTCTTAACATCTCACCCTCATTCCTTCAAATCGTGACAGAGCTCTTAAAGGTCTCAATGCTCTTAGTGTTCGAAGTGATTTAATGGCCCCTAGTTCAGAATAGCCTAGTGCATTGGCTATTAAACTGACCAATGAAACCTGGAACAAAAGAAAAGAAGAAGAAGAAAGGAAGTTCAGATATTCACAGAACATACTTTGAGTAAGATTCTACAGGCCCCAAATGGACTTTTACATTACCTGGAAAGGATGGGGCAAGGACACGAAACTGAAATGAAATTCCCATAGTCTATGTTCCATCAAGCCAGACTCTTAAGTGTTTCTTATTGCGGTACATGTGTGAGGTGCCTGATAGCTCCCCCTTTCATACACTTAGATGCTTGCCTTCAGAACAGATCTGACTTAAAGCGTACTTAAAGTATACCTCCAAACCAAGTTCCTAGCATTAGCTTAACCACAAGAGATTTGAGAGTGATCATTTTGATTCACATGAACTTTTCTTCAGTACTGCCAAATAAAAATAACATGCTTTTTTTGCATGCAAAGATGTGTTTTTTACTCTTGAACCTTCCCTTCTCCTACTAAATAAGATAATTCCATGTATAGTTTTAATTGGTACAGACAATCAGAAGTGGATTAGTATCATTTCCTGTTACTTCTATTACAGTTGCTGAGATACTGATTCCTTTATCTGCAGTAAGGTTATACGAATCAGCGCAACCACTGTTGACTATTCTATTCAGGTCACATTCAGCAACGATTTTTGTTTCCTGGAAAACTGCTTTAGGAATCTGAGGATGAGTCTGAAGAACTTCTGTGAGAAAAAAATAAAGTAACTGAGATACTTATTACTTTACATATGCACCTGCTTTTTCTTCTTGCTTACTAAAAAGAAATCACAAAAATAAACAGTTGGAACAGGTTCCTAGCATAAGATCAGGAAGGGTTTAAACTTTTGTTCTTTCCTTTTAGTCTTGATCAGGATCACTTTTCTCCTACATCTGAAAGGTACACTGCCATTTTTTTATTAACTGAAATTGGCTCAAATAAAGTGTCCAAAGTCATTCCAATGAACTAGTTCTTACCACCAAATAACATCTACATGTTATTGCAATCACACATATCTCCTTTTCATTTCTATTCCACACTGCTAAAGGAGAGGTGGAAAGCCTAACCCAACCCTTTTTAACTTGTCGTCCCCCCACCCCACCCCATCATCTTACAATGGTGTAATTGATGTGGAGAATAACCTTGAGGAAAAATAAGAGCTGAAGCCTAGACATTGTTTAGATAAGAGAAATCTAAGCCCAAACCAGGAATGTATTTTGAGAAAGCTTGACCCTTCCAAATTCTCTGGAGCATAAAGGTAAGGAAAAGGAAAGGTCCTACAAAATTCTGTTTTTGTAACCTTACAATAAAAGGAGCATTCATTATTTTGGTTTCCTGCTCTGCACTACCTTGAAAGTTTGACACATCTAGTTATACCTACTTGAACAAAATAGCACTAATACATGTACTATTGGTACATTCTTTTGTCTTACAAAAATTTTTTTTTTGCACCCTCACATACTTCAAGGCTAGGATTCTATTATTGCCCTCAGTCAGAAATACAATTTTTGGAAAAGTTAAATTATTTTTCTTTGTTTTTAATTCTTAATGATTCTCTTTTTCTAGTAAGGAGGAAAGATGAAATAGTTGCACAGTGTTTTTTGACCAAAATATCTCGCACAAGAACATCTTGCTATGGAATGTAGAAATGTTTACAAAGAGATATTTGGAGGTCCTGGCATTATCTCCTTCACCCATCCAATTTCATGCATGAAATAAATTTCTCCAATTCCTATATCAACAGGAGTTAGGAATGAAAACTAAAATAAAATAAAAAAGTTGTAAAGAACCTTGGAAGTCTTCTAGTGACTGTCCAGGAGTAGGGAAACTTGGCTCTTTTATCACTTATGGACTTCAACTCCCAGAATTCCCGAGTGAGCCATAAAAGATTCCCCATCCCTGGCCTACTGGTTTTTCAGTTGTGGGGGAAATCAGTTTTTGACTTGAATGGGACTGTTTAATATACAAATGTAGGACCTATGTATATAGGTCCTTGTTGTCCTACATTTGTATATTAAAGAGTCCCATTCAACTCAAAAATTGATTTCCCCCACAACTGAAAAACCAGTAGGCCAGGGATGGGGAGCCTTTTATGGTTCACTCAGAAATTCTGGGAGTTAAAGTCCATAAGTGATAGAAGAGCCAAGTTTCCCTATCCCTGGACTAGTCCAACCTCCTGCTCAATGTATACCATACCTTCTGTACCAATCCAGACAAATAGTTGTCCACTCTTCTTGACGACCTCCAGTGATGGAGCACCCACAACTTGGGTATGAGGCAAGTTAATTCCATTGATTAATTATTGTTCTGTCAGGAAATTTCTCCTTAATTCTAGGTTGAATCTCTGATAACTGTCTTTGTTATTTTAAGTTATATCAGCCCTTTTAAACTAGGTAGACTATACTTTACCTTCAAGGTCAAATATAAAAATATAATGAAAAGAAATTATTCTGTATGTATGGTATACGTGCATATGAAACTTTATATATGTATGTATGTGTGTGTGTGTATTTTTTCTTTGCATGCACACACACATCTTTCACCAATTTTTAATCTAGTTAATTCATTCTTAAAAGAAATTCCAAAAAGAGGCATCATTAATGTTCAATAGAGAAAGAATTTTTAAATGGAGAGGCAGGAATGACAGATTTCTTTCATGTTTCCTTCAAAACTCTGGATTTCTTCTTGGATAATATAAAAATTCTTCATTGCCTTGGGTTCACTTTTCTTTTGCCATGGTATGAGATAGAAAACAAGAAAGTAGCATTGGGGGAAAAGATATAAAATTGAGACAAATACTAAATTTAAATATTGTTATTACTAATTTAATGTTAGCTAACCAACATGAGGAGAAGAACATTCTCATGCAAAATGGGAAGTAGGGAGGAAAGTAGATGGTATTTATCTTCTAAACTACTAAGACTATCTCAGGGTGACAACTAAGTTTATCTTTTAAAATTCAAGATTTAGAAGTTCTTTGAAGTCTTTGAAGTCATGACTGTTTTTTAAATCAAGCACATACTTTGGGCAGGTTGACAAAGAATAACTGGGACACTAACAGAACTCTCAGGATGACAATGGCTTATAGCATTATGGCTTAATTCAACAGATCCAATTAATTATTTCTTCAGTCAACCTTACAAGCTAATAGGGATTCCGCAAACTGAAACAACTGCTATTTTTTATTCTGAAAGCATTCATGTTATTCCTTACTCTTTTTTTTTGTAAGTTCTATTTGATGTTCCTGTGTTTTAAATTTTTCTATGGCTGTCACTGGTTGGAAGAAGTTTGGGTCTCTCTGTGTCTTTCAAAGAGTTCATATAATTAGCATTGCCTGTCAAGTAATTCAACTTAGTATCAACATCCCATCTTGACAGCATGTGTAAACAAGACATCAGAGAATATTATCTCAAACACATCATTTTCATGGTGGTAAGGCAGAATCAAGCACATCTATTATTTCTCACACATTAGCCTTATGGCATTCTGAAAGCACAAGAAGACCTAGCTACATTCTAGAACAAGGTGTAGCTAGGTTCACCATTATTGATTTATGCAGAATGGGTTTACTAGATGCTCAACACTTCCACTTTTTATTGCACTCTCCAGCAGGAAATAAAAATACAAGTTTTCTCAAGGCAATGCACTAAATATAACAGTAAATGGTTTAGCTTCATGCTACATATTTTTAACCTAGTATTTAATGGTTTATGGTGTGTTATGGGTTTTCATTATAAGAAAAAAGGGATAATAGAAAATAGTGAGCTTTTTGGGGTGGGAACCATAGAGTAACAGATAATTCTGTTAATTATATTTATATTTGCTGCAAAGGAATTCAGATTCCTTTCCTTTCCCCTTTTCTCTTTATTCATTTGTGTTGGTTTTTATGTGTTTCATACAACTTTTATTAAAAATGATTTTTGGGCTTCCTTTTATGGATATAACTTTGGCCTAGCCTTTAAAATCTTTAAAAATTGTTGTCGTGATTTTATGTACAGGTAGTTCTTGATGGATGACCAAAATTGAGCTCAACATTTCTGCTGTTAACTGCAACATTTGTTAAGTGAGTTTGCCCCATTTTATGACCTTCCTTGCCATAGTTAAGTGAATCCCTGCAGTTGTTAAATTAGTCAAACTGTTGTTAACAGAGTCTGGTTTTTCCATTGACTTTGCTTATCAGAAAATCACAAAAGGGGATCACGTGACCCCAGGACATAGAAACCATGAGAAATATGAGCCAGTTGCCAAGTGCCTGAATTTTGATAACATGACCCGAGGATACTACAATGGTTATAAGTGTGAAAACTGGTCATAAGTCACTTTTTTCAATGATCTCATAACATTGAACTAAATGAACTGTTGTTATGTTGAGGACTACACAGTAAAATTTATATAATTATTTTTATTTTTTGCAACTATGTGTTTTTGCAAGATTTTATTGTGTCTTGAGAGGGCTGAAAGAAGGAATTGGCATGTCACAAACTGCGCAGATCTGTCATATGAAATGATATGATATGCGACAAAGAATAGAAGGCTGTCTCATGCTTCACATTTAAAGTCCTTCAGAAGTCTATATCAAAAAGAAAAACACAGAATGGGATGCAGTACAAAAGCCGAGGGATGTCATTGTTCTCTAATAGAGTGTCTGGATTCACATACTGAACTTTTAGCCATGGTTTCTTAAATAAGCTGTAGTGGTCTTATTCACATTTAATATCGAGCCAGAAACATGACTATAATCAAAACAAAAATTAAATAATCACATTACAGCACAGTGTTCATGTGGATCCATATAGATATTTACTGTCCAGATCACTCTTCCCCAGCATGGTTCCTTCCACCTGCTGAACCGAAGTTGAATATCATTTAGAGGAGCATCATGTTGATGCTATAAAAATTTTAAATGCACCAAATATAGATGCACACATGTGAATCGAAATAGAAATTTATGACCAACTTGTTGCTCCAAAAATTTACTTTATGGTAATCAGAATGCTAATAGTATTTCCAGAATGACCTTTTATTAATGGAACACCAGTGTTCTGTTTCAGTTCTTTTTAGCTTATCAGGGTGTTCTTAGCAGAAAGATGCTAGGTAATATATCTACAAAGCTAACTATGATTTTTCAATACTTACATCAACAATTAAAAAATCCAGCCAACACCAGGCATTTGTGAAATAAATCTGGAAGCCATAGGCCACCCACTTCAAAAGCATTTCTAGAATAAAAATGTACGTGAAGACTTTGTCTGCATATTCCAGCATTGTCTTGATAGTCTTACGCTGTTCAACATATATGTCTTCAAAGGCCTGGAAAGAGATTTCATCATTCACCAATCATATTTTAAAATGGAGGAAAAAGACAAAAAAATCATTTTTCAATATCACATAAGAAAAAAAAGCAAGCTGCAAAATGTTTATTTTTCTAATCTCTTTCACTGTCTTTTTTAACATAAAAATCACAATTGTCTTTCCATGGCTTTATTACTTAACTAAAGCTCTCGGAACTGAAAATACAGCCTATGCAATCTCACTAAAAAGCTTGTCAAGTTCTTTCTAAAAATATTAATACCATTAACATTTTGAGAAGAATATTTAATTTTCTTTCTTTTTTCTCACCAGAGCACCACTGCTGAGGAGAATCATAAATACAATGAATGTTTCAAACCAGTTATGTTCAACAATGCTGTAGCAGGTTTTTCTAAAATTCCACCAGATTTTTCCTTTGCCATCTTCTATACTCACTTGACAACATGGGAACTTTTGGATGCAGCCTGTTATACAATAGTAAAAATGTTACTGACAGATACTTTTTTAAAAAAACCTATCTTTTCTCCAAACAGTATAACTTTTATACGTGACATTTAATCTTGTAATATCCCTCTGAAATTAGCATAACCTTAATAGGTATATTAACATTTCCTGAAGTACTAAGTAAATGATGGGACTCATTCCTCAGAGAGAAGAAAAAACCAGACTTAGTACAGTTCTGTTTTGCTAAGGAAAATAATTGAGACCTGGGCTTTTGTCCTATGGATAAAATGCATCCAGCAGGATGTATACATTTTCCGATCCTGGACTTACTCCTGTGGTTATATGTTAGCCAGGATTTAAAGAAACCATATCCTCTCAAAAGACTGGAAGACCTTTTCATTCCAGACTTTTAACCCGGTTATTAAGTGAACCTGGCTTCCCCATCGACTTTGCCTGTCAGAAGGTCGCAAAAGGTAACCACAGAACCCAGGTACACTGCCACCGTCATAAATACGAATCACTTGCCACACATCCGAATTTTGCTCACATGACCACGGGGATGCTGCAACAATCTTAAAGTGTGAAAAAATGGTTGCAAGTCACCTTTTTCAGCGCCGTTGTAACTTTGAATGTTCACTAAATGAATTGTAAGTCAAGGACTATCTGTAGTATATGGTACTCACACACTCCTGTCCAATGACACAGGACACAATGAGAAAAGCATTTAGGGAAGGGAAGATGCTCAAATATTCCACCCTGGGCCTCTGAGGTTCTGGAACCGAAGAGGAAACCTTCCCATAGCTGCTGCTTCTGATTCCCCAGTGGTTTATTTTTGTTAGAGGGCAAACTGTGTGTGCTATGCATCCCTTAATGGCTTCAAATATGATGATGATTGGCAATACTGAAATAAAATTATTCTGTCCATCCACTCAGTTTTTTACCATGGAAGATGGATAGGGCATCATTTTTTCTTTCTTTCAGTTAGCAAAAGTTATCTTAGACAGGCTTTGGCTTCTGGATTTCAATTTTTCACAAAGTTATTCCAAAAATGTTTTTGGAAGCATATGATGGCCTTCCAGGGAGAGGTTGCATTTGAAAAAAATATACCCAGACATTTAAAAAAAAAAAAAACTGCATATGCCCAAATTTTATATGTATATATATTGGCCTTAAGTTGGCCTGTCCTTTTTGAGAAAACCAAGCAATTTATCTGTAAGTTATCTGTAAGTTATTGACAAAGAACCAATGCCACATAATGGTATGAATGAAATCTGACTGCGATTGCTTAGAAGCCATCCCAGCTTTTGTAGGCATCTCATTCACAAAATGGCAGTTCCTGGGAAGCCAGGCTCAGAAATACCCTGTTACCTTCCGTGAAACAGGCTTCAGGCTCAAGAGCCTCTTCCGGTTCAATCTCTGCCTGCTCCCCCTCTCCTGGCAGGGCAACATCCACAGTACTGCCTTCAGATGAGCTGGTGGCATTTATCTTCTGGAAAGAAAAACCCCACAAAAAAGTTTGCATTCTTTTCCTCCCCCTGTTAGTTTATCAAGACCATACTGATGGAGTCTCTACTCAATTTTACACTGATCGTCCAAAGCAGTAAAAAATTTAACATGAATATAATGTTAAATCTGTTCTTGCATTTATGTTTACTCACCAGAAACTATGCTGACAAACATCTCTACCTGGCAATTCATATTTCATAAATGATATCACCATATTGTAAAAAAAATGCAATATCAATTATTTCCCTCCTAATGAAAGCAGACATTTCATAGCTACCTTCACGACTGCTGAATACTTCAGGAAAAAAATGACAGAATGATAGAAAATGGCCTGTTGTCCAATTGTTCCTTGCTAATTTCATGGGGGGGGGGGGTGACCAGCAAATTAAGTTCCTGATAACATTAATATATTATTGCCCCATATTATCAAATTATAGGCTGCTGAGCTACAGTCTGAAAATCTAGCATAAATATAATCCTTAAACCTTGTTGCCAAGATAGAAGAATTCAGCTCGATGGGATGGGGAATCTAACAACAGCATGTCTTCATACATTATTTTTAGCACATGGACTTTGTTTGTGCAATTTCAGGTGTAAAGTGCCCTGTGGAACACAGCACTTTTTGAAATATTTAGGCCACAATCTTTTTCAACTTATGGAAATGCTGAATTACCTGCAGTTTTGGAAAGGACTGGAGCAATAATAAGAGAAATTCTGAAGATTACAGATTGGAAGAACAAGACAAATTCTGAGCAGGAAGGCAGCAATTAAAAATTGAAATCTACAGTGTCATGCCTGGATCTGTATATTATTTAAGAACCAGGAATAATAGAACTCAATTCACTCATGGTTTATTTGGAAATTAATAGTTGTTGCTTCAATCCTCCTTTTTACTGAATAAAGACTAGTTCTTATTTATATATCCCTATGACTTAATCATTTTTTCTCACCCTTCCTCCCCCTTTGGCAAACTGGAAAACCTGTGGACTTGAGTTCTCACACACTGTTTGGGAACAATTATTACTTTGTTCTTATACTCACCCCAGTACTGAGAGACCAAGGTGTGCAAAAAAAATGAGGCTATATGTTTGTTTTCAAACTAAAGTCACATAGCTTTCTTGGGCTTGGGAAATTTTAGTGAAAAAATTAATACAGACATGTTACATGAAGGAAGTAAAACTCTTGCAAGCTAAGGACTATATTGGGTCTTTGGGTGATAGGCCATGGAGATACATTCCAAAGAGTAATGAATGGGGTCAGGATAAACATTAAGGTTGATTCAATATATTACTTATATTTTCTAGACATGTATTTAAGAATTGTTTTTGTTGCATTAGAATTGTCATTTGGTCACAATTTTCAGATCGCATTTGTGGACCAGAGAAAAGCCTTGGAAACACAGCTTAACCAGACCTTTAATGCAATGTTGCACCATTATATTCTAGTAAATCTATTTTCCTTTGACTTTGGTAAGATGCTGCCAAGCACGCTCACAGACTTTCCAGCTAAAGTGTTTTATAGAATCCTTGGTGCTCTTTGAGCTTGCTTTTTTGCTTGGAGATGTTTCATTATCCAACTAGGTACCATCATCAAGGTGAATGAGTTTGGAATTTGCTTTCCATTTATATACAATAGCTTACCCTGCCAGTTTTGGAAGGTTTGTAGTTTGCTCCCTGGGAGTTCCTTGATTAGGGATTGTTTTCTGCTTTATTGTTTGCCTGCTATTAATCCATGTTTATCTTGATGTTGGCTGCTAAAGAGGATGTGGTCTTTGTTTATTTAGGTTTGTTATTGTCTCTTTTGAATGATGTGTAAATATGCTTTATTTCTATGTGTCTGCTGAAGGCTAAAATCAACACCCAGATAAGCAAGAATCTTTTTGATATTTATATTTTATGTTTTGTAGAAACGGATATATTTTACTGCCATAATTTCTGGGAAACTTCAGGATTATCAAGTTTTTATGTTACAGGAGCATTTGATCTACCAGCATCTACAACTATGTGGAACATGCAGGTACTCAACATCTTTTTTTCATCCTCTTACCCCAACTGCATTGTATTCGACATTTTAATACCAATACAGTATTGCAGTGTTTTCTAAACAATAAAATATATCCTGTTCATTTCTTATTACCCTGTATTTCTTTAGTGACTTTAAAAGTTAAGTCCTTTCTATCAATACATTTTTCAGCTGATACCCTGAAGACTTTTTCAAAACACCATAAAGAAAATACCGGTAGTACGTATGTACTAGAGCTGGATATGCCTCCAAATAATAAATTCACAATATTATATGCCTGATAGTTCATTTAAAATTTGTATGTCAGTCAAAATCTAAAACACCTCAAATCAGTTTTCCAGTTGCGTTGTACCAGAAGAGAAGTACATTAAATCATTTAAATAAGTTGCAGTGAGATTCATACTTTTGCACTTTACTCTCTTCACCTTCTACTTCTGCAATCTGGATATCTGTTTTGGTTTCAAACAAAGCACCATTTCCACTGACTTCCATATTGGTTAAAAATTGCTTTTTAAAGTTGTGGTTAATGAAGACAAGTCAAGATCGAAGTATGCTTTGTAATTATACCTGATTCTGAAACCCGAGACAAAATAAATCATTTCCCCCCAAATTAGTGTGGGTGGAATGTAATCAGGAGTCACAGGAGAGAGCAGCTCTTTCCGAGAGGACAAAAAGAGCAGAGAACTTGGAATGTCCAATAGGCAGGAAGAGAACAAGGTTGAATTCTTCCTATCAGTAGTAATTCAGAGACTAGATCTATAGTTACTGCAGATAATTGCGTTAGTCTGGCAAGATTCTGTTTGTGGGCAAACAACGATAAAGGAACAACTCAGAAGTAACTCCATGTGTTATTTTTTGGTTCTTTGGGTCTAAGAACTAGGATGGCACAAGGAACTGATCTTGGCTCAAAGGGTGGGCTTTTGCTTCTAACTAGCTTTTAAATTTTAGGAAATCAAGGAAGATAGCTGAAGGGGGTCTTGAGTTGCAGCAACCTATTTATGACATGGGGAGCAATAATTCATAATACATGCGAACTGGACTTTTTCATTTTCATGTTCTCCAGTGGGATATAACATTAGCAATATCAGACCTGTCATAATATACCTCATTGTTCTCACCTACAGTGCTATTCCTTGTATGTTTTAGAAGTTAAGATCCTGAAAATAGAACAATATAAAGGAAAAAGGAAAACAATTATAACAATTATTCTAACTCACAAGAAATACCTGAATCCAAAAGCCCACATTCATACAGTAATTGGTATTCAGGAAGGAAGGAAGGAAGGAAGGAAGGAAGGAAGGAAGGAAGGAAGGAAGGAAGGAAGGAAGGAAGGAAGGAAGGAAGGAAGGAAGGGTTCAGAATGGGGTTGTCTCTTATTATAAGATACTCAAATCCTTCTGCATAAAATATTAAAAGTTTAAGAAAAGTTTAACTATTTTCTATGAGAGACAACTCTGCATGTATAAGGAGGAAACATCTTAATTATCTGCAGGAGTATATTGGAAGGCATTTGTTTAATAGGCAGCATTCCCAAGACCTGGATCAGCAAAACAACATGCTGGATTAGAGCAGAAGCCTGTGCAATATTAGTGAAACTGTGCCAGAGAGAAATCCAACTTCACTTTAAAAAAAAAAAAATGCTTTACAAACATTACATAATGTGGGTGCAGTCTAAATTGGCATAGATAGCAATGGGACATCCATTTTAAAGATCTCTTTTGGATTTTAGAGAAACTCTTTTTGCCCATCTCTGCCCATGTAAGGCCAATTCACACAAGCTTTGCACCACAGCATGTTAAAAGAGCCCATTTCTATGATTAAAGCATTCACTTCGGACCCAATCTTGCTCTCATTTCATTTTTGCTTTATGTTACTTCAATGGGAGCAGGAGCAGGTTATTTTACAAATGTCAAAGCTTTACAAACCACTTAATGAGTCAAATGACATTCAAATAAACAAAGGGATTCAGCCATTATAAATTATTAGGAATAAGTCATCTTGTACTGTTTGAGTATTATAAATTGCTTCATGACTTGACAAACCTTCAGGAAACAATTACCCTTGTTCTTTGCATTTCAGCCACATCTCTGGCTATTCTTAAGGTTTTGAATTGATTTCTGAGCAAGACAAAAAGTTTCTCATTTTTTTTTATTAAATATTGTTTCTTGTCTCCGAAGCAAGTCAAGTACTTAATTAGTAGCCTGAATATAACATGTATATAACTGTATACTCCAAGTCTACAAAAAAAGCAACCCTAGCCACCGAATCTGTTGAAAACTAAGACTAGCACTTTCAGAGAAAACAAGAGTTAATAACTTATTTGAGTTTGTCTGTTCTGTTCATATCTAGACATTACAAAAGCAATTTTCTTGCTCTATTCTAAAGCATCTCTTAGAACTCACTAAGTAGCCATTATCTGTTTTGTCTCTCTTAATGGTACACAGAGGGAAACTTTCAAAAGAAGGACCAGTTGTAAACTGGGGAATATAGCCAGAGAATGAAAAAGCACCATAGACAATTTTGTAGCAGATGAAATTAGTTTGGCTCAAAATGTGAAGAGCAGAGTGTGTTCAATAGTCTCAAACTAGTAGAAGCTTTTCATATTCAGGGGTAGTTTGATAAGTATGAGTTGGTTATTACTGAATCACGTAAGTATGTTTTAAAGCTTCTACATCAGATTTAATTAAATTCTGAATAATTTAAATTCTCCTTTTAGACCAGTAACCTATTTGTCAATAGTTGTTTGTACTTATGCAGTAGCTCATAACTACCGCTTTCTTAAAATAACTCTTATTTCTTTAATGTTAAAAACATGATTTTCAGAAAAACAAGTAGGATAGAAACATCGGTTTCCCTAGCAATGGCCACTGCAAAACTGAATTGAACAATTTACCATAACCTTTTCAGCAATAAAAAATATCTTAGGCGAAACAGAAAATGTCATTCAGGCACCACCTGTGTTGCTTCTATACCAGAAGAAAAGAAATATAACAGGAATTTTTAAATTATAAAATACATTGTGTATGTATTTAAATTACTGCTTGCTACTTATTGCACTCTACCAATATTGAAATGCATATCAATGCTAGGGTTAATTCATGAATTCATTCTTTGTAGATCATATCATAGTTCTAAGCAACAGTTTTATAAAACAGTGAAACATTTTCAATATATTTTCTGTGTAGAATGTGCACCAGTTGATATCACACATGAAAATCCAAAATACTCAAATACTGCAAAAAAAAAAAATAGAAGTAGGAAGGCTTGCTGCATGAAAGTAGCTTGAAATTAAAAAAGCAAGTAAGTAAACAGAGTACAATGAAAATAATAATTTGAAATTGTTTCTCCAAAGTCCACCTGTGTTAATTATATAAATAATTACACAACACATTTATAAGGGCTGAATCAAAAAGGGGTTGTTTTCATTGCTTTAAAAACTATGCATGCTCTGTTATTTTTCCCCTTGACCTTTGAAGGAGTTAACATTCCCATCAATTTAATCTACTTTGCAACACCTCTAAGTCATGCAGTAGATGTTCAAAAGAGTTGATAATAAAACGTAATCTAGAGAAATCGTTAGCGGGATCTAAATGTATGTTGCCAATCTTGCCTGACCATGCTGTGATGGGTGAGTCATAAGACTCAGCAGAGAGTAGCTGTACGTCTGAACTTTCTTGCGATGAATAGGGAAGGAAACACAGCTCAATAGCATGCAGGCCAGTCAATATCCAGAAATTGATTATGTACAGCTTGCTTAGATAACCTGTTAGGAGGTGTGATAGGTTGAATCTACCTGGTTAAAAAGCAACAGAGCTGCATTCTTGATTGCTCCAGCTTGATTTTACCCCTGTGAGAAGTAAGAAGGGCAGGCAATGAAGTTCATGTCACAGTACCTCACAACTTTTGATCTGGTTTTGAAGCATTTTCATAAAAGTTAAAGAAAAAAAGGAGGAGAACCTAAAGGTGTAAGCATTAAGCTAAGAAAAGGAGAGGTTGAATGTTCATGGCCCTAATGACATTTTATATCAGCTTTCTCCAAACTGATGGCTTACAGACATTTTGAATTACAAGTTCTATCAACACCAAAAGACTTGCTGGAGTTGGCTATAGTCCAACTGTTCTATAGACAACTAAATTGGCAAAGACATCAATATTGTTGGAATAAAATAAAGCATGATGAACCAGTGATACTTCATCACTGAGGTTATATCACTTAACTGCTTTTATTTGTTTGTTTGTCTGCCAATATGAGATGGTCTCAATTCATTAGTAATCCTTAAGCAATGAGGAAAGTTTCTTCAACTGTATGCTCCTCCCTCCTCCACTCTAAAGTAGAACAGTAGTCTTCGGCTTGACTTCATCCACTTTGAAGAAAAAGAACTTGGCTCACCACCAGAACCAGGAGCTGCTGGGGACCATTGTGGCCATAGTCAACAAACCAGACTGTCTTCTCTGACTGAATCTGGAGGACCTAAGAGTTTCCTTTGCTTCTTCTACTATATGTTCTATAGTTCTAGTATAGTATCAACAATGGTGGTGCCGGGAAACAGGTGTGTAACAGGGAAATTACTGAAATGTAATCTAAATAATTCTTCAAAGTAGAATCTAAACAGCAAGTGATTATTCAGAACAAACTGAACTATATCTCTAGAACTGAATTATTCCAGTACCAAAAAAAAATCACATAGCTTCAGATATGTCTTTTCTTTCCTTCCTTCACATCTCTCTTAACAGGGGATATTCTAATGGACTAGCACTGAAATTAATGTAAAAATTAAGTTCATTCCCTCACTTTGGTTTCTATAAGGAAGCTTCCCCTAGTCTTTGTTTTACTACTCTTCATAATTAGCAGAATCATAAATTAGTAGATACACCAAAGAAAAAGTGCATCATTGTGCCTTCCGTCCCTGTCCAACTGTCCCCATTTAATTGTACCTATTTTCGGTATTCTTACTCATGTTTATACTTATTACTTTATGTTTATACTTATTATTTTGTAAGCGATTGAAAATCAAATCAAATAAATAAACAAATAAACAAATAAATAAATGAAACAAGAGTTTATTTTCTTTGAGGAAGAAGTATTTTAGAAGGGAAACATGTAAAATCCCTTAAAATTCTGTCATTCCCAGTTTGGAACTTTAACAGAAATGTAAGAAATGTCTGTTTTCCAAGATGAAAATATTTCTTTAACTATAAGCCAGAGGTTTCCATATCTGGTAACTTTAAGACTTGTGGACTTCAACACCCAGAATTCTCCAGTCAGCAAAGGCGGGTTGGAGAATTTTGAGAGTTGAAGTCCACAAGTCTCAAAGTTGCCAAGTTTGGGGACCCTGCTATAAATAAATAAAAAGAGGATTGAACACTTTTGTCTTTCCTGGCAAATCCATAAATTATTTCTTTCATCCAGTTCAATGAAAAAGCTGGCCTTGCACTGTGTCAAGTTATTTACTGTCTGTGCTAAAATAAGGCTAAAATTCTAGTATGTTTACCTAGAAGTAAGGTTGCACAAATATTACATTATAGGTAGTCCTCAACTTATGAACACAACTGAGCCCAAAATTTATGTTGTTAAGTGAGTTTTGCCCCATTGTATGACCCTTCTTGCCATGGTTGTTAAGTGAATCGCTGTAGTTGATAGGTTAGTAACCCGGTTGTTAAGTGAGTCTAGGTAGTGAGTTTGGCTTCCCTGTTGACTTTGCTTGTCAGAAGGTTGCAAAAGGGGATCGATCACGTGACTTTGGGACACAGCAATGGTCATAAATATGAACTAGTTGCTAAATGTCTGAATTTGGGTCACATGACTATGGAGATATTGGAAAGGTCGTAACTGTGAAAAACAATCATAAGTTACTTTTTTCAGTGCTTTGTAACTTTGAGTGGTCACTAAATGAACTGTTGTAAATCAAGGACTACCTGTACTTACTTTTGAGTAAACATGTTTGGAATTTGGCTTATTAGCCCTCACTTTCAAAGAAATAGATTGTTAGTACCCAAATGTTTATACTTCATTGTTGGTTTATTTCTATTGTGTACTCTTTACTTCTTGTGGGTTCCTCATACTCATGCTACTGACTGCATTGTTCTGCAGAGATGTTCACTCAATTCTGCCCCGCTCTTGTGGCTTCTACTTTACCCTCTAAAATAGTTTGTATGATTTAGGAAAAATCATGATAATTCTTTCTGAGGTTAGAAAAATGAACAAAATTGCCACCTCTCCCTCCACCCCCCGGCAAAAAAATCTCAGAAATATTCAAATACAGGTCTGACCCAAACATATATACTGTTCTTTCTGCATTGCATTGGCTGGGAAGTGAAACTTGAAAGTGGTGAGGTGTTTAGATCTGAAGCATTTCTTCCAAACTGTTAGTATGGAGCAGGGGCGAGAAAGAATGGAGACGAGCCTCTGGAACGGTGAACTTCAACTCTTTATTTACATAGTGACTGCTCAAACTCAATTGCAGTTATAGCCCTCCTTATATAGGCAACCCAATAACTATTAACCAATAACAATCTAGGAGCGCTAGCTCCCTTAACCAATAAGAATGCTCCGTTAATGGCCAATCGGATTCCCCGGAACGGGCCAATCCGATCCTGCCATTAACAGCCAATCAGAAGCGCAGGGCCAGAACCCTGCACTTGACTCCAAGCTTAAGATATCTTTATTAAGGCGTATGCATTCACAACACCCCTTCCCCCTGGCTTCTGTTTACAGGGTGCAGTTACATAGTCCTTTAGGTAGGACGGTTGCTTTATTAGTCTTTTTGATTTTCGCTGTGTGTTTTGCATTTGGCTGCAATCTCGCTGAGGTAGATCGTTGTTTGTCGACGGGGTTGCCTCTGGTTCAGAGTTCACGTATCCGTCGTCACCAATATCTTCGGCAACTCCCTGATGTGAATCTATTCCCTTCTCTAGTTCCAATTCCTGTGTCTCTATTCCGCCATCGTTCCCTTCGAACGGGTTTTCTTCTAATTGAAATTTGTCTTCTTCCATATCTCCCCCCCCCTCAGTCTGGTCGTAAGGGAGTTCAGAATTGCCCGACCGGAGCCATGATCGTAATTGATCGATATGGCGTTTCCATAGTCTGTCGTCAAGGCATTGTACAAGGTAGGATCTCGGGCCGGTTACACGAACTACTGTCGCCTCTACCCACAGCGGATTGCCCGATAGGTTTTTTGCGTATACCAAATCGCCTACCTGGAAGGCACGACATCGG
Organism: Hydrophis major; assembly: GCA_033807585.1. Lineage (NCBI taxonomy): Eukaryota > Metazoa > Chordata > Lepidosauria > Squamata > Elapidae > Hydrophis > Hydrophis major. Next base: position 184,422,513 of record CM066328.1, read on the forward strand.
CCGCTGGATCCTAGTAGTTTTTCCGGTTCATAAGCTGGGTGTAACCGGTCGAGGTGGGAGCGGAGTTTTCGTTCCATTAGCAGTTCGGCGGGAGTTTTGTTGGTGACGCTATGAGGTGTGATGTGTTGTAGAAAAAGGATTTGGTTGATTTTGTTGTCGATGTTATCGTAGTCTAATTTCTGCAAGGTTTTCTGAACAAATTGGACCATGCGCTCAGCCCTGCCATTGGTCGCAGGGTGCGCAGGCGAGGTGAGCGCATGTCGGATGCCGCGGTCAGCCAGGTACTGCTCGAAGGACAGCGCAGTAAATTGGGGCCCGTTGTCAGATACCAGAACGTCTGGTAATCTGTGGATTGCAAACAGTCTTTCCAATTTTTTGATAACCACTTCAGTGGTTGTGTTCGTCATGCGGTGAATCTCGAGCCAATTCGAGTAGGCGTCGACGGTTAGAAGAAAGGTGTGGCCTTTGGTCGGCCCCGCAAAATCCAGGTGAATACGGGACCAGGGTCCCCGTGGTGTCTCCCATTCGGTAGGGATGGCTTTTGGTGGGGCGTTGCTCACTTCCTGGCATCTATGACAAGCTTTAACCCAATTTTCGATTTGCTTGTCGATGCCTGGTCACCATGCGTAGCTTCGTGCGAGGGCTTTCATCCGCACGATACCGGGGTGGCCATCGTGCAAGGTTCTCAGTACTGCTTTTTGGAGTCGTTCTGGGATAACAGAACGCCCCAGATGACACAGCCTTTTTGAGAGAACAACTCCGTTTGTCGAGTCTTGAATGGTGTGAAGTCATCTGATAATTGGTCCAATGGCCATCCGCGTTCTACCCAGCCTAGGACTCGCGCCAAGGTAGGGTCACGTCTGGTTTCTCTCGCGATATCTCGAGCGGTTAATGGCGGTGAATGGAGTGTTTCAATTTGTAACGTGGTTACCGTTGGTGTGGGATCGTGGAGAGTCTCTGGAAGCGGTGCTCGGCTCAATGCGTCTGTGTGGGGAATGGCTTTCCCCGGGCGGTATTGCAGCTGATAATTATAAGCAGCCAAGAATTCTGACCAGCGAGTCATCCTGGGGGATAATATGCAGGGAGTCAGCTTATCTCCAGCTATTATCCACAATAACGGTTTATGGTCAGTCACAATAGTAAAAGCCCGGCCATACACGTACTCGTGAAATCTTTTAACAGCTGATACAATTGCGAGGGCTTCTTTATCGATTTGGCCATAATTTCGCTCAGTTTTTGAAAGTGTCTTTGAAAAATATGCAACAGGGGCTTCGTTACCATTAGGCAGTACATGGCTCAGAATGGCGCCCACTCCGAAGGGCAAAGCATCACATGTGATATTTAATGGCAAAGTCTCATTGTACTGCATGAGTACAGAATCAGAAGTCAGTAGTTTTTTTACATTACGGAATGCCTGTTCTTCTTTATGACCCCATAACCAATTTGCTTTCTTGTCTAGCAAACGATGTAACGGCTCAGCGACAGTTGCTTTATGTGGTAGAAATACATTATAAAAGTTGATGAGGCCTAGGAACGCCTGGAGATCGGCCTTGTTCCGAGGCCTGGGAGCGTTTTTTATTGCTCTTAATTTACTGTCGGTAGGGTGAATTCCCTGACTGTCAATTAGGTACCCTAAAAACTCAACACTATCTGTACACAATTTACACTTATTCTTTTTTACCTTAAGACCAGCGTCTTGGAATTTTTGTAGGACCAACTTTAAACAATCCCGTAAGATGTTTTTTTGTAGGTGCAGCAATGAATACACCGTCAAAGTAGGGGACCATGCCTTTAATCCCTTGTAGTAGCCTCTCCATAAGGCTCTGAAATATCCCCGGGGCTACACTGACTCCGAATTGGAGCCGGGTACATTTAAAGGCACCTCGGTGCATCACAATCGTTTGTGCCTGTGCCGTCTTTTCATCAACAGGTAATTGCTGATATGCCTGAGCTAAGTCTAATTTGGCGAAGACTTTTCCGCCCCCCAGGGAATGGAGGAGATGCTGCACCACCGGCACCACATGTGCATTTTGCTGTAGGGCGTGGTTCAGGGTGGCCCGGTAGTCCCCACAAATTCGGATTGAACCATCCGGCTTAATGGGTGTTACATTGGAGTTTTCCAGGGAGAGTGATCGGTAGGTTCTAGCACCCCCTGAGCTATTAGTTTATCGAGTTGTTTGTCGATTTTCGGCTTTAAGGCAAACGGAACTCGACGAGGCTTAAGGCGGATGGGAACTATCTTTGGATTAAGGCTGAACGATATTGGGGTCCCCTTGTACTCGCCTAATTTTTCCGCGAATACGTCCTTGAATTCATGGATGAGGTCCTCCTCCCAGGCACTTCCGCTGACTCGGTTTATGCCTGCCACTCCAATGCCAAGTGGTGTGAACCATTGGAGACCTAGCAGACTAGGCCGATCTTTGTCGATCACAGTTAGCGGTAAGAACGCTGTGTGCTTCTTGAATGAGACCCAGACTCAGCAGGAACCAACAACAGGGATTCGATTCCCTTGATAGTCCTTAAGAATAAGTTTTTGGAAGCGGAGGTCTTGGCTCTGGATAGTGGGGATGAGTTGCTTGAGGGTCTTCCAGGACACCATCAAGAGGGATGATCCCGAGTCGACTTCCATGTGGCAAGGCTGGTTCTCGCCACTGTAATTTGGATTTTCTTGGCATCCAAGGCAGAGGCGTGACTGATAGTGATAGTATGGTGAGCCTCTTCTCGCTGCAAAACTCGGTTTCTGTAGGAGTGGTTTACTGGTTCTCGCCTTGCAGGACGGTTTCCTGTCGATTGGCGATAGTTAGCCCCTTTTGAGACCTGGCTGGGTCCTTGCAAACTTTGGCAGACCCGTCCGATGTGGCCTCTCTTCCCGCACTCATGGCAGAGCACGTCGCAGAATTTGCATTTGGACCTGGCATGGTTGGCTCCACAGCCAGCACAAGGGCGTAGGGACTTCGAGTGGTGGTCCCGGTCGGACCGCAGTCGATGGACCTCTTCTTCGTCACTGTCTGACAACGAAGAGAGGTCCTCGTGGTGTGTCGTTGAAAGCTGCCCTTCTGACTTGGGTAAAATTTCGCTTGTTGGTTGGTGTACCGGAGCGCGGTTGCGGCGTAATTGTGCAGCTGACTTCCTGGTTGCTTCTGCTGCAGTAGCATTGGTGATGGCATTGGCAAGGCTGATGTCGCCTTTTGCCATGAGCTTGCTCTGCATGCCTGGTGCATCTAATCCCAGAACTATTCAATCTCTCAGTGCCTCTTCCAAATCGGCGAATCCGCAGAGGCCTCCCAGGTTTCGGAGGTCTGCTATGAAGTCGGCGACGCTTTCTCCTTTTCGCTGGTTTCTCTGATAGAACTCGTGCCGTCTCACGAGCGTGGGCATGGTCGGTGCATAATGAGCTCTTAGTAGGGGTTCGAGCTCATCCCAGTCCATCGTCTTCACTTCGGTAGGTTTGGCTAGTGCTTTAGCCATCTTAAATACGGTTGGACCGCAATGCGCTAGGAATACCGCCCGTTTCTTCCCGGCTGTGGCATCCTTTAAATTGTTAGTTTCCAAAAACATTTGGAAACGATCCATGTAGGACTCCCAGTCCTCTTGCACTGGATCGAACAGAGCGGGTGGTACGACTTCGCTGGACATGGTTCCATCGTGTAGCGCTGTCAGCCACGTTCTCGGTGTTCCTTCTTAGTTCAGTCGGCTCAGACGTCTCCAAATCCCATCCTCGTCGGCAGTGTTAGTATGGAGCATGGGCGAGAAAGAATGGAGATGAGCCTCTGGAACGGTGAACTTCAACTCTTTATTTACATAGTGACTGCTCAAACTCAATGGCATTATAGCCCTCCTTATATAGGCAACCCAATAACTATTAACCAATAACAATCTAGGAGTGCTAGCTCCCTTAACCAATAAGAACGCTCTGTTAATGGCCAATCGGATTCCCCAGAACGGGCCAATCCGATCCTGCCATTAACAGCCAATCAGAAGTTCAGGGCCAGAACCCTGCACTTGACTCCAAGCTTAAGATATCTTTATTAAGGCCTATGCATTCACAACACAAACTATTTTTGAAACATGCATAGGCCTGGTAGATCCTATGGAACCTTTTCCAGTAAACAATGAAACTAAGTCAACAGTTACTTCAAATCCCAAATAACTAACATTTATGTGCTTGAATTTTTCTCAACCATTTTTTGCAGGAGGATAAAATATTCTACACACAAAAAATGGATAGTAAATTGAACAAATGCTAAAGAATCTGAATTCTTAATTTCTTGAAACTTTCTTTAACTAAAACTAAAAATACTAAGAATGAGTGTGCTTTTATTCTCCCCCCCTCCCCAATACATATCTTCTTTTCCAGCATGGCTGAGGGTTCTCCAGAATAACATCCTGGGAAGGAATATTTCCTTACGATAATGTAATTCCTACATAAGGAGACAAGCAAAAGTGTATTGGAAAGCCTAGAAAGATTTGGTGTTATAGAAGTGGCTAGCTAAATATTAATGTCAAAAAGTTGAGGTTGGAGTGTATTTATCTTGTACTGTGCTGGGAAGAGTTGGAAGTCAATGCCCTCTTTTCTTTCTTTGTCTCTCTCCTCTTGAATTTCACACCTGTTTCCTTTCCTTCCCTTAATTTCCTATTTCCTTTCCTTTTTTTGTATTTTATACAATAAAAATAAAAAATGGAGAAAAGGGAAGGAAAACCTAGGATGAAGGAGAATACAGTCTTTAAAATGGATATACAAATCCTGGATCATCAAAGAAAGGAAAGATCAGCTCAGCTTTCATTGCTAAACAGTTAAAAAAAAGCCCGTAGGAGCCAAATGGTATGCACTGTGGAGAGATGGTCTATTAATGAACACAAAGATAAAATGAAGACTAGTTCAAAAAGAACCTAGTTAATCTCTAAGGTCATAGCCATTGTTGTGAATGAATAATGCCAAATAAAGTTATCTTGAGCTTGAAGTCAAGTGCAGGATTCTGGCCCTGCACTTCTGATTGGCTGTTAATGGCAGGATCGGATTGGTCTGTTCAGGAGCATCTGATTGGCCATTAACAGGCCATTCTCATTGGTTAACGGAGCTAGCGCTCCAGGATTGCTATTGGTTGAATAGTTAATAAGTTGCCTATATAAGGAAGGCTATAGCAGCCCTCCAGTTTGAGCTGTCACACCATGTAAATAAAGAGTTTGAAGTTCACTGTTTTTACCGGCTCGTCTCCATTATTCGCACCCATGCTCCAGACTTAACAGCCATAGGTTAGCTTTACTGCCAGGGATAGGATTCAAATTTTTAACAACCAGTTCTGTGGGCATGGCTAAGTTGGTGGGCATGGCTTGGTGGTCATGTTATTGACTGGGTGTGGCCAACTCAATATCACTCACATCGAGGCACACATCTCCTCACCTGACCTCTTATGACTGTGCGGATGCTACAACAGGCATAAGTGTGAAAATGGTCATAAGTCACTTTTTTCAGTGCCATTGTAGCTTTGAATGGTTACTCCACACAAGCAAAGGACCAGCAAAGGAAGGAAAAAAACTCCAGAGAAGTTCCTGAAACAGGAAATCTAGTCCTGCCAAGAATGTAATAAGGGTTAACGGAGAGGCAGTTTCTGTAAGCAACACCAGAATGTTTCCTTCCTGCCTTCCTTACAGGATTAGGCCAGTAATTTCTTCTAACAACCAGTTCTCAGAATTGCTTAGAATGTTAACAACCGGTTCTAGCGAATAGGTGTGAACTGGTAGAATCCCACCCCTGTTTACTGCTAAGTAAAATAAGGGAGACCTTATGTTTCTATTGTAAAAAATGCAAAAGGCTATTTGGGGGGTGGATAGGAAATCAGCTAAGAAATTTCCAAACATGTGGTCAACAATATCTCTCTCAATAGTTCTCCTTCCATAACTGTGCTCAATCTATCATGGCTGCTTTGATATAAGTTACAGTTGTGGATTAATGGGCCTAGACACACTCTACTGACTCTGTAATCTCTTCCTATTCATCTAATTGTTTGTTTTTGTGCCTTTAAATAAATTTTGACTCCTTAAGACTGCCTAGATAAGTCCATGTGGCTTTCATGCCAACTTTTTCAGAAATGGTTTGTCATTGCTCTCTACCTAGGTCTGAAATAAAGCAACTGGCTCAGAGTCACAAAAATGGTTTGTATTCAAGATGAGACTAAAATGCACCATCTCCAAGTTGCTGGCTTATAACCACTACACCAATCTGGTTCCATATTACATAGAACAAAACAAGCACCAGCATTATAAATGAAATACTAATTTATAACAACAAATGAATTCATTGTTATTTTTTAACAAATAATTATTTTTATTTAAAAATAATTTAAAGATTTAAAATAATTTAAAGTTTAAAAGATTATTAAAAATAATTTAATTTAAGATTAACTATGTTAATCTTTTAAACTATATCATATAATTCAATGTAACATAATTAAAATATTTTGTGTCACTATTTTTCTGCTTAATATTATATATTATAAATATAAGAAGGCCTACCTCTTTGCTTCCTTCCAGGTCAGATTCACTGCTAAATTCCTCTGTGTTTATATTTTCAAAATCTGACTCTCCAACTGCAATTGGTACAGTTACAGTAAGGCCGGGATTGTTTATAAATGACATGTAATCATTTTCATCAATAATATATTTTTCCACACTGCTGCCTGTTTCTAAACCGCTGGTCGTTCCATTTCCATCTTTCAGATAATTAACATCCTTAGTTATTTCAACCATGGTATGGTTGGAAATGTAGACATCTTTCTTGTGGTTTAGCTCTTCAAAGACTTTGATATCATCTATAGCTTTCTGCTTTCTAACTGTGCTTTTTTGGACAATTTCTCCCAATTTTTTCTTAATGTAATCTATTCCCTTCTGAATCCTTGCCACAGCAATCTGGAGATTGTTGGTCTCATTATCATCATCAGTAGCAGCAAGATTGTCTGAACTGAAGGAGCTCAGAAGCAAGGCTAGAAACAGGTTTAATACCTAAAAGACAAAGAAGGAAAGCACCAGATGCAGATAAGTTTTATTATATAAAAGTAAGATTTATAGCAAGAAAAAATGGCAACCATAGAAGAGGAACCTTGCTTATGAAAGGGGTTCAAATATTCTTTCCTGATCTTCTATACTGTATTCATCAGCAAGCATGAACAGTGGTCTGAGATTATGAGAGGTGTTAGTTAGTCCATCAACACATTATATCAGGAAAAACAAAAGTGAGGTACAGAATACCATGAGCTACTTCAGTTCCAGATCTCCATTATCTATTCTGATTAAATGTATTCATCAACACCATCACAAAGGGCCAGCATCACCTTCATGGTTAGCAGAAATCAGAGAGGGAATGAACTGTGTCATTTATCTTAACTCTCAGCAACACTCCAAAACCTCATAAAGTAAACAAATGAAAGGTACACACCAATTTTTGGTGTGTTAAAAATAGAACATCCAAAGCAAAGGTTCTGCTCTCCTTGCTCTGTTCTATAATCTTTTTAATAAAAACTTATTAAATTCATATGCTGTCCAATTCCCAGTGACTCTAGGTGGTTTATATGTAGAACAGGATTTTGTTGTGTTAGTTTTAACTTGGAAAACATTAAAATACAATACCTCTTAATCAGAGGTGGGCAACTATAGCTCCTTTATGACTTGTGGACTTCAACTCCCAAAATTCCTGAGCTTGCTCAGGAATTCTGGGAGTTGAAGTCCATAATTCATATATGGGCCATAGTTGCCCACCCCTGCTCTTAATTCTGAGGACCTCAAAACCTCAATCTGGTACACTAGACTGGGCATTAGAATCAACACACTCCAAATATTTATTGATGTTCCTATTCTGCATTGATTGTCTATTCTTTTATTAATTCTATTAACACAGTACTATAAGATATCCAGTTGGCCCCTATGGAACAAAGTTTGATCTAATCAAATAAAGCAGTTTCGTTCTTATCTATGTTTTCTTTTCCCAATTTCTCTATATAGGTAAAATGCTATGTAGGGCAGTCTTTTTTTTTTAAAAAAAAAGTGTTAAAGCATCCAGAAAAAGGAAGTGCTGTCACACAGTCAAGAGCTCCCTTTTGATCTTTTAGCTGTTTCTGGCTCTTAATGAGACAAGTTGTTTTCATACTGTGTGATGGTTTGCTTCTTTTGCTACCGGAATGCTTTTCAGGAGAGATCATTCAAACAAAGCTCCTGGGATCAGTCAGCCAGCATATTTAAAAGCTAAATCAAGCAAATATGAAAAAAGTGTTAGCTACAGGTAGTCCTCAACTTACAACAGTTCATTTAGTGACCATTCGAAGCTACAAAAGCACTGAATAAAGTGATTTACGACCGAACAAAGTGATTTACGACCATTTTTCACGACCGTTCCAGCATCTCCATGGTCACATGATCAAAATTCAGATGCTTGGCAACTGACTTGTATTTATGTCGGTTTTAGTATCCTGATATTATGTGATCACCTTTTGCAAACATCTGACAAACCAAGTCAATGGGGAAGTCCAATTCACTTAACAACCTTGTTACTTCATTAACAAATGCAGTGATTCCCTTAATAACCGTGGCAAGAAAGGTCGTAAAATGGGGCAAAACTCACTTAATAAATATCTCACTTACCAACAGAAATTTTGGGCTCAATTGTGGTCGTAAGTCAAGGAGTACCTGTACATATAAGAAGGCCTCACAAAGTTAAATATGTACATAATTAAAGTCAACTGATTAAATGGAGGATGAAAGTATGTCTATGTTCCTGCTTTATGTTCATCCTTAATTTTAAAATAGTTAACAAATTAATAGACTCTTTACCTAGGCTACTGCTTAGCAAGCTTTCAGATGTAAGGAATATTGCACTATATTATAGGTAATATTAGAAGTAATCCCAACAAATATTGTAATGTATGAATATATTGCATCCTATCAAAGAAGATTTCAGAAATTTGTGTTGGTGCATGCCCTTCCTTACCGAATCTTTTAACTCTCATTGGAGTGGTGTGTGTGTGTGTGTGTGTGTGTGTGTATGTCTGTATGTGTCCTGACACAATTTAAAGTTTAGCATCACAAAACATTTCTTCCAAACCGCTGCCTACATGTTTTGGTTTGATGCAGGACAATGGTGGGTTTAGTAAAGCCAGCCTGTATTGGGTCAGTACTTTCTTTAATTTTGGAAGAACAACCTGAAGAGAGCACTTGAAGTGTGAGCACCCAGTTCTGATTCTCTTTCTTCCCTGTTTTTGCATACCGCAAAGAAAAGTCCAATTTTTTCCCCAGGGGCTAATTTATGCTTTCAATAATCTATTATGCTAAATGCATTCACATTGAGAGGTTTTGTGCAAAGCCTCAGAAGAAATTAAACCGATCTTTAATCTAGTGATTTTTCTATTGATAATACACAGTTAATGTATTGGACATAAAAAGAGCACTCACCACTAAATTTCCAATCACCATGACCAACATGAAAACAATAAGGCACATGGTTTGGCCTGCAACCTCCATACAGTCCCACATGGTTTCTATCCATTCTCCACAAAGAACTCGGAACACAATCAAGAAAGAGTGGAAAAAATCATTCATGTGCCAGCGTGGGAGTTCACAGTCTTCTGCGATCTTGCACACACATTCCTTGTAGCTTTTACCAAAGAGCTGCATACCAACCACAGCAAAAATGAAGACAATGATGGCCAGGACCAAAGTCAGATTTCCCAAAGCACCAACAGAGTTGCCAATAATTTTGATCAGCATATTTAACGTTGGCCAGGATTTTGCTAATTTGAAAACACGAAGCTGAAAAGCAGCGGTAAAAGAAATACAATTATTAATATGCAAAACTGTGTGGGGGTATCTTTTATACCAGCGGCCCCCAACCTTTTGGGCACCAGGGACCAGTTCTGTGGAAAGAGGTTTTTCTGCGGACCGGAGGGGGCATGGTTTTGCATGTTGCCTGCATCCCACGGATGGAACTTCACTTGTTTGCGCAGCCCAGTTGCTGGCATGCCACAGACTGGTGCTAGTCCATGGACCAGGAGTTGGGGACCGCTGTTTTACAGCACAACTTAGAAAAAGAAATAGAGAAAGAAAGAACTATGCTGCTTTGTAATGTCCTTGCTCCCAAAGTGATTGGACCATTTAAGCCCAATATTTTCAAAGTGTCACTCAAGATCCGAAACATTATTTTATTAAACGGTGTTTTTATTAAAACACACAATAAAGAAAACACAGATAAATGTTTAGAGAAAAAGGAATAGGATTAAAGTATAATTATGAACCAAGAAACAATAACTGGAGTAACTCTTAAACAGAGACTGAGGATCAGGGAAAGGACTTAGGTAAGGAAATGAACAAGGCTTTGAATTCATTTAAAATAAAACAAAATGCACTATTTTCTCTCTATGATGGCACCTAGAAATCACCATACATTCAATTCCTTCCTGCATCTTAGGAAACGATGCTCCATAATCCTGGGGAATTGGCTTAAATTCTCTCTTTATTCCCAACAGCCATGCTACTGTTCCCAGGGAAAATTCAAAACAACAAAAACCTCCAGCAAAATCTTCCTTCACTACAGTATAGTACCCAATGTGAGATATTCACATTACTAGTGGTATCCATCCATAGGCGAAACATAGGCATGCTCCGGTGCTTCCACAACTAGAAGTGTACGTTTCTTACTTAAATACATTAGATGAAATATAAGCGAAAAGTCAGTAAGACCTTTCTTGAAATCTGAGAGCAATATTTAGAAACATATTTTAATTTACACTTAAATAGTGAACATAGTTCTCACGTTATTTCTTATTTTTAAGACTTTGTGTGGGGCATTTGCACAGTAATATAAACAGTGCTTAAAAAAGTTAACGAAGATATTGATCAATTAATCTCAGTCATTGTTTCTAAAATTCATAAATTGAGAATTTTGTTGTTTCCTATTTTTTCCAGATATAAAAGTTAAAATTTATTTTTCAAAAATATTTATGCTCTTCTAGCATTGTTTTGAGCTATACTGAACATTATTTAAGTTCAAAAACTATAATATTAATAATTATGAAGTCAGAAAACTCCCTTTACTTGAATAATGGCTGTTTCAGATTTCCATTTTTATTATTAATGGTTGTAAGACCACTTTTTGATGTTTTAAAGGACATTATGAGGTTTTTTTTTTCAGTTCCTGGAATATGATTGCAGTGCATGGTTTCTAAAAGTATACTATACCCAGCCCAGATTAGAAACTGTTCATTTAGCATCTTTAAATTCAGTTGCTCAAGATCACTGTAAGCTTTACAAATAATTTTTAAAATAATAGTATAAAGAAAAACATTCAAGGGTTTTACAGTTCATCGTGACTATACTGATATTGTTTGTAAATATAAAGGCATGGAATTTGGTAAAAACATTATTATATTTTTTGATATATTTACCAGTCTGAAGGATCTCAGGACTGACAATCCTTCCACATTTGCAAGACCCAACTCCATCAAACTCAGGCTGACTATGATGCCATCAAAAATATTCCAGCCTTCTTGGAAATAATAATAAGGATCCATGGCAATTATTTTGAGGATCATCTCTGCAGTGAAGATCCCAGTGAAAACCTATATGCAAACATTAGTTTAAGTATGATTTATGATGTTTTGAAATAAAAGCAAGTACTTAATGCAAATATATCCTATATGTGAGAATCACTTTTTTTATATTGAAGCAGAACATTAGTACATCTAGATCAGTAGAGTTGTGTCCTTATAGGGAAATATCAAATTCAGATTTTGGGGGACAGAAAGCATGTTCTACTACTGAGTTATAATTCCTCCCCATAGAAAATGCAGATACAGCTTGCTATAGGGCACGGGTGTCAAACTCACTGCATCATGTCGATGTCACATGATGTATCATGATGAGTTTTTTGCCTTCACGGAGCTGGGGTGGGCATGGCCTGTGCATGACACATCTGGCCTGCAGGCCGCCAATTTGACACCCGTGCTATAGAGGTAAAGCATTGCAGAGATACTAAAACACAGGTTTAAATGCTTTCAAACCAAATACATATGCTTTTAATACGTAATTTCAACAGAGGACTCTTCTTAAGCCTTTTATGTCTTTGTATCTCACATTCCAAGGGTGTTACTATTGTGTAGGGTAGAAAAACTCCTTGTTAGCAATAAAGCACAGAAAAATGACTCTGGCCCAATCTAACCTTTCTTAAAGGTTTGAGGTACTCTGCCTTGAACTCTGAAGATATAAACAGGATGGATGGAAGGACGGAAAGGAAAGGAGGAGGAAGAGGAGGAGGAGAGAGAGAGAGAGAGAGAGAGGCCAGTTGGGTGAGTTTAGGCCAGTTGCACTCTCTCATCCAAATCTACCTCAAAGGGTTGTTGTTGTTGTTGTAGGGAAAACAGGAGGGAGGAATATTACCTATGTTCTCTGAATTGCGTTATATATAGAAAGGTGTGTTTAAAATGTTAACTCCCTTCCACAGCATATCTTCATCCTTTTTTAAAATTTTAATTTCTGCAGAGATTTTAGATGATGATGAAATAATTTATTAGATTAAAACAAATCTATTATTCAATTTCTTATTAAAAAAGAACTTGGGTTTAATATTATTTGCTTTACATTTTATAGAAGTTAATCATCATACTTCACTGTAATGTTAGTTGAATAAAGAGAAATGTATTCATTATAGTCAATAACTATAGTAAATAATTCATTCCAATCAGTGTATTGCCAACATTCCTTGTTTATTAACTGGAAGATTCAAATGCAGAAAGCTCTCACTAGCACTTGCACAACTTTTGCCCAATAACTTTAACGTTGATTCCCAATGGAAAGCCAAATGGGCTGCTGAACACCCAGACATAAGAATATAAATGAGCCCATGAAAAAGATGCCAGGCTTTGAACTACCACACCAGCAATGGACAATCCTGAATAGGATTTGCACCTCATATGGTGTCTGCCGGAACTCTCTATATAAATGGGGCATAGTATCCTCCTCTCAGTGTGACTTCAGGGTCCCACGTCAAATTGTAGATCCCATTGTGACTGGCTATAAGATGAGGGCATATACCAGTCCAGTATTTTATTTTTTAAATATAAGTGATGATGTGCTTCAATGGTTAGATGGCCTAGACATTGGTATTTAAACATAAATCTTTTTAACATTTACATTTTATTGTGTTTTAGTAATCTAGGTGAAATGTTAACATATATTGCTAATCCATGTACCAACATGCCATACCCTAAATAAATATAGTCAACTGCTAAGCACAAATCTAGGGAATAAAAATAAGTATATTAATTTCAGGCACAAATAAAGAAAACGAGGTTAACAGATTAATAGGGTAACATTCTTGAAGCTTTAAATTCCAAGAGCAAGGAGCACATTATGCATGCAGTCCATACAGCATGAAGGCAGTTTTTACATGATTTCCTGAACATGCTTTTGTCATCGCTGCACACTGCTGAGGTAGTCATATGAGCAATGGCCACTGCAGAACAGTGCTTTTCAAATTTAGCAACTTTAAGACGTGTGGACTCCAACCCCAGAATCCCCCAACAGCGTATAGCACGCATGTTAAAATTGCCAACTTGGAAAAATACTAAACTAGAAGAAATTTCCCCTTAAATACATTTCTAATGACATACTGTACTGTATTCTGCTTTCCTAAAATGCTCTGACTAAAGCCCTCACCAAAATGTATGCCTAATTACTGTATCAAATTCTAGGGATTTAAGAATACTGTACTGTTGATATCTAAAAGACAACCAGATCTGTTTCTCAGTCAAGAAGAATAGACATTTTTCAATGGACAAAACTCTGAGGTATAGATAAGGTCTTGGTGGCAGAACAGTGACTTTGGGCTTATTGTATTAATGAGAGAGGCAGGGCTTATTGTTTCGGATGAGCAGGCTTGAAAGCCTGCACTTCGGATTGGTCCGCTAACAGTGGGTTGTGATTGGTCGCTCCAGGCTGATCTGATTGGCTAGTAAACGGACTGCCGCGATTGGGCAAGCCAAGCACAGCAAGCTCAAATCGTTGTCATTGACCGCTTAGCCGCATCCAGCTCTATAAAAAGGATATTTCACTCAGATCAGAAGTCACTAATAAAGAGCTGCTGTTGCTATCTGAGTCTTGTCTCTGTTCTTGGACCCATCCTTCCAGACTTAACACTGGCGAAGAGGATGGGATCCGGAGACAGCAGAGCTGACTGAACACTCGCAGCAGATTGACTGAGCAGTGGCTGACAGCGTGCAGACACTGGCAGAATGGCCAGCAGCGTTATACCACACGCCCCATTTGATTCAGCCAGCGAGGACCGGGACTCATATATGGACAGGTTTCAGATGTTCCTAGAGTCCAAAAATCTGAAGGATGCCACTCCCAGCAAAAAACAAGCAGTTTTCCTGACGCATTGTGGACCTGCCGTCTTTAAGATGGCCAAAGCACTTGCAAAACTGGCTGAAGTCAAATCAATGGACTGGGATATCCTTGCTCCCATCCTTTGAAACCATTACGTACCAGCAGTACTGACTCTCATCCCCAGACACGAATTTTACCAAAGGGATCAACACGAAGGTGAGAGCATCGGGGATTTTGTGGCTGACCTAAGAAACTTAGGTGGATTGTGTGGTTTCACTAATCTAGAAGAGGCCATGTGGGATCGAGTCGTCCTTGGCCTAAGAGACCAACGGTCCAAAGCAAGATCATGGCCAAAGGAGACATCTCCCTCGCAGATTCCATAGCCGACGCCACTGCAGCTGAAGCCACTTGTAAATCAGCAGCACAAATGCGCCAGGCCAATGGGGCCAGCCACCAACCCACTAACGATACAGCAACGCCATCAGAGAAATACACGTCAGCCACCCATCATGAAGACATCGAATCCTCATCGGATAGTGAAGAGGAAGAAGTCCACAGACTCCGGTCAGATCACGAACAACGAGACCAGCGGGGTCGTAAATCGAATTTCCAATGCGCCGGATGTGGGGGAAACCACCCACAATCTGAATGCAGATTCCTAGATGCCATCTGTCGTTTTTGCAAAAGACCAGGGCATATTGCTAAGGTATGCCAGAACAAAAGAGGTTCCAGCCCCAGACGGAAAGAAAACAATTCCCGACAAACTGAGGGCAACCCCACCACAAATTGGGACCGCCCAAACAAACAATGGAACCAGTACAACAGACCCCGGAAGTTTACTGGCGCACCCAGATGAGAAGAAGCACATCAGACTATCACCATTGGCCATGCTTCATCCTTGGACACCAAAAAAATCCATGTAGAGGTCACCATTGAAAATCAACCTTACATCATGGAAGTGGATTCCGGGTCTTCTCTATCCATGATCTCCTGGAAAACCCTAAAACAGCTGATTCCCCACATCTGCCGCCGAGACCTCTGCATCCAGAGACTCATATTAAAGGACTACCAGGGCAACCGGATTCCGGTCGCTGGCACCAGTCATTTCCAGGTCTCCTTCAAGGACCACATTGCATTACTACCGCTCACTATCATTGACAGAGACTGACCCAGCCTACTGGGTCTACAGTGGTTCGCGCCATTAGGAACCGGAATGGCAGGCATCAACCAAATTGAAAACGAAGACTGGGAAGCGGCCCTTGTCCAGGACTTCCAAGAAGTCTTCAGTGAAAATCTAGGCAAGTACAAGGGGTCCCCTATCTCTTTTAATCTCCGCCCTGACATCGCGCCCATTCGCCTAAAACCACGCCGAGTCCCTTTTGCTCTCAAATCCAAAATTGACGAGCAACTGGACAAACTAATTGCACAAGGCATGTTAGAACAAATTGGTCATGCCCAATGGGAGACCCCAATTGTGACCCCCATAAAACCTGATGGGTCTTTGAGAATTTGTGGAGATTACAAGGCCAACCTCAATCACGCATTACAGCAGAGCGCCTATCCGGTACCAGTGGTCCAGTATCTCCTTCACTCACTTGGGGGCGACAGAATATTCACAAAGCTTGACCTGGCCCAAGCTTATCAACAGTTGCCAGTGGATGCTGAAACCGCTGAAGCCCAAACCATAGTTACACACTAGGGTGCATTCAAATGTAACAGGCTACAGTTTGGCGTAAGCGTAGCACCAGACATTTTCCAAAGTCTGATGGAGATGCTGTTGCAGGGCATTAAAGGGGTTGTACCCTACTTCAATGACGTGTTAATAGCCGCCCCAACAAAGAGTCAGTTAGAGAAATGACTAAGAACAGTCCTACAAAAGTTCCAAGATGCTGGCCTCAAAGTAAAAAAGAAAAAGTGCCAGTTATGCACTGAAAGGGTTGAATTTCTTGGTTACCTCCTTGACAAACAAGGAATTCACCCTACGGAAAAGAAATTGGCAGCCATCAAAAATGCCCCGCGACTAAAAAACAAAACAGACCTTCAAGTCTTCCTGGGACTCAATAACTTTTATAACATTTTCCTACCCCAGAAGGCGACCTTCGCTGAACCCCTTCATAGACTCCTCAATAAAAAGGCTTCCTGGTTTTGGGGACGATGGGAGGAACATGCCTTTCAACAAGTAAAGGACCTTTTAACTTCGGATGCAGTGCTTATCCAATATAATGAAACACTTCCATTAACTGTGACTTGTGACGCCTCACCGTTTGGGGTAGGAGCCGTCCTGAGCCATGTTCTACCCAACGGCACAGAGGCGCCTATTGCATTTTTTCAAGAACTTTGTCAAAAACAGAAAGGAACTATAGTCACCTAGACAAGGAAGCCCTTGCCAAAGTATCTGCAATCAAAAGGCTCCATGAGTATGTGTATGGAAGATCATTTTCCATCATCACAGATCATAAACCATTACTCGGCATCCTGGCAGGCGACAAATCTACTCCACATATTCTATCCCCTAGAATGACGCGATGGTCTGAGTTCCTAGCCACCTATGACTATCAATTGAGATATCGCCCGGGGAAAACCATTCCCCATGCAGACGCTTTGAGCCGCTCACCATTACCAGAACGCCAAGATGACCCAGCTCCCACACTACCAATACTACAAATTGAGACACTTCTCTCACCTCCACTAACAGCACAAGACATTGCACTAGAAACCAAAAAAGACTCATGCTTGGCATGAGTTCTTGGCTGGGTAGAGAGGGGATGGCCAGAAATCGAACCCAACGAAATCTTCAAACCATTTAAAAACAGACAAACAGAACTTTTCTCACAAAGAGGGTGCATGTTATGGGGAGACCGAGTGCTCATACCAGCAAAACTACAAAAGAAAGTTCTACAATTACTGCACGATGGGCACCCGGGCATCGTACGGATGAAAGTGCTGGCAAGGAGCTATGCCTGGTGGCCAGGTATGGACAAACAAATTGAAACCTGTAGCAGATGCCAAGAGACGCGCTCGGCCCCACCAAAAGCTCCACCAGCTGAATGGGAAACGCCCAGAGGCCCCTGGTTGTGAATCCATATCGATTTCACGGGACCGACAAAAGGGCATACTTTCCTAATAACAGTAGATGCATATTCCAACTGGCTCGAGGTTAACAAAATGAAGACTACCACCACAGATGCAGTCATCAAGAAATTGAACAGACTTTTTTGCAACGCACGGCTTACCAGATGTCCTGGTAAGCGACAATGGCCCTCAATTTACTGCCTTAGCCTTTGAACAATACTTAGCAGACCGTGGCATAAGACACGCACTGACATCACCGGCTCATCCGGCAGCGAATGGTAGAGCTGAACGAATGGTTCAGTTCACAAAAAAAAAAACTCTACAAAAAATTGGAACAAGGCAACATCCACGATAAAGTCACCCGGATGCTCCTGTTCCAGCACATCACACCAAACAGTACGACCAACAAAAGCCCAGCTGAACTTCTGATGGCCAGAAAACTCAGATCGCCCCTAGACCTCCTACACCCTGCGTACACCCCGGAAAAGCCCCTGGGTTCCAGCAGTAAACACTGCTCCTTTAAGGTAGGAGACCCTGTATTTGCAAAGAACTTTTCAGGAGACCCATTGTGGATCCCTGCCAAAATAACTCAGATTACAGGCCCCCGTTCCTTCCGCCTAGAAACCACAGATGGGAGAGTGTGGAAACACCACATCAACCAACTATGATCCAGGCTGCCCACATCTCCCATCAGTGACCCCAACCATGAAACCAGAGGGGGAGGGGGAACCAGGGATTCTGGAATAGAACCAACATCTGGCCTAGAGGAACAAACCCCACGATCACCACATCAAAGCCAACAATACTCACCAGCTGATGTAGAGCCGTGGCAATCGAGCGTTTCACCTAATAACAGCAGCCGAGCAGGTTCAGCGAGCCCGGAGAGCCCAAGCGATAGCAACGAAGGAGGAGTTTCGATCATCCCAAGGTCACCAGAAGGGAGTCACAGCTATGGAACTGGATCACCGTTCCGGATAATCCCAACGAACAGCCCA
The DNA here is from genome assembly GCA_033807585.1 of Hydrophis major. Taxonomy (NCBI): domain Eukaryota; kingdom Metazoa; phylum Chordata; class Lepidosauria; order Squamata; family Elapidae; genus Hydrophis; species Hydrophis major. The sequence goes on from CM066328.1 coordinate 184,440,944, forward strand.
TCGGAACCCGAGACTGGGCACAGACCTTTTGAACTGTGAAAGTCAGGTAGACAGGTACGAAGACCTGCCTACCTGCGAGACTATATAACCCCTTAGACGGAACTGTTAAGTACTGAGCATGGGTCAGAATAAATGGAGACAGCCTCTGAACGGTGAACTTTCAGCTCTTTATTTGCATAGTGACTTCTCAAAACAACAACAGTGAACTCTGCCTTATATAGGCAACCCTTGTACGATTTGTCCAATAGCGAGCTATGAACGTTAGCTCTTTTAACCAATAAGACTTCTCTGTTAAGGGCCAATCAGATTCCTCAGAACTAACCAATCTGATCTGGCCGCCTAACAGCCAATCAGAAGTGCAGGGCCAGAACCCTGCACTTAACCTCAAGCTCATACTTTATTAACTATGGTACATACACAACACCCCTTCCCCCTGGCTTCTTAATTACAGTGTAGTTATATAGTCCCTAAGATAGGACGGTTGTCTTTTAAGTCTTTCGGATTTTCATTGGATTGGTTGGTTGCAATCCTGTTGAGGTGGATTGTTGTTTGGCAGTGGTTCTGCTTCTTGCTCAGCTGCAATTGCTTGCGGTGCAAACGTTTCTCCTTCCTGCTCCATTTCCTGAGTATCACTTAGTTCGTCGTTCCCTTCGAGCAGGTTCCCTGGAACTTCATCTTCTTCCGTACCTCCCCCCCCTTGGTTTGGTCATGGGGGAGTTATTGACTGGCCGTTGCGAGTCGTGACCGCAATTGGTTAATATGCCGTTTCCATAATTTATTGTCACAGCATTTCACCACGTAGGATTTGGGGCCGGTCACTCGTACTACTGTCGCCTCTATCCATAACGGGTTGCCCGATAAGTTTCGTGCGTAAACGAGGTCTCCTACCTGGAAGGTGCGACAGCGACTGCTGGATCCTATTGGCTTTTCCGGTTTGTAAGCAGGGTGCAACCGGTCGAGGTGGGAGCGGAGTCTACGTCCCATCAGTAGTTCAGCAGGAGTTCTGCCGGTGATGCAATGTGGAGCTATGTGTTGCAAAAAGAGAATTTGGTTGACCTTGTCATCGATATTGTCATAGTCCACTTTTTGCAAAGTCTTTTTAACAAATTGGACCATGCGTTCAGCTCGGCCATTGGTCGCAGGGTGTGCAGGTGAGGTGAGCGCATGGCGGATGCCGCGGTCAGTGAGGTACTGCTCGAACATTAGTGCAGTAAACTGTGGCCAGTTATCGGACACCAGGACGTCTGGCAATCCGTGGGTTGCAAAGAGTCTGTTTAGAATCTTGATCACCGCCTCGGAGGTCATAGTCGTCATACGATGAATTTCTAACCAATTGGTGTATGCGTCGACTGTCAGCAGGAAGGTATAGCCCTTGGTTGGCCCCGCAAAATCCAGGTGGATTCTGGACAAGGGTCCACGTGGCATCTCCCATTCAGTAGGCATGGCTTTTGGTGGGGCGTTGCTGGCTTGTTGGCAATTGGGACACGCTTTAACCCACTGCTCGATTTGCCGGTCCATGCCCAGCCACCATGCGTAGCTTTGTGCAAGCGCCTTCATTCGCACGATGCCGGGGTGGCCCTCATGCAGGATTCGCAGCAGCGTCTTCCGGAGTCGTTCTGGGACAACGACTCTATCGCCCCAGATGATACAGCCCTTTTGGGAAAAAAGTTCAGTCTGTCGGGATTTGAATGGTGCGAAGTCATCTGGTACTTGGTCCAATGGCCATCCACGTTCTACCCAGCCTAGGACTCGAGCTAGGGTGTGGTCTCGTTTGGTTTCTCTCGCGATGTCTCGGGCGGTCATAGGTGGCGAGTTGAGTGTTTCGATCTGCAACGTGGTTGCCGTTGGTGCCGGATCGTCGAGAGTCTCTGGAAGCGGTGCTCGGCTTAATGCGTCGGCATGGGGAATGGCTTTCCCCGAGCAATATTGCAGCCGATAATTATAAGCAGCTAGGAATTCTGACCATCGGGTCATTCTAGGGGATAATATGTAGGGGGTTGGCTTGTCCCCGGCTATTATCCCTAGCAACGGTTTGTGGTCAGTTATAATGGTAAATGTCCTTCCATACACATATTCGTGAAATTTTTTTTACAGCTGAGACGATTGCGAGGGCTTCTTTATCAATTTTCCATAGTTCCGCTCTACTTGAGAAAGAGTCTTCGAAAAGTATGCAACAGGGGCTTCATTCCCATTAGGCAGTACATGGCTCAAAATGGCGCCCACCCCGAAAGGCAATGCATCGGAGGTTATAACTAACGGCAAAGTCTCGTTATACTGCATAAGTACAGAGTCAGATGTGAGCAGTTTTTTAACATTCCGAAACGCTTGCTCTTCCCGGTAACCCCATACCCACAATGCTTTCTTATCTAATAATCGGTGTAACGGTTCAGCAACAGTTGCCTTGTGCGGTAAAAATACATTATAGAAATTAATGAGGCCTAAGAATGCCTGGAGATCGACCTTGTTACGTGGCCTGGGAGCGTTTTTTATCGCTTTTAGTTAACTCTCGGTGGGATGAATGCCCTGGCTATCAATCCAGCACCCTAGAAACTCAACATTGTCAGTATATAATTGACATTTATTTTTTTTCACCTTAAGTCCGGCCTCTTGGAATTTTTTTAGAACACATTTCAAACGGTCCTGTAAGATTTTTTGGGTAGGGGCTGCAATTAATACGTCATCAAAATAAGGGACCACGTCCTTGATTCCTTGTAATAACCTTTCCATAAGGCTCTGGAAGATCCCCAGGGCTACACTAACTCCAAATTGCAATCGGGTACATTTAAAGGCTCCCCTGTGCGTTACAATAGTTTGGGCTCGAGCCATTTTTTCATTCACTGGTAATTGTTCATAAGCTTGAGCTAAATCTAATTTAGCGAAAACCTTCCCGCCCCCCAAGGAATGGAGGAGGTGCTGCACCACCGGAACTGGATACTCATTCTGCTGTAGGGCGTGGTTCAAAGTGGCCCGGTAGTCCCCACAAATTCGGATTGACCCGTCTGGCTTAATGGGTGTTACAATAGGGGTTTCCCATGAAGAGTGATCGATGGGCTTCAACACCCCTTGAGCAATTAGCTTGTCGAGTTGTTCGTCAATTTTTGCTTTAAGAGCGAACGGAACTCGATGGGGCTTCAAGCGAATGGGAGCTACTTTTGGATCTAGACTGAATGAGATTGGGGTCCCCTTATACTCGCCTAAGCTGTCCGCGAAGACGTCACTGAACTCAGAGATAAGGTCTTCCTCCCACTCACAACCACCGACTCAGTTCACGCCGGCCACTTCAATGCCAAGTGGTGCAAACCATTGGAGGCCTAGTAGGCTAGGCCTATCTCTATCGATGACCGTTAGAGGTAAGTACACTGTACGCTTCTTGAAGGAGACTCGGACTCGGCAGGACCCGACAATGGGGATTCGATTCCCTTGGTAGTCCTTGAGGATGAGGCGTTGAAATTGGAGGTCTTGGCGTTGAATTGGGGGATGAGTTGCTTGAGTGTCTTCCAGGACACCATCGAGAGGGACGATCCTGAGTCGACCTCCATGTGGCAAGGCTGGTTCTCGATGGCTACCGTGACTCGGATTTTCTTAGTGTCTAAAGCTGAGGTGTGACCGATAGTGATAGTATGGTGAGCCTCTTCTCTTTGCAAAGCTCGATTTCTGTAGGAGTGGTTTACTGGCTCTTGCCTTACAGGACGGTTTCCTGTCAATTGGCGATAGTTAGCCCCTTTTGAGGCCTGGCTGAGTCCTGGTAAGCTGCAGCAGACTCGGCCAATGTGGCCTCGTTTCCTGCACTCATGGCAGAGTGCGTCGTGGAATTTGCATTTGGACCTGGCATGGTTTGCTCCACAGCCAGCGCAAGGGCGTAAAGGCTTCAGGCGAGGGTCCCGGTCGGACCGCAGTCGATGGACCCCTTCTTCGTCGCTGTCTGACGATGAAGAGAGGTCCTCGTGGTGCGTCGTCGCGAGCTGTCCTTCAGACTTGGATAAAATGTCGCTTGTCGGTGGTGGTACTGGAGTGCGGCTTCGCCGTAGTTGTGCAGCCGACTTTTTGGTCGCATCTGCTGCCGTGGCTTCGGCGATGGCGTCGGCAAGGCTGATGTCGCCTTTCTCCATCAGCTTGCTTTGCAGGCCTAGTGCATCTAGTCCCAGAACTATTCGATCTCTTAGTGCCTCTTCTAAATCGGCGAACCTGCAGAGGCCCTCTAAATTTCAGATGTCCGCCACGAAATCGGCCACACTTTCCCTTTTTCGTTGGTTCCTCTGATAAAACTTGTGGCATCTCACGAGCTTAAGCACGGTTGGCACATAATGGTCTCTCAGGATGGGTTCGAGGTCGTCCCAGCTCATGGCCTTCACTTCTCGAGGTTTGGCGAGTGCTTTAGCCATCTTAAATATGGCTGGGCCGCAATGCGTTAGGAACAACGCCCTTTTCTTTGCTGGCATGGTGTCCTTCAAGTTGTTCGTCTCGAGAAACATTTGGAAGCGTTCCATGTAGGATTCCCAATCCTCTTGGTTTGGATCGAACGGAGCGGGTGGTATGATGCCGCCAGACATGGTTCCGTTGTTGGCGTCGTCTGTCACGTGCTCGGTGTTGCTTCCTGGCTTCTTCAGTTCAGACGTCTCCAAATCCCACCCTCGTCGCCAGTGTTAAGTACTGAGCATGGGTCGGAATAAATGGAGACAGCCTCTGAACGGTGAACTTTCAGCTCTTTATTTGCATAGTGACTTCTCAAAACAACAACAGTGAACTTTGCCTTATATAGGCAACCCTTGTACGATTTGTCCAATAACGAGCTATGAACATTAGCTCTTTTAACCAATAAGACTTCTCCGTTAAGGGCCAATCGGATTCCTCAGAACTAACCAATCCGATCTGGCCGCCTAACAGCCAATCAGAAGTGCAGGGCCAGAACCCTGCATTTTACCTCAAGCTCGTACTTTATTAACTACACAATACACATACATACACAACAGGAACCTAGAGGGGAGGGGTGTTCCGGACGAGCAGGCTTGAAAGCCTTCACTTCGGATTGGTCCGCTAACAGTGGGTTGTGATTGGTCGCTCCAGGCTGATCTGATTGGCTAGTAAACGGGCTGCCCCGATTGGGCAAGCCAAGCACGGCAAGCTCAAATCGTTGTCATTGGCCCCTTAGCCACAGCCAGCTCTATAAAAAGGGCTGCTGCGGCTAGGATATTTCGCTCAGATCAGAAGTCACTAATAAAGAGCTGTTGTTGCTATCTGAGTCTCGTCTCTGTTCTTGGACCCATCCTTCCAGACTTAACACTTATAATCAAGTTTTTTTTGTCATTTAAGGTTCTTATTGCTTTGTTTTTTTCTTGATGTGATAAGCCTATGCAGGGTTTTTTTTACTTTCTGTTTTCTTTTCTGCACTGAAAATAATCAAGAACAAGAACTGTTCAGTAGGAAATCCTATTTGGTTGCTGAATTTCAAGGGCACAGTTTGAAAGGATAGGGTTTTAGGCCTTGCCTGCAGTCTGTTCTATAAAATAGCAGAAAGCTGTAGAATAACCCTCTATGCTGTAGTCTAGAGCATGATCCAGGAAAGAGCAACACCATGTTCTCATCATCAAGATGACTGTGGAAAAAACCTATGCTTTCATTAAATGTACACTATACATTTGCAATCTTTATAGATCAGAAATATGGATCTATAAATGGTATTAAGCTTTATGTCTGCTACCTGGCTTCATCTTCCACATATTGTCATGAAGATTTGGCATGAACATATGATTTCTGGCTATAGAAGTTAATATCTTGGTGGACATTTTCAAATCTCTGGCTTAAATTAAATAAAATTAAAAGAGTGACATTTGCTAATAAAAACATATTGTGAGTTTCAAGAGTGAGTAAATTAACTTATTAACAATAACTCAGTTGTTATTTCTGATTACTGTTTTCTCTCCAATATTAACGTAGCAATATTACATTGAACAATTTTTAAAAGTACTTTCAGAAATATGAGTCTCTCAGATAAGTTTAAGAAGTTCTGACATTACAATATGGTTCAGAAAGTTTCTAGCATTAGAATTATACAAGTGGACAAAGATGGTACCCCTAAATCAGCTTATAGAATTGTGTATAGGATAAACCTTAATATTTCTTAAAATGGTCTCTATTAAGAAGCTTAGCTATATTTAAGATTGCATAATATTGTCAAACAACATTACTAATCACACTAATGTAAGAGTGGACCATGTAAAAGGTAATCATCTACTTAAGAGCTTTGTGAAGTCATTTCCCACTGCTCTTCCTTACAAAGGAAAACTGCCAATGAAATTTCATTACACTGACAACTTCAGGACAATTTCAAGCAATAATCTTGCCCCTTAATGAGTAGGACACTTTAGCTTAAGACTGTTCTGCGTTGCTTCTTCAGCATCCCCTGGTATACTGCATTACAGAGACTCCTTGAATTAAAACCATAATTTAAGCTGCCCTTTATGACTGTGAGCTGTAACAGTTATAAAGCACAATTTTATAACTTTTTGTGGCTATCGTTTTGCAATGATTCGCTATCGGTGCAATTTTCAGCAAAACCATTGTAAAATGTGGTCACGTGACCGTGGGATCCTGCAAATGGCCTTGAATAGGGCTGTGTTGGTCAATTACCCAAAGTCTGGTCACATGATCGGGGGGGAAGATTGTCAGAACTTTGGATCTGGGTTGTAAATCCTCTTTTTCAAATAGGTTGTAATTTTGAATAATTGCTAAGCAATGGATTTTAAATTGAAGGCTACTATATCTGTAAAGCATATCCTCTGCAATCAATTGGAACAAGTGAGGACAGGGGTATCAAACTCAAGGCCCAGGGGCTGGATCCAGCCCGCGCAGTGCTTAGATCTGGCCCATGAGGCTGCCCTGGAAATAGTGAAGGACTGGCCCACAGTGCCTCTGCAAAAATGGAGCCCGGGCCACCCAAGCTGTGTTTTTGCTGGCAGAGGGCTGTAGGAGACCATTGTAGCCAAAAACGGACCTCGGGAGCCTGTTTTAGCTGGCAGAATGCTCAGGCCTCCACAGACACCACCAACATGAGTGATGTCAAGCTGGCCACATCCACCCCGGCCCCCCCAAGGTCAAGCATAACACTGATGTGGCCCTCAATGAAATCAAGTTTGACCTAGGATAAGCAAAACTCTGCTCTCACACACCCTTCTTTGCAATCATTGGATAACATCCTGCATTTTTATGAGGTATAATTTAAATTTGAAATAATATTTTCAAAATGTATTGAAGAACATTGTAAAAAGATGGTCATGGTTTTAAAACCGGAGAAAGAAATATTAATAATATGCTGACAGTGCTATTTGGAAAACCTGAAAATATATAAGATCTGTTATATGCAGCAATAAAAGTCAAGGAGCACAGTGAAAAAAAAATGGACAAAACTTAAATAATGAAGAAAACCATATTAATGACTGAATGGAAATAATCAGCCTTCGACCTAACAATGAAGATATCAATTCAAAGGTTGATAGCTTCTGATTTTTAGCATCAACCACCCAAAGCAACAAACCAACAAAAAATATGCTATAGACCAACATATAGAAAGCAGCCATGAAGGCCTCTGAGAAAAATATCTAGATTACATTATGGTTCTTGAGGCCACACAGGATGCACTTTGTAATACCAACAACATGGACTTTGTAGTATTGTTTTACTTGCTAACTAATAATTATATTGTATTTTAATTTGACTTATTTTTCTCTCTTTTTAGATGATGTTAGTGCTTTGATTGATAACTTCTAACATTCCTAAATTTCAAGATAAAAAACTTTATTTGTTCCCCAGGTCAGGATAGCATGGGATGTCTGGAGTTTGTCTTCTGATAAGAGAAAACAAATTAGCACTAATTGATACCTGGTTTGTCTCTGTGAACTCCAAACAACTTTATGACCTTTTCCCCCTCATTAATGTCTTAAATTTTACACCCTTGCTTTCGTCATTTAAATGGTCATGTGGGTTGTCACATGATTTTTCCATGCAGAGGAGGGGTTATTTTTGTCCTGTCCAATCAACTTTTCTCTTGTCATTTCCTGTGATGTATTAATTATAAAAGGGACTGAAAGCTGGGTCTTGAGGTTCCCTGTTTGAATGAGAGGAATCTTTTTTTTATATACAAGTTTTATTGATTTTAAAGACAAACAAAACATAAGACATCAAAGTATAAAACCTCCTTTCTCAAAAATTACTTATAAGTTTTAACAAGACAATTAAAACATTATTTTTTAAGACATAGTTCCACATTATCACATTTCCATTTAGACACATATATATCTTTTCCAAATTTCTCATTGTTTCTCCCTTCACTTTTATTCAATTATATTTCTTTCTATCAAGGTTTTATTAATTCTCAATCAAGCATAAACACACAAAATACAAAACATAAAACAAAACATAAAAAGATAAAACCTTCTTAATTATCATTTATAGATGTCTTTTCCAAATTTCTCTCCCTTTAGTTTTATTCCTCCAAGGTTTTATTAATTCACAATCAAAACATAGCTAACCAAAACACAAAATATCAAATATAAAACTTCTTTTGAAAAGTGGCTTAGCCCCGGGTTACATCTTTTTTACAGACCTAAATCAAATTCATGCTCACTTTATATACCATTCATATCTTATTAACCATTCTATATGACTTCTCCCTTCTTTTCACTCTCTTAATTATATTTTGTTTATTTCATCTTATTTCAAAATCATTATGTTTGTATCTTTTGTCCGTTCTTTTCCAATCATCTATTTATCTCTTCTCTTTAGCAAAGAATTTCCCCTGTAATCACTTTTAAGGTGTGATACCTTCCCCTAAAGTAATACTTAAAATAATACATAATTTCTATCCTGATTCTGCTTAGTACATTCTACATGTTGCATTTTGAAAAAATAAATAAATAATAAACTTATGATATAGTTATATAATTTCCATTCTAATTCTAATTCTAATTAATTGTATAACTAAGCATTAATCATTTTACACATTCTCTTTAATATTTTATTACATATTGAAATCTATCATTATAAAACATTTTAATATTTTAATATTTTTTTAAGTCTTTTAATATTCCAATAGACTATTTCAAATGCAAATACTACATACTATCTCATGTACTCTTGCAGAATCTTTCTTAAATTATACACTGTCCTTTATCCTTTATCTCTAAAAAAGATATTTTGTTTCAGACCGTGGCTTTTTTTCCCTTTTCCCCTCCCTTTCTTTTCCAGTCTGGTCTTTTTGCCCCCCCTCTCCTAACCGCCACCTTTTTAGCTTCCCCTCTCTGTTGTAATTCTCTTTTCAATTGCTTTCTAACATTGTACCTTTTTTTCACTTATTTTTCTTTTTCTTGATTGTTTAATTGAATCTTAAATTCTCATTTTTCCTTCCTCTCTTCCTATTTTCTTTCTTAATAGAACTTTTTTGTCCATTAAAAATGGCTTCCTCTTCTTCTTCTTCTTCTTCTTCTTCTTCTTCTTCTTCTTCTTCTTCTTCTTCTTCTTCTTCTTCTTCTTCTTCTTCTTCTTCTTCTTCTTCTTCTCCTTCTTCCTCAAGTATTTGCTGGTACGTAGAAACCACCATTTCTAAAAAGTGGAAGACAGCTCCCAATGAATCCTTGCCATTTGGTCCTCTTTCTTTTAATTTTTCATATTCCATTTTTAGTTGATCCACAGATGGTGCCATTGTAAATTTTTAAGAACAACCCAGATGTTTTTAATCTTAAAGTAATTTGCAAATGTCAAAGTTATCAAACAATCCAAACAGACAGAAATTATTTCCTCTTCTTCTCTTTGCAACTTTTCCTCCTGGGGCAAAATCCCAAATATATTTTAAAACCGTATTACAGTTAGTTGTTGGTCTTATAATCTTCAAAGCATCTCCTCCAACAAATTTTTAAAGATTTTTTTTTAGTCCTCTCCTTCCCACTTATAACAAAGAGCTTGTTTTTACCTTAAAGAAACAAGTTTTTCTGTGCTCATTTGCTTTCTCCGTAAGGAAGGGGAGTGAACTTTCCTTCAGCACTTTCGCCGCGGTAACAACTTCTTTTGGAAACAAATGTATCAATCCAAAAATCAGGTTTCCAGGGTGTTTTAAAAGTAACTTAATGTCCCGGTTCAGCCAAGAAAACTTCTCCTTCTGTCTTCCTCCTGCACAGTCTTATCCGGTTGAAGATTCCTTTGAGGCTGCCATTTCTGACAGCCGCTCCACCGCCTCAGGAAAAAGGAGTCTAGCCGGCTGGGGAAGGGGGGTACGATATCCCCAGACCCCTGCCCAGATCTCCTCTGTCTTCCGCTGCCTCTTTGGGGCAGCGACAACCCCCAAATCCAGTTGGATCGGGGGTACCTCAGTGGCGAGCGCAGCAGTGACCCGCAGAGGAGCGGATTCCTGCTGCCACCAAAGCCTTGCAACCGGAAGTTCCGAGAGGAATCCTTTTTAGTTAGAACATTCTAAATAAATTGTAACAAAATGATCTTCCTGTCTCGGTCTGTTTCATTGGAAAGTATGCACGCCGAGGCCTGGGAAACCATATTTGGCTATACCTACAAAGATCAAAACAGTAGACTGTCAGCCTTACCAGGCAGACCAGACAGAAAACATGACCAGATAAAGTAATTATACTTAATTGTAGAGCTAATAGAATTTCGCAGATCTGAAAGTAGAATTCTCCTGCTCCCACCTTTACAGATCAAGAACTTCTGAGCCTCTTCCTCCACCTACTATGCAGTTGTGGGCTATGCTACCCTTATCTGACCATTCGCTAGGCAGCAGCATTTCTTCACCTCCTCTCCCAAGGTTTTTCCCATGTATCATTATTTTTATTTAATGACTGCATTTATGTAACTGTCCATCTCTCTAATAGTGACTCTTTTATATACACAAGTATTCTCTGTGACATTCTATATTCCTGAAACTTGGAGTTTGAAGGAGAGCAAGGGAGCATATTGATGCTTTTGAACTTTGATATTGGAGAAGACTTCTGAGAATGGAAAATAAATAAATAAATGGGTCGAACAAATCAGCTCAACAGTACTCCCTCACGGTACAAATTATCAGGCTAAAATTAGCTTATTTTGCACACATTATATGAGGAACCCTGGTGGTGCAGTGGTTAAAGTGCAGTATTGCAGGCAAATGCTGCCCACAACCTGCAGTTGGATCCTGACAAGGCTCAAATCAATGGTGGGATTCAAAAAAATTTACTACTGGTTCTGTGGGCGTAGTTTGGTGGGCGTGGCTTGGTGATCGTGGTAGGGGAAGGCTACACTAAAATCTCCATTTCCACCTCACTCCAGGAGAAGGATACTGCAAAATCCCATTCCCTCCCCACCCCAATAACCTGCTTTCCAGCTCCATTCTCTTATGCAGGGCAACAAAAGAAGACCCAGCCGATCAGCTAGGACTTGGGAGGCAGAGAATAGATGGGGTTGGGGCCAGTCAGAGGTGCTATTTGATGATTCTCCAAACTACTCAAAATTTCTGCTACCAGTTCTCCAGAACTGGTCAGAATCTGCTGAATACCACCTCTGGCTCAAATCGACGCAGCCTTCCACCCTTCTGAGGTTGGTAAAATGAAAATTCAGATTGTTGAGGACAAATATGCAAATAATGCTTACACTGTAAACTACCCAAAGGATGCTGTAAAGTGCTCTGGGGCAGTGTATAAGCCTAAATGACATTGCTATGAAAGCTAGAGAAAGGTCTAATGCTGGGAAACATGGAAGAAAAGAAAAGAAGAGGAGGAGGAGCAAGACAGATGGACTCAATGATAGTGGAGATGAGTACATTGTAAGAAGACCTGAAAGATCATTCTAGGGACAGGTCGTCATGGAGAAAAATCTATCTATGTTGTTGCTAAGAGTCAGCACTAACGTGATGGCACATTTTCAATTAAATCAATCAAGGAAAAAAAAATGAAGAGTGTGTTTTTCTGATCCAATTTAAGAGACAGCCACTGTATTTTCCCCTCATACAATAGCTTCTTTTCCCCATGAATTTCATGACTATAGCAAGAAAAATTTACCTTTTCACAAATGAAACAGGACCAAAACAGTTGTGAGGCTATAATATAAGCCAAAGGTTAGCAGAACAATTAATAAACTTAATACCCAATTAATTAACTTTGGAGGCCATGAAATTTTCCTGGCTCTTTAAGTTTGTTTAAAATTAAACGTTTTACTGGTGTTTTTTGCATTGGCTTCAGTTTTTAAGCTTTAATATTTTAAAATCCTTGCAAATTGTACCGCACACTGTCTTAACAATTCCTATCTAAAGATGCTGAACACACATATGAGATACAGATATTTTAAATCCTGCTTGCCAAATACATACCAGATTTCCCACTGAAAGTACTTGGTAGAAATCAGAAGTCATTGGATAATGTTCCATGGCCATGAACAGTGTATTCAAAACTATGCAAATAGTGATGGCAAGATCGACAAATGGATCCATCACTATCAAATTCACGATGTGCTTTACTTTTAACCAAGGGCTCCAGCAATCCCAGATCAAGAAAACATTTGCAAATCTATACCAGCACGGTGGACACTTCTGCCGAGATTCTTCAAGTTCTGGAGATTGATAAAAGAGATGTGTTAGCCTCTTCAATTTAATGTATTCCGTGCTCTGCAATATTCTGGTAAACTACTTGTAAAATTAAGAATGCATGGTAAAAATATGTTTTATTAAGGTAAAGGTTCCCCTCACACATACATGCTAGTGGTTTCCAACTCTAAGGGACCATGCTCATCTCCATTACAAAGCTGAAGAGTTAGCGCTGTCCAAAGACATCTCTGTGGTCATGTGGCCGGCTAAATGACTAAATGCCGAAGGCGCATGGAACGCTGTTACCTTCCCACCAAAGTGGTCCCTATTTTTCTACTTCCATTTTGACATGCTTTCGAACTGCTAGGTTGGCAGAAGTTGGGACAAGTAAGGGGAGCTCAGTCCATTATGCGGCGCTAGGGATTCGAACCGCTGAACTGACAATCTTTCTGATAGACAAGCTCAGCATCTTAGCCACTGAATCACCACATCCCTTACTGCTTACTAATGTATTTACGCAGCTGATCTAGCAAAAGAAGAGCTTGTTATGTGACTCAGGGTTGAACCACCTTAGTGCAGTCTGAGCTTGTTTGGTTGCAGACATTTCATGTTACGCAGTAAGGTAATGAAATGCCTGCAAGCAAACAACCAAGCTCAGGGAACAACAAGGATCCACAGAAAACATGTATTCTTATAACTAAACATGCTTTCACACAGTCTTCAGAATTAATTCTGACACAGGACACTTTAACTGAAACAGATAAGACTCTTACTACCAGTTACTGCTACCTAGTGTCTTAGCTGCAATTAAGTCTTATTCTTCACCATAAGAATTTGCTGCAGTTAAATCAGTCAACGTGAGGAGAGAATGAAGGAAGACTTTTTCAGTGGAAAGTAGAAAAATCAACACACTTAGATCACGGAGCGTTCTTCATTGTTTTATCTGACCTACTCATTTGAATGAATTGATAAAATTTATGCACACCTTGTTACTTATGATTCTGTGTGGCTAAGAACAGTAACAAAACACAGCGATAAAATTACTGCAACCAAAGAGTTGCAAATATATTACTTTTGAGTCCAGAGTCATAGAGCATTTTAAATTGTTGCATTAATATGCTCTTTTTAAAAATAATCACTTGATTTCATGCACATTAGCTGACCTTTAAGTATTCAGGTTGACCTTTGCTTGAATTCTAGCTACCTACTATGTCCTTATATTCCACCTTCTCTGCTACCATCCTTCCCACCTCATGGATGGGACACAAAAAGAAAAAAAAATCCTATTAAAATATATGCCTAAGATTTCAGCAGTAAAACGGCTTCCATTTGAGAGAATGAAATCAGAGTGATATCACTTTACATTAAAACAATGACTTCACATTCTACCATACCTTCCATAGTATTTGTAAGGATACTGGCTATACTCATGGCTCTCTGCCTTGCTGCAGATTCTTCCATCAGCTCCATAGAAATTTGATAAGAGCTTAATCTTCTTTTTCTTATTTCTGTTTCAGTTGTTGTACCCTGAAAAAAAATTATGTTCATTTTAATTTATTGCAGGAGTGAGAGACAGGTTGAGTGTTGGTCTGTTCTTGGTACTTATGTAACCTTAAGGGGAGGGGAAAACTTTGCTATAAAAAAACTAGATCTTATCCGTGTGTCCCAGTTACTGCTATTAGACAGATAGTTTATTATGTGTTAATGGAAGTAAGATGTTTCCTACAGTTGATTTTAAGATTTTTTTTCCTGTGTCGCACAACATGGTTTCAGACTAATCTTTCAGTTTAAAACAGGTGTGTCAAACTCAATTTCATTGAGGGCCACATCAGGGTTGTGTTTGATCTTGGGGGACCAGGGGTGTGGTTGGGGGTGTGGCCAGCTCGACCTCACTTATTGAGGCTCCATTTTTGGCCACGACAGCATCCTGCAGCCATCTGCTAGTGAAAATGGAGCTTGGGGGCACCACACGTGGCCCTCCTGAGCTCCATTTTTGCTGGTAAAAGGCTGCAGGAGGCCACCAGAGCCAGCAATGGAGCCTGGGGAGGCTGCGTGCAGCTCTCCCAAGCTCCATTTTCCTTGGCAGAGGCACTGCAGGCTGGTTCTTCACTGTTTCCAGGGTGGCCCCACAGGCCAGATCTAAGCACCTCACAGGCTGAATCCGGCCATGGGCCTTGAGTTTGACATACTTGGTTTAAAGTTTTATGATAAATCTCTTCACTACAGTCTGAAAATAAGTCACAAAATAATTAAATTTTTATGAAAGTATGTTGCAGGTTTTAATGAAAAAGCACACAAAAGTTACTCTGAGGCTGTCAAATATTTATCATCATACCTATTAAGGTGTGCCAGGATAGGAAACAGAAGAATCAGATGAAGTGACTGCACAAGCAGAGCTACTGCTCACCTAAGATTAATTTCTTATTAATTCTCTATCCCTCTGTACCTTTTTCTTCAATTTTCCCAACTCTCAAAGAGGATTTTTTTTTTTAAACTGATTAGAGGTCTGATTGACCCCTGTTAATCAGACTCACCCTCAGGCAATGTAGACCTAAGTATCTTAAGATGAAGATAATCCAGAAATACCTTAACAAATAAGTATTTCAGACAAGGTCAAATACAACAAATGTAGTTTAATCACCTCTGGTAAAAATTGTCCAGTAGGTGAAGGGAGTGCAGGCGGTCCTCCCATTAAGGAAACAACACCATTGCAATCCACTGTGCTGTGCATCTTCCCGTTGGCAGGAAGCATTGGCACCATCTTTGATGACAGGCTCATTTGACTGGTAGTACTGTTGCGACGCTCACTTGTTTGTCTGTTTGGAACAAAGAGAGAATCTCTCCTGCTCTCATTGTCTTCAAGAGTACTATGTTCATCATCGGCAAAGTCATTCTCTGACCCGATATCTTTTGCTCTCCCTCGGAAGCTGAAAATACTCGTTCTGCTGTTGCGCCGTGGGGAAAACAGAGAGCCACGAAAGCTCAGCAAAGACTGTAAGGGAGGCAAAACAGAACATAAACCAAACCAGTTATTCTTGGGAGTTATTAGTAGATGAGTAGCTTACCTGGTAGTTATCTTTCAGGAAAAGTTATAAATTAAAGAAATAAATGACATTATTCTACAACCTCATCTTTGATATGCCTTCTTACAAATTAAGATATCTAGTTCTGATCAGTTCTACAAGACAACATGAGAAGAACAATGGGTCACATATTCTTCCATTCATCCTCTGTCTTCCTTGAGTGGTACACTTCAAATAACGCCAAAAAAGACACATTGATCATCCAGCTGTTGTATACAGTTACAGAGGCAACCCAATGGCTATATCTATTTAACTAAACAACTGTAATTAATCCACCATTTATTAATCATGCTGCTTCATCAATAAATGCTTTCAGCAGCCACAGGAGACTAAAGTGGTGATTTTGACATTGAGAGCAGGAAAAAATCAATTTTTGCTGCTTATCCTTTTATTTAATTGCACTACAAGAAATCCTTAATGGAAACTATTGCTTCTTCCCTGCATATTTCATTAGTAGCATTCATGAATTAATAAAGTCATCACCAATGTCAGAAGAAACCACACACACACACAAACAATTCATATATTATTGTTCCTATATCTGAATTTCTTTTCAGTAGTTTAGATTCACAATAATCACTGCAACTGCAGTATGCAAACATTTACAAATTTCTTGGTTCAATATTTTTAATGTGAATTTAAGATGATAAACTAACAAATTTATTTAGACATTTGTACTCATCAATGTTAGTACTCAACTGCTCTTTTAAGGACAAGATAGACATAATTTCCTGAAAAAGTAACTTTTTCAGGCAAATTTTTATCAGACAACCATCTTTTAGATTTTAGAGAATCCATTGCAATGCCCAAGTACACTTAATACCAAGTATTCATCAATATGATCTCTATTTATTGTCAGTGTTTTGTACTATATTTTATTTAATGTCCATAAGCTGCTTAGAATCACCTTGGATGAGATGGGGGGGGGCATATAAGTTTGATAAATCAATATTAAATAAATAAGTGTGGAGGAAACTGACTATTGGTCCTCTTTGCAGGCAGTGTTTACTTAAATTCTATAAACCAAGCACTTGAAAATCCCAATTCCCACTTTTCTCATCTCACCAGATCAATTCCTGTTTTATTTTAGGAAGGCAATACTGTTGCTCTTTCCTTCTTGGTGGTAGGATATGAAAGCATCACAACCCTTCACCATGAGGAAGATTTAACACAAATTGCACAAAAACTAAAGTTAAGGGTTTTTTAAGTTCTTTTTTTTTTTTAAAGGATCAAACACAAATGGCAACTTGGAATCCACACTGTAGTGCAAGTTAGAAATTAGAGGTATTTCATGGCACACAAGGTCATGAGTAGCCCAAATCCCACAAAGGCTGATACAAAGATCTGATACTCTTTAAATTTTTGTTTTTGAAATTCAAACGGGAGGCCGGTTTATACCCATGGCTTCTGGAAAGTTTTAAGGATTAAATATTGCAAATCTTTTATTTGGTGTGAAGACCCTTGTCTATAGAGATTTCTATATTTGGGGAAAATACAACCTAAATTTCTGAGGGCAAATTTTTGGCCAATTTCATTTCCCTAGAAGCGCTTTTTGACAAGAGAAAGTACATTTTGGGCTAAAGCTATAATATGGGCCAGAAAGTTATCCTATCCCAACTTTATATAAACAACATCATTCCAGGTAGATAAACTCTCTCTTGAAACAAAACTATCCATGTATCTATGGAATAGGTAAAGGCCAAGGAAATAAAACACAGCAGTTGAATACTGATGAACAAAATTATTTTAGCAGAACAACCCAAGCTTCATTATTTTCTTTGTTTATTTTGTTTATAACTTTATTATTATCTTTGGTCTGGCTTCTTTCTTTTCTAAGACCTCTCCTGAAGAGGCTGCCATGTATTTTTATACAAGTGCCTCACATTTTGTATGATTATGCACTTATCTGTCCTGGTCTGGCTGAGTCAGTTGCACATGCTTGATCATATTGTTCCTTTTATAAGGATTAATAATAACACCTCTTTTAACAAACTTCGTAGGTAGATCCCGCACATTGTAATAATTCTTTTATCTGATTCAAATCTAGCCATCACTTATAAGGTAGAAAAATATATTTATTTGAATGGAATTATTAATAAACAAAATGACATCATAGGTGATATAAAGGTTGAGCCATAAGTTTAAATCCAATCCTGTTGCTGTACTTTAGATTTTAGGGCCAGTTTGGTGTTGTGGTTAAGGCATCAAGCTGGAAACCAAGACACCATGCGTTCTAATCTCCCCTTTGACACGAAGCCAAATTGGAGATCTTGGGATACTCACTTCTTCTCAGCCCCTAGAAAGTAGACAAGGGTAAACCATTTCTGAAAAAACCTTGCCAAGAAAACTGCAGGAACTGGTCCAAGGAAGTCACCAGGAATCAAAAACCAAGTTGAAGGCACTGAATAAATAACTAATGTTTTTACATGTTTACATTCATAATGCATTTTGTTCTTATGTTTGTAATTATTTTTCTTCTGCTAATGCAAGATCTACTTCAGTCTAAGACTGAAATAAAGTAATTTCCTAATCAAGATTTGCCTACTGAATTTTTACCAGCAATGTATCTCCCACCACAGTGAGAACAATCAACTAATGGAACAGCCTGCCCTCGGAAGTTGTGGGAGAACTATTACTTGATACCTTTAAGAACAGATTGGACTCCCATTTGTCACAAATGGTATAGAGTTGCCTGCTTGGGTGGGGGGTTGGACTAGATGACCTATAAGTTCCCTTCCAACTCTGATCATCTGTTTTCTGTTATATGTTGCCCCCCCCCTTTTTTAAAAAAATTATAAAGTAGAGCCATGATGGCGGAGTGGTTAGAATGCAGTACTGCAGGCTAACTCACTGCTCACTGCTAGCAGTTCGATTCTGACTGGCTCAAGACTGACTCATCCTTCCATCCTTCCAAGGTTGGTAAAATGAAGGCCCAGATTGTTTGGGGGCAATATACTGACATTTGTAAACGGCTCGGACTCCTCAGAGTACTATAAAGCACTATGAAGTGGTATATAAATCTAGGTGCTATTGCTATCGGCAAATGACTTGTATGTTGTTGCAAAGACAATAGCATAGATGGGTTCATGTGGTTATTTGATTCAAGGGAGACTTTATTGATTGTTAATTAGATTTGTTTTTGTGAGGCTTTTACTGTACCCTTGCTGTAAATAGTGTTAATTTTAAGTGTTTCTTCTTTTTACGGTATACTGTGGAGGACAAGGAAGAAGCCTCCCTGTAGGAATCCCTAACTCAGGTGTTCCCTAGGCAGCGACACAAAGTTGGCTAATTTTTCCACAAAAGCAACCAGACAATCCTGTGATCTCCTGGCTTAAAACACTTCACTATGAGAAGGGCTCAGGATTTTGCCATATCCTATATAAAGTCAATAAGCAGCACACTGTCCATTTTGATTTTATTGTTTTTTATTGGTTGTAAGTAGTTTTAGGGTCCTTCTGAGCCAAAGAGAAAAAGATGAAGGTTTCCCTGTCAATTGTGTCTGACTATGGAGCATGGTGGTCATCTCCGTTTCTTACTCGGGGGACAATTTCTGTGGTCATGTGGCCAGAATGACTATACTCCAAAAGCACTTGGAAAGCTGTTACCTTCCCCACCAAAGAGGCACCTACATATCTACTCACACTTTCACGCTTTCAAACTATTTATCTACTCACAATTACATGCTTTCATGGATGGGCTGAAGCTGGGGCAAGTCATGGGAGCTCACCCTGTTGTGTGGAGCTTGGGTCTCGAACCCGGGCTCTCAGATGACAAAGTCAGCCCTCCTGCCCCTCTTTCTGAGCCAAAGAATGAGCAAGGGGAACAAAATCCCAGATGGCATCAAATGCAGCAAAAGAAGAAGGGGACTTTCTAAGTGCACCAATTTCTCTATTCTTTCCCTATCTGGAAAGAAAACCAACACTCCCTGTAATAGACTGTTGTCATTAACAGAAGAATTTGTGACTCCATAATATGGTTACCAAATTGGAAAGGTTCACATATATGGAAAAACATTAAAAAAAAAAAAAACACCACTCAGGGCTATGAATTTTAAAAAGATGATACCCATTGTGAACCAGAATCAGCAGACTTGTTATCTTACCCAATAAAATTCAGTGGAAGCCATAGCAAACAACTCCAGCATTTAGATACATAGCCTGCCTTGGTCCTTGATTTAAAAAAAAACTAAACACTTAAAATGTATCACGTTCTTGTAAAAGGAAATTCCATCAATGTGGGACTGATGTACCATGTTCTGATTTTCGGAGCTGAAATATATAATAGAATCTACTGCATACTTTAGATCAGGGGTATCAAACTCGCGGCGTCATGTTGGCGTCACGTGACATATTGGGACTTTTTCCCCCTTCACTAAACCAGGTGGGGATGGGGCCAGCGCGTGATGAATCCAGCCCACGAGTTTGACACCCCTGGTTTAGATGAACACCATAGCATACCTGGTGAGTTGAGGTTCTCTTTTCATAGGACAAGCGACCTCCCCTTCTGATGCTGTCTTCCGATTCAGATTTGGGAAACCTCTCCACTTCTTCCTTATCTTCTGCTTCCGAGAGCTCCTTCTGCTTCCTTTTCTTCCTTTTGTTCCTTCTGTCTTTGGTACTCTTTGAGCTTAATTTAGATGCCTCTGAAGAACTTTCCAAGAGCTCCCCCAATCCACCCACGCCGCTGAAATCTCTTGATGCTACTGATGCTGCTGCCACAGCTGCTGTTGTCTGTTGTGTTACATTATCAGGTAATTGGTATTACTTGGATTACAACATTCATCATTCTTGTAGAGAATTCCATTATTATTCCAAGGATACAAAGCAATTAAATTGAATGCTAACATCAATAATGGATGTGTCTTCTTCAGAATGAAATTGAAAGGGAATACACAAATGAAGGAAAATATACCTATCCCAGGATAATATTGTAGGATCCAATTGGGGTCGGTCTAGCAAATTGTATACCCAGACAGTACACATTCTTTCTATGAGAGAAGTTCCCTGAGGAAGGGCTCCAGCATGAGTCTGGCAGCTCGGACGACTAAACCTCTGATCCTGGTGACCGACCCAGATTGGACCCTGCAAAGGAAATTCAGTTTTCTGCAGAGATGGGAATATAGCAATCCCAAATGTTTTTAATAAGCCTGCTATTAAGGAAGTGGTTTGTTTTTTTTAAACTTAGGACCTCTTTGCTCCAGGACTTAAATTCTGACTAAGAAGCCAAATCTTGGCTGGCAAAGCATCTGCTTTGTGTGATAAGTTCAATCCTTTGCCTTTCTAAAGAGGCAGAAAAGTCTCCATGCTCGAAACCCTGGAGAGCTTACTGTCAATAATGCTGAGCTAGATGGACTAATAGTGTGCTCTGCGTAAATTAGCTTGCTCAGAGAGGCTGCTAACCCACAATCACCTCTTGAAACATCTGCATAGGGTTGGGTGGGTTTTGGGGGGGGAGTAATACAGCCAACCATTTCGCCAGCTGTTCAAGAATCAGCTGAAGCAGTAGAGTAACTCTACTGCTTCTACTGTGTTTTGAAAGTTTCACAGAT
This sequence comes from Hydrophis major, assembly GCA_033807585.1. Taxonomy (NCBI): domain Eukaryota; kingdom Metazoa; phylum Chordata; class Lepidosauria; order Squamata; family Elapidae; genus Hydrophis; species Hydrophis major. The sequence goes on from CM066328.1 coordinate 184,462,128, forward strand.
GCCAAGGTAAACTATTTTCACCTACTGCATTATTTTTACATTTTCTTGAAGTGTTTATATCAACAGCTTTCCACATATCTGACAGCAGGAGATGAGAACGGCCAATGTATACATGAATATGAACTTTGGTCACGTCAGGGATCCCAATCACATATGAAAATGGTATCAGCAAAAGGCCCGCTGTTACCTTCCCTTAGCTATAGAGAATGCACCGAATATAATTCTACCCCTATTCCCTACAAAAGCCTTGTTCAGCTATGCCATTAAGGACTTCAGACAAGGCAGAAGATGAAACTGTGTGCATTTGCCCAGTCCAGGACAAGCTCTCTTCAACCTCCACACCAGGGGTCTTCAAACTTGACAGCTTTAAGACTTGTGGACTTCAACTCCCAGAATTCCTCCTTCAGTCATGTTAGCTCAGGAATTCTGGGAGTTGAAGTCCACAAGTCTTAAACTGCCAAATTTGAAGACCCTTGCTCCACACATTTAGTTGAGAGATGAGACGAAAAGTACTCCCTTCTGCATGAATGCAAGTAGACCTCCACTTATGACCTGGAAGCCTGATGGCAGATTACATGGAGATCTGAACTCACAAACAAGCCTATATGAATTCAGTATTCCCTTAGTGATCTTGGTTGAATGTGTGAAGCTAGAAAAATCAAGGATGGGATGAGTAGAACATGAAAACATGGGAGAATTGCAAGGAAGTATTCCCACTTTTTACATTGTTCAAAATTATCATGCAGATGCCTAAATAGAACTACTGATTGGCCACAAAAATAGGACAGTTAAAAAAATGTTTGTGCTCTAACCAAACAATTTAATTGTGAGAATGGACTGCCTTGGGCATTACTTTTATTTATTTGGAAAAATTATATTGCAGCCTATTCACACATGGAAACTCAAGGTGGTTTACAGGAATATAAAAAATCATATATATAAACTAAAACTAATAGAAGAAAATGATCAAATAATAATATACCATGGTGACAACACACCACACAAGCCATTTAATGGGCTCCATCCCACTCTGGGTTGATACCAGATCCCATCTTTCTCCAGCTTCAGGCAATTATTGTTTAGTATGTTCCTGACAGCACACAATGGCAAATGCAGAGATGAGGTATTATGTCACTGGGATGGCCCTACATGTATGGCAACAACACTCCTTATTGCTAATTATAGACTATTTTGATTTAATCTGCTCAGAAGCTCTGGAAAAAAAAAGGTCTAGTATAAACAACTCATATGACAAAAGAAGAGGAAGCATATGAAATCAATGTGGCTGCATCTCTTCTAGGCTCTGGTAGCTAGCAATATGCCATTCTGATATGAATCATATATTTTATGCATTATCTATGGGATAAAAATCTGGGAAGATGCACTTAATGCATCCCTCCACATTTCAGCAATTTCAAAACAACATCTTCTAAAAGCAAGCTACCTGAGCCTCTTCTTGCTGTTTTTTCAGCTGTTCCAGCATCTGCTGGAACTCTGCCTCTTTCTGCTCAGCTTCTTCCATGGTGGCCTGATTCTGCTCTTCATAAGCCATGGCCACAACAGCCAGGATCAAGTTGATCAGGTAGAAAGAACCCAAGAAAATCACCAGGACAAAAAAGATCATGTATGTTTTGCCAGCAGCACGAAGAGTCTGGGAAAGTGAGTTGAAGAAAGCAAAACAAACAGAACAAGAACTCATCTACCTGATCTTTAAAAAATCAGTTTTAGTTATTAAAAAATCACTATTTTATGATTGCAATCATAAAACTACAATGACATACCAAATAGGCATAATAAGTAGCAACTCTCTGTTGCTAATGTAAAAGCTAGTTACATTAAAATAAATCATCAGCAAGACTGGTGCTTTTGTTCCAATATCATACATATTAATCTTGCCTCATGACTGTTCTCACCAGTTGGTAAAGATTTTCCCAGAAGTCCTGAGTCATCAGCCGAAAGAGTGATAAGAAGGCCCAGCTGAAGGTGTCAAAGCTTGTGTAGCCGTAGTTGGGGTTTCTACCAGCTTTTATACACACATATCCTTCTGGGCATTGGCTATGAAAAGGAATTGCATTGAGTATTATTGTGATTTGCACTTTACAAAGATTTTCAAAATGACACTTTAATTCTAATCTGAACTATTTATTTTCCATTATGTTCCTGATTATGCATGAATATACAAAACTGGGTTTGGCTGCGCTTTTAAATCTCACTAAGATCAATGAACATTTTAGTCCTAAATAATTAACACTCAGTTCATGCTCCGATCATGCTCTGTTCATACCAAGAGCCCTGTTGGCCAGAAGATGTCATAATTGGTCTTCAAGGACACAATCCCACACACTCCTGAGGATGGACTCCAGCATGAGTCCGAAAGCTTGGAAAAACTAAACCTCTGGTCCCACTGACAGACCCAGATTGGATCCTGCAACATTATCCTGGGACACATATATTTGCTTTCATTCAACAGTTCCTACCCCTTGATCTGGATTGTTTAAAATTCCCTTCTCTCTTCTTTTCTCTTCCTTATTAGATCTTGTAAACCTCCAGAGTTTTTAGCTAGTTAACTTTTGATGGAGGATGGAGGATTAACAGCTCATTAATTTCAAAGACAGCTGTCTTAGTGTATGTGTTACAAAAATAGATTTTGCATTTTGTAAAGCATACAAAGGCACCTGATCTAGTAGCCAATGTCTCTAATATTGGACCAGGGCACTTGCTTGATCTGAAAAAATACATCAGTTCTTAATGTCAAAGCTATTTGAAATTAGTCCTTTACCTGGTGATAAAAAGGTTATGGCTAAAAAAATAATAATTGTTAGCCTTTACAGAACTAGAATTCCTGGTCATTTTTTCTTCTTCAGAAATAGCTACAAATTTAAAGTAACCCAATGAGATATTCATGAAAAATAGCAAAGCTAAATACTCATATAATGATCATACTTGTTGGCAACCTCTGCCGGCATTAGCACTTTATCATGCTACTGTATTTTTACACTTATTTTTGACTAAACATGCTATTGTATAGCAAAGGCATTGCACAATATTAAATAATAGGTGGAAATAAATTCAATAAATGATTGCTTTTGATGCTTTTCTTGCTTATTATTGATATCACCCCATATAAATTACTTTTGTCATTCTAAATTTATTACGCATCATGTGTAATAAAATGACATTTACAAACATAGGGTTTTTTTAATCGTATTTGGCAGGGGCAAAAACTTGTGAAAACACATTTTTTTGAATAGGCAGAAGTTTATCAGCCAGAATCAGAGGTTTCAGCTAATTAACAAAAGTACAAAATCAGAATTCAAATATATATACTTCAAAAATAAGGTTCCACACGTCTTGGATTCAGAGAAACCAGATGTAAATGAATATAACAGTTCAAGGAAGTTCCCAATTTCCCCATATGCCTAGCTTCTTTTGGGGTAGTTTTCTGTTCAGTGTCCCACAATTTGTTTTGGAAAAGCAAAAGAAGAACATAGGAAAATGAACAAAGTTGACAGGAATAATTTGATGAAATTTAGAATAATAGTGAATAATACCAAACAATGATGCATTTTTTTAATCCCAAACATAATGTTGCAAGAGATTATATTCCTCATCACCATTACACTGAATCAACTAACTATTGGTTGAATTCCTCAGCAAGCAAAAATTAGCTTGGCAATTATTTAACAAAGAAAGATACATACATACATTTCTTGTCTTTCTACTATTTTTTTTAAAGCTCTTGCTTTATTTTGTTTTTTTTTAATACAAGAATGATGTAAAAGGGTGCTATTTTAAACAACTCTGGCAGACCAACTGCTTGATAAATAATTCAGTAATCTTTCTAGAGAAATTTTGATATGCTCACAATTTTTTTTTTAATTTTAAAATACATTTCAAAAATTAACCCATTGATTATCAAAGAGCTTTACAAATATTTTGGTTTAAATAATTTTGGATTATTTAAATCAAACATTTGGATGACTTAAACCAAACATTTTGGTTTAAATAATAAATAAGAGTGGGCACTTATATTTGGATAAATCCGTTACCAGTACATAACTAGGAGTGTGATAATTTCTGCTAGCACTATCTTGTTAGGTAATTACATTGCATTAGGATGATCATTCTAATATGCACAATAATCTCTTATGCTCATAAGACTTCCTACTTCTCACAGAATAGCTCCTGTAGATCCTGAATCATGTGAGGTTAAATGTTTTCTAACCTCATGACAATAGTATGGAATACAGAGGGTTATTAAATATTCTTACCCAGCATCTGAGCTATTACCACAAAGAAGTGCATCTCGCTGTCCTTCCAAGACATAAAAATGACCTGATTGAAAAAAGAAAACACAATTACAGTATTGTTTTTGTTTGCTGATATTAAATATAGATCCATAAATATCAGAAGCATGAAATCAAAATGCTACAATTAATTATAAATGTGTGATGTGTAAAACTCTCTTTTATGGAAATTATGGACTATTGCTCGAAATGCTATTACTTTTTTCTATCACTTTTATTATAATTGATGCAAATATATAAATGTGTATCATTGTATGTGTAAAGAAATTACAGTCCCATGTAATCTTAAATTACAGTCCCATGCCCAAGTTTTAGGAGGCAGCCCTACTGAATTCAGGAGAGATCTTGGGATCCTGAGTATATGAGAAGGGTAAATCCCTAAGGTGTTATAAAAGGCAATTGAACTTGGGTTTTTTCTTTAAAACATTTTACTTCTCATCTAAAAAGCTTCTTCAGTTCTATGTGACTGGAGGAAAATGAAAGGATTTATATTCTTTGTAGCTCATCCAGTTGTTAGTTCTCTGAGAGTCATTGTGCATTTGTGAAGTGATTGTTTTGTTTCCCCAATGTACAGTTGTACATGTTTCACTTCATTGTACTGCATATACTACATTACTCAGTTTGTGTCTGAGTATTTTGTCCTTAGGATGGACAAGCTCAGGGTTGAGATTCAGCCGGTCGGACCAGTTCTAGCGAACTGGTAGTTCCAGTGAACATTTGGCCCCACCCAACTGTCCCTGTGCTATTCTCTCCGATATTTCCTTTGTTCAAAGCTGAGCTGATCATCATGGCCGCATGGATTTCCGCACCTCAGCTGTTTTTACTCACCGGAGCTGCACTAAAAGGTAAGTTTTCTTGCTACTTTCAAATGTACCGTGCGCTGAAAATTACCAAACCGGTTGTTACACCAGTTGAATGCCACCACTGGACAAGCTTCTGCCTTAATGTATTCCTGGGTTAAAGAGGGCACATATGTTGTGTTGGTTGAAAATTTTCCTGAGTTTTCAGATGTTCCTGCAATGTATGAAATGACAATGTTGCTCCATTTGTTATTGTTCTGTACCTTCATTTGAATTCTTGAGATCCCCGCGCTTTTATTGGCCAAAGCGCGGGGCAATCGGATTGGCTAGGCGAGCCACGCCGATTGGCTCGCTGAGAATCTCCCGCAATTGGTAGATTCGAATCGCGGGAGATTCAAAGTGGTGCCATTGGCTGTGGCCGCCGCGGCTTGGGAATAAAAAGCTGCAAAGTTTTTCTAAGAGCCAGTTTGGTTCCTGACTGCAATAAAGAGCTTGATACAAAGTCACCGACTCCTGGCTTCCTTCCACGCGGACTTAACACTGGCGACGAAGGTGGGATACTTATCCTGAACTGAAGCACGTGTCCGACGGAAGCCAGCTAACTGACGAGATGGCCAGCATCGCGTCACCAACCCCCTTCAACCCCGCCAGCAAGGACTGGGAATCTTACACGGACAGATTCCACATGTTCCTCGAATGCAGCGATCTGAAGGATGCCACGGGACCGAAGAAACCAGCCATCTTCCTAACGCACTGTGGGCTCGCAGTGTTTAAGATGGCAAAAGCGCTAGCCAAGCCCGCCGATGTTACCGCGATGGATTGGGCGGACCTCGAGCCATTACTCCGGAAACACTACGCTCCAGCCGTACCCATTCTCATCCGATGACACAAATTTTATCGGCGGGACCAGCGGTCGGGTGAGAGTTTCAGTGATTTCGTTGCAGAGCTGCGGCGCCTTGGAGGACTATGCGAGTTCTCCAATATGAACGAGGCCCTGCGGGACCGAATCGTGCTCGGCCTTTGGGACCCCGTTCTCCAAAGTCGGTTGATGGCTAAGGGCAACATTGTTCTCGCCGATGCCATCTCCGAAACCGTGGCAGCCGAAGCAAACCGACAATCAGCAGACCGCATGCAGAGACCGAACGCCGGGAACCGCACCGCAAACAACAACCCTGCAAGGTTGACCGAGGCCCAACCTGAAACTACCACCCACCAGGGCAAACTCCACTCTACCTCGGGCACGTCAGACGAGGAGGAAGACATCCACCGTCTCCAGGCAGGCCGCGACCAGCGCAGCCGGTTGTAAGTTGAGGACCGCGTGTGCCGGTTGCGGAGGCGACCACCCAGATCCGAATGCCGGTTCTTCGACTCCGTTTGCTGGCACTGCGACAAAAAAGGCCACATAGCCCGCGTCTGCCGCCTCAAGAAAACCCACAGCCCCAGACGATGGGACCTGAGCGAGCGGAAACGAGAGAGCCCACCCTCCAGGACCAGAGACCGCCCAGCAGACAACCGTTGGGAATGGAACGGATGAGCCCAACGAGGGGGCGAGAGCCGGCGGAGAGAAGAGACACATCAGACGGTCACCATCGGCCATGCAACTACCACAGACGCCAGAAAGGTCTACGTGGAGATAGGCATCGAAGGCGAACCCTGTAAAATGGAGGTGGACTCCGGGTCCTACCTCTCAATGGTAGCCTGGCAAGAAATTAAACGCTTGGTGCCTACCATCCAGAGGAGGGAACTAGAAAACCAGAGACTAATCCTCAAAGACTACCAGGGAAACCTCATCCCTGTAGTCGGAACAGGACAATTCACAGTGACATACAAGGGGCACACCGAAAGACTTCCCCTGACCATTATCGATCGAGACCGACCTAGCCTGCTGGGACTTCAATGGTTCGCACTGCTAAGCATCACAGTCATGGGCATCGACCACATCGACGAAGCCGACTGGGAGCAGCAACTGGCCCGGGACTTCCAAGAAGTGTTCGACGGCACCCTAGGCAAGTACCGAGGGCCCCCTATATCCTTCAGTCTAGACCCAAACGTTCCCCCAAAACGCCTAAAACCAAGGCGGGTACCGTTCGCACTCAACCCGAAAATTGATGAGCAAATTGACAAGCTCGTCAAGCAAGGGGTCTTACAACCCATAGACCACGCCCATCAAGCCTGATGGGTCAGTGAGAATCTGTGGGGACTATAAGGCCACCCTAAATGGCACCTTGCAGCAAAGCGCTTACCCCATCCCCATAGTGCAGCATCTCCTACACTCACTGGGAGGGGGCAAAGTTTTCGCAAAACTCGACCTAGCCCAAGCATACCAGCAACTGCCGGTCGATGAGGAAACTGCAGAGGCGCAAACCATAGTCACCCACTGGGGAGCCTTTAGATGCAACCGCCTCCAATTTGGAGTCAGCATGGCGCCTGGAATTTTCCAGAGCCTCATGGAAAGACTCTTACAAGGCATCAAGGGGGTGGTACCATACTTCGACGATGTACTAGTATCGGCAACCAACCAGGCCGAACTAGAGAGTCACCTAAGGGAGGTGCTAACGAGATTCAAAGAAACCGGGCTTAAAGTGAAGAGGGAAAAATGCCAGCTGTACACAGAGCAAGTCGAATTCCTAGGATACCTCCTAGACCGACACAGCATTCACCCCACCGACAAAAAAATTAAACCCATCAAGGAAGCCCCCACACCCAGGTCAAAAACAGAACTGCAGGTGTTTCTGGGGCTACTTAACTTTTTTAATTCTTCCTGCCCCAAAAGGCAACCGCAGCAGAGCCTTTGCATAGACTTTTGGACAAGGCGGCTACCTGGACTTGGGGGAAACGCGAGGAAGCTGCCTTCAGGAAAACCAAGGAACTGCTCACTTCGGATGTCGTCCTCATCCAGTACAACGAGACCCTACCACTAGCCATCACATGCGACGCATCACCCTTCGGCGTCGGCGCTGTCCTCAGCCACACTCTCCCCGACGGAAAGGAAGCACCCATCGCGTTCTTTTCAAGGACCCTCACCAAACCGGAGTGGAACTACAGCCAGCTGGACAAAGAGGCTTTGGCTATCGTCGCCGCAGTAAAAAGGTTTCACGAGTACCTCTACGGCCGGACATTTACCATCATCACTGACCACAAACCGCTGCTGGGAATACTCGCAGGGAACAGGGCCACCCCGAACATTCTGTCTCCCCGAATGACAAGGTGGTCCGAATTCCTGGCCGCCTACAACTACGGGCTCACACACCGACCCGGTAAGACTATCTCCCATGCAGATGCCTTAAGCCGCTCACCGTTACCCGAACCAGACACTGACCCAGCACCCACAATGACCACCCTCAGCATAGAGACTCTACCCAACCTACCCATAACCACGTCAGACATTGCCCGAGAAACTAATAAAGACAAACGTCTGGCACGGGTTTTGCATTGGGTAGAGAAAGGATGGCCGGAAAAGGACAACGACGAGACCTTCAGGACATTCCGGAACCGGCAAACGGAACTCTCGTTTCTAAAAGGGTGTATACTATGGGGGGATAGGGTGGTCATCCCGGAAAAACTACAAGGGAAGGTTTTGGAACTGTTACACAAGGGGCACCCGGGCATCGTCAGAATGAAAGCCCTGGCCAGAAGTTACGTTTGGTGACCAGGCATGGACAAACAGATCGAGGCCTGGGTAGCAAGGTGTCAACGATGCCAGGAAACTAGACCAAGCCCACGCACAGCACCCATCCTAGAGTGGGAAACCCCCAGGGGACCTTGGTCTAGAATCCACATAGATTTCGCCGGGCCCACAAAAGGACACACTTTCGTAATAACCGTAGATGCTTACTCCAACTGGCTGGAGGTAAGCAATATGAGAACAACCACCACGGAAGCTGTGACCAAAGAACTCTGCAAACTCTTCGCAACACATGGCCTCCCGGACGTCCTCATGTCCAACAACGGGCCCCAATTCATCTCGCTAGAATTCAAAAAATTCCTAGCGGAAAGGGGCATACAACACGCACTGACAGCCCTGGCGCATCCGGCAGCGAATGGTTGGGAAGAACGGATGGTTCAATTCACAAAAAAAAACCATCCAGAAAATAGACCATGGGGAGATCCAGGACAAAATAAATAAATTACTTTTCATACAGCACATAACCCCGAACACCACAACAAATAAAAGCCTGGCAGAACTGCTAATGGGGAGGAAAATAAGGTCCCCACTCAATAGACTACACCCCACTTACAACCCAGAGAAACCCCCAGACTCCACCAGCAAACACCGAACCTTCGCACCAGGCGACGCCGTCTATGCGAAGAACCTAAACGGAGACCCATTATGGGTATCAGCAATCATAACACAGCTAACAGGCCCACACTCGTACCGGCTACAAACAACCGACGGACGAGCGTGGAAACGCCACATCGATCAGTTAAGATCGAGGACGGCCACACAAGACACCACTGACATGCAACCAAACAAAACCAACCCCCTCAACACAAACCAAGAGGGGAGGGGATACCCCGGGAACCAAAACCCAGAAAAAAGAAACCAGCCATACTCACCTGCAAGCAGCCAGCACGAAACCTCGCCAGGAAGAGACAGCCAGGCCAGCTCAACCAACCCGGGAAGACCGAGCGGGAGCGGCAAAACCCGCAGCTCAACCAACCCGGGTAGCCCAGGAGGGAGCTGCGGAGAGCGGCCCGGCCAGACAGACCAGGCGGTTCCCACGACGGAGTCCGGAGAAACAGAGACCCCGACCGAACCGGCTGGGATCCAACCTACGACTGACCTGCGCAGGTCCAGTAGGCAAAGACGGAGCCCCGCCTACCTACAGGACTACGCTACGTAAGGACCGAACCAAGAGGGGAGGGGTGTTCTGTACCTTCATTTGAATTCTTGAGATCCCCGCGCTTTGATTGGCCAAAGCGCGGGGCGATCGGATTGGCTAAGCGAGCTGCACCGATTGGCTCGCTGAGAATCTCCCGCGATTGGTAGATTCAAATCACGGGAGATTCAAAGCGGTGCCATTGGCTGCGGTCGTCGCGGCTTGGGAATAAAAAGCCGCAAAGTTTTTCTAAGAGCCAGTTTGGTTCTTGACTGCAATAAAGAGCTTGATACAAAGTCACCGACTCCTGGCTTCCTTCCACGCGGACTTAACAGTTATTTTCTTCTTTGTTATGAAGGAGCTCCTGTTGGATCTTTTCGAAGAGAAGTGGGTTCAATGGCTTTCAGAGAGCTGACAAATGACATTCAAAGTGTTAATGATCAGATGATGCAAAGAATATAAATCCTTCCATTCCCCTCCAGACAGTTAGAACTGCAGCGGCTTCTTGGATGAAAAGTTTGTGAAGTGATTGTTTTGTTTCCCCTATGTTCCCCCTATGTTTTCATAGGGGGAAAAAACCCAAAAACAAGAAAGTCCAGTTGCCTTGTGGAAAAAACACTTCTGGGACAGCCATGACCTGAATGATTGAGAATCTCCATAGACAGGAAGGGTGAATGCTTCTTCCAATGACAATTGATGCCCTTCAATTGTGTGCATTAAAATAAACACACACAAAATGAATGTTTAGCCTTATTAATGGGAGGAATACACTGGGATACACTCCTGGATAAATAATCAGAGGTATATACTAATTACCATTATATCCCTAATTTATTATTTTAGCTTTTTAGAGATTATTTTATTAAATCCCTAAAAGGTAAGTATTTATCTTTTAAATCCATGTTGAACTCCTAAATGTCTACAAAGATTGTGAAGACCAGACTTCTCTCTAGAGCACTAAAAATCTCTACAGACCATTCTCATCCTGGTCATTCATATTTCAAACTGTTACCACCAAGGAGACACTATAGGTGTCTTAAAATGAGGACTTATAGACTGAGAAACAGTTTCTTTTCCAAGGCAATAATTGTCTTGAATCAAACAGCGCATTTGTGTTCTAGTCCTATGTATATAGTGGCATTTTAAACTATTTAACTTACTAAATGTTTTAGATAGGTTTTAGACTAGGTTTTTAATTATTATTATTATTATTTTAATTATTTTAATTTTTAAATACTCTGCAGTGTGATTGTGATGTGGTGTTTCAGGCACTGAGCTGGAGTAGCTTTCAAATTTCATTGTATTCGTGGAATGCAATGACAATAAAGGTAAATTCAAATTCAGACTCAAGGAGGGACCAAATAATATGGGTCATGACCAGTGGTGGGATTCAAATTTTTTTACTACCGTTTTTTGGGGGGCATGGCTTGGTGGGCATGGCAGGGGAAGGATACTGTAAAATCTCCAGTCAGGGGTGATATTTGCTGGTTCTCTGAACTACTCAAAATTTCCACTACCGGTTCTCCAGAACTGATCAGAACCTGCTGAATACCACCTCGGGTCATGACACCATGATACAATTTCATCATTATCACTTCATTGTGATTTTTATTCACAATAGAACATTAAGAGTTTTTAAAATACAAGCTTTACTTGCATAAAATTATGTCAAATGATGTCAGTATGCTAGAGTCAATGGAAAAGAGACGAGGTGATTTTTAACAATTTTGCTGTTTCCTGAGACCTTTTATTAGTAGAAGAATCCCTGCTGGACCAGGGATGAGATGCTACCGGTTCTGCCCAGCTGTATAGAACCGGTAGCTCTGAAGAGCAGCAGACACCAAACCGGTTCTGTGTCTGCTGCTTTTTGGCTCACCCGCCTGCCTGGGCTCTTACCTGACCTTTATTTCTTGCTTTTTCAACCTCAGCTGCTTTGCACGGCACAGCTGAGCTTGAAAAAGTAGTAAAAAAGTGGCTTTTCAAACCCATGCACAGTGCTTTTCAGCTGTCTGGGCAGCACAGCTTAAAGTTTATTACACATACACGCAGCAAAACGTGATCATCAAACTGGTAGTAACACCGGTTGAATCCCACCCCTGTTCTAGACACAACCAATAATATACATAGTTATATTTTTCCTCTGTATATCAATTATATTAAAGCATTCTTACTTTCATCCTCAATGTATTCCTCCCAGTTAAAAGTGGTCACTGTCATATTTACAAATGTATCATTTTTTCCCTCTGTGCTATTGAAGTGGGAAGTGATGTTTCCTTCAAAAGTAGCATTGTCCAATGGCCAAATCAGGCATTTATGCCTCAGGTTCCCCATGAAAAGTTGGAGCCCTATTAGTGCAAATACACTCAGACAAAACACAGTCAGGATCATGACATCTGAGAGCTTCTTCACAGATTGAATCAGGGCCCCTACAATTGTCTTCAGGCCTGCAGGCAGAAAGGGGACCAAAAATGCTGATCAGAGTATGTCAGACGTTCTTCCATTCTATTTAAGATGCCATGCAATCACAGCCATGTCCCATGTGAAACAGTAAAGCTTTACAAATAGCATTAGCACTTGTGAAAATGTATGAAGAAAAACCTTCCATAAGGTATACAAAATGGGATGTACTGCTTCCCTTTTTTGTTCAAAAATGGCACATTCATTTAAGGCAATCCATTTTTTAAATTATTCTCCAAAAAAGTGAAAGCAGAGAGGTGAGATCCTAGGCCATGACATTTAATTAATAGTTTCTTCTTGGCCTTTTGGCTAAGATCAGGCATAATATATTCAACAAGTATATGTTTCTGTTTATCATTTATTTTTATTTTAAAAATTATCCCACACTTTGTTTGAAGTTTCTTCAGTTCGTTCACACATCTTGACATATTGAGATAGAAATTCCTGGAATATCTGGGCCAGCATGCTGGCTAAAAATTCTGGGAACTGAATATCCGACGTATGTCAAAATCTTATTTCAACCATTAATGTTGAAAAACTGTAAAGTCCTAATTCAAATCTGAACATGCAATGGGATCCTGCCCTTTTATGTTCTCTCAGGAATAAATCTCACCATGTTTTTGGGCAGTCTTCTAAAGTATGTTTAAGATGATACATTGAAATAATATTAAAAAATATGGCAATACAGGAGCCATAGTATTAATTAAAGCTTTCCATTGTGCAAAAAAGAAAAACTCATCTATAAATGCAGCAGCATCAACACAAAGCAAACCCAGAACCAAAATAAAACATGTAAGCTGTGCATTTTGTAAGTGTCACATGCAATTGTTTTTAAAACTCAAAGGCTGACTTTGCAAATCAAAATAAATGTTACATTTGAAAAGGCAAAGATCTTCTGATTCCTGCCTTTTAGTAACATTAGCAGCGATCAGCAAGACTTATCTACAAAAAAGTGGGTGACTTCCATGAAACTAAGTAGTCAGCCTTTGGTTTAACCTAGCTCTCACCTGGGATGACTGATATTGTTTTCAATGCCCGGAGAACTCTGAATGTTCTCAACGCTGAGACATTACCCAGGTCCACAAATTCTGTCACATATCTGTAATAGGGGAGTTCACACACAAACACAATGACAACACACAAAAAACAGCTGGAAATACCAAGGGGCCTGGCCCTTCATCAAGCCACTCCTTACCTGGGATTACAGAAATAGTTTTCAAAGCTCTCAATACTCTGAAAGTTCGAAGAGCTGAAACATTGCCTAGGTTTACAAATTCTGTTACATACCTGTAGAATTAAACCACAGTTATTCAGAATTGAGGCAGAGCTTAGGCTAATTACTCGGTGTTTTTTCATGAAGGCCATTTAGATAATTTGTCCTTTTGCAATACTATGCCCATTAGTAAAATTCCCCTATTTAATGCCCTTCAGCCTTTAGCCACGCTGACTGGAAACTATGGGTATTGAAGTCCTAACTCATCCTATAAAATATTTAAATAGGGCTTGGAATTAGCATTTCTAAAATGTAAAGAAACGATTACAATATTATGTAAGCATTTGCATTTTTACTAAAATGCAGACTTCACTATTGGCAGAATGTTGTTTATTCCAGGGAATATATGCCTCTTAATGAGATACACTCTTGTGCCAATTTCAAGTTCATTATAATGTTTTTAAAATAAGTATAGTACTTACGCCATCAAGATGACGCTGAAATCAAGCCAGTTCCAGGGATCTCGAAGAAAAGTAAATCCTTCTAAACAAAAGCCCCTCGCAAGGATTTTTATAAGTGATTCAAAGGTATAAATACCAGTGAATGTGTACCTGGAAGCAGGCAGATGAAAGTTTAAGAATGTTGAATTCCATACATTCCTTAATTTGCCCACAGATTTAATATTTAACAACAAATAAAACTTTAGAAATAATTGCTCCCAAATGTTCAATGATATAACTCCCTAGTGCAGGGGTTCCCAACCTGGGGTGCTTGCACCCCCTGGGGGTGCGAGATGATATTCCAGGGGGTGCGAGAAAAGTCCAGGTAAATAATAATTGGCTATATGTTGGCATTTTTATTCCAGGAGGTGTGAGGTTCGAGTGAAATTTTATTCCAGGGGGTGCGAGGTTCGAGTGAAATTTCTTTAGGGGTACGGGGTGAAAAAAAGGTTGGGAACCACTGCCCTAGTGAGATCAGATGAAGGTAACGTACACTATTAATGTATTTTGGTATTTTATTTTGACCTAGCAACAATAATTTAAGACACATTGGATGACTGTGTCATTGATCAACTGAGATCACAGCTAAAGTTGTGTTGACAAATATATAAATCAGCCTCTCAGTATGTATTCTACCAGAAAATTGAATATGCAAATACATTATAAGTTTCATGTCTTGTTTCTAGCCAAAAAAAAAAAAAAAAATCCAGGTTCCCTTTAGAAGTGAACCTGCCTTACATAAGCAAGCAAACATGTTTCATGTATCAGAAAATCAACTTTCTTGCTATTCTTATAAATAGCTCATTTGCCGAATGTCCATTTTTATGAGCAACACCCACATCTGAGAGCTGGTGCCTGGGAAGTGGGGGGGAAACCTCAGGTTTGCATAAATAATTTATTCATGAAGCATATGTGCCTGCTGCCCCAGTCAAACACAATTCTCAGCAACTCATATAAAAAGCACAATATAAAACAATCCTACATAAAAATTAAAAATACAATACTGCAAAAATAGAAACAGGATGTAAGAACCAACAAGAATCAAATTAGGGGAAGGTTCTCTGAAAAAAGCTCTGTTTATAAACTTGTGAAAAATCAATGCAGAGGGGGGGGGAAATCAACCCAGAGAGAGCCAGCCTCAGTTTCATACTGGCAGAAAAGCAATGGCCTCAGCTCTGGAACTTTCCAGAAGCAAGGGATTTGGTACAGTGTTGCTTTGGTTTCTATTTCAGGGGTGGAAAGAAATAATGAACTTTAAAACAGTGAATGTTTGATTGTGGTACTTTCAGGAGACTACAAAAAGGAGGCTGAAATGAAGGATTTTTTTTTTTTTAAAGTACATTGTAGCAAGTTGGCCAAAGTTCTGAAGAAAGTATACGCCACTTTGCAGACCTTTGCTACAAGATCCATTGTTATTAATTTGGGTTTCCCCCACCCACCCACTCTGATTCTACAACCTCCTTTCCTCTTCTCTCCTTAAGCTGTTTTTGAATATGTTGCAGCAATGCATACAGTCTTCTGAATATGCAGGGATTGTGAACACAAAAAAAGAAGCAGCTTTTAAAAAAGATGGGCCACGATGAGCATCAAGGCATTATTGGAACAGCCCGAAGAAACAGTATATAAAATAAATGATGTGGCCCTGAACAAAAATGAATGGTTAGCTACTACAAAAGGGAGGATGTCCAAAGGAAAGGAAGATTGAGAAAAAAGAAATGCAGATGCAGTCAAGCTTTAAGGGAAGGAGGTTATCACTATCATGACATCAGCAACTTTAATAATAAAAGGTGCAGGTTTTTGGAAACTAATACTGGTCTGAGGATCTAACTAGGATTGATGCCATTCATGGTCTCTTAAAAATAATTTGCAATCCCAAGCCCTATGGAAATAGCTTTTTTTTTTTTAAAAAAAAAAGCAAGCTGTTTTGTTGGATAGGCACCAGGGACAGTAAATCTATTTGCTGTGTTTATTTATTTTTACTCCAAAGTAAGAGCAAATGTTTATATTGGGAAGCACTGCAACTGTAGCTGGAATTAAAGGCATCCATTCCCTGATTTTGTTCTGCTTTGTAGACCCTTAGTCTGGTTTTTAATTGTCTGAAGGTCATTCTGTCTATGAGTGTGTAAGCTTACCTTCAATCTACTCAGTACCTAGATATATGTTTTTTTTGAGGAAAGCCAAATCTGCCATTTGGAGTATAAATCCAAAGTCACACTTTTATCATTTTATTTATAATCTGATCATAATTAAATATAAATATATTTAAATATAAATATAAAATTAGATTTAAAAAGTCTAAGTGCTATTGCAATAACTTCACTTACAAACCAATTTAGAATAAAGGAGCAGAAGGAAACACAATTCAGCAACTGAGGCTGCTCATTAAAATCTGCAATTGAAAGTACATAAAGACAAAGCTAGCTTATATAGGTTTTAAAAGAGTTTGACTTACTCTACATTCTTTGTCCAGTCTGGAGGATTACTCATGGTCATAAATACACAATTGGTCAAAATAGTGCACATAATAAGCATGCTGAATAATGTAAAACCCAAGTTAAGGAATGTTGGGCCTTTTATTATTTGTCATGTCGCCGAACAAGCCTAATGACAGAGCCATCCTTATTTTCTCTGAAACAAAGTGAATCCCACAATAACACAGCAAACATAGATGAAAACATGACACATTGAAAGATCATGTTTTGTATTAAGAGAACTATCATAGGCAGGTTGCCACAGATCATGAGGCTACATATCAGCCAATAATAGCAAGCACAATCTGCTGCCCATAACTGAGCATTTTCTTTATACTGGAGAGTTGGATTATATGAACCAGCCATATATTTGTTGCACTGATATCTCAGTAGCATTTGTGATATTTTATTCGCCAAACATTAATGTATCTACAACATTCTAACTGATGTCAATTTAGCATCAAATTGCCAAGGCCATAAAGTCATAATGAGTTAATTACAACTTTATTATTTATTTAACTTTCTGAATAAAAGTTATTCCCATAACTAATTATTCTTTGCACAGCCAAAATAACAGATACCCATTAACAAGAAGAATTCAAATACTGATTCCATACACCCCCAATTCCCCTTAAAACATTCATCCTTCTTCATCTCCCCACCCCACTCCAAGTTCCCTTTTGTGACCATGTCTCCTGAAATATATAATTATTCCAACAGTATTCTTTCCTTTTAATGGCATGAACAAATGTAGAATGCATTAGATTAATGGAAAACTACTACTATTAAGCATTTAAGTAATGCCAAACATTTAGATTTGTAATCTAGATATTGAAAGAGAGAGAAAATATTTGACCAGGACTTTAACCCAGTTTATTCTAAACTACTGTTCAAAACATGCCTTTATCATCAAAAGAGATTTCTTTCTGACTGTAGGGGTACAGATAGTAATTATTTTTCAAAATAATATTGGAAAAACAATTAAACTTTCAATTGTGACATTCAGCTTGAAAAGGATATGAATGTACCAAAATTTTAATAGCAATTTTTCTGAGAGGATTGAAAGGGGTTAAAATGTACAAGGCAGATGTGGCACTGAATCGGAAAATCGCCTTCCCTCTATTTAACACAATGAAGGTCTGGGGGAAAAAAACAAAGAATGGCTCAATTAGAATATTCTTATGAAGAAGATTATATAAATGGTACCCTTCCTAAATCTTGATACTGTATTGATCTTTGAAGAAAATGTAGCACTTTATATTCAGCACCCGGATTCAAATAAAGTACCGTATATACTCGAGTATAAGTCGAGTTTTTCAGCCCATTTTTTGTGCTGAAAAAACCGCCCTCGACTTATACTCGAGTCAGATTCCCCTCTGAAAAAAAATGGTGTGGAGCTCCGAAGCTGGGCAGCCGCTTCCCTGCTTCCGTGTTTCCTTTGCAACTTTTAAGCATGGGAGGGGGAGGCTTTTCTGAGCTCTAGGCTGAAAAAGCAACGCGAGCGGAGGTCGCTCCACTCAGTTTCATTTCCTCAGTTCCAGCTGCTTTCAGTCCACTCGGGAGGAGGGGGAGGGGGAGGAGGAGGGGGAGGCTTTTCTGAGCTTTAGGCTGAGAAAGCAACGCAAGTGGAGGTCGCTCCACTCAGTTTCATTTCCTTAGCTCCAGCTGCTTTCAGTCCACTCGGGAGGAGGGGGAGGAGGGGGGGGGAGAGAGAGAGAGATATCATAAGAACGGCTCTTGGTTTTTTCTTGCAAGGGAGAGAATGACTCCTGCCTACCACTGTCATCATCATCATCTTTTGCGTTAGTGAATCAATCAAACCTTTCATGATAGTGAGATCGTTTCCCAAATTTCCCTTAAATCAGGGAAGAAATCAGAAACAAACCTTTGGGCTGAGAATAAGCTTGTTCCTATGATGCCATTTTTGTTCACTTCAGTGTGAAAAGTGTGAAAAAACACACTTCTTTTTCTTCATCTTCTTGTTCCCTATTTACTGGTCTCTTTCAAAGAGGAAATTGTGAACATCAAACTTATTCTCAACTGTCCTAGTGAAAGTTTTTATTGGCATCTATTTTTATTTTTGAAATTTACCAGTAGCTGCTGCATTTCCCACCCTCGACTTATACTCGAGTCAATAAGTTTTCCCAGTTTTTTGTGGTAAAATTGGGTGCCTCGACTTATATTCGGGTCGACTTATACTCGAGTATATACGGTAAATTAAAGGTATTGGGTTTTGTTGTTCTTGTTATTGCAATACCTACAATTACTATCACTGCTAACTTTATTGTCCATTTGAGTGTACCACATTTTGTTACATTGAAAAACAAATTGTTTATACTTATAGGACAATATACAAAATTTTAACACATACATAAAAATTACCAGAATCAAATAAAGTCATACTTTTTTCATCAGCGTAATAATACCACACTTCAATGAATTCAGAAGCATAGGTAAATATTCTCATATTCAGTAAATAATCTCTTTTTTATTACTGTGTATGAGCAAGAAAATCTATGAACTAGAAAAGACTTGCCCAATGCATCATTGTACAGATGCTGACTAGAAATTCTGGTCGTTACAGATTGGGAGAGCAGCAGATTGCAGAAGTTTGACCTGAAACATAACTGTGTGGTTTGTAACTCGCAACTACAAACTTGTAAAGTGACACATAATTGTATCTCTGTGTGAAAAATAGGCTAGGGTGATATAATAATGTCCATTCAAATGTCATATTCCACCAACTTCCAGAGGCTGACTCAGAATGGCTATCATTGTGGGAGGAGGCTGAGTCACTGGGATCTCTGCACAGTAGTAGACTCTACAGCTGAGAAGTAATGTACAGAGGAATATCTGCCAGGTAATGATATTTCTTAGTATTAACTTTAATACTAAGGGCACTCCATCTTGGACCAAACAGCTAAATGTCTACTGTATTATGGTGTATTTCATGCCTACCATGGACTGCTCCTCCCCTGGCTGGAGGAACAGCAACTCTGATGACCTTGTGAACTTTGTAGTGGGCAACCTTCACCTGCTGCCAGGAACTTATTGAGACTGCATTTATTCTGACTAGTTTTGTCCTTCAAAATACCTTGATTACTCCCTCACTTGTTGTTGCAACAACTTTATCATAGAACTTTCTCTTTGCACTGTTCAACAACTCCTAGACTACTATATGTTAAAGGGATAGACATGTGTTTAACAATTACAAACAAAACAGATCTAGTTTAGGGCAAACCACTTGTATGTAAACAGAGAGCAAAACCACTCCCAACTAACACTGATGAAGTTACCTAGTTGGGTAATGAAACATCTGCAAGGCAACAACCAAACAGAGACTGCCAAGATCTCACAGATCTGGTTAAGTCTCATGTTTGAAATCTCTGTTTCTTCTCTTTCAAGTTTCCTTCCTTTTCACTAGCTTTTCTCTTCATCTCTTTCTTTCTTTTAGATGCTGCCTCTCTCTAGGATCTGAATTCTGGCAATGAGAATTAGAGACATTCAGTTTTATCAGTGGCAACAGCAATCTTCTAAGGACAGGTCTGTTCACTCTATGGGTCCCAATTAAAGTCAATGAGTTTTATTATATTGATTCTGTATTTTTAGCTATAATCTATTGCCCTTTCCTTTTGTTTTTAAAAAAGAAAAGATTTTATTATTGCAAAAGATACCATACAAAAATAGATCAAGAACAGATGTTCAAGATGATATAGTGTAATTAAATATATATGTGTTATAGGTAGTCCTCAACTTACAACTGCAATTGAGCCCAAAATTTATGTTGCTATGTGGGACATTTGTTAAGTGAGTTTTGCTCTACCTTACAACTTTTCTTGCCACATTTGTTAAGTGAATCAATGCAGTTGTTAAATTAGTAACACAGTTGTTAAGTGAATCTGGCTTCCCCATTGACATTGCTTGTCAGAAAGTCACAAAAGGGGATCACATGACCCCAGGACACTACAACCGTCATAAATGTGAGTCAGTTGTCAAGTATCCGAATGTAAATCACAGAACTATGGAGATGTTACAATGGTCATAAGTGTGAAAAATAGTCATAAGTCACTTTTTCAACGCTGTTGTAACTTCAAATTGTCACTAAGTGATCTGTTGTAAGTCAAGGACTACCTCCATATAAAAAGTGTCCTATTTTATATTACTTTCTTTCTTTTCCCCCAACCATTAACTTCTACTTAGATAATTGTACTTTGCTTTAATTTTTTATAGTTGTTGTTTATATTTATTTAACTCATTTTTGTAGTGGTTTTTAATCAAGATCTCTCTTTTCTTTTTTCCAGCCCTAGGGCTAGTTCTGCATTAATATAAAACAGGAAGCCCATGAACTGTACCCATAAAGCCATGCTGCAAATGTTTTTCACATTTTTTCCTGAGTGCTAAGTGAGGAAGACAAGCTTAAGTTAATACACACTGAGAACATCAAGCATCACAAAACCTTTGCAAAATCCAGCAAATATTAATAAAAACCAGCCAATCTTAATTAAAACTCACCTTTTTATTGCTATAGTAAGGGTCCAGGTCCTCCAATGGTTCAGACACCATTCCAGGAGGAATATCACCATATATAAAGGGAAGTGTTTTTCCTGCTTCCAAGTCACTATTTGGTTTCGGTCCACTCTCATCATCATTATCCGTATGCTCTTGTTTGGGCCTTTTCGCTTTCTCTTCTGTGCACCGTTTTTCAATAGCTGCAAGAGATTCTCTAGTAAAAAAGCGGAAACTGTCAGGTCCTGGTGGTACCAGCAGTGTCTGTGCCATTTTTTCATCCTGCACATTGAAATTACTTTTAGCTTATTGCATAAGAATGACCTACAAAAAAAACAAACAACCCAAGGTGAAATTTAAAAAATGATTAGAAAAATAGACAGTGTTAATATAACACACATGTGTAAGACATATAAATAATCAAACACAGATACATGCACCCATATACACACAATCCCTTTTGGATTTTTTGTCCCAGTGCCACTATTAATTAGTCCTGCCTCTGCTTAGCTTCTGAGCCAAGACCAGATCAGCCATATGCTGTTACCTGTTGAGGCACAGAGATGGGTGGATGGATGGAGGGATGGATGGATGGATGGATGGATGGATGACAGTTGCATGTGTGTCTTCATCCTATGGACTGAGCTTTATGACTCACAGTAGTCATTATCCCTAAAATAATGTTGGGAGAGAAGAAGTTGCCTAAGAGTGACTCTGCCTTGGGAGAAGATCAAATTCCTTTCTAGAGCCTTCTGGAACACATACTCTCTAGGGTTACCTGTATCAATGAACAAGTCCCACAGGGTTGTCAAAAGCCAAGCAGCATCTTAAATTTCTGAATGTATATCACGCTAGCTGCTGTTTAGCTTTATGAAAAGATTGCAAAGCATAAGAAATCATTACTTCATGAAACAATCTTCCAGCCATGAACATTTCCCCATTCTAAGGGCTGATGGCTTGAGTCTTCTTGACTGATGCCAGAGCAATATAGAATTATTACTAAGTATTAGTCCTTGATCTTTCTTCTTCCAACCACTCTTAATGGAGTATTTTAGAAACAGCATGGCCAGAAGAAATCAAACACCCTGAATCTGTGATAAGGATATCGGGGTGGGGGGAAAGGGCTTGGAACCATAACTATGGGAAAAACCAATTAGCTGAAAGGGGAACAAGAAATCCAATCCGTGCTAAATGGCTTATGTGGATATGAGAATTAGGGAAGGGGAACAAGAAATCCAACTAGTGCTAAATGGCTTATGTGGATATGAGAATGGGGAAGTTTGGAACAATTCCCAAGACAAAAATGAAACAGAGAAAAACATATTTTCTACCTTTTTGATTTCTGAAACTGTGCCACAGGATTTCATGTAAATTCTTAGGGTAGAATATGCAGCAGCTCTGAACTATAAAATCTTTCTTTCTTCCAGAGGCAAAATAAATTCATGAAGTCTCATCCTTAACAGTGGTTGAAATAGAACACTTTCCCTGTCAGCGGATTCTTTTTTTTTGTAAATTGATTTTCAATTAATAACAAAAAAGAGAAAGGAAAAGAAAAAGAGCAAAAAACATATTAATGATGGAGATACATACACTGTCGAAGAGAAGAGGCAAAAAAGAATACATAAAAAGGTATTTGTGGATCGTTTTCCTTTTAGCTTGCTCTTTGATCCTTAGTTATGGGGCTGCTATTTTGAACAGCATTTGATTCAGAGGAAAATTAACAATTATTCATTTTTCTAATCTTTTAAAAATTAGAATACCATCAGTTATGTTTCACCTATCTTTTTTGGTTGAAGATTTAAAAATTGAAAAACGTAATGTGGTAATTTGTTGAAAGCTGGTATAGGGAAGGGAAGGGATTCCTACTATATATGGAAAGATGGGGAAGAAAGAAATCCTCAGCAAATACCAAATTTAGACATTTTAATAAGAAACCTCAAACAGCAGTTTTGAAAAATCTGACATAAATAATGATTTGCGGTCAAATAATTATTTGAAATCAATATGTAAACTTTGAACTTTCCTTATTGTTCCTGTTAATATTAACCTCCTTTCTTTTTCACTCTATGTTCCAACATTTTTTACAGCTTTCATAGTCTGGTTTTATTTTATAGAATTTCCTGTCTGCTTGTTGTTCTCTAAATGCTGAGCAATTCAAATAATTTTCTCCCAGCATTAAAAAAAAAAAAAAAAAAAAAGCTAGAAAATCTTACCTCCTTCCGAGACTTTCAGATTTACCATCACCATTCTGTGAAGTGCCTCATGCTATAAATCAGGGGTGTCCAACCTTGGCAACTTTAAGACTTGTGGACTTCAACTCCCAGAATTCCTCAGCCAATTGGCTGAGGAATTCTGGGAGTTGAAGTCCAAAAGTCTAAAAGTTGCCAAGGTTGGACACCCCTGCTATAAATAGTTCCATTTAAATAACAGTACTCATCTTTTCACCAAAAACACCAATATTTAATTTATCTATAGATGTGATTTCACTTCTTTTCAGCCTTGTTTTTACCCTGTTTCTCCAACAATACGGCCTCCCCCAATAGGAAGTCCCAGCATGTTTTATAGGCACAAAATGAAATTAAGCCCCTCCCCCCAAATTAAGGCCTATATTAAAACATGTAAAATGGGGGGGAATGGGGGGGGGGCTTGCCATTAGGAAGTACTTTTGTTGCACACCCGGATATGGTGCTGCCTGCATTGACCCTGATACGAAGTGCCTCACCAACACCGAGGTCAACATCCGAGCCGTCGCCGCCCGCTCAAAGATGCAGGGGGGGGATTAAGTCACCCCCCCCAAAAGACAGCCTAGCCATTTTTTCGGGGCTCAAAAAAAAAAAAAAAAAAGACCCGGCCTTATTATATGAGAAACACAGTATTATTTTTCCTGTTCTTGAACGAAAAGTATATATATTTAGATTGTTCTATTTGGGAAGGAGAGAATTTTACTTAGTACATGAAAAGCATAATTATTAGTCTATTGGAACTATAGACCTCTATTATAACAAAAGTATATATATTTAGATTGTTCTATTTGGGAAGGAGAGAATTTTACTTAGTACATGAAAAGCATAATTATTGATCTATTGGAACTATAGACCTCTATTATAACAAAAGTATATATATTTAGATTGTTCTATTTGGGAAGGAGAGAATTTTACTTAGTACATGAAAAGCATAATTATTGATCTATTGGAACTATAGACCTCTATTATAACAAAACAAAGCAAGCCCTCTCTAGAAAGGGGCTGGGGAAAATAATTCCTGTATTTCAAGTTCTAATGTTCAAACACAATTTACTGCATTTATGTGTTTATGTCCTGCCTTAATTGTTTTTACAAATAATTCAACACCTCCTATTTTCCCCATAACAACAGACCTGTGAGGTAGGTTAGAGTGAGAGTGACTGACAAGGTCACCAGCAGGCTTTCATAATAGCTAAAGTGTGACTAGAACGCTTTAACATTTTATGATACAAAGGAGTCCAGGTGCAAAATAATAGTTGGCTACTTTGCTTTCTGCATGTTTCTTTCCCTCAAATTCCTTAAAGTCGTTCAGGACTTGAAACAATTTATTCTGTAAGTATTCTCCAGCACTACTGTCTTGGACTTACAGAAGCTGAGGCTGAACACAACTTGAAGGTACTAAATTTAGAAAAGCTATATTAATGGTATTAACCTATGCTGCCTTCCTTCCAGTGAGTGTGGTTGAGAATCATTCCACAGATTAATTTAAAATGCAGCTAAATCTCAACTGGAACTTGCCATTGTTTATACTGAGAAATGAACTGCTGTTCATCATCCTTGGATGAAGAAATATTACATATAGCAAAACGTTTAATAAAAGCTTTCTTTTTTTACTTTCTCAAAAAAAGCTGGTGGAAAAATAGCTTGATGATTGTATAAACATCTCTGGTTGCAATTCAATCTTAAGTTATATATTAATATTGTTTGGGATTGGGAAAACAAAACCACTGGATATTTTTTCCGTTAGGTGCACATCCAGCTAAGATTTTGAAGCCTATATTTCTTCAAATGCTAACTTGCTTTCTAATGCAAGCTATGTGCGCTTACTTAAAAAGCAATGTGCCCAGTTAAAAGAATGGCAATAATGACATCCATTTGAACTCCTTCAATCACCTTAGATAAGCAATGTGCAATTTCTTTTTTCCTGCCTGAACTAACAAGAAATTACAATAATTTGTGCCTGTGATCCACATCTGCATTGCAGAAGATGAAATCTATTTATATTCAAAGGCATGTTGAGAATGGCAAGAGGAAAAGAAACAGGGACACCAGTGTTAACCTGACCCAGAGAAAATCTATAACAATATAAGCAATTACAGAACTGGTTTGGTGGAGTGGTTAGTAGGCTAAAAGCTGGAAGGCAATGAATTTTGTCTATAAATTCTAATCCTACTTTAGGCCCAAAACCATCTAAGGGACCTTGAGCCAGTGGTGGGATTCAGCCAGTTCGCAACTGTTGTTAACTTTCTGAGCAGTTTGGTGAACTGGTTGTTGGAAGAAATTATTAGGGCAGAGAACCGGTTGTTAAATTATTTGAATTCCACCACTGCCTTGAGCCTATCTGCATAACTCTTTCTAACTATAGGAAGAAGGCAATGGCAAACTATTTGTGAAAATCTTGTCAAGAACTGTAGTGACTTGTCCATAGTCATCACCAACCTGAAAGGTCTAAAGAAATAAAGCAATTACAAATAATCCAAGTTAAGTAGTTTTACTTTCCATTGGACTCATAAGGCACTCCATTCCATAGCTAAGGTATTAATCAATGCCATATATATATGGACCTGAAGTCTTGCTGTCCATAATTCTTCAAGACCCTGTTCTTTTAAATAATTTGAATAAATCTGAGAAGTACATGAGAAACATTTTATCATTCTTCTCTTACGATCCTCCCTTTCTAGATATCCCTTACTCCTATTTTCAATATTAACACTTTGTCTATTGGCAAACAGTAGGGATGTACAGTATTTTAACATTCAATCGAGATAATAATCTGCACACCCAGGTAAATCAGTTTCTCACACAATGTTTTGATTATTTATATATAAGACTTTTATCTTGCTCTTGGAGTGGTGTGGTGGCCTAGAGATGAAGCTCTCGCCTCACAATCAGGAGGCTGTGAGTTGCTTGATCCTAGGAAGAGGCAGATATTTCTCTCTCTGGGCACAATGAGAATATATCTGCTGAACAAAGCTCCGCACTGGCGACAGGAAGAGCATCCAGCCATTAAACATTCTGCTAGCTCCATTTCGTTGCCCAGACCCCACCTGGCAAGGGATTATGGGCTCATTAAAAGAAGAAGATGAATTTTATCTTGCTCTTCAGGCAAATAAATGCTCTCAGTGGGCCTTTGAAAATTATAGCATTATAATGATGAAATAAATTAGCATGAGGATCTCTGTATATCTGAACAATTGTGTCAGCACCTTGATAATGTAATTCATACAAATCAGATACTGCCAATAAAAAAAAAGACTAAAATGGAAACCTGTTAATTATTAGATCTTCTAAAGAAAGCCACATAACTGAGGATCACTGCTGATCGGAAGGAAACCTAACTAATAATAATGCCTTTAATGTGTTAACAGTCTCAAGGCTGAAAGTTTGTTTTATTAATATAAAAACACTTCTGGTCCCCTGAATACTACTCCTGTAGACATATTATATAATGGCTGTTCCTTAACTGTGGAGATGTTATTTATTATGCTTTTATCTTCATGTTGTTTACTTTTTAAACTTACTTGTGTTTCATAGGTTTGTCAGCTGCTTAGTCTGATATAGTTGAAGCAGCACTTAAGCCTAGTAAACACACACACACACTATGAATTAGATAAATAAAATATAAACATAGATATCCTGGTTTTGAAGAAAAGAGAGGAACTCAATTCATGATCTCTCAGTGTGGACATTTGGGTATTTCTATGTCTCTTAGCATATGTATTAGTGACTGTAATAAAATCAATACCAATAATATTTCTAGTAATAGCTGAAAACAGAGAAAAAAGAAAGCATCCAGCAATGTTAACCAGACCACAGTGCCTGAAATGGCTACTTCAAGCCACAATCACATCTGATTTGCAGTTGTGGGTTGACCCTGTACTAGGATTGTGTTTGAGTTTAACAACTTACCAGATTTTTTTTTTTTAATCAAGTAACTAATAGATTATACAGGAATATAACTGCAAAATCCAACTGTTTAACTGGATAAAGAATCTTACTATTTTTATTATGCTTTTAATTTTCTAATAAATTTTCCAATATTTTTACTTGGCCCTCATACTTTCAGTAAACAGAATGGTGTTCTGGCAAGAGTTACCTTATGTTGTTCGCTCCCATCTCTCTGTGGAAGTTCGTTGCAGCTTATATAAAATACAGTAAAACTCAGAAGACATATTAGGACATTGTACATATAATACTACAGGTTTCAAGTAGTTTGAGCATATGCGTGAAATTGAATTCATCTTTGCCAATGGAGAGAGAAGAGTCTGGGAGATAAAAAGTTTATTTTATCAATTTTAGTTGTTTCTGGATAAGAATTTCCTAATTTTCATGTTGATGTTTGTTTTTCACCTTGCTCTTTAGCCAAAGGGTTCCAGAGCACCTTATAGTCCCTTTACAAAATGGCTTCATCAGCCTCAAGTGCATAAGAAGCTTGCCTATATCATGTAACCTGCCAGGAAGTATTTCCTCAAAGATTTTATTCATTACATGTCAACTAGAAAAATAATTTCTGTTACTTCCTATCCCCACCCCCTATTTTTGTAAAATATACCCTACAATATTGAAGCATCTTGTGTGTGCATGTGTGTGTGCAATGTATGAGCATGCACACAGATTTGGATAGTGAGGAGATTGAGGAGGAACATGGGCCAGTCCTGGAGTCTGGGGAAGGCTCTGATGAGTGCTCTGCATCAGAAGCAGAGATGGGGCTAGGGCCATCCAACAGTTACCAGCTGCCTTCAGAGTCAGAGATCAGTGGGGCAGAACAGCTGGAGCCTGTTTCCAATGTGTGCATGCTCACAGCTGCCAGGAGAAGGGAACAATTAAAGAACAGAGTAAAGGCACAGGTGGACGGTGAATGGCCCCTCCCATAGGGAATGAAGAGGAGCGACATGGGAGTGGTGTTTTCAGGAGACAATTAGTTCATTTAATTAGTGTGAAGATTTGTTTGTGACTCTCAGAGATGCCTTGCCAAGTTTTTTCTTGTACAGTGTTGCACTTGGAAGCTATTCGGGAACTCTCCAAGCCTGATAAGGTCTGTGGTTGTAATTCACCCTTGAAAGACTGTTTGCCAGGACTTTGCTGGATGTGAATGATAGGAATTCACATTAGCCTCATAAAAATGGGTTTTGTCCGGTCAAGGAGTCTGCTTCGTGATTTTGTGAAGCCTAGGTCAGAACACCCCCTCACTTTGCTTGCCTTCAGAAGTTGTGGGGGCTCCATCACTGGCGATTATATAATATATAATCTCCGTTACTTCCTATCCCCGCCCTATTTTTGTAAAATATACCCTACATACATACTGGAAGGCCACAACATGAGGAAAAACAAATTTGTTTAATAACCATAGCAAAAAAAAAAAAAAAGGTAGAGAATTAGGCATGATTCACTTAATGAGTGCATCACTTAGCAATCGAAGTTCTGATCCCAACTTTATTTATCCAGTTCATTTCATGCTGTGAAATTTGTCCATTTGTCCATTGATGAATATAGTCAAAAGTTTTATGGTAGCACCGGCCAGTTTCACATCAAGAACTCTTCCATATATGGAGGTTGGTTTTATTCCTACCTTGCCCCAGAGTTCCCATGCCATTCTCCTGCTACAGCAATCGACAGGAAACTTCCATTTGGCAGTCTGAGATGCTAAAGTTTAACAGTGCTTTGGGCAGGCTGGTTCTCTGCTGGCAGGAAAATAGGCCAATCCCCATCTTGTGACTGCAGATGCAGTGCTTCTGGAGCATCATGGCATCCTTACACCAGGAATCAAAGCTTTTCATGGGCAAACTGGCTTTTGTTGAAAGGGGAAGCAAGGATGAGGCAGGGGGCAAAGGCCATTGTACTGGCAAGCAATCAACTGCAGGGCTTCCCTGTTGTCAACTGGAGGAAATGCCAGTCAACACAAGAGGGGACCCATTCACACAATGCTGGGGTCATAAAGTCATTTTAAAAATCCAACCCTATTACAATTGCTCACTTTTGTATCTATTAGTCAGCCCACTGAGTAAACCTGACCAGGAAATCAACTCCACAGGAAAGCCAGAACTACTTTTATTTATTTTTATTTATGGCTCTCATGAGCAGTTATCTTGGAAATCTGACTGTTCAATACCTCTTCTTCCTTCTTATAGTTTAGTGAATTGGAGAAGTATCTTCCTAAGTCACTTCTGAATGTTTTTTTCTGGACTTCAGAAAAAATGTTTTAGTACAATTTGCCTAGATAACAGATCCTGCATATCTATTTTCCAGATCATCTCTCCATAGTATACCATGTGCTAGGATTGCCTAAATGTAGGCAATCTGACAGGGAAAGGAGAAATCTTAATGATTTGAACTTCTGCAATTCCAAGGATTTTGGACCCTTTGCTGCGCATCAAATGCAGATATTTGATTAACGTAAGAAAAAGTTAAATACTGATATACAGTAAACCCTTAGTTTATAAGACTTTGGCTCATAAACTTCAAATATAATCACGTTTTCATTCAGACCCACATTTAACAGACATTTAACTCAAATCATTCAACTGAGAGTCTACACATTAAATTACAGTTTTACTGCAAATTATTACAGTAACCAGCTATATAATAGCACATAGTGTAAACTGACCCAAATTATATAAAATTATATAAATAATATAAATTTTAATTTAAAAACGTGTAAAAAATAATGTTATATTTGATCCTTAGGATATTAAAAACAGAATGAAATAACATTAAGAAGGAATAAAGTGTCAGCAATAGCATATTGATCAAATATATTTACTTAGATTCTAAGAGCTAAATTAAGAGTTCCAAAATATTAGTATATTAACTTTTTAACCTTCCAGGTTGAGATGCCAGTGAGTTTCCATTAAAGGAAGAATTTGGGGGATATTAAATATAAATAGATAAAGGCCTCTCATCTATGCAGTTTCAGGCACCTCAGATTGTTGCTGAAATCTCTTTTCATATGCAAAGAAAAGTTCAGATATATATTCCAAGTAAGAAATTTCTTGTCCCTTAGCTTTCCTCTTCCTAATTCCTGGAAACTATAGCAAACACATAAGATTTTAGAATGTTCTGAAACATTGGATCCATTTTTTGCCCTCATTATGATCAATCAATATTTGGACAGAAAGAAAATAATTTGAATACTGAAGCTCAGGCATTAACAAGTACACTTACTGTACATGGAAGGGAGTCAAAGAGTTGATTACTTCATTCTTGTATTTGCTTACTGGAACCTAAGCGGGCCTTATTTCCGTATGGGATTTATTCAAATAGAACTTTCCATAGGGCTCAAAACTTCACCTACCTCCATACTATATTCTGCCATTTCTAGCAGCTAATGCTTAAATAAAAGACAAATTGTATATTTATATAATAGTTGCAATGATTGAAGAGTAAATTGACAGCTAAGGAAACAGGGCAGGGTGACACAGCAGCCAAAATAAAGGCAACTGCATTCATAGCACATAGAGGATCATCAGAGTTGGAAGGGGGTCTTTTAGTTCAATCCCCTGCTCAAGCAGGAAGCCCCATAACATTTCAGACAAGTAGCTGTCTAGTTTTTTCCTAAAGATCTCCAGTGATGAAGCACCCATAATTTCTGAAAGTAAGCTTTTCCATTGGCTGATTCTTCTCCCTATCAGGAAAGTCCTTAGTTCTGGGTTGCTTCTCTCCTTGAGTAGTTTCCATCCATAGGTTCTTGTTTCGCTTTCTGGTGCTTTGGAAAATAAGTTGATTCCCTCTTTTTTGTGGCAGCCCTTCAAATATTAGAACACTGCTATCATATCACCCCTAGTCATTCTTTTTACTAGACTAGACTTACCCAATTCCTACAACTGTTCTTCATATGTTTCAGCCTCTAACCCCAGCCCTACTCATCTTGGTTGCTCTTCTCTGCACTCTTTTCAGAGTCTCAACATCTTTTTTATGTAGAATTCTTTATTGGCCAACTTTAAGACTTGTGGACTTCAACTCCCAGAATTAGACACACAAGGAATTTGTCTTGGTGCACCAAATTTATCGTGGTGACCAAAACTGGATGCAATATCCCAAGTGTGATCTTACCAAGGCCTTATAAAGGAGTACAATCCTATGCAAGATTCATGCTTCAAAACTCAAATGAAATATTTCCACACATAAGAGAATGCTGCTGTGTTTCACTGGCCATCCCATTTTCTGAATCATTTTCCAAGAGCACCCAATCCTGCTAGGCATCTACCATGCTTGGGAATAAGTTACATTAAACTCAATAAGTTATCCCTAGAACAAAGGTAGGAAACCTTCACTAGGTAAAAAAAGAACTGAGGGATTCTTACCATTTTATAGTATTTTGTATGTCTGAAAGTTTGCTTCTCCATTGACAGATCTGAGGTTACACCAGCATGCATATGTAGGAGAAAATATTGATTTTCCCCGACTTTGAAACAAATGATGGGATCTTGCAATCCACTACCTTCTGTGCAGTGGATGGGTGGAAGAGGCCTATTGCCTTTGAATCTGTCCTTTAAGGATGAGAAGGGATAGCCTGGAAATGAGTCAAACCATTTCCTCATTTCTTGCAAAGTGTCACCACTTATGTCAATTCAACACAAGGCATACATCATCTTTAATCCTCTTGCCAAAGTCTGCTTCCAATTTTGCTTCTTCCCTAATTAAATTTTGCTGGTTGGTGTTTTATTTGGAGATACAATTTTTACTATTTTCAATATTTTTAAATTAATGTATTGCTAGGCTTTCAAAAGGACTACATGGCCTGAATGGAAAACATAGGAAGTACAAATAAATATTTCCCATTTTTCTCCAAAGCAAATAGCCTATTCAACTGAAACACAGTCTGAAGATGTTGAACCTACTATTAAATAAATTATATTTATTTTTCCTGGATTTCAAAATGGATGAAAATATGTAATAAAATTATGTTTGGCATTTAGGTGAACATTATACTATTCATATACACATGTTCACAATATAATGATAATTTGCTATTGGTAATTTGCCGTTTTTCTCCTGCCTTGGTCCCATGGTTTTCACTTCTAAAGGGATCTTCCTTGCCTAATGAATCTCCCTCTTGTTGTCCAAAGCTTACATTATACAAAATATAGTATAGTAATTATACTACAGTAACCCTGAGATGCAACCCCCAAACCATTATTTAACAGCAGCACAACATGCCAAACAACTTTCTTTATGCTATGTCTTTTTTAATGTTGATTTTATGTGATCCCCAGCCAATGTGAGTGTATGTTAGCTGTATTTTGAAGTGGTGTTATATCATTGTTAATTGTCCCCACATTAAGGCAGAGGTTGTTTTTTTTTTTTTTCTCATCTTGGTACATTCAGATCCCTGGGCAATGTCCTTCTGGATCTTTCTATCTTGGGCAGAGAGCATCTGGCTCTTACAAATGGACACTCCTTCCATACTCACTGGGTCTGTGAGCAAATCTGGTTTGGGGCATTGAAAGAGAGATTGTCTAACTAAGACAGTCCCACCAACTTATCTTCTGTTAGGAAGATATTTTGAAACATGGGCTTCACGCTCTTTCAGAAGAATACTAAACTTATGTTTAAAAGCAAACACTGGGCGGATTGTGTACAACAGGGAGATGATGTAGTTCCACGAAATTCTCTTTTTATTCTATAAAATTCATCTTATTACAAAATTCCTGATGCCAGTCAGATAGCACAATAGTGGCCCAAACCAGTGGACAACTCCATTCCAGTATAGTGCACAACTCCCCTTTGCCCTATATTAGCTACCAAGCCCAGAGCAGGCAGATTACACGAGGGTTTTGTGGTTAGCCAGGATAAAAGGAGTTAAAATATAGAATTTCCATGTGGACTGAATATCATACAATGCTGTATTTGAACTATGGCTTAGAAAAAAATGTTTTGAATTGAGCATTTGGATATCTACTATATATAATTTCTACTAACTTCATTAATTATCTGAGAATAAGAATCCTCACTCAGATTTAAAATAGGATAGACAGCAGGCACAGTTTAATTAATCTGCATCGCTGATCCATGTTACTTTTGACATTGTCTTACTCTTGCCCTCAGCTAAAAAAAAAAAAAGGAATATAGAAGAGAGCACAGACATTATAAAGATACATTGGCAACAATCTTCAACCCTGTACTTCACAGTAGAGGTATCAAATTTGACTTCAGTTTGAAGTAAGAAGAAATAGATATTAATTTCCTGGGCTTATTTCTCCGGCAATGACTAATAACATCTCTGTAGCATTACCCAGCCATTGTTGAAGCAATAAAAAAAATCTTGTTTTCTTTTACAGCTTTTTTTTTTGGAACAGTTAAGTTTGGTAGACTTCAGAAAATAGTAATATCACTAATAGGAGAAATAACCTGAAAGTATCTTCCAATGTCCCCTTGATTCTAATAAGATTTAATCCTAGGGTGATCAGACATGGGATACAAAACTTCAAATGACTCAGTGGCAGAAAAGTGCTGAGATAGTCTCTATCTCTTTGCTACCATCTAGTGGTGATTTCAGTTTTTGCTTTTAGTCCAATAGATATTTAATTTTGGGAAGACGTCAGTAGCAATAAGCATGTCTTTCAGAAGAAAAAGGTGAAGTACCATTGACCATGTAGTAGTATAACTTGATCTGGACTGCAAACATCTATAAGATGACTGGAAGGCAACAAAGTTTCTTTGTTTCTACAGTTCTTATATCTCTTTGCTTTTATCTAGAGCTCATTCAGATTTTCAGGCCAATCTAGTTGCCTTAATTAGCAAGCTAGAAATAATTAATTGAGAGAAAATTCAGGCTGCTGTTTCTCATGATACCTCTACCAAACAAAATGTACTGAAATATTAGCCAAAGATAGATACATACATTATATTTTCATTTGTCATAATAGTAATTAGGAATCATATTTTTTCATGATTGATCACAATTAAGAAAACAATTATCCTTGAAATCTCACCCAGTCCTAACGTCTTTTTGGTAGTACCTAAAACTAAGTTATTATTCCAAAAAATTCTGTTGCCCACACAGGAAGGCAGTAACAATATAGAATCTATTCCAAAGAAAAACCATTATTTCTGTACTACAATCTTATTGAGAGATCTGAGCATGATCTAAGTTATGGGACAAACCACAAATGTAAATATATCCATAGGTTAATTTAATATAAATTATTAGCTGTACAGACCAGTACAATAATTCTGGAATAAAAGCTATGCTGTTTAATTAGCAGGCACACGGGCACAGATACAAGCATGAACCACTATTTTCAAAGGAAATATATTAGTGGGAATTAACATAGCATAATTAATTCCTTGTGATGGCTTCTGTTCCTAACAGGCCTCACTCTTGCCTCAGAAACTTCTTATTAAAGGATGAAAGTAGGGCTCCTTTCATTATCACTATTCCAGCTATCACGTTCCTTCCCTCACAAAACCTACTTCATGTGGAAAAAATAATATTTATAGAATTGATGCATACTACTGCAAGGATCAAAAATCCAAGGAAAAGAGAGTATTTTTCTGAAAGCAGTCTTGCGAAAATAAGATAGACTATTATATGCATTTCTTCCCTGGAGCACTTTGATTTGAGGGCTTTATAACTCTACTAAAGCCTTTTTTTTTTTCAATGTCAAGCACATTTTCTTTCTTTCTTTTCAGAAGGAACATGACCTTCTTTGGAAATATAAAATATAAATATATTTTGGAACTATAAAATTTCTCCTTTGGAAATATTATATATATATACACACACACACACACACACACACACACACACACACACATATATATATATATATATATATATATATATATATATATATATATATATATATATAAATAAATAAATAAATAAATAAAATACTCTCGCTTTAGAATAGATAAAGTCAAAATTCACCAATTGATCCAATCCATAGGAGGTGGAAGGGAAAAAAATGCAATATTAACAGAGTTTTAAGCCATTATTGCAGCATAATCTTGTGTATATTTACTTAGAGATAAATACTAAACCTTTCAGTTGGGCTCGGGGCACGGTGTAAAAGATTATAGCCTAAAACAGGTAAGAGGGGTGGAGGCAGGTGGTCAGAAAGATAGAAATAATAATAATAATAATAATAATAATAATAATAATAATAATAATAATAATAATAACAATAACAACAACAACAACAACAACAACAACAATTTTAAAAAGCAGCACAAAACCACCCACCAGCACAGCATCACTTCAGCTGGATAATCCAACATGGCTTTAAATTGTCCCTGTTCCTCTTTGGATGCATCTGTACATCCCAGCCGGAGACTAAAACTGGATGCTTCTCTTTTTTCCATGAAGATCTCAGGTTGCTAACATTCCCCACCTTAACCCGAGGAAATGGCTTGCCAACTTACCTGATGAAAAGGGAAGGATGAAGCACAGCCCTAACATCCATCTAAGCAGGAACATATAACACGCTTGCTTCCTATTGTAATGATCCAGGTCTCTGGCCACAAGGTTCTCTCTCTCTCTCTCTCTCTCTCTTTCTAGCTGGGAGTCTATATATTCACTTAATTTCTGCCTTCTTGGAGGAAAAGAAAAACACAGAGACCTTTCCAGAATCCTTGTGGCTCCTGCCTCCGCTTCCTGTTCTCAGGCTCACTCTATGGTACCCAACATATATCAGAAAACAGCTCGTTAGGAGGGGGGAAAGGGGGAGAAGAGAGAAAAAAGATGGGGAGGGGGGAACGCGGCACCTTACATGGCAGCTCCATCTACTGGCCAAGGGAAGGCATAAATGAGAAGCCCAGTATTTTACAGGCTCTTCTTGAATCAACAGCTTGATAGATGTGTTCCTCCAGGCAAGGAAAGGAGAGGCGCCCAGACATCACACACACGCACACACCCAGTGCCAATCCATGAGCTTCAGAAGGCATGTAATCATATCAATTACCACAGCTGGCAATACTTCTAAATAGGCTGTGAGTTCAAAATGCAACATCCAGGTTAAATACTAATATTAATACCTGTCTGTTGTGAACTAATAAAATACTCAAATTGTTAAGTACTTGGACATGGGTCGGAGTAAATGGAGACAGCCTCTGAATAGTGACTTTCAGCTCTTTATTAGCATAGTGACTTCTCAAAACAACAGTGAACTCTGCCTTATATAGGCAACCCTTGTAAGAATTGTCCAATAGCGAGCTATGAACGCTAGCTCTTTTAACCAATAAGAATCCTCTGTTAAGGGCCAATCGGATTCTTCAGAACTAACCAATCCGATCTGGCCGCCTAACAACCAATCAGAAGTGCAGGGCCAGAACCCTGCACTTTACCTCAAGCTCATACTTTATTAACTATGGTACATACACAACACCCCTTCCCCCTGGCTTCTTAATTACGGTGTAGTTATATAGTCCTTTAAATAGGACGGTTGTCTTTTAAGTCTTTCGGATTTTCGTTGGACTGGTTGGTGGCAATCCTGTTGAGGTAGATTGTTGTTTGGCAGTGGATCTGCTTCTTGTTCAGGTGCAATTTCTTGCTGTGCAAACGATTCTCCTTCCTGCTCCATTTCCTGAGTATCACTTAGTTCGTCGCTCCCTTAGAGCAGGTTCCCTGGAACGTCATCTTCTTCTGTACCTCCCCCCCCTCGGTTTGGTCATGGGGGAGTTGTTGACTGGCCGTTGTGAGTCGTGACCGTAATTGGTCAATATGCCGTTTCCACAGTCTATTGTCACAGCATTTCAGTACGTAGGATTTGGGGCCGGTCACTCGTACTACTGTTGCCTCTATCCATAACGGATCGCCCGATAAGTTTCGTGCGTAAACAAGGTCTCCTACCTGGAAGGTGCGACAGCGGCCACTGCATCCTATTGGCTTTTCCGGTTCGTAAGCAGGGTGCAACCGGTCGAGGTGGGAGCGGAGTCTTCATCCCATCAGTAGTTCGGCGGGAGTTCTGCCGGTGACGCTATGTGGAGTTATGTGTTGCAAAAAGAGAATTTGGTTGACCTTGTCATTGATATTATCATAGTCCACTTTTTGCAAAGTCTTTTTAACAAATTGGACCATGCATTCCACTCGGCCATTGGTCGCAGGGTGTGCAGGCAAGGTGAGCGCACGGCGGATGCCGCGGTCAGTGAGGTACTGCTCGAACATTAGTGCCATAAACTGTGGCCCGTTATTGGACACCAGGACGTCAGGCAATCTGTGGGTTGCAATGAGTCTGTTTAGGATCTTGATCACTGCCTCGGAAGTTGTAGCCGTCATACGATGAATTTCTAACCAATTGGAGTATGCGTCGACTGTCAGCAGGAAGGTTTCGCCCTTGGTTGGCCCCGCGAAATCCAGGTGGATTCTGGACCAGGGTCCACGTGGCGTCTCCCATTCAGTAGGCATGGCTTTTGGTGGGGCATTGCTGACTTGTTGGCAATTGGCACACGCTTTAACCCACTGCTCGATTTGCCGGTCCATGCCCGGCCACCATGCGTAGCTTCGTGCAAGCGCTTTCATCCACACGATGCCGGGGTGGCCCTCGTGCAGAATTCGTAGCAGCGTCTTCCGGAGTCGTTCTGGGACAACGACTCTATCCCCCCAGATGATACAGCCTTTTTGGGAAAAAAGTTCAGTCTGTCGAGATTTAAATGGTGTGAAGTCATCTGGTACTTGGTCCAATGGCCATCCACGTTCTACCCAGCCTAGGACTCGAGCTAGGGTGTGCTCGTTTGGTTTCTCTCGCGTTGTCTCGGGCAGTCATAGGCGGTGAGTTGAGTGTTTCGATCTGCAACGTAGTTGCCGTTGGTGCCGGATCGTCGAGAGTCTCTGAAAGCGGTGCTCAGCTTAATGCGTCGGCGTGGGGAATGGCTTTCCCCGGGCGATATTGCAGGCGATAATTATAAGCAGCTAGGAATTCTGACCATCGGGTCATTCTAGGGGATAATATGTAGGGGGTTGGCTTGTCCCCGGCTATTATCCCTAGGAATGGTTTGTGGTCAGTTATAATGGTAAATGTCCTTCCATACAAATATTCATGAAATTTCTTTACAGCTGAAACGATTGTGAGAGCTTCTTTATCAATTTGTCCATAGTTCCGCTCTGCTTGTGAAAGAGTCTTCGAAAAGTATGCAACAGGGGCTTCGTTCCCATTAGGCAGTACATGGCTCAAAATGGCGCCCACCCCAAAAGGCGATGCATCGCAGGTTATAACTAACGGCAAAGTCTCGTTATACTGCATAAGTACAGAGTCAGATGTGAGCAGTTTTTTAACATTCCGGAACGCTTGTTCCTCCCAGTAACCCCATACCCACAATGCTTTTTTATCTAATAATCGGTGTAATGGTTCAACGACAGTTGCTTTGTGCGGTAAAAACACATTATAGAAATTAATGAGGCCTAAGAACGCCTGGAGATCGGCCTTGTTGCGTGGTCTGGGAGCATTTTTTTTCACCTTAAGTCCAGCCTCTTGGAATTTTTTAAGAACGCATTTCAAACGATCCTGCAAGATTTTTTTGGTAGGGGCTGCAATTAATACGTCATCAAAATAAGGAACCATGCCCTTGATTCCCTGTAATAACCTTTCCATTAGGCTCTGGAAGATCCCCGGGGCTACACTAACTCCAAATTGCAATCGGGTACATTTAAAGGCACCTCTGTGCGTTACAATTGTTTGGGCTTGGGCCGTTTTTTCATCGACTGGTAGTTGTTGATAAGCTTGAGCTAAATCTAATTTAGCGAAAACCTTTCCGCCCCCCCAAGGAATGGAGGAGGTGCTGCACCACCGGAACTGGATATGCATTCTGCTGTAGGGCGTGGTTTAAAGTGGCCCGGTAGTCCCCACAAATTCAGATTGACCCGTCTGGCTTAATGGGTGTTACAATAGGGGTTTCCCATGGAGAGTAATCGATGGGCTTCAACACCCCTTGAGCAATTAGCTTGTCGAGTTGTTCGTCGATCTTTGCTTTAAGAGCGAATGTAACTTGACGGGGCTTCAAGCGAATGGGGGCTACCTTTTGATCCAGACTAAATGAGATTGGGGTCCCTTTATACTCGCCTAAGCTGTCCGCGAAGACGTCGCTGAACTCAGAGATAAGGTCTTCCTCCCACTCACAACCACCGACTCGGTTCACGCCGGCCACTTCAATGCCGAGTGGTGCGAACCATTGGAGGCCTAATAGACTAGGCCTATCTCTATCGATGATCGTTAGAGGTAAGTACGCTGTATGCTTCTTGAAGTAGTCTCGGACTCGGCAGGACCCGACAACGGGGATTCGATTTCCTTGGTAGTCCTTGAGGATGAGGCGTTGAAATTGGACGTCTAGGCGTTGAATTATGGGGATGAGTTGCTTGAGTGTCTTCCAAGACACCATCGAGAGGGACGATCCCGAGTCGACCTCCATGTGGCAAGGCTGGTTCTCGATGGCTACCGTGACTCGGATTTTCTTAGTGTCCAAAACTGAGGCGTGACCTATAGTGATAGTATGGTGAGCCTCTTCTTTTTGCAAAGCTCGATTTCTGTAGGAGTGGTTTACTGGCTCTCGCCTTACAGGATGGTTTCCTGTCGATTGGTGATAGTTGGCCCCTTTTGAGGCCTGGCTGGGTC
Source organism: Hydrophis major (assembly GCA_033807585.1). NCBI lineage: Eukaryota > Metazoa > Chordata > Lepidosauria > Squamata > Elapidae > Hydrophis > Hydrophis major. The sequence continues at coordinate 184,501,989 of CM066328.1, forward strand.
CTGGTAAGCTGCAGCAGACCCAGCCGATGTGGCCTCGTTTCCCACACTCATGGCAGAGTGCGTCATGGAATTTGCATTCGGCCCTGGCATGGTTGGCTCCACAGCCAGTGCAAGAGCGTAAGGGCTTCGGGCGAGGCTCCCAGTCGGACCGCAGTCGATGGACCCCTTCTTCGTCGCTGTCTGACGACGAAGAGAGGTCCTTGTGGTGCGTTGTTGAGAGCTGCCCTTCTGAGTTGGGTAAGATTTTGCTGGTCGGTGGTGCTACTAGAGTGCGGCTTTGCCGTAGTTGTGCAGCTAACTTTTTAGTCGCCTCCGCAGCCGTGGCTTCGGCGATGGCGTCAGCAAGGCTGATGTCGCCTTTCGCCATCAGCTTGCTTTGCACGCCTAGCGCATCTAATCCCAGAATTACTCGATCTCTTAGTGCCTCTTCTAAATTGGCGAACCCGCAAAGACCCCCTAAATTTCGGAGGTCCGCCACGAAATCGGCCATGCTCTCCCCTTTTCGTTGGTTTCTCTGATAAAACTCGTGGCGTCTCACGAGTGTAGGCACGGTTGGCGTGTAATGGTCTCTCAGGATGGGTTCGAGGTCATCCCAGCTCATGGCTTTCACTCCTCGAGGTTTGGCGAGTGCTTTAGCCATCTTAAATACAGCTGGGCCGCAATGCGTCAGGAACAGTGCCCACTTCTTTGCTGGTGTGGCGTCCTTCAAGTTATTCGTCTTGAGAAACATTTGGAAGCGATCCATGTAGGATTCCCAATCCTCTTGGTTCGGATTGAACGGAGCGGGTGGTACGATGCCACCGGACAAGGTTCCGTTGTTGGCGTTGTCTTATCACGTGCTCGGTATTGCTTCCTGGCTTCTTCAGTTCAGACGTCTCCACATCCCATCCTCATCGCCAGTGTTAAGTACTTGGACATGGGTCGGAGTAAATGGAGACAGCCTCTGAATAGTGACTTTCAGCTCTTTATTAGCATAGTGACTTCTGAAAACAACAACAGTGAACTCTGCCTTATATAGGCAACCCTTGTACGAATTGTCCAATAGCGAGCTATGAACGCTAGCTCTTTTAACTAATAAAAATCCTCTGTTAAGGGCCAATCGGATTCCTCAGAACTAACCAATCCGATCTGGCCGCCTAACAGCCAATCAGAAGTGCAGGGCCAGAACCCTGCACTTTACCTCAAGCTCATACTTTATTAACTATGATACATACACAACACAAATAAAGTTTATCAAAAGCTTTAGAAAATAGCAGGGTTCTAGCCCTGCACTTCTGATTGGCCGATAATAGCGATATCAGATTGGTCAGTTCAGGAGAATCTGATTGGCTGTTAACAAGCCACTCTCATTGGTTAAGGGGGTTAACACTCCACGTTTCCTTTTGGTTACTAGATCAGCAGCTTGCCTATAAAAGGGCTGCTTTTGCTCTAGGGTTTTTGCTCTGTTCAGAATGTATAATAAAGAGTTGAAGTTCACTGTTCACCGTCTCGTCTCCATTCCTTGCGCCCATGTGCAGAACTTAACACTGGTGACGAGGATGGAATACGGAGACATCAGAGCTGACTGAACACTACAGAGCACTAAACAGAGCATGTGGCTGAAGGCGCATCAACGGCGGAATACCACCCGCTCCATTCAACCAGGCACAAGAAGACTGGGACTCATACATGGACCGGTTCCAGATGTTTCTGGAGACCAACAACTTGAAGGATGCCACGACTGGGAAAAAGAGAGCGGTATTCCTGACTCACTGCGGACCTGCCTTTTTCAAGATGGCCAAGGCACTGGCGAAACCAGTTGAGGTGAAATCCATGGACTGGGACATCCTCGAGCCCCTCCTACAGACCCGCTATGCACCTACCGTACCAACGCTTGTATGAAGACATGAATTTTACCAGAGAGACCAGCGGAAAGGAGAAAGTGTTGCAGATTTCATCGTGGATCTCCGGAACCTGGGAGGCCTCTGTGGGTTCGCCAACCTCGAAGAAGCTCTCAGAGACCGAATAGTTCTGGGATTAGATACACCACATGTGCAAAGCAAGCTGATGGCAAAAGGCGACATCAGCCTTGCAGATACTATCGCTGATGCTACTGCAGCAGAGGCAACTAGGAAGTCGGCTGCCCGAATGCGCCACACCAATGCCCCGCTCCGCCAACTCGCCAGCGAAACCTCACCTCACCTGGAGGGACATGCAACGGCAACCCACCACGAGGACTTCGAATCGTCATCAGAAAGGGATGAGGAAGAAGTTAACCGGCTCTGGTCTGAACGAGACCAACGCCACCAGTGTAACCAGAGACTGCAATATCAATGCGCAGGCTGTGGGGCAAACCACCCACGATCAGACTGCAAATTCCTCAACGTGCTCTGCCATATTTGTGGGAAGAGAGGCCACATCGGAAAGGTCTGTCGAAGCAAGATAGGAACCAGCCCATTTCAGAGGGGGACCAATTATCGCCAACCTACAGGAAGTCGTCCTGTGAATCGGCAACATTCGAACCACCAATGGAACAACCACAGAAATAAACCACTAGTCCATTCAACGAAACGAGAAGAGGCACACCAAACCATCACGATTGGTCATGCATCATCATTAGATGCAAAGAAAATCCAAGTGAAGGTCGCCATCGAAAACCAGTCCTGCGTGATGGAAGTCGATTCAGGATTGTCCCTCTCGATGGTCTCCTGGAAGACCCTGAAACAATTGATCCCTGTCGTCCAGCAGCAAGACCTCAGAACCCAAAGAATCATTCTCAAGGACTATCAAGGAAACCGAATTCCAGTCGTTGGATCAAGCCTAGTCCGGATCTCATTCAAAAATCGTACTGCATCCTTACCATTGACCGTCGTTGACCGTGATCGGCCTAGTTTGTTAGGCTTTCAATGGTTCGCTCCGCTTGGGATTGAGGTAGCCGGCATTCACCAGACCATCAGCGACTGGGAGGAGGCCCTCGTCCAGGAATTCCAGGACGTTTTTGCAGACAAACTAGGCGAGTACAAGGGGACCCGATATCATTTAACCTTAACCCTGAAGTGGCCCCCATCCGCCTTAAGCCTCGTCGAGTCCCTTTTGCCCTTAAACCAAAGATTGACGAGCAGCTTGATAAATTAATAGCCCAGGGTGTTTTAGAACCAACCAACCATGCTCCTTGGGAAACCCCAATCGTAACACCCATCAAACCGGATGGATCGTTAAGGATTTGTGGGGACTACCGTGCCACCCTTAATCACGCCCTTCAACAGAGCGCTTACCCGGTACCGGTGGTACAACACCTCCTCCATTCCCTGGGGGGCAGAAAGGTCTTTGCTAAATTGGATTTAGCGCAGGCGTACCAACAACTGCCTGTCGATAAAAGACAGCAGAGGCACAATCGTTATGCACCGAGGTGCTTTTAAGTGCAACCAACTCCAATTCGGAGTTAGCGTGGCCCCAGGGATCTTTCAGAGCTTGATGGAGAGACTGTTACAGGGAATAAAAAGGGTCGTATCATACTTTGATGACGTTTTAATTGCTGCCCTGAATAGACAAATACTAAAGGAGCGTCTTAGACTCGTTCTCCAGAAATTTAAAGACTCTGGCCTTAAAGTTAAAAAAAAATAAATGTCAACTGTGTACAGATAAAGTAGAGTTTCTGGGGTACCTAATCGATAAACAAGGCATTCACCCCACCAGTAGCAAGTTAAGGGCAATCAAAAACGCCCCAAGACCCAGAAACAAGACTGATCTCCAAGCTTTCCTGGGGCTTATTAATTTTTACAACATCTTCCTGCCCCACAAAGCAACCGTAGCCGAGCCCCTACATCAGCTTCTTGATAAAAAAGCAACCTGGGTTTGGGGGCACCGAGAGGAACACTCGTTCCAACAAGTGAAAAACCTATTAACTTCAGATGCTGTTTTAATGCAGTATAATGAGACTTTGCCTTTAACAATCACATGTGACGCGACACCCTTTGGAGTAGGAGCCATTTTGAGCCATGTGTTACCAAATGGTAACAAGAACTCTATCAAAGGCTGAAGGTAACTATAGTCAAATCGATAAAGGGGCTCTTGCTGTTGTATCTGCTGTTAAACGGTTTCATGAATATGTCTATGGATGAGTTTTTACTGTTGTTACTGACCACAAACTGTTGCTGGGGATTATAGCGAGAGACAAGCCAACCCCCTATATATTATCACCTAGAATGACTCGCTGGTCGGAGTTTTTGGCTGCGTACAATTATAAGCTGCAGCACCGCCCGGGGAAAGCCATTCCCCACGCTGATGCATTGAGTCGTGCACCACTTCTGGGAACCGTCGATGACCCAGCTCCAACCCTTACAACACTCCAGATTGAAACGCTGCATTCACCGCCGCTGACCGCTAGAGAAATCGTGATCAAAACAAAACGCGATCCTATCTTAAAGCGGGTTCTTAGCTGGGTCGAACGAGGATGGCCAGTAGATCAAACCCCTGACGACTTCATTCCCTTCAAGAATCGACAAACGGAACTTTTTCCGCAAAAGGGATGCATCCTGTGGGGGGATAGAGTCGTCGTCCCAGAGCGGTTACAACGAGCGGTACTAAAGACACTGCATGAGGGCCACCCCGGCATCGTGCGCATGAAAGCTCTTGCACGAAGCTATGCGTGGTGGCCGGGCATCGACAAACAAATCGAAGTCTGGGTAAAGTCTTGTTATAAGTGCCAGGAGGTTAGCAATGCCCCACCAAAAGCAACTCCGACAGAATGGGAAACACCTCGGGGACCATGGTCCTGCATTCATATTCACTTCGCGGGACCTACTAAGGGACATACGTTCCTATTAACAGTGGATGCCTACTCAAACTGGCTCGAGATCCACAAAATGAAAAGTACTACAACCGAGTCTGTCATCCGGAAGTTGAACAGATTATTCACGATGCATGGACTGCCAGACGTTCTGGTATCCGACAACGGACCCCAGTTTACTGCGCTTTCTTTTGAACAATACTTAGCGGACTGCAGTATTCGCCATGCGCTAACTTCGCCAGTGCACCCTGCGACTAACGGAAGAGCCGAGCTCATGGTACAGTTTGTTAAAAAAAACCCTCTACAAGATGGACTATGGGGACATTGAAGATAAGATAAATAGAATACTCCTTCTCCAACACATCACTCCGCACAGCGTCACCAACAAGACTCCAGCGGAACTATTGATGGGATGCAAACTCCGCTCCCACCTCGACCGGCTTTACCCATTTTACGAGCCAGAGGAACCCTATGGATCTAGCGAAAAATGCCGCAAGTTCCAGATAGGCGACTTAGTTTTCGCCAGAAACCTTTCTGGCGAACCGTTGTGGATCGAGGCCACTGTTATTCAAGCCACTAGACCCAGGTCGTACCGGGTGAAAACCTGCAACGGAAAAATCTGGAAACGCCATATTGATCAGCTTCGCTTGAGGCTCCAACCTAGTTTCCGCGACTCCGGTAACTCCTAAACTGAGGGGGGATAGGATGTCGAAGAAACCAAATTCAAAATGGTGGAAAGCAGGAATGAAAGAAGTCAGCCATTGGGCGTGACAAGTGAAGAAGGATCAAGGATGGGGGTGGCCTCGCCACAGAGGAACAATCCAACAGACGCAAGCCCGCAAGGGCCAGAGGACAACGACGAGAACACTAGCGGCACCGAGTCATCCAATGAAGAACCACCAGCACCCGAATTGCCCAAAAATGCCCCGTCAAAACAGGCTTATGGACAAGAACCGGTGGGACAGCGTAAATCCAATAGACAGTCGAAGCAACCTTCCTACCTCAGAGATTACGTCACGCACTCGCCAAACGGAACCCGGGGGGAAGGGGTGTTGTGAACTAATAAAATACTCAAATAAAGTTTATCAAAAGCTTTAGAAAATAGCAGGGTTCTAGCCCTGCACTTCTGATTGGCTGATAATAGCGATATCGGATTGGTCCGTTCAGGAGAATCTGATTGGCTGTTAACGAGCCACTCTCATTGGTTAAGGGGGTTAACATTCCACGTTTCCTATTGGTTACTAGAGCAGCAGCTTGCCTATAAAAGGGCTGCTTTTGCTCTAGGGTTTTTGCTCTGTTCAGAATGTATAATAAAGAGTTGAAGTTCACTGTTCACTGTCTCGTCTCCGTTCCTTGCGCCCATGCGCAGAACTTAACACTGTCTACTACCTGAATAAAGGAATTCCACAAGACGAACTAAAAATGGCCTCGCGATAGGAAGTTGTGGTATACAGTGTTTAAAAAAAATGCAGTTTAAAAATTTCCAATCGTTAACAAAATCAGTTATATAATAACAGAAGGCATGATGGAATAGCATTAAGCTACATCTAGGAAAAAAAATATTTATTTATGTATTTATTCAATTTCTATAGCTGTCTATCTTAATCCAATTGACTCCGGGTGGCAGAATGACAAATGTCTGCTGAAGCATGGGTCTAAAAGGTTAGACTGAATTAGGAAGAAAGTCTTGTGAGACTGTTCCACATTGCTGATGAAAATAGCTTCCCTCCAAGGCCAGCCTACAACCTAGCCAAAACTAGGTGAGACCAGGAGAGCAACATTGGTGAAGTGACACTCAGAAAGTAGTTAACAGCAGCTAACTACTTATTTATTTATTATTATTTATCCTGCCTGTGTTATTTTTTTATTAATAATCTAAGTTGGTAAATATACTCCTTTCTCCTCCTGTTATCCCCACAACAAACTTGTTCTTTTCTTTTATGTACACTGAGAGCATTTGCACCAAGACAAATTCCTTGTGTGTCCAATCACACTTGGCCAATAAAGAATTCTATTCTATTCTATTCTACCCTACCTTACCCTACCCTATCCCATCCTTTTGTGAACTGGGTTGAGATAAGAGAGAGTGACTCAAAGTGACTCAGACAGCTTTCATACCTGAGATGGGACTAGAACTCACACTCTCCTGTTTCTAGCCTTAACCACTAGCTCTCCAATCATTATGATGAAACATGCAAAGTGATTTTTAACACACACACAAGCACACTGCGAACACTGCACTTATGCACTTGTATACAATTTAGTACATGTACTGCTATATCCTAACATTTGATGCAAGGACATATATTCTCAGGGCTGGCAACCTTGAGTGATAGTTCGGAGTGAGACACTGCGAGGGAGTGGAGCGACCAAGGCCGAGGGAGCGAAGCGACCGAGGGGGGGATGGTGTGGAAGGGGGGTGTCCCCCCTTCCACGGTAGGGAGCTTTGACAATTTTACATTTTAAATGGTGCAATCTGATGCATACTTTAGTCATGATTTGGACATATACATACATACATACATGCAAGCAGCACCAATGTACTTGAACCGGATTTGTAAGATATTAATAATGCAGTTCACTGACCATGAATAATTGAAGTTCCTGACTTGTAACTGCAGTATTCTACCTCAACTGACTTTATTAGCTTAGTGATGTACTATAGACCACTATAGGATGAATTCAATGTGCAACAAAAAGACAAAAAACCCGAAACAACTACAGAGATAATGCAAATACATCAATGGGTATTTTTCTTTCCGTATCAAATACCATACTACATGCCAATATCAAATGCTATAGTCTCAGTCTTTAATTATATACTAACTTGTTGACTGAAATAGGGGCTCATAATTTCAGATATGTATAAACTAAACATTTAATCGAATAATGAGTGCTTCATATAAATATACATATTGTTAACTGTAAAACTCATCTACTGTATTCTGAAGCTTGGCCCTAGCTTTCATCATAGAAGCTATAGAACCAAAACAAAGCCCTGGTAGAGACTAAAAAATACAGCAAGTGCAGCTCTTGATTCACAAGGAAACTCTGGAATAGTAGTTGAATGCCACAGGTTAAATACTACACTTCATCACAGATGAACTGTCAACTCTAATAATTTTGTGAGCAGGAAACTTAAACTGATGCAATACCTACCAAAAGAAATACAAAAAATTAGAATCTTGGTATATGACACTGATGTAGCCTGAGGGGATTCAGGTTCTCAGAGTACTGCTGTCCATCCAAACTGGGGGTCAATTAGCTCAGGCATTAGCTTACCTCTCATCCAGTTAATGTCTGTATGTGGGACTGTATGCAGATCCTTGGACATGGTAAACATATGGACCTAGCTGCCGTCTGAATCAATACCGGTAACTAAGCAGTTGTGGTGAAACAATAAATACTAATAACTTAAACTAAATTCCAGTTTTAGCTTCCTAGAGTTTATGTCATGATGCTCATCTACAAAATAGGGCCCTCCACAGATAAGCCACTGACTAATAAATGTTCAAAATTGGTGTTTTAATATCCACCATAGATGTCATTCACACACACACGTTAGCATTCATTCAACCGCGCCGGATCGACCTGACCGACGCGACAGATTGAAAATTCTGTTGGTACCATACGTACTCTCATAAAATAAAAAAATCAACAGGAAGGACACACTTTCTGGTCTCAATAAAGAAATAAAATACACATAACAAAGTTAAATTCATATAATTCTCAGTCTCACTCTCATATAAGAGATTAAAATTATATTGATAATGATTTTGAATATGAATTTCAAGCGTTAAACTTACCATGATGAAGGAATGAAAGTCTCACTCTCATCTAAATGTGATGAAAGAAAGATCCTCTGGGGGATGGGCCTGGCCATAATATATGAGTGCCTGGGTACCGGGCGCGGGTTTCTGGTGTGGCGGCCTGCTGTGCGGCTGTACAATGTACGTACGTACAGCTGTACGTACGTATTCTCTCACAGTCAGTGTATGTAAAGCGATGTAAAGCACACGTCATAGCCATACATGTACTGTAATTTGCCAAAAGTACAAGCTACATTCACGTAACTATAGGTAGAAACCAATCGTAATCCAATAGCTCGTCTTCGCGCGCAAACAAAAAACGATTATTATTGGTTAAACTTTACACCCGCGCGGGAAAATCTCGAAACTTTGGGCTTGGGCATATCGATATTCGGAATATCAGAGAATGTAGAGATATATTTATTTTTGTACATTCCATTTTGGGGGTTTAGCGTGAGATTTCGTTTATCAGAGTGAGACAGTCAAAATTGGTTGAATTGCGTGAATCTCACTCTGATTGCGTGAGAGTTGGCAGCACTGATGAAATTCCAAGGTGTTGAGATCCATAGGAAGAAGACTTTAACTTTCATAGTTTTTGAAACTGAGTTTCATCGATTGAAAGTTAAAAATTTCCTTTTACTACATGTTCTAAGTAAAGGAGTCTCCAAACTTTAAGACCTGTGAACTTCGACTCCCAGCATGTCTGGCTGAGGAATTTTGGGAGTTGAAGTCCAAAAGTCTTAAAGTTGCCAAGTTTGGAGATCCTTGTTTCAAAGTGATACTTTTGGGCACTATGGGATTCCTTGCCAAATTTCAATTGTGGGATTTTTCAAAGTCTCTTCAAATTGTCATAAGGGAAGACTGTACAAATATCTTAGTTTCAGAGATCTAATTTCATAGTCATCTTAACAAACAACAACAGGCACACTCAGGTTAAAGGTCCCATCTAACTGAATTAACCATGCCTGAGGAATCCCCAGATAAGCCGCCTTCCACCAAAGCCAGTCCTGGCTGGGTTGGTTCTTCCTCTGCTTTGCAAAGGGGGGTTTCCCTCCTTTCTCTTGGGCGGAAAGGGTCCACATTCTTGGGCCTCTGCCCATCTGCTCCGTCCCTTTGGGCTGCTCCGGCTCTCCTCCTCCTCCAGGGTCCCTGGCTGAGAGGGGCGTCCCAAGTGCCTGGGATCCGGCCCCTCCAGGCTGCCTCTTCAGGGCCACAGAAGCCTCCCTCACATGGCCCCGGGGGTGGAGGGGGCCTTGCCAGGGTTCCCGGCCTTGGAGCTGGGCAGAAACGGCCCTTCCCAGCCCTCTCCCACCCTCTGGGCCTCCCACCTGCGGAGGGGAGGGGGATCCAGGCTGAGTCTTGGACCCACCAGCCTCACAGTCCAGCTGAAGGGTCGGAAAGGGCCAGGCAGGCAGATGGACACACACACACACACAGAATGGGGGGGGGAGGCTGGTGTCCTTCACTCCCCAAACGCCCCCCTCCCAGTCTGTGCATGGGACCCCCAGCAATGCTGCCATCAGCTGCTCCCCTGCAGGGAAGTCCTGGATTGTCTGGGGGAGGAGAGGAGAGGACAGTGGCCACTCCCCCCCCTTTGCTTGGCATTTGTGGGGAGAGGGACACAATGTACCTGGGAAGGAGCCCTCCCCTCCTCTTCCCCCTCCCTCTCCAGGGACTTCCCATCAGGCTGGGGAGCGAGAGAAGCCGAGGTGCACAAGAGGCAGAAGCGCATGCTCAGTCCCTTTCTTCAGGCTCGCAGGCCGCCTGCGGAGGGCGCCCCCGGTGATCCCGGCCAGCCACGGCAGCTCCCCTTGCGAGAGGGAGGCCGGAGAGGGACGCGCCTTTGCGCCCCAATCCCAGCGGCCTTGAGACCAGACGGGTGCGGGGAGGGGATGATGGGACACGGAGGAGCTCAGCTCTCGAGAAAGGCCCAGGGATGCCCTGTAGTCGTACTTCATGGGGGATAGAGAGTTCGTCTCTCTCATCTCCGCCTGCCAGAGCAGAGTGCAGCGCAAGGGATAAGCCCAGAGAGTTGTGACATCCTAGAGCGGAAACGAACAACCGCTTCCTGCAGCGTGGAATTCTCTCCTCACCCCGGTACAGAAATCAATGCGGGCAACGTCCTCTCGCGCATGCTCTGTTCGCCCTCTGAAGCCGCCCAGGATCGGAGGCTTCACTTCTCGAAACTTTGGGCTTGGGCATATCGATATTTGGAATATCAGAGAATGTAGAGATATATTTATTTTTGTACATTCCATTTTGGGGGTTTAGCGTGAGATTTCGTTTATCAGAGTGAGACAGTCAAAATTGGTTAAATTGCGTGAGTCTCACTCTGATTGCGTGAGAGTTGGCAGCACTGTATATTCTGGGATTTGCATCAAGATAATATGATGCCCATTTTATCACCTTCCCCCTTCCATGTGGATCTCTGAGAATCAGCAAAGAGCTATTTCTGCAGCAAAATTAAATGCGACTCTGAGGTGAGATTGGTTGAGATTTAGCAAAATGGCAATTCTATGGCAATCTGCTCATACAAAATAGAACCTGATTTATTTCTCTTGGTTATCACAAAAGAGGAAGAGAAATGAAGACACATATAAGCTAATATTTCACATTTGCTTCTTTCTGTTCAAGCTCCTAACAGTAAATTATTGCTCTAAATCAGAGATGGGGAAGTATGGCCCCTTTATGATTTCTGGACTTCAATTCCCAGAATTCCTGAGCTAGCATTACTGGCCCAGAAATTCTGGGAGTTGAAGTCCACAAGTCAAAATGGGGCCATACTTCCCCACCCCTGCTCTAAATTATGCTAGAAATTTGGGATAACTAAAATAATCCTTCATATAGAATTAGATAAATAATATAAGACATTCTATGAATTCAACATAATGTTAAAGCATTCCACAATCATTAGGGAGTGATGGATTTTATCTAGAAGGGTCAAAAGTTGTATTTGTATTTGCCAATGAAGCAAAGCTTGTTTAAAATTAATTTTTCTGATTAATTATTGCATAATACCTTGGGTGCACAGACATACAAAGAGCTAATTTGCTGAGTTGCCTTTATTTTAATTAAAGTCAAGTCACTGTTTAGGATTCCAAAATCATACCAGGATGTACAAGTGAATATTTTGTATATTTTGTTGTCACCCTGCAACCAAATTTTTAATGAAAGCTGCCTCATGTAGTATGAGAAGATCAATTTACATAACAAAGAATGAATGCAATAGTATATTCTAATTGGTTCAAATACACTTTGTTCTGTCCTTAATTAACATACTTGAGATCCCCGCGCTTTGATTGGCCAAAGCGCGGGGCTCTCCGATTGGTCAGGCGAGCCGCGCCGATTGGCTCGCTGAGAATCTCCCGCGATTGGTCCATTCGGATCGCGGGAGATTCAAAGTGGTGCCATTGGCCACAGCCGCCGCGGCGAAAGGAATAAAAGCCACGGGCTTTTTTCCTTTCGCCAGTTCGGTTCCAACTTACAAATAAAGAGCTTGCACTAAAGTCATCGACTCCTGGCATCATTTCGCGGACACAACACTGACAACGAAGGTGGGATCCAGACCCTGAACCAAACCACGTGTCCGACGAAAGCCAGACGAACCACCGCGATGGCGAAAATCGCACCACCCGCACCCTTCAACCCCGCCACCGAGGACTGGGAATCGTTCTCCGACCGATTCCGCATGTACCTCGAGTACAGCGGCCTGAAGGACGCCACCAGCCCCATGAAGCGCGCCGTCTTCCTGACCCACTGCGGGACCGAGGTCTTCAAGATGGCCAAGGCGCTTGCCAAACCCGCCGATGCGACCGCAATGGACTGGGACGTCCTCGAACCCATACTTCGGCGGCACTACGCTCCAGAGGTACCCATCCTGATCCGGCGCAACGAGTTCTACCGGCGGGACCAGAGGTCGGGTGAGAGTTTCAGCGACTTCATCGCCGAGCTACAGCGTTTAGTGGGGCTCTGCGAATTCGACAACCTGAACGACGCCTTCCGAGACCAAATCGTGCTCGGTTTGTGGGACCCCGTCCTCCAGAGCCGGCTGATGGCCAAGGGCAACATCAGCCTAGCAGACACCCTCACCGCAGCCGCAGCCGCCGAAGCAACCCAAACTTCTGCCGACCGCATGCGCAGACCGAACACTGGGGACCACAGCGCAAACAACAACCCGGCGAGGTCGACCGAGCCCCAACCCGAGACGACCACCCACCAGGGTGATTTCCACTCGGCATCAGACACTTCCAATGACGAGGAGGACATCCATCGCCTCCAGACAGGCCGCGACCCACGAAACCGGCGAGGTCGTAAGTCGAAAACCAACTGTGCCGGTTGCGGCGGCGACCACCCCAGGTCGGAATGCCGGTTTTTTGAATCGATCTGCTGGCATTGCGACAAGAAGGGACACATCGCCCGTGTCTGCCGCCTGAAGAAAAATCGCAGCCCGGCACGATGGGACCAGAGCGACCGGAGGAGAGAAAGCACACCACCCCGGACCAGAGATCCCCCCTCGGACAACCGATGGGACCGGAACGGACGATCCTCGCGAGGCGGCGACAACCGGCGAAGAGAGGAGACCCATCAGACGGTCACCATCGGCCACGCCATCACCAACAACGCCTGGAAGGTCCACGTGGAGGTAGGCATCGAGGGCCAGCCATGCAAAATGGAGGTGGACTCCGGGTCCTACCTCTCCATGATTCCATGGCATGAAATAAAGCTGCTTGGTGCCTACCCTCCAAAGGAGGAACATAGACAGCCAGAGACTCATTGTAAAGGACTACCAGGGAAACCGCATCCCGGTAGTCGGAACCAAACACTTCAACATCACCTATAAGGGGCACACCGAAAGACTTCCCCTGACAATCGTCGACCGTGACCACCCAAGCCTACTGGGACTGCAATGGTTCGCCCCACTCGACATCGCACTCACGGGAGTCGACCACGTCACCGACGACAGCTGGGAACAGCAACTGGCCCGGGAATTCCAAGAGGTCTTCGACGGAAACCTAGGCAAGTACCGAGGGCCCCTTATATCTTTCAACCTAGACCCTAACGTCCCCCCAAAACGCCTGAAACCAAGGCGGGTGCCATTCGCACTGAAACCCAAGATAGACGAGCAAATTGACAAGCTCGTCAAACAAGGGGTTCTACAGCCCATAGACCACGCCCGGTAGGAGACCCCCATAGTCACCCCGATCAAGCCCGATGGGTCGATGAGGATCTGTGGGGACTATAAGGCCACCCTAAATGGTGCGCTACAACAAAGCGCCTACCCCGTCCCAGTAGTGCAACACCTACTGCACTCACTGGGAGGGGTCAAGGTTTTCGCCAAGCTCGACCTCGCCCAGGCATACCAACAGTTGCCAGTCGACGAGCAAACGGCAGAAGCGCAGACCATAGTCACCCACCGGGGGGCATTCAAATGCAACCGACTCCAATTCGGAGTCAGCGTGGCACCGGGCATATTCCAAAGCCTAATGGAGAGACTATTGCAAGGCATCAAGGGGGTGGTACCTTACTTCGACGACGTCCTAGTGTCGGCAGCCAACCAAGCCGAACTAGAGGGTCGCCTAAGGGAAGTCCTAACCAAATTTAAAGAGACCGGGTTGAAAGTCAAGAGGGAGAAATGCCAGCTATGCACGGAACGAGTAGAATTCCTAGGATACCTCCTAGACCGTCACGGCATTCACCCCACAAACCAAAAAATCAAGGCAATCAAAGAAGCCCCCACACCCAAATCAAAGATGGAACTACAGGCGTTCTTGGGGCTACTGAACTTTTACAATGTTTTCCTACCCCAAAAGGCGACGGCGGCGGAGCCTTTGCATAGGCTCCTGGACAAGGCGGCAACCTGGACTTGGGGGAAACGCGAGCAAGCCGCCTTCCAAAGAACGAAGGACCTCCTCACTTCAGACGCCATCCTCATACAATATAACGAGACCCTACCCCTGGCCGTCACATGCGATGCATCACCCTTCGGCGTCGGCGCTGTCCTCAGCCATACCCTCCCCGACGGAAAAGAAGCGCCCATCGCATTCTTTTCAAGGACCCTCACCAAACCGGAGCGGAACTATAGCCAACTGGACAAAGAGGCTCTGGCTATCGTTGCCGCCGTAAAACGATTCCACGAGTATCTCTACGGCCGGACCTTCACCATCATAACGGATCACAAGCCGCTGCTGGGAATCCTTGCAGGAAACCGGGCCAGCCCGAACATTCTGTCTCCCCGAATGACAAGGTGGTCCGAGTTCCTGGCAGCCTACAACTACGGACTCATACACAGACCCGGTAAGACGATCTCCCATGCAGACGCCTTAAGCCGCTCGCCGCTACCGGAACCCGACACCGACCCAGCACCCACAACGACCACCCTCAGCATAGAGACTCTACCCAACCTGCCCATAACCGCGTCAGACATTGCCCGAGAGACTAATAAAGACAAACGTCTGGCGCAGGTGTTGCATTGGGTGGAGAAAGGGTGGCCGGAAAGGGACAACAACGAGTCCGTCAAAACGTTCCGAAACCACCAAACGGAACTCTCTTTGTTAAAAGGGTGCATACTATGGGGGGATAGGGTGGTCATTCCAGAAAAGCTACAAGGGAAGGTTCTGGAACTGCTACACGAGGGGCACCCTGGCATCGTTAGAACTAAAGCCCTGGCCAGAAGTTACGCTTGGTGGCCAGGGATGGACAAACAAATAGAGGCCTGGGTAGCTAGGTGCCAACGATGCCAGGAAACTAGGCCAAGCCCACCCACAGCACCCGTCCTAGAGTGGGAAACCCCAAGGGGACCTTGGTCTAGGATCCACATAGACTTCGCCGGGCCCACAAAAGGACACACCTTCCTCATAACAGTTGACGCTTACTCCAACTGGCTGGAGGTAAGCAACATGAAGACGACAACCACGGAGGCCGTGATCAAGGAACTCTGCAAACTCTTTGCAACACACGGCCTCCCAGACGTCGTCGTTTCCGACAACGGGCCCCAATTCACCTCGCTGGAATTCGAAAAATTCCTAGTGGAAAGGGGCATCCGCCACGCGCTGACAGCACCGGCGCACCCGGCGGCGAACGGTAGGGCGGAACGGATGGTCCAATTCACTAAGAAGACCATCCGGAAAATAGACCACGGGGAGATCCAGGAGAAAATAAACAAACTACTCTTCACCCAACATATAACCCCAAATACCACAATGAATAAGAGCCCAGCCGAACTATTAATGGGCAGGAAACTAAGGTCCCCACTCGACAGGTTACACCCCACGTATAACCCGGAGAGGCCCCCAGACTCAAACAGCAAACACCGAACCTTCGCACCCGGCGACCCCGTATACGCAAAAAACCTGACGGGAGACCCACTATGGATACCAGCCATCATCACACAAACAACAGGCCCACACTCGTACCGGCTACAAACAGCAGACGGACGAGCGTGGAAACGCCACATCGACCAACTAAGGTCGAGGACTACCAACCAACAAACCACCGACGCACAAACAGGCAAAACCAACCCCCACAACACAAACCAAGGGGGGAGGGAATACCCAGGGGACCAAAACCAAAGAAGAATAAACCAGCCATACTCACCAGAAAGCAGCCATCACGACCCATCGCCAGGAAGAAACAGCCAGGCCAGCTCGACCGACCCGGAAAGACCGAGCGGGAGCGGCAAAACCTGCAGCTCAACCAACCCAGAAGGCCCAGGAGGGAGCTACGGAGAACAGCCCGGCCCAATCGACCAGCCGGTTCCCACGACGGCAGCAGGAGCAGCAGAGATCCCGACCAAACCGGCCAGGATCCAGCCTACAACTGAACTGCGCAGGTTAAGTAGGCCCAGACGGAGCCCCGCCTACCTACGTGACTACGCGACGTAAGGACTGAACCAAGAGGGGAGGGGTGTTCTGTCCTTAATTAACATACTTGAGATCCCCGCGCTTTGATTGGCCAAAGCGCGGGGCTCTCCGATTGGTCAGGCGAGCCGCGCCGATTGGCTCGCTGAGAATCTCCCGCGATTGGTCCATTCGGATTGCGGGAGATTCAAAGCGGTGCCATTGGCCGCGGCCGCCGCGGCGAAAGGAATAAAAGCCACGGGCTTTTTTCCTTTCGTCAGTTCGGTTCCAACTTACAAATAAAGAGCTTGCACTAAAGTCATCGACTCCTGGCATCATTTCGCGGACACAACACACTTGATGCTTTTTGACATTTTTTATTTAGTGATCTGTTCACCAGAATGGAAGTAAGAGGATTCAAAGGAAAATCCTCTCAAAGGCTTTGGCAGATGAGGTACATCAATTGCAATGTTATCTCTTTATTTCAGTGTCTCTGAGTAGAAGTTAACTCCCCAGGTGTCTATGAAGATTCTCAGTCATTCAGGTCATGGTTATATCAAATATGCTTTTTTTTTCTTCAAAATACAACTGAACTATGCTTTTTCTTTGAAGAACAAGACATTTTTCTTCTCATCCAAGAAGTTTCATCAATTATGATGGTAAAGGGATGGAAGGATAGGTTTCAAAAGTTGGGATTGGACAGTGGGCGGATAGAAGGATTGTAATTCTCTGAAGTCTTCTGGTTGTTAGCACTCTCTCTGTGAACCATTGAGGGTACTTGAGGGTTTATCTGTGCCCTCAAATGGGATGGAATCTTCTTGGAACTGCTGAAGGGAGATAGGTGGTACCCGTGTTGGGGACCATTGGTTTCAAAGAGGGGTAAAAGAAGCCATCTATGTTAAAATTGAACAGCCCTTTCACAACAGAGGGGAAAGACAAAGGTTGCTCTTTTATAGACTGCAAAGTCCACATTCTGGATAGAGAGGACCACTGATTTGAAAGAGGGTTCAAAGAGGCCATCTACATTAAGATTGAACAGCTCTCCTCTCTCAACAGAGGGGAAGGAATTCAACACCCTCTATCTCCAATCTACAACACAGTCTTTTCAGCAATTCCAAGAAGCATTCCGCAACCATTTGCACTCTGATTCAGGTGAAGCATGGGGTACAGATAACCCCCCCAAGTGGCCTCAACAGCTCTCAGAGAGAGTGCTAACAACCAGATGACTGCAAAGAAATATGATCCTTCCATCTCCTCCTTACTACCCTGTCAGAACTAATCCTTCCATCCCTCCCACCACCCAGTCAGAACTGTCCTACCCCTCCAGTTCTTCGAGTGGAAGCAAAACATCTTTTTCTTCAAGGAAAAAATAGTCCAGTTGCCTTTAAAAAAAAAAAAAAAGCATATTTGAGATAAATTCACCAGGAAATTGGGAATCTACTTCTAAATGTGAGGGGGGGATCATTTTCAGAAATAATCTATGAGCTACAAAATATCACTTCTGAAGATATTCTGAATCTTCATAAGGCAACATTGCAGTGAAAAACTCTAGGCCACGTGTGCCCAATTTTTGGCTTGTCTTGGCTGTAGTGAGTGAAGAGAAATTATCTTGGGCCACATATAAAATACATAATATAGTTAATGTACATAAATAACAAATTTCCTTTAATTTTTTATGATATTGTGGTGCCGTATTACTAGTTGTCCAGGACCACATGCAGCCCACAGGCCCAGGGTTGGACATGCCTGTTCTTTTTGTTCTTTTTTTTTAATTTTATTGGTTTTTAAAAACAAATATACACAAACAAAACATAAAAACATCAAGCTATCTTCCATATGTGTACATACAGTGTGCCGTTGGTTTACAAATTGTTTTGTGCTTCCATTTCGTAGTCTTCAATTACAATTGCATTGCATATAATCTCATATTTTCAATCAAAAATTAAACACCTTAGTATCATTATTAATCAATCATTTGACTATACTTTTATTCATTCATGTTTTACAAGATAATCATAATTTACTTAGTTTATTTTATAACAGTTCATATTATCATCCCAAATCTATCCTTAAATCATTTTGTAGATATAATAAGGAAAGAATACATCTTTATATATTATTTTCTAAAAGTCTACATATTTCATTACTATATTTTATTGTCTAACCATTGATAGAATAGATCCCAAACTTTATAAAATTGTTTATCATCCTGTTCTCTAATTTCAAATGTCAATCTGCTCATTTCACCACATTCCAATATTTTCTTAATGATTTCCTCCTGTGATGGTGTTTTCTCATTTTTCCAGTTTTTAGCAAATACAATCCTAGTCGCTGTTAATACATTTAAGATCAGGTATTTCAAGTCTTTACTATATATTTCAGGTAAAAATCCCAATAAAAATATCTCTGGTTTCAAGTCTATATGTTTTTGTGTCATTTTTTCCAACCACATGTGGATTTTAGTCCAGTATTTTTTAGCATCCGCACAAGTCCACCACATATGGTAATATGAGCCAGGTGTCTGATGACATTTCCAACATTTTTCAGATTTATTCTTGAACATTCTTGCTATTCTTGTCAGGGTAAAATGTCACCTGTAAAACATCTTATACAAATTTTCTTTATATGCTGTTGACAATGTCATTTTATAATTTTGAGACCACAATTTTTGCCATTTCTCTAGATCAATCCCATATCCAAAATTCTTCCCCCAAGCAATTATAGTTTCTTTTACTTGTTCTTCTTCTAGTTAAATTTCTAATAAATAGCCATACAATTTTTTAATCACCTTTTCATCAGTACCTGTCAAAATCTTATCTAAATCAGTCAGTTTATCATAGAAACCTTCTGTCTTAGAATCTTTATCATACCTTGAATGTATTTGCACATATGAAAACCAATTCATCTTTATACCTTGTTCCTCTAGCTTTTGTATAGATTTGAGTTCACCCTTTTTATTCAATATTTCAGCATATCTAACTGATTGTTCCTTTTTGTATATTATAGGATAAGAAAATGCTTCAATAGGAAATAATCAGACTGGAATTTTCAAATAACATTGTCTTTTAATCTTCTCCCAGTTTAACTACAGAGACTCCCATATATAATGTCTTCTAAAATACCCCTGTGTTTTAGTTCCTTTATACCATTAAAAAGTATGCCACCCCAACAACAGATCATGTTCTAATGTCAACAATCTAGCATTTCTTAGTGTTATCCATTCCTGAACCTACAACAAATTTGTAGCTTGGTAATACAACTCCCAATTAGGCAAACCAAATCCTCCTCTTATTCTACCATCTTGGAAAAGTTTTAACTTTATTCTCGCTTTCTTACCTTGCCATATATATTTCAACACAATTTTATTTAAATCTTCAAAATAGTCTTTTCCAAGCCTAATTGGAATTGTTTGACACAAATTTAAAATTCTGGGTAATATATTCATCTTGGTTGTTGAGATTCTCCCTATTAATGACAGTTGTAAATTTTCCCATTTCGCCAAATTTAGCACTATCTGCTGTTTAAGTTTGATATAATTATTCTCTTTTAGTGTACTGCATCTTGCTGTCAAATATATCCCCAAGTACTTGATCTTATTCGTGATCTCAATTTTCAATAGGTCTGCCAGTTCTTCCTTTTGTCTTGATAGCATATTCTTTGTCAAGATCTTTGTCTTATCTTTATTTATTTTCAAACCAGCTGCCTTTCCATATGTCTCTATCTTTTCTATCAGCTTTGATGCTGTTTCAAGTGGGTTTTCTAAGATAAAAACCAGATCATCTGCAAATGCTTGCAACTTAAATTCTTCCTTTTTAATTTACGTCCCTTTTATATTCTTTTCATCTCAAATATTTCTATTTAGCACTTCCAAAGTTAACACAAACAACAGAAGTGATAGTGGGCACCCTTGTCTTGTTCCTTTTCTTATATTGATAGAATCTGTCAGTTCTCCCTCTATCATTGCCTTTGCTGTTTGCTTGTGATATATGGCTTCTATTGCTTGAATAAATTTTCTAGCAAAGCCCATCTGTTCCAGCAGTAACAACATGAATCGCCAATTCACATTATCAAATGCCTTCTGCGCATCTAGAAATATCAGAGCCATTTGTTTTTCAGGATGCGCCTCGTAGTATTCCAAAGTGTCCAAGATTACTCTCATATTGTCTTTAATTTGTCTCTTTGGCAGAAATCCATTTTGATCAGGATGGATAAAATTATTTAAGTATTTTTTAAGTCTTTCTGCCAATATTGAAGCAAAAATTTTATAATTTTTGGTCTATAGTTCTTGATTTGTAATGGATCGGTCTCTTCTTTTGGAATAAGTGTGATATAAGCTTCTGACCATGATTTAGGTATCCTCTTCTTTAACATAACTTCATTCATTATTTCTAGCAATGGAAGATTCAATGATTCTTGTAATGTTTTGTAAAATTCTGCCGGAAGTCCATCTGGGCCTGGTACCTTTCCATTATTTTGCTTCTTTAGTGCTTCAGTTAATTCCATCATCGTTATATTGCTTTCTAACATTGTTTCAATCTCTTTAGGTATCTGGGGTAACTTTGCATTCTGTAAGTACTGTTTGACTCTTTCCTCATCAATATTCTCTTGTGTGTATGGTTTCCCATAATAGTCTCGAATGATTTCCTTCTTCTCTTTACTACCATAGCAAACTTGAACTTGGTCATCTATTAATTGCAATGTTTTCCTTGATTTTTTTTCTCCTTTCTCAATTTGTATGCTAATTATCTATTTGGTTTGTTTGCGTCTTCAAAGTAGTTCTTTTTAGCACCTCTAATTTTCTTTGCTAATTCTTCTTTTTCTATTTGACCCATTTTATGTTTAATTATATCCATTTTTAGCTTGATGTCCTTTTTCTGTGGCATTTTCTGCAGCTCTTTTTCAAGTCTTTTATACTCATCCTCTAAGGCCTTAGAGGCTAGTCTTTTCATAGTATTCCTTTTCCTTGTATAATCTATTATCAAGACTCTAACATATGCCTTCATTGTATCCCATACATTCTGAATTGATGTATCTTCTTTTTTTGTTTTCTCTAAAGAAAAAAGCCAATTCTTTCTCCATCCACTGTGTGAAGTCTTTTTCCTTCAAAATAGTATTATTTAACGTCAATCTAGATCTTCTTCTTTGTCCTTTCCATTTAATTGTCATTGGATTGTGATCTGCCCAAGTACTTGTTTCAATATTTATTTCTTGAATATTAGTTATTAATTCTGTTGACATCCATATCATATCTATTCTGGACCATGATAAGTGTCTATTCGAGTAGAAGGTATATTGTTTAGTTTTAGCATTTCTTTCTCTCCATGTATCTTTTAAGTTTATTTCATCTACCATTTTAAAAAAGGATTTAGGGAGAGTCTTTCTGCTTGGCTTTATTGTTTTCTGTGCTGTATAGTCCAACTTATTGTCTACAATTCCATTAAAATCTCCCATCATAACTATATTAGCATAGTCCAGTTCAATTATTTTCTTATGTAATTTTTTATAATATTCTTCTTGTTTGTCATTCGGGGCATAAATTGCAATCAGGAGTGTTTTCATATTATTATCCATTATATCCACCATTAGTATTTTTCTAACAGCTCCTGGTTCTTCAACTTCTACTTCTTCCTCTCCACCATCTGGAGGACAACATTCAATACAGACAATGTTAAAGCAAGAAAAAGTGACTCTGCAGATGATTATGCAAGGAATTCAAAATATTCAAGCAAGATCAGAGAATATTGAAAAGAGAATAGAGAACATTGAACAAAGAACAGAGAACACTGAACAGAGAACAGAGAACACTGAACAAAGAACAGGGAAAAACGATGAAAAAGTGGAGAACATCCAACAAATGATGTTGAAGTATGATGAGAGATTCCAAAACATTGAAGAAGAAGATAAATAAAGAGACAAGAAGACTGGAGATATTGATAATAGATTAATGGTGGTTGAACAAGATAAAAGTGGTATGTTGAAATGGGAGATGGATAAATCAGAATTCTATCTTAGATTCCAAAACGTAGAGGAAGAAAAAGGACAAAACTTAGCTGAGATAATGATAGAAATACTGGCTGAAGTTTTGGAAATAACTCAAGAAAAGATGATGGATGGAATAAATGAGATTTATCGAGTTTTCACAAGATATGCGATGAGAAATAGCTTACCAAGAGAAGTTCACATTAGATTTACAAAGAAAGCCATTAAAACGCAAATATTGCAAGTGGCAAAAAAGAAAACATTGAAAAATAAAGACAGGGAGATTGTGGTCTTGAAACAAGTACCCAGAAGAGTGAGAGAGAAGAGAAGAGAATACCGATTCTTGACTAAATTGCTACTTTAAAAAGCGGTGAATTATAGAAGGCTGATTCCAGAAGGTTTAATGTTCACATGGGAAGAACAGAGATACAGAATTGATTCATTTGAGGAAGCTGAATCATTTTATACAGAATTTTTCAAAGGGAAAGAGGAAGAGGAAGAAAAAGAAATTTCACTAATTGAACGCCAAGAGGATTGCCAAATGGCGACTGAAAAAAAAGGAAGGTGCAGTAGGTGGAAAGGAGGAAGCCAAAGAACAATGTGAACCAAGATCCATGAGAGCTGCCAAACCTAATTATAAAATATAACCATGGAAGAGAAAAAATTGTTTACAAATAATATAAATGGACTTAATGCAGCCGTTAAAAGAAGGAAAACCTTCCATAAATTAGAGAAATTAAAATTTGATATAATCTGCCTACAAGAAGTACATATTAAAAAGCAATATGAACAATTGTTGATACAGCCAAAACTAGGGAAAATATTTACCTCCTTGACACAATGTAAGAAAAGAGGAGTGGTTTTATATATTAAAGAGACCATTCCAGCGAAATTGATTTATACTGATGACGACGGAAAAATACTAATGGTGGATATAATGGATAATAATATGAAAACACTCCTGATTGCAATTTATGCCTCGAATGACAAACAAGAAGAATATTATAAAAAATTACATAAGAAAATAATTGAACTGGACTATGCTAATACAGTTATGATGGGAGATTTTAATGGAATTGTAGACAATAAGTTGGACTATACAGCACAGAAAACAATAAAGCCAAGCAGAAAGACTCTCCCTAAATCCTTTTTTAAAATGGTAGATGAAATAAACTTAAAAGATACATGGAGAGAAAGAAATGCTAAAACTAAACAATATACCTTCTCCTCGAATAGACACTTATCATGGTCCAGAATAGATATGATATGGATGTCAACAGAATTAATAACTAATATTCAAGAAATAAATATTGAAACAAGTACATGCTATCAAGACAAAAGGAAGAAATGGCAGACCTATTGAAAATTCAGATCACGAATAAGATCAAGTACTTGGGGATATATTTGACAGCATGATGCAGTACACTAAAAGAGAATAATTATATCAAACTTAAACAGCAGATAGCACTAAATTTGGCAAAATGGGAAAATTTACAACTGTCATTAATAGGAAGAATATCAACAATCAAGATGAATATATTACGCAGAATTTTATATTTGTGTCAAGCAATTCCAATTAGGTTTGGAAAAGACTATTTTGAAGATTTAAATAATATTGTGTTGAAATATATATGGCAAGGTAAGAAAGTGAGAATAAAGTTAAAATTTTTGCAAGATGGTAGAATAAGAGGAGGATTTGGTTTGCCTAATTGGGAGTTGTATTACCAAGCTACAAATTTGATGTGGGTTCAGGAATGGATAACACTAAGAAATACGAGATTGTTGACATTAGAAGGACATGATCTGTTGTTGGGGTGGCATACTTTTTAATGGTATAAAGGAACTAAAATACAGGGGTATTTTAGAAGACATTATATATGGGAGTCTCTGTAGTTAAACTGGGAGAAGATTAAAAGACAATGTTATTTGAAAATTCCAGTCTGGCTATCGCCTATTGAAGCATTTTCTTATATTATAGGATAATATACAAAAAGGAACAAACAGTTAGATATGCTGAAATATTGAATGAAAAGGGTGAACTCAAATCTATACA
Organism: Hydrophis major; assembly: GCA_033807585.1. Taxonomy (NCBI): domain Eukaryota; kingdom Metazoa; phylum Chordata; class Lepidosauria; order Squamata; family Elapidae; genus Hydrophis; species Hydrophis major. The sequence goes on from CM066328.1 coordinate 184,526,433, forward strand.
AAAGCTAGAGGAACAAGGTATAAAGATGAATTGGTTTTCATATGTGCAAATACATTCAAGGTATGATAAAGATTCTAAGACAGAAGGTTTCTATGATAAACTGACTGATTTAGATAAGATTTTGACAGGTACTGATGATTAAAGAATTGTATGGCTATTTATTAGAAATTTAACTAGAAGAAGAACAAGTTAAAGAAACTAAGATTGGTTGGGGGAAGAATTTTGGATGTGGGATTGATCTAGAGAAATGGCAAAAATTGTGGTCTCAAAATTATAAAATGACAATGTCAACAGCATATAAAGAAAATTTGTATAAGATGTTTTACAGGTGGCATTTTACCCCGACAAGGATAGCAAGAATATTCAAGAATAAATCCAAAAATGTTGGAAATGTCATCAGACACCTGGCTCATACTACCATATGTGATGGACTTGTGCGGATGCTAAAAAATACTGAACTAAAATCCACATGTGGTTGGAAAAAATGACAAAAAAAACATAAACATTTGAAAGCAGAGATATTTTTATATGGAATTTTTCCTGAAATATATAGTAAAGACTTGAAATACCTGATTGTAAATGTATTAACAGCGGCTAGGATTGTATTTGCTAAAAACTGGAAAAATGAGAAAACACCATCACAGGAGGAAATCATTAAGAAAATATTGGAATGTGGTGAAATGAGCAGATTGACATTTGAAATTAGAGAATAGGATGATAAACAATTTTATAAAGTTTGGGATCTATTCTATCAATGGTTAGACAATAAAGTATAGTAACGAAATATGTGGACTTTTAGAAAATACTAAATATATATAAAGATGTATTCCTTCCTTATTATATCTACAAAATGATTTTAGGATAGATTTGGGATGATAATGTGAACTGTTATAAAATAAACTAAGTAAATTATGATTATTTCCTAAAGCATGAATGGATAAAAGTATAGTCAAATGATTGATTAATAATGATACCAATGTATTTAATATTGGATTGAAAATACGAGATCATATACAATGTAATTGTAATTGAAGACTATGAAATGGAAGCACAAAACAATTTGTAAACCAACCGGCACACTGTATGTACATATATGGAAGATGGCCTGATGTTTTTATGTTTTGTTTGTTTGTGTTTGTTTTAAAAACCAATTAAAAAAAAAACATTTTTTTAAAAAATTAGCATTCTGATGCCTCTAACCTTCAAAGTCTACTTATCAGTTCAAAGTATTAAACGACAACAACAACAAAAACTTTCCCTTTGAGAGTATCCTTTTACTAAAGTCTTTATTTAATTCAAATTAAATTGAATCCTTAATCCAGTTTAAAACTTCCTGAAATCAACATTATAATTATCTTTTGTTATGTATTGCAAAGAAAAATACTTAACAAATTTTAAACACATAACTGTTAAATATTCATGAGGAGTGGAGTCTGATATAACGCCACTCAAATTTCCTGGTGCGAATATTGAAGCCACATCAATGGCTGAACTCACGGACAGCTCCAGCTCTTTCTCTTTTGACAGGATTTTCAATAAAACTACTTTCAACTAATCGTGGTCCTGCCTACATAACAATAACTTTATTTCTTTCTAAATGAATTGAAGATGAACTTACCCAGTGAATACAGCACTTGTGTTTCTGAAGGTTTTTCAATCTTTAACAAAAAATAAAAAAACATTATCGAAATCAGTCCATAGAAAATTTATTACAACATCTTATCTACCCCAAATTGTCCCAAAAGATAACAGTGATTTGTCCTGGATCAAATATTCATGTTTGTTTCTTAATACCATCTCTTATCAATTATTTTCTGGTTAAATATATGTCTAAGCTCCAAAGTCGATCTTTCTTCCCCCAAAAAATCCACATGAAATTGTTTTGCAGTTAAATGTGGTAAGTTGATTCCTCAATTTCCTTCTTCGGGAGAACCAATCTGTCACTTTTCCACTCAATCAGATTTCTGCTCTTGTAGAAGAATGCAGGTTTGAACTTCAGGGAGAGATGTGGAATCAACTCAGTTATAATTTTAAATTCTAAGTCTATAGAGTTCACATTTTTTCCCCAGCAAAATCTATGACTTTCAGATCACATTCTTTTGTGAATCCAGTTTATCTGCAATTGAATGCATCTGAATATTTTTTCACACTCATTATCATTTCATCAAACTTTTAAAAAAATATTTCACATAGGAATTGCATGTTACAAAACAATATTTTTTCAGATATCAGCCACATTTGCTTGTGGGTTAATCTGATACATTATTGTTCTGTGTAATTTGGCAATGATAAAAGAACACAAGAATCCTCAGAATGTATTTTAAAAAAGCAGGAAAGATATTTTCTGGATATTTCAATTCAAAATTAAAAGAATTTTAAAAAATCCAAACCTTTTGCAAATTAGCAAAATACAAAAATTCTGTAGTGAGAGTCTTACCATCATCACCATTATTTTAGCCGTTGTCTATCCACTGCAGGATGAAGGTTTCTTCTGCATGTCCCAGATATCCTAGAACATGCTATGTCTTCCTTTTGAAAAGGCAAAAGTTTGAAATGAAACAAAAGCTTGAAAAAGTGAAGGTAAAAGTCAGGCACGCTTAAGAAAATGAAATGCTGAAAGTCAATGACCATGACTTTCTAAAAGGAAGTGAAATCTTTAAACTCCCCTTCCCAGGAGAGTCCAAAGCTGTCTGAATGACATCTTGGCTTATTTCTAAGTGCTCACATTCAAATTCAGAGAGCAGCACTACCAAAGAATCAACTTTGGCAGCAAAATCATCAGATTGTGAGTAAGAGAGGAAAAAAAACCCTCACCATTCAGTATAAGAGAGGAAAAAAACCCTTACCATTCAGTAGCCACCTTAGGGAGCCACCAAGTATCATTTCCAGACTAAGAATGATAATAATAGCAGCAATAAAAATATAAAATAAAATGAACTGTAAATAAAAGTAGAATGACTGTCGCAAAAATACTAAAGTTATTATCAATAGTAACAGGAATTTTGGATGCAATTCCAAAACATCTGCAACACCATTTGAATATCATCAGCATTGACAAAATCACTATCAGTCAATTGCAAAAGGGTGACATCCAATGATGATACTTTTAATATTATTAAACCGACAACATCTACCTAGGGTCCTTGTGAAGGACTTGAAAGAGGACAAAAATGCCATATTCAGTTTAAATATCTGGCTGAGAAAAATCATAGTGTATTAAACTTGCATGCTGCTGAACTCTCAATGACTCTGAGAATCTCACGACAATGAAAGAAAACCAGTGCAATAAAATTGGTAAAACATGAATAATAAACAATGGCAAAATATGATGAAGGAAGGGATCTCTCTCTTTTCCTCACTGAAGGCCTGGGTGAAGAACCAGGACTTCACAATTCTTCTAAACAATAGCAGAGTAGCTAAACACATCAGTGATATTCTGTAATGAAGTAATTTCCACTATTTTCTAAGCTGCTTCTATTTTCTTTCTTTACATTTTTTTTTAATGTTGAATGTAGAACAGTCAAAAGACTATCACATTTTAAATCTGAAAAGCTGAATTGCAGTTGGAAAACAGCCTGCATCACATTACCTAAATGGTATGCAAATATCAGGAAGTATTTTATAGGGCATCTTTTAATGCAATTCCATCTGTTTTGTCTCAGTCACCAAAGTTCAGTGGATGGCTTTGGCAGAATTATCCTCATTCAGCCCATCTCACTTCATCTTATTCTATCTCACTTCATTTCACTTCATTTCACACTTCACCTCCCCGCTTTTGTGAAGCAAAATGTTTATGCCCCTTAACGATCCTGAAGGAAAGATGAGATCTGAATGAAACAAAGATTTAACAACATGCTTTTGCCTTTGTGGTTCTGAAACCATTAGAGCAATGTTTCTTTTTTGTGCATTTAATAAATGGGTAACAGCAGATTAATCTCACTTCTTTCACTGGCTCAACTTGGTAAATCAATTCCTGTAATGCTCCTCGTCATTTGTTTTATAAGCAGACACACATGGCTTACAGAAAGTAGCGAGGTATTATATGCTATTCTATAAAGTTAATGAAGAGATTACAGGTAGACCTCAATTTTCAACCACAATTAACCCCAAAATTTCTGTTGCTAAGCAAGGTAGCTGTTAAGAGAGTTTTGCTCCATTTTATAACCTTTCTTGCCACAATTGTTAAGGGGTGTGCATAAGTGAACCATCATGCCTACAGTCCCTGTCCTATTGTCCCCATTTATTCATACCTATTTCCTGTATTCTTACTCATGTTTATACTTATGCTTATTGTTATGTGTGGAGCATGGGTGTGAAGAATGGAGACGAGCCGGTGAAAACAGTGAACTTCAACTCTTTATTTACATGGTGTGACAGCTCAACTCGATGGCTGCTATAGCCTTCCTTATATAGGCAACTTATTAACTATTCAACCAATGGCAACCTGGGAGCACTAGCTCCGTTAACCAATGAGAACGGCTTGCTAATGGCCAATCAGATTCTCCTGAACAGACCAATCAGATTCTCCTGAACAGACCTGATCTCGCCATTTAACAGCCAATCAGAAGTGCAGGGCCAGAACCCTGCACTTGACTTCAAGCTCTAGATAACTTTATCAGATATTTATTCATTCACAACACCTATTATCTTGCAAGGGATTGACAAATCAAATAAATGAATAAAAAATAAATGAATCACTACAGTTGTTAAGTTAGCAACACGATTGTTAAGTTAATCTGGCTTTCCCATTGATACTGCTTGTCAGATGTCACCAAAGAGGATCCCATGATCTTCAGGACACTGCAGCCATTATAAACACATGCCAGTAGCCAAGCATCTGAATTTTGACCATGTGATCATTGCAATGCTGCCACTGTCGTAAGGGCAAGAAACAGTCACACAACTCTCCTTTTTTTAGCAATGTTGTAACTTTGAACAGTCACTAAAGAAATAATTGTAACTTAAGGACCACCTATATTGAGGATTCACTTATTAGTAAAATGGCGGTATATTGTATAGATATACCGCAAACACTTCATTGTTCTGTGGCTAACCTTGGAGAGTAATATACTTCTTGCCTTTGTATAAAAACACCGAACAATTTTCTAGTCACTTTCATTCTAAACATGGAATTTTCATATGCCAGGCATACTTATAAATTTCACATGGTATTATATAGGAATGATGTATATTATAAATCAGTTCATTGCTCTATAAATGATGTTGCTAAATTTTGCCAAGCGTTCTATTTCCAGTCTTAATGAAAATGTATTAATTTTCACACATAAGGCTATTTTTGTAACACAAAAACATTGTTGCAAAATGGATTACACGGATTAGCTGCAGTTTGTCAAAAGGATGCAGGTCGTATAAAATGGGAAAAAGCACATTAAAAAAAGGATGTGGGTTGAAAACTATACATGCAAAAAAATCCAAGCTGCACTGCTGTCCTTTGAGCTGATTTCCAGGCTTAAATAAATATAGGTGTTGTTAAGAGAGTTTTGCCCCATTTTATGACCTCTCTTGCCACAGTTGTTAAGTGAATCACTGCAGTTACGTTAGTAATACAGTTGTTTAGTAACTTCCCTATTGACTTTGCTTGTCAGAAGATCACAAAAGATAATCACATGATCCTGGGACACTGCAACATCATAAGTATGAGCCAGTTGCCAAGTGTCTGAATTTTGATCATGTGACCATAGGGAGGGGCCAATGGTTGTAAGTGTGGAAAAATGGTCGTAAGTCAGTTTTTTCAATGCTGTTGTAACTTCAAATGGTCACTAAATGAACTGTTATAAATTGAGGACAATTTGTACAATTTAGTAGTAGTAAATATAATTATTATTCCTCAATGATATTATATTTCTTAAAATTGGAAATGATCCCTAAATAGACTTGCTACTAAGAGTCCTCCAGAATAGATGTCTGTGAATGCCTTCTACATTCTCAATTAAGCAGAACTCAGATTTTTTTTTTCTGTTAAGGTTAATTCCAAGCTAAGTGAAATTCCTTTGAATCATAGTGCTTACTGCAGGGCTGTCAAACTCCCGTCCCATGGGCCGGATGCATCATACGCTGGCCACACCCACAGCAGGTTTAGCAAAGGGGGAAAAAGTCCCAATACACACCGTGACGACACTGTGATGCCATGAGTTTGACACCCCTGGCGTAGACATGCTAAAGCTTAAAAGAAACTTAAAAGAGATTTCATTGCTTAGAATGACAATGTCGAAAATAGCTAATTCACAACACAAGGTTCTTTTCTCCACATTAATGAATCAGAACTATCATCATCTTCTGGGTCTAATCTCATAAATACAGGTTTGTATCCCAATTTATAATAATATAGTAAATATTAAATATAGTAATATTTCAACATTTTTCATTACTGTAAGTATGAATGTAAAAGGGGAGGATTTTAATTTAAAAATTAATTTTAAAAAGTAGTTCATAATTGTTCAGTGCACCTGAGGCCTCAAGCAATGAATGAAACTTAATGAAGAAGAACCACTTGAAGAGTCACTTGTTGAGATGTTCTGCAGTACAAATCAAATCTAATCTAATCAATCAATAACAACCATTTTGGTACAGGTCGGTCAAACTGGCAGCCCATGGACTGGATCCATCATGCACAGGCCATGCCTGCCCCAGCTTCGCAAAGGCAAAAAACATGGTGATACATCACATGATGTGATCAAGATTGACACCCATGGTCTAGTAGTTAAGGCACCAGACTAGAAAGCAGGTGACCAATTGTTCAAATCCTGCTTTAGCTATGAAAAATCAACTTGGGTGATTTAGGGCTAGTCACTCTCTCTCTCAACAATACACTTCACGGTCCTTCAAATGCTAGTCCTTCAAATACTGAATACCTTTTTAAAGTGGCATAAAATATTTCAGCAATTTATCCATTGGTTCAAGGTTTGTTTGTTTTTAGGGGAAACTATGAAAAGTGCAAACTGTGATAATACTGATCCAAAGTCAGAGTCATGGATGGTACAAATGTCAAAAGGCTTTGGAGGAAGTGATGAAAGGGCTTTACATATCTGGGCCATTTGATAAATAGCACTGATAAATAGCAGTGAGCCCATAGACTCACCGCGACGTAAATATATATATAGGATTGCACTGACCTGCGTGCAGCCTCCTATGCCATTTATTTATCTTGAGGCTCCTCCTCCTACCCTCCTGTAGAATTGCACAATTTCGAATTTATCTTATCAGATTCAATTAACAGTCATACCACTACTTTTTCTTTTCTTTTCTTTTTATTAAAAAAAAACGTGCTTGGCAATATTGCTTTTGTTGGTGATGATTGTCAACCCAAACTTGTGCAAAATCTTCTAATTTAAACTTGCACCTTGCAAAGCTGCCTATGACAGATATCGCAACTACTTTTTTGGCAGATGGGCTGAGAAAACCCTTTCATTCCTTATCATTTCAATGTGATTGATCTACAGGAGGGTAGGAGGAGGAGCCTCAAGATAAATAAATGGCATAGGAGGCTGCACGCGGGAGGAAAGATTTTCTAAAATGGGGTTACCTTATTGTCACCCTCTTTCCTCCTCCCCCTTTGAGTGGTGCAATCAGATAAAGCGTTTGTCGTTTCCTTGTTTAAAGTTGGTGTATTTGTAGTCCTTAAAACGAGAATATGTGACTAACGATGCAGCTTCTGTCAACAGGGGTGCAAAAAACAAGACAACGGGAAAATAACATTCGTTCCTTTTGCCGGTAGATGGCGCTATCCCTTAATTTGCAGACTTGGTTTTCATTTTTTTTTTTATTTAAATACAGAGCAGTCTCTTTTCTTCCTTTCCTGCTTTTTTTTTTAAAATTCCCCCACAAGCACCCCCTCCCTTACGGATGTTGGGGAACACAGAATGATCCTTAGAGAAAGACGCCAGGGCAGAAGGTTCCTGTAAAGCTTTCTTTTCGATTTTTTGGGGCTGGATCATTTTTGTTCCCGAGACGGTGTAAAAATGGGAGACTTTGGAAGCTCCTATCTTGAGGAACCTGGACAGCTGCAGTAAGGAAAACACGGCATATGCAGATCTATGGATAATGGTTCTCCTGCTGATGCTGTAATTTATTACTCTTCTTCTCAGGTAAGATAAAAGGTTTAAGGGAATATTTCATTGCCGGATTTATGTAGTTCCTATCAGGCCCTGTTACTGATTGTCTCCTGCTGATGTATCTGCTGGACCATTTATTTTGGATGCAACAAGGAGAAAGGAGATTTCAGAGAGGTGCATTTGGGCTGAGGTGTACTGAGTTTTGCCTCGTACATTCCTCCATTATAGGAAAAACAGTTTAATCTCTTACAGGATGCTAATTCAGTGTTACATTTTCCAGAAGGTATGGCAGAGATTTGCTTCCCTTCCGTTGCTCAAGTCAAAATGTATTGTTGCTTGAGCTTGGTTCTCAGCCACAAGTGATACATTTTTCCAGGTTGTCTTGTCTTGTGCGTTAACAAAAAATGGTCGAGGAATAACGAAGCCGACTGAGAAAACGGAGGTGGTGGGCTGAAGAAGATCCTTCGAATCACACTACCACAGAAACATACTGTATCGTTAGCATTTTTAGGTGACAAATACAGTCTTTCGTAATATTCGCCCTGTTGTTTATCAAGGTATAGTTCGTTTACAGTATTACAGCACAGCACATCCTCCCAGTAGAACAGTCTTCTCAGTGGAGGAGACAGTATGAAAATCACAGATTAAGTCAATTCACCTACTGGAAGGTGGCAAAAAGCACAGCAAGATTAACCTTCTCTTCTCTTTTCTTTTCTTTTCTTTTCTTTTCTTTTCTAAAAAAGATTCCATTGCATGTTTAGTCAGGTATTCCAACGTATTCCTTGCCTTTGCTTTCGACTCCCACATGCCCCCCTGCATTATGTGTCTCGTTCATATGATTCAGACTATGAGAAACAACAGGGCTTCCCAGCAGGCAGCAAACCAATGCAGCTCCTGATCCTAACTCCGCTTTATACCCCCACCCCAATTTTCCCCTCTTGGAAAAAAAAAAGGATTGGGATAATTGGGAGAGCTGATTTCCTGAATCAATGATTCATAAGCACTGTCTCTCTGGGTGAGAAACCTTCTCTGGTCTCCTTGAGGATAAGCAAGGAGATCAATATTGCGGCTGTCAAGGCAACGCAGTTTGCCAGGTTGATTGCAGCAGAAGGTTTGGCCTCAGCTTCCTCTGGCACAGAGTAAATCAAATAGAACTCCTGCTGGCTTCTGAGAAGCAGGCTTTGCTGGTTGAGGTGCTTGGATTCTTTCCACAGCTGAGCTCTGAATCAGTGGAGGGGCCTAAAAGGAGTGGGGAATGTTCATGGGAAAGGAGCCGCCCTTTTTTTTTAGGCAGGAAGTAGGGAGGAGACACCTTTGCTGTTCCTGGCTGGTGGGCCATGGATGGTCTTTGCATATGAGAAGGGTTGGATGTGAAGCTGTGGATGATGCATTTCCTCTCCCTCTGCCCAGCCTTGGCCTTTTGTGCATTCTGCAAGGCATTCATTATTAAGCAGAAATATACATCTCCCACATAAAGTCTTCCATTTCCAGTCCACACAGCCATTTGTCTTACTAAAATCAGTTTCTCGAGAGCACTTGGAATGGAGATTTTGAAATGAAATGGGCACTGAAGATGTACTTTCTATAATTTAAGAGGGCAATGGAAAAAAACCAGAGAAAGTACATTTGAGGAGCAATATTTTGATGGGAGAAGAACCTCTGACAATCATTTTAGAGAAATAGACATGATTAGCTAACCGACAGGTAGCCATCTTATGATCTGTTGCAATTGAAAGTTGCATATGCTGCCTTAGAGATAAAACAGATGAACTGTAGCAACTGAATGAATTTTGTGGAGCAATGCTCACTTCTAGTTGTGGGATAAGCAGCTGTGACTTGGTTTCTGTGGTTGTTTGTAATGGAAAACTACCTTTGTATTGGTTTTTTATTTTATTTTTGGCAATGACAATATGTCTAGGCTTTCTATTCTCATTCTCACAGCTTCCCTAACTGGGTTGAGGAAAGTGTCATGCAAACACCAGAAGTAGGAGAACTAATTTAGGGAAGGATTCCTTTCACTTGAACCTAGGGCTTTCTGCCTCTTCCCCTTTCTGAACAGGTCACCTAGAAAAGTCACCATGAAAACAGGGGGAACTTTGTCCCTCTTTTAGTTTTCAGTGCAAATTCAACATTGAAAAAAGGGTTCCTATGGTAGAAAAAAAAGGGGGAGTGATATCCTTCCAGCAGATAGGTTCAGTGAGGAAATGGCTGTTCCCCTCTTCACTAGGTCACCGTTGGTCATAAACTACATGCATATAGAGATGGTCCATTAACAAAGCTAATTGGATTATTCTGTCAGATGAACCTAATTTTTGCATACCACGCATGCATTTCAGACCTGTTGGTCCTTTTTGAGAAATATTTAATACTTTATCCCTGAGAGGCTTCAGCTTTGAGAATCTCTTTCACTGTTCTAAGCAAGTATCCATAACGCACTTAAATAACAGGTAAACCTTGACTTATGACCATTAATAATTTGAAGTTACGATGGCCTTGGAAAATGTGACTTACGATCCATTCTCAAAGTTATGACCTCTATATTACTGTCCCAGGACAACCAGTCAGTGATTGCAATTTGGCCACTGGGCAACCAGTTTACATTGATGATGGATGTAGCTTCTTGTGGTCACATGTTTAGGATTTGCAGTCTTCCCAGCTGGCTTCCAACAAGTACAGTCAGTTGTGGAAGCCAGATTTGCTTAACGTTTATGTGACTCAATGTCTGTGGTGTTTCACTTTACAACCATAGTAAAAATGGTTGTAAAACCAAATCCGGTCATGGGATGATTTGCTTAACGATCACTTAGTGACTGAATTTCCAGTCACAATCATGGTTGTAAGCCAAAGACTACCTGCATAAGTATAAGGCTATACAATTCAGCCAGTTCACATCAATTATAGTTTAGCAAAGACTTTATGTAGTTTTCCCAGAAATAATAAGGAAGCTGTTCACTATTTACTTCTGGACCCTTATCTGGAAATTTGTTTGGGCTGCTCAGTCCAATTTCCTAGTGGTCTTCCATCCAAATACAGGTAGTCTTCGACTTACAATCACAATTGAGCCCAAAAGTTATGTTGTTAAATGAGATATTGGTTAAGTGAGTTTTGCCCCATTTTACAACCTTTCTTGCCACAGTTGTTAAGTGAATCACTGCAGTTGGTAAGTTGGTAACCCAATTGTTAAGGAAATCTGGTTTCCCCATTGACTTTGCTTGGCAGAAGGTTGCAAAAGAGGATTACGTGACTCTGGGACACTGCAGCCATTATAAATATGAACCATCTCAATTTTGATCACATGATTATGGGAATGCTGCAAAGGTCGTAACTGTGAAAAATGGTCTTGTCTTATTTTTCATTGCCATTGTAATTGTGAACGGTCACTAAATGAACTGTTTTAAGTTGAGGACTACCTGTACTTGCTAGATCTGACCCTTGTAAGCTTTTTGACATCAGCCAAGGTTAGCTAGGTGCTATCATCTGTTGTGTCAGTGATCTTGAACTTTTAATTTTTTTCTTCATTCCTCACAATACAATACTGTAGATACACTATCCCACCCCAGTCTTTTATTAACGAGAAGAGAAACAAATATGTTACTTTGGATTTCATGAGGAATTGAGAAATCATGGAGCGTTAGTACCTTTTTCTTTAGTATCTACCTAATATCTGAAAACTAGTCAGATTTCTCACAAAGTTCTTTTCCCAGCTATCAACCCTTGAGAGGTCTCTTATAGATTTCCTTAAAATCAAACATGCAAAGCAGTAAAACAGTCTGAAAGTCCCCACACAGAGTCCAATGATATACACCAATCCTCTGAATCCTGTTTCTCATTCTCTGAAAACTTTACCAACAACTTTAATCATCAATACCCAGCTTAGGATCCAATTCTTCTATTTTGTCAATCTGTCCAAACATTTGGATCTATTTCTAAGGTCCATCTCAAACAGGTAGGAAGCAGCCCAAGAAAGAATAGTCCCAGTGGCGACATCTGTCATCTTCCAATGGTCCTCCAGAATCTCTAAAATAGCATCTCTGCAGACTCCTTTCTACAATTTCTTCACTAGGCAGAGACTTTGTAATGTTTTCATTCACTAAAAAGCTTAGTTTTTACAGTTTGTTTTTAAGCCAAGTTGTTCAATAATGCGAGGGCCATGACCATTTTAGAAATGGTTCTCTTTCTGAACCTCCACTCAGCTCTTCTTCTTCTTTTCTATATCTGATCCAGCAGACTTCATTTTAAACATTAAAGCACTACCCTATAAATGTACAGTACAGCAGTACAAATGTACAGTGTGTTATATTTTTTCTGAAGTTTGTACTATGTATTTCAATAGGGTCTCCTCCTAAGTAAGCAGGTGAAGGAGTGCAAAAACAGTTTATTCATTTACATTTGAAAGTGGTAATAAAAGAAATCATGAATGAACTAATGTGATTATTACGTGAGAATTAACTGTGTTATATATTTAACTAATCTTGTAAATAAGGAAGGATAAATCTCAAAAGTGAATGGAAGCATAAGCAGTAACAAATAATAGTGCTAACATGGCAGATTGCAAGAAGATTTAAGTGCATCTGATTATGGTTATCAACTATGTACATAGATAGAACTAGAGTTGGTGTAGCAGTTAAGGCAGTCTATGGAGTTGGTCAGTCATCCAGGTCATGGTTGTTCCAAAAGTGATTTTTCAAGAGGCAACTAGACTTTCTGTTTTTTTCTTTAAAGATCTTCCGCTTCTCATCCAAGAAGCTTCTTCAACTTTGTTTGTTTATATGCTAGGAGTGTACTGGCTACACAGTGAGGCTCTCTTTCATTTCTTGTACTTACTCAGACTTCAGTACTACAGCTGTCTAATCTGGTAGGGCTAGCTACCCATATGGTACATGCAAGGCAGGAACAAAATCAAATTTTGATCTGGTAATTCCTCCAACCTCACCCATGAAACGTCTTGCTTGATTCAGTTATGGCTGCACTTGCTTTTTAAAAAAAGCAGTTTTTTGCTGCTTCTTGGCTACTTTCATATTGGGAAACACTCCAATTGTTAAATAAGTTAATTCTGAGCTTGATTGCGATGTGCTTACTAAAGACAAAGGTTGTTTTCATACATCCAAACTCAGCTTTAGATTAGCCCAACGTGGTACTGTTCCCTGGCCAGCTACATGCTGTGTTGTTTTCAGAAAAAACCATGTAACAAACGGAAGCATTTGACAGCATTGTGGCAAATGGATGACACTTACTGTGTCCAAGTTCTGTTTTCCTCACTCATAACACTTTATTACTGTCTTTCGGAATGATTGCTTCATGTATACTTTGACAGTGCTGTTTGACAGAATTAAAATATCAATAATATTAGTTGATATTACTTTAGAGTATCTCCCAAACTGTTCCATCACACAACGTTATGCATGTTTTAACCTAGATATTAAACCTACTTTTTTCAAAAGCCAAGTCACCCAAATATCTCCCTGCAGCCTTGATTGTCTTAAATATGATAGCTAGAAAATACATCCTAGTAACTTTTAAGAACATGTGTTCAAAATACATCTTTTTTTTTTAATAAAAAAGTTTTATTGAATAAACATTAAAAACAACTGAACATAGTACGACTTTCCTGGCAGTTATTTTGCCATACATGCAAAATAATACATACATACATATAACCGCTTATAACAGTTAGTCTCTTCCTTATTTTGCATTACTAAGTTGGTGCTATAAATGTATATAATTTCCTAATTACAACCCTGATTTCCTTTCGCATTCTTTTTACACAGTCATTATATCCACTATTTTATATTATCTTTAGCTTAAAGTTCATCCACCTTCCGTCTTATACAGCATCACAACTTTTTCCCCTTTGTTTTGACTTCCTTTTTTCTAATCTAACCATTGATATAGTTTCTTCCAGGCTTCATAGTATTCTGTTTCATCCTTATCTTTAATTTCCAGTGTTAACCTGTCCATCTCTGCACAGACCAAAATTTTCTTTATTATTTCACTTTAATCGGGGATATCTACCTCCTTCCAGTTTTGGTCATAAACCAGTCTTGCTGCAGTTATAACATGCAACATTAGATATATCATTCCTTTGCTATTTCCTTCAGTAATTCCCAGTAGGAACAATTCTGGTCTGAACTCTATTTTTTGGCCAAGCATTTCTTCCAGCCATATCTTAATCTGCGGCCAAAATTATTTTGCTTTGGTGTGCATGGCCGCCACATATGATATGTCCCTAATACTGTCTTACACTTCCAACATTGTGGTGATATGTCTTTACTCATTTTTGCCAATCTTGTTGGTGGGAAGTGCCATCTGTAGAACATTTTGTATAGGTTTTCTTTATAAGAAGTGGCCAAAGTTAGTTTCCTATTCCTTTCCCATAACTTTTGCCATTTATCTAATTTAATACTATAACCAAAGTTTGTTCAAAATACATCTTTTAATTCCAAAATAAATGAAACATTTATTTGGAACAGCTTTGGGCAGGGCTAAGCCCAATAAGTTGTTCTGAACGCTGAGACTTCAGCCATGTTGTCAAATAAATAGCTAAACAGGTTCAATTATGCACAAAGTACATAACCCTCTTTGGACTATTAGCGCAATTAGCCTCTGCACAATTGTGATTGAGGATGTGCTTCCTATTCAGGATCCTGAACCTTCTAGTTGTTGCATCTATACAAAATTAGGGATGTCACTAAACATCATATAGATACAATATTTGTATTTGCTTGGAAATTGCAAGCAATTCATCCCAATTCAGTCAGTTTCAAAAGTGACATACATATGCTTGATAAAAGTGCTTTACTGTAAGATTAACCTTTATATTCTACACAGTTTTTATATAAATAACAATTTATGTATATTAAGGTTTAGATTGTTCTCAGCCCACTTTCTAATGGAAGCTCAGCTCTCCCGTATCATTCTCCTCTTCCTCAAGCTGTCTCTTCCCCACTTACTATGTTCTAATGCAAACCTGCTTTTTCCCCCTTAACTCTTAAAGAGTTTGAGGACTCTGCAATGTAGAGCTACAGCTATACATCTTTATATCAGGGCCTATATAAGAAATGGAAATGGAAAATGGAATGGATGAATGAAAAGATGAGAAGGGCTGGACACCTAATTAATTAAAAAAATGATAATGTATTGTTCTGTATTTGTAGATCTGTTAGCATCCCAGAGCACATTTGTCGGCATACATTCATGTATACACACACACACACACACACACACACTGGTTGGACTTTGTCCTAATGAGGACAGGCTATTTAATACATAATGATCAATCAAGTAGCTTATTCAGCATTTATTATAATGAAAGGTTCTTTAATGTATCTTCAAAATATTGCAAATGCTCCTGTGACCCAGTGAAGGTTTCCACCCATAGAAATTGTAGGTGGTCATGCTAAAGTCTCTCTTCCCCCCAAAAGATCTCCCCATATTTTGGAGCAGATTTTTCAGAGGCATGCAACTTATCCCCTTGTCTTCTACTGCCAAGAGTTGGGGTTCTGCTTGTGAAGGCTATGACAATATTTTATCATGCTTTTCAGGTAAAAATTGCTTCCCACAGGAATGCTCGTTATCGTAATTTGCTATACCATTGGTACATGCTATGTTTAAATAAAAACAAGAAGCAGAAGCAAAACCAATTCAGGCTTACAAACTTACAGGCATGCCCCAGAGGGAAAGAAAGCAGAAGGGAAAGGGAGATGAGGGAGATAAATTTAACACTGCTGGGACAGAGCAAAGTTTATATCTGGATGGATGGCCAGATTGAACTTTCCTTGCTGCTGAACTGCTGATTAGCTTGATGCTTCCCTGCTTAGTCATACAAAGAGAAACAGATAACCTAAACAGAGGGATTTTGCTGAAAGGTATTATTTTTCCTTTTTCAAAGCTTCCTCTGCTGATCTCCTCTGCTGTGCTGGGGTGGAAGGAAAGAATTAAGTTAGTGCAACAAAAGGAATCCAAAGTCATAGGGATTATTCTCCTCTGACACTAAGCCAGAAAGGTGCATTGAGCTGAGTATTACAATACCAACCTGCCATTGGAACAGAGAACTAAAAGCCTAATAGATAAATCGAATAACAGGTTGTCCTCGCCTTATGACCACAACTGAGCCCAAAATTTATGTTGCCAAGTGAGACATTTGTTAAGTGCGTTTTGCCCCATTTTACAACCTGTCTGGACACCATTGTTAAGTGAATCACTGCCATTGTCATGACTGTTAAGTGAATCTGGGTTCTCCATTGATTTTGCTTGTCGGAAGGTCACAAAAGGGACCCTGGAACTATGCAACCGTCATAAGTATGAGTCTGAAATATGAGTCCATTGCCAAGCCTCTGGATTTTGATCACATGACCATGGGGATTCTGCAACGGTCGTAAGTGGGAACACAGTCATAAGTCACTTTTTTTAAAAAAATGCTGTTTTTAGTGAACGGTCACTAAATGAACCATTGTAAGTTGAGGACTACCTGTACTTCTGTTTTCAAGGTTGCCCTTCCCTGTTCTTAGTGAAGGGTCTTTTTTTTCTAAGTTGTGATTGGATGATATGGAACAGTGGTCGCCAATTGGTGGGCTGGGGACTACTGGTGGTTCGTGAAAAATTGTTGGTGGTCCACAGAGAAATGTCCCTCCCCCCAAAGCCCCCACCCCAAAGCAATTAATCCAGGCTTCATGGGAACACAAGGCTACGCCACCCAAATGGCTCACTCACCCATTGGCCCCACCTTTCGGTCAAGCGCAAACCTTACTTTGAGTAGAGCCATGCGAGCTGAAACTGAAAGGTAAGACCAACAGCGAGGGAAGGAAATCCACCCTAGGGTGGCTTGCTGATGATGGTGGGAAAGTCGGTCCCATATTCCAGAGCTGCAATAGTCACAAGACTGGCCCTTTGGTTATCCTGGAGCTGTTCCTCCACCCGGCCTGCCATGGACTTGAGGAGCTGCTCCGGGATGACCAAAGGGCCAGTCTTGTGACTACTGTACCAATTTCTGCAAGCCACAGTCAGTCAAAATTCATATTAGAGGTCCGTGGGATTTAAAATTATGAGTTTGGTGATCCCTGAGGTCCAAAAGTTTGGTGGTCCCTGAGGTCCAAAAGTTTGGTGACCCCGATATGGAAGGATTCCAGCAAGCACAGTATGGCTTTCTTTCGGTGGAGATAAATAATAAATGACTGCATGTAATGCATTCTAGGAGGGAAGTTGGCATTCAGGGGAAGGACATGCTTCTGTGATCCTTGTCTTTCAAGGACTATTTGACAGCAGAAGTCTTCATAAGGCAAGTGTCAATAAAAAGAAAATGTGCTGACTGTGCAATGCTCAGGAGGCAGCAACACATTTATCTTTCATGCAATCCCAATGTTTCTAAAGTATTGAAGGAAATTGTGCTAACTCATCATGTTTTCTCAGTAGCGATATCTGCAAATATGCCAGAGATGAAAGGATATCTATTAGCTAGAGTTATGCTTGTATATTATCTACCATAATGTAGGGAAAATCCATCCAGGCACTTATCCTGTACAGTATAAATATGGGAAAAATACTGATAGTTTCCAAGAAATAGTAAAATTCATTGATTAAATAGTAAAGTAGAGCAAAAAAAAAAAGGGGGGGGTTTACAATTAAAAGGTAAATATCAAGCTAAAGAGATGACCACATCCAAGCAGACCACTGAAAGTAGGAAGACTTCAGTGATTTATGATAAGTGAAGAAAAGAAGAAGGGGGAATGCCACAATGTTGTCTTGCATTATGACTATATAAGAGGATTTAAGATCCTACAATTAAAGGTGATGTGTAGCACTATGCAAACCAATCAAGAAAGTGCTTAAATAAAATATCTCTTTTTTGTACAGCTTAATTTAGCCTGCTAATATTGGCAGATTCCAAAATGTCCACAGAAAATGTTTGATATGAAAGACTGGGAAAATTTTATTATTTATTTTTATTGCAGTGGCTCAGAGTCCATTGGAGATGGACAGCTATAATAAACTTAATTTTAAAAAAAAGTTCCATAGCAGAGAAAAATTTTCTGTTCCTGGTTCTATTCAGCCCAGGACAACTTTTTATTGGCCCAATAGAATTTGTCAAAAAACTAACAGATTTACCAGAGTGGACAAAAACACAGCAAGTATAACTTTGGAAATGTAAGATTTCTTTAACCTTTAAAATTATCTTTTCATCTTGGTAGCCTGTTTCCATAAGATTCAGGGTAACAGAGATGAAACGAGAATTTTTTTTTTTTTAAAGGAGAATTTTTAAGTATCCTAGAAGATAATTTGCAAAGTAAACTTACAAAGATTTTCCTCAAGATGGAGAAGTATATAAAGAGAGAGATAAAAAGAGGGTTGAATCAACAATAGCTGAGTTGCAGCATTTGGGAGAGGAGAAAGGAGAAGGACTGAATAGATAGATACCATATATCTGGCAAAGGAACAGTGGTAAGCAGTAGAGAAAGCAAATAATAACTTTCCTTCCATATAAGGTATACAAAGATATGTTCAAAGAGGATGAGCAAGTGTCCCCAGTGTCGTGATGAATCCATCGTTATGGGTGCAAGAACAAATAATGTTAGTCATGAAGAAACTTTACCAGTCAAAGAACATCCAACATCTGTACATGCTTGCAAAGATGGCCACAGGACTCATTCAGATTGAATTTTTCCAGCAGAGGTCCACAATGTCTTATCAATTAACATATCTAAAAATAGAGATTAAAAAAAAGAAAAGGGAGTAGAAGATGTATCTTCCTCCAAAGTGTGTTGAAGGGGAACTTTTCTTTCCATCTTTCTCTCTCTTCTTTCTTTCTTTCTTCCTTCCTTCCTTCCTTCCTTCCTTCCTTCCTTCCTTCCTTTTGTGGTTTGCTGGCAGCCAGTGCAGATGGCAACGGAGTTGGACAGTAAGGAAGAAAGGGGACCAGTCGGGGAGTCTGCAAGGACTTGGATGAGGGTTTTGCGTCCGATGCAGGGAAGGAGCCAGGATCATCTGGGAGTGGGGTGCTGCCTTTGGAGCTTTTGGAATCTGGCAGCAGTGAGGCAGAGGACCCAGGGTAGTCTGTTCTCAGTGCACGTGTGCGCAGAGCTGCTAGAAGGCGAGAGCAGCTGAAACAAAAGGGTCGACTCAGGAATAAGGCTGGGAGGTGATTGCCCCTCCCATAAGGGATAAAAGACAGACCTCAGTGATGAAAGCTTTGTAGGAAGCAAAGCAGTTCAATAGATTCCGAGTCCTCCTTGAAGCTCTGTGTATTCTGGTCATTTTTTTCTGGTACTTTGGGTGGTTTCTGTTATAATTAATTTGGATACTTCTGTTTTTGACAGCATTCCATAGCACTGACAGGCGTGTGCTTAACTTGGGAAACTGTTTATAATTAGTTCTGGCTGGGAATGCAAATAATTCCCAGCGTTGCAATAAAATAGGTTTTGTTTTTAAAATAAGTTTGTGGTTAAGTACGTTTGACGAAGCCTGGGTCAGAACCCTTCTTTCCCTCCCTCCCTCCCTCCCTTCCTTCCTTCCTCACTGTGTATCACATGCACTTCTAAAAGTCAGGAAAAATAACTTTAAACACACATCCAAGCTTGCTTTGCATTGCCATTTTGCATTTGAAGGCTGAATCATGTCCGCTCAAATTACAAAGGATAATTTACAAAGGGTTATATAGCAGCAGTCCCAATCTTTCTGGCTCTGTAGACTGGTGGCAGCAGGGAGGGAGAGGGGCTCATTTCATGCGCATGTGCACCACTTGCACAGCCCACTATCCAAAAAGCCACAGCCCGGTACCGAGCTGTGGATCAGGGTTTAGTACTTACCCAGATTTTTAGAGCACAAATTAGGTAGGTGTAGTGGTCTTAAACTGTATCCAATTCTCTCCAAAGCTCACTTTAGGAAAAATAAACAAACATTATTATTATTATTATCCCATTTATCAATTTAAATCTGAATGAAAATCAAAACTGTTTGAATTATTTTTGTTTTTAAAGACTTTACGATTCTTAATGAACTCTTCCTCCCCCAAGAGTATCTTCTAGTTTTAATACAAAAGGGCTCCAAGGACATCACAACTTTGTGATGCCAAGTGTGTGTGTTCCTTACGTGAATTAGTTGGTCCCTGATGATCTGTGGAAATGCCTTGGCTCTAAACAAGTCTAGGTGATGCCAATAATGTTAATCATGTACAAGAAAATATACATTTGCAGATAAGTCAGTTCTAGAAGCATATCCATAAATTTGCAGATATGCTCAATGATATGTAAATTGTAAACTTTAATCTTATGGCAAGGAATTGGATAAGAAATACCTTTTCACTTGGTAGACCAATTCCTTAGCAATAGTTCATTCTAAACTGCCATGTGTTTAATGATGAAGTAAATTACCACAAATTTGTGTCTGTTTGTAATGTTAGTCTTAATGGAAACCCAAATAAATAAATTGTGATAACAGTAGATTTACATACGTTCAAGTTTCTCAAGGTATACTGTATCTTCATTTTTGGCCTAGTCATGTTCTATCAGTCCAGAATCAAAAATTACTCTAAAATATCTGGAATTGGAGCTATAATGGAATTTATGAACTGTTGAGGTAATTCCCCGTTAGGAGAATGAGCGCATACAGGGAGATGTATTTGAGAGTAGTGTTTGAATAATACACACACAACATATAGATACACTGTACAGTAAATGTTGGTTTTTAAAAAACTTTCAGAAACGTTTTAAGCAAAGTTCAAAATAAGCAATCCAAATTCATTCACAGGTAAAATCAGTCAGTTTTCAGTCCAGGGATAATCCAGTAACAAAGTCCAGTGTCAAAAACAGTTCAGTATCAGACTTACATCAAATCCATGAATAACAGTCAATTAGAAAGAACGGCAATTCTCTCCAACAGAAGGAAACAGAGACTGAGTCTCTCTTCTGAGACTAAGACTAACACAACCCAGGTTTCTGGCTCTATCTTATGGCTGTTTGAGAAACCATACCCAACTACAGTTTTTGCATTTTCTTAAAGATACAGTATTAAAATGTCTATCCTGGTTTATATATTGTCCAACCCAAATAGCTGTTAGGTAGCTTACATTCCTAACATGAACCATTTGACATTTCGCTATAATACATAAATTATGTATATAACATAATGAACCCCTTCTCCAGACCTTTAATTAACCCCTTCTCCAGACCTTTTCCTTTTTTAAAAGCTGAAACATAATAACTGGGTCTTCAGGTATCAACATTTTTTTTTTAAAAAAGCCTGGGATACAGAATCATTTGAGAATGCTGAAAAATATTTACAGTCACATCCTACAGCAATTTACACTTTTGGAATTACCACAGCTGCAGCTAAATTTAAATCTGGTGCATGTTGCTGATCACACACTCTTGTGTTTGTCTTCAGACCCAGTAAAAGAATCCAGATAATAACACATTGTGAGAAGCAGTTGTGTTGGTTTATAGCACTAAAATTATATTTAATAAGTACAAATTTAACTTTTAGTCAGAATGACTGGTGTTTTTAAAAATTACTTTTTACTCTGGCTGAATAAGCTATGTGAGGCCTTCTTTATATTTGAATTATTTTCTTTGCCTAGTTTTATAGAAACCAAGGCAACTGGAAAGGTTTTGAATGTAAGGCAGCTCATCCAGAGTGAAATGAGTGAGCTGAATTCAAGTTGATGTTGTGCTTTAAGTCTTCATGAGCCAAGAAACTCAGTTTAGGAGCAGCTAAAAGCATAGCCAAGGACTGATTTAGTCCTTTTAACCCTTTAGCAATGTATCTACATCCACAGGAAGATATTACCTTGCTGAAAAGTCCAGACCTAGAGTTAGTTTCTGGAAAAAAACCTGCTTTAAAATATATTAATAGACTAGAGGGTTCTCAAACATAGGGGTCGCCAACCTTTTGGACCTCAGGGACCACCAAACTCATAATTTTAAATCCTGTGGACCAGAGACCCTGGGAAAATCCCCCCCAAAAAAGTCTGCAGGAAAATTCCCCACCCCGTTTTCCTACTGACCGATCATTTTTTATTTGGGATTGCAGGATATCATCTCCAGCTCTGTTCTCACGGGTGGGGGGGGGGGGCGGGAATAGAGAAAGAGACTTTTGGCCTCATGCAAGGAAAGCAGCAGAAGCAGCAGAAGTCTTTCCTCCAAATTCCACCAGAAATGAGTCTTTGTGAGACTTGTCGTGCCAGCACAGCCCCTTGGAGCAGAATGCCTTGCAGGGTCCCAAAGACACATTTCTGGTGGAGTTTGGGGGAGAGAAAGAAAGACTTTTGTTGCTTTCCTTGTGTGAAGCTAAAAGCAGAAGAAAGAAGTAGAAAGAAGCAGTCCGGTGGCCAGGCGAGGCGCATGGGGCAAGTTCCCCCTTCTGCTCTTTCCCCCCCTCCCTAACTACCTCATGTTGCAAGCGATGCAAGCCTTGTGTTCCTGCGCAGCCTGTATTAATTGCTTTGGGGGTTGGGGGTGACATTTCTCTGCGGACCACCAAAATGTTCTTGTGGACTACGAGTGGTCCCCGGCCCACTGGTTGGCAACCACTGCTCTAACATGATCTCATTGAGGGGGTTGTGTTTTAACATGTATCAGGCTTGCACAGGTAAAAATGACTGCTGTCAAATTCACCTCAAGCATTTATCCCTGTTTTGCCCATTTCAAGTTGGACAGAGTTGCATTCAAGTTGCAATGCTAACGTTTTGAAAGCCCTTGTGATAAAGTTTAATTACTAAAATTAGATGTTAAAGTATATGTGAGTCAATTTTATTCCAGGAGGTACATTTACCATGTTAGAGAATTACAGTACCACAAAGTTTGAAGAGTCCATATTACAACTTTGCTCATGCCAATATATATATAAATCAGATAAATTTTACTACTTCTTAGATTCTAAACATATGTTTCCATTTTAAAAGGTTTAAGTGAGTAGGTGCATGGCAGGATTTCATCCTACAAGTGATAATTCTGATACAAGAAATTGGTCTTTTTCCCAGTTCATTTTAATTAAATAAACTGCCCTTTCTTCTCTTTTTCTCCCTCCCAAAGCGTATTTTATAAGCATTCATCTAATAAATTCTTAATTAATCCATTTGTCTTATGAAATTCAAGTTTTCCCAAGTAATGGATATGGCATGAAGAAAATAAAGCCCAGCCAACAATTTCAAATGTTTTAAATGCACTATTTTTTTATTGAATTGCAAGCCAATTATCTACTCAATTTTCCTTCAGATAAAAAATGACGAACTCAATAAAGACCAGCTTAATGTTCCCTAATACAGTTTTGTCCTGCCTCAGCTTTCATTAGCTAGGATAATAAATATATCACAAAAGTGTTTAAAAATTGAAGTTAAAAAATGTCTCTGTGGAAAAGAAAAAGATTCTGATGCATCCACAGGTTTTAGAAATTTGGGTGTGATGCAACCATGAGAAGAGGGATAAAATAGACAAGCCCTCCAGCTATTATTTGCTTGTTTGCTTACTTTTTTTTTTTTTTTTTTGCCCACAATAACCGAGAAGGTCTTAGCAGGTTATAAGGGAAAAGCTTTAGTGATCCTTAACAATAAATCTCAAAGATAAGTTTGAGGGTGAGGGAGCAAAAAGGCTCCTGTCCTTGTTAAGATGGCTTTCAATATCTTATCTTTTTTGGTTCCTAGATGTACTGTTCCCATCTGGGCCTGAGTGACAGGAAGAGTCAGACTTTTTGAATTCTTGGAGGAAATTCTCTTTCCACAGAATGTCAAACTTCAAATGGAGTTAAGAACTAACCCCCACTCCTTTAACCTCAAACTATCTATTCTATTGACCTCATCCCATTCCAAGGAGGTCTGTAAGGGGCGTGCATAAGTGCACCATCGTGCCTACCGTCCCTGTCCTAATGTCCCCATTTATTTGTACCTATTTCCTGTATTCTTACTCATGTTTATACTTATACCTATTATCTTGTAAGGGATTGACAAATCAAAGAAAGAAAAGAAAGAAAAGAAAGAAAGAAAGAAAAAGAAAGAAAGAAAGAAAGAAAGAAAGAAAGAAAGAAAGAAAGAAAGAAAGAAAGAAAGAGTAGCAACCTGTATTACATCATAGGAATCCACAACAAACTGAGATGACATCAAAAACCCTGACATATGCAGATGTGATATCATGATTTAGCTGCCCTTCAGTGCTTATGTCCTGACATCACTTGCCCACCTGACTCTCTTTACATGCCTATAACATACACAACACTTCAGCCATACTGTTGAATGGCTAGCAGTTGGAGGAACCATTTGTTGCTTTTTTTGAAATGGGGTGAAAATGGGAATGGAAGAGAATCCAGCATTTGACACATATGGGAGATAGGCTTGAACTCTTTGCTTCTGTGAACTATCTATTTAAACTTGGCTTAGTTCTGTAGCTCCCAATCATCAAAAGGTTGCCAAATTGTATCCATTTTGGGTGGAAGCACAAAACTCCTTCCCTGTTTCTAAATGGCTCTTAGAGTATGCCCAAGAGATAAGGAAAAATTTGCAAAGTTTATAGGAGTACGACATATGATATAGCAAGTGCTTTTGGGAAAGCGTGTTCTGAAATATCAATCCCAAAAATCGTTGATGGAAGCACATGATGCTGAGCCTAAAATACATCCTTCAGTTTGGAAAAGATAAGCAGCACTAAGTATTTTATTGGCATCCAAGTCACCTGGAAATCCAGGTTCTGCTGTTATGTGGGATCCTATTTATCTTCAATAGGTACCCCATATCATCTGTTCTTTGAAAGAGCACATTTCTGGCCTTTTTTATTAGATCTTTTTCCTGCCTTTATTACTTTATAAGTAACTCTGGATGATGTACATGTTTAATACCCCTTCCTTCTCCTTTTTTTCTATGAGATGGGATGAGGGCAAGGCAAGGTGAGATGTAATAAATAAGGAATCAGACTGAAAACAATATGACAGTGATGTATTCTGGCTTGCTGATTGCTCAACATAAACCATGCTTTTGGGTGGCTGTTATAGGAAATCGGTTGATTACATTGGGTTTGATTCCATGATGTACTGTATTATGAACTGTCTCTGATCCTTCACATGTTCTGGCTGCCCTGGATTATCATGTACTTCATCCTCATCTTCATGCCATCTATAGATCAACACAAAGGCAATTGTGATCGTTGTTAATGTGACATAGTATCCCTAAGTGAAGCTGTCACATTTTCCGAACAAGCTAAAACTTTTGTTAAGTGTTCCTTTATATGAATTGATATAAGTCTCATTCTGAACCTTCTGGAACCTGGCATCTCCATGGAACTTGGAGAATTTTAGCAAATATATATTTGCAGAACAAACTTCACAGCTGTGGTTTTGTTATTGTTGTTAAGATATTGATTAACCTAGCTGCACCAGAATGACTGCAAAGAGATGGAAGAACATGGATTAATCTTTGGGTAGCAAGCAGCCATTTTAGTTTCACCAAAGAAACTGCTTAACGAGCTTGCATATGGTGTCTCACCTGCCACATTGCAGGAAAAAAAAGGGGAGGCAGCGGGGAGGAAATTGAGGCATGGTTTCTGCAAAATACCTGCTTATTTTTATTAAGCTATTGTCAACCGGGCCTACAGCAATTCAAATACAATTTCTTGTGAACAGGAGTCACTAATTTTTAAGGTGATATACTAATGAATCATTTTTGCAGAACTGCTTCCCAGCATTTTGCCAGTAACAGTCACACTTGCTCCTTCGTTTCTTGTTCTCTTTTGTACCTTATTTAAATTATGCTCCTTGATTTCTGCTTGGAACAATAGCCCTAAGAGTCAGGGCATAATTTTGCACAGGTCAATGGAATTAATGGAATGGATAGCTTTCTAGATGGAAATCAAGACTGGAAACCTCATATCCTTTGAAGGAGCACATTTATTCACTAGATCTTTTCCCTGCCTTTATTATTTTATAAGTAATAAAGTAATGTTCTGCATCAGGGTGGGATACAAGTTATATAATGGGGCTTGTATGACAGAGAGATCCTGCTATCTCATAATTTGATAATGCAATCTTACAGCACTACAATTTAATCTGATAGGTAGGCCCATGCCACTGAATTTTGGACCAGTTGAAGTTTCTGGGTGGTGTTCAAGGCAGATCTATATGTAGAACACAATAGTGTTCAATAGTACCCTGTTCCCCCGAAAATACAATCAACACTGAAAGTAGCTTGATTTTTATACGTGAGCCCAATATAAGCCCTAACCCCCCAAATAAGCCCTAATTAAGATCCCACCCACTCCAGAGTACACAGGTAAAAATTTAGGGTGAGGATGGAGGGGCAGGATCTGCCCTATTATTTATGTTTGGACAGTTGTAGCCAGGCCTCGCACACCCTGACACCTGCCTTGCCAGCCCATTTCTTCTGCAGCCGGCAAGGCTGGCAAGACTTTCCTGAAGGCCTCTGTAGCTGATAACAAAGGTCCGGAATGATCCAGAGTTCTGTTATTGGCTGCAGAGGCCTTCAGGGAAGACTTGCCGGCTGCAGAAGAAGTTGTTCCTGAAGGCCTCTGACAACGAAAAGGAGGCCAGGGGTGATGCACACAAGTGAAGTTAGTCAGTGAATGACATCTCCTGAAAATAAGACCTGGTGCCTTTTTTGGTGGCAAAAAAAAAATATAAGACAGGGTCTTATTTTCTGGAAAACATGGGTAATCAAGCCATGAGGTAACCAAGGTAACCAGTCAAAATTATATTTTAATAACTTTAGTCATAAATCTGAAGCAAATGTGATGCAAACCATTTTATGACATACACAGGAATCCAAATTAGCCTAAGTACTCAAAGCAGTTGTCTAGTTTCACTAGAACATTAGCTTTTCTTATTTTTTAATTTAGATTAAGTTTTTTAATAGAATAAAAGACTACTCTAAAAAAAAAAAAATAAAGTGCAAAGAACGGAAATAACAGGAAAAAACCCTAAAGCTACGAAATATATGAATGATTTCAAACCTTCTTTTCAACAGATAATTACAATCTCCTTTTTAATGTTGTAAAAATCCCTTCAGCCTCTCACTTAACATCTCCTATAAATTCCTCTTTCAACACTATAGCCAAATTCTCCAAATAAAAGGCAATTTACATCATAAGTAAAGTCAAAAGAGTAGTAACTACCAGTAGTTCATCTGTCAGTCTGTAAATAACATCAAGATGCATATTTGACAAAAAAGAAATTTATCTTATGAACAACAACTACAAAAGCCCTTCTCAGTTTTCAGTAGGTAGCCCTAGTCTCAACAACAAAGACAAAATAAACCTCAAAAGACCTAAGGAAAAATTTTCTTTACAGTCCACAGTTTTCCAAAAAGATATCAGGGTAGGTCAGGGGTGGGATTTTACTGGTTCGGCCCAGTTCTATAGAACCGGTAGTTCAGAAGAGCGGCTGACACCGACCAGTTCTCTCCAAAGATCTTCTTTTCTTTGGTTGGTTGGGCCCACCTGCCCACCGGGGCTCTAGGCTTTCCTTTATCTTTACCTAAGTTGCTTTGTGCGGCACAGCTGAGTGCCACGCGTCAGCAGGAGATGTGGTTGCTTGCAGAAGTTGTTTTGCAAGTACTGCGCATGCGCATGCACGCGAAGCACATGCTCACCGAACCTGTTGCTATGCCAGTAGGATCCTATCCCTGGGGTAAGTGCCAATCAAATCTCAGGACAGCTGTCCTATAAGAAACATTTCTAAAATATATAGGGAAACTTGAGAATTCCCACTGCAGATGACTATATGCAACAGGCAAGCTCCACATACTCACCAAGTTCTCAGAAGTTTTCCTCAGGAAGTGAAGATTTGTGACTAGGTAGTAGTGGGCCAATATAACTGGTCTCTGTTAACTGAGACTAGAGTCAGCTGTCATGGTACTGATGGTTCCAGAGAATTTTTTGTTGTTTTTGCTGTTTTTGTTGTTGCTGTTTACATTTTGGAATTTTATTACTTGTTTTTAAGGGTTTTATACTATATTGTAACCTGCCAGGATTCTTTTATTTCCCCTGGAACATTGTACAGATGCTAAAAATGTCCTGCCCAATAATTATTAAGGATAGTATTTTAATTTAAAAAAAAAATCTCATATTAGAAAAGAAATACTATACATTGTGGTGTTAATCATGATTGTAAGCAGTCACCTTAGAATTAAGGCAGCACTGGCAACATAGCAAGTTCTTAAATTTTGAAACTTAAATAGGACGGTCTGGGAATCTAATCCTAAAAAAACAAGTTGCAGGTTTCTGTTTGGAACCAGGAGTCCTTACTTACTGTGCAACCTGCTGAAGCTCTCTTGGTCATAAATGGATGAAATCAATCCACAGCATGTCTACAGCAGGTAAAGAAAGCCAAGAAGCAGGCCTTCTGGGTCCCAGTGTTTCTCTGTGAAGGAGTTCAGCTGATTCTGCTCTGGGCAGAATTCAGTCAACAACAGCTGGGACTGCACAGCTGCAAAGAACTGTCACAGGCAGCTGGTCCCCAAGAGAGTGTTTTCATATAATAACCGTTAAAAGACAAATGGCCCCTGAATAATAATATGCACTCCATATGTTTACAGCAAAGACTCCTATTTGGTAAATTTATAGATTTCACCCTTCCTAGATTCTCTTCTTTCCAACTTTATTCAAAATATTATTTTTCTCTTCTCCTATCAGCCCATATTCTGTAAGGCAGAGATGGGGAACTATGGCCCCTTTATGACTTGTGAAACTTCAACTCCCAGAATTCCTGAGCCAGCATGTGTTGGAAGAAAAATCCAGGTCCAGTTTCAAGCTGGGAGAAAGGAAATAAAATGGAGGCTGATTGGAAAGAAAGATTCTGTTTATTGTGGGAGCAGAACCACCCACAGCGTGTGGTTCTGGGGCAGCTCAGCTGAACCAATTGATTGAACGAGTGGATGGATCTTTATTGGTTTCTGTTATGCTGCTGGGGTTTTTACAATATCTGAAATGCCTTTAGGGGTTGTGCAATGTAGTGAGCACTGTCTTTTGCGATTTCAATGGTGGTGGTTAATCCTATTATGCAGGGTGGGATTCTACCAGTTTGGAACGGTTCTTAAAGCCTTAAAGTTTGAAGACCCCTATCTTAAAAGGTCATGCCCTGTTCTTAGAATTTGGGTGGAGAAGAATGTAAATTTTAATCCCATCACTGGAGGTGAAAGATTTTTTTTTTTTTGAAAAGAATTTTATTGGTTTTCTACAAACAAACAAGACAAACAAAACATTAAAACATCGACTCTCTTATGTACATACAGTGTGTTGGTTGGTTCATCAGTTTAGTGCATTCATTTTGTAGTCTCAATTACAGTTATGTTACATAACAACTCATATTGTCAATCCAAATTTATACATCCTAATATCGCTATTAAAAAATCGTTTGACTATACTTTTAGTCATTCATGCTTTTTGAGATAACAATACTTTAAATAATTTATTCTATAACAAATCATATAATCATACCAAATCTATCCTAAAAACACTTTATAAATATAATGTCAAATAACAAAGGCGAAAGAAAAAATAAAGACATTCCTTGCTGTCTAACATTCTAAATATTCTATTATCGTACTTTGTCATCTAGCCATTGATAAAAAAGACCCCAAATTTCATAAAATTGTTTATCCTCTTGCTCTCTAATTTCAAATGTCAGTCTACTCATCTCAGCACATTCCAATATTTTCTTAATAATTTCTTCCTCTAATGGTATTTTCTCACTCTTCCAATTTTAGCAAATACAATCCTAGCTGCTGTTAATACATTGACAATCAGATATTTCAAGTCTTTACTGTATGTATCTGGTAAGATTCCCAATAAAAAGAACTCCGGTTTCAAATCTATATGTTTCTTTGTCATTTTTTCCAACCACATGCAAATTTTAGTCCAATATTTTTTAGCGTCCTCACAGGTCCACCACATATGGTAATATGAGCCAGGTATCTGATGACATTTCCAGCATTTTTCAGATTTGTTCTTAAACATTCTTGCTATTTTTGTCGGGGGAAAGTGCTACCTGTAAAACATCTTATACAAATTTTCTTTATATGCTGTTGACATTGTCATTTTATAATTTTGAGACCACAATTTTTGCCATTTCTCTAAATCAATCCCATATCCAAAATTCTTCCCCCAAACAATCATAGTTTCTTTAACTTGTTCTTCTTCTAATTTAATTCCCAGTAAATAACCATATAATTTTTTAATCACCTTCTCATCAGTACCCATCAAGATCTTATCTAGATCAGTCTGTTTATCATAGAATCCCTCCGTTTTAGAATCTTCATCACACCTTGAGTGTATTTGCACATATGAAATCCAATTTATCTTTATTCCTTGTTCCTCTAAGTTTTGAATCGATTTAAGTTCACCCTTTTCATCCAGTAGTTCCCCATATTTAACTGTTTGTTCCTTCTTATAAATTATAGGATAGGAAAATGCTTCAATAGTCGATAACCAAACTGGAATTTTCAAATAACATTGTCTTTTTATCTTTACCCAGTTTAACCACAAAGACTCCCGTATATAATGTCTTCTAAAGTAACCCTGTGTTTTAGTTCCCTTATACCATAAAAAAGCATGCCAACCCAACAGCAAATCATGACTTTCTAATGTCAACAATCTAGTCTTTCTTAATGTTATCCATTCCTTGACCCACATCAAACTTGCAGCTTGATAGTACAATTCCCAATTGGGCAGGCCAAAACCTCCTCTAATTCTAGCATCTTGCAAAAGCTTTAGCTTTAGTCTCGCTTTCTTACCTTGCCATATAAACTTCAACATAATTTTATTTAATTTTAGTACTAATGGTGAAAGATTTTTGTTTGTGAATAGGCTGGCCCAGTCTTTCTTTATGGGCACATTAAGAAAGACTGGGGCTGCTTTCTGCTTCTAAGAACGCGTTTCTCCATTTCTCCTTTGGGGAAACATAATATTCTGCCTCTTAATAGTCCCCCAAATATTACATTCTCAGGGGAGGGGGCTTCCCCACATGGCTGGTTCAGAAATTCTGGGAGTTGAAGTCTACAACTCTAATGAAAGATTCAGAGTTCCCCACTCCTTTAAGGTTTTGGTCCAGGAGGCCTTTAAGACCTTGGCCTCACATTCACTGGATGTTGGATGTTACTGGAATGTTTTGTCTGCTGGATTCACCATCTTCTTCCTTTTTTCTAGTTTTAGGGTTTTAAAACTGTGAAATTGTTTTTATCTTGCTTAGTGCATTGTGAGCCACACAGAGTTGCTCAGAATTGGGTGGCATCAAATTGAATAAATATATGTTTTTTTTAATATTTCAGCCCACTAAGATATGTACTTATCATTCATTCTCACTCCCATTAAGAAATCAACTAAAATCTAGCAAAGACATACATAAAATATACTATACAAGCTACAGTAGTTCCTCTTGTTGTCTGCTTCCATGTAATCCTAGCCTTCACAAAGTATTTGAACAAGCGGCTAGTTGCAGATCTGGCATCTCTTTCTGTAAGTCATTTCATAGATACAGAAGTACAATGAGACCTTTCCTCTCATGTAATTTACTGGCAGTGACATGTGTCTCTCTTCAAAAATGTTTATTCTCCTTATGCTTCATTGAAATAACTCCCTGGGATGATATAAAAAAGCAGACACTTGATTTCCTACAAGTACATATGCACATGCTATACCTAACTGCAAACCACACTTAAATGGGCCAAACAGAGCAAAATCAGTCCATGTTAATTTATACTTTAAAAAGCAACAAACTTAATATTTTTAACAGACAGCAGTAGCAAATCCACTTTTGCTGTCTAGCAATGCACTTGCGCTGCACAAATATTTTGAAATTTTGCTTGTAGTATTTATATTTTATATCTTGCAGTGCATTATACGTAAACGTGTAACATTAGGACAGTCATTAATTACAATAATATATATAGTCTGATTTTGTAGCACTTTTCTTTATGTGTGCGCACTTTTGTTATTTATGTATTTAAAATATTTATATGCTTCTGTTCATGCAAAACATCTCTGGAGGGGTTGCCCAACTGTACATTAGTTCATTCAGTATAATATATAAAAATGACAAATATGTTTGTGTGGCCTTTTAAAGTCTGAAATACGGGAAAAAATGATGGAGTAAATGATTTCATAAACAAATGTATTATGTTATGTGATATGTCAAATGTCAAGAGAGTCTGACTGAGTTATGTGATTTTTTAGAATGATATCAAATTAAGCAATCTCCAGTCCTATCCTTCATAAATTGAATGCTTGGCAACCGGCATTTATATACAGTGGTTCCAGCATCCTGGATACATGTCAACTGGGAAGTCAATGAGTGAACTAGAATTCATTTAATGACCATATGATTCACTTAACAACTGCAATGATTCGCTTAACTGTGGCAAAAAAGGGTCGTGAAATCAAATGCAATCCATTTAAAAACAGCTTTGTTTAGTAGTGGAAATTCTGTTCCCAATTGTCATCATAAATTGAGGATTACTGATAGTAGAAAGTGGTTTATAGCTTGCCATAAATATCTAGGAAGGACTAGCTGAAGTGTTGTCCAGTCTAGCAGAGGTAATCCCATGCTTTTAAAATACCCCAGTGGTTTGCATTTTAATTTTTCAACAGCCCTTACACTATGTTTGCCCATGCTGCTACTCTTCAGATATATTGGAACTACAAGCTCCAGGATTCAACATATTGTCAATGACTAGGGATTATGGTCCCAATAAAACTAAAAAGCATCAGTTGTAAGACTATTCCTTACAATTGAAGATTCTAAATGGCCCAATGCATTTTTAAAAAAACCAACATATACTCTGTTTCCCTCTCAAGTCCCTGTCCGCATTTTCTGCAAAAAATAAAAAATCATCTTTCTAACACCGCAAACACTTTTAAAGGCTGAGAAGGGCAGACTGTGTTTATTATGATCCATGCCCCCTGAAATAATTTAGTATCTGAAGCGGGTTAAATGAAGTATGAGTAAAGGTAGGTTTAGGGCAGAAAAAAGAAATGCTTTTTTACATAGCCTTTAAGGCAGGGGTTCCCAACCTGGGGTGCGAGATGATATTCCAGGGGGTGCGAGAAAAGTCCAGGTAAATAATAGGATATTGGCTATATATTGGCATTTTTATTTATTATTTATTTCAGGAGGTGTGAGGTTCGAGTGAAATTTCTTTAGGGGTGCGGGGCGAAAAAAAGGTTGGGAACCACTGCTTTTTTTTTTTTTTTTTTTTTTGTGTAATTTATTTCGAACATGTGCAGAATAACAATAATAATCAATACAACAACAGTAATAATAATAATAATCATAATAATGATAATAATAATACACAATAACATGTCCGAAAAGGAGTAGGATGAAGCATAAGCTTATTTAATCCTACCCCTTCTTCACTTCCCCATGAATTCAACTTATATCAATAGAATGCATAGTACAAAAATGATGATAATAATAATAATAATAATAATAATAATAATAAATAATTGAAGTACTAAACATATACATATATACAAAAAAACAAAAACAAATAAGCAGATAGAAAGTAAGTAACAAATATAATTAATAAAGAAATCCAGAATGTTCGACCCCTTCCTCTTCCCTGTACCCAGTGAAAACCATGTACCTGTATCGCTTTTTAAACTGGATCATGCTTGGACATTGCTTGAGCTCCACACCTAACTTGTTCCACAACCTCACTCCACAAACAGAAACACAAAAGCTTTTCAGTGTTGTACGTGCCCTCTGTTGTTTTAAATTGTGCTCCCCCCTCAAATTATAATTCCCTTCTCTGTTGAAAAACATTTTTTGTAAATTGCCAGGAAGTGCCTTACGTATCACTTTGAACATGAATTGAGCTGTTTGAAAATGAATAATGTCGGTGAGTTTTAATGTTCTGGATTTTACGAATAGTGGATTTGTATGATCTCTGTAACCGGCATTATGAATTATTCTTATGGCTCTTTTCTGTAATATGGATAATGAATTTATTGTACATTTATATGTGTTACCCCAGACCTCTGCACAGTAATGTAAATATGGTGAAATGAGTGAACAGTAAAGTATGTGGAGTGATTTGTGATCCAGAATGTGCTTTGCTTTGCTGAGAACTGAGATGCTTCTTGATAATTTGCTTTGGATATGTTTTATATGAGCTTTCCAGTTAATCCTATCATCTATTATTACCCCTAGAAACTTATTTTCGTACACCCTATCAATATCTACCCCATCTACCTGTATATGTGTGTGAATGTTTTTATTGCAGTTGCTAAATATCATGTATTTGGTTTTACTTAAATTTAATGATAATTTGTTCCTGTCAAACCATGTTTTTAATTTGCGTATTTCCTCAATGACTCTCCCCAGTAGTTTGTGCAATTCCTCCCCAGAACAAAAAATGCTTGTGTCATCTGCAAATAATATTAGTTTTAATACTTTAGAAACTTTGCATATATCATTTATATAAAGAATAAACAATTTAGGCCCCAACACTGACCCCTGGGGGACGCCACAAGCAATGTCCAAGCATGACGAAGAATATTCACCCACCTTCACAAATTGTTTCCTGTTGCTCAGATAACTTTTCACCCAGTGCAGTACTAACCCCCTGATCCCATACCTCTCAAGTTTATTAATTAAAATGTCATGATTTATTGTATCAAATGCTTTTTTCAGATCTATAAATATTCCAACTGAGTGTAATTTATGATCGATGGCATTGGTGATCTCTTCTATTGATTCTGTTAATGCTAGTGATGTTGAACTGTTTGATCTAAACCCATATTGACTATCGGAGAGTAATTTGTGTTTATTTATGAATTTATCTAGTCTGTTATTGAACAGTTTTTCTAGGATTTTGGAGAATTGTGGAAGCAAGGAAACAGGTCTGTAGTTTGTGAAGTGGTGTCTATCCCCAGTTTTATACAGCGGTACAACTTTAGCTATTTTCATACTGTTAGGAAATTTACCAGTCTGGAATGATAAGTTGCAGATGTACGTTAGTGGTTCTGAAATCCCCATAATGACCTTTTTTAAAACTTTCATATCAATTTCATTTAAATCCGTAGATGTTTTACCTTTGCATTTATTTACAATATCTATTATTTCCTTTCCTTCCACTGCTGTAAGGAACATTGAACTGGGATTCCTTTCTATAAGGTTGTCACTCCACTTCTTAGCTAAACATGCATCTGGGATTTCATCTGCCAGCTTTGGTCCAACATTTACAAAAAAACTATTAAAACTGTTGACAACATCATCCATATTATCAATTTTCATATTATTTTCAACAAAATATTGAGGGTAGCTCTGTTGCTTGGTACCATTTTTAATAATACTGTTTAATATGTCCCACATTCCTTTAATGTTATTTTTGTTATTAGATAATATTTTACTGTAATATTCCTTTCGACACACCCTTATAATATTAATTAACTTATTTTTATATTTTTTGTATTTATTTTCTGCTTCTTTCGTTCGTTTTTTAATGAACTCTCTATATAGTGTATTTTTCTTTTTACAGGCATTTTGTAATCCCTTTGTGAACCATGGTCGATCTTTGTACTTTTGATTTCTGTCATATTGTTTTATTGGACAATTTATATTATATAATGATGTAAACATTTTTATAAAAGTTTCATATGCACTATCAATGTCTTTTTTATTATATACATTCTCCCAATTTTGTGCCAATAAGTCATTCTTTAACATATTCATAGTTTCCTCTGACCTCACTCGCCTGTATTTTAGTTTCTTCTCTGGGTGATCTCTCAGCTGACTATTATTATAAATTGTAAAAACTGGTAGGTGGTCACTGATATCGTTGATTAGTAGTCCGCTTACTGTATTATTTTCAATGTCATTGGTGAATATGTTATCAATTAGAGTAGCACAGTGGGTGGTAATTCTGCTAGGTCTAGTGATTATTGGATGTAAACTCATGCTGTACATTGTGTTAATGAAATCATCGGTTATTTGGTGCTTATTTGGATTTAACAAGTCAATGTTAAAATCCCCACAGATGAAAACAACCTTTTGGTTAGTCTTCGAAAAAAATTCTCCAATCCATTCCTTAAATACCTCAACACTAGAGCCTGGTGCTCTGTATATGCAACTGATTATTACATTTTTACTTTTTTCATTATACATTTCAATTGTTATACATTCTAACAAGTTATCAATCACAATTGTCATATTTTCTACTACTTTGTAATTCAAGTTTTTGTTCACATACACAGCGACACCTCCTCCACTCTTATTCCTTCGGTTTGCACAGTGAAGTTCATATTGATCCAGTTCAAAATCCATTCCTTTAGCTGTATTGATCCATGTTTCTGATATTGCAATAATTTTGAATGGTTTTATAAACTGATTTAAATATTCCTTAATGTTATTAAAGTTTACATATAAACTCCTACTATTGAAATGTATTATTGATAGTTTGTTATCCATTTTAATGGTGTCGTTGTACTGTTCCTCTGTATAATAGCAGCAGTTGTTGTTGATATTAAAGAAAAAATGATTGTCCGGGTCTATGTCATGCTCCAGATCCAGTAGATCATGATCAGTGTGTTGAAATGTCTGAAGTTCCAGGTTACCATGATCTGCAATCCTTTGTGATAAGCTGTCCCTAGTTGGATATGAATGAGCCATATTGGTGTGTTGTGTGTACTGTCATACCTTCGAGTCCGGGATGATGCTCATTCATACCTGACCAGTTCCTCAATATTTCTGATGACCAGAACTTTGGCTTGCTCTGGTGTCCCGTTTAGTTTAATGAATATTTTACAGTTCGATGTCCATGTGTGCTGTATTTTCCCCTGCCTCTTCATCAGCCGCGCTTTTCTGGCGATATCGGCGTTTTGTTTGGTCAGATGCTCGTTGATGAATACGTTGGTTCCTTTCAGTTTCCTTCCTTGTTTTAACAGTGCAGTTTTCTGTTTTCTGTTGACAAACCTCATGATGATGGCTCGTTTGTCGCTGTCATCTCTCCGGGGCAGAGGGTGGCAGGCCTCGATGCAACTACGGTCCATTTCGATCCCTTTGGACTGGAGGAAAGCAGCCACCTGTTGCTCCACGGAGCTGCCATCCTGCTCACTGGGCTCCCCCCCGCTATCATCGGTCACCGCCCGGGCGTATGACCAGGGTTTAATCTGGAGCCCAGTCACGATCACGTCGTTGATCCTGGTGTACTGCTCCAGCTCCGCCACACGGCTCTCCAGGTGCGCCAGACTGCTTTAAGGAATAATAGTCACAATGTTCAATCCAAAATCATCTTGTTAAGTTGTCAGCCATATCGAACACAGTATGAGTAACTTCAGAATCACCTGGGGTGGCAAATATCAGATGTCTTTCCATTCAACACACCTGAATATAGAATTTTCAGTGTTTCTCAACCTCAGCAACTCAAGATATGTGGACTTTAACTTCCAGAATTCCCCAGCCTTCATGGGAGTTGGGGTCTACACATCTCCAAGTTGCTGAGGTTGAAAAATGCTGATATCTCTATTTTCCTTCTCCTTGATTTCCTGCTTCCTAGAGGGCACCTGACTGACTACGTTTGGAAAGCAAATACTTTTGGTACATGTTGGTCTCATCCAGCAAGGCAATTGTCAAGCACCGTATTTAATTCCAAACACATTGGTTCGCAGGATCCATCTTTCATATAAAGTGCCAGAGGAGGAAACCTAAAATAGATTTTTTTCCCTCTTGACAGTTATCAGTTGTTAAGTTTGGAGCATGGGTGCGAATAATGGAGACGAGCCGGTAGAAACAATGAACTTCAAACTCTTTATTTACATGGTGTGACAGCTCAAATTGGAGGGTTGCTGTAGCCTTCCTTATATAGGCAACTTATTAACTTTTCAACCAATAGCAATCCTGGAGCGCTAGCTCCGTTAACCAATGAGAATGGCCTGTTAATGGCCAATCAGATGCTCCTGAATGGACCAATCCGATCCTGCCATTAACAGCCAATCAGAAGTACAGGGCCAGAACCCTGCACTTGACTTCAAGCTCAAGATAACTTCATTTGGCATTATTCATTCACAACACCCCTTTCCCCCGGCTTCTGCCCACGGGGCGCGGTTACATAGTCCTTGAGGTAGGACGGTTGTTTTTTCAGTCTTTTTGATTTTCGCAAAGTGCCTGGCGGTTGGCTGCACTTCTGTTGAGGTAGATCGTTGTTTTACGGTAGGGGTGCCTCTGGTTCCGAGTTCGCGTTCCCGTCATCACCGATATCACTGGCCACTCCCTGAGGTGAACTCACTCTGGTCCCCGGTTCCTGTTCCTGCGTTTCAGTTCCGTTTTCAGTCCCTTCAAAAAGGTTTTCCTCTAGTTGCAATTTGTTTTCCTCTGTATCTCCCCCCCCCTCAGTTTGGTCATAAGGGAGTTCAGAATTGCGTGACGGTAGCTGCGATCATAGTTGATCTATGTGGCGCTTCCAAAGTCTATCGTCAGGGCACTGAACGAGGTATGATCTTGGGCTGGTTACGTGGATTACGGTCGCTTCTACCCACAGCGGATCGTCTGATAGGTTTTTAGCGAATACTAAATTGCCTACCTGGAAGGTACGGCATCGGCCGCTGGATCCGAGTGGCTTTTCTGGTTCGTAGGCTGGGTGTAACCGATCGAGGTGGGAGCAGAGCTTTCGTCCCATTAGCAGCTCGGCGGGAGTTTTGTTGGTGACGCTGTGAGGTGTGATGTGCTGTAGAAAAAGGATTTGGTTGATTTTCTCGTCGATGTTGTCGTAGTCTATCTTTTGTAGAGTCCTTTTGATGAATTGTACCATGCGCTCAGCCCTACCGTTGGCCGCAAGGTGCACAGGCGAAGTAAGCGCATGTCGGATACCGCGGTCAGCCAGGTACTGTTCAAAAGACAGCGCGGTAAATTGGGGCCCGTTGTCGGATACCAGAATGTCTGGTAATCCGTGGGTTGCAAACAGTCTTTCCAGTCTTTTGATGACCGCTTCGGTGGTCGTATTCCTCATTCAGTGAATCTCGAGCCAATTGGAGTAGGCGTCAACGGTTAGCAAAAACGTGTGGCCTTTGGTCAGCCCAGCAAAGTCCAGATGGATGCGGGACCAGGGTCCCCGCGGCATCTCCCATTCGGTTGGGGTTGCCTTTAGTGGAACGTTGCTTACTTCTTGGCATCTCTGGCAAGTTTTAACCCACGATTCGATTTGTCTGTCGATGCCTGGCCACCACGCGTAGCTTCGTGCGAGGCCCTTCATGCGCATGATGCTAGGGTGGCCATCGTGCAAGGTTCTTAGCAGTGCCTGTTGGAGTCATTCTGGGGTAACGACTCTATCGCCCCAGATGATACAGCCCTTCTGCGAGAACAACTCTGTTTGATGGCTTTTGAATAGTGCAAAGTCGTCTGGTACTTGGTCCAATGGCCATCCACGTTCCACCCATGTGAGGACTCGTGCTAAGATGGGGTCGCGTTTTGTTTCTCTCGCGATGTCACGGGCAGTTAATGGCAGCATATGGAGTGTCTCGATCTGCAATGTTGTCATCGTTGGTGCAGGATCATTGATGGTTTCAGGGAGCGGTGCACGGCTCAACACGTCGGCGTGGGGAGTGGCTTTACCGGGACAATATTGTAGCTGATAATTGTAGGCAGCCAAGAATTCTGACCAGCGGGTCATTCTGGGAGAAAGTATGTAGGGAGTTGACTTGTCCCCAGAGATGATCCCCAGCAATGGTTTGTAGTCAGTTACAATGGTAAAAGCCCGGCCGTATACATACTCATGGAATCTTTTAACAGCTGATACAATTACCAGAGCCTCTTTATCGATCTGGCTGTAATTTCGCTCGGTTTTTGAGAGTGTTTTTGAAAAGTAAGCAACAGGGGCTTCGCTACCATCAGGTAATACATGGCTCAAAATGGCGCCCACTCCAAAAGGCGATGCATCACATGTGATATTTAACGGCAAGGTCTCATTGTACTGCATTAGTACGGCGTCAGAAGTCAGTAGTTGTTTTACATTATGGAACGCCTGCTCTTCTCTGTGACCCCATACCCAAATTGCTTTTTTTTTTTTTTTAAACAAATTTTATTAATTTTACATAGAACAAAACATAAACAAAACTAAAAGATCTTTTCTGAAGGTTGTCTGATCCCGGGTTGAAACTCTTCATACAGACACAAATTCAAACATCATATTCACTTTATATATCCTTCCATATCTGATTATCATTTTCTTTTTTATATTATATATATAAACCATTTTTATCAATTTTATATAAACAATGCACAAGGCATAACAGCTTATAAGTTCTTTTCTAAGAAAAAATAATAAAAGAAGAAAACCAATAGAACATAACAATCCCAAATTATAGCATCAATACTTTGTCTATTTAACTTCATATCTTATCCCAACTTCTCCTTTTCATCCAAATTATTTCTTATTAATTAAATTTTTTTTTTGCCTTTTTTCAATATACAACATCCAAAAAAGAAAAAAAAAACATAACAAAACCTTTATATATCCTTTCATATCTTATTACCATTTTCAATAATATTCTTTGTCTGTTCTATTTCCAACTATCCATTCATCTTTTTTCTTTTATAATACTTCTCCTATACACCAATTGGAGTAACGTCTATAACTCATTACTCGAACTTAAAAGTACTTCATATAGCAATTTTTCTTGGGATTCTGTTTAAAAAATTCTAAAATTACACAATGAATTTTATACTCTAAATACACATATAAAAAACACAATCTTATGTACCCTCCAGAATCCCTCTTTTATCCTAAATTAAATTCACCCATTGTCTCTGAATAAACTTTTTTTCTTTAGATCTTGCTTCCCCCCATTGAGGCTTCTCCTCCCCCCCTTTCTCTCTTGCTTATTCTTCTCCTTGCCCTTTTTACCCCTTTGTCTTTCCTCCTCCCTTTTCTTACTCCCTTTTCTTTGCTTTCTAACCTTGCCTCCACCTTTCCGCTCATTTTTCTCTTCTTTGGTTGTTTTTATAATTCTTAAAATCCCCTTTTTCTTATCCTTTTTCTCCTCCTCCCCGGAAAGAACCCATTGTTCATCAAAGATGGCTTCTTCTTCCTCTTCTTCTTTGTCCCAGTCCTTCTGCTGCGTAGTCAACTTTTCATAAGTACATAACGCCATTTCTAAGAATTGAAACAAAGTGCCCAAAGTATCTTCTTTTTTATATTTTTGATATTCAGTCTTTAGTTCATCCACAAGCGATGCCATTATGAAAAAAGAAACTTTTCCCAAAACAACCACAAATATTTTTAATCAAGAATAATTCAAAAAAAAAATTCCAAAAATTAATACTTTTCTTCCTTCTCTTTCTCTTTCTGGGGTTAATGTTTAATCAAAGAGGTCCAATTACCACATACCTTTCTTTGGGATTCTAGGCAATCTCCTCCTTTTTCAGCTTCTGCTCCAATTTTTTTTCCTCTCCCTTCCCACTTGCAATATCAATTTTAAATAATCAGAAATCCATATCTCCAACAAGGGTTTTCCAAATTCTTAAGTTTTTCAATGTCCAAAAACCCTTTTGTCCCTTAGCTTCAACTCTCAAAACAATTCACTTTCAATGTCCAATATGTCCAAACATATCTGCTGTTTCCATGGGGTGGGAGAGTGAAGAAAAAAAAAAGTTCCCTTTAACAGCTTCTCCGCCGCTTTCGATCTTCTTAGGGATACAATGTATCCTCCAGCAATTCAAACAGCTCAGTTCCAACCAATTTTAAAGATGTTACTTGACCCGGCTCAGACAGCACTTTCACTTTTCTTACTTCCTCCAGCGCAATCTTACCTGGTTGCTGGCTTCTTCGTGGCGGCCATTGCTGACCGCCGCTCCACCGCCTTGGGAAAAAGGGGTTTTTCCAGAGGAGGAGGGGGTCTGCGACACCCCCAACCCCCTGTCCGACTCCCCTCTCTCTTCAGCTGTCCCTACAGGGCAGCCATATCCCCCTGACCCATCTGGATCGGGGGTACCTCGGCGGCTAGCACAGCAGGAATCGCGAGCTGTCGCGAATTCCTGCTGCCCCGAAGCCACGCGAAAACGGAAGCCCCCAAATTGCTTTTTTATCTAGTAGGCGATGTAAAGGTTCAGCGACAGTCGCCTTGTGTGGCAAGAATACATTATAGAAATTGATGAGGCCTAAGAACGCCTGGAGGTCGGCTTTGTTCCGGGGTCTCAATTTGCTCTCAATTTGCTCTCAATTGCTCTCAATTTTATTGCTCTCAATTTGCTATCGGTAGGGTGAATACCCTGACTGTCAATTAAGTACCCTAAAAATTCAACACGATCTGTACACAGTTTGCACTTATTTTTTTTCACTTTCAGGCCTGCTTCTTGGAATTTTGTAAAACCAGTCTTAAACGATCCCGTAAAATTTTTGGAGTGGGGGCAGCAATGAGTACATTGTCAAAGTAGGGGACAACGCCTTTGATCCCCTGCAATAGTCTCTCCATTAGGCTCTGAAAGATTCCTGGAGCTACACTGACTCCGAATTGAAGCCGCGTACACTTAAAGGCACCTCGGTGTGTTACGATAGTCTGTGCCTGTGCCGTTTTTTCGTCAACCGGCAGTTGCTGATAAGCCTGAGCTAAGTCTAGTTTAGCGAAGACTTTTCCGCCCCCCAGGGAATGGAGGAGGTGTTGCACCACCGGCACCGGATATGGATTTTGTTGCAGGGCGTGGTTTAGGGTGGCTCGATAGTCCTCACAAATTCTAATGGAGACATCCAGCTTAATTGGGGTCACGATTGGTGTTTCCCATGGGAAGTGGTTGGTTGGCTTTAAAACTCCCTGGGCTATCAACTTATCAAGCTGTTCGTCGATTTTTGGCTTTAGAGCGAACGGGACTCGACGAGGCTTAAGGCGGATGGGAGCTATCTTTGCTTTAAGGCTAAAGGATATCGGGGTCCCCTTGTACTCGCCTAGCTTTTCCGTGAAGACGTCCCTGAATTCGTGGGCGAGGTCTTCTTTTCAGTCACTGCCGCCGATTCGGTTAATGCCAGCCACTTCAATGCCGAGTGGTGTGAACCATTGCAGGCCTAACAGGCCAGGCCGATCCTTGTTGATCACCGTCAGGGGTAAGTACGCTGTGCGGTTCTTGAATGCAACCCAGACTCTACTGGATCCTACAACTGGAATCTGGTTCCCCTGGTAGTCCTTTAACACGAGCCGTTGGAATTGAAGGTCTTGGCGCGGGATAGTGGGGATGAGTTGCTTGAGGGTCTTCCAGGAGACCATTGACAGAGATGACCCCGAGTCAACTTCCATTTGGCAAGGTTGATTTTCGATGTCCACTTTGACCTGAATTTTCTTAGCATCTAGTGAAGAGGTGTGGCCGATAGTGAGTGTTTGGTGGGCCTCTTCCCGTCTCGTTAGGCGATTCACGGGTCAGTTTCTGTAGGAGTGGTTTGCTGGTTCTCGCCTTACAGGGTGATTCCCTGTTGATTGGTGGAGATTGGTACCCTTCGCGGTCTGGCTGGGTCCGAGGAGACTTCTGCAGACCCATCCGATGTGGCCTCGTTTCCCGCACTCGTGGCAGAGCGTGTCGCGGAATTTGCAATCGGAGCGGTAATGGTTGGCACCGCAGCCAGCGCACGGTTGCTGGGACTTCGGGTAACGGTCCCGATCGGACCACAGGCGATGGACCTCTTCTTCATCGCTGTCTGACAACGAAGAGAGGTCCTCATGGTGGGTCATCTGCAGCTGCCCTTCTGCCTTAGGTGAAACTTCACTGGCCGGTTGGTGTGCTGGAGCGCGATTTCGGCATAGTTGGGCAGCTGACTTCTTGGTCACCTCCGCTGCTGTAGCTTCAGCTATGGCGTCTTTTAGGGTGATGTCGCCCTTTGCCATTATTTTGCTCTGTACGTTTAGAGCGTCTAACCCGAGAACTACTCAGTCTCTCAAAGCCTCCTCTAGGTCACTGAAATCGCAAAGGCCTCCCAAGTTCCGGAGGTCTGCAACAAAATCGGCAACGCTTTCTCCTTTCCGCTGGTTTCTTTGATAGAACTCATGTCGTCTTACGAGCGTTGGAACAGTCGGTGCGAAGTGGGCCCTTAGTAGCGGTTCGAGGACGTCCCAGTCCATGGCCTTCACTTCAGCCAGTTTCGCTAATGCCTTAGCCATTTGGAAATACCGTCGGGCCGCAGTGCGTTAGGAATACCACCTGTTTCTTCCCAGTTGTGGCATCCTTCAGATTATTCGTTTCCAAAAACATTTGGAAACGGTCCATGTAGGACTCCCAGTCCTCTTGAGCTGGATCGAACGGAGTGGGTGGTACTGCGCTGCCGGACATGGTTCCGCCGTTGTGCGCTTCAGCCACGTGCTTAGTTGTCTTCGTCGTTGGATCTGATGTCATCCAATCCCACCTTCGTCGCCAGTGTTAAGTCTGGAGCATGGGTGCGAATAATGGAGACGAGCCGGTAGAAACAGTGAACTTCAAACTCTTTATTTACATGGTGTGACAGCTCAAACTGGAGGGCTGCTATAGCCTTCCTTATATAGGCAATTTATTAACTATTCAACCAATAGCAATCCTGGAGCACTAGCTCCGTTAACCAATGAGAATGGCCTGTTAATGGCCAATCAGATGCTCCTGAACGGACCAATCCGATCCTGCCATTAACAGCCAATCAGAAGTGCAGGGCCAGAACCCTGCACTTGACTTCAAGCTCAAGATAACTTTATTTGGCATTATTCATTCACAACATCAGTATTTTCTTTTTCCCTCTCCTCCCTGCTTGGGCATCACAAGTGTCTAGTTCTATCCGACTTCCAATAGAAACTCTTGTCAAAACCTGGCAGCTGGTGCCCTGGAGAATCAAGCTAACCCTTGCAAGGTTCCTCTTGACCACTTGTAATATTTATTCTGCAGAATCACTCAGAGTCTAGCTGCCAGGGCCAATCAGGCCAGCGAGGGGGGCAGTCCCCCTTCTTAAAAAGCTCCCGTTCCCATCGCTTCCCCGTTGGGCAGATTATGCGGA
Organism: Hydrophis major; assembly: GCA_033807585.1. NCBI lineage: Eukaryota > Metazoa > Chordata > Lepidosauria > Squamata > Elapidae > Hydrophis > Hydrophis major. The sequence continues at coordinate 184,571,415 of CM066328.1, forward strand.
TTCTTTCTGCCTCTTCATTAGATCACACCTCATTGTTCTGCATCCCACTGTATGTATAAATAGCCTTGCTTCTCTTTCACCAGCGAAGGGAATCTTCCTACCCACAACACGACAGGGGTATCCCTCCACCCTTTTCTTGCCTGCACACTGAATTTCCCCCTCCTTCCTCCCTCACTGCAGTGGTACAGCTACTTTTTCCATCCCTTAACTGCTGGGAGCTTCACTTACAGCATGCAGATACTCGAGGTCGGGGTAAACCACGATGCTTTGCATGATAAAGACTTTCTTAAAAACTGCTAATTTGCTTAATATGCTGTAGCAGCTATTGGGGAGGGGGAAAGCCCGCCCACCCCTTGCATTCCTCCTTCTCCCCACACTGTTCATCTAGCTGCCAGGTCACAATTCCCTGCTGCAGCTTCCAGGACCAGTTGCTAGGCAACCTTCCCCACTCCCTTTGCTGTGCAGCATGACTGCTACTGGGACCCTTTTACAGAGCGCAGGCAGAAAAACATGGTTCCCCTACTTATATGAAGGAGTAGGCCACCTTAATTTTATCTCTTCTCCAGCCCCTTTCATTCCAGACATCCTTTCTTTAATTTGCTAGTCTGTTGCCTCCGTTTATGATGAGTTTTTTTTTTTAATTCTCCAGATGGAGAGGCAAGCTCAGTGGAAGAAAATGTGATAAAAAGCATTTCTTCCTGCTCAGGTTATTGATGTGCAGTGTCTGCTCTATGATCTGTTCTGCCTTCTTGTAATATCTGATAGGATTGTTTTCCCTTTAAGATCCATTTCAGTTTCATTTGCAAAAAAAAATGTACTCCTTAACTTACATATTTGCTTAATTTTCCGAATGAGATGTTTCCAGACAGATTTTAGATCGATGCCCCACCCTTTCTCCAATTATATAAAGGCAAAAACTTTGTAGGACAGGAGAAGCTGAGAGGGAGCATTTGCCTCACAATCCTAGTGAGGTTTATATGGCTAAATGGCAGCTTGGGTTTAGTTTTGGCTTGAGATTTATTCTAATGCTCCTGTAATGTAATAGCAAACACCAGTTAGCACAGGGTCAGTTTATTGTGCCACTGGGATTCTCCAAGTTTGATTTTTGAGTTGCGCACATTTTCATTATCCTTCCCAGTGATCATGGTATCAATGGAGCATTTCTGAGGGATTCTTGGCAGGATTCTTCTGCTTTATTGGTTTGGTGTGTGCTTAGGTGCCATCCTATCCAAGTATGCACAGTAAGCAGGCAAAGCAGAAACTAATTTTTCAAAGCTCCTGTGCTGAAGGTGTTATGTAGCAGAATAATGAGATATCTGCATCTCCAAAACCAAGCTTAGATAATGGTAATATGCTAGGAGCCTATTTTGTGAGGATTATTTATGAATCAATTCTGCAGTGAAAAAGCACTCCACAGATATTTAAACTCTTTCAGGGCCCGAGAGATCTTGACTCACGCAGTTACATAATGAAAAAGGTTAATAATAATATTTGTAGCAATTCTTATGAATGTTATTAATGTATGAATCTTCTGCAGTTAATTTTCCTCTGACCACACTCTTCTGCCCTATCCCCATGTACATATTTGTATGTATATATTCATAAATCACAGCAACACTTCATACTGCTGATGAAGCAAGCAGAAGTTGCACAAAAGTAAACCTTAATACATTTATGTGTTTAAAGTGCCATAAAACTCACTGATGCTTCTTTGGCAAGTAGATTAATAGAGGCTTTCCCCCTGTAAGCAGTAGATTTATTTAAACCACTACAGTAAGCAAGGTAAGGGATACCTGGAGCAACAGTGGCCTATGAATAAGAAAAGCTTGTAAAGTTAAGTCTTATTGGTATTTTATATAATTTATCTATTGTGGTTGATATTTGTATTTAATTTATAGAATGCACTGTCTTAAGGTGTGACAATACTCTACAACAATCAAAACTTCGACTTAGTGGCAATATATTAAGTCTCAAGTGCAAAAGATAGGCTGTAAGGATGAGATGATAGAGGATTTCTGATACAGTAGTACTTTTGTAGTCCTTGTCTTGCATAATTATTCAAAGTTATGATGCTACTGAAAAAAGTGACTTATAACCAGCTTCACACTTATCACCATCTCAATGTTCCCCATGGTTACATGATGAAACTTTGAGTACTTGGCAATTGGTATGTATTTCCAATGGTTACAGCACTCTGGGATCACATAATTATAATTTCCAATCTTCCCAGGGGAATTCCAACAAAGTCAATGAGGAAAGCTGGATTTACTTAACAACTCTGTGATTCTCTTAATGACTACAGTATTCACTTAGCAATTATAGCAAAAAAAAGGTCTTAAAATTGGGTGCAATTCACTTAACAACTGCATCATTTAATTATGGGAGTTCCAGTCCCAATTGTAGTTGTAAGTTGAAGACTAACTCTATTGGGGCAGGATTCTGGTCATTATGTCCATACTGATAAACCTAGATAGTAACTCTAGGAATTAAACTATGGCATTTGATTTTTCACTGACTTATATTCATGTTCCCATATCCAACTCAAGGATAAGTTGCTTTTTCTAGGCTACAATCAAAAAAGAGCTGGACAAAATTGTTCTGTAATTCAGCATAGTTTTGACCACATTTCTACACTAGCCATCTTGCCTAAGTGACTCTGGGTGGTTTACAATAAAAAGATAAAAAGTGGTATAAAAGCATAAATACAACAAAGTTAAAAGAGAGTTAAGAACAAAGTTAAAATTAAGATACTAATAAGTTAAGAAAAGCTAAGGAAGCACCCTCACCTTACCAGGCGCCCACAAAGCTGCATATCACTCTTCAACCCCATGCCAATTGGCCAAGCCAGGTCTTAATACTCTTTCAGAAGGCCAGAGGAGTGGGGGCTCTGTCTCACTTCTGGGGATAAGATATTCCAAAGGGCAGGAGAAACAATGAAAAAGCTTATTCTTTAACTAACGAGATTTGCAACATACCCTCCCTGCTTGACCAGGTAAGAAGGGATGATGTGTTTGGGATAAGACAATTCATCAGGTAGGCTAGTCCCATGCCATGAAGAGCTTTAAAGGTGAGAACCAACACCTCAAATTGAATTCAGAAACAAGCTGGCACCCAATCCATCTTACATAGCAAAGGGGTTTCTTGAGTTTATTTCATGTAGATTTACCTTTAATCAATATTGTGTTATGTCATTATTTATTCAATTTGTATGGCTGTCCATCTTACCAAGTAACTCTGGGTGCCAAACAACATTTTAAAAAATGAAAGCAATTACAATAATACAACATACACAACAGCTGAGAATAAATCACACATAATTATTAAATGAAAAGAGAAACCAATTCCTATGGACAGTCAGATTCCCAGATATGGGCACAGAACCAAGTCTTTAGGGTCATACAAAAGGTCATCATTGCTGGAGCCATCCTGACCTCCAGAGGCTGAACATTCTATAAGGCAAGTGCTTCATCAGAAAAGCTATCTCTTCTAGATGTCACCAACAGGCATTCTTTGGCCAATGGAATTTGAAACATGCAGATCCCAGGTAGAAACTGGAAGAGATGTAATTGTTAATTGTAATGATAAACATAAACTTGAGTCAAGCTTAATTTGAAATGGCCTGAGTTGACAAAGACATCCAAGAATTTTGCCGTTGATTTTTTCCAAGATACCTTAGTACTTTTGCTTTGTCTGTTGCCTCCAGCTCTGGCATTTACTTTTGGTTTCTGGCCAAGTGCTAACTGGATCCAAGCTTGTTCAGTTTCCAAGCTCAGACCAAACCAGACAGACACATCTACCTGCAAGAACCAAAATTAAAATTTTATTTATAACCTCTGCCATTTAGATGAAAAAAAGTATTTTAAGTTATGGGTGGAGGTAAATAGCCATTTTGGCAATATAGTACAAGTAGTCCTCAAATTACAACAGTTCATTTAGTGACAGAAGTAACAATGGCACTGAAAAAAGTGACATGACTGTTTTTCACACTAACAACCATTGCAGCATCCCCATGGTCATATGATCAAAATTCAGATGCTTGGCAACTGACTCATATTTATGACAGTTGCAGTGTCCCAAGATCATGTGATTGCCTTTTGAGACCTTCTGATAAGTAACGCCAGACTCACATGTTACTAACTGTTACTAACAACTGCAGTGATTCACTTAACAACTGTGGCAAGAAAAGTCATAAAATGGGGTGAAATTCACTTAACAAATGTCTCACTTAGCTACAGAAATGTTGGGCTCAATTGACATTGTGAATTGAAGAACTACCTGTATGAGATTCATTTATTTTGTGACATTTTTCAAACTTGATAATGATGAAATTGGTTATCATATAATGGGTACATATATGGGGGAGTAGGCACAAATACACATTTGAACTCATGAAGATATTTTAGCAAGCCAAAGATTCTGATCTGTTTTCTGGTAATGTGACATCTGGGTACATTGTAACCAGGATTCAGTCATACCACAAGAAGCCATCATTTTGAGTAGCAGATTGTTCCACAAGAGATAGATTTGGATACTGTGGAAGAAAACAATACTCTCTCCCTTGCCTTACTAGCCCTCTGTAACATCTCACTTGGAATTCCAGCACCATTAGTACTAAACATTTGTTCCTCAGCATTTTTAGCAATGCTGGATGAGTAATTCCATCTGGAGCTGCTGTGGTTTAAAATTCTCAGGTGGCACAGCACAAAGATCACCAGACAGGATTCAGCAATGATTTTTTTTTCCACACTGCAGCTCCTAAATTAGATGGCTGCAAGCAAATCTAAGTAGGTGGGCAAAGAACAAGAACTAACCAGCAAAATTTAGCAAGATTTACTCTGCTCGGGGAAAAAAATTCTTTGTTCCACATTTGGCTACTGATTCCACACAGGATATTTTTTGTTAACTTGCACATTCAAAATATATTTCCAGTGCAGCTTGCACTTCTTCCAAATATCCCCCTTTTAAGAACAAAGCGCTATGTTTTGTGATGTTTTTCAGCAACCACTGCAGATCACTCAGATTACTCTAGAATACAGTTTATGGCATCAATGAGCAACAATTCAATATTGCTTTGTCATCCATTGCTTTCTATTGGGTATTCAAAGTAGACATGCTATTTTTAAAACACTGTTAATGTCTCTGTGCTCTGAGATTCAACATCTTGCAAGTAGAAATGCACAATTAGAAATACAGATAGCCCTCAACTTATGGCCACAACTGAATCCAAAATTTCTGTTGCTAAGTGCGACAGTTAAGTGAGTTTTGCTACATTTTACCACCTTTCTTCCCACAGTTGCAAAGTGAATCACTGCACTTGCACGGTTGTTAAGTGAATCTGGCTTCCCCATTGTCTTTGCTTGTCAGACAGTTGCAAAAACTGATCACATGACCCTGAGACACTGTGGCTATCATAAATATGAGTCAGTTTCCAAGCATTTGAATTTTGATCAATGACCATGTGAGGCTGCAATGGTTGTAAGTATGAAAAATAGTCATGTCACTTTTTTCAGTTATGTTGTAACTTTGAAAGGTCACTAAATGAACCGTTGTGAGTCAAGGTATACTGCTTTTGATTTTTAACCTAAAGGTACGATAGGGTAGTGTGCTACTCTTGCTGAAAGATTTCTTAGAATATTTCCCCTGCAGCTAAAATGCAATCAGTATGCATTGAAAGTGATTCTGTGAAGAGACCACCTTTTCCACTCTTGTTTTGACTTACCATATCCTAATGACTTCATTTTTTGTGTTTTTATCAAATAAACTACAAGCAAAAATTTAGCAGGTGCACCTTAACCAGTAATATGAAAAGGTTGCACATACTGAATGTGTTTTTTTTCCCCAAACCCCAAAAACTTTAACCTTAGACTGTCTACTATTGACCTCACCCCTTTCCTAAGCGGCCTGTAGGGGGCGTGCATAAGCGCACCAACGTGCCTACGGTCCCTGTCCTATTGTTTCTTTTATTTTTCTTATATGTATCCATGTATTCATAACTATGTTTTTACTTATACCTATTATCTTGTAAGCAATTGACAAATAAAAATCAAATAAAAATATATCCTTCATCAGAAATTGCAACTGTTTTTTTTTTAATTGGTTTTTAAAAAACAAACATAAACAAACAAAACATAAAAACATCAAGCTATCTTCTATATGTGTACATACAGTGTGCTGGTTGGTTTACAAATAGTTTTGTGCTTCCATTTTATAGTCTTCAATTATAATTACATTGTATATAATCTCGTATTTTCAATCAAATATTAAATACATTAATATCATTATTAATCAATCATTTGACTTTTATTTATAGTTTTATTCATTCATTTTTTACAAAATGATCATATTTTACTTAATTTGTTTTATGTCAATTCATATTATCATCCCAGATCTATCCTAGAATCATTTTGTAGATATAATAAAAAAAGAATACATCTTGAAATATTTATTATTCATATTTCATTACTATATTTTATTGTCTAACCATTGATAGAATAGATCCCAAATTTTATAAAATTGTTTATCCTCTTGTTCTCTAATTTCAAATGTAAATCTACTCATTTCAGCACATTCCAATATTTTCTTAATGATTTCCTCCTGTGATGGTATTTTCTCATTTTTCCAGTTTTTAGCAAATACAATCCTAGCCGCTGTTAATATATTTACAATCAGGTATTTCAAGTCTTTACTATATATCCTTGAATGTATTTGCGCATATGAAAACCAATTCATCTTTATAAATCGTTCCTCTAGTTTTTGTATAGATTTAAGTTCACCCTTTTCATTCAATATTTCAGCATATCTAACTGTTTGTTCCTTTTTGTATATTATAGGATAAGAAAATGCTTCAATAGTCGATAGCCAGACTAGAATTTTCAAATAACATTGTCTTTTAATCTTCTCCCAGTTTACCCACAGAGACTCCCGTATATAATGTCTTCTAAAGTACCTCTGTGTTTTAGTTCCTTTATACCATAAAAAAGCATGCCACCCCAACAACAGATCATGACGTTCTAATGTCAACAATCTAGCATTTCTTAGTGTTATCCATTCCTTAACCCACATCAAATTTGTAGCTTGGTAATACAACTCCCAATTAGGCAAACCAAATCCTCCTCTAATTCTAGCATCTTGCAAAAGTTTTAACTTTATTCTCTCTTTCTTACCTTGCCATATATATTTCAACACAATTTTATTTAAATCTTCAAAATAGTCTTTCCCAAGCCTAATTGGAACTGTTTGAAACAAATATAAAATTCTGGGTAATATATTCATCTTGGTTGTTGAGATTCTCCCTATTAATGACAGTTGTAAATTTTCCCATTTTGCCAAATCTAGCGCTATCTGCTGTTTAAGTTTGATATAATTATTCTCTTTTAGTGTACTGCATCTTGCTGTCAAGTGTATCCCCAAATACTTGGCTTTTTTCGTGACCTGAATTTTCAATAGGTCTGCCAGTTCTTCCTTTTGTCTTGATAGCATATTCTTTGTCAAGATCTTTGTCTTATCTTTATTTATTTTCAAACCAGCTGCCTTTCCATATGTCTCTATCTTTTCTATCAATTTTGATGCTGTTTCAAGTGGGTCTTCTAAGATAAAAACCAGATCATCTGCAAATGCTTGCAACTTAAATTCTTCCTTTTTAATTTACATCCCTTTTATATTCTTTTCATCTCAAATATTTCTATTTAGCACTTCCAAAGTTAACACAAACAACAGAAGTGATAGTGGGCACCCTTGTCTTGTTCCTTTTCTTATATTGATAGAATCTGTCAGTTCTCCTTCTATCATTGCCTTTGCCATTTGCTTATGATATATAGCTTCTATTGCTTGAATAAATTTTCTAGCAAAGCCCATCTGTTCCAGCAGTAACAACATGAATCGCCAATTCATATTATCAAATGCCTTCTGTGCATCTAGAAATATCAGAGCCATTTGTTTTTCAGGATGCGCCTCGTAGTATTCCAAAGTGTCCAAGATTACTCTCATATTGTCTTAAATTGTCTCTTTGGCAGAAATCCATTTTGATCAGGATGGATAAAATTATTTAAGTATTTTTTAAGTCTTTCTGCCAATATTGAAGCAAAGATTTTATAATTTGCGTTTAATAGAGAAATAGGTCTATAGTTCTTGATTTGTAATGGATTGGTCTTCTTTTGGAATAAGTGTGATATAAGCTTCTGACCATGATCTTGGTATCCTCTTCTTTAACATAACTTCATTCATAACTTCTAGCAATGGAAGATTCAATGATTCTTGTAATGTTTTGTAAAATTCTACAGGAATTCCATCTGGGCCTGATGCCTTTCCATTATTTTACTTCTTAAGTGCTTCAGTTAACTCCATCATCATTATATTGCTTTCTAACATTGTTTCAGTCTCTTTAGGTATTTGGGGTAAATTAGCATTCTGTAAATACTGTTTAACTCTTTCCTCATCAATATTCTCTTGTGTTTATAGTTTCCCATAATAGTCTCAAATGATTTCCTTCTTCTTTTTACTGCCATAGCAAACTTGGCCTTGATCATCTATTAATTGCAATATTTTCCTTGATTCTTTCTCCTTTCTCAATTTATATGCTAACCATCTACCTGGTTTATTTGCATCTTCAAAGTAGTTTTGTTTAGCCCCTCTAATTTTTTGTGCTAATTCTTCAAACATTTTATGTTTGGTTGTATCCATTTTTAACTTAATGTCCTTTTTTGTGGCATTTTCTGTAGCTCTTTTTCAACTCCTTTATACTCATTTTCTGGTATCTTAGAGGCTAATCTTTTCATGGTATTTCTTTTCCTTGTATAGTCTATTATCAAGCCTCTGGCATATGCCTTCATTGTATCCCATACATTCTGAATTGATGTATCTTCTTTTTTGTTTTCTCTAAAGAAAAAGGCCAGTTCTTTCTCCATCCACTGTGTGAAGTCTTTTTCCTTTAAAATAGTATTATTTAACGTCCATCTAGATCTTCTCCTTTGTCCTTTCCATTTAATGGTCATTGGATTGTGATCTGCCCAAGTACTTGTTTCAATATTTATTTCTTGAATATTAGTTAACAATTCTGTTGACATCCATATCATATCTATTCTGGACCATGATAAGTGTTTGAGTAGAAGGTGTATTGTTTAGTTTTAGCATTTCTTTCTCTCCATGTATCTTTTAAGTTTATTTCATCTACCATTTTAAAAAAAGATTTAGGGAGAGTCTTTCTATTTTGCTTTATTGTTTTCTGTGCTGTATAGTCCAACTTATTGTCTACAATTCCATTAAAATCTCCCATCATAACTATATTAACATAGTCCACTTCAATTATTTTCATATGTAATTTTTTATAGAATTCTTCTTGATTATTGTTCGGGGCATAAATTGCAATTTGGAGTGTTTTTGTATTATTGTCCATTATTTCTGCCATTAATATTCTTCCGTCGTCATCAGTATAAATCAATTTCTCTGAGATGGTCTCTTTAATATATAAAACCACTCCTCTTTGCTTACATTGTGTCAAGATAGTAAATATTTTCCCTAATTTTGGCTGTATCAACAATTGTTCATATTGCTTTTTAATATGTACTTCTTGTAGGCAGATTATATCAAATTTTAATTTCTCTAAGTTATGAAGGGTTTTCCTTCTTTTAACGAAATTCCAACCTGCAGTGTATCAGCTAAATTAGAGGTAGTGATAAGCTGACAAATTTCCTTGCCTATCTATTAAAAAGTTGCATGCATATGCACTGGGACAAAATGAGGGGGAATCCATATATATAAGCCCATGGATGGGGAAGACTTGTATGTAAATAATTATTTTTTTTAAAAATTAACCCCATTCCTAAGACACACACCACAAAGTATTTCCTTATGTTACCTACTCTGAACACTAGTAATATATTCCTCTTCAACTTATACCAAAAAGGCACATGCGAGAGAATAAGATGTAAATTACATATACCCTAGGTCAAACTTACAGCCTGTGGGCCAGATGCATCACATGCTGGCCACCCCCATTTCCGTTTTAGCGAAGGGGAAAAAAGTTGTGATATGTCACATGACAACAACGTATCATTGCTAGTTTGACCCTAGGTTATACATTCCTCATATTCTCCTAAGTACCCTTGCAGATGTTATTTTCTTCTTTCAATTCATATAGCTAGATGTTGCAGAATCTATAGCAAAATTATTCTCACATCTCTCAATACAGCCATTGTGCAAGCTGTGCAACTTCTGAGTTCCCATGGTAAAATACATCTTTAAGGCCTCATAGAAAGTCAGCAGGGTAAGGGCCAATCTGATCTCCAGAGGGTTGTTATTCCATAAGATGGAAGACACAACAGAAATGGGTCTCTTGCTTGGCCCCATCATACAACATTCCGCAGCTGGCAGGACCTGGAACATGCCAAATGCACTACAGGAATTTCAGTGAATTCATTGGAAGTCACTGTGGTCTTCCTGCAGTTCAAAGCAGAAATGGGAAATCTTTTGTTGCAAGGTCCTGTGGAAGAGGCATTGCATATACACAGATATCCATTTGGAGAAAATGGTCAAGCAGACTGCAAAAAGCATTTGAGTGCTTTTTATATATTTTGGTACTGTAAGGCACTTTAAGGTTTACACATTAGTGAACAGCTGTATTTTAAAACAGGTACAGTTATGGATTTGGGTGTAGCATTTAAAGCACACCAAGGGTTTTATTGATTTCCCATCAAAGATTTAATGTCAAATAGTTTTGGTTAATGGGAAAAACATTTAGGACATTCAAATAATGATACTTAATGTACTTAATGTATCAGTGTCAAACAGTGTCAAACAATATTTTAAATATTGTTTTCAAGATACATTTGCCTGTCACACAATTGATTCTTCATTTGGTTTTCTACCAGAATCCAATGAAGACATAGCAATTGTCAGTCCATGAAGCCTGGTATCTATTTTCACCTGGCCCCTCACTTCTCCATATCATAGGAGACAGGGTTTGGACAGAAATCAAATCAAATCAACCTTTATTGTCAGAGTACAATGTGTGTACAATAAAATTGGCTGAACCTTCCTTCATGCACCCTCCCCCAACACAGTGAAGACAGAAAGTCCCTAACCAAGTGAATCCTACTAACAAACACACAATCTTGTTACACCATGTGAACTTATTGCTCAATGTGCTACAAGTCTATCATAGTATGTTGACATAAAGTTATTTTCCATTCAGGAGTCTGACAGCCCATGGATAGAAACTATTCTTCAGCCTGTTGGTGCAGCTGGCTATGCTTCTATATCTCCTACCCAATGGTAGGAAAGTGAAGAAGTACTGACCAGGGTGTGAGTCATCCCTAATGTTCCAGATTCAAATTCAGTGTGAAAAGAATTGGACTATTTCTGAGATACAAAGCTGCTCTTGTTCCTTAATATTCAGAGTTTTCATTGTTGGACTTTGTTGTTTGTGCTTCTGGCAAATGAGAACAGAATACAGGTAATTCTGGACTTACGACCATAATTTCTGTTGCTGAGCAAAACATTTGTTAAGTGAATTTTGACTTGTTTTACCACCTATTTTGCCACAGTTGTTAAGTGAATCACTGCAGTTGTTAAGTTAATGACACAGTTGTTAAGTAAATCTGGCTTCCCCATTGACTTGGGTTGCCAGAATGTCATGAAAGGTGATCACGTGACCCAAGGGCAACGCAACTGTCGTAAATATGAACCAGCTGCCAAGCGTCTAAATTTTGTTGACATGACCATGAGCAGCAGTCGTAAGTCTGAAAAATGGTTATAGCTGACTTTTTTTCAGTGCTGTTGTAACTTTGAATGGTCACTAAATGAACTGTTGTAAATCAAGGAATACTGTGGAAAATAAAGTCGGTTCTCATTGATAGGAATACACGACAAATCTACGTTTTGAGTTGTCATGCAGGATCAGTCATATGATAGTGATTTATGCAAGCTGAACACTATAAGGGCTTCCAAGAAATCTCTTGTTTCCTTGGGTAGGAAAATGCCATTTCAAGGCAGTAAATAAGGCAGGAAGACGAGTGCTAGGATTTTCAGCTCCACTCCTCTGCTAGCCACTTTGAGTTCAGTTAGTCCTACCCACATATCTGGAATAGATTAGGAAACAGTCAAAGAAGCCAAGATCAATTTCTGTTTTAAAATGGATTTTGAAGAGTTGAGAGACTAGTTATCTTAAGGAATTCTTTGTAATAAAAAGTAAATAAAATAAAAATATATAATAAAAATACATTTTGGCAATATTTATTGATTTAGCATATGGCATATCATACATGGACGAGCAATATTTCACCTAGATTAATAAAACACAATAAAATGTAAATGTTAAAAAGATCTGTGTTCAAATAGCAATGTCTAGGTCATGAAGTGCAGCATCGTTTGTAATGAAAAAAATCAGATACTGGACACCCTCAGCTACATGCCCTCAGCTTACTGCTGGTCATATAGTTTGATGTGGGACTCTGCACTCACACTGAGGGGTAGAAACTATGCCCCATTTATATAATGAGTTCTGACTAAGACACTGTGAGGTACGATTCCTATTCAGTATTATCCATTACTGGTGTGATAGTTCTAAGGTTGGCACCTTTTTTGTGGGGTCATTTATATGTCTTCTTATGTCTGGGTGTTCAGTGACCCCTTTGGCTTTCCATAGGGAATTGATGTTAAAATTGTTGGCAGATGTTCTGCAAGTGCCAATGGGATTTGAGTCTTCCAGCTGATAAATGAGGAAGCTCAGTGTGCATTGGTAAGAGATATTTTCCTGTATTTTCTCATTACTGCCTCTTGCCTTTGTAAAACTGGCGGTGCTATATGGCTCAGAACAGAAAGTCAGCAAATCCAAGTGGTTTTAATACATCTGCTTACAGTCCTCATGGTATTGTTAAGTCTGGTGTGTAACTTACTAATATGGCAGCTGTTAAGCCATACAAGGGCATGGTATTGTGCTCTGGAATAGAGCAGCCCTAGTGCTTATGACCCGAGGATGGGAGCTGAACCTCCTCATTTAATTCTGCATAATTTCTGGAGTATGTTGTTCCTTGTATTGATTTTTGCCACTGTATTCTCTGGATGTATCTTATAGAGAGCCTGGTCCACTATTACTCCGAGGTACTTTGGATGGGGTTATAGAGGAGTAAGTTGTTTCAGTAGACCTTTGGGATTGCATAGACTAGTTTGTTGTTAAGGCTCGTAGTTACTGTTTTGCTGGTGCTAGGAGTAAGCCTCTAATCAGTGAAAATTTTTCCCAAGATTTAAGATCTTTGGACAGGAGACTGCCACTTCCATGTGTTTTTCTTGTACTGCTGTGGCCAAATCATCAGCTTATCCAAATTTGCATTTCCTTGTTGCCAGCATAGCTGATATGTATAAGTTGAATAGTGTAGGTGCCATTACAGACCTTTGTGTGACGCTGTTTAATCTTCTTACCTTACTTATGTTGTCCCCAGGGATGGGATTCACAACTGATTCGGTGATCGTGCATGCCCGATGCACAGTGTGTGCGCGTGCATAGCACTCAAGTAACACAGCGGCAATCCGCTGGGCTGCGCTAATAAGCTAAGAAGATATAGGTAGGTAAAGCCCAGGGGTGGGCATGTGGGCCCACATTAAAAGTTGCAGAGAACCAGTTCGCTGCCAGCTGATTTTCGGAGCAAAGGGTTCGGCTGAACCAGACTGAACCAATAGAATCCCACCCCTGATTGTCCCCCATCGTTATCTGACAGGACCTGTCATTCAGCATGTTATTAGTTGACAGAGATTTTTGCAGGAGATAATATGCACAGTCTGTACAACAACCATTCTTCCAAACTGTGTTGTATGCTGTAGTTTTTAGGTTTTTGATGATACTGATAAGGCAGGATGAAAATATCCTTTAATATCAACATAGCAGTAAATATTCTTGCTGATTTCTTCTACACTGAGTCTTTGGGTGCTCTTAACAAATAATAGGTCTGTCTTTCTTGTTCATCTCTAGCTGTCAACTGTTGTGGTTGAAAAACATTTGTCATAACAAGTTGGTATTCACATCTATAGCAAACAAACAAACACAATATCTGGACCTGATCAATTTCTGAATCATGTATAGCAGGGAGTGTCAAACTGGCGGCCTACGGGTCAAATGCATCACACATAGGCCATGCCAATCTCACTTCACGAATAGGAAAAACGCCACAAAACGTCATGTGATGGCAACTTGACGCCATAAGTTTGACATCTGTGATGTATAGGAATAGTTTCATTCTTTTCTACTTTGAATACTGTTGTTTATTTTGAGTATCACAGCTGAAAAAAATTCAGACTCACATGGGTCCAGAGAGAAGCAAGAAAAATGACTTCAGAATTGGAAACAACGTCCTGCAATAAAATATTAAGGGAGCTAGATATTTATAAAATGTTAAAAATGACGATGTGGGGAGGATAATAGCATTCTTCAAGTATCTGAAAGGTTATTATCCAGAAGACCATAACCTGTTTTTATTGTTCCAGAAAATGATCCATAAACACTTACAGCCAAATGATGGAACCAGCATAAATTTAAATTAGCATCCTACATCCAGATTGCAGAACCAGTGACTTTCCAGCTGTTGCCCTCAATTGTGGCCATACTGGCTAGATCTCCTGCAAGTTGTGGTTCAGCAACCTTTCCAGCCCTCATTGTTTCTCATCTTCCAAAGCATCTTTACTACTGCTGGCCTTCTACTTTCTTTGACCATTGATCAAAAAGCAGGACATTTGTTTGCTCATACAAAAATCCAGGCAATTTTCCCTCTCTTGCTGGAAGGGAGTATGCCAATGTGCAAATGCATTGTTTTCCCACCCTTTTAAAATTATCCATGCAGAAATAAGCATATATGAAAAGATTCAACCACAACTCCCATAGAAACACTAGTCCATATATTAATAATTACTTGGCCATTCCTATGTAATTTTTGAAAATTGATTACCATGGAGAAAAACAGCTCCATAGCTTGGAATGCCAATTGAATAGCTCCGAGAAGGGCTTAGGCAGATGCAAATATTGAAGCTTCTTTTCAAAGGTGGTGTCTTGTCCCCTTTGACCATGAGCTCTAAAGTTCCATTTCTGATCTGCTATGTCAGCCATCATTTGTCGTCTCACTTTATCCTTATCCTTCTTCTGCCCTTGCCGTGCTTTGTTGTCAAAGCAACAGGAAACAGAGCTATACAGAGGCACACAAGCATGCTAGTTTGTTCCCTAACCAACCAGAAGCTGACAGAAGTGCAGATAAAAAATCAATAAGCTGTTTTGTTCACTGATATACTCCGGAGACATGTTGTGGCATCACATCTACTTCCTGAATCTAACAGTGATGACTTCAAAATGAACTTCAGGCTCTATGCTGATTTTAAATCTTGCAGGTATTGCACTCCTGTAGGAAAGTGATTTTGCCTTATAACTGATCTATTTAATTTAAGGTGATCTATCTAGCATTCTTTCTCCAGGTCTCAAGTAGATTTTTTCCTAGATCCCAGTGAAGATGCGAAGGATTGAATGGGGAACATGCTACAAATCTACTTGTTCAGCTATCAACGTTTTGTTTCTACACTTTTTAAAAATTCTGGAACCCCTGAACTGAGAAGTATGCCATTTATATCAGTACTAATAGTGTGAATGTTTTTTTATTATATAAATCTCAAGCAAAGGGGACCAATCTAGTCTGCCACCTTGACATAGTGGTATTTATCCCTTGTTGTGATCTATTACAAATCAATATTTTTGGCCAGATCCTTTATTTGTATTCAGAAAAGAAGACATGCATCTGAGAATACACATGCTCTCTGCCCTCAATTCTAATAGCAGGTGTAGTGCCTTCAATCTTGATCAGAAATCTAGCAGGATGCAAAGTATTAAAATCTTCCTCTCCGGAGGTCTGTAAATCCTTCTGAACTTGCCGTTTACTTTTTAAAAAGCTATTTACCTGTTGCTATATGTACAAAACAGGCTGCATCCAATTTGGTAACATACATTTCTCTGCTTCATAATAACTTACTGGTCCAAAAGCCCACTTAATTCGCATGTACCAGAAGTAGAGATGAAAAAAATAGCATCTGGAAAATAGCATATATATAAAACAGAAAATAAACAAAAGAACACAACAGCGTTGCTGGATTATTCCAAAGTGTCATTCTCATTTTTCTAGAACAGGGGTCTCTGATCTTGGCAATTTTAAACTGGCAGACTTCAACTCCCAGAATTCCCCAGCCAGCAAAGCTGCCAAAGTTGGAGACCCCTGCTCTAGAAAACCTCCAAAGTATGCTCATGTTTCTCATCTTCTGGAATTCAGAGGCATATCATCTGTGATCTTGGAAAAAATAGTATGCCTAACTATTCATGTTATAGTCGTGTGTGTGTGTGTGTGTGTGTGTGTGTGTGTGTGTGTGTGGTAAAGAAGTATACTTTTTATTTATTTCTTTTGAATTTCACTCTTCTCAGCCTAAGAGAGGTGGCTAGTCAAAAAGCCCAAAGCCCATGTCTTCATCAAACTCTTTGGATTCTTCCTTGACTTCTTCTTTGGCCAGCACTGCTACAGCAGGAGTAGCTGCTTCGGTCACTGCTGGAGCAGCAGCAGCAAAAGCTGACAGATCAACCAGGAAAGCCTTCACCTTTTCATCTAATGGGAAAGAGGAGTTTGTCTCCATGGCCACAAGCAGGACTCGCTCGTATCCATTGATGAAGGAATGGTGGAGGGAGGCCACAGTAGGGTAGCCAGTCTGCAGACAAACACTGGCTATGTTATGAACGCCTTCCAGAAAGTGCTTGTGCAAAGTTTCCTCAGTGATATCCAGAATTTCTGGATTGTAAATGCTGCCATTATTGAATACTTGCTGGATGTTGAGCCCGAAGGAGAAGGGTGAGATGTTCTGCATGTTATAGTCTTAATCAGAGGTGGTATTCACCAGGTTCTGATCAGTTCTGGAGAACTGGTAGCAGAAATTTTGAGTAGTTCAGAGAACCAGTAAATACCACTTCTAACTGGCCCCACCCCCATCTATTCTCTGCCTCCTGAGTCCTAGCTGATTGGCTAGGTCTTCTTTTATTGCCCTATACAGGAGAACGGAGCTGGAAGGCAGGTTAGTGGGGTGGGAATGGAGATTTTACAGTATCCTTCACCCTGTCATGCCTACCAAGCCATGCCACACCCACCAAGCCATGCCACGTCCACCAAGCCACACCCATAGAACCAGTAGTAAAAATATTTGAATCCCACCACTGGTCTTAATGATCTTCAGGAGACATCTTTTAGAGAGCCATGCAAAATACTTCCATTAGGAAGCACTAAAATTTATCTCTTCCCCCTAATGCTTTACAATTGAATCTACAATTTTGATTGTACAGCAAAATTTTAAAAAATGTTTTCCAACCCCAATGAGAAAAATGGTTGTAAATTTGCACGGTTCTACTTTTTATATCCTAGTACCTATACGGCTGTAAGAAATAAAACTAAGTTGCTTGCATTGCAACATGGTCCTACAACAAAACACAATTTCACTGTAGAAGAGTTAATATATTTCTGATCTGAAATAATAAATGGAGCTCCCATCCTTATGCTCCCAGCTGGCCAACCAGTTTTTGGCTCTTTTTAAAATAATTTATCAATGTTAATAAGTGCTATGTACTCCAGCATCAGCTAGCTCCAAGTGGTCATTTTGGGAAGTCTTGGATTGAAGACTTTGCTAAGAAAAGTTTGGGTCAGGATTGGTTGCACCCCACATTCTCTGACTGCTCTGCACTTTCAAGCCCCCAGAGAGGCAGTTGTAAGGATTGATGCATCTTTGCAGGGACATGCCAAAGAAATGCTGCACAGTAGTTTTTTCTTTCCTGTGGTGGGATACAGCTGGCCCCTTGAAGAACAAGCCAGCCTGGTATACCCAGAGAGCTATTAGAAGAAAAGAAAGGGGTTCTGTCAAGTTTGGTGCAGGAAGAATTTTGTATGTAGTGAAAGAGGGATGATCTCTGGCCAGGTGGAAAGTTAGCTTAATTAGAAGTATGTTAAGGTTGTTGTTGGAAATTTTTTTGTATTTAAACTGTTATGTAAGTGGAAACTTCCTTTTGATGTCTATGGAGATTCTTAGTCATCCAGGTCATGGTTGTCCCAAAGGTGCTTTTTCAAGAGGCAACTGGACTGTCTGGTTTTTTTTGAAGATGTTCCACTTCTCATCGAAGAAACTTCTTCAGCTGAAGAAGTTTCTTTTGGTGCATCTCATAAAGTTGATTTTTGTTTCGATTGGCCAGTTGCCAATTGCCCATCTCAGCTGGGCTGAGTTAATGACCCGACTTTTTAATTTGGTTTCCTTTCTGTAATTAGTCAGACTTATGTGGGGTGAAGATTTCCCTTCTATCCTATCTAGGTTCCCCCAAAATGCTAGTGTGGTGGGAGAAATCCATTTATAATGGTGGGGAGAGGAATGGCATCAAGGAAATCTCATCTTCTAATCATTGATCATGTTAGAGAAGACATAACATTTATCATACATTTGCTTGTCATGATAAATATATTTAATCAAATCATTGTTTATGTTACTCAAATCTAGCTAATTTGGTTGGGTTTTTGCTCAGTGTACTGTTCAGATGAATATATGAATCAATTTAGTAACCAGTTAAGCATATTGAGTGAATGGAGAGTTTTGTATCTGAATTTTAGCCGTTTGTAACTCAGTTAGTTAAACCTGAATAAATTGTATTTTTATCATAACAAGATATGTACATATAGTGATATGTTATACAAAGGAGAAAATGGAATAAACAGAATACTGAATCTGACTTAAACGTTTGCAAACCAGAGCAGTTGGAATCAGAGGATCTACTAGATCCAACTTAAATGTTTTCTATTTATGGTATCTTATATCAAATTAATCATATATTTTATTATGCTTCACTTTTCCACTACATATTGCCTTTTACTCTAACTTTCACTGACTGAAATTAGGCAATAAGTTATCCATGGTAGTGCCCTGTCATTAGTTGAGATCTAGATAAGGGCACAATGTCAATTCCCATGCAAGATTAATCTTACAATTTGGTATCAAAATTGTTGAGCAACTCCTGTGATAGTGGTATTCTAACCATGGAAAAATTACACCCCTTGCAAAATTCCATGGTATTACAGCTTTACCTCTGTAAGGATTATCTGAGTTCTAATTGGAGAGATTTTTATCCACCCCATTTCCCACCTTCTAGGATCTGGTCATAGTAGCATGGTGGTTAGCAAAGGAATATGCAGAATTGCTGGTATATCAGCATTAGAAACGTTGAAGATGATAGAGATTTGCCACGGGGAGGTGGCTGTATAAACCAAGGAATACGAGAAATTTATTATGATAAGGGTAAAGAAAATATGTTTTGACTTGGGCTAGAAGGCTTAAAGTGAGGTGCTCATTTAATAACCTGGAATTATTGTGATCAGTTATTGGCTGGCTGTTCTCTGGCAGTTACAGATATATAAATATGCCTATGTTTGTCATGTTCTACTCATCAAATACATCAACATTTTATATTGAATTCAGACAGAAGAAATGTTGGCATTTAGAAGTGTCTTAATAAAGTACCCTGGCTGTATTTACACAACATTGTAAACTAAAATATGGTTGTTCACTTGTGCTGCGGATTGCAAACAAAGCTGCTGTACACTATTACTTTTAAAAATAGGAAAATAATGTGCTCAGTGCAGAACATTCTTTACATGACTGCCAATGCATTGTTGTTCATAAGAAAGCTGATTTTCCTGAGAATGGATTTGATTTCCACTCTCTTAGGTCAGGGGTGTCAAACTTGATTTTATGAAGGGCCTCATCAGGGTTGTGTTTGACCTTGGGAGGCCGAGCTGGGAGTGGCCAGGGTGGGCGTGGCCAGTTTGATGTCACTCGTGTTGGGGGCGTCTGTGGTGGCCTGATAGCTCTGCCAGTGAAAACGGGCTCCCGAGCTTTGTTTTCATCCGCGATGGCCTTCTGCTACCTTCTGCCAGTGAAAACAGAGCTCTGTTTTGGTTGAAGAGGGTAGCAGGAAGCCATTGCAATTGAAAACGGAGCCTGAGAGGGCCACACATGGACCTCCCAAATTCTGTTTTTGTTGGCAGAGTCACAGTGGGCCAGTCCTTTGCTGTTTCTAGGGCAGCCTTAGAGGCCAGATTTAAGCACCCCCCCCCCCAGGCCTTGAGTCTGACACCCCTGTCTTAGGTGTTTAAAAGCTATAAAAAAGAGGAAGAAAACTGGTTGCTACGAAAATCAATAAATAAATTGACAAGAAAGCTCTATTCTCCCATTTGTAACCTACCATCCCTGAAGAAAATAATAAGCAAGCATTTCAGTGTTGATCCAGAGAGCATAACATTCATTTTTTCTTTTATGTTTTTCTGCATCCTAGCATTTTTTTATGCATGGGGCACAACTGTAATTAAGAGCTGCAGGATGAAAAGATGGCACAGTCAGTGCTGGTACCACCAGGACCTGACAGCTTCCGCTTTTTTACGAAAGAATCACTGGCAGCTATTGAACAACGCATTGCCGAGGAAAAGGCGAAGAAGTCCAAGCAAGAGCGGAAAGACATCGATGATGATGAAAATGGACCAAAACCGAATAGCGATTTGGAAGCAGGCAAATCCCTGCCCTTTATATATGGAGACATACCTCCGGGGATGGTGTCCGAGCCATTGGAGGACTTGGACCCATATTACATTAACAAAAAAGTGAGTGCTGGGATTTTAACATAGAATTTGGGAGGGGGAAAATTCTGCACAGTCCTCTTTCCTCAGTAGATAGACAAGTTCTATACCTCATATTGTTATCTTATAAATATGGACTTTCGTTCATTTATGCTTACAACTAAAGCATTATTTGGGGATAATATTACAATACTGTAAATATGTTATTCCATGTCCCCACCTCATTATTGTGTAGTTTTAAAATATATTTTGTATTCACACATCTGGAATAAAATGATTGGGGGGGGGGGGAATTACTTAACAAAAATTACATGGCACTTGCAACAAATCTTCACTTTACAGACTCAGTGTTTTTAAATGATTGAATTTGTTTAGCAATTGCCCTCTTCTTTTCACACTAGTATGGATGTAAATGTTTGATTTGGTTTCTGTACTATCCTACAGCTATGTGGGTTGCTGTTAGATCCGTAGCTTTAGAACAACCTGACCCTGACTCTGCTATTAAAAAAAAGAAAAGATATTCTTGCAGTCAGAAAATCCTGCTTTCAATTTAATTAAAATTAAAAATAATTCTTTGGCCTGGTCATCTTTAGCCTGGTATCATTCACATGCCCATCTCCTAGAATTCATATCCAGAAAGGGGAAGGTCATGTTTTTTAGTAATCCCATATGTTAACACAGCATTGGGGAAGGCCACTGTAAGTAAGCCTTAAGAGCAAAACATTATTTTTCCTTCTAATTTCTTCTATAAGAAAATGTATACAAACAGTAAGATACATGTTTTTATTCCCTCAGAAGACGCATATCAAATCCCGCTCAAATTAGTAGTTTCCAAAACTTCATTCCACTTCTTTATTCTGAATAGAGCCCTTTTGCTAAGGGCTAAACAAAAAGTAAAAATTAAATAAACTTCCTTTTTATGCAACTCAGTTACAGGATTTTTTTAAAAAATTCCAAAAAATTGGACTTAATCTTTTTAACTCCACTGAATATAACTAGTAGAGGCTTTTTTTTACCATATGATTATGTATATAATCACCTCACCAGACATATGTGTGACCCCATCTTTTACTTAGAATAATTAGTATGTGATCTGCATATGGATGACATTAGACTGAGTCCTTTAATGTGGTCAGATCACTTCCTGGTTCAGATGACATTTTCACTGCTCATAAATGGGCCCATGAAGAAGGTCTTCCTCAAGATCTGATGATCTTGATTGCTTCTGGAAGGTTCCTGGTAAGTTTCATATCATCTGTTAAGCTGTTCTATTGAGTGTCGGGTGGACTTCTGGCTTGAGATGGTAATTGGGATGCTTGGTATGATTCTTCCCAAGCAGCCTCTTTCTATACTGGTTGACACTGGGATTGGAGTTGGGGGTGTTCTTTGTTTTACTAGGACCTATGGGACAAAATATGCAACAGTTGAAGTGTCAGTGAAAGGAAAGTAGACTAAAGTGTAATCCGACTGAGTTTGAGTATGAACTACAGGTAGTTCTCACCGTAACTGAACCCAGAACTTCTGTCTCTAAGTGAAGTGGTTATTGAGTCATGCCAATTTTATTATTGTTTTGCCATGATTGTTAAACGAATTACCACAATTGTTAAACAAATCTGCTTCCCCCATTACCTTTACTTGTTGGAAGCCCCTTGGATAGGTCACAAATGGTGATCACATGACTCTAGGACGTTGCAACCATTCTAAATACATGTCAGTTGCCAATTCTGATGACATGACCTAAGGGATGCTGTGGCAGTCATAAATGCAAGAATTGGTCTTTACATTTTTTAAAGTACTGTCATAACTTTGAATGGTTATTAAATGAATGTTCGTAAGTCAAGGAATACCTGTATGGTCAAGCCTACCATCTGTGACTTTAAGTGTGAGGAGAAACTTGTTTAAATTTGACTGCTTCCTGATAGAGAAATAGGAGCAGGAGAAAGTCTTGTGACTTATAAGTACAAGATTTTGCTATTAACATTGTTCACTTTCTCTGTAATCTTAATTATTCAAGTCATAACTGTGTGCTTGAAGCGCCACCAGCAATATTATCCAGGAGTCCTTTTGATCTATGAACTGATGAAGTAAATAGGGTCTGATATCCTCAGTTGGGATTCAGTTATGGAATGAAAATGCATTTTACTCTGATGGATGACCTTCAATACTTTTGAGGAAATGCATCCATTCTGATATTTTTCTATCTCTCAGGGGTATTTAATACTATTAGCCAGGTTATCCTGCTTGGCTGTTTAGAGGACTGGGATTTAAATGTGCTATCTTTTATTTTCTGAGGGAGCAAATCCATATCTGTGATGGATGGGGAATAGAAATCAGCCCATCAGGTAGTCACTTGTGGATATCCTTCCTCTGCTGCTGTTCATGATATACTTGTACAGGAGAGGAGAGCTCATTGATTCATTGAGAGTGAGATATTATAAATATACAGATGATACCAAATTTATCATCTGTCTACATCTTGGTAGGATAATTGTAACATTAAATTCATACTGATGGGTTCTAGTTCATGGATGAGAGCATGGGTACATTTTTACAGAGATTTTTGGAAGGAAAACAATTTTTAAAAGTATATTTTTTAAAAAAGTATTATTTTTAAAAGTATAACCACACAGTTACAAGGTGAAGTATAAGCATGGTGCACCATATATATCATCTTTTCTTTATGAAGTTTTCTCAGATATACTGACTAAGTGCAGCTTCACAAGAACATATATAATACCTTTTAGGCATATCCTGATAAAAAAGGTTTTTAATGAGCTTTTTTTATCTGGCAGTGAAGAATTCTGCAGCATTGCTGGACTTGCCTAATCCATTGATCTCAATATATTAAGATGTTGAGAGTGGGGGAAGAAACTGCTGGGTTACTGATGCTGAAGCTGGTGAGAAGTTAGTCTACAATTAAAACCATGGAAGGAAAGAGCTTTTCACAGGCTGTCAAAATCTAGGTTTTGCTCTTGAATTTAAATGTACAATATTTAAATTTTTATCTGGTTGCACAAGTCTGGCTCCATGTTAAAGAAAATATTTGCTTACCATAGTTGATGAGCCCACTTTGAATCATGAACAGATGATTGAACAAAATTAGATAGGGGGATAGAGAGATTATCTTCTATATTTGTAACTGCTACTTCAATAAAGTCTTTTGTATCTATGATAGACCAATGCAGAACCCATTTTATAGGTTCTAGATCCAATTTTCTCCATTAATTTTGTTACTTTTTTTCTAGACATTTATAGTATTGAATAGAGGGAAGGCAATATTTCGATTCAGTGCCACATCTGCTGTGTATCTGTTAACTCCTTTCAACCCTCTTAGAAAAATTGCTATCAAGATTTTGGTACATTCATATCCTTTTCAAGTTCTTTGCTCATAATGATTGAATGCTATTTCTGTTTTCAGTAAGTTGACTAAACCATGGGGATTTTGTTTGTTTACTTCCTACTTTGTCCTGTTCATCTTCTCTTTTTGCCTCTTACCCATTTCTATATTTTTTATTTTATTTATTTACCCATTTCTGCCAATGTTGCCCTCCACCCATTTATGAAGTGCAGAGCTTTTTAAAAAAAGATGTTAAAAAGCCTTCCTTTTTTTCTTCTGTTCTTCCCCATGATTTCTTGCTGTAGCCTTTATTTCTATGATCCTGCTTTTGAATTTTGCTTTGTTATACCAAGCACCAGTGATTTGGACTCTTGACCTATGATTTTTAGATAGTGATCAGGAATTCCTCAATAAAATCAATATGTTTTCTTAAAATGAATTCATCTGTCAATCATTCTTTCCCTGCAGTGAGATAAATGGGAGATTTGGCTTATATTGGAAGAGCTATTTCTAATTCCTGGGGCTCTAATTAGGCATATCAAGATAAATCAAATTTCCATATGAACTGAGTGAAAAATATCCCTGCATTTTTTGCTAAATTCTCTGGATTGTGTATAGAATGGATGCTATATATAAAATGATTTATTAAATATTTCAGCTTTTTTTTCAGACAGTTAAATAAGTGTTCAAAATATAAATTTGTAGCAATCTAGACGTTATGCCTATTGAAATTCATCTATAACTTGTAAGTTGTTGCAAGCATTCAGTCCAAACTTAAGTCCAAACAGTAAGTCTTTATATTTTCCTTTTTATACAGAATTAAAAATATTATTTTTCAGGTAGAAAGCACTGGTATGTTTTTCTGTAATTTTAATATGGTATAATTATTCTGAATCTATGTTTCAATTGATTTTGAAAATCGTGAGAGAATTCTGAATACTGGTTCTTAGATAAATTAGAGCAAATATGATGTGCAGAATAAATTTATACTACTCCATTCAACTGTGAAGTTTGCAAGATGTTGTTCAAGGCAGTTTCTCTCCAATTTCAGGGCACACAAAATATTAATGAACAGCAAATGCTCATGTCAAGCAGCATGGCCTTCAGTTTTTACAATTTCTATGCTGCTAACCTCAATACCTTACAGTAGAATCCTATAACATCAGATCCATATAAACAATTAAGTTTTATTGGCCTGTTTTAATACATTTATGTATGTCATTTTTTATTTTTTTTTACTATTTGAACATGTAATACATTGGACCAGCTCTAGAGAATGGGTAGATTCCATTGTTTCAGCACAAACACATACCTATTTTAAAATGTCTCATGTATTCCATGCTACTTATTCTCAATGTGTAAAAATGTATATACAATTCCAGATGAATTCATGTTTTTATGGTTTTGAGAGCTCCCCCCGCCCCCAATTTATTTTGAGCCTTATAGCCACATTCTAGTCCTTGATGGCTACATTCTAGAAAATTCTTAATGAACAACTTGGTGGTACCTATGGGGGGAATGAAACAGACTTAAAAGAGAAACATCTGATAAAAAACTAAATGTTAAGATTCTCTTTTATTAGAAGGAGGGCCCGAATTCCACTTTTTATATCCCCATGAATTGTCAGGAAAGGCCTCTAGTCCTTGAACCAGTATTCCTTGGCAGAAGCCTTCTTTCATCCTAAGAAACATCACGCTGAAAACCTTTATCAAAATCTGAATAGAAATTGTGCTTGCAAATTCAGCAGTTCATCCCAACAATCACTTGTATACTGTTCTGAGCACACACTAGGAAGGTGAAATGCACATATAATACCCAGCCCTTCAAATAAAGCAGCTCTCAACATTTTTTATTTTATGCTGCCATCATGTGGCCATTTAATGCCATATACAAGAAAACATTTCTAGTAAGATCGTGACAGGGAAGAATTCTAACACAAACCTTGAATTATTCTTTGCATGACTCAGCCATTACCTCAGGAAGGAAAGCAAAAAAGTCAAGATGATGGCCACACCATCAGTGTCCTAACCTTTTTCAAAAAAATATTTGTCACAACGAACATTTAAACAAAGAAGGTAGTGCTCACCTGTCTTCGGCCACTTTTTTTTTTTTTTTACTTTTTTTGATCCTTTGCAGACACTCCTAGAATTGCTGCTGTTCAACCTTCCCTTTGAGCAAGTCTTTCAGGCAGGTAGACCTCATGGCCCAGCACCATTTTCTTAAATCCTTCCATTAATAAGCATACAGATGTTTTGAAGCCAGGCAAATGTTTGTTGCATTCTCCCTAAAAGAACAAAAAATATGATCTGATTATTCCACCAGGACTACCTTAAAGAGGTGGAACTAGTATGAAGTTGCCTTCGGAAGGTATAAATCTAACTTTAAATCAGTTCACAGAAGGTAAGATATCAGACTGTATTTGAGTCTTGAAACATTAATGGTTCAGAGTTATTAGTGCTCACTAATCAATGTCTTACAGAGCATAGGTTAGCTCTCTAAAAATTCAGTGGATATTGAACTGAATATTATTTTTCTTCCATGTCAAAAATGTTCTTCCCTGGTTGCCTGTCCTTTTTGTTTGTGGCCTGGTCAGCTTCTTTGCATTCTGGTGTTATACTGGGCAATAACATCTTGCTGCAGTTACCTGGTTTTACTTTTAATAAAGAGGTAACCACTTTTTTTCCATCTTTCATTTTTATAAAAATCAATGTTTTTTTAAAAAAAAATTCATCTTATGTAAATGTTTACTTTTAAAAAACCTGGACCAATGTGTAGAAAATTTTGGAAATTCTCTTCAAGCATTATCATTATTTTGTAAATATACAAGAAGTTACTGATTCTGAAAATAAGCCAAATATATTGTTGATGTGATCATTTACAAGAAGTGTTTTCCAGTATGTTTTCCTTAACTATTAATACATTATTCAGCATGCTTATTATGTGCACTATTTTAACCAACTGTGTATTTATGACTATGAGTAATCCTCCAGAATGGACAAAGAATGTAGAGTAAGTCAAATTTTATTTCCACTCAACATGTTAACAAAGCCAGAAAGGATGTTTTTATTTGCAGTAATCAAGTGACTTATTCTAATGGCAAGCAAACATCAATAATGAGTTTCATAATATTGGGTTTTTTTACAAATTATGCAAACTGTTCTGGATTATAGTATTTAGTGCCCATTAAGGTTATGCATGGAAAACGTGATATAAACTGGCCCTGAAACCAAGACCTATATTCTATACCATGGGTGTCAAACTCATGGTGTCACGTTGCTATCACGTGATGTTCTACAATATTTTTTCGCTTTGCAGAGCTGGGGTGGGCATAGTCTGAGTGTAAATGCATCTGGCCCACGGCCCATTAGTTTGACACCCCTGTTCTATACAGTGAGATACAGTGCACTACCTTCATTTCAAGTACTTCCAGAGGTGGTATTCAGCAGGTTCTGACCAGTTCTGGAGAACCAGTAGTGAAAATTTTGAGTAGTTCAGAGAATGGCAAATACCACCTCTGACTGGAGATTTTACAGTACCCTTCCCCTGCCATGCCCACCAAGCCATGCCCACAGAACCAGTAGTAAAAAAATGTGAATCCCACCACTGAGTACTTCCATTGGCATATTTACCACCAGTGGAGATATATGTATTTTATATCATCTGCAAGCTTATATTTACTTGCATATAACTTTTATGTATATCCTTGCATATTGGATTTTAATTCCTTGCAGTTTCCTTCCGGTTTGGTGTACCTCCAAAAACTTAACCTGTGAAATGGAACATAAAATGGAACTGATGCTCCCACCTGCTTTTTGTCCTTTTGAATTATAATCGGGCCATTTCTTTATTCCCCAGAACAGAATTGTTTGCTATTTTAAATTTCTGGCATTTTCTCGATTTTAATTTTTTATTGGTACCTTTGAAAATGTGGTATATATAATTGTTATAATAAACAATTGTTTTCCTTTAATTCTTGTGCTTAGATACACGTTCACTGGAATTTATACCTTTGAATCACTAATAAAAATTCTTGCAAGGGGCTTCTGTTTAGAAGGTTTTACATTCCTCCGGGATCCCTGGAATTGGTTGGATTTCACAGTTATAACATTCGCGTAAGTGTTTCATTGTGTTCTGATTATTTTGTGTTTTGAAGAATTTAATAGGGAGTGATCTCAGGAGAAAAGTTTATTCAAGAAGGAAAAGTATTTTGAAAAATTTCTATAACAATAAATCTAATTGTGCTTATTCATGTTATTTATTTTTTAGCATGTCAGAAACAGTCTTGACTATAGAGGCAAAATAATGTGTTTGGCCACTTGCTTATAATAAATTAATACACTTCTCAAATTCCCAAATTAATTTTCACAAACAATGTGATTTGTGCATTGATTTATTTAATTTGAAGGTCAGGAAAGCCATATTAGTAAATACAAGACAATTGCAGCAAAGGGAGACAAGGTGTTAATTAAAGACCCCGCCCCAGCAAGTAGCCTAAGCTCTGCCTCAATTCTGAATAACTGTGGTTTAATTCTACAGGTATGTAACAGAATTTGTAAACCTAGGCAATGTTTCAGCTCTTCGAACTTTCAGAGTATTGAGAGCTTTGAAAACTATTTCTGTAATCCCAGGTAAGGAGTGGCTTGACGAAGGGCCAGGCCCCTTGGTATTTCCAGCTGTTTTTTGTGTGTTGTCATTGTGTTTGTGTGTGAACTCCCCTATTACAGATATGTGACAGAGTTTGTGGACCTGGGTAATGTCTCAGCGTTGAGAACATTCAGAGTTCTCCGGGCATTGAAAACAATATCAGTCATTCCAGGTGAGAGCTAGGTTAAACCCAAAGGCTGACTTTTTAGAATTCCATGGAAGATGAACCATCTTTTTAAGCTTAAGCCATGTTGCTCACTGCACAGTAGAAGCAAAAATAAAAAGCAAGAATCAAACACATGGCTTTCAGTCTAATGTGATTCTTTGCTTTTTAAATATTACAGCTTACGTTTTCTTTCCAGTCCAGCCTTTGCGTTTAACACATTCTTGCATGAGACGTTTGCAGTAGGTGGCTATATAATTTGCATCTTATGACATCAAGCTTTCTACTTTTAAATTAAACGCCAATATAGTGAGCTTTCATACTGATGCAAATTTTATCTTCTTTTTTTTTGCAGGCACTTCAGACAAACTTGTAATCTGTTGTTTATATGCTTTTTTTTTTTTTTTTAAAGAAAATGCAATGTGTTAGATATGCAGAACATGAAGTATAGCATGGGCCATGCATGGGGATTTCCTAGAAGTTGTCTGTCTTTTCCAAACCATCACCTGTTTTATACCATAAGATTTAATCCAGTATCATTCAAATAGCTTATATCATATACACTTATTAATAAGCATAAACTGAGGCACATTGTTGAATATTTTACAAAGTGATCGCACAATAATGGTTTGGGCAAGAAACACAGCAAGTGAAAATAATGTGCTTTTCCATAGAGATACAGCATGGATAGCAAAATCATATTTTTTGCTTAGGCCAAGTGTTCCTCTGATTACGTACAATGTATATTTATCCAAAAACATAAATATATTTTATTTGTATATAAAATTTGAGATCAGCGTATACTTAACAGCTTCTCATTCATGTTCATAGGCAATCAGGCTTTTCATGAAATTGTCACAAAGACAATTCATTTCATCGCCATACTGCATGAAAAGTTACTTGAAACAATACTTTCTTATGAAGTCTTGAACACTATATCAAAACTGCTTTCTTTCTTTTTTCTTGGCTTGCAGGCCTGAAGACAATTGTAGGGGCCCTCATTCAATCTGTGAAGAAGCTCTCAGATGTCATGATCTTGACTGTGTTTTGTCTGAGTGTATTTGCACTAATAGGGCTCCAACTTTTCATGGGGAACCTGAGGCATAAATGCCTGATTTGGCCACCAGACAATTCTACTTTTGAAATAAACATCACTTCCTATTTCAATAGCACAATGGGAGAAAATGGTACCTTTATAAATACGACAGTGACCACTTTTAACTGGGAAGATTATGTCAGTGATGACAGTAAGAACTACTTATTTATTTATTTATTTATAAAATGTATTGGCCACACATCTTACCTTAGGGTAACTCTGGGCAGCTTACAGTTACATCTTAGTTAAAACATAAAATGTTAAAACCAAACCTTAAAACTTACATATTCTTTATGTTTTAACCTTTCTTCCAAAAGTTTTCCTTAGCAGAAATGGTGTATTGTAAGCAAATGCTGTAGTTGGTTTGCTAGTTCATGGTGTTTCCAATCCAAGGAATATTAGTTATTCTCTTTTCTACTACTATGGCAATGCTTGACTTTTGACCACAATTGAGCCCAACATTTCTGATACTAAGTAAGACATTTGTTAAATGGGTTCTGTCCCATCATGACTTTTCTTGTCACAATTGTTAAGTGAATCTCTGAAAATGGTCATAAGTCACTTTTTTCAGTGCCTTCGTAACTTTGAGCAGTCACTAAATGAACTGTTGTAAGTTGAGGACTACCTGTAATGGTATAAACATGAAGAAAATATGTTCAGTTGTGGTTTAAATTGTGGCAAATTGCATTTTGTACCCTCTTAAATTTTGGATGATTTAAAAATAATAATAATGACACATTCCAGAGAGATTGCCATATCAGTCTAGTAAAGCACAACCCCAAAAAAATGTGATTTAGGAGCCTTTAAAAGGTCTTTCCTTTTTGCTGAGTTGAAATACTATCCAGCCATACTTCAATCAGCAAAAACTTATGCCAGTATGATATTTCTGCCACCATAGCTATTGTGCTTCTGTTGCTTCTGCTCCCAGTCACTTGGATCTTCCTTCCAAAACGGGAAGAAAGAAAGCATGTGAGTTGGAAAACCAATGTCTCCAAGGAGAAAAACCTAATTGCTAGAAAAGTTCTAGACACTCTGAGATCCAGCCAAAAGAGAAATGGCTAGGGAGGGCTATGTTGAGATTGGAGATTGGGGAGGGGGTGCAGAAGACATCCATCAATGAGCCAATTGAAGTCACCAGCCTTCCTTTGGACCCAAAAGGCTCTGTAGATAAGGGCTTGTTCCATTTTTCCAATGATTAAAACATATTTGATCTGCCTTTAGCTGACCTCTGTGACAAGCTAACACTGAACTGGAGGCTTGCTATCTCCTCAACAAATAATGAATAAGCCAGTATGATATGAGGATGAGGAGGGCATGTGGAAGAGACCACTACCAGTCTGTTCATTCCTCTGAAAAGTAATGGTGACAAAGCCTAATAGTTTTTGTACACTTTAAGGTTATCCTTAGATGATCTCAGAATACAGGAAAACATTTATACAGCTAAGAATGATATATTCCAACCACTCATCAGCTAGCAATGTCTTGAAGGCAACATCATACACAGGGAAAAGGGAAGAGGTTGCCAGGGGAAAAAATTGCCATAATTAGATGCAATTGAAAAATATCTAAAGATTTACAGATTTGTTCTGACATGTAGATGGACACCAAGTCCAGCAGATGCAAAAATCAAAATGGCTCTGGTGTGACCTTTTTAGATATTGCTAGCAGTTGTAACATCTACTGCATTAGTAGCAAGGCAATATCCCTTGGGTGCTACATTGAACAGATCAGACTTTGTACACACACAAAAAATAATGGACACAGGTTTGACAATAGGACTCAAGACAAGGAGAAAGTAATATCAGAGTATTTTAAATTCCCAGAATATTGATTACCGATCTCAAAGTTGTTATTTTGGAACAAAGAAATTTTTCTTCATAGAATAAGAGACTGCTGGATTCCCATATGTCAGGTTGTTTCACAAAGTCTTTATAAACAAATGAATGTTTAACACATTACAATTCTTAACTGTAATCTGTTTTATGTAACAATCTGCATCTGTATAACCACTCTTTTCCTCTTCCTTGTTTCCTGCTTATTCCAATCTTACATCAGTTTAATTACCCTATGCATCTCCTGAAGAAAGTTGTAGCTCAGAAAAGCTTGTGCCTTTTAGTAAAATGTGTTAGCTTGAAACAGTGCTACCAGATTCTGTTTTTTAACTACCATAGACTTGCATAGTATTTCTCCTATAACATTGTTGTAAT
Source organism: Hydrophis major (assembly GCA_033807585.1). NCBI lineage: Eukaryota > Metazoa > Chordata > Lepidosauria > Squamata > Elapidae > Hydrophis > Hydrophis major. Next base: position 184,603,525 of record CM066328.1, read on the forward strand.
ATATTTGTTAGTCTTTAGGATTCTGCAAGTCTATTTAGCTTGTTTGTACTAACAGTGACTTTTAGTGTAAGTAAATATAGCCAATTCTCTTTCCAAATAGATCACTTTTACTTCTTGGAAGGACAAAATGATGCTTTGCTGTGTGGCAACGGTTCAGATGCAGGGTAAGAAGACAATCTGTTTTATATATTATATATTGTTATTTATATAATAAATTATTTGTTTGGAAATTGCTGCTGAAATTATGGTTAAGGGTAAACAATTTAATTTTTTTTTACTCTCTGAAGAGTTTCAGATTTGATAATATTCAGGTGGGGCAAAAGTTTGCTGCTTAAATATTGGTAGCTAACTTTAAGCCGTAAATATTGAAGATGGAAGGAGCTATGGACATTTCTCCACTTCTCTTTATCAGTCTAACTTTATTTAATTATCTTGAAACTTAAAAACATTTCTGAAGTCAAAATAAGCCTCTTTCTTTGTTTCTGGTCTTGAACTGTTATTTAAAGAGATACTGATCTGATAGAACTGCATTTTATGATACTGCCTTAAGGATTTAGCTTAGCCAATCAATAATTTTCCCTAGTTAATTTTGAAAAAGACCAGCCTTTCTCAACTTGGTGCACTCCAGTGTTTTACATTTTAGCTGGTTTAATCCTTCATCCCACATTGCCAAATTAAAATCCATTATTTTGGAGGGCATCAAATTGCGGCCAGTCTTTGTGTATAATTGGTATTTTTGGATGATTTCATAATACATTTACAAGTGAGTATAATTTTCATTCTATTGAAAATTGATAGGCTACTTGCTCAAGCCTCAGTCTATAGTAAAGCATACATTGATTAGGATAATCTTTAAAAATGGCAATTTTTTCCTTTTTCTAGTCAATGTCCAGAAGGATATATGTGTGTAAAAGCTGGTAGAAACCCCAACTATGGCTATACAAGTTTTGATACGTTCAGCTGGGCCTTCTTGTCACTCTTTCGGCTGATGACTCAGGACTTCTGGGAAAATCTTTATCAACTGGTGAGGGTCTTTGAAAGCAGGAAGTACCAGTAGTAGCACCAAGGCTGACTATGTAAAGCAACATTTTAATACGAGCACCTGAATGAATTGTGAACAAACATTTGCAACTGTTATGCCATGATGAACTGTTTCTGAAGCATAACAGTTGTATACTCAAATGCTCAAATAAAGAACTTCAAAGTCTACTTATTTCATTAAGAGTTAAATGTATACAATAAGGTCTTAATTTTTGATCATGTGAGAGCCGCTCTAGGCTTTACTTGGCATATTGAGGCCTGCATTCCAAAATACATGGGATTCCAAATTGGTGATCATTTTGAGAGGTTGGAGAGTATGGGAGACAAATAGCGGTCTGCAATCTTGAGGCATTTTTCCCCTTTAATTCCAAATTCTCCACAATGTAAACAAGTACCCAATACTTGTCCCTATCTTCTGTGAGTCACTTGCTGGTCAGAAAAGGAATAGTGATAGACTATATGAAGCCAGCTCTTTTTGCATCACTGGTATCCAACTTTGTTAACCATTTTGGCATGAACATTGGTGCTCTTGGGCAACAGAGAACCATTCCAACTTCCGTTTCTCAAAGGAATATATGGAACTGTATTAGACTCCTTCATGCTATTAACCCCTGTAGCCATAAAGAATGCTGAGATGGGGATTCTCTTACCAGGAGATACCAAGGAAATGAACCCACAATGTCATGGAGTGCTGCAATCCCTTCCTAGATACCAGGAGCTATTACCGGATTGTGGGACCCTTCCCTATAGCCCTGTAGATTATGGATAAAACACCCAAGCACAGTGTTTTGCTCAATGGATCCTGTTGTAATGCAATGTTTACCATTGGTTTTTCCTCCCAAAAGACAAACATTACTTTCAGGATCAGCAACTTGAAAACTTCAAATATTCTCATGAGCTCTAATAGCTCCCGTAGTTCTTTATAACTCTCATAAGAGCAAGCTAACTTGACTATCTGCAGGGCACCATGTAATTTACTCCTACATTGGCCCTATAAAGAATTCATTTCACAAATCAGATAAAATGAAGGGGTAGGATAGTATTCTCTTCCCAGTTAAACACCCTCCAGGTGAACTCCATAATCTTCAGACATCATCTTAGGGATAGCTTTTTGAAAGAAAATGGGAAGAAAAGCTCTTGAGTGAGTAAGAGGAAGTGAAATAGAGAACATTGACCATTGACCATTGAAATAGAGAACAGCATCCCATTGCTCTCTACAAAATAAAGCTTTGCTGGTAGTTTCAGTGTACTGCCTATGCTCCAACTCACCATTCTGCTCAGTGTAGTCAGTAAAATGCCAAATGTGTATATTAGAAGCAACCATAGTACTGCACAAGTACAGAAATGACAGATGACCTGTATTTATGCAACTTCCTTGGCAGGATCAGGTAGCCCAGGAATGTCAAACTCGCGGCATTATGGCCATATCATGCGACGTATCACAACTTTCCCCCTTTTGTTAAACCAGGCACAGGCCCACAGCCCATGCATTTGACAGCCCTTGAGGTTGCAAATGCATTTGCTTGAGTGATATGCTAAGTTTGGTTAGTGTTAATCTTCATTGTGGCTTAGCATTTTGGTCATAAAGTCATGTTAACTTAATGCATGCTTCCTAATTTGGTCCCTAGCCAGTAATTTTGATGTCATCTTGAAACACAGCTGAGTGAAGCAAATGTTGGTAATCTACACTTCCATTCCAGATATTACTGAACTTCAATTTTTATTGTTCTCATCATTGGTCACTCTAGCTACTGATGGTAAGAGTTGAAATTAAGCAATGCCTATAGGGCCATACATTCTTCCCTGCTGTCTTATTGTACATGCTGACAGAATTGGAAAATGTCCCAGTTTTCCTTAATCTCTTCGTCTTAACATAGTGGAAGTATCTCTGTTTCAGTGATGAAGGGAGGTAAGTTCCAGCTGTACTAGCTTAGTAGCCCAAATGTGTCTTATCTATGATAGTTACAACAACTGTAGGTTTATTTGTAGATTAACATGCAACTTGGTACATAAACTCACACATGAGTTTTGACCAATATAGTCAAACTATCTCATAAGATTAGAACAGTGTTTGTCTTATGTTCATTCCCTAGTCCATAAGAAAAAAGGAGGCTAACATATTTTGGAGGACTGTTTTAAAAATATGTATTCTTTATCTTCTTTTATAGACTCTACGTGCTGCTGGCAAAACATACATGATCTTTTTTGTCCTGGTGATTTTCTTGGGTTCTTTCTACCTGATCAACTTGATCCTGGCTGTTGTGGCCATGGCTTATGAAGAGCAGAATCAGGCCACCATGGAAGAAGCTGAGCAGAAAGAGGCAGAGTTCCAGCAGATGCTGGAACAGCTGAAAAAACAGCAAGAAGAGGCTCAGGTTACTTAATGAGCGGAACACAGCTTTTACTTTTTGTCCTGTACTTACAAAAGATATGCAAACTCATGGGTTTACTATATCAAATTTTGTGACTTCCAGCTGGTTGACTTCAGAGTCATGGAGAACTAAAACATTTCAAGATGGCAACATCTAATGGGCATGAGTATACATATATTCAAACATATGTACTGATGACCATTGGGAAAGGAAGAAAATTACCACGTCTTCCTTCTTTTGTGTCCCACAGTATTGAACCATTTGAGGACAGGAAACTAAAAACTTGGTGCATTAAGTCTCCAATAGATTTAATGTACCTATTAAAAATTAAAACTCTTTGTCCTCAAAAATTGCTCCCACCCCCAAAAGGAAGCATTGGACCCTAAATATCATTACTGCCTACTTCCTTTTGTCATTATGCCACTGTTCAGTTTTTTTTATAAAGGCACTTCTGTCTTGAGGCAAAATTTCAACTAATAGTGCTAAATGAAGCCCTGTTATTCCTACAGTTTCAGAATAATTAAATATCCCTCCATCAGAAATAAAATACAGTTGAGATATTTAGATATTAAATATATATCTTCTATACACCATTAAAAAAACCTAATAAGATTTTGTTGTCCTATCTGCTAAAAAGAAGTGGACAGAGTACTTTCCTTTTGATGCTGTCTAGTGAAAGAGGCAAGGGAATTTCCATCTTCCTCCTAGTATTCCTCTCCCCCTTCCTCTTATGGCTGAAACTTATGGCTGATTTTAATAAGGCCGCTCTGACCACCAATAAAAGGAAAATGTCCTGTCTGGGAGTTATTTTTTTAAAATTGAGGATAGCATATTAGTGGGGCAAGAGGCATAGCAATAATCCAAACAATTAATAGTCATGGCCCAAAAAATAACCGCATCCTATCCCCCCAAACCTTTCTTACATACAGGGCTTTATCCTTTACCAGTTTAGTCTTAAAACCATGATGTTTAATTTTAATATAGTTAATGAAAGTTAGCTACAACTAGGGAGGAAGCTGGAGTACACATGAATCTTAGAGCAGGAGAATTGCATACAGACCCTCAGCCAGAACCCATGCCTTTTATTGACCTCTTTGCCCAGGAAGCTTGTATTTTTAGTGATTCCCCAGTTCCTTAACCATTTTTGTTGCTTGATCTTTGTGCTCAATATTGTGCTTCTCACTATATAGCAAAGACCGTACAATAAACTGAACAACTACCTCTCTTCTTATGCAATTGAGAGGTAGTGGATAAAAGCAAAGACTGGCATTTCAAGATTGCCATAAGGCTTTCTAAATTGTAGATTTCCTGGGAGTTCAGAGCAGTATCCTTGGTGGGAAAAGATTGAGCCTAACATACTGAGGTAAACTTAATAAGATTAAAGTATGCTTCATATTCATTTAAACATGCCATGTTATTTGGCAAGTTCCTATTTCCTTGAAATATAGGCTTACTATAATGAGCATCATATTCACCTGTTTTATTTTAAAAAGAACCATTCAATTAACGTATTGGTATGATGTATCTTAAATGTACTTTAACTTTCAGGCAGCAGCTTTAGCCGCCGCAGCTGGTGAATCGAGAGAATTTAGTGAAGTTGGTGGTGTAGGTGGATTCTCAGAGAGTTCTTCGGCAACATCAAAGTTGAGTTCCAAGAGTGCTAAGGAGAGGAAGAACAGGCGGAAAAAGAGAAAGCAGAGGGAACAGTCTGAAGGAGATGAAAAAGATGAGGATGAATTTCACAAATCAGAATCAGAGGACAGCATCCGCAGAAAAGGCTTTCGATTCTCTATTGAAGGGAACAGATTAACCTATGAAAAAAGATTTTCTTCCCCACACCAGGTATGGAGAATATACATGGGGAAGGTAAATCTGGAAGTTCAATGCACATTTTCACTTCTGTAGATTTTTGGATCACTTTATGGGTTATGCCTCAACCCTTTTCTTCTCATGAGTCTTCTTAGTTGGTTACTTTGGGTATGTAATTGTGCAGAATTAGAATTCATTTCTATATTCTATATTGATTTCTGTCCAAACCTCAAGAAAAAAACTTACTGAGTAAATTGTAAAGTAATTCTTTGGGGTACATCTTATATGAGAAGAATATACCTCAATCTCCTGGCAATTTTTGCCATTCTTGTTCGTGTTCCTCTGCTTGCTTAGAAGAAGACAATATCAAGGCAGCAACTGCAAAAAGAAAGAACAGTGAATGCTAGAGAGCTCCAGGAATAACCTGTAGCCTTTTAAAAGGGGTTGTGGGGGCTTGGCTGGTCCCACAAAATACCAACTTTTGGTTTGCACAATAAAGCAAATGCTAAAACGATGCAAGCATGGATAAGTCAGGGTTTTACTAATTTATTTTTCATATTTCCGAACCACCCATCTTCCTCAAAGAAGGACCCTTTATGATTTATTACATATAGAATGTAAAGCCAAGAGAAATAGTGGTGCTAGTTTAGAAATTATTTAATAAATATTTATTTAATATTTTTTAAAAAAAATAATGAAGATTGTTCCTGTACTCTTGAGAGACCCCAAAATATCTGTGTTCGTTCATTTCCTTATACTTAAGAAGGATCTTTAATTTTCCCACTGCCTTTCAATCTGTTTATGGATGTTTTCTCATCTTGCATTCTCTTACAGTCTTTGCTGAGCATCCGCGGATCGCTGTTTTCCCCCAGGCGCAGCAGCAAAACGAGTCTCTTCAGCTTCAGAGGCCGAGCAAAGGATCTTGGATCAGAGAATGACTTTGCAGACGATGAGCACAGCACTTTTGAAGACAACGAGAGTAGGAGAGATTCCCTCTTTGTTCCTCACCGGCACAGTGAGCGTCGCAACAGTACCATCAGTCAGGCCAGCCGGTCATCTAGAGTGATGCCTATCCTTCCAGCAAATGGGAAGATGCACAGCACTGTGGACTGTAATGGAGTGGTTTCCTTAGTTGGCGGGCCGCCTCCTCTTATGTCACCCACTGGGCAGCTTCTTCCTGAGGTAATAAGAGATCAGAAGGGCAACTATAATTGGCTCAAGGACTGTACCAAATTTTGCCTAGCATGTGAAGAAAGATGGGGGACCAATTTTGACAGGGAGATGCTTTCGGGAAGTTTGGAGTGGTGCGATGGCCTAGAGATGGAGCTTTTGCCTCACAATCAGGAGAGTGTGAGTTTGATCCTAGGTAGAGGCAGATATTTCTCTCTCTGGGCACATTGAGAATATATCTGCTGAACAAACCCCCACATTGGCGACAGGAAGGGCATCCGGCCATTAAAAAAAAATCTGCTAGCTCCATTCAGTTGCCCAGACTTCATCCTGCAAGGGATTGTTAAAAGGGGTTGTTAAAAGAAGATGAGGAGGAGGAGGATGCTTTCAGGAATTTTAAAGGATGGGATTGGTGCTTTATGCACCTGCAATGCTTAAGCATTCATTTGATCTGTTAAATTCTCCCCAAACCAGCAAAAAAAAGGGGTCAGAAATCCCAAAAGGATTGGTGGTAGCTTTCTGCAATGGATAAAATAGCATTGATTTGAAACTTAAATTCAGATCTACCTGCAGTTTGGTGTCGAAGCAGATTAAACTAGAAATGTTCTTTGCTACTATATTAGCTTGTAAATTCAATTAAACTTTTAAAAAAGTACTCCAAAATAGGCTTTCAGAAGAATGCAGGAGCTAAATTTCAGAGCTTTGCTATAATAAGGAATCTTGCACAAGAAAAATTCTTGATCATAGGGTGAACTAAAAGAATTTCCTTTCAGCTTTTTGAAAAGAATCATATCATCCCAGGTTATTCCAGCTGTGTTCTGTCAACACTAGGTGGTTATATGGTTTTCTGCTTCTGCCAATGAGGTTTTGTGTGGACATACTTGTACTGTTCCTATTATTTTGGGGGGAAAGGGCCCCTGGTTTGCCTATTTCATTCCACCTCCTTTTCCATGCTAGGTGTTGCCCTCTCTAAGGACAGGATTTGTCAATACTGCCATTTTCTTGCAGCCCTAGTTGACATGGAAGCTTCCAACTTCATCCCGCACTCAGGGTTGAATGCTCTTTCAGAAGACTGCTACTTTCACATTCAGAAACAGCCCAACTTGACAAAGCCAAGCCCAGATCAGCTGCAAACTATTAGGAAATTTGATTGGTGGCTCAGTGTCCGATTCGAGGCCCCTGTTTAATCCTGCCCTGTAACATTTCAGGGGGAATGATTGCTGATAGCTTCCATACTGGAAAGCAGTGTTTGGTAGGATGGGAAATGAAGATAAGGAAATTGCTTTCCTAAATCTAGTTTTCATCAAAACAGTAAGAGCAACATTTATCACTAGCCATTTTACTTTGGCAAAATAGAGCTTGACAATTGACACAGCAAATTTTATTCAGGCATAACTTTTCTGGCAATTCAGAGGCCGGTGGTTAGTGCCTTAATGTGGCCATCTGACTGGGCATGTAGACTGAGAAGATTGAAAAAAATGTAGTTTAAATAAAGGAATTTTGTTTCATTGTGTTCCTGTTTAATTTTTCAATGGCTGTAATCACAACTTGGAACATTGTGTTAGCATGAGCAGTGGTTCAGCAGTTTGTCATGTAACTAAATCAAAGAAACATTAACATTAAAAGGCAACAGAGAACTAAAACTCTCTTGAAGTGAGATTAAGACATTCATTATTTTTCCCAAAAGGATACCAGTCAGTAGTCATCTTTCTTTTTAATCCAGAACATGGGCGTCACATTGTCATCATGTGACTTCTCATGACTTTTTTTCCCTTTGCTAAACCAGAGGTGGGTGTGACCAGCGTGTGGTGCATACGACCCAGGGGCCATGAATTTGACATCCCTGATCCAGAAGAACAACACTATTTATGATGATGCATTGCTCTGATAGAAATGTTCTCATTTAAAAAAAAAATGTTCCTGAAAACAGAAAATTAGGCTGACAATATTTAACTCAAGGACAGTGTCAGAGCAATGCTGCTTCTTCATATAATATGATTCCAAATGCTTCCGATTAAAAGAAATGAAAATTCAGGCTTCACTAAATGGCAGCAAAAATACAGAAAAGAGACCTTTTGCTGCCATGTCCAGACTGTGCAGATTTATACAAAGTAGACCTACCCAGTAGTACCGTTAGTCATTAGTGACAATTGCTAGATGGGGTAATGATGCTGATCAATGAGTTTCCTACCAGACTTTTGTTTCTCTGCTCTTACAAAAAACCTCATTTTCTTACTATACAAATAGAATGGAAAAATGGAAAGGGGAAAATTATAAGCCTAGTTCACAATAAATTTGAGCATTATAAATTGAAGTTGATGTAACTTTTTATTTGTATGCAAATATAATCAACTAAACCCTTAAGGTTCTTAACAAATTCTTAAGGCATCTTTAAATTGATTGCTTCCTTCATTAGGAATATTTGAGCAGCAGAAATCCAGATGACTATGGAGAGTTAATATTTTCTGTAACTACTTCTGGGGAAACTTTTGCAAACAAGCATTGAGCCAAGATGCACTAAGCTTGATAATAAAATGATTGTTCAAGCCAGATTATCTTTCTCACTCACTTTTTATATGTGGAAAATATATCAAAGAATTGAATATTGCCACCTTTAGTATTGTTCATGCATAGTCTGTTTTTACAAGTCAAAAATAACCCTATTCTTCCAATTCATAAATCCTATACTTTCAGGGTACCACTACAGAAACAGAACTAAGAAAAAGGCGCTCCAGTTCCTATCATATGTCAATGGATTTTCTCTCTGATCCTACTGCAAGGCAAAGAGCAATGAGTATAGCTAGCATACTTACCAACACAATGGAAGGTAAGCATCCCATGTAAACAACACTTCTAAAATTCAGAGGGCAAAAGCTGAATTTCCATTTCAAAAACAAACATCTTCATAGTCATTAATTTAAATGTTATTAATTTATTGGTGGCTATTGATTTTTGTTTTCTCAATATAAACTTTTTTCCTTATTACTAGTACTGAGGATATAATGTTAAGACCTAAAAAAAAGTATCTAATAAAGACACCAGATTTGTTCTAGGAGAGAATTCTTAACGTTCTAATCTTTATTTATTTTTATTTTTATTTTATTTATTTGATTAGTCAATCGCTTACAAGATAATAGGTATAAGTATAAATGTAGTTATGAATACATGAAATGGATACATATAAGAAAAATAAAGAAACAATAGGACAGGGACCGTAGGCACGTTGGTGCACTTATACACACCCCCTACAGACCTCTTGGGAAAGGTGAATAATAGACAGTTGAAGGTTAAAATTTTTGGGGTTTGGGGAAGAAACCACAGAGTCAGGTAGAGTATTCTAATAATCTTCTGGATTATTTAGTTCAAGGAGCCAATCAAAATGGAGCAGAACAGTGCTTCTTTTCTGCTTTCAGTTTTCTCTGTTTACTCTGATTTTCATGCTGCAACAATTTCTTCAGCTAAAACAGGGTTCTAATTAGATCTTGCCTACTCTGGTTTTTCATAATATTCAAACGCAAACATAACAGCAAAGCACAGTTAACATGACTATAATACATATGATTTGCAAAGTAGCTTCAAATATTTCTGTAAGTTGGCACAGATTTAGGTATAACACCAATCATGGTTTGGGTGTGTGGTGTCAGATCAGAGTGTAGTCCTATTTCCTAAATGCCAATTGAAACTCTTAACTACAGTAGGCCTTTTGCCAGAAATGATGTGTTAAGTCTCAACAAAGATGCATGCAATTTACCCTGATAAGGGGGTTCCTGTTGCCTCATCACTTCAGTGTAATTTTTTATCTCTTCTTCCACTTTGCCTCATCCTCACTTGCAAAAACTAGAAGAAGGGTTAGGAGAGATAGCACAGGTAGACAGAAGCTCCTCTGACACTTCTACGTACAAAATCCTCTTTCATATTCTGAAAGTGCCAGAGAAGGTTGCAGGAGTCCTGGAGGAAGCTGTATAAACATCTTCTTATGGACTTTATAGAAGTAATGCAACCATTTTGCTGCACTGATACAAATAAAGTGGAGCTGTTTCATGAAGCAACTTTGGATGGATTCTCTCCTCGGAATTTGCCCAACCCTAAATTATAGTCAAGCAAGTCATTGATATGTGGCTACCAGAGAGGAAGACAGAGGAAGATCCCTTATCACCACTACACATAAAAGAAAAATATTGCTAATATGCCTCTTCTCTCAATCCATGTTTAGTAAAGAATAGTTGTTTGCATTTTTCTGGCCATTTGTAAAAAATAAGATGAGCCCTTGTTGCAGAGGGAAGTTATTCCTAGAATCGCTGCCGTGCTGGTTTCTTAACATATGTGTTGAATGGATAAACCGGGTAACTTTTTGAACATTATCTTTCCATATGCTTTCTTTTTCATCCTTTCTAGAACTTGAGGAATCCAGGCAGAAGTGTCCTCCCTGCTGGTACAAATTTGCTAACATGTGCTTAATCTGGGATTGCTGCACTCCTTGGCTGAAAATAAAGCATATTGTTAATTTGATTGTGATGGATCCATTTGTTGACCTTGCTATTACCATCTGCATTGTTTTAAATACTTTGTTTATGGCAATGGAACATTACCCAATGACTCAACAGTTTAATAATGTACTGTCCGTTGGAAACTTGGTAAGTCTTCTGGAGTCTCATAAAAGAGCAAAGAATTACATTTATTGGATAGATTGCTGATTTTCTGGATTCTGCTTAAATCTAGTTTAAGTCATCCTTCAGGATTCCATTCAAATCAATATATCATGACTGAAATTTGATTGATTTTAATACTAGTAATATTTTGAATTCTACATATGAAGCTGAAGTGCAAGGAGGGCATGAGATCTGCTGCTTACAAAATCTGGCAATTTCTGGAAGGATTTGTTTTCTTCACTGCTGTTTCTATCAGCAGCTACAGGGGAGTCAGGAGGATAAATGATAAACACTGAGGAATAAGAGGAACTAGATCCAATGGACGTTTAGCCACCCATCAGAAATCCTGTCTTGAGGCAAAATGCTGAAAGAAACTACTAGTGAAACAACATATTTTTTTTAATTGTAAACCAGACAGACAGACACAGACATTGAATTTCTATTGCCAATTTGATAGTTGGTAAAATGTAAAGGAGGTAAACGTATAATTTGATTTTAACTCTTTTATTACTGAATACATAATGGTGAGTTGGAGTTATAAAACTGTAACTTCTTTAGAAATATAAATGCTCACAATCACCTCTTCAGAAAAAGCTTGATTGTATAGACTTTGCTTTGCATGCTTATATTCAATCCAGGGAATCACCTGTTTAAAAGAAAAAGTAGTGAGAAATTCTAGAGATGCACAACCATTTAAAATAGACAAATGGTTTATGATTGGGGTCTTTAGTGGGAGGGCAGAGATCAGAATCTAGAAGTTCCAGCAAAACATTCAGAAGCAAAATAATGGCATAGACAGATAGTTAAAAGAATAAAGTACATAATAATATATTCAGTCCAGGAATTTGTAATGAATATCAGAAATAAATTCAAAAGATCTCTTTGCACAAATATTCGTTCCCAATTTTTTTCTACTTTTCCATAGACTTTTCTAATAGTTGCTGTTAGATATGGGTGAATGCAACAGATGTTGTACAACTGGCACTGGGTTGCAATGCAGTATTCAGGGAAATTTTATAATTAGCACAGAATCGAATTGACCTCTCTGGCTTAACTGGAGTGATTATAGGGGTCTCCCACTTAGCGTGATCAACTGGCTCTAGTACTCCCTGGGCTATGAGTTTATCTAACTGTTCATCCACTTTGGCTCTCAAGGCGAAAGGGACTTGCCTTGGTTTTATTCTGACACGTGGAACTTTTGGATCAAGATTGAAGAAAATAGGGGTCCCCTTATACTTGCCTAGGGTTCCGTCGAACACATCCTTGAATTCAGACTGCAGGTCCTCTCTCATTTGATTGTGCTCCTCCACTTGCATGGTGTGAATGGTCACTTCCACTCCTTTGGCTCTAAACCATTCTATTCCAAGGAGGCTTGGTACTTCTTTGTCCATGATGGTTAAAGGCAATTCACCGGGGAAGTTTCTGAATTTTACTGGAAAAATTCCTCTTCCTAACATGGGAATTCTGTTCCCTTGGAAATCTTTTAGTATGAAACGTGGTTTTAGTTGTTGTCGAGTTATGCCAGGGATTGGTTCTTTTATAATTGTCCAGGACACCATAGATATGTAGGATCCGGAGTGAATTTCCATATCACAAGGTTTTTCTATTATCACTGTGATGTTGAATTTCTTTGATTTGTGGTGTGTATGTTCATAGTCTCTGTCCTTCTCCATTCTATTCTCTTCCCTCCTGTAATTTGAATGAGGAGGTCTCTGGAATCCCTTTTGTTGTGGGCCACATGGATGATTAGGGAACCCTGCTTGTCTCTGACTGGGGTACGCTGGCAGATTTGCTCTGCATGCTTCATCAATATGCCCCCTTCTCTCATCGACGGCAGATTGTATCCCTGAATTTGCAAACCGCCCAGGGGTGGTTCCCTTTACAGCCTGCACACCATAGGGGGCTATGGCTCGTCCCTTGGGGCCCTGATCTTCTATCAGGTTTTATTCTATGTATTTCTTCCTCCTCTTCTTTGAAGAGTTCTCCAATCTCCCCCTCTCCCTGATATTTGCTGATCATCCCCCATGCTGAGTAAACACTCTTGGATTTCTCAATTTAACTGCTAGTTTTTCTGAGATTTCTGCTGCTCGGGCTTCCTCTATTACTTCTTTTAAAGAGATATTCTTTTTAGTTATCAGCTTCCTTTGCAATCTCAGCTCCCTCATTCCAACTACAATTCTATCTCTTAAAGTTATTTCCATATTTTCAAACTCACAGCCTGCAGCAATATCTCGTAGGTTTGTAAGATAATCATTTATGGTCTCACCTGGTTTCTGTTCTCTGCGGTAAAAGTCAAGTCAGTGAGCCAGTGACAATGCAGTGGGAGCATAATGTTCTTCTAACATCTTCTGTAATTCTTTCCATTCCATTGTTTTCACATCTTTGGGAGCAGCTAGGGTTCTAGCTATTTTGTAGAGGCGATTTCCATAATATCCCAGTAATAGAGCTCTCTTCCTCTGTTCTGTTGTATCCTGCAGTGAATTTACTTCTAAAAACATTCGAATTGTCCCATGTATGTGACCCAGTCATGCTTTTTTGGATCAAAAGGTTCTGGTTGAGCATGGGTGGACGTTCTGATGATCAGCACGGTGATAGCAGCGTTCTGTTGTAAGAATTTTCCGTCTTTGCCTCGTTTCCTTGGTTCTCTTCTAGAATCCCACCTTCGTCACCAGTGTTAGATATGGGCTAGATTTAAGAGGCAGGACAACGATAGAAGGAAAGGATTTCTTTATTTAGCTCTGAACAAAAGACTGCTGCCCGGTGTGCCTGGTGTTCTTTTTACAGGCTGCTGTCCACAATTTCAGCCACTGACAGCTGTTCATTTTCCCACCTGGAAAATGAACCAATGGGGAAAGTCTGACATCACTGACTTTTCCCCATTGAATATCTAACAGTTGCTTTTGCTAATGGAGGGAAGGTCCATCAGAAATGTAATCTAATAATTTATTATAGATGCCCAGAGATATACCTATAGATCCTGATCTGACTTCTACTAGATAAAGAATACTGGGGAAAAACTTATGGGATAGCTTCCTTATGAACGGGAAGTGTGTGAGACTGAATCTTATGCCTAGTGGTAAGGATATACAAAAATTGTGGTATGCACATATCAAGATACATGTTTCCATTTCTCAAAATAGCAAACTCTTCAATTGGAGGTATTTTTTTATATTTCCCTTTATCTTTCTCAACAACATTTTTATGAATAGACTGTTCATTGTTGGATGTTGACAAATGATATTTTTTTGTATGTAGGTGTTTACTGGCATCTTCACAGCAGAAATGTTTCTCAAAATAATTGCCATGGATCCTTATTATTATTTCCAAGAAGGCTGGAATATTTTTGATGGCATCATAGTCAGCCTGAGTTTGATGGAGTTGGGTCTTGCAAATGTGGAAGGATTATCAGTTCTAAGATCTTTCAGATTGGTAAATATCCATAGGAGGTTTCAAGAAACATTTTGATCATATTATGTATTCAGAGTAATCAAATTGTGAATATACATATTGTATTCTGATATCTGAATGTTGTGCAAAAATAAAATAAGTCAGCAGCTAATAGCATAAAAAAATATAACAGCAGAATAAAAAATATTGACCAATATTTTCTTTGGTATTAAATTCATCAAGACCAATATGATCTTTTCCAAAATAGGTTTGTACACATCTTGAGTCTCAAACACAATTACTTAAAGCCACCAATATATATTGATTTTACATATTCTAGAGAATCCTCACATGGATTTCTAATCCAGTGTCCATTTTCAGGAGCAGAATTTCTAAGCAAAATTAAATTCTTGATGAATTGAATACCTAAGAAAATATTGATCAATATTTATTATGAATTAAAAGTAATTAAAATCAAAAGTAATTAACACTGTTACTGATGCCTATGTGCTTTTATTTTTTCAGCTTCGAGTTTTCAAACTGGCAAAATCTTGGCCAACATTAAACATGTTGATAAAGATTATTGGCAATTCAGTAGGTGCCTTGGGAAATTTGACTTTGGTTTTGGCTATCATTGTCTTCATTTTTGCTGTGGTTGGAATGCAGTTGTTTGGCAAAAACTACAAGGAATGTGTTTGCAAGATTTCCAATGACTGTGAACTCCCACGCTGGCACATGAATGATTTTTTTCATTCTTTCTTGATTGTCTTTCGAGTTCTTTGTGGAGAATGGATAGAGACTATGTGGGATTGTATGGAGGTCGCTGGACAACCCATGTGCCTTACTGTCTTCATGATGGTCATGGTGATTGGCAATTTAGTGGTATGTATCAAACAAATGTCCACTTAAGGCAAGTGAAACATTACAACTGGATTATTTAAATATTGACATTTAAAATTGACATAAAATTTAAATTTAAACCAGTTTTGATATTTTTTTTTACTTTTCTAGTTAGAAGGTCATACAAATAATATATATATATATGTATATGTATATATGAATGATATCTCTGCCTTTCTGTACACGTAGAAAAATCTTTCCACTTCAACATTCAAAAATAGTCGGGTATTTTTTAAGAGTAAAAGATAAAGATGTTCTGTCCAGTTGTGTCCTAGTTCAGGCTGTAGTACTCTCCTCCATTTCTTGGCCAAGGATGCTAACATTGTCCAAAGACATTTTCCATGGTCATGTGGCCAGCATAACTATAAGCCAAAGGCACACGAAACACTGTTACCTTCCCACCAAAGTGGTACCTATTAATCTACTCGTCTTTGCATGCTTTTGAACTGCTAGGTGGGCAGGAGAGTACTTTTTAAGGGTACTTCTGTTATAATTGTCATGGACTACTTTTTTATCAGGGAAGCACAGGAACTTTATATGAAGTCAGATCATTGATCCAATTAACTCTATGATGTCTGTGCTACACATAGAGAAATCTTTTTGGCTGTGAAGGATGCTAATCTTAGATCAAAAGTGCAAATCATGATTAGGAAATCTGAATTATTACGTTTAGTCAGTAACAGTGTTCGAGAATCTTAAATTACCAAATTATTATTGAGAATACCAGAGAATATCACCTAACACAGAAGTGAGTTAATAATAATGCTGATCTATTTCAGTATTGGTTCCTTATGTTCAAAAAAGATATGAGATTAGGAAGCAGAACATAGGCATTAAAATAGTCTGATATAAGAGTAATCAAGAAGAAGCAACACTTACACAAAATATTCAAACCTTGTGGCCAATAACATGATAAACTGAGTGACCCTGTTTTTCTTTTAATAGGTTTTGAATCTTTTTCTGGCCTTGCTCCTGAGCTCCTTCAGTTCAGACAATCTTGCTGCTACAGATGATGATAATGAAATGAACAACCTCCAAATTGCAGTGGCTAGGATTCAGAAAGGAATAGATTTTATAAAAAGAAAAGCTCATGAATTTGTACAAAAGGCGTTTGTGAGAAAACAAAAGGCTTTGGATGAAATCAAACCCCTTGAAGATCTAAACAATAAGAAAGACAATTGCATTTCCAATCATGTGATAGTAGATATTGGCAAAGATTTTAACTATCTGAAAGATGGCAATGGGACTACCAGTGGCATAGGAAGCAGCGTGGAAAAATACATCATTGATGAAAGTGATTATATGTCATTCATAAATAACCCAAGTGTAACTGTGACAGTACCCATTGCTGTTGGAGAATCAGATTTTGAAAATTTAAATACAGAGGAGTTTAGCAGTGAGTCAGATCTGGAAGAAAGCAAAGAGGTAAGTCCTATGTAATACACAACACATCTATTGTGTTCTTTTTCAAAACATTATTTGCACTTATTAAAAAGTTAAACTGACAAGTACTGTTCAGTGATAAATCCACGTATCTTAATATAGTACATATTGAATGCCAACATATTATAATTGTCCGTTAAGATCATTCTAGATATGTTGGCCTTTCTTAGAAGTTTAACATTAACATCATTAATGTTTTATTTTACTTACAGAAAAAATACAGGTTTGCAATTAAATCTTCGTTATTCATAGCAGGATTTCAGGAAATACTAGAAGATGCTCCACAGCTATTTAGCTTATATTAATAACTGTATCCATTCAGAGGTGACTCAAGAGTCATTCTGTTCTTCAGCATTTACAATTGGCTCAAATGGGATGGAAACTAACTTGCAGCATCAAGTGTAAATCAGTCATGTTCTCAGTGTTAATTTTATCCTTTCTAAATGAGCTATTCATGACAACTTTGATGAAAATTGCAGTATTCTGCACAATCATACCAGCATTCACACAAGAAGTGGGTGCATTTGTTTTACTTGGTTTGCTTTCTATGTATTATTTTGTAAATCATTTGTGGTTGAAGTTTTTTTAATAAAGGATCAAAGAATTGCACACTTAAATCCTTTGCAAACCAGCTATAAAGCCATTTTTCTTTTTCCCAGTTTTTCTTGGTGAAGTATGTCAGCCATTCCTATTGAGGTTTCAATTGCATTTATGGTATTACTTTGAGGAGAAATGTCAGTCTGCTTCATTAAAGCCAGACTTAGAACCTGGTTATTGTTAGAACCTAGCTATTTATGATTTTTTTTTCAATTGCTTAGGTAACGGATAGTGATCTCTTTCATTCCAGAGGGATGTAACTGAAATAAAATAGTCCTTGGGCTATGAAAAAACTGAGCCATTTGATACTCACAGAAACTACTTATAATTTACTGATTGGTTTATAAAGGGTTAGATTAGAGCAACCCCAGCTTTTAGAAATACCAAATGACATATAATTTGATAATTAGCTATTTTATATAACTTGTATTCTACTTTCATGGCAAAGGTTTTCCAGAGCAACTTATAGAATCATTGTAATTGAAATAATTGAAAAATTGTAATTAAAATAAAATAATCGAGATAGAAAAAAAATCAACAAAATAGTAGTTCAATTTAAATGGTAATTTACAGATGAAAAGCTAAGTCCTCAAAGCCAAAAAGGCTTACATTCCTTTCCTTTAATCTAGTATTATATTACAGGCAATATAAAAATTATGGTAATTTTCCTATCAAACCACTTCTAATATTTTCAACTTTTGATATTTTAATTTGTAATCCAGAGAAATTTAAATTTTCAATCTCACTTATTTCCACAAAAGAATTTAATAATTGCTTAAATCTCTCTCTTTTAAATTAATTTTTTTATTTTTAGTCATGATGTTTATACCTTTTTACACTTTATACTTTTTTAATGACCATACCTTTTAATGGCCGTATCCAGTTCCCTTATGCTCTAATAAAGATTTAATCAGATCTGTTTTCATACATTTGTGCAATGAAAAACTTTAATTGCTTCTAAACATGGCTTATTTGATTTATTCAGGGTTTTTTATACATAGTTCATCAGAATCCATAAATATTTCACTAACTATAATACGATTTTTTTTAAAAGTCACTGACTATTCCTTAAGGTTGAACTTCTTGAGTTCTTTATCACCATCAATCATCTTCTGTTAATGTTTATTAACATATAGTTATATGATATAATTGCATTTCTTTAAGATTTTGATATTTTTTTAAGTTACTTTGGAAATAATTTGTCCATCATTTCATAAATGCAATTCTTCAAGGATTGAATTTTAATACTGCTAAATACTGAACATCTAAATACTGGACATCTGTTCTGTTAGATAAACTTTTGAAATTGCTGCCATCTCCAGAAGTGAGAAAAAAGGCAATATTCATTTATTTGTTCATTCATCCATTCCAATATGGTAATTCTATACCACCCAATTTCTCACAGCTCAAGATTCTTTTATTCTGAGTTCCCAGTCTCTCTTTCCATTTACCTTTCTAGAGCAGTTTTTTTTTTTCTTTGTACTTGGGAAGCTAAAAGAGACAGAGAAAAAAAAATATTTCCACACAAATACTTTCAGTCAATACTTCCTGAGAAATTAGAAAGTTTCCACTCACCATTTTAATCCTCCCATCTTTTCTCACTATTTCTCCCATTATTATTTTTTTAAAATAACTTCTGTAAATGAGAAAATGAGAATAATTGTGCATTCTCTTCTAATTACTACCACTGGATGTCTCCATCCAATCTCTCAAAAACAAAATCTAACAACATGAATTATCAATTCTGAAGATTGTTGATTGTAAATCTGTCCTTGATTTCCAAAGGAGAGATTTAGGCCACAGTCCTCCTTTCTTTATAGGAATTTTCCATGTGAACAAGAAAAGATTTGGGAAGGAAAGCAGGGGTGGGAATCAAATTTTTTAACAACCGGCTCTGTGGAAATGGCTAGGTGGGCATGGTTAGGTGGATGTGGCCTTGTGACTGGTGGGCATGGCTTTTATGCAGCACACTCCCCTCCATTTTTTTGCCCCCTGGGTCTCAGGGAAGCCTCCTGGGGGGCGTTTTTGCTCCCAGGAAGCTTCCCTGGGGCTCAGGAAGGCAAAAAAATGGAGTGTGGGGGGTGCATCTCCCCCCGCCGCCCCCGGTACCCCCCTCCCCATGTCCCTTTTTTCCTCCTGGGCCTTGGAAGCCTCTTGGGCGAAGCAGTAAGACTGTGAGGAGGATCCTGGCACAGCTGATCATAGGAACAACTGATCGTTGGGAGGTGGGGAAAGAAATACCTTAAGGAGTGACTGGGCACGGGACAATGCAGTCAGCAATGTCAGGCATGCGTGTGATAAGGACTAACTGGGTGAGGATGGGAGGGGCAGGTGGAGAGGGGCAGAGCCAGCCAAGTGCAGGATTTGCTGGTTCTCTGAACTGTGCAGAATCGCAACTACTGGTTCTATAGAATCGGTCCGGACTAGTAGAATCCCACCCCTGAAAGAAGGGGCTACCACTCAACTCATATTACTCCTCTTATTGAGATGTTGTAGAGTTTCATCAAGGATTGTGTTTCCTTTTACTCCTGACTGGCATTCACCTTGTATGCTGACAGGCTTCTTATCAAAAGAAAAGCCTAGTGGAATCTTAATATCCTCTGAGAAATTATAATAAAACCTTTCATTTTGCTCATCCACAGAAAATACAATGAACCCTTAAGCTTGCGCTAAAATTTTGCAGAGACATCAGTGAGAAAACATGTAACTTTCCCTTCATACATATATTAGTTCTGAAGATTTTTTCAAATAAAAAAATGATGAAAATTGACTTTTCAAACTCATGTCTGACTCTTTGTGCTTCTGTAAGCTATTCATCTATGGCTAATTTGCGTAGCCCATGTTAATTATACAAATAATTGGAACTGCCTTGGCAAATAGCCCTGGCAATAAAATGTGTGGCCTGCTGTTAGAAAGCTCAGTTATGCAAAATTTTCCATAATTAATTTGTCATTACGTAAGTCAACCCTTGTCTTGATTTCTTGATCTTAATTTTTTAAAATGTTTATTTAAATGATTTATAAAGTCTCCTGCCCCCATCTCACAGGATAAATTATTTTGACGAGTAAGGAGAGAGTGAAGTCCATTTGCATCAACTCCACTGCACACATCTAAATTTGGATCCAATTCAGATTTTAGTGATATAAGTTGGATAGAAGACATTTGTTTATTGAGTTTGATTGTGAAACTCTAGGTCATAATTTTATGATGAGTACTAACAATAAGGCTAGATCTTTAAAGTACATATGAATGTTCTTGCTTTGTGCATGATTTTCAAACAAATTGCAAGTCTTCAAGTAAACATTCCAATTCAACAATTCAAGATAGTTTCGATCGTAAAATTTCATTTCCATTTCATCTTGGTTCTTTATTATGAATTCTAAGACTGAGCAGTGCATGCTTCAGGGCCAATCTGGCCATTCTTCATATAAAAATAAGCAGTTATATTTAAGAAAAATAGTCATATTGGTAAGTCAAATCATATCTACCTACCCAAGTTAAACGCCAAGATACTGTATGCAAATTTATTTCCTACCATTCTTCTCACAGGATTAAAATCAAGCTGGATCATTCAAGAATGCAACTCTGGTGCTTTGTTGTCAGACAGCACCGAACAGCACCAATATTACACAGGTTACTTAAGCAAGTTCTACCTCTGTATGATATTTTTTTAAATGGGTACTGACTGGCCTGCATGCTACTCTGCCATCTCCCTTCCCCATTCATTGCAGTATTATAGAAACCTCAGCGCTACTCCCTGCTGAGTCACATGACTCACTTCACAGCATGGTCAGGCAGTACTGGCAACTAGAACATTTGTAAGATTTCAGACTTTAATTCACCTGTGTTTCTTTACCATACAATTTTAGCAATGCGAACAAGCTGCATGTAATGTATTCAACTTTGAAAGCATTGATTTAGATTAATTCTGGACAAACTAAAGTATTCACTATTTTAATCAAACTGGAGTGAACTTTATTCTACATTGTTGGATTATCTTCATGCTCTTTAAGTTTTTTTTTTATGAGGATCATCATTTTAATAAATTTCAATGCCACATATTACCAATTGTCTGACATTCAGTTACATGATTTATAAAAAAGAGAAACTTTTCAATGAAAGTATGTTGACAAGGTGGAAACACTGACAACCAGGCTCACAATCGTGACAGTTCCTCTCACTGACTTTGGAAGTGATAAAATGGCAGTTTTTTGGGCCAGAGAAATTTTAATTAACTTTAGCACAAATAATATTGTCTCATGATGGCCTTCATCAAGTCCCCTCTGATTGATTTTTAAAGCTTCAAACTTATTCACAAATGTAAAGATTCACCTCCTTGTTCATTGGAATTATGATTTGGACATGAACTCAAGATTCATCCCTGTGTTTCCCATTTCACTTTTTTCCCCTGCACATACCTGCAAAAAGTTGCATTTAACAAAATATAGTTTGGCCCTGAGACTTGTATACCAATCCAAAAACTGTCATTTCTAGACAAAATTAATGGGCAACGGTGACACGTTTAGAGAGATTCATTGAAAATCTAGTTCCAAACACATCCATATAAAGTAACACATATTCTTCCAGAGACATTATTCTTAGTACTGGAATACATTCCTCTTTCTCAAGTGTGGAAATATAACAAGCATATACTGCAACTAAAAAGCATGCACAAATTTGTTTCTTTATGCTCAAAATTTTAAGAACTTGATATGTTGGGTAAAACCATTTTTATTGTACTGAAAGAAAAGTCTGCCTATACACAGCAGAGGTAATGAAATAATGACACTTCAAAGTTTATAATCACTATAATTTAAAAAGAAAAAAATGGGGCTATTAAATTATTTTATAAATAGAACCACTTTAAAACCACTGATAATATTGCTTGCCCCTGTGTTAACAGATAACAGATAATCAGAGTTGGAAGGGATCTTATAGGTCATCTAGTCCAACCCCCTGCCCAAGCAGGAGACCCTACACCATTTCTGACAAATGGCAGTCCAATCTCTTCTTGAAGGTCTCAAGTTAACAATTCATAATTAAAATGTTGACAAACATGATATACTGTATAAACAATCCATTGTTCCAAATCAAAAGAAGATTTCTCCTTCCCTTGTGGTGTTATGATCATTAGCCGCACTTCATGCTGAGGAAAAAAAATCTCCACCAGTTTACATAATGTTTATTTTTCTAGACTACAACAAAAACTAGTCACAACATGGACAGTCCTGACTTTTCTTGGTCTGATATACAAGTAGCTGGACATTGCCTTCATGTTTTGTCAACTTCCTAGACTAATCTGGGTGTTTCTGGAAGATTCTTATCTCAACTCCTATCCAGAGTTGATTCTGCTCAGATTTTTAAGTAGACTAAGTGTTGCCACCAAGCTGGGTTAAGAAAGAATGATTTCCTTTAAATTAAGATTCTTTTCCCCCAGATATATGATAAATATAAATAATCAAATAGTTTCTACATGCTGTCTTCCAACTCCCATCATTCTGTGATAATCCCCATTTAGCCTTTTCTCCCATTAATCCCATTCTCTAATTTCTTATTTTAATTAAAGAATATAACATGAAGAGTTCTTTTTAACATTTTGCTTAAAATCTTATTTAAAAAAAAAAATCTTTCAAAGTGATGAATATGAATACAACTATGGGAATCATAGCAGTAGTTGATTTTATTTTTTTATATAAAAAGGGCACTTTCAGAACGCTTTAATTAGGCTGGTTCACTGCTTTCTGAAACTAATTAGGCTGGTTCGCTGCTTTTCTAAAAGTATTCTCTAGCAATCATGCTTAACTTTGATAAAAGCTTCACTTTTCTAAACTGAAAAGCGGTTTCCTTTTGCCATGTCATTTTGCTGAATGAATGAAAGCATGATAACAAATTTGATGTGTATTTGAACAAGAATATTTCTTAATTGCGTCTGTGTATTTGTACCTTTTATTGCTATATATGATAGATTTCTGAAAATTAAAGCAACAGTGAAAAATATATCAGAATATACTCATTACATAATTAGCAATGTATAATCTGATGCATATATTATGCAGAGAGTAAGAATATGTTAATATTTATATAGCCTCTGAACTTGAATAACATTTTTAAAGTGGCCTATTTCTCATAGGAAATTGTTTAGTAAGATGCCAGTCATTGCATGTTTTGCAAAGGATGGTGGAGGTTGACACTCTATTTTAACAATTATTTTATTTCATCTTGGTATTTTGGGGTCTTTATATAAATGAGAGTGCTCCTCACAAAAGAAAAATAATTAGTATACTTATTTAGTGTATGCTTAACATCTAAGTGCAATACAAGATTTATTTTTCTCCCATCAATTGTCAGGTAGGTTGGGCTGAGAGAGTTTCCATGAGAAGTACTAGAATTTGGGTCTCCCCATTCATAGTCCAACACATGGACTTTGACTGAAACCTAAATGTCATTTTAAATTATTTACAGCTATTGTATATTCTTTTTGCAATTCTAATTATTGGGGGTGATTAAATATGCTGATGAATGTGAATACCGGAGTAAGCAGACTTAGCAGTAGAGAGCAGAAGAAATGGTCTTGAAGAACAGGATGAAAAACTACTACTAAAACAACTGTCAGCTAAAAAAGAAGTATGGGGGGAATGTAATCCAGTATGAGACATTCCCTAGTTTTCATGAAGATAAGTTTTTCAAGGTTCTGTTATATAGCTGTACAATAAAAGTAGTCCTACCATTCTACATAATATTGGATTTTTAGTTTACCTGAAAGGGTAACATCAACAATTTCAGTCTTGTCTGGACTTCATAATCTGTCTTTTAGAAGTTTCTAGATTAAACTGCCAAGTCAACTGTATATGTTCAGTAGGCTTGGATGGCTTTGTGTAAGGTGGCATATCAGCCTAATATATAATAAAATGGGCAAGTGTGAATCTACAGTAATATTGGGTAATTGGACCATTCAGAGAAAGGGTGCAATTACATAATGTGTGGCATTTGCGTGAATAGCACACATGTCTCTATGATTTTGATGACTTCGGTGTAATAATTTTCTAGAGTCATTGTTGGACAAACCATTATTAGGTAGTGTCAAGTTGGATCTTTAATAAATGGAAATGGAAGAAATTACTTTCAGTAATTTCAGTAAGTAGGAAAATTGTAGTAATTTCAGTAACTAGGAAAATTGCAGAAAGAGCCTATCTATGAAACAGATTACTTAATATAATATTTCCCCAACAAAATAAATGGAACCTGGACATATGATAAGAACAAATGGAGACTGCTAGGAACAGAATGAAAATGATTGCTGCTTTGTTTTCTTTTTTAAAAAAATTTCCAGTTACTTCAAGATGGATGGCATATAAATTTAATAAAGAAATAAACCAAAGGCAGCTTATACCGGGATCTCCTATTTATTTTCTTACTAGTACAAATATTAATGTTCAAGAAAAAAAATGATGAAAAGGAAATCATTATGCCTGTAAAATGTTGAAAAAAGATTAAAATGTACATGGCATTTGTGGACAAATGTGAAATTTGATTTGTATAAGGGGTGACTTGCAACAGATGTAATGTAAGACGTAGATATATGTCCATACCTGACAATTGAAAGAGTGCCATTATTCTTATTTTTTAAAGGGGATAGTAGCAAAAAGTACTGATGATAATAAAAGCTATAGGGGGATTAGTTTGTTCTGTTTGTCTACAAAGGTGTAGGTGGAATTTTGACTGGGAAGATAAGGAGATGACAATGGGTAAAATGTGGGATTTACTGTGTCTTTTTGCTGGGCAAAGGAGTATATAAAACAGGTTTTTTTGCTGTTCATTTGATTACTGAAATGTACAAATGTGAGAGAACGTGTGTAGATTTAGAGAAAGTATATGATAAAATGAATAGGCTTGAATCATAGAACGATTGTGTGAATGTGAATATTGAAAATTGGAGACTGAATGTAATTGTGAGACCAAATTCTCACGTGAATAAGAATCAATGTAATCAAAGATGTAGATTACACCACATCACGAAAGAAAGAAACCTCCTTTACTTTGCACTGAAAACATGCAAGAAAATAACCCAGGGTTTTGCCTCTTAAGACTGCCTATATCTGGTTCTCATTTGAAAGTAGAACATTTATTAAAATTCTTATGTTGTGATTTTAACTTTCCTTCTAATAAGTATTATCAATCAGCACTCTGAAAGATTTGCTGTTACTTGGATTGTTTCCAATCTAGGGAGAAGTTTGACAATGAGGAAAGTAAGCATGAGAAAATAATGAAAAGCTTGATGAATTGTTCAAAACTTGAACAAGGGAAAAGACAAGCAAGTCTAATGTCTCTTTGGTTGTTTGATACATGTATGGATGAATGTATAAGGAAAGCTTGTAATGAAAACAAGGATATATTGCCTAGCAGCATAATTGTGAATGTACCTTTGTATGCAGACAATAGCATGTTGTTGGCAGTGAACCCCAATGATTTGCAGTGAAAGAGATTATATCAAGAAATATGAATCTGCCATCAGTTATTCAAATAACAAGGCAGTCATATTGAAGAGGGAAAATGTACTTAAGTGAATGACTGCAAGTTATATATTGTAACAAAGACTAAAGCAAATTATTGAATTTATATACTGTTGGTAAAATATTGACCAAAGTTAAGAAAATGAGTGGAAATGTTTTAATATGTGCAAATGCTGGCAGCAAGTAGTGGATTGTTTATGGTTTGTTGTAAACAATGAATATTGGTCAGAAGAAGCAAAAGAGTCTGTATGAAGTATGTTCTTGTCTACTTTGTTGGATTAAAGGAGGGTAGGAGCTATCAGGAGAAATATCACAGTAAACTGAATGCAGTGCAAACAAGTATGTGTTGTAAAAAAAGAAAAGATAGGGTCAAGAATGAACCGGTGCTGAATGAACCTAGAATGAATAGAAAGTTGAATATTAGTCTGAAAGAAACATGATGAGGTGCTTTGGTCATAAAAACAGAACAAATGAAGCTCTAATTACAACAATATATAAAAGTCAAGACAAAAGTGAAAACAGAAAGTTGTGATTGGATAGGTTCTCAAAAAGAAAGAGATGACAAGTTTAACAAGCAAATGTCTATGTTTAAATCGGTCTGTGGATGTATAAAGT
Organism: Hydrophis major; assembly: GCA_033807585.1. Lineage (NCBI taxonomy): Eukaryota > Metazoa > Chordata > Lepidosauria > Squamata > Elapidae > Hydrophis > Hydrophis major. Next base: position 184,630,018 of record CM066328.1, read on the forward strand.
TCATTTGCAAATATTAGAAAGTGTGGAAAGGTAGAACGAAATAGTGTATATTTCTTTTTTCTTACTTCATGTTTTTAATTCATTTGGCTTACTCTTTCTTAACCGCTTTCTGCATTCTGCAAGGAAAAGTGTGATATGTATGTCTGAATATATGGCACTGTGTTCACCTGTGCTGTGACTTGGTTATCTTATTTTCTTAATAGCTGTCCTGGTCCATAGCTCCAGCTGAAGTGTTTGAAGATGATTAGTTGATCACTCTTCTCCTCTGTACTCTTTCTGAGATTACAGCAGGGCTATGGAGGCACTCCTCCAATTTAATCATCTCTATCGGTCAGTAGCATGAGCAGAACTCAAGTGCTTGGGGTCTTTCATTTTCGTAATGGTTTGGGTTCTAGGCAGCATCTAATTTAGATGTAATGGTTATTATGAAAACACCATCTTTTCTACTGAGAATAATTTTGCAAGCCTAAATTTGCAATTCATTAATTGTAAATTCCTAGGCTAAATGTAAGAGTACTTACTTGCATGATATCAGTTCCTCTATTTTTTCCCCTGATCTTTTTGCTTGCACATGAAATACCCAACATATATATGAATGACTTGCAGATGAAGGATATTTTAAAAAGAAAATAAAGAAATGGTCAAATTTGGATTTGTGGTTTCTTTTACCTCATTGCTTATGAAACAATACACAGAAAGTATTTTACCTCTTTATTGAAATGAATATGTTAAATATACCATCTTTTTTTTCTGGAAAGCAAAAAGATGCCTGTTGTTTACTTTGATTTTGGCTTTTGTGCTCCTATTGCTGTTAACAATAGTGCTATAAAACAGGGATGAAATGATGCAAGCAAACTGCTATACAGTTCTAAATTTTAAAATACGGGATGATTTGATGTTTAAACATAAAATATACATAACTAATATTGTAAAACCAGATTGGAATTTATGTTTTAGGCCAACAATGGTCATGGGCATAAGAGTTTTCATTTAAATAGAGAAATTTAGTGCATCTGAATAATCTCCATTTATTGCAGTTTTTGTATAAGAGATTGCATCTGGCCTTTTCTAGTAGAATGAATGAGGTAGTGAATGCTATAATTCCTGTATATGTACTTATTTCATAAATTGTGCACTGTCCACTGGAATGTTTTTGAATTGCTTGAGATATGCATATGCATAATTGTGCAGCTTTACATAGAAGCCAGATACCGATTTCAATATAATACTGTATAATTCTATATATTATAGAAATTTCATTCAGGATCAATTTATAAGCATGGTAGAATATGTCATTTATGATTAGCATTAATTGATTATGTGCCATCATGGGTATAATATGTGGAAATGATTCTTGTGCAAAACCTATTCTTGGATGCAGTTGGAAAGAAAAAAAACAGAATTGTTATAACCATGTACTTCACAAATGGTGATGTACAATAAAATATCAAAAAATCCTGAATAGAAATGTATAATGAAACTGACTCTCAGGGTAATATGATTTTTTTGCAATGTTATTATTTTGACTAGTTTTGAAAATATGCCAGTTGATTACAGAAGCCTGCTTGGACATGTAATCAAGAAGTTATATTCTACTTCATTTTAGTTAGACTATTACTGGTAATTAAAGCATAATTCTAGATTTTCATAACTAAAAACTCAATGAAAAGTATCAAAAATTGTGAATTTTATTATGATTATTTTTAATATGGTCAGTATAGAGTAATTATTTGTCAAAAATATATAATTATGAATGAATATGCATTGTTTGTATTTCCATTACAGCTCTACTACATGACATTAATAAGGTTATTTTTTAAGTTAACTATAATTCATACATGTTATGAATACAGTAGCATGTTCTCTAAGCAATAATGTCTACTTTGTTTACTGATAGTGAAATATTTGGAAGTTGATCTTCTTTGTAATACAAAATTAATCCCCTAATATTGGTTTACATAGCAACTAGGAGAATTGAGTTTGAAAAATGTCTTCAGACTAGTTCTGATTTGTTTCCTACTGTAACATTTCAAAATTCAAGTAACAATAAACTGTTGTTTATTGCGGGGTGTAATTATTTGAAGCCTTCTAGAAATAGATTGCAGTAACGAACATGAAATTCTAAATATTTTTCAGAAACAAACGTTTTAATCATAAACTGGCTGAAATAAGCCAGGTATTTTCCTCCATAACAGAATAGACATGCTAACCATTATCCTTGAGATGGCAAAAAATTAGACTGACACATGTTTCGTCCTCATCATGATTCTGTCCTGCATCTGATGCCTGTTTTTAAAATCATTTGACCACCTTAAAAAGACATGAGCCACAGAGGAACAGATTTTACATACCTTGAGGTTCCTTTTGGATTATGTCAGAATAAAGGGCAGGGAGTGGGGACACACTGATACAGCAAAAGAAGGTTTAAGCTGTCTCTTTCAGTGGTTTGGGGTTAGAGTTACAAGCATCATCCTGGGGGCACTGTGTAAAAAAAGATGTTGCCAGATGTTTATGTGGTGGTTAGGTACAAATGGGATGAGACTCTTCAAATACCTGCTTTCGTTGACAAAAACTGCTTGGCTCATCCAAAGTACTTTCAGTAAGTTTTAAAAGGTAACTAAATCTTTCTGCTGTTTATAAAATTAACATCTCAAACTGGAGCAGAACAAAGATGGTAAAGTACTTTCTTCATCAGACTAATATTTAAGCTGGTTAGAGTTCATGAAACCAGCTTGATGCCTATGAATAAATGCCCATAGCTTTAACTTATTTTAAAAAAAGACCGATACAAGTATGTGACAATTCATCATCTGCTTACATCATTCCCACATAAAGTTAGTTACTTACCAGTGCAGCCATTTTGTTAATGTTATACATGTTAATAACATTGTACAAAGCTAAAAATGACATGATCACTACTTTTATTCACAATGGTACTCATATTATCTTCGTGGGGCACAACATTCATTTCTATGAATAGGATCAGGAAATCAGTTGAAAGCTTAGTCAAAAGCATTTCTCATCATTAGGGTAAAGCCTTGCTTCCAAAACAGGTCAACTTTGTATTTTAAATGCTATGCCAAATAATACATGCGTACGTTTCACTATGTACTCAAAGGACATATATGTGTACCATGCAAGAATAAAAAGTAATTTTAAAATGCACAGTCATTTGTGCAAGTGCATTGCCAGAAGAGAATGCAAAATAATGGCTCTTGCTCTGAAATTAATATGCTGCTTTCCTTTCTGAATTACAGAAACTTAGAAGTACATACACACTGATAATTTGTGTTTTCATGTCAGTGGGAAGTAACCGGTTAAATATAATTTGCTGCTTATGCATATTCTATCTGCATCAGACATGAAAATGCTGCTTTCAGTTTTGGGTTGGTTTGGTCATAATTTTGGGGAAATGCTGCAATTCATACTGCTCTCTGTTTTACCTCATTTGAATAACCAGCTAGCTATGGATCATGCTAATAAAGCATTTCTGAATTTTTAATTCTGTAATTGGCTCATGGTGTTAACAAATTTGGTTCCAAATTGTGATTTGTAGTATGAATATAACAATGCATCATGGAGAAATCCCTGTGAAATGTAATTTCTTATGCTTTCGTGTTCAGGAAATAAATTGGTATTAATATATGCATAGGCTAATTTAAGTTTTATTTCAAAGTTCCTTTTAAAAAAGAGAGCATTCTGAAATGTACTAAGCACATCCAAGGCCATAACAGATAAAGCTGTCATTAACAGGTTTTTATTCATTTGCAGAAACTAAATGCTACTAGTTCATCTGAAGGTAGTACAGTTGATGTTGGACTTCCCCAAGTTGGAGAACAACCTGAAGCTGAACCCGAAGAAGCTCTTGAACCAGAAGCCTGTTTTACAGAAGGTAAATAATATAAAATATTACAAATCTTTCCGTGGCTGTCTTAAGGGCCCTGGATCTAGCAAAGGACACAACTGGAATACAAAAGGAGCTGTGCAAAGACCTTCCTAGTAACACTGACTCTTCAGCAAGAGCTGTGAGTCTAAGAAGACACCTATATCATGTACCAACCTTGAAGGGAGAGATCGAATCCCATTCAAGATGGAATATTTTCAGATCTGGACATTTCAAATATGCATAGCCATATCATCTTCATTGGTTTGAGTTAGAGACAGTTCCTCCCCATCCAAACCTCCAGGCACCGGGACAGAATCTTGAATCAGTTGAAATACATGTATACAAAGCCTCAGTTGTAATAAACAACTTCCTTTGAAACTGTCCTATGAAAACTGATTTTGACAATATAGTAGATTTCCAAAGCATCATTTCAAATGTAGACCTATTAATTTTGGAATGAGAAAGGGCTCCAAAGCCATCTGCTGGTTTAAGAGTATATTCTGTTCAAGACATGTAGTACTATAACTGTTATTCTGTTTTCATTTGCCATATCATTTTGCATATTTTGCCAGGCTGCATCCGGAAATTCAAGTGCTGCCAAGTCAGTCTAGAAGATGGGAAAGGAAAACTATGGTGGAATCTTCGGAAGACTTGTTACAAAATCGTAGAACATAATTGGTTTGAGACTTTTATTGTCTTCATGATTCTCCTTAGCAGTGGTGCTCTGGTAATTTTTAGAACTTGAAAACCATTCATTATCATAGAGATTTAGTGTAGGAAATAACCCAGACACATAATTATCTGAAAACCTCTGAATTTCTAGTAGGGATTATCTTTTCTATGAGTCAGAGCTATCCCTAAAGTAGTATGATTTTATTACTTAATTGTTAGAGTTATATCCCACCTTGAGTCAGGAGCTCAAGGTGCTACCCATAGCATTCTGCCTTACCATTTTTCCTCACAATTACCCCTCTACAAGTATATTTGACTGACACAGCAATTAGTCACAGTCACAGTGAACTTATGTAGTTCAGGGTAGGTTTGAAGCTGGGTTTTCCCAGTATCAGTTAAATACCTGGCTTTCTGCACCAAAGTGGTTTTCAATACACATTTTCTCTTTAAATTGTTCCATATAATATTCCTACAGAAGAGGGTTGATTTTTTTGATGTTTTAAACTCCACTATTACTTCTCTGTGTGGGATTAGAGAGAGAAAGGATCAGTTCGACTTTTTTAGGTTTATAGGACTTTGGGTCTAAAGTCAGAATTAGCATGACATTTGGCTTTGCCCACCTTTGAAATTTTTTTTGTATCTTTATTTTTCTATGGAATGGAACAGAAGAAACATAAGAGCTACATCTGGTTAAACAACTTTATTTAGCTTAGTTTGTGAAATTTGGGAGTGGAATCCCAAGGATATATCTTAATTTAATTAAAGATGCCAATGATTGATTCTGCAATGCACTACATATAAAACATGTCATCAGCCACTAAGGTATGGCTTCCACCAGTAAACTCTATAAAGTAGACTCTATAAATATAAAAAAAATGCTTTTGATATTTTTATCATATTCTGATTTAATATATATATTGATTAAAGTGAAGCATTTGAGCCTTTCAGTAGAAAGAGGGGAGGACTGGTTTTTAGTTCTAGAACTGAAAAGCAAACAATAAATAATAAGCCATGCTAAAACCATGGGTTGGGGGAACTTCTGTCCCCAGGCTTTCGAAGACATATACATTGAGCAACGCAAGACTATCAAGACCGTATTGGAATACGCAGACAAGGTCTTCACCTACATCTTTATTTTAGAAATGCTTCTGAAGTGGGTAGCTTATGGCTTTCAAGTCTATTTTACAAATGCCTGGTGTTGGCTGGATTTCCTCATTGTTGATGTAGGTATTTTTTCTTTAACCAATTAATACATTGGTAGCATGAATTTTTATAAGAATCGTTGTATATACAATAAACTCACTACTTTCAGAAAAGGAAAATTTCTGCTTTCAGCTGGGTGAATGGTGTTCAGTAGAATTGCCACTGAGCGGAGTTCCCTTGGTGAAGCAGAACTTCTGGAACTGGAAAACAGAGAGGTAGAAGTATGGTTCCCCTATCAGCAGGAAGCTTGAAATGAGATGTAATAGGACATCTGTAGGTCCACAAAATTAAAAACTTTCTTATTTCCTTGATAATATTTGAGGAAGGAAGCAAAGAATGGCCAAACATTTCTCCTTCACTACTTTTGTTCATTTCAGCCATCTCCAGAGTCATATCTGATTCCTTTTCCTAAGCACGTGAGCAGTGGATAGGAACAGATGGGCAGCCAAGGGAGAAAAGTCCATTCTTGTGCAAGTAGGACCAAATAATACTTTACTCCATCCTCTTTGGAAAGGCAAAAAAAAAAAAAAAAACCACCACAAAGCTCAAGAGATCAAAAGGTTCAAAATTTCTATCTTTGGAAAGAGAAAGAAAGAGGGAGAGAGGTATGACAAGAACAAGATGAACATGAACCGCAAAAAGTAAGACTGCACATTCTAGAACAGTTAAAGGAAAATCAGAGTAACTTTGTCTCCAGTTTCATATGTGCAGATTCTGATTTGTATAATTCTCTTCTTTTTCATGCATCTTTGAACCTTATTACCCAAGATGCTTCCAAGCAAGAGCAGACCATACAATCTTATTTTTCTTTTAGGAAGAATATTTTTTAACATCATGTTTCTGACTTCAGCCACATTTTAGGAATATTTTCCCCAGCAGCCTCTCTTTTCACAGGAGGCTGATTAATCTGAAAGGAAAAGGTTTTATATTTTTAACAATATTTATCATATTTATTTAGCCGCCCCTCTCACATGAAAGTGACTCTGGGCCACATACAGCACTTAATTAAATAAAACCAATCACATAAAAACTTCAAAATTAAAATAACAAAAAGGCACATAAAATGGGAGAGGGGTAATATTAACTGCAGTAAGGGAGCTATCAAAAAAGCCATTGCAAAATCTCCTTTATCCCTTGGGACCTTCAGGCCTAATAACATAGCCAGGTCTTGAGACACTTGCAAAATGTTGAGAGGGATAAATTGTTACCAGTATTTATGATTGCCAGTAAGTTTAAACTTATAATTAACATTTGATTTATTGTTTTGACTCCCTGGTGGCTTTTCCTCAAGCACGTGTCTCAAGCTCATATTAGTTACAGAAGACAGCACAATAGATTTTAGCTCACTTTTATCATTCTCTTATTTCTGTGATTTACCAGTACAGACTATGGGATTGCTATCTATCCCACGCACTTGGGTGAAGCAAAGCTATAAAGCTGCTGTGATAAGGCAGATAGGCAGGCCAGGAGGTATAAAAAACAAAGGATTTGGAAGAGAGAAGTGACCGCCTCAGAGACTGAGTACATGCCATTTCAAATGGGTACACTGGTGAAGACATTATAATTCTGGTTCCTACAAGCAGGAGTCAGGAGTATGTCAAAAACTGGAAGGAATGAGCCAGAAATACTTAGGGGTTGGTGAATCCTCCATCATTCCATAGGAGCTGGTTTACTGAGTGACAACAGAACCCCCCCCTCCTCCCCCCCCCACTCTGGCCCAGCCCTCCCCATGTGTCCTTGGTTTGATGTTTGTTTTTAACTTCTTATGTTTTAGTTTTTATGTAACTGTAAGCTGCCCAGAGTTACCCTATGGTAAGATGGATGGCCAGTAAATTTTATAAACAAATAAACAACATAAGATGGTCTAATTCCATAAGAGAATAGTGCAAGATGAACAAAAAAGTAATAATTTCTACCCACCCGTTGTAACTGTTTCCTGCACAAATCCTTTTGAATTTCAGTTATGGTAATTTGGCCAGGATGATTTTTTAAAAAATATTGAGATGTTGGTCAAATTGCTCATTTAGGACAACAGAAGACAAAAACGAGCACAAGGTTGAAAAGCAGAAAATTATTAAATCTGGTAAAAAATACTTTTTACTGTATCTTCCTATAATTGATTCAGATCTGCCAACTGACTGTATAAGAAATGTAAGTTTGGAGCAAAATTTGGAGTAAACTTCGGAGTAAAAAGAGAACCAGCTTGGTCCAGTGGCTAAGGCTACCAGACAAGAAAGCCAGAGACTCTGACTTCTAGTCTCTGGCTTAGCCATGAAAGCCAGCTGGGTCGCCAGTCATTCTCTCTCAGCTTTACTCACCTGCAGCATTGTAGTTGTGGGGAAAATAGGAGGAAAGTGTGTTGGATATATTTGCTGCCTGAATTATTTGTAAATATAATAAAGGCAGGCTTCAAATAAATAAACATAAAAATTATAAACATCAGAGTAGGATCAAAGATTCTTCAATTCGTTTTCTTGCCGTCTCTTTGATATCACTCATTATATTCCTCTGAACTAGTTTGAATTTGTAAGATAATCTTCAGCTTTGACAGACTGGGGGGAAGTGGCATTACCAGAGATTTCTTGAGAAGCACATGCTGATTCACACAGTAAATTGCTTTCTTTTTCCTTTTTTATTCATATGTAGGTCTCTATCGTTAGCTTAACAGCGAATGCCTTGGGCTACTCTGAACTTGGTGCAATTAAATCTCTTAGGACTTTAAGAGCTTTAAGACCTCTAAGAGCCTTGTCACGGTTCGAAGGAATGAGGGTAAGAAAAATATGAAATAACATATGCTTGAAGCAAATTATTTTCTTAAGGGTATACTACAAATGTGTATCTCAAAGCCACTAGTTTAAATTTCATTTAGAGTGCCCCTGGGCAGTATGCTACTTCTATTCCCTTAGCCTCTAGACAACATGAGAGAAATAGTTTCAATATATCTAGGCAATGTCTGAAGGCAGTTTTTTACCTCATTGTCAGATTATTTATGTTCATTTAAATCATAGCTCTGAAATCATGGATATCCCAGACTAAAGAAAAGCAAGCAAGCAAAAAAAAAGGGGTTGTTTTTTTTAGCTAAAATAGTGCTACATTCTCTCTGTTGTATCCTTGCCCCAAATTTTGAAAAAACACATCATTTAAAGAAGCTCCTTGATTCAAAAAATCAAGAGGTAGCATGGAGATCTGCTCCATGGTTGATGGCCAACCCAAAACCTTGGAGTTCATATCTCAGTCAGGATATACATTAGCGAGAAATAACCACAAACCAATTATTTCCAGATTAATTCTACAGATCTATCTACCCTATGGTACTAGTAAAGAAAACAACTGAAATAGTTGGAGAGCCCATATGCATATGTTTCCCAGCTAACTCTGAACTGCAGCTACTTGTTTTCTTGCTGTGTTGTCAGGGTAACATATGAACCAGCTGAAAAATTACTTTTCATAAGGCTTTGTTTGCTTCATTATGACACTTGAACTTCCTTTCCTTAAAATTCATTTTCCTTTGACTTGCAACTTGGTTCTCCAAATGTGTGAGGAAGGAGTATTTCTAGGGTTAGGGTACTGATAGGGTGCTGCACTGGAATTATAAAACCTTCAATTATGTTCTGCCATATATTATGGTCCTTCCTCTTCAATTTTGTGAAACTACATTCTGGAAAGTCTTTCTTCTTCAAATCTTTTCCTAAATTTGTAATTTGCTTTGTTCAAACCAATGTTTATGCCTGAGTCCTGATCTCTTTTTCATAATCTATTATTACCATTGCTGGCTTTAGCTGGGATTAAATTATAGCACAAAATTGCCAAGAAGCAAAACTATGAATTAGAAATTCTCCTTTTCATGTCTCACTTGAGCAAATATGTTTTCACTTCTTTGGCTTCATGTGTTTATTACTTTGTATTACAGGTAGTGGTGAATGCTCTCTTGGGAGCAATTCCATCTATCATGAACGTGCTTCTTGTATGTCTTATATTCTGGCTAATCTTTAGCATTATGGGAGTGAATCTGTTTGCTGGCAAGTTCTACCACTGTGTTAACACCACAACTGGGGAAATGTTCAGCATTGATGAAGTTGACAATCAGACTGAGTGTGAGAATCTCATAGAAAGAAATGAAACAGCCAGATGGAAGAATGTGAAAGTCAACTTTGATAATGTGGGACTTGGCTACCTCTCTCTGCTTCAAGTAGTAAGTAGCTGTTCTTTCTATGTTAAAATTTGAACAGCACGACCATTTTATTTCCTCTTTTTAGCTGGTTTTTCCTTTATTAGAAAATCCCATCAATGTGAACTTTACAAATGATTCAACTGTCAGTTTTTGAAATTGATTGATTTGCATCATAGGTGGCATCCCTTAATCTTTTTCGTCTAAGGTCTCCTCTAAAATACACCTGCTAGCAAACTTTTTGCGTGCCATATAAATCATATCTTATACATGAACTAAAATGATCATTAGTAAAATACAGATGCCCCTGTGAAAGGTCGTTTATTTATTTCACTACACATACCGCAATCAAGCAATCTCACTTACCCCTATTTAATAAAGGAAATTATTCATAACCAGAGAAGACACAATTGGATATAGAGAATGGCTGTTTTACAGAGCTGTAAAGAGCAATGGTGACTAAACAGAATGCCATTCTGGGTAAAATTCAACACGGCCTGATGAAAAATTACCTGGTTTTTTTTTTTTTTTTACTTCTTGTAACACAATCTGGTACCAACTCCTCAAAAATCCTTCTTAATAGAATATATATGGGTTGAAAGGCTGGGTGGACATCATGCATGCAGATGTAGATTCATGAAATGTAACTGGCAGAGGAGCATGGAGTCTTTTAAAAGACATTTACAATTTACATAACATGAACATTTAGAAATTGTGTACTGTATGCTTTTAGCCCTTTGCTTAAAATATAATTGCCTGCCTTCTGCTTGCAGGCCACCTTCAAAGGCTGGATGGATATCATGTATGCAGCTGTAGATTCACGAAATGTAAGTATGCTATTGGGTAGGGAAACCAATATTGGATTGCAAAAATAGACTACAAGACCCCAGAAAAGACATACATAAAATTGGCTTTTTTTGCTACCATCTTGTAATTGCCTGGTAGCCCAAATGCTATTTACTACATGGTTTACTACATGGACACTTGGATTCATATCCTCCATAGCTACTCGTCAGATCAGCAAGTGTTTCCCTAGAAGGATCAGATTCTTTTTCAAATTAAGGCTGGTCAAGTAGGATGAAAGTAAACTTGCCATTGATCATAGTGTTTGTCTGCTTTTTTTTTTTCTTTTTCAAAGAGGCAAGGCAGGTAAGATGCTGGGATCAGAGATAGGAGTGAGGAGATTATGGCTAGAAGATACTTCTCTGTGTGTGTGTGTGTTTGTTTGTTTGTTTGATTGATTGATTCCCAGTGTATTTTACCTTAGGGGAGAATTTAAGAGGTAAGAATGGAGTCATAACCTCTCCCTAGAAGCAGAAAAAATAGAGGCAGAACTTTTTAAAGGTTTAAGGCACCCATTTTTGCTATTAAATCTTCCAATTCTTGCCCCACTCCTTCAGTGTAAGCAAAGGTTTAAAAAATGGGTCTCAAATACTCCTTTGTATATAAAGCTCAAGAGGAAATACAGGAATCCTTTCCTATCAAAGGATAATGACTGGAAGTAATGAGAACATATTACCCTGTGCTAGTTATAAAAATAGCAATGTATCTTTTACTCCAGTTTGGTGGAGAGCAAATAGGGAAAAGTGAGTAATAACTGAGAAGATAAATGCTTTAGTTGAATAATTGCACATAGATACTTTATGTAAGGTTAAAATAAAAATTGGTCAAACTCTTCTCCATGGCTGTTCTTAATAATGGTATCATATAAATATTAAATATGATAAGGCTTGACTCAGGGTTCATACTACATAAAAATTGTACCCATATTTTTTTTATAGAATTGAATATATTTTTACAGGGTTTTCTATTTCTAAATTTGTTTCCCTTGCAGGTGGAACAACAGCCACATTATGAGGATAATCTTTATATGTATCTTTATTTTGTCATCTTTATTATCTTTGGATCATTCTTCACTTTGAATTTATTTATTGGTGTCATCATAGATAACTTCAATCAGCAAAAAAAGAAGATAAGTATTCTATCATGGTGATTTCAGCAGACTATCAAAGATTGTATTTTAACAGAAACGTGCTTTGTGTAATTCTTCGGATTTTTCTTTCTTTCAAATATTAATTATTATTCCAATGTGTACAACCTAAAAATAAGTTGTAAACACTAATTCTAAAATTGCCACTGTAAAAAAGGAGCATATGATGTTAAAACCAATACATGAAATGAAAGATTTCCACCATGAGTTAGTTTTAAAGGCGGGAGATATAAATAATTACATTTTAAGATAATGGATTACTTCATATAAATATGCATAAAGATCTCTTAAATCTAAATAATTGTTACTCTTAGTAATGGCTTTCTGAAACTTGCAAAAGATGAACACTTCTGGAGGTCATTTGGGTTATGATCCTTTTCCATAATTGTCTTGTTTATCATGCTTTTCATTTTTCAATATGGGCTTTGGGTTTTGTTTTGTTTTTTTAGCTGTTGGAGGTACTGGTATCATGGGAGCTGAAAAATATTTTTTTCAATTGTTCATTTATTTCTTAGCCTGGATGTTTTACTATCTTTGGGGTTTTTCCCCCCAACTATGGATGTTTTTATTTTATAGTATTTTATTTTGTTGTAAAATACAGGAAATTTAGGTAAAAATGTAATACATGATGATAATGATGGCGACAGAAATGATGGTGGCAGTGTTGAGAGACTACTGTAGTAACTATACTTTTTTTTCAATCTACTGTAACTTTGCTGAGATTAAATTCCTGACCCTAGCTGAACTATGGAAGAAGGATGCATTGTTCTCTAGCTATTAGAGAGCCACCCCTAATGAAGTGAAGGCAAAAGCGTGGGTGGGCTTCTAGGTTGAAACTCTGCACACTTGTAAATCCATGCACCCAACATCAACACTTTTACAAAGGAGCAGAACTTGTATTTGGGGTTGCTTCTAAGGCAGCCCAAGAAAAGAAATTGCCTGTCAAATAAAAGTCAATATATAGAAAAACAGAAAGAAAAAGAGAATGGAAATATGTGATTGTAACTAGTTTTTATTTGTTCTTTTTACTTTGGAGGTCAAGACATCTTTATGACAGAAGAACAGAAAAAATACTATAATGCAATGAAAAAACTGGGCTCCAAGAAACCACAGAAACCTATACCCAGACCAGCAGTAAGTGTTATGTGTTTTTTTCCCATTGTTCCCACTGTTTTTGCAAATGTGTGCTAGAGTTGGAAAACAATTTAAACCTTATAATCTCCCAAAATCTTTTAAAAATAATAACCAAGGAAGGTGTGGGTTTAAAAAAAATAGGATATCTTAAAAAAAAATTTTTTTTAAATTAATGAACAAAGCCTTTAGTTAACTGAGATGGACAACGAATGACATCCTATGGCTACTTTCCATGTTGGAGAGTTGCTTCTTCTTTTCTTAAACTATGTTAAACCTATTTAGGGATTCTGCCAGTGGTCCCCAACCTTTTTGGCTGCATGGACTGGCGATGGTGGTGCCACGCATGCGCAAATGAAGCTTCAGGCACTTGCCTGCCGCTTGCGCAGCCTTGTTCCCAACAAGCCATCACCCAGTAGCAGACTGTGGCTTGGGGGTTGGAGACCCCTGGATTACTCTACAATTTTCAATGGTTTCTAACTTAGACACATTGGAAAAAACATGTTACAGATTTTCAATAATTATGCCACCAAAATTATGCAATTGGAAGAGCTCTGAAGGCTATGTCCCTTATATTTAAATGAGTTTGGGGCTGACCAAACTAATCTAGCATTAACAAATCTAAACCGAGTTACAGCAGTAATTGTTATGGTATTTCTATCTGATTCATGTATTCAATGAGACCGTGAAATCCCATAGGAAAGCTATTAATGGATATCCTTCATAATGCTTCACATTTCATAACTTCACACTTATGGAGTTTCCAGGAATATAGTGGTGTTCTTTCTTGTTGCACCTTCTGCCTATGCAGTTTGACTAGTATACTAGTATACTACAGAACAGGGGTGTCAAACTGGCAGCCCGTGGGCCAAATGCATCACATGCAGGACATACCCACCCCAGCTCCGCAAATGAGAAAAACATCATAAAACATCACATGATGGCACCATTACACCACGAGTTTAACACACAGAATAAATTTACGGAAGTTTCAGATCATAAATGAAAATTATATAGGTTATAATTGTCTTCAAGTGATCATTATGAGATACATGAATAATCCCTTATTTTCTTTGACTACAGAACAAATTTCAAGGCATGGTCTTTGATTTCGTAACAAAGCAAGCCTTTGACATCAGCATCATGATTCTTATCTGTCTTAACATGGTTACCATGATGGTAGAAACTGATGACCAAACTGATGCAATGGAAACTATTTTGTATCGAATTAATTTTATCTTCATTGTCCTTTTCACTGGAGAATGTGTCTTGAAACTGATTTCACTCCGCTATTATTATTTTACAATAGGCTGGAATATTTTTGATTTTGTGGTTGTCATCTTATCTATTGTAGGTAAGAAAATTTTCCTTGCAGTCAAAGATGTAACATGATTATAAATGAAAACTATGAGAAATTAACAGATGATTTTAATATTTAAAATAGGTTTCATTCTTTACATTTTCATACACGATTGTATGAAAATTACATTCTAATTAAAGTTTTAAATCTGCATTTCAGATTAATAGGCACTTAATGTTTGTTTATAGGTATGTTCCTTGCAGAGATTATTGAGAAATACTTTGTGTCCCCCACCTTGTTCCGAGTAATTCGACTTGCAAGGATAGGTCGAATCCTGCGTCTAATCAAGGGGGCAAAGGGAATCCGCACTCTGCTTTTTGCCTTGATGATGTCTCTCCCTGCCTTGTTTAACATCGGTCTCCTCCTTTTCCTGGTCATGTTCATCTACGCCATATTTGGAATGTCCAACTTTGCTTACGTGAAGAGAGAAGTTGGCATTGATGATATGTTCAACTTTGAAACTTTTGGCAACAGCATGATCTGCCTTTTCCAAATTACCACCTCTGCTGGCTGGGATGGCTTGCTAGCGCCCATCCTGAACAGCGGGCCTCCAGACTGCGACCCTGAGATAGACCATCCAGGTAGCTCAGTCAAGGGAGACTGTGGCAATCCTTCGGTTGGGATTTTCTTCTTTGTCAGCTACATTATCATCTCATTTTTAGTTGTAGTCAACATGTACATTGCTGTCATTTTGGAGAACTTCAGCGTGGCTACTGAAGAAAGTGCTGAACCTCTGAGTGAGGATGATTTTGAGATGTTCTATGAAGTGTGGGAAAAGTTTGATCCAGATGCAACCCAATTCATAGAATTTGCCAAACTCTCAGATTTTGCAGCCTCTTTGGATCCTCCTCTTCTAATACCAAAACCAAACAAAGTTCAGCTTATTGCGATGGACCTGCCCATGGTGAGTGGTGACAGAATTCACTGCCTTGACATCTTATTTGCTTTCACCAAACGTGTCTTGGGTGAAAGTGATGAAATGGACGCCCTCCGTATTCAAATGGAAGACCGGTTTATGGCTGCCAACCCTTCAAAAGCCTCCTATGAACCAATTACAACCACACTGAAACGAAAACAAGAGGAAGTATCCGCTGTTATTATTCAGCGAGCCTTTAGGCGCTACCTCTTAAGGCAAAAGGTTAAAAAAGTTTCCTCCATGTTTAATAAAGATAGAATTAAAGAAGGCAATGATACAGCTATCAAAGAAGACATGATCATTGATAAGCTAAATGAGAATTCTACCCCTGAAAAAAACGATATGACTCCCTCCACCACCTCTCCACCTTCCTATGATAGCGTTACAAAGCCTGACAAAGATAAATATGAGAAAGACAAATCAGAAAAAGAAGATAGAGGTAAAGATGTCAGGGACTATAAAAAATGAGCAAAATGAATGATTCCTCTATGACAAATTGTTTACAGCTTGAGAAAGTAAATTATTATTTCAAAAGGATTCCTATAGGAGGTTTATGCCAAACTGACTGTTTTTGCACACTCAGACAGACATACACACATATAAAAATATCTATAAATATATATATATATATATGTATATATATATATATATATATATATATATATATATATATATATGCATACAAATGTTAGCTATATACTTAAGGTCAGTGCCTATTAACAAGATAGTGACCCCTTGTCAAATTCAGATGCTGCTCTGTAAAACAGGATGGCACTTTTGACAAGCATCTCCTGTTGGCATTCCCAGCTGACACTGCTGAAGAGGAAAGAAAAATGGCTATCCAGACTGTAGGGATCAGGAAAAGAGATGCAAACCTAGAATTGACCTGTGTTGATCATAAAACACTCAGAAACAATAATTGTATCCGCTGTTTGCATTCCAACTGCCACACCGTTTGCCATATTTTTACAAAAACCCATGTTGAAGTTGTCGTTTTTTTAATCCACAGGTTGTTTACTATTATATGTGACTATTTTTGTAAATGGGTTTTATGTTCGGGGGTGGGGAGGGATATTCTAGGGTCAAGGGTGGAATAGGAGGACCAGCTACCCTGTCTGATTCTCTTGCAATGTATAGGCAGAAGTGATTTGCATGAAGGCATGCTGCACTTGTAGACCATGCATGGAAACAAATAGGACTTCTTTGCACAAGAGTTTCAAAGACTTCTGTGTTTCAGGATGGCTCCAGATTCCAAGGTGCTTAAAAATAATATAGATCTTTATGTCTCATCCTGATAATTCTTATGTGCCTGTAAGTCTCATAAAATCAACAGTTGTTCAACTCAGATGTTTTTCCTCCCCCCTCCTTCCCCTCACCTCCTCCTCCACACGACTCCATTATGAAGGTGACATGAACATTGACTACAGTGTACGTGCATACATACATACTTTATCGTCATTCCCACTGAGTTCAGGGGCCATACTTTAGAGGAAGAGCATATATAAACTGTACTCCTAATTGTAAAATTGGGTGGAGATATGGGAAGAATCTTCTTAGGAATCTTGGAGCATCACTTACATTAATCTGGAGCACTGTACTGTCCAAAAAGGGAATAGGGGAAGTGGGACATCTGTAAGTTAGTTTTTACTTTCTCCTGCAGTATTGTTTAGCCATCTTCTGCTCTCAGCAAGGTTGACATTGTATGTGTCAATGAGATAAAGCTGTCTATGTAAATAGTTACTTTAACCCTGTGGTGCATGTTTGAGCAAAGGAATAATGACCTGTGCACAATATTTATTGCATCAAATATGTACCACAATCAGTGTAATTCGCAAACCTTGAACAAGAAAATATGATGTATTCTGTATCATTATTAAGTAGTTTGGAGGCAATCACTGATGCATGTTGTTTATCTTGCCTTCGCTACTGTATTTTTCTTAGATTTGTTCAGAAATCTGATATGGGAAAGCCATATGTTGGTGGTAAAAGTGAAACAAAATTGTTCAATCAGATATCATTCCTCATTTCACCAAGCAATAGTTTGCAGCTAGTGGGGGTGGGGAATGGGAGGGAGGGAGGGAAGCTTCTTGCTCTGCCCTGACTTCTTTTATTCTTCTCTGGAATTTTATGTGAGTATTATACAGTGCGTAGCCAGCTGTACACTTCATATTGCAAACAGCATAATCTGTTCAGAATAACTGGTTCAACATTTTCTAAGGAAAAATATAAATAGTGTACAAATTTCATTCAGTTTTATTTTTCAACATTTTGTACATAATCGACAAAACTGATTTTCAGGTTGATGTCACAGAAGGTCCTTTTATTCATAGCACTTTTTAATTGAAGAATTTCACAAAGTGGAAAAATGCCGAAAGAAGGGAATGGGGAGAATGTTAGGTTTCCGGGTTGCTTTTTTTTTTTTTTAATTAGTACTGTATTTTTGCACACATCTTAATGTGATTTTTTCCAGACTGAGTCCAAAATGCACTTGCTTCCAAATAGCTATAACTTGTAATTGAAATGTGGTGGGAAAGATTTGTTTGAAATTCTAGCACTGCCTGCATCAGCAGTTAGTCTTATTATTCAACATCCTTAATCTTTTCCAGTGTTTGTTTACATAGACTATTATTATTCTTATTGATTCATGCTGCACTAGAAGTCTTTTAAATATTATATGCGATTTCACAATTATTATCCCCCAGCTCCCCCCACAAAATTAAGTAGCTAACTTGTATATCTGATCCCATCAGGACATTTTTTTGTATTCCAGCCACACAAAAAATTAAATGTTAATTCCTCCTTTTACTGAAACTGTTGACTTTGTGTCTTGGTGAACTGCATGCAGGGAAAATGCTATTACCATAAAGAACGGTAAGCCACACTACAGTTGAACCAAAAGAATAAAGACTTCTCTCTCTTTTTTTTATTTCATGATTCTGTCATTTTTATGTGGCTTTCTGGCCTTAAATATGTGCTCATAAACTTAATAAAAATAAAAACAAATTGATGTTTCAATCGTAAATACATTTCCGGGGCTTGTAGCATATTTGTCAATGGATTGACCCTGTACATGAATCTATTTTTCAATCATAAAGCATAGAATAACTTACCATATTGCTATCAACTCCAAAGTAGTAGTACCTTTGAGAACAAGTTTCATTTTTGAGAATCATATCCTCATGTTTCTCTCCAGGTTGGATCATACACATAGACATTCTAATGTTTCATCACTTGACTTGATGACTTGAAAGGTATTCATGAATTGATTTCATTGGGATGGATTGATATGAAAGTCCCAGCTACATAATTTGATGATTTATTTGTATGTTATAACATTGACCACTTCAGCTGAAAAGCTACCCAAACCATAAGCTGAATAAAGAGGAACAAAATTCCTGCCAGCAGCTGACTAAAAATGGGAAAAATGATGAGGAAGAAAGAACAACATACATCACACTGCGATTCTTAAAAGTTTCAATATTCATAAGGATCAGCAATAAGTGAAAAAAAACTCAGAAAGAAGATCAAAATTGTTTCAGCTGGTCTTCCTCTACTATGCAACCAATAGAATAGCCCTGCTGATAGCTCTAAATTTAGCTGGGAAAAGTTTGAGGCATGAAGGCCCAACTTGGGGGAGAACTTTAACTTGCAGTGACAAACTGAAAACCATGCATATGAAAAGGAACCCACAAATGCAAAACTATGTGCATGTTTCTGCACTCAAGCTTTTATACGCTAAGT
Source organism: Hydrophis major (assembly GCA_033807585.1). Classification (NCBI taxonomy): domain Eukaryota; kingdom Metazoa; phylum Chordata; class Lepidosauria; order Squamata; family Elapidae; genus Hydrophis; species Hydrophis major. The sequence continues at coordinate 184,649,085 of CM066328.1, forward strand.
CAGGGGTGTCAAACTCAATTTCATTGAAGGCCACATTAGGATTGGGTTTGAACTTGGAGGGCCGGTGGGGTGTGGCCACGGTGGGCATGACATGGGACCGGACCTCTGCAGACATGGTTTTATAAACTTATAAAAATGAAACATTTCTGTGATTTTTGTTTTTTTTAATATTTGGTCACCTTATGAAAGAGACCAGATCAAGAAACTACAAAATTGTTGACATAGCAGAATTCTGCAAGCCTGAAAGGCAATATATTTTACATTTCCACCCTTTTATAACCACCTGAGTCAAGAACAGCCTCCTGGATCACTCTGGAGGCCCCGTTTTAAGCCTGGAAAACCCCATGGACTGTTTTGGGCCTAGAAGGCTGCCTGGACCACACTGGAGGCTCCGTTTTGGGCCTGGATGGCCTCCTTGAGAACTCCAGAGGCTAAAAGCAGTTCTGGGTGGGCACGCCCTCATTTTTGCTAGCAGAGGCACCGGGGGCCAGTCCTTTGCTATTTCCAGACCAGTACTCTTAAGTATTTTTATTATTATTCAATGTGAAATAACAGTGGGCAAAAAATCTTTCACATGACAGTAATTTTTTATGTATAGAGACCGCATTCATATTTTCTTATTCCAGCTTGTATCTTGATTAATTTAGCATTAATTAGTTAAAGCAAGTCTTGCAAGACATTTTTGGTTGGGTATCTTCCTTAATAGATTCTGAAATCATAAATACCATAGACATGATATATTCTAACTTCAGCAAAGCATTTCACAGCTACCCCATAGCATACTGACTAGCAATCTAGTTAATAGAGGTGGGATGACATGACAATTAAGAGGATAATTCCTTGAAAATTATACTTGAATGCTCATCAGCAGATGAAAAGGGTCTCAAATTATGGTCCAACAATTATCAGCCCTGGGTTCTCTACCCATCATTAATAGCAATAGCACTGAGATATCACTCTATAGTGCTTTACAGCACTCACTGAGTGGTTTGCAAATGTCAGCACATTGCCCCCAACAATCTGGGTCCTCATTTTACCAACCTTGGAAGAATAGAAGGTTGATAGAATAGAAGGTCAACTTTGAGCCACTCAGGATTAAACTGGCTGTGGGCATCATTAATTATTTGGATAAAGAAATGAAGGGAATGTTTAGCAAATTTACAATTGGTACAAAAGTGGATGGGATAAACAGAAAAAAAAATACTTTGAAAGATTATAAAAATAGTCAATAAATGTAATGGAGACTATTCCAAAGGGTTTTATTTAGTAAACTAAAATAAATGCACATTATAGAACTATTAAACCAAAGTGGCATCAAATTTGCAACTTATATTTAACAGGTATAGATTTCAAATACCATAACTTAAATAAAAACATGACATTGCACATTCTCTTAACCATTCTGTCAGGTAGCAGACTTTCCTACGTATATTATCTAAGCACCCATAAAAACCCAAGTTAACAATGTCAATGACCCATAAAAACCTAAGTTAACAATGTCAATGGCCTATAAGGAAAACTTATACAAAACATTTTATAGATGGCATTTACTACCAGAGAGGTTGGCAAAGTTGTTTTAAAACCTACCAGCTATATGTTGGAAGTTTAACCAGATACCAGGTTCATATTATCATATGTGATGGACATGTCCAAAGGCAAAAAAATATTGGACTAAAATACATACTTGGTTAGAAAAAATGATATTGATATGAAACCAGAAATATTCATGCTGGGTATACTACCAGAACAGTGTAATAAAGGGATTAATTCTAAATATAATATATTATTTAATATTCATATTTAATATTCATATTTAATTCTGCATGTAGTAAAGGCAGCAAGAATAGTGTTTGCATAACAATGGGAAAAATGATGAGGTCCCGACATGAAAGTGTAATAAAAAAAAATATTAGAATGTGCTGAGATGGATAGACTGACATTTATCTTAAGTGTCAGTCTATCCATCTCAGCACATTCTAATAAGAAACAGAATATTTTTTTTAACATGGGATTCATTCTACTAGTGGTTAACAAAGAGAAACAGAAGTTAGAAACTAAACAGAATCTAAAAAGATAATAAAAATTTGTATTGGAAATTTTGCAAGATGGATAAACTAATGGTATGTGTTGTGATACGTTTATTAAGATTATTAATATGACATGGTTATTATTGTATCTCTACTTAAAATTAATTGTGCCCAGACAACACACTATTCAGATAGACATGGAATTTTTTATGTCCTTTAAAAGGAAAATGTATCAATAAAACATATATTCAAAACAAAAAACCCCACAAAAGTGGTTTTTCAAAAGGCAACTGGACTTTCTTTGTTTTTCTTTCAAGAATGTTTTGCTTCTTAGAAGCAGAGAACTGAAGAAGCTCCTTGAATGAGAAGCAAAACATCTTCAATGTTGCCTTTTGTAATGGACAACCATCAACTAGAAGACTGAGAATCTCCATAGACACCCATAAATACGTTAAACAGCTCCCTTAAGGTAAACTTCTCATGACTTCATGGATATGTGTCCATATAGTTTTCTCTGCTACAATACATTCTGGGATTTCCCCCTCAAATTCACAGTTCTATAGCTTAAAATCCTAGCCAAGTACTAATCAGGTGTGACCTTGCTTAGCTTCTCAACCCATGGTTGGTCAGGTGCTGCTGTTTGAAGTAAACCATTATCTGGCTACCATTATCCACAATGTAAGGACTAAAATATCTGATCAGTGGTGTAAAAATAGCATACTCAAATGTTAGCTTGTTATTTTTCTGAGTTAGCTTCCAAATGATCGGTTTTTTTATAGGCCACCTCCTTTTAAAATGTATATGGTTTATTTCATATTTAACTGGAATGCATTAACTGCTTCCTACCTGTATATGTTGTTACAGCAATGAGCAGTAAAGACTTTTTTTCCAGGCTTTATCAGTGATAGAATTTGATTTTTTAGCCATACCATTAGAAGTTACATGTTGTTGTTTTTCCACCACTAATAAAACCCTGAGAGAAATGTTCCATTTCTCATGTAGAAATTAATCTAAACACAATGTCCACTGAGTTTCCTCCCTGAGAAATTGCTTTGCAAAAATTAGCCAAGCATTTCTGTTCTGAGAAATATAGGCAACATTAATAGCAAACCCATTGCATTGTAACGTTAGGATATGATCATGGACTTTTTGCAGTTCCTATGGTAACCATAATTTCTTATCAACTGCAAATAAGGTCACATGTAATATTCTTTTCTTTGCAACGAGCAAAAAAACAATGTTGGCTGATCGGAAAATTAGGAAGGAGACTGCAATTTTCTTTTATTATTAATTACAGCAATTGAAATATTGAGCTGTTTCTTTTTCCAAATAGGTACACTAGTACCGCAGAATATTTCAAGTAAGGGTTTCAGTTAGCTACTCAAACCTTCATACAATTCAGAAATAATGTGATGATGATATCCAAATTCAACTTCAATACAGCTGAAGCTTAACTCTTCCCAATTTTTTCCTCTGTATTTTTAGTGCAATTCAAAAATCCAGATCAAATATTACTAAAAGGGTCCATGTACTTATTTGTGTTGAAACTAAAATGAAACAGAGTTTTGTGGCACAAATGAAGGTCTGATGAAGTCATCTTTAATATCAATTTTACCTCAAGTCATCTCAGGACTTGATGCATCAGATAAGACTGTTAGATTATCATGCCTGTGTTACTTTTTCATTGACCAATTACTTTCAGATCTTCCCTGATCAGCTCTGCCTGCTGGCTTTTATTGCTCTGTTATGGTTCATCACTCAGATCAATTCTTTGTTTGTTCAGTGTCCAATGACATCAAAACTTTGGACTACTCTATCTCCATCCAATCCTGCTTATACAGGCCATCATTGGCACTTATGCTGCTCCCTCCCTTTCCGTTTGTTTCCTGGGTCAGAATGATGATGATGATGATAGCAGATCTGAGGAACATCCTTCTCCCACAAAAACCCTACACAAATTCTATGATCTATTGAATTGCTCTTCCCTATGACCCAGTTGTGATGGCCCACTTGATGAAAATAAGAGAGAGCGCCTTCTTGTTGCTTCAAATCTAAATTGTGGCTTCTTTGCTTCAAGACAACATTTCATGTTTTGGCAGAGCTTCAATTTTAGACAAAGATTAGTCTTTAGGAAACATAAGCTTTATCGGTTTTATTTGTACTGCTGCATTAATAGTATTTAAAACTTCGTTAATTTTCTTTTTCCTCTTTTTAAAAAATTTAAATAAAAATATTTTACTAATAGGATTGCATGTTGTCAGCCATTCTAATAAATGTTGCCACACAGCAATTACTTCTATATATGTTAGAGCCATTAATAATTATTTTAGCACTCACATTACAATAATACCCTAAGGTAAAAATAAACATTTACAGACAAGCCTAAAATACATTTGGACAAGAGCCTGAGTATAAAATCAATCTTGGTCTAACTTATTTTAAGGACCTTAATTTCAGTTTCAAACAACGATTTCCAGAAAATTTCCAAGACAGAAGATTACTGGAAGAGTTTTATTGGATTAGGCCAAAACTCAGTTCCATCATCTCTTCTCTTCTCAGATAGGCATTTCAAATGTTTCAAGGTAACTCAACCATCTACTGCAAAATTAAAATAACATCTTGCATTTATTGTGGAGAAGCTTGTCAGATACGTAAGATACAACTAGCAGCCTTTAATAATCTTCATTTGAAGCCTTCAGTGCTGGTGGCTACCACAACTTTTGAGAATGGATATAAAAACTAGATTGCATCTTCTACTAGTTTTATTTGGTATGACCACCTCTGAACTTATGCAGAAGAGTTCTTATAGATATAGGTAACCCTCAACGTTTGAGTCCTCATTTTACCCACCAAATTTTGAGCCCAAAATTTCCACTGATAAGTGAGACAGTAGTTAAGTGAATTTTGCCCCATTTTACGACCTTTTTTGCCATAGTTGTTAAGTGAATCATTGCAATTGTTCAGTTAGTAACACAATTCTTATATGAATCTGACTTCCTCATTGACGTTGCTTGTTAGAAAGGTCATAAAAGGTGATCATGTGACTCAAGGGCAAAAATATGAGTCAGTGGCCAAGCGTCTGGATTTTGATCATGTGACCATGAAGATGCTGCAACAGTCGTAAGTGGAAAAATGGTCATAAGTCACTTTTTTTCAGTGCCATTGTAACATCCAACTAAATATAAGTTAAAGTAGAACAACAAACTGGCTCTTGGCTTTGCAAGATGTTTTAATGGGGCAGGGAACCTGGGCGATCACCGAAGAAGATTGTGCCATGTTTGGAGGAGATGCAGGACAGGTAATAATGCTAATTATTATCAGCATTTACCACCTTAGGACATTTTTGGATCCAGCCCTCTTCATATGGTGAACCCAGTGGTGGGATTCAAATTTGTTTTACTACCAGTCCTGTGGGCGTGGCTTGGTGGGTGTGGCAGGGGAAGGATACTGTAAAATCTCCAGTCAGAGGTGGTATTTACCGGTTCTTCGAACTATTCAAAATTTCCACTACCGGCTCTCCAGAACTGGTCAGAACCTGCTGAAGACCACCTCTGTGTGAACCTATCATAAATCCAATGAAGGGTTAGGACTATTCAGAACTATGAATAGAATACATTCAGAACTATGTGCAGGTAAGCAGGCAGGCAGGAGGCAGAACATAACATTGTTTTGAAAAGCAATTCTTTTTTGATCTAAATTCTGAACAATCCTGTTGGACCTCCATCTACAGCCAGATGTTTTGTGGCATTATTCTTCCTCTTATAACGTGCGCAAATCATGGACCTTCGGAATATAAAAACACAAACCCTCTTCATGCGGGTTTGAGAGAGGGGAAAGACATCACTTTTAATATGTGTGCACAAAATGTTCTCTCTCCCCGCCTCGCCCTCACTCTGCACAGCCCTGCCTTTCAGATTGGAGAGAGAGAAAGAAACCGCTTGCTTCTGTAAATTGAAGCTTTGGTTTTCACCCAGCAACCCACTTTATTTATATATCAGATTGAGAAACCCCCCATCTCACTCACAGAGCAACTCTGGGCCATGTGGCATTCATAACCAAAAGCAATCCTGAGGAGTTGCCAAGTTATCATTCCCTTTTAAGGAACTCCATCAGGTTAGCGACAATCCCCCCAGCTATCACTTTACCCTGAGAGCAATTGGCAACAGAACAAAACTGTCCTTCTTTTCAAAGTTAAATCCTACACACACACACACCCCACACACAAACTGCACACAGAGATGAATTTTGATATTCATACCAAAGAGGGAATTAAACACTTTTTTGAATGAAGGCAAACATACAGGTCCCAGGATAATGTTGCAGGATCCAATCTGGGTCAGTCACTCTGAGACCAGAGAGTTTGGTTTCTGGGCTGGAGCCCATCTTCAGGGAACTTCTCTCTAGCCTTCTGTCTTCTAGCTAGCAAGAGAGAAGTTCCTCGAAAAACGGGCGCTAGCACGAATTTGAAAGCTCTCGGAAGACAAAACCTTTGGTCCTGGTGACTGATTCCCATTAGATCCTGCAAAAACTTTCCGTTGATTCAACTTGTGGAGGGAAAAAAAAATAGAACAAGCTAAATAGTTTGTCTGGAGGCATGCAAAAATTGTTCAGCTGAGATTGACTGCCTTGAGGGGTCCTTGGTGCTCTCTGAGCTTGGTTGGTTTTTTTGCAGATGTTTCGTTACCCAAACTGGGTAACATAATCAGTGCCTCAGATTAGCACTGATGATGTTACATAGTTTGGGTAATGAAACATCTGCAAGAAAACAACCAAGCTCAGAGAACACCCCCATTTCAACCCTGAGCTACAAATATTCTTCTTTATTAGTGATCGTCTTGAATTTGAAGTAGGCTATTTCCATTTCAACAGTATTCTGACATTCTGCTTCCATCCCAGAAATTCTCAGATTGAAACAGGACCTTTTGTACTTGGACAATTCCAATAAAGTCACAGCTTGTTTCCATTGCTACACATTTAGCAGATTGCTCACTTTGGTCTTCTTCTGTTTTTCGTCCTTGACTTACAACAGTTCATTTAGTGACTGTTCAAAGTTACAACGCCACTGAAAAAAGTGACGTATGACCATTTTTCACATGACCATTGCAGTATCCCCACAGTCACATGACTAAAATTTGGGTGCTTGGCAGCTGACTCGTATTTATGATGGTTGCAGTGTCCTGGGGTCATGTGATCCCATTTTGTGACTTTCTTACAAGTAAAATCAAAGGGGAAGCCAGATTTACTAAATAACCATATAACTAATTTAACAACTGTAGTGATTCACTTAACAATTGTGTCAAGAAAGTCTTGAAATGGGGCAAAGTTCACTTAATAAATGTTTCAGTTAGAAACAAAAAATTTGGGCTCAATTGTGATCATAAGTCAACAACTACCTGTATTGTTTTCCAACGCTTTATAACTATTACAACTATTCTACTCAATCCTGCTTAAACTGACCACTAGATGTCCTTCTGCCACTGTGTCAAATGCTACATATATGTATAAACCTGCATTTTGAAGATTAAAAAAAAATATTTTCTACACCTGGATCTTTTATTTATCTACTTACTCATTTATTTGTTTCACAAAAATATGTTTGCTGCTTTCGGTCAAAGATTGTTCAGGAAGGACTCTGACAAATAGTCTAACAGAACAATTGTAAACAAGATAAAAGGCAATAGTTGAAGCTTGATGTTTGTACTTAGGAAATATTTTAAGCAGCATACTTATTTTTCCTGTTGATCTTCTAGAAGTACGGAGCATTTTACAAATGATCGTGTTGTTCATCCATATAGTTTGGCCAACATTAGAAATACTATTTATTTATTTATTTATTTTGGTGTCTTTGAATCAGTGTTGATTCCAGGCAATTGCCCAGGCAAACCCATGTAATTTTCCTGCCAAGATTTTACAGTGGTTTGCCATTGCCTTCTTCCTAGGGCTAAGAGAAAGTGACTGGCCCAAGGTCACCTAGCTGGTTTTGTGGCTACTGCAGGACTGGAATTCACAGTCTCCCCGTTTCTAGCCTGATGCCTTAACACTTACCCCAAACTGGCTCTCTGCATTTATCTGAGGATATTCACAATCTCTTTATTATTATTTTTAAAAAATTCCATCCTCTGAGGCAGGGATCTCCAAACTTGGCAACTTTAAGGCTTGTGGACTTCAACAAATTTCAATATAGAGTAAGAAAACTCAGGAAGTGTCCACCTTCTTGGTAGCTTAGGTAGGGGTGATAATAATGAGGTCTGGTTCTGTCCTTCCAAAATCATAAGTAGTCCATCCTCATGCATGCTGGAGAAAGTAGGAAATGCAAAATCATAAAACTAGATGCTGTGATGGCTTTCATATTAGGCTATGATGGTCATCATAATCAAGAATTCTCATTATGACCAATAGTACTGGAGACCAAGTAACTCAAGAATTCCAGTTGATTCTTCAGTCACTTCAGATGCAACTTCCTCTATTTCTACCTTTGTTCCCTCAAATTAATCAATATTCAGGCAGAGCAAAGTAACTGAATAACAACACTAGATCATAGGCAAACCTAATCAGTAATGACAATAATCAAGTACAATCTATTTTGGAGTAACATTAAGGAAGATTACAGACTAAACCTTCTAGTTTAACTATTATGCAGAGATTCCATATTTTTCCTTACATATTTTCCCTTTACTAAATCTTCTCAGCACAGCCATCCCAGCGTGGCCAATTTGCTGCCACCAACTTGCCATGGTCAATTCATCACAGAACAACTCGCCATAGGACAAGAGTTACATTAAGACTGAAGAAAAGTTGGAGTAGAATCACTAAAGAAAGGATTCAAAAGAAGGGAGAAAATTACATGTGAATGGCAAAAATTAAAATATTTTTGTAATCATTTTAAATACTTAAATTGAATTGTTGAATTGTCCTGTAATGAGATGAATACAATGATTTATCTCGTGGTAAGTTGGCAGTGCTGAGTTGGCTGTGGTTAGTTGGCCACACCAAATTGTCCCATTCTGGAAAATCAGGGTGTATTGTTGTTAAAGTGTTAGACTAGGACCGGCAAGACACAGATACAAGTCCAGTTACAATCAAGGAGATTCACTAAGTTATTGTTATGGGCATAATATTAAGGGAGACTTCATTTAAGCTGTCTTGAGCTTCTGGAGAAAATGTGGATTATAGATCTATCAAACAAATAATGAAGACAAATTCATATTCTGTACAGTATTAGCATACTCAGAAACCTTCGCACCCGATTGATCCGGACCAGCGAAGACCTGATTGGTCAACAGGTCAGCTGTGATTGGAGCACTAGGAATCTACCGCGATTGGCTGTGCCTGACCTGTTGACCAATCAGGTCTTCGCTGGTCCGGATCAATCGGGTGCGAAGGTTTCTGAGATTCAAATTAAGTGCTGTCATTGGCTGCCGAGCCGCGAGCCAGCACTATATGAAGGGCTGCCGTGGCTCGCATCCCCAGATCTTTACCTAAACCTAATAAAGAGCTGAACTCACAGAATGGTCTCACGTCTCTGTTGAACCGATCCGCCTCCGATCTAACATATTCCCAGAAGGTTAGCATTCAGCCATCACCTCTTCAAGATTACAAAGATCTTTAAAATCTGATCATCGTGGTATTTATCAATGGTATGTATAAACTTATCAATTGATCCTCCCTGTAATTTCTATTTTGAAACTCATTTAAATTATACACCTTATGGCCACAATATTTGGTCTTACTTCAGGACTTTTAACATTTTTCTCCCTCCAGCTTGGATGTTTGGATCATGATAAAGCTAAAGAGTTCTGGAGAGCTTGAAAATTCAAAAGTGCATTATTGAATTTATGCATTCATTTTGGTTGTTCTTTTGCACTGATGCAGAGTCTAGTTTTATTTCAACCTATTTAGAGGTATGCTGAGTATTGGAAGTAAAAATAAGGACAAAAATATAGAAATTCAAAAACTTCACAGCCAAAATTAAATTTAATTGAGAGACATTTCAACACATGCTTACATCTACCAATGAACCTAATAGAAGTTAACTTGAAAGTACCCTGATAAGGGATTCACAAAGAAGAATATGTGGAGAAGTGCTTAGTCCAGTCAAGGCTTTTCCTTACTTTTTCAGTGGGATAATTAGGGCTTCCAATCTGGGTTACAAAACCAGGGTAACCACTAGATGTCAGCAAGTAGTGATAGTTTTCCAGCCAAGATTGAAGAATCATCCATTTTAAAAACATCTGTGTGAAAATGAATATTGTTAGTAACAGATGTTCTAACAAGTCAGATCTATCAGCCCAAATGTACCCTCTTTATTTGACTGTGATAAATCATTCATGCAAATCAAGTAAATCACAGTCATAAAACAGACTTGCCAGTGAAATGAAATATAAAATATTTAAAACCTGAACACAAATGCTTCTTTCTGAAGACATATTCGATCTAGTTCCTTGTTCTCTTTTCTGTATATTGCAGAATTGGATGACATTTAATTGCATCTCACACTATTGGCTATTTATAAGAGTTTTGGGGTCTCCCATTTTTCTTATTCATGCCAGCACGTTGTTAAATATGCAGTCTCTTTAATTTGGAGTTCAAGTGGCTTTCCATGTGACATCCTGCATTTTAATCTGTGCATAAAGGTATGCATTATTCCACAGTGGTCTGTGAAGAGTTATTACACATGTCTACTTTTGCATTTATTTGGAAGAAACCTTTAGTTTGATATATATGCAAATATCATATATCATACGAGAGTGCTAAACATCGGTGAAACCTTAGCAACCATTTTGTACATGGACATTTCTATTTGTAGCAAAGTGGAGTGCAATCATATTCATTTATTCAAAAGGATAAATTCAGAGGTTCTTGTTTCTTAGTTCTGCCTTCTAAAACACGATTTCCCATCATATCCAACCAGGATAATTAATACAGGGTTTCTGTCGATTTGATATTATGACAGTTTAGTCCAGTACATGTAGAAGGCACCACATAAGAAAGAGAAGCCGTCTTAGCATGTTTCAAATTACAGTCCAATAGGGCTGTCTAGAAAGATGCCCTCTATTTCACTTGAATAATCTAAAAAATGTCTACATGGTTTTTAAAATTGATATTGATATTATTTATGAGCCATGGTGGAGGAGTGGTTAAAGTGCAGTACTGCAGGCTACTTCTGCTGATTGCTGGCTGACTGCAATTTGGCAGTTCAAATCTTAACCAGGCTCAAGGTTGATTCAGCCTCCCATCCTTCCACGGTGGGTAAAATGAGGACTCAAAATGTTGGGGGCAATAGGCTGACTCTGTAAACCACTTAGAGAGGGCTGTAAAACATTGTGAAACAGTATATAAATCTAAGTGCTAGTGCTATTTCTATTTCTAGGAGAATCAGAATGCCAAATGACTTGTCCATATGGAATTTTATTTTGGTGATACTTTTATAAAATACTCTCTGTACAAAAGGAACTTGTGGCTTATATATAGAAGAACATGAGGAAATTCCCTTCACACTCTGATGAATAATATTTCTGTCCTTGTATCATTGGTCAAGTGGGAGCCATTATTCATTGCATATCTACTGCCCCCCTTTAACAATGGGATTAGGGCCAAATTATGGGAGGAGAACATGAAAACTTAGACTTCAAACAGCTGAACAATATTCTTGCAGATGTTTGTCCAACTCTTAGCAGTCAAGTTGCTACTTTTGCTCTGCTGTCATTTAAAATTATTTAAGTCTAAGAAATAAGTTTAAATAGCTGTGGAGTTGTTAGTTGCAGCTCTGGCTTTATCTTGTTTTGACTTTCTTATATCTAATATTCTTACATCTATTATTTCATTTTATAATCTAACGATTTTACTGTTATTTATCAATATGCATGGTATTTTAGAGTATATTGTACATTATGACTTGCAGTTACAATAAATTGGTTTACTTACTTACTCATCAATAGTTCATTAAACTGGACAGAGTTATCAAGGGGTACACCAGGAGGACGATCTCGGGACCTCTGGTTTTCGACATAATAATGAAGTAGGGAGAAAGATTAACAAATTTCAGATGACTTAAGATTTGGTAGAATAGTGTCATACTCTAGAAATAAAATTTAAATTGACATTGTTCAGGTACAGAAATGGGTGAAAATAGTAGGATGAGATTGAATCGAGACATTTCACTCAGGAAATGCAAATAATAATATAGGCTGAGTCTAAAGATGGTCCCTTTTGAAACAGTTCTCACATCTCTTCTCCTGTGGACTGAGATACCTTTTATATTACAGTTGTCCAGTTTGTCTCTCAAGGTTATTCCCACATACCATTACAATTCCTTTGTCTGTTCTCTGAATAAAAACTAATTTCATGCACGCGCGCACACACACACACACACACACAGAATTTTATTTTCTGTGTTCAGAAGACAGCAATATTTTTCAAAACGATTAAACCCTATTGATTGTTTATGTGATGTAACATTCAGCTACAAGATCTGAAATGTCATCTTGGATTAAGTTTAACTAGTTTTGATAATGGTCAGCGTGATTTTTCTCTACTACAGATAAGATCGGTGGCTGGTTCCCACAATAATGCCAAAGTATAATGTGGCTGTGGGGAAGGGAAGGTTGGCTTAGAGAGATGAGGAAACCCCTCTTATGGAACAAGCAAGTGGTGGGATTAAAAAAAAAAATTACTACTGGTTCTGTGGGCATGGCTTGGTGGGCGTGGCTTGGTGACTGTGGCAGGGAAAGGATACTGTAAAATCTCCATTCCCTCCCACCTCCTGGGGGAAGGTTATTGCAAAATCTCATTCCCCACCCCCACCCCATTAACCTGCTTTCCAGCTCTGTTCTCCTATGCAGGGCAACAAAAGAAGATTCAGCCAATCAGCTGGGACTTGAGAGGCAGAGAATAGATGGGGGCGGGGCCAGTTCGAGGTGGTATTTGCCGGTTCTCCAAACTACTCAAAATTTCGGCTACCAGTTCTCCAGACCAGGTCAGAACCTGCTGAATACCATCTGTGGAACAAGCTATGCTTATCCACATAGCCTCAGCCTAAGAGTAATCATATCTCAGCATTTTGTGTCAGCCAATTTTATTTTAAGTGTTTATTTTACAAACATTTCATATTATCTTCTCCGAACAAGTCTGGGTATGTACAGTCTGAGGAACATGAAGCTAGAAAACTTCTCTCTTTTAAAGATCAAAAGCCCTTCTTATAAAACCAATAGATCATCACATGTAGCATAAAAAGAACATAGGCACAGAACCAAAAATGACCATTAGTTATTATCAGAATCAAAGATCAAAAGCCCTCTTTAAAAGACACATCTTCAGTGCCTTCCAGAATCCAAAAATTCAATCATCTTTGTCTGTCTGTCTGTCTGTCTAATCTATCTATTTTAAATGTTGGAGCAATCATACAAAAGTTCTGCTTTCTGGTCCACAGCCTCATTGTATAAAATCTTACACATAGCTTCACAGGATATGAAGGATCGTTTTGGATAAGATGATTCCCCCAACAATTGAAGAGCATTCTAAATTTTGTGGCTCTAAGGAATTCCAAATAACCTCAAAATTGACAGCAAAAAAGCCCAGCTGTAGAAAGAAATTTGAGAAAGGCCAATACAAGATGATGTGGTCTTCATTTTACCATTTTTTGTTGTTTGGTTGGTCTGAGTGACCAGTTCTGGGCTACAAAAGATGGATAACATTCAACAGTCTGCTATTCGTCTTTCCTCTAGTAACTACATTGAGTGGAGCTCTTTCCTCACAATCAGGAGGCTGTGAGTTCAATCCTAGGTAGAGGAATAGACTCTCCTGCTCAAGCAGGGGGTTGGACTAGATGACCTCCAAGGTCCCTTCCAACTCTGTTATTCTATGTGAAGGTTCTGAAATTGCTTTTCCACGCTTTCATTTAACAAAAGAAAAAACCAACTTCTTCCCTGATGTATTGAACATAAAAGTCCCACTCTGGTTGGGGATTCAGGTCATTATAGTCACAACACAACTGTGTAGGTGGCACTGGACAGAAATTTTGTAAATTTTCCATTTAGCAGCACCAGCTTTTCCTATTTCTCAGGGGTGTCACTATTGCATTTTAAATTGTTGTGCACCTAATGTATTTTATAATGATAACAAATTAAATACATTGCCTTCTAGTACTGTACTCTTTAGGCTGTAAATATTTCAGTGTCTATGGTTTAATGAATGCATTCTAATTCTCAAACTCAGTAAGTCTCAAACTCAGTAATCCAAATTTTCATTGAGGCAAATACTTTTGTAACCTTTTGGGATTGGCACAGATCTCCAAACTAAATTAAAAAGTTATCAATAGAGTACATCTGTGCCAAATCTGGATTTTTTCCAGACTCAAGTCGTATTTAAATAGCTAGGCGGCAGATAAGACATGGGGGGAGGGAGGTTGGTCCTTGGTGCTCTCTGAACTTGGTCATTTTCTTGAAGACATTTCATTTCATTATCCAAACGGGGTAAAAATCATCATTACTCATTAATTTGGGTAATGAAAACACCTGCAAGAAAACAACCAACCTCGGAGAGCCCCGAGGACTGACCCCTCATTTCAATCTTGAGCTACAAATATCCTCCTTTATCGATATCACATCGGAAAACCTTTTCAGGGGAAAGCATGGCACATCAGTGCTATTTAGGAAAACTTTGGGAAAACAACTTTGAAATAAAATCACAGGGGAGTCCATTTTCTCGTTATCTCCAGCTTTGCCATTATTTTCCTTAATCCTGCCCTGATGTGTGCATTGACATTGCACCTTGCAATGTGTGCATTGACATAGACCCAAAGGGCAGGGCTTCTATTGTATGCCGCGGTCCTCACCTGGCAGATTTTGACCCCACCCTACAGATGATTGTGTATGTAGTGCAAGAACACTGTCGCTGCTTGGTATTGATCTTAGCTCACCCAGCAGGCTCCTGTGATTCAGGAGAGGGTTTTCATATAATTCTCTTCTCTACCTCGCATGCTGAGAATTGTTCCTTACAGCTGGAATGGCTTTAGAAACACACAGCCTGGCATCTAGCTACTGCAGTATGAACATTTTGTCTGGTTCTCTTCTCATCTCCAATCAACTATCAAACTCAGTTCCCCGGCAAGCCCAGTTGCAATTAATAAGCACAGTGTGGGTGCAGTCCGAGGTAGACTCTGCCTGGCAGCTCCACTAATCAAGAGGAATTGGTAGGAACAGATCTTAGTTCAACACATATTTCAATTATTCTGTTTCCTTGGAAACCCTCTGTTGCAGATGGATTTGCCTCTCTGTGGCTAAAAATATCTAACTGGCCCCTCTTAGAATAATAAAGAATGGAGAAATGGAGAAGGCAGTTGGGAGAAGCATTGCTCTCCCCCATCCTCCCTCCCTTCTCTTCCCTCTCTCTCTCTCTCTCTCTCTTTCCCCCCTACTATAGGAACAAAGGTCTCCTGTGTGAATAGCAGACCTGGAGTTTCTTATCCACCATTAACTTTCAGTGCTTTTGGAGGGGTTTCATCAGTCTTTACGTCTTTATGTCTTAAGTATTTATGTGAGAAGACAAGAAATTAAAAGGTTCTAATAGCTCCGAGAGCTGATGGGGAAGGGACAAAAAAAAACAAAAAAACATTGCAGCATTTTGTAGAATGCAATGGTTTCCCCCTCTTCCCCGCCCACCCACCCTCACATAAAGTGGGCTCTTCCTTCCAGCATGAGCAAAATTCCGGCCTTTGGTGTGTGCTCTGAAAGCAGCTCTTGCATCTTCAGTACAGATATCTGAAGGCATTATAGCTATACATTCACACAGCCATGCTTTCATCTTAGACTGGTGCCAGCAGGAAACCACAAGGCCTGAAATCAAGTGACCTCCACAATGTGTCCTAATGGTACAGCCTGAATTGATCTGCCTGAGCCCAAGGTCTGTGATTGGCAACTGACAAAAGCCAGGGCATGCAAAGCCACCAATCATCAAGCTTTTTAGGTCAGGTTTCTTTTCTCCATAGTCCCTTTGACTTTATCAAGTAGGTAAATAGGTGAGCATTATGTTCAACTATGCATCTCTGCCTCTGGGGAGATTAATCGTATGGTTCTTCGCTCATTCATTAAAGGAGAAAGAAAAGTCGCTGAGTGTTAGGGATTGTTTACCCTAACTGGTTTAGGTAAATTAATAAATATGTTATCATAGTTTGTCAGTTAAAGTATCTGCAACTTTAACTGTAGGACTGTAATTAGGGGAGTGGTTGTGAAAGCACTTTAAAAGAAGCAAGATGACAGCTTGCTCTCTCTCTGGCTTTGATGATCCCTAATTATTGCACGGACTCAAGACTGCGTTACTCGAACGGGAGAGATAAACAAAGGACTGATTTGTAAGTGAACTGACATAGGATATTCTACACGGACTTTGCTAACTGAATATCCTTGAATGGACTGATGAAATGATACATGACTATTGGACTGTTATTTTGACTATGCTATGAACTCATAATGGAATAAACTATATTTTTGATAGCACAAGCGTATCTGTTATTTTTACTGTATGTTAATAAACATACAAACTTAGCTCACTCATTTATCTGTGTGCCTATCTGACTAACGCTGCACATTCTGTTTAGCTTGTCTCCTTAACCCTGGTTGGGGAACTCAGGCTTAACACTGGTTATGGGCCCAGAGGCTGCAAAGTCAGTTTAATTAGGATAAAACAGATTTATGTAAAAAGTGAGAGTTTGTGTTGTTAAACATTACAGTAAACAGACAGCTGTGTTTTATTAATTATAGTTTTATATCCATATAAGAAAACATGGCACAAGTCAATCTACAAAGTTTGACCCGTATATCCAAGCTGGATGGAACAAACTATGTATCATGGTCTATAAAATGTAGTCTACTTCTACGAAGAGAGGGTCTGTGGAACATAATTGAAAATCCACCAAACGCAGAAGAATGGGATCCAGAGGATGATGAAGACTAAAAATAGTTGAATTTATGCATAAAAATGAACACGCTATTTGCATAATAGGATTAACACTGTCTGACCAGCAACTTGTTCATATCCACGGAGAGCAAACAGCTGTTGGGTGTTGCCAGAAGCTGAAGAGGATTTATGTCCGAGATAACGTTGGTGCTCACATAAATCTAACACGGAAGCTTTTCAGGATGCATCTCCAGACGAATGGTGATATGCTGAGTCATTTGGAAACTATGAAAAGCATTTTTCAAGAACTGCACGAGAAAAAGCTTATTTTCTCTGAACTACACCAAGTCTACATAATTCTATCTTCACTAGATGAAAGTTATGACAACTACGTCACTTCCCTTGAAATTTTGCCTAAGGAAAGTTTAACTTTAACTGATATAACTGGCAGATTGATTGAAGAGGCAAGAAGAAGACTTGAAAGATATAAGTTAAGGAGGGAGCAACCTCAAAAAGAAGATAATGAATCTCCTACTGCATACGCAATTAAAAAGTGTTTTAATTGTGGAGGAAGAGGACATTTGGCAAGATTTTGTAAAAAAGCAAAGCGCCAGAATGCTGGCCAGAATACTAAAAGTCATCAAAAGATAAATAAAAATTTAGAGTTAGCCATGTATAGTAACGGAGCTGTAAAAAATAATTTATGGGTGGTTGACAGTGGAGCATCCCACTGTATAACAAATGACAACAAAAATTTTCTTAAAATGTCCCAGAATACACAGCAGATATCGTTAGCCAATGGCTGGAAACTGAAAGCTAAAGGTCAAGGTATAGCATATTGTTCTTTTATAAAAGAGAATGTAAAAATGTTATATGTACCACAATTTAAGTTTAATTTAATTTCAGTTAGAATTTTGGTTAAACTAGGATATGTAGTTACTTTTAAAGGACATAACTGCATAACTGAAAAAGAAGATAAGAAAATTACTGCATCTTTAAGAGGTGAATTGTATGTGTTAAATGATAATGGTTTAAAGGTGGCTAACACAGTTTATGACAATAAGAAACCTCATGATGAATGTATTCACTTGTTACACCGACGGCTAGGGCATTTAAATTTTAAAATGCTTAAGAGAACTGTTGAATTATCTAAGGGAATAAGTTTGAAACCTTGTAATAAGTATTTGCAATGTAATGCTTGCAATCAAAGCAAGAGCAGGGTCATACTGGCTAATAGAGTTGATGGATATACTACCAAAGAGCCTTTAGAAGTAGTATTTGCTGATTTAATAGGTCCGAAAAAACCAAGTGCAGGAGGAGCTCGTTACATACTAAGTATAATGGACCACTATTCTAGATATGGGTTTTGCTATTTAATGAAGAGCAAAACTGAAACGTATCTAAATCTATTTAATTGGATAAAATTTGCTGAAAGGAAAACTAAAAAGAAATTAGTAACTCTTATAACAGATAATGGTACGGAATTTACAAATAATAAATTCCAGAATAGACTTAAGATGTTAGGTATTCAACATAAAAAGTCTGCACCATATAGGCCACAACATAATGCCTTTATAGAGAGACGAGGCCAAACATTACAATCAATGACACATACTATGATGTCTGATTCAGGATTACCTGACAATTTATGGGGAGAAGCAATGTGTGGTGATCATATATTAAATAATGTTGTTAATTCAACAACAGGTGAATTACCATTCACACTGTGGCATGGTACAAAACCTGATTTAAGTTACATGCACACATTTGGAGCACCAGCATGGGTGCATATCCCTACACAACTCAAACAAAAAGGACAGCATAGAGCTAAAAGATTATTTTTTGTAGGATATAAATCTAATCATAGATCTTATAGATTCTGGGAACCAGGTACATCTAGAGTTTACACCAGTGCTAGTGCTAAATTCCTAGAACATGTAGGATGGAATAAATTAGAGCAAGATTTAAATAACGAAGTAATTATTGAACCCTACAAAAGGCAGAAAGAACAGAATAGTTATAAGAAGAGTCCAATTAAAGAAGTCCACGAAGAGAAAATAGGACCAGAACAAGAGGAAACAGTTGATCAGGAAGAGTTAGATAATCAAGAACAGTTCATAAATGAAAGTCCACCTGTAAGTCCTGTAATACCTAGACGTACTACATGTATAACTAGACCACCTGATAGGTATCAAGCAAATATAGTTTGCCAAGTAACTAAAGTTCCAACTAGTATAGATGAACTTAGGATGTATCCTGCTAAGGATCAGGAGAATTGGCAAAAGGCAATGGAAAAAGAACTAAATTCATTAAAGGTAATGAAAGTATATGAAGATGCCATATTACCTCCTGGAGAAAAATCCATTGGTGCAAATGGATATTTAAAGTAAAAACTGGAAATGATGGGACTGTTACCCATTAGGCTAGGTTAGTAGCTCAAGGATTTAATCAAACTGCATCTGATTACGATGAAGTTTTTGCACCAAGTCTTAAAGCAACATCTTTGAGAGCAGCTTTAGTGTGGGCAGCTAAGAAAAACTATGTCATTAACCATTTAGATGTAGAAACTGCTTATTTGCATGCACCATTGCAGCACACTATATATTTGAAAAAGCCAATTGTTATAAAAAACGATAAAGTAAATAGTAAAGATTGTTGGAAACTAAAAAGAAGTCTTTATGGATTGAAACAATCTGGCTATCAATGGAACCAATATATTGTGAAAGAGTTAAACAATATAGGTTTTAAATCTGGTTTAGCAGATCCATGTGTGTTTAAAAGAGAAAATAATAGAACGGTGTCATTATTGTTATTATTTACAGATGATATTGCTTTGATAACTAAGACTAATAATGAAGCTAATGAGATTATATCATTATTAGCCAAAAAGATAAAATTAAAGCATTTAGGTGAAATTAAAAGGTATCTAGGATTGACAATTAACAAATCAAATAATGGTTTTAAGATATCTCAAGAAGATAAAATTTGCCAATTAATTAAAACGTTTAAAATGGAACTTTGTAAACCGGCAAAGACTCCAATGAGTCAGGAAGTTTGCCAAACTAATGATCAACGTCCCAAATTTGATAAGTCTATATATCAATCTTTGATTGGTAGCTTATCATATATAAGCAATTGGTCTAGGCCAGATATAGCTTATAGTGTTAATCAGCTGGCTCGTTTTAATTCAGATCCACATCAATGTCATCGGCAATCATTAAAGAGAATTTTAAGATATCTTAAAGGAACAATGAACCATGCATTGTATATAGAACCAAAGGGTGATTTGAGTCTTAGTGCCTATGCAGATGCAAGTTTTGCAACTGATATAAACACTAGAAAATCAACATCTGGGATGGCTATATTATTTGGTAAGACACTAATAGGGTGGAGGTCAATCAGACAACAGCATATTAGCTTGTCCACGATGGAAGCGGAATTTTCATGTCTGTCATTACTATGCACTGACTTAATTCTGTACAAACAGTTATTATTAGACATGGGTATAACTGTTAAAGATAACATTATTGTGTACGAGGACAACCAAGCAGCCATAAAGTTAGCTACTAGTATTGCTGTAAAAAATAGATCAAAGCATACTGATTTAAGATACTTAAATGTTAGAGAATCTGTGAAGAATGGGCTAATTAAATTGGAATACTGCATGACAGAAGAAAACATTGCAGACCAATTTACAAAAGCTCAAGGAGTAATTAATTTTAAAGAGAGTTGTAACAAATATGATTTAAAGATGTAAATAGTTATATTTATTATTATTTCCTAAAAGGGGAGAATGTTAGGGATAACATTGTTTACCCTAACTGGTTTAGGTAAAATAATAAATATGTTATCATAGTTTGTTAGTTAAAGTGTCTGCAACTTTAACTGTAGGACTGTAATTAGGGGAGTGGTTGTGAAAGCACTTTAAAAGAAGCAAGATGACAGCTTGCTCTCTCTCTGGCTTTGATGATCCCTAATTACTGCATGGACTCAAGACTGCGTTACTCGAACGGGAGAGATAAACAAAGGACTGATTTGTAAGTGAACTGACATAGGATATTCTACACGGACTTTGCTAACTGAATATCCTTGAATGGACTGACTAAATGATACATGACCAATGGACTGTTATTTTGACTATGCTATAAACTCTAAATGGAATAAACTATATTTTTGAAAGCACAAGCGTATCTGTTATTTTTACTGTATGTTTACAAACATACAAACTTATATCACTCATTTATCTGTGTGCCTATCTGACTAACGCTGCACATTCTGTTTAGCTTGTCTCCTTAACCCTGGTTGGGGAACTCAGGCTTAACACTGAGGACCAGTGATTTTGAGGACTGAGGAGAAGAAATCAAGATCCCTTTGGGAAGAGGCAATCCCACAGGAAATTGGCTGATCCAATTGAACCTGACAGGAAAAACACCATTTTGTACAAACTCCCTCCCATGCATCAACATACCCTATGTTTAACAATGACTCTATTTCCCTTGAGGTTGGGGAAAAGTTGAAAAAAATCTGAAAGAAGTTTGTAACAATTTTTTTAAATTATTTCTTTAGATTTATACCTTTGCTTTACAAAGGAAAATTCAAGCACAGAAGCATAAAAAAAAAAATGAAACTAAAGGGGAGCTGTCTGAAATGAAGCACTTTTATAATAAAGGATGCTTGGTTGCTGTATTTATATTGGACACATAAAGTTTTGAAGCAAATTAATGCATACTTCTAGTGTACACAGCCATAATAGCTGTTATGAACTAATAAAACGCTTAAATAAAGTTTTATCAAACCTTTAGAAAAAGCAGGGTTCTAACCCTGCTCTTCTGATTGGCCGATAATAGCGATATCGGATTGGTCCGTTCAGGAGAATCTGATTGGCTGTTAACGAGCTACTCTCATTGGTTCAAGGATTTAACACTCCATGTTTCTCATTGGTTACTCGATCAGCAGCCTGCTCTATAAAAGGACTGCTGCTGCCCTAGGGTTTTGCTCTGTTCGGAATGTTTAATAAAGAGTTGAAGTTCACTGTTCACTGCCTTGTCTCTGTTCCTTGCGCCCATGCGCAGAACTTAACAATAGTAATACTACTTAGACTTATATACCACTTCACAGTTCTTTACAGCACTCTCTAAGTGGTTTAGAAAGTCAGCATATTGCCCTCAACAATCCGGGTCCTCATTCTACCAACCTCAGAAGGACGGAATGCTCAGTCAACCTTGAGCTGGTTGAGCACTGAACTGCCGAATTGCTGGCAGCCGGCAGTCAGCAGAAGTAGCCTGCAGTATGGCAATCTAACCATTGAGTCACCTCAGCTAATACAAGCTATGTTCAGACTGCATAGAGATACAGATGGAGGCACAAGGATATGTGCTTGGGGGCAGGTTCATAGCAGCACAGAGAGGCCAAAATCTTACACCCAGGCATCTTTCAAAGCTGTCCAATTTCACAAGTGTTATAAAAATAATGTATTCTCAGTTTGAGAATAAAGTACTTAAATGAGGGCAGTCAAACTCAGGGCATATGGGCCAGATGCATCATGCGCTGGCCACGCCCATGCCCGGTTTAGTGAAGGTGGGAAGTCAGGATATGTCACATGATGTCGCCATGATGACGCAACTTAAAGTACTTTAAGAAGTCTTCTCACAAACCTGTTGAAAATTAAGGGAAATTAAGGGAAATGAACCCAGAAGATCAAAACTTTGCATTAGTGCACTGCTGAAGAGATACCAGAAACCCAACCCTTGATGTCACCTAATGGGCATCCAGGTTTTGCAGCCTGGCTCTAATAGCTCAAAAGGTACAAAATAGCAGCTACAGGAAACTTGCTGGAGATAGCGGGAGGGAGGGGGGAAAAAAGATACACTAACAATGTTTAAATCATCAAGTTTTCATTACCTAAATCTCAAGAAGTAGTACAGGAGGAAGGAACACTGTGCTGTGTTTTAATGGTTTCAAGTTGCCAGCTGCCACTTGGATTGTCCTAATATGGCTAAAAAGAAGGAAAATGAACAGGACAGTCCTTGGGGCTGGGAGCATTATTGGATGATTCTGGGATCAGTGCAGTGATGGGATTGTTTTTACTACCGGTTCTGTGGTGTGGCTTGGTAGGCATGTCAGGGGAAGGATACTGTAAAATCTCCAGTCAGAGGTGGCATTTGCTAGTTCTCTGAACTACTCAAAATTTCCACTTCCGGTTCTCCAGAACTGGTCAGAACCTGCTGAATACCACCTCTGGATCAGTGAACGAAGAAGGGTATTTGGGCAGATCTTTGGGGAACTTTGATGATGGAAGAGCCATACAATTCATATTCAGTCTGCATCTAGATTTTCATGGCCCTAAAGCTCCAATCCTGAATCTCAATCTGAATTGGAGTACTATAGCTTTACAACTATAAGGCAATAGAAAGCGAGGGAGCAATTAAGAAAATACACTGCTCAAAAAAATAAATGGAACACTTAAACAACATAATGTAATTCCAAGTCAATTACACTTCTGTGAAATCAAACTGTCCACTTAGGTAGCAACACTGATTGACAATCAATTTCACATGCTGTTGTGAAAATGGAACAGACAACAGGTGGAAAGCACAGGCAATTAGCAAGACATCCCCAATAAAGGAGTGGTTCTGCAGGTGGTAACCACAGACCACTTCTCAGTTCCTATGCTTTCTGGCTGATGGTTTGGTCACTTTTGAATGTTGGCGATGCTTTCACTCTAGTGGTAGCATGAGACAGAGTCCACAACCCACACAAGTGGCTCAGGTAGCGCAGCTCATCCAGGATGGCACATCAATGTGAGCTGTGGCAAGAAGATTTGCTTTGTCTGTCAGTGTAGTGTCCAGAGCATGGAGGCGCCACCAGGAGACAGGCCAGTACATCAGGAGACATGGAGGAGGCCGTAGGAGGGCAACAACCCAGCATCAGGACCGCTACCTCCACCTTTGTGCAAGGAGGGACAGGAGGAGCACTGCCGGAGCCCTGCAAAATGACCTCCAGCGGGCCACAAATGTGCATGTGGCTGTTCAAATTGTTGTGTATGCATAAAGATTAATAAAGTGTGAGCTTGGAGTAAGTGCAGGGTTCTGGCCCTGCACTTCGGATTGGCTGTTAAGCGGCCGGACTGGATTGGCCCGTTCCGGGGAATCCGATTGGCCCTTAACAGAGAGTTCCTATTGGTTACAAGAGCTAGCGCTCCTAGCTCGTTATTGGTTAAAAGTTACAGGGTTTGCCAATATAAGGCGGGTTTAACTGCTATTGAATTGAGGAAGTCACAATGTAAATAAAGAGCTGAAGTTCACCGTTCAGAGGCTTGTCTCCATTCTTTCTCGCCCATGCTCAAAACTTAACACAAATGGTCAGAAACAGACTCCATGAGGGTGGTATGAGGGCCCGACGTCCACAGGTGGGGGTTGTGCTTACAGCCCAACACTGTGCAGGACATTTAGCATTTGCCAGAGAACACCAAGACTGGTAAATTTGCCAAAGCAGGTTCACACTGAGCACATGTGACAGACATGACAGGGTCTGGAGACGCAGTGGACAACATTCTGCTACCTGCAACATCCTCCAGCATGAGCGGTTTGGCAGTGGGTCAGTAATGGTGTGGGGTCGCATTTCTTTAGGGGGCCACACAGCCCTCCCTGTGCTCACCAGAGGTAGCCTGACTGCCATTAGTTCCTGAGATGAGATCCTCAGACCCCTTGTGATCCCATATTCTGGTACGGTTGGCCCTGGGTTCCTCCTAATGCATGACAATGCTAGACCTCATGTGGCTGGAGTGTTGTGTATGCAATATAATTAATAAAGTGTGAGCTTGGAGAAAGTGCAGGATTCTGGCCCTGCACTTCTGATTGGCTGTTAAGTGGCCGGACCAGATTGGCCCATTCCGGGGATCCGATTGGCCCTTAACAGAGAGTTCTTATTGGTTATAAAAGCTAGCGTTCCTAGCTTGTTATTGGTTAAATATTACAAGGTTTGCCTATATAAGGCGGATTTTACTGATATTAAATGAGCAAGTCACAATGTAAATAAAGAGCTGAAGTTCACCGTTCAGAAACTTGTCTCCATTCTTTCTCGCCCATGCTCAAACTTAACACTGGCAACGAGGATGGGATGTGGAGACATCTGAACCAACGAAACTTCGAAGAACACTGAGCACGTGACAGACGACGCCAACAACGGAACCATGTCCGGCAGCATTGTACCACCCGCTCCGTTCGATCCATCACAAGAAGACTGGGAGTCTTACATGGATCATTTCCAAATGTTCCTAGAGAGGAACAACTTAAAGGATGCCACAGCCGGGAAGAAATGGGCGGTGTTCCTGACGCATTGCGGTCCAACCATATTGAAGATGGCTAAGGCACTAGCCAAGCCCCGAGAAGTGAAGGCCATGGATTGGGACGACCTCGAACCTATCCTGCGAGACCACTACGCCCCGACCGTGCCTACGCTCGTGTTTTATCAAAGAAGTCAGCGAAAGGGAGAGAGCGTAGCCGACTTCATAGCAAACCTCCAAAATTTGGGAGGCTTCTGTGGATTCACCGATCTAGAAGAAGCACTAAGAGATCGCATAGTTCTGGGATTAAATGCACCAGGCGTCCAAAGCAAGCTGATGGCGAAAGGCAACATCAGCCTCGCCGATGCCATTGCCGATGCTACCGCAGCGGAAGCAACGAAGAAGTCGGCTGCACAACTACGCCGAAACCGCACTCCGGTACCACCACCGACCAGCGAAATCTCACCTAGTTCAGAAGGGCAGCTCGCGACAACGCACCACAAGGACCTCTCTTCATCGTCAGACAGCGACAAAGAAGGGGTCCATCGACTGTGGTCCGACCGGGACCCTTGGCCGAAACCCTTATGCCCTTGCGCTGGCTGTGGAGCCAACCATGCCAGATCTGAATGCAGATTCCGCGACGCACTCTGCCATGAGTGCGGGAAACGAGGCCACATTGGACGGGTCTGCCGCAGCTTGCCAGGACCCAGCCAGGCCTCAAAAGGGGCTAACTATCACCAATCGACAGGAAACCATCCTGTAAGGCGAGAGCCAGTAAACCACTCCTACAGAAATCGAGCTTTGCAGAGAGAAGAGGCTCACCATACTATCACTATCGGTCATGCCTCAGCCTTGGACACTAAGAAAATCCGAGTCACGGTAGCCATCGAGAACCAGCCTTGCCACATGGAGGTCGACTCGGGATCGTCCCTCTCGATGGTGTCATGGAAGACACCCAAGCAACTCATCCCCACAATTCAACGCCAAGATCTCTGTTTCCAGCACCTCATCCTCAAGGACTACCAGGGGAATCGAATCCCCGTCGTCGGGTCCTGCCGAGTCCAAGTCTCTTTCAAGAAGCACACAGCATACTTACCTTTAATGGTCATCGATAGAGATAGGCCTAGCCTACTGGGCCTCCAATGGTTCGTGCCACTCAGCATTGAAGTGGCCGGCGTAAACTGAGTCGATGGCTGTTACTGGGAGGAAGACCTTATCTCTGAGTTCAGGGACGTCTTCGCGGACAGCTTAGGCGAGTACAAGGGGACCCCGATCTCATTCAGCTTAGATCCAAAAATAGCTCCCATTCGCCTAAAGCCCCGTTGAGTTCCGTTTGCCTTAAAATTGAAAATCGACGAACAACTCGACAAACTGATAGCTCAGGGGGTGTTGGAGCCCATCGATCACTCCCCGTGGGAAACCCCCATTGTAACACCCATTAAGCCAGACGGGTCAATCAGAATTTGAGGGGACTACCGGGCCACTTTGAACCACACCCTGCAGCAGAACGCATATCCAGTTCCAGTGGTGCAGCACCTCCTCCATTCCCTGGGGGGCGGGAAAGTTTTCGTTAAATTGGATTTAGCTCAGGCATATCAGCAATTACCAGTAGATGAAAAAACGGCAAAGGCCCAAACTATTGTGATGCACCGAGGTGCCTTTAAATGTACCCGTCTGCAATTCGGAGTAAGTGTAGCCCTGGAGATTTTTCAGAGCCTTATGGAAAGGTTATTGCAAGGGATTAAGGGCGTGGTCCCTTATTTTGACGATGTATTAATTGCAGCCCCTACAAAAAAATTCTTACAGGACCGGTTAAAATTAGTACTAAAAAAATTCCAAGAGGCTGGTCTTAAGGTTAAAAAAAACAAATGTAAATTGTGTACTGACAGTGTTGAGTTTTTAGGGTACCTGATTGATAGCCAGGGTATTCACCCTACCGAAAGTAAATTAAAAGCGATCAAAAATGCTCCCAGGCCACGAAACAAGGCCGAACTACAGGCATTCCTAGGCCTCATCAATTTTTATAATGTACTTTTACTGCACAAAGCAACTGTTGCTGAACCATTACACCGATTGTTAGATAAAAAAGCAATTTGGTTATGGGGTTACCGTGAAGAACAGGCGTTCCAAAATGTTAAAAAACTGCTCACTTCTGACTCTGTACTCATGCAGTATAACGAGACTTTGCTGTTAGTTATAACCTGTGATGCATCGCCTTTTGGGGTGGGCGCCATTTTGAGCCACGTACTGCCTAATGGGAACGAAGCCCCTGTTGCATAT
The DNA here is from genome assembly GCA_033807585.1 of Hydrophis major. Lineage (NCBI taxonomy): Eukaryota > Metazoa > Chordata > Lepidosauria > Squamata > Elapidae > Hydrophis > Hydrophis major. The sequence goes on from CM066328.1 coordinate 184,676,568, forward strand.
TTTTCAAAGACTCTGTCAAAAACGGAGCGGAACTATGGACAAATTGATAAAGAAGCCCTCGCAATTGTCTCAGCTGTGAAAAGATTTCACGAATACGTGTATGGTAGGGTTTTTACTATTGTGACTGACCACAAGCCGTTATTGGGGATAATAGCCGGAGATAAGCCAACTCCCTACATATTATCCCCTAGGATGACCCGATGGTCAGAATTCTTAGCTGCTTGTAACTATTGGCTGCAATACCGCCCGGGGAAGGCCATTCCCCACGCTGACGCATTGAGCCGAGCACCGCTTCCAGAGACTCTCGACGATCCGGCACCAACGGTAACCACGTTGCAAATCGAAGCGCTCAACTCGCCGCCACTGACCGCCTGAGATATCGCGAGAGAAACCAAACGCGACCACACCCTAGCATGAGTCCTAGGCTGGGTAGAACGCGGATGGCCATTGGACCAGTTATCAGATGACTTCACACCATTCAAAACTCAACAGACCAAACTCTTCTCCCAGAAAGGCTGTGTCATCTGGGGCAATAGAGTGGTTATTTCAGAACGGCTCCGAAAAGCGCTGCTGAGAACTTTGCACGATGGCCACCCCGGCATCGTGCGAATGAAAGCCCTTGCGTGAAGCTACGCATGGTGGCTGGGCATTGACAAGCAAATCGAACAGTGGGTTAAAGCTTGTCCAAAATGCCAAGAAGTCAGCAACGCCCCACCAAAAGCCATGCCTACTGAATGGGAGACACCACGTGGACCCTGGTCCCTGGACCCTGGACTTCACGGGGCCAACCAAGGGCCACACCTTCCTGCTTACCGTCGATACCGTCTCCAATTGGCTCAAAATTCATCGCATGATGACTACAACCTCCGAGGCGGTCATCAAGATTCTAAACAGACTCTTTGCAACCCATGGATTACCAGACGTCCTGGTATCCGATAACGGCCCACAATTTACTGCACTAGCGTTCGAGCAGTACCTCGCTGACCGCGGCATCCGCCATGCGCTCACCTCACCTGCACACCCTGCGAGCAATGGCCGAGCAGAACGCGTGGTTCAATTTGTGAAGAAAACCTTGCAAAAGGTAGACTACGACAACATTGACGACAAGGTCAATCAAATCCTCTTTTTGCAACACATCACCCCACATAGCATCACCAACAAAACTCCCGCTGAACTGCTAATGGGACGAAAGCTCCGCTCCCACCTTAACCGGTTGCACCCTGCATATGAACCAGAGAAACCACTAGGATCCAGCGGCCGCTGTCGCACCTTCCAGGCAGGAGACCTGGTTTATGCAAAAAACCTATCGGGCGACCCGTTGTGGGTGGAAGCGACAGTAGTACGTGTAACCGGCCCTAGATCCTACCTCGTGCAATGCCTTGACGATAAACTTTGGAAACGGCATATCGACCAATTACGGTCGCGGCTTGCAGCGGCCAATTCGCAACTCCCCTATGACCAAACTGAGGGGGGGGAGGTACGGAAGAAGATGAAGCCCTAGGAAACCCGTTCGAAGGAAACGACGATTTAATTGAAACTCAGGAAGTGGAGCTGGAGGGAGAAACATCTGCACCTCAGGGAATCGAGGAAAATGTGGGCAACGACGTAGAAGTGAACTCTGAACCAGAGACAACCCCACTACCAGACAACGATCTACCTCAGCGAGATTGCAACCAGCCGATACAATGAAAATCAAAGAGACTAAAAAGAAAACCATCCTATTTAAGGGACTATGCAACTGCGCCCTGAACTAAGGAACCAGGGGGAAGGGTGTTGTGTATGCAATATAATTAATAAAGTGTGAGCTTGGAGTAAGTGCAGGGTTCTGGCCCTGCACTTCTGATTGGCTGTTAAGTGGCCGGACCGGATTGGCCCGTTCCAGGGAATCTGATTGGCCCTTAACAGACAGTTCTTATTGGTTATAAAAGCTAGCGTTCCTAGCTTGTTATTGGTTAAACGTTACAAGGTTTGCCTATATAAGGCGGGTTTTACTGATATTAAATGAGCAAGTCACGATGTAAATAAAGAGCTGAAGTTCACCGTTCAGAAACTTGTCTCCATTCTTTCTCGCCCATGCTCAAACTTAACATGGAGTATGTCAGCAGTTCTTGCAAGATGAAGGCATTGATGCTATGGACTGGCCCACCCAATCACCAGACCTGAATCCAATTGAGCACATCTGGGACATCATTTCTCGCTCCATCCACCAACGCCAACTTGCACCACAGAATGTCCAGGAGTTGGGGGATGCTTTAGTCCAGGTGTGGGAGGAGATCCCTCAGGAGACCATCCACCACCTCATCAGGAGCATGCCTAGGCATTGTAGGGCGGTCATATAGGCAAGTGGAGGCCACACAAACTACTGAGCCTCATTTTGACTTGTTTTAAGGACATTACATCAAAGTTGGATCAGCCTGTAAGGTTTGTTTCACTTTAATTTTGAATGTAACTCCACATCCAGACCTCCATGTGTTGCTAAATTTGGTTTCCATTGAGAATTTTTGTGTGATTTTGTTGTCAGCACATTCAACTATGTAATGAACAAAGTATTTAATGAGAATATTTCATTCATTCAGATCTAGGATGTCTTATTTTTGTGTTCCCTTTGTTTTTTTGAACAGCGTATTTCTCTAACTTCAGCGTCTTTCTGGCAGGTTCCCTTTTTCATTCAGAATTCAGCTAGTCCAAGGCAGAGGTTGGAAGTCATCTTTGGCTGCTATTTGCTACATAGGGCTCTGCTTATTCTCAGCTGGAAAGCTTTCTTAGCAAGTATTTCATCTTATCTATTAGTGGTCTTTGTTTGCTGTTTTAAGAAATTTATACTTGAGTAGAGTCTTTGTTCTGGTTTGGCATTACCTTTAGACCTGTGTGATTTTTGTGTTGTCCGCTGTGTCTGGCAACTGAACTCATTTGTTTGGTAGCCGTGTGCTTAAAATCACACCAAGATGATCTTCCTGTTTGAAACATTGAAGATCTATTGAGCTTGTGAGCAAGATGTTTGTGCATTGGCAAGAAGTCCTGGCTTACTCAGTTCAAAAAGCAACCTTTCTTCTTTTTTGTAGAAATCCAGCTTTCTGAAGATTATCTTGTAGGTCTTTTAAATGACGCAGACAAACAGGCCTTGATAGCTGTGCAGTTCTCTCTCTGAGCACCTATTCTGGGCCTTTTGCAGATCAGCCAACAAATGCATGCAAAAAGAATCAAAATGTTAGTGAGGGTGGGGGAATAGGTTACATCTAATATCTGTTGATTTGCTATTGGACAAATGTTTACACATCTGTATATCACTCAATTTATTTATTTTTATAAAAATGAAAATATTAAATATTAATATGAAAATATTTAATGAAAATATTTGGAAATTATTGTGGGTGGGTTCCAATTTAATTTGCCCCAAGCGCACTCTCCATCAATCCCTATGAGCAGGCATGCCACTCAGGTCAGCTATCAAAATTATAAAGAGAAAGAGACAAGAGATAAGAATTTATACTATCTATAAATCAAGTGCACACATATTTTCCAACAAACAATACTATATTTTATGGTGCAGTATTGTTTACCCTAACTGATTTGGGTAAAATAATAACTAAGTAATCATAGTTTGTATGTTAAAGTGTCTGCAACTTTAACTGTAGGATAGTAATTAAGGGAGTGGTTGTGAAAGCACTTTAAAAGAGGCAAGACTGCAGCTTGCTCTCTCTCTGGCTTTAATGATCCCTGATTACTGCTTGGAATCAAGACTGCATTGCTCGAACGGGAGAGATAAACAAAGGACTGACTTGTAAGTGAACTGACATAGGATATTCAACACGGACTTTGCTAACTGAATATCCCTGAATGGACTGACTAAATGATACATGACTATTGGACTGTTATTTTGACTATGCTATGAACTCATAATGGAATAAACTATATTTTTGATAGCACAAGCGTATCTGTTATTTTTACTGTATGTTAATAAACATACAAGCTTAGCTCACTCATTTATCTGTGTGCCTATCTGACTAACGCTGCACATTCTGTTTAGCTTGTCTCCCTAACCCTGGTTGGGGAAACCAGGCTTAACACTGGTTATGGGCCCAGAGGCTGCAAAGTCAGTTTAACTAGGATAAAACAGATTTATGTAAAAGTGAGAGTTTGTGTTGTTATACATTACAGTAAACAGACAGCTGTGTTTTATTAATTATAGTTTTATATCCATATAAGAAAACATGGCACAAGTCAATCTACAAAGTTTGTCCCTTATATCCAAGTTGGATGGAACAAACTATGTATCATGGTCTATGAAATGTAGTCTGCTTCTACGAAGAGAAGGTTTGTGGAACATAATTGAAAATCTACCAAACGTAGAAGAATGGGATCCAGAGGATGAGGAAGACAGACTAAAGATAGAAGAATTTATGCATAAAAATCAACAAGCTATTTGCATAATTGCTTTAACCTTAACTGATCAACAGCTTGTTTATATCCATGGAGAGAAAACGGCTGTTGGGTGTTGGCAGAAGCTGAAGAGGATTTATGTTCGAGATAATGTTGGTGCTCACATAAATCTAACACGGAAACTTTTCAGTACACATCTCCAAACAAATGGTGATATGCTGAGTCATTTGAAAACTATGCAAAGCATTTTTCAAGAACTGCACGAGAAAGAGCTAATTTTCTCTGAACTACACCAAGTCTACATAATTCTATCTTCCCTTAATGAAAGTTATGATAACTACGTAACTTCACTTGAAATATTGCCAAAGGAAAGCTTAACTTTAACTGATATAACTGGCAGATTGATTGAAGAGGCCAGAAGAAGGCTTGAAAGAAATGAGTTAAGGAGGCAGCAAACTCAAAAAGAAGATAATGAATCTCCTACTGCATATGCAATTAAAAGGTGTTTTAATTGTGGAGGAAGAGGACATTTGGCAAGATTTTGTAAAAAATCAAAGCGCCAGAACACTTGCCAGAATACTAAAAGTCATCAAAAGATAAATAAAAATTTAGAGTTAGCCATATATAGTAACGGAGCTGTAAAAAATAATTTATGGGTGGTTGACAGTGGAGCATCCCATTGTATAACAAATGATAACAAAATTTTTATTAAAATGTCCAAGAGTACACAGCAGATATCGTTAGCCAATGGCTGGAAACTGAAAGCTAAAGGTCAAGGTATAGCATATTGTTCTTTTATAAAAGAGAATGTAAAAATGTTATATGTACCACAACTTAAGTTTAATTTAATTTCAGTTAGAATTTTGGTTAAACTAGGATATGTAGTTACATTTAGGGGAGATAACTGCATAATTGAAAAAGAAGATAAGAAAATTACTGCATCTTTAAGAGGTGAATTATATGTGTTAAATGATGATGGTTTAAAAGTGGCTAACATGGTTTATGAAAATAAGAAACCTCATGATGAATGTATTCACTTGTTACACCGAAGGCTAGGGCATTTAAATTTTAAAATGCTTAAGAAAACTGTTGAATTATCTAAGGGAATAAGTTTGAAACCTTGTAATAAGTATTTGCAATGTAATATTTGCAATCAAAGCAAAAGCAGGGTCACACCAGCTAATAGAGTTGATGGATTTACTACTAAAGAGCCTTTAGAAGTAGTATTTGCAGATTTAATAGGTCCGAAAAAACCAAGTGTAGGAGGAGCTCGTTACATATTAAGTATAATGGACCACTATTCTAGATATGGGTTTTGCTATTTAATGAAGAGCAAAACTGAAACGTATCAAAATCTCTTTAATTGGATAAAATTTGCTGAAAGGAAAACTAAAAAGAAATTAGTAACTCTTATAACAGATAATGGTGCGGAATTTACAAATAATAAATTCCAGAACAGACTAAGAATGTTAGGTATACAACATAAAAAGTCTGCACCATATAGGCCACAACATAATGCCTTTATAGAGAGAAGAGGCCAAACATTACAATCAATGACACAAACTATGATGTCTGATACAGGATTATCTGACAATTTATGGGGAGAAGCAATAATGTGTGGTAATCATATATTAAATAATGTTGTTAATTCAACAACAGGTGAATTACCATTCACACTGTGGCATGGTACAAAACCTGATTTAAGTTACATGCACACATTTGGAGCACCAGCATGGGTGCATATCCCTACACAACTTAGACACAAAGGACAGCATAGAGCTAAAAGATTATATTTTGTAAGATATACATCTAATCATAGATCTTATAGATTCTGGGAACCAGGTACATCTAGAGTTTACACCAGTGCTAGTGCTAAATTCCTAGAACATGTAGGATGGAATAGATTAGAGCAAGATTTAAATAATGAAGTAATTATTGAACCCTACAAAAGGCAGAAAGATCAGATTAGTTATAAGAAGATTCCAATTAAAGAAGAAGTCCACAAAGAGCAAATAGGATCAGAACAAGAGGAAACAGTTGATCAGGAAGAGTTAGATAATCAAGAAGAGTTAATAAATGAAAGTCCACCTGTAAGTCCTGTAATACCTAGATGTACTACACGTGTAACTAGACCACCTGATAGGTATCAAGCAAGTATAGTTTGCCAAGTAACTAGTGTAGATGAACTTAGGATGTATCCTGCTAAGGATCAGAAGAATTGGCAAAAGGCAATGGAAAAGGAACTAAATTCATGAAAGGTAATGAAACTTTATGAAGATGCTAAATTACCTCCAGGAGAAAAATCCATTGGGTGCAAATGGATATTTAAAGTAAAAACTGGAAATGATGGGACTGTTACCCATAAGGCTAGGTTAGTAGCTCAAGGATTTAATCAAACTGCATCTGATTACGATGAAGTTTTTGCACCAAGTCTTAAAGCAACATCTTTGAGAGCAGCTTTAGTGTGGGCAGCTAAGAAAAACTATGTCATTAACCATTTAGATGTAGAAACTGCCTATCTGCATGCACCATTGCAGCACACTATATATTTAAGAAAACCAGTAGGTATAAAAGACAATAAAGTAAAAAGTAATGATTGTTGGAAACTCAAAAAGAGTCTTTACGGGTTGAAACAATCTGGGTTTGAGTGGAACCAATATATTGTGAAAGAGTTAAACAATATAGGTTTTAAATCTGGTTTAGCAGATCCATGTGTTTTTAAAAGAGAAAATAATGGAACGGTGTCATTATTGTTATTATTTACAGATGATATTGCTTTGATAACTAAGACTAATAATGAAGCTAATGAGATTATATCATTATTAGCCAAAAAGATAAAATTAAAGCATTTAGGTGAAATTAAAAAGTATCTAGGATTGACAATTAACAAATCAAATAATGGTTTTAAGATATCTCAAGAAGATAAAATTTGCCAATTAATTAAAACGTTTAAAATGGAACTTTGTAAACCGGCAAAGACTCCAATGAGTCAGGAAGTTTGCCAAACTGATGATCAAAGTCTCAAATTTGATAAGTCTATATATCAATCTTTGATTGGTAGCTTATCATATATAAGCAATTGGTCTAGGCCAGATATAGCTTATAGTGTAAATCAGCTGGCACGTTTTAATTCAGATCCACATCAATGTCATTGGCAATCATTAAAGAGAATTTTAAGATATCTAAAAGGAACAATGAACCATGCATTGTATATAGAACCAAAGGGTGATTTGAGTCTTAGTGCCTATGCAGATGCAAGTTTTGCAACTGATATAAACACTAGAAAATCAACATCTGGGATGGCTATATTATTTGGTAAGACACTAATAGGATGGAGGTCAATCAGACAACAGCATATCAGCCTGTCCACGATGGAAGCGGAATTTTCATGTCTGTCATTACTATGCACTGACTTAATTTTGTACAAACAGTTATTATTAGACATGGGTATAACTGTAAAATATTCCATTATTGTGTACGAGGATAACCAAGCAGCTATACAGTTAGCTACTAGTATTGCTGTAAAAACTAGATCAAAGCATACTGATTTAAGATACTTAAATGTTAGAGAATCTGTAAAGAATGGGCTAATTAAATTGGAATACTGCATGACGGAAGAAAACATTGCAGACCAATTTACAAAAGCTCAAGGAGTAATTAAGTTTAAAGAGAGTTGTAACAAATATGATTTAAAGATGTAAATAGTTATAATTATCATTTAACCTAAAAGGGGAGAATGTTAGGGATAACATTGTTTACCCTAACTGGTTTAGGTAAAATAATAAATATGTTATCATAGTTTGTATGTTAAAGTGTCTGCAACTTTAACTGTGGGATGGTAATTAAGGGAGTGGTTGTGAAAGCACTGTAAAAGAGGCAAGACTGCAGCTTGCTCTCTCTCTGGCTTTGATGATCCCTGATTACTGCTTGGAATCAAGACTGCATTGCTCGAACGGGAGAGATAAACAAAAGACTGACTTGTAAGTGAACTGACATAGGATATTCTACACGGACTTTGCTAACTGAATATCCCTGAATGGACTGACTAAATGATACATGACTATTGGACTGTTATTTTGACTATGCTATGAACTCATAATGGAATAAACTATATTTTTGATAGCACAAGCGTATCTGTTATTTTTACTGTATGTTAATAAACATACAAGCTTAGCTCACTCATTTATCTGTGTGCCTATCTGACTAACGCTGCACATTCTGTTTAGCTTGTCTCCCTAACCCTGGTTGGGGAAACCAGGCTTAACAGTTATAGTACAATATTCTACCATAAACAATACAATTAGCAAGGACAATCCCAAGAGGTGTAGCCTTTGGTTGTTCCAATTTTAATCCTTATATACATAATTAGCAGAACAGAGGACACCAAGTGATCCTTCTTCAAATCCAGGGGTGTCAAACTCACGTCGTCACATGACATATCGGAACTTTTTCCCCTTTCGCTAAACTAGGTTTGGGCATGGCCAGCGCATGACACATCTGGCCTGTGGGCTGGGAGTTTGACAGCCCTGTTCTAATCAGTATTATGGAGGAAACAGTTTGGTAGACAGGGACAATATCCCCAACAAAGACAATAGTTTGGTTTTATGGAGATGTTTTTGATTAGCAACTTCAAATAATTATCCAAACTCCATAACTGCATTGCAAATTTGTCATCTTCTCCAGAACCCTTCATTAGTAGTTATAATTTGGAATGGAGGAAAAAGGTTAAAATCTGAAAATTAGGTCTTATGTTGCAGCTGTGACGGAAGTAACTTAAACCTGGCTTGGCAACAGGTGGAACTGGTGGTGGGTTTTGTTGTGGATTATATCTGTAGATTACATTCTTGGCACAATAGAATGGCTTTAGTCTTGAATGGAAAATATGTTGATCAGTGATGGAGGAGGAGGAGGAGGAAGGAAGGAAGGAAGGAAGGAAGGAAGGAAGGAAGGAAGGAAGGGAGGGAGGGAGGGAGGAAGGGAGGAAGGAAGGTAGGTAGGAAGGAAGGAAGGAAAGAAAGAAAGAAAGAGAAAGAAAGAAAGAAAGAAAGAAAGAAAGAAAGAAAGAAAGAAAGAAAGAAAGAAAGAAAGAAAGATCAGATGATAGATGAATGGAGATATAGGTGTGTGTGTGTGTGTGTGTGTGTGTGTATACAGGGAGGAAGGGGGGGAGATTAGAGCTATCTTTCTAGAGAAAGAAATAATGGCTGAATCCCATCATTCCGGGAACATTAAAATGATTGTATCTGAAATCTGCCTCTTGAGCAAAGCACACATACTGTATTTCTGGATAGGAAGAGTAGAAAATGAAGAGAAAAATGAAAGTATTTATATTAGCAAGACTAGAAATTAATTACAGTTACTTGGTGTATCCCCCCTTCCCCCGATGAAGTTTCTGGAAAGATACTACTGCTTCCTATTCGATTCCTGTAAGTGAAAGTCACTCTGAATTTTTTATTGATGAAAAAGAAGAGGATGGCATAGAATTCAGCATATAAATAAAAATCTCACCGGCATCCATATATTTTTCTATAGAAAAATGGGAGGGGGGATTCTAGGCTTTTGTCTTGTGTACCAAATTTTGATGAGATTTTCAACTCTGCCTCTGCAATTAATTATTGGCCACAGATTATTTGCAAGGGATCCTTTATTAATAGCTACTTTGTTTAATGAAAGCAACGTTTTGACTTCTATATTTTTAAGGGAAGTTTCCATACCATAGTTTTGTTTAATTGAAATAATCTGTGTATCTTTTTAAACAGCCGTAACGCTTGTGTATCGAAGAAGAATAGTACTTTATATATCTGAAAAGAAAACTAATTAATCCCAACTAATTTATCCTTAAAATAGGGAACTCCCTTTGGATTTAGTGGGAATATAGTAATAGGGACAGATAAATAAGTTTTATTATTTGATATCCCCCACCTCTTTTTAAAATTAGAATTATTTTATAGTTATCACCCTTTGCAGTAAATATGGTACATTGTAAAAATCAATATGCTCGTTTATTTGTTTAAATAAAGCTTTATAAGCAAATAGAGTAGACCTTCCTTCAAAATAAAAATTGCATAGCAACAGAAGTAATATGAAGGCAATTAAAAATAAACCTTTTCCCCCCAATCCTATTCACAAACCAATAAATATAAAGAGCCTGAATTTAAACAGTAACTGTTTAAACTCCAAAGGATTTGCGTGACATTGACAGTTGCCTGTTCTTAATTATAATGAAGCCAAAAGGAAGGGATGTGCATTATTAGATCACAATGCAAACTCCGCCCTTTTGTTATTGCATCACAATGGCACATGTAAGAATGCATGGAGCCCTTTATGTATTTATATCCTGCCATTATTATTTTTATAAATGAGTCAAGATGGCAAACCCATACAACATTCCTTTCTCCTATTTTTCCCACAACAAAAATCCCATGAGATGGGTTGAACTGAAAGAGAGTGACTGGCTCTAAGTCATCAGAGTTATGCTTTCATGCCTAAGATGGGACTAGAATTCATATTCTCCTCATTATTAGCCAGGTGCCTTCACTACTAGACTGAACTGGCTCATAGTTTGCATGGCAACACATTTGGTCCATCTTGGTAGGCCATTGGTAACATCCTGAAGAATGTCTTGTTTTGAGTCCTTCAGTAATATGGAGGGGATAGGTTTTATGGACTAGACTTAATTGTGTGCTTGCTCTGTAATTTGTGACAATTTTTTCAGTTGTAAATACTAAAACAACTGTTGATATTCAGAACTGGCAACACTGTGTTTAATGGTCCCTAACTGGGATGTACTTAAAAGGGAATTGGATGAATATAAGGAGGAGATTCTATTAACCAGAACAGAGCTGGAAGCAACCTTGTAGGTCTTCTAGCTAGTCCAATCCCCTGCTCAAGCAGGAAACCTCTTGTGGTCTGCCAGCAGCTGGTGGAGCTGGCAGCATAGTCAGATAGTGGGGAGGAATATGGGCCAGTCCTGGAGTCTGAGGAGGACTTGGACGAGGGATCTGCATCCAACACACAGATGGAGCCAGGGCTATCTGAGAGTTATGTGCTGACTCCGGAGCCTCCAAAATCTGATATCAGAGAGGCAGAGGAACAGGGGGAGCCTGTTCCCAGTGCGCGCTTGCGTAGAACTGCCAGAAGGCAAGAACAGTTAAGACAAAAGGTGCGACTCGGGAGTAAGACTTGGAGATGATTGGTCCCCCCCATAAGACATAAAGGAGGAGCAAAGGGACATGAGCCTTTGCAGGAAGCAACTTTGTTCGTTCTGGTTGGTTTAAAATCTGAAGCTCTGTATTGACTTTGTGCTCTGTTTGGCTTTGTACAGCTAATTGGCAATTTAGTTGTTGGCAGTATTTCAAGGCAGATAAAGGTGGGTGTCTATCAGCCTTATCCCAACTGTGGCAGACTTCTGTTGGACTATTCACCAACTGTTCGGGACTCATTACGGGCTATGAATGCATATAATTCACAGCCGTTGAAATAAAAACAAGTTTTTTGTGGAAACAGCGTGTGATTGTTACTGTCTCAGAAAGCCTAGGTCAGAACAAAACCCTATATCAGGGTTGTCAAACTCACAGTCCATGGGCTGGATGCATCACATGCTGGCCCTGCTCAGTTTAGCGAAGGGGGAAAAAGTCCCGATATGTCACATGATGCCACCATGATGATGTGAGTTTGACACCTGGCTCTATACATTTCAGAAGTTGTCTAGTCTTTTCTTAAAACCTCCAAAGATGAAGCGCCCACAACTTCTGAAGGCAAGCTGTTCCACTGGTTAATTATTCTCACTGTTCGGTAGTTTCTCCTTAATTCCAGGTTCCTCCCCTCTTTGATTAGCTTCCATCCATTGTTTCTTGTCTTCAGTCGCAGCAGCAAATGTAAATGTTAGCTGCAATGGAACAATAATGGGAGAGGATTCCATCCCCAACTTTTGCTACGGAGCATCTGAGATGGAATCAGTTAACCACTGTGAGAAACAAACACTGAATTAAGATGGAGTTTGGCTTGATCCAACAGGGTTCTTCTTGGGGTCTTTTCTGCCAGGTTTTAGATAGCTTATTTATGTAGCCACTAATCCCAGGGGAAGACCTGTAGCTTAGTTGTCTGCAAAATATTTCAGGTTCAACCAGAAGCAACTCCAGATGTGACTTAAAAAACGTTGAGAACCCATGGAGAACACCTGAAGGCCCTCCAAGCAATAGCCTACCATCATTAATGTCAAAGACAAAGCAGCAGAGGATCCAGAAATGTGGCAGACAATCTGCCATAGCTACAAGTGCTCTAGAGTCTAGATGGTATAGAGTTGAATCCCTAGGTTCAAGTTCTGACAAATCTTAACATTCCACCTCATCTATATTAAGGAACAGATCTGCCTTCATCCTTCTATATGTTGATGAGACAGCGGTTCTCAAGTAGCTTGATACAGGGCCTCCATGCCTTTGCCCAATTTTGCAATGAGGAGCATCTAGTTATTAGCTGTAATAAAATCAATGTAGTTTTCTTCTCAACTCCTGGAGAATTAATGGTTCTAGCACTGAACAAATTAGGGTCATGAGATACTAGGGGCATTCATTTCAAAGATCTGGCAACCTGAAGCCATCAGCAATGGGAAGTCACAGCTAGGGCCCTGAAACTCACAAAAGCAATTTTGTGCCCTGCCAATTGTAATGGCAACAACTACTTCCCTGCTGCTACAAATATTTTCAGAGCCAAGATAATCAGCTGCTTGGTTTATTGCACACAGATTTGCTACTATGGAGACTTAACCTCAATCGAGACAGATCAATCTAAGTTGCTGAGCGCTCTGCTGTGAAGGCTCACCAGGTATCCGATTCCTTGTGGAGGTCCTAATCTGACTTAATTTCTCTGATAACCCATGATCTGATTTGCTACCTGAAATATTTAACTTAAATGGATATTTCTGGCAATGCTGTAGCTTCCCTGATCTTGCAGGATGATTATATACCTTCATAGATCTCCATCAGTGGTCCCCAACTTTTTTGACACCAGGGACCAGTTTTGTGGAACACAATTTTTCCACGAACCGGGCGGAGATGGTTTTGGTTTTGCTCACTTGCCCAACACTCACCTCCACCTGCGTGGCCAGTTCCTAACAAGCCATGGATCAGTACCAGTCCTTGCTTCAGGGGTTGGGGACCCCTGATCTACAGAACTATAAGCTACCAGCCCACCTGTCATGTCCCCATTGGAGCCTGAATCTGCAGAGGAGGATGAGCTAGAGCTAGAGTCAATAGAGATTGAGGGGGCAGCTGTCCAAGGCAGTCCAGGGCTCCTCAGGATTGGGACGGCTTGTTAGCAGGGAGGAACGAGGGCAGGATGACTGAGAGAGGGTAAGCAGTGGACAGGAGGAGTGACAGAGCTCAGGCAATGAGCAAGGACTGCCCCCTCCAATTCCCTGAGCACGGAGAGTGGAGGGAAGGTAGGAACAGCACAGGCCGACCCAATGACTTCGGTGGAGAGTGCCCCGCCCCTCTTCGCAAGGCACACCTGGGGACTGTGATTTCAGGAGATATTGTGAGGGAGGGGCATTTGCCAGGAACAAATGCTGAATTGGTAGAGTTTGGTGTGTCAGTACAGACATTTGGAGTTTGTAGGACTGCTTGCTTCTTCCTTACTTGTGGACTCATTGTTTGTTCCTTGCTTTGTAGACTCATTGTTCCTTATTTTGTGGACTCCTTTCCCTGTTCCTTTGTTGTGCTGGATTGGGAGCAGCCAGAGCCTGGTGTGTGTGTTTGTGTGTGTTTGTGTGTGTGCGCGCGCGCGCACGCATGCACACTTTGCCCTGGGACTTGCCAAGAAAGTGGGAGAATTCGAGGGGACTTTTGGAGCATTAAAGAGGAGTTTGAACTCTCAGCTGGCTGTGTTGACTTCAGGCCTTCTCCTCGGTCATCGCATCACCATTGAACTTTATTTGGCCCTGAGAGTACCTGCTCTGCTCTGAAAGAAAAATCCTCAATAATGATATCCAGAAGGATTTCAGTAGAGTACCAGTCATGGATCAACAAACCCGCCTAGAAGACTTTTCTGCTATGCTAAATATTTAACACATGTTTTCTATCCATTTCATGGAAAAGTGTTTTTCCTCATTGTTGTTATATTGTGCTGACCTCATTGTTACAGGGCTGGTTTTTAAAATATCCCTGCACAGAAAAGACTCTGCCCTTTCTTGTTGGAAGAAATAGAAATAGCTGTCACACACATGTGATGAATTGATCCAAAGACACTTTTCCCACCCCATTCTCCTAGCATCTCCAAAGAAGAGAAAACTCTGGTACTTTTAGCTGACAGGTCTGTAGATATTTCCAGAAGAATTGCCAAATGTGTTGCAATTACTATAGATATATGAGGAACTTCATTAATTTTATATTATCAGGTGAGTAAATATTTTGGTATATATAACTGACTTTATTGTTCTCTGGTACATTTGTCTATGAATTCAAACCATAAATAAAATGGTACATTACAGAGTAGAAAAGCCAACAGATTATTAAAACAGTCACTGTATATGATCTAATTTGGATTGGTTAAGGTTTAGTCTTCCGAGTTTCCAGATTCATGCTGGACACCATCCTCAGGGAACTTCTCTCTAGCAGTGTGAGAAATTCCCTGAGGATGAGTTCAAAAGAAGACCAAATCTCTGGTACTGGTGACTGACCCAGACTGGATCCTGTTGTCAACTCTGAAATTGGCCTGACTGAAGTCATTTTGTGTTGCCGCACTGGAGCTGAGGGTCAGGAAGAGGGGATCTGAGATAAAGGGATTTTTTGTAGCCAAAACAAAGTACTTTCTCTTGGGAATCATTCTCATACCTGGTTGGAAGAAGGTGGGATGATGCCACCCGGTTATGTCACCCGGACCATGTGACTGATTGTTTTGAGTAAGTGGGAAATGTTTACGTTTAATATGGTGAAAACTGACTCTGAAAACTCCAGTCGGTTTTCACCAGATCTATGTGCCAATATGATATTTCCAATAAAAGTAATCTTCGAGGAATTCAATTGCCCTGGAGTCTTGCTTGCAATTGATTTATTACTAATGTTACCTGTAACATTATCCTGGGACTTCATTTGTGAATCACTGTACAGCTTGGAGTTTCCTGCTTCTTTGATGTGGAAAATCCCTGTGATTTTTTTCTCTCTCTCCCTGATCCTAAAAAATTCTCCAAATGTCAGAATGTGACACATATATCCCCTTCTTATCCAGAACACATATAGTTTTGTACAATGCAAAAAGGTTTGTGATATATGTGTGTTCAGGGATGGGATTCTACCAGTTCGGACCAGTTCTATACAACCGGTTGTTACTATTCTGTGCAGTTCAGAGAACCAGCAAATTGTTCCCCTAGCTGGCCCCACCCCTTTCTGACTGCCCCTCCCCTCCCCACCCAGTCAGTCCTTATCGCGCATGCGTGACATCACATGCATGCCCAACATCGCTGACTGCATTCTCCCCTCCCAGTCACTCCTTAAGGTATTTCTTTTTCCCCCTCCTAATGATCAGCTGTTCCAATGATCAGCTGTGCCGGGTTCCCCCTCGCTGTCCTACTGCTTCATCCAGGAGGCTTCCCTGAGGCCCAGGAGGCAAAAAGGTGCACACTCTGTGTGTGTGTGTGTGTGTGTGTGTGTGTGTGTGTGTGTGCTGCACAGGGGGGCCACTATGCTCTGTTTTTTGCCTTTCTGGGCCTCAGGGAAGCTTCCTGGGAGCAAAAATGCCCCCTGGGAGGCTTCCCTGAGGCCCAGGAGGCCCAAAAATGGAGTGCGGGGGCGTGCTGCAAAAAGAAAAGAAGAAGCCACACCTACCCAGTCACCTAGCCGCGCCCGCAGAACTGGTTGTTAAAAAATTTGAATCCCACCCCTGTGTGTGTTCCAGATTTGCATTCATGGTTGATAACCGCAGTGTTGCTAGGATTGGATGTCAAGGACAAATCTGAAGGCCTGAAGACCCACATGTGACCATGAAGTGATGGAACTCTCAATTGGGTCAGTAATATCTGAGTGGACATAGGCTTGTAAGGCTCAGCAGCGCTATTAGTGTTTACCACTGGACCCTCATGCTCTTATTTTTGAAATCATATTCAGTAGCTAGCTTAGTATTCTTCTCATCACTGAAACTCATTATGTCCTTTTTACTTTAGAAAAAAAAATAGATTTTCCTGCCACACAAATGGTGCTTTTGTTTTCAAATAAAATCCGTGGCTGCCCAAAAGCTTTTCCTTCAGCATAAAATTGTTGAATCCAGAATCTAGGATTATCTCCCCGCACCATTAATTACAATGCGTTGAATCATTTAGTTGGTATGCCAACTACATTATATGGAATTTTTAAAAAGCCAACCCTGATCTGTATATCACTAGAGCTGGGGGGGGGGAGAATTAGTGTAATTTGCATTTGAATACAAACTTAACTAGTATCGTATTTTGAAACAATACTTAAATCCAAACTTAGCGTTAAATCATTAAAATATATTGTTCTCCAAAATTTTGCAATACAATTTGGAGATTTTTTTTAGAAAAAACACAATAGTTCCTCCTACCTTTTTTCGATCAACGAACTGATTTGGCATTGGCCATAACCGTGCATATTATGGAAATCTCCATATGTACATTGATGAAAATAAGGAAGAACATGCATTATGTTAGAAAATAAATATTTGTGACATTGTTTTCATTAGTCAAGGGTTTTTCAGAAGGTACCTGCGTGGCCAATGTACAACATAATACGAATTTTAGTCTGGCAAAACAGTTCTCAAGTTTAACAAAGCAAATTTATCCTGAACACAGTCACAGTTTCTGGGGAAAATGCTACTTGGAGATCTCTTTGTTATAATCCTTGCTTTACTTGAATGCTTGCATTTACAGTCACACTGTGTTATTTGTAACACCATTTAAATATGTTATTGTTTTGCTGATTGTGTGTGATTAAGAGACCTCAGAGTGAACTGAACCCCACACATGAACAAAAGCAGTGCACGCCAATAGCAGGGGTTGATGTTCATTGGAAAAATAACCATACATGGTTGGAAAAAAACAACAACCTCAAGTTCAAAACATTCTCAAACATCCATCTCATCCTGGGCACCCTTTTTTTTTGAACTATTACCATCTGGTAGATGATACAGAATAATAAAAACAAGGACAAATAGGCTGAAAAACAGCTTCTATCCGAGGGCAGTAGCTCTTTTGAATTCTACTGTATAGTGCAGTGTTGGTGTGGTGTCAGGGGTTTCCGGTTCAATGTGTGAAGGGTGGTGTGTTTGTGTTTATTTTCATGGTCATGGTCATGATGTGCACTGAAGATGTTTGTTTGATTTCACTGTACGAAGTGCAATGACAATAAACTAAACTAAACTAAACTAAACTAAACTAAACTAAACTAAACTAAACTAAACTAAACTAAACTAAACTAAACTAAACTAAACTAAACTAAACTAAACTAAACTAAACTACAGTCCTGTTTCTTAAGGCTGAAAACATAATAAATGTCTTCAAAGTTTCAAGCAACAGAAATCCACTTCATTCCATGTCTTAGCAATCGATTTAACAACAAATGATTCTTAACCTGGTAAGATTCAGAAGCTAAGATGGTTCTTGATCGAAACACCTCGCTCAATTTTTTCAATATTAAGGTTAGGTTTTGGACTATTGCCCGTTGAAATGTTGACTTTTTAAAATTAATGTTTATTAAGACATTATGATATTATGGATGAGGTATTTATTGAGAGAGCTCATAGAAGTTTTGATTTTTTAAAAAAAATAAAGTTTTAGAAGATAGCTCATTGAAATCTTGAATTTTGAAAATGGAGGCATTTTTTAATAGTGAGAGCAATTTATCAGTGGAATAGCTTGCTTCCTGGGGTTGTGAATTCTCCATCATTGGAGGTTTTCCAAAATAGACTGGACAACCATTTGTCTGGGATAGTGCTCCTAGGTTGGATTAGAAGACCTCCAAGGTCCCTTCTATGATGTTCCAAATCAAAGACACTCCATTTCTAAGGGTTTATTTGAATGACATATGTTATGTTCTGTGCATGGGTGCAAGGAACGGAGACGAGACAGTGAACAGTGAACTTCAACTCTTTATTAATCATTCTGAACAGAGCAAAAAACCTAGGGCAGCAGCAGCCCTTTTATAGGGCAGGCTGCTGACCTATTAGCCAATGAGAAACTTGGAAGTGTTAAACCCTTGAACCAATGAGAGTGGCTCGTTAACAGCCAATCAGATTCCCCAGAACGGACCAATCCGATATCGCTATTATCGGCCAATCAGAAGAGCAGGATTAGAACCCTGCCCTTTCTTAAGGTTTGTTAAAACTTTATTTAAATGCTTTTATTAGTTCATAACACCCCTTACCCCCGGGTTCTGTTTGAGGGGTGTGGTGACATAATCCCTAAGATATGTAGGTTGTTTTAACTGTCTATTGGATTTGCGCTGTCCCACCGGTTCCTGTTTATCATCCGGTTTCGGTGGGATGTTTTTTGACATATCTGGTACTGGCGGTTCCGCATCCTCACTGGACGACTCGGTGTTGCTAATGCTGTCATTGTTGTCCTCTGATCTTTGCGGGCTCGCCTCCATTGATGTATTCCTCTGTAACAAGGAGAGTCCCCTCCCTGATTCTTCTTCATTTATCGTGCCTGATTTCTGACTTCCTTCACTTCTGCTCTCCACCATCTCGAATTCAGTTTCTTCGACATCCCATCCCCCCTCAGTTTGGGAGTCACAGGAGTCGCGGGAACTGGGTTGTAGCCTAGAGCGAAGCTGATCTATATGGCATTTCCATATTTTTCTGTCGCAGGTTTTCACACGGTACGATCTGGGCACGGTGGTTTGAATTACGGTTGCTTCGACCCATAATGGTTCGCCGGAGAGGTTTTTGGCGAAAACTAAGTCACCTACCTTGAACTTGCGGCATTTTCCGGTAGATCCACAGGGTTTCTCTGGCTCGTAGGACGGGTGAAGCCGGTCAAGGTGG
Source organism: Hydrophis major (assembly GCA_033807585.1). Classification (NCBI taxonomy): domain Eukaryota; kingdom Metazoa; phylum Chordata; class Lepidosauria; order Squamata; family Elapidae; genus Hydrophis; species Hydrophis major. The sequence goes on from CM066328.1 coordinate 184,695,939, forward strand.
GAATGGAGCTTGCATCCCATCAACAGTTCAGCTGGGGTCTTGTTGGTAACGCTGTGTGGAGTGATGTGTTGGAGTAGGAGTATTCTGTTTATTTTGTCGTCAATGTCCCCATAGTCCATTTTGTGGAGAGTTTTTTTAACAAATTGTACCATGCGCTCCGCCCTGCCATTAGCCACAGGGTGCGGTGGCGAAGTTAGCGTATGGCGGATACCCCGATCTGCTAAGTATTGTTCAAACGCCAGGGCGGTGAACTGGGGTCTGTTGTCGGAGATCAGAACGTCTGGCAGCCCGTGCATTGCGAATAGCCTATTCAATTTTCAGATGACGGACTCCATTGTAGTATTCTTCATTTCGTGGATCTCGAGCCAGTTGGAATAGGCATCCACTGTTAGGAGGAACGTATGTCCTTTAGTAGGTCCCACAAAATCAACGTGGATGCGGGACCACGGCCCCCGGGGGGTTTCCCATTCTGTTGGAGTTGCTCTAGGTGGGGCACTGCTGACTTCTTGGCACTTTAAACAAGTCTTTACCCAGGCTTCAATCTGTTTGTCAATGCCCGGCCACCATGCGTAGCTTCGTGCGAGCGCTTTCATACGCACAATGCCGGGATGACCGTCATGCAATGTTTTCTTTTTTTTTTTTTTAAACAAATTTTTATTAATTTTAAAGATAAAACAACACATCATTAACCATTAAATACATAAACACATAAAACCTCTTAACATTGTAAATCCTTACAAATCAAACAAAACATTATTTTTATACAGCATAATTCCAATTTATCCCATCTCCATATGGACACACAAATATCTTTCAGCAAATTTCTCATTATTTCTCTTTACTCCTATTCAATTTCATTTCTCTTCCATATTTATCCATTTTATAGTCATCATATTCTTTTCTTTCTGGCTTGTTTAAATTATTCTCGTCTAACATTCCTCCAAGGTTTTATTGATTCTTTTTTCCTTTTTTTTTTTTATAAAAAACAAATTTTGTTAGTTTTACCATAAACACAATACACAAACATACAAACACAAAACATAAACAAAACTAAAAGATCTTTTCTGAAGGTTGTCTGTTCCCGGGTTAAAACTCTTTACACAGACACAAATTCAAACATCATATTCAACCCATATCTCCTTCCATATCTTATTATCATTTTCTTTTTTATATATATATATATAAAAACCATTTTTATCAGTTTTATAAAAACAATGCACAAAGAATCAAGGCATAGCAGCTTATAAATTCTTTTCTAAGAGAAAATAATAATAAAAGACCAATAAGGCATAACATTTCCAGATTATAATATCAATATTTCATATAATATTAACTTCATATCTTGTCCCTACTTCTCTTTTCCATCCAAATTATTTATTAATTAAAATTTTATTGCCTTTTATCAATATACAAAATCCAAAAAAAGACATATATATCCTTCCATATCTTATTACCATTTTCAACAACATTCTTTGTCTGTTCTATTTCCAATTATCCATTCATCTTTTTTTTTTTTTCTTTTACTATACTTCTCCTGTACACCAATTGGAGTAATATCTATAACTCATTACCCTAACTTAGAAATACTACATATAGCAATCTTTCTTGGGATTCTGTTTAAAAGATTCTAAAATTACATAATAAATTTTATATTCTAAATATACATATAAAAACACACTCTTATATACCCTCCAGAATCCCTCTTTTAATCCAAATTAAATTCACCCATTGTCTCTAAATAAACTTTTTTTCTTTAGGTCTTGCTTCCCCCCATTAAGGCTTCTCCTCCCCCCCTTTCTCTCTTGCTTATTCTTCTCCTTGCCCTTTCTACCGCTTTGCTTTTTCCCTTTGCTTTTCTTACTCCTTTTCCTTTGCTTTCTAACCTTGCCTCCATCTTTTCGCTCATTTTTCTCTCTTTTGGTTGTTTTTATAATTCTTAAAATCCCCTTTTTCTTATCCTTTTTCTCCTCCTCTCCGGGATGGACCCATTGTTCATCAAAAATGGCTTCTTCTTCCTCTTCTTCCTTGTCCCAGTCCTTCTGCTGCGTAATCAACTTTTCAACAGAACATAACGCCATTTCTAAGAATTGAAACAAAGCGCCCAAAGTATCTTCTTTTTTATATTTTTGATATTCAATCTCTAGTTCATCCACAAACAATGCCATTATAAAAAGGGAAACTTTTTCCAAAACAACCACAAGTATTTTTAATCAAAGACAATCAAAAACAATTTAAAAAAAAAAGTCCAAAAGTTAATACTTTTCTTCCTTCTTCTCTTTCTTTTTCTGGATTAATTTTTAATCAAAGAGGTCCAATTACCATATATCTTCTTTTGGGATCCACAAAGACGTTCTAGACAGTCTCCTCCTTTTTCAGCTTCTGCTCCAATTTTTTTTCTCCCTTCCCACTTGCAATGACAATTTTAAATAATCAAAAATCCATACCTCCAGCAGAGATTTTCCAATTTCTTAAATTTTTCAATGTCCAAAAATCCCTTTGTCTCTTAGCTTCAGCTTTCAAAGCAATCCACTTTCAATGTCTAATATATCGAAATATTTCTGCTTTTTCCGTGGGGTGGGAGAGTAAAAAAAAAAAAAAAAAGTTCCCTTTAACAGCTTCTCCGCCGCTTTTCGCTCTTCTTAGGGATACAATGTATCCTCCAGCAATTCAAGCAGCTCAATTCCAGGCAATTTAAAAGGTGTTTCTTGACCCGGCTCAGACAGAACTTTCACTCTTCACACTTCCTCCAGCACAGTTCTTACCCGGTTGCTGGCTTCTTCGTGGCGGCCATTGCTGACCGCCGCTCCACCACCTTGGGAAAAAGGGGTTTTCCCGGAGAAGGGGGGGGGTCTGCGACACCCCCACCTCCCTATCCGACTCCCCTCTCTCTTCAGCTGTCCCTACAGGGCAGCCATATCCCCCTGACCCATCTGGATCGGGGGTACCTCGACGGCTAGCACAGCAGGAATCGCGAGCTGTCGCGAATTCCTGCTGCCCCGAAGCCACGCAAAACGGAAGTCACCGTCATGCAATGTTTTCAATACTGCTCATTGTAACCGCTCTGGGACGACGACTCTATCTCCCCATAGAATGCAACCTTTTTGTGAAAAAAGTTCTGTTTGCTGGTTTCTGAAAGGGGTGAAGTCATCAGGGGTTTGTTCTATTGGCCATCCTCGTTCGACCCAGCTAAGAACTCGTGCTAAGACAGGATCTCGTTTTGTTTCGATTGCAATGTCTCTGGCTGTTAGCGGCGGTGAATGTAGCGTTTCAATCTGGAGTGTCGTAAGGGTTGGAGCTGGGTCGTCGACAGTTTCCGGAAGTGGGGCACGGCTCAATGCATCCACGTGGGGAATGGCTTTCCCCGTGCGGTGTTGTAATTTATAGTTGTACACAGCTAAAAACTCTGACCAGCGAGTCATTCTCGGTGACAATATATAGGGGGTTGGCTTGTCTCCCGCTATAATCCCTAGCAAAGGTTTTTGGTCGGCAACAATAGTAAAAACTCGTCCATACACATATTCATGAAACCGTTTCACAGCAGATACAACAGCAAGTGCCTCTTTGTCGATCTGGCTATAGTTACGTTCAGCCTTTGACAAGATCCTTGAAAAATAGGCAATAGGGGCCTCACTACCATTTGGTAACACATGACTCAAAATGGCTCCTACTCCAAACGGTGATGCATCACATGTAATTGTTAAAGGCAGAGTCTCGTTATACTGCATTAAAACAGCATCTGAGGTTAGTAAGTTTTTCACTTGTCGGAATGCATGCTCCTCTCGGTGTCCCCAGACCCAGGTTGCTTTTTTGTCGAGAAGTCTATGCAGGGGCTCAGCTACGGTCGCTTTCTGGGGCAAGAAGATGTTGTAAAAGTTAATGAGCCCCAGGAAAGCTTGGAGATCAGTTCTATTTCTGGGTCTTGGGGCGTTCTTGATTGCCCTTAGTTTGCTATTAGTGGGGTGGATGCCTTTTTATCGATTAGGTACCCCAGGATCTGAACACAGTTGACATTTATTTTTTTTAACCTTAAGGACAGAGTCTTTAAATTTCTGGAGAACCATTTTAAGACGCTTTTCTAGTATTTCTCTATTCAGGGCAGCAATTAAAACGTCATCAAAGTATGGCACAACCCCCTTGATCCCTTGCAAGAGTCTCTCCATCAGACTTTGAAAAATCCCTGGGACTACGCTCACTCCGAATTGGAGTCGGTTGCATTTAAACCGGTGCGTAATGATCGTTTGTGCCTCTGCGGGTTTTTTTATCTACAGGCAGTTGTTGGTAGGCCTGTGCTAAATCCAATTTAGCGAAGACTTTTCCGCCCCCAGGGAATGGAGAAGGTGTTGCACCACCGGCACCGGGTAAGCGTTCTATTGAAGGGCGTGATTAAGGGTGGCTCGGATCCTTAACGATCCATCCGGTTTGATGGGTGTTACGATTGGGGTTTCCCAACGAGCGTGGTCAGTTGGTTCTAAAACACCCTGGGCTATTAATTTATCGAGCTGCTCGTCAATTTTTGGTTTAAGGGCAAATGGTACCTGATGAGGCTTGAGGTGGATGGGGACTACTTCAGGGTTACGGTTAAATAATATTGGGGTCCCCTTGTACTCACATAATTTGTCTGCAAAGACGTCCTGGAATTCCTGGACGAGTGCCTCCTCCCAGTCGTCGCTTCTGGTTTGGTGAATGCCAGCTACCTCAATCCCGAGTGAGGCGAACCATTGAAGGCCTAACAAGCTAGGCTGGTCCCGGTCGACGACGGTCAGTGGTAATGATGCAGTACGATTTTTGAATGATACTTGGACTTGGCTGGATCCAACGACCAGAATTCGATTCCCCTGATAATCTTTGAGTATGTTTCTTTGGGCTCTGAGGTCTTGACGCCGGACGGCAGGGATTAATTGTTTAAGGGTCTTCCAGGAAACCATCGAGAGAAATGATCCTGAGTCGACTTCCATCACACAAGTTTGGTTTTCGATGGCGACCTTCACTCGGATCTTCTTTGCATCTAACGATGAAGCGTGACCGATTGTAATGGTTTGGTGTGCCTCTTCTCGTCTCGTTGAAGTGGCCAGTGTTTTATTTCTGGAGTGGTTGTTCTATTGGTGGTTCAAATGTTCCCGACTCACAGGATGATTCCCTGTGGTCTGGCGGTAGTTGATTCCCCTCTGAAGTGGGCTGGATCCTTGCTTGCTTCTACAGACCTTCCCGATGTGGCCTCTTTTCGCAAAGAAATGGTAGAGCGCATCAAGGAATTTGCAATCTGATCGCGGGTGGTTTGCCCCACAGCCCACGCATTGGTGCGGTAGTCTTTGATTCCGCTGGTGGAGTTGGTCACATTCAGACTGGAGCCAGTTGACCTCCTCCTCATCACTATCTGATGGCGATTCGAGGTCCTCGTGGTGGGTCGCTGTTGTGTGCCTCTCTTGGCGAGGTGAGGTATCGCTGGCAAGTTGACGGAGCGGTGCGTTGGTGCGGCGCATTCGGGCGGCCGACTTCCTGGTTGCTTCTGCTGCAGTAGCATCCTTGATGACATCAGCAAGGTTGATGTCCCCTTTTGCCATGATCTTGCTCTGCGTAGTGTGGTCATCTAATCCCAGAATTATTCGGTCTCTCAGAGCTTCTTCGAGGTCTGTTAACCCACAGAGGCCTCCCAGGTTCCGGAGATCCGCAATGAAATCTGCAACGCTCTCTCTTTTCTGCTGGTCCCTCTGGTAAAATTCATGTCTTCAGACAAGCGTTGGTACGGCAGGTGCATAGTGGGCCCATAGAAGGGGCGTGAGGACATCCCAGTCCATGGTTTTCACCTCAGCCGGTTTCGCTAGTGCCTTGGCCATCTTAAAGACGGCAGGCCCGCAATGGGTCAGGAACACTGCTCGCTTTTTCCCCGTAGTGGCATCCTTCAAGTTGTTGGTCTCCAGAAACATCTGGAACCGGTCTATGTACAAATCCCAGTCTTCTTGTGCCGGGTCAAATGGAGCGGGTGGTATGGCCCCGCCGGACATGGTTTCCCTTGTCGATTTGCCTTCAGCCACGTGCTCTGTTTGGTGCTCTGTAGTGTTCAGTCAGCTCTGATGTCTCCGTATCCCATCCTCGTCGCCAGTGTTATGTTCTGCGCATGGGTGCAAGGAACAGAGACGAGGCAGTGAACAGTGAACTTCAACTCTTTATTAATCATTCTGAACAGAGCAAAAACCCTAGGGTAGCAGCAGCAGACCTTTTATAGGGCAGGCTGCTGACCTATTAGCCAATGAGAAACTTGGAAGTGTTAAACCCTTGAACCAATGTGAGTGGCTCGTTAACAGCCAATCAGATTCCCCAGAACGGACCAATCCGATATCGCTATTATCAGCCAATCAGAAGAGCAGGATTAGAACCCTGCTTTTTCTTAAGGTTTGTTAAAACTTTATTTCAACGCTTTTATTAGTTCATAACAATATACACTTGCAGGTGCATCTGAGGACATGCTGAAATCTCACATTGTGATTCACTCTGTGTTACAGAAATCAAGAGACAAAGAGTTTTCAGCCCACCACAATCAGCTGTTCCCATCTGCCCTAGAAAGTCCTCTAGCCTTCCACAGCAGATTTTAAAGGTGCCTCAGGAGACATAAGAGATGAATTGGAAATTACCTTACCCCGGCAACACTGAGAAAATCAGTTCCACAAGGGACAGAGGGATGCGGATAAATGACATTCAAAGTCACCTTAATTTATCCTGGGGAAATGGCGGTGGTGGGGTGGGGGTGTGGAGTGGAGTGGAGTGGAGTGGGGGGAAGCATATGAATGCTAGATGTTGTGCTTCAATAGTAGACATTGTATGACTGTATATCAGTGGTTATCTCTGTAGCTATGCATGGCTTCGTGTTTGTTCACCTTTCCTGAGCAATAAAGGTTTAAAAAAATAGTCTATGAATAATCAAATGATGAATGGCAAGGGATCTCCTTGAAAAAGAAAGGAGATTTCTAGAATTATTTGGTGGAATGAAGATGTGATAACCCAGGGTGGAATACAAAATAAACACAGTCACAAAAAACAGGTGAAGCCCCTTTTATTCCTTCACTTTGCTTCCAAGCTCCAAATATCCTTGACTGGAGACAAAAAAACTCCCACACAAGCAGTTACAAGAAGGAGGAAATGCCGTTTAAATTATAAAGAGTAAAAAACAACATAAACAGTTACAAGAAGAAGGGAAAAAGCAACACAAACCAGGCAAGATAAGGTTTTGAAGACATCCACAGATATCAGAACACACACTTGGAAGGATGCCAAACTCATAGAGGAACAATAAACTAGAGATATTTCCATGCTTTGTTTCCAGCACTTACCCATACTCATGTCCATCCTTTTATCTAATTGTCACAGCTGCAGCCCATGAACAGGATCAAGGCCCTCTCCTCCCCAGTAAACCACATCTCTCCCTTATCCTCTCCTCCCTGCGTGCCCTAGGATGGAGAGGGGATGGCCCTGGGTCCTCCTCTGACTGCCCAGCCAGCCTCTGCCCTTCCCCAGCTTCCTCCACAACCTCCGGAGCCACACTTCCACTCCCTGTCGGCTGTTCCTCTTCTTCCTCAGAGTCAGTCTCCACCAGGGCCATGACAGAATATTTCTTTATGGGCAGTAGCCACATTTCTCTTTAGTTATATGTTACTGGAATAAGTCAGCTTGGATATTGTTTTCTTCACAAAAAGCAGCATTCAAATATAATAGGGATAAGCAAACAATTTGATTTTTTAATCCCAGTTCATAAACTCCAGAGAAATTATCTCTGCTTTTGTCAATCCTTCAGGATGGTCCAAGCAAGAAATCAATACAATGAATACAGGGAGTCTTCGATTTACCACAGTTCATTTAGTGACCATTCAAAGTTACAACGGCATTGAAAAAAGTGGCTGATGACCATTTTTTTCATATTTATGACCGTTGTTGCATCCCCACAATCACGTGATTTACATTCGGATGCTTGACAACTGACTCACATTTATGACAGTTGCAGTGTCCTGGGAGGGTCAGGCGATCCCCTTTTGCGACCTTCTGACAAGAGGCTTCAATTGGGGAAGCCAGATTCACTTAACAACCAGATTACTAATAGAACTACTGCAGCAATTCAGTTAACACAAGAAAAGTTGTAAAATGGAGCAAAACTCACTTAACAACATAACTTTGGGGCCCCATTATGCCCGTAAGCTGAGGACTACCTGTACCAATCCTACCTTTATTGTAAGGTTATAGTAACAGAATCCTGCAGGTCTGAAAATGCACCTCTCTTTTCTTTGCCTTTACTTACAAAACTCTGTAACTAGCTTGTAATAACAGCAGTACTAGTTCATGTAACTTTGGTTTCCTAGTCTGCTCTACATTGGAGGACTGACATTAAAGGGCAATCATCATGTAATTTCCTCTTCTTACTTTTACTGTTATTATCTCTTCCTCCTCAGATACGTGGGGATCCATACAGCTCTTGTACTGGTTACTGGTCTTACCTGTATTCCATGAAAACACATTTGCTGGTCCTTTTTAACAAAGGCATCCTCCCATAGGTACAGAGACAAACTTATTCTCATCTGATAATAGGCTTTCCTATTTGATAATATTTGATAATGGGCTTTCCTATTTTCCCGGTTTGATGTTGCTTTTATTACTTTAGACTCTTGTACAAACAGGGTGGATTTATTCCTAGGATCAAACAGCAAATTTTTGGTTTGGTGAGATCACAAACTGTTGCCATGGAAATAATGGGGATTTTTGCAAAGGCGTGTTACATCCACTGGCTGCTCAGAGTAGGAACCTTGTTTCTGTGGGACATGTTTAATGATGGCATAGAAGAATATCCTGAATAGGCTTTCTCTCTGAACCTTGGGGATCCCGTATCAGACATTCATTGTCTGTCCTCCTCTCAAGTCTCTTTCTCTTCTTCCACTGCTTTTGCCTCTGTGCTGTGACCATAGCAACTCCTATAGCCAATACAAGACCAGGTTGATGCTTCATGGCTGCTTCAGTCGTTCAGACAAAAATCACGCCTTGCTACCTCCAGTATAAACAGGCAGAGAGTTTTTTGGGGTTTTTTGCTTGCAATCTCCATTAGCATTTTCCCCTTGCATCAGTGCTGTACAATTATTTTATCTGAGGAATGTGGTGCTGAGAGACATCAGCTGGGTTATAATTAGCTTTGTGCCAGCAGCGCTCAAAAGCTACGATACTGACAAGTGGCACTGAGGGAAGGCTTAAAATAATTTCTTCCTGTACACTGGAAAGCAGTGAAGGAATAGCTGCTTGTGCATTGACTGCTGTGAATGGCTCATAGAAGGATTCTGGTTGATCCCCTGACTTTATATACAAATAAAGGGTCGAGGGAGTGAGGAGAAATAACCATTATTGTAATATTAGCGATTTTGACTCCACTTCATAGAACAACTGGCCTTGAGCACAGCTAGAAGTCAATTTTTTTCATTAAGAAGAATTGCTTAGTCTTTTTCAAAATGAAAGTATTTGATTTAAGATTTTTTTCATGATTTCCTTATGTGTAGGGTTCCTTGTATGCTTCTATGGTTATGCACAACTGTCATGATGAGATTTTTGCTTCAATAGTAGAACAATCCAAAACCTGTCTTCTCTCTCTTTTACCCCTGCCAAGAACCTTAAAATGAAGCATTAAGAGAAAAATAATCTCAAGAGGCAAATGTTTGCAAATGATCCATATTCAAATATACACACACACACACACACATATGTGTGTGTGTGTGTGTTTTCTGAGGTTCTCGTGGGTATTAGTATATGGATCTTTGGTTATTCGGGTTTTCTCCCACGTAAGATTGGAAGTATCTAAGCAACGTTTCGATGAAGTCTCATTCATTGAACATGATGAAAGAGACTTCATCGAAACGTTGCCTAGATACTTCCAATTTTATGTGGGAGAGAACCCGAATAACAAAGATCCACATATACATATACATATACATATACATATACATATACATATACACACACACACACACACACACACATATATATATATATATATATATATATATATATATATATATATATATATATATATATATATATATTCTTAAGTTTTTGTGAGTATTTATATGTATGGTATTCAGCTTTGTTCTGGTATTTTCCCATGTCATTATAGTTGTGCTTTTAAAGTTGTAGCAACATTTTGGCAGAATCTCATCTGCCATCATCAGGCTTCTGTATAGTGTTCGTTTATAAATATTATTCGATGAATGCTATAAAGAAGCCTGATGATGGCAGATGAAACTCTGTCAAACATTGCTGCAACTTTAAAAGCACAACTATAATGACGTGGGAAAATACTGGAACAAAGCTGAATACCACACACACACACACGCGTGTGTGTGTGTGTATGTATATATATACATACATATATATATATATATACATACATACACCAATTAGAGGCATTGTGTGTTGCGAGACTTCTTTGAAGCTGTCAGATCAGTAATTAAAGCAAGTACCTAATTTAGAGTGCGAGAATTTCAGTAGTTGATGGATTGACTGTTTGCTTCTGTTGGCTCTAAATCAGCCCATACAGGATTCTGTGCTGTTGCTATGTAGAAGAATATAAATTCCTGGCAAGCATTCTCAAAATCCCGTTTTCCCCCCAAGAGAGAGACACACACCTATGCTTGCATGTAGTTTCACTCACCTACATTATAGTCTGCTGCAGGAACTGATGGCATATGAATTCCCTGATTGGACTTCTGTGGTTTGACTGTTGCCAAAGGCCAGGCTTAAAGCAGTCAAAAAGAACGCAGGTGCCAAGGCTGCCTAACAGGGGTGGGATTCTACCAGTTTGCACCTATTCACTAGAACCGGTTGCTAACATTCTAAGCAGTTCGGAGAACTGGTTGTTAGAAGAAATTACTGGCCTAATCCTGTAAGGAAGGCAGGAAGGAAACATTCTGGTGTTGCTTACAGAAACTGCCTCTCTGTTAACCCTTATTTTTTCTTGGCAGGACTAGACTTCCTGTCTCAGGAACTTCTCTGGAGTTTTTTCCCCTCCTTTGCTGGTACTTTACTTGTGTGGAGTGACCATTCAAAGTTACAATGGCACTGAAAAAAAGTGACTTATGACCATTTTTCACACTTACAACTGTTGCAGCATCCGCACAGTCATGAGAGGCCAGGCAAGGAGATGCATGCCTTGATGTGAGTGATATTGAGTTGGCCACACCCAACCAATAACATGACCACCAAGACACGTCCACCCAGTCACATGACCTCCAAGCCACCAACTAAGCCACGCCCACAGAACCAGTTGTTAAAAAATTTGAATCCCACCACTGCTGCCTAAGGCCTGATGTAGAAATTGGCAACTCAGTGGTTGCTATAAAGCTGGTGCAAGGCAGGAAATATTAAAGTTGTAAAATGAAATAGCTAATTATACCCCCCAGGTCACCGGTCCCCAACCTTTGCAGCTTGGTGGCCCAACTGGGGAGAGAGGGGAACCAACCATGAAGCAGTGGGCTGGTGCACATGTGTGCACACCATAGGTAGTTTTCAGCAGATTCTGACCAATTCTGGAGAACCAATAGTGGAAATTATGAGTAGTTCAGAGAACCAGCAAATGCCACCTCTGACTGCCCCACCTCCATCTATTATCTGCATCCCAAGTCCCAGCTGATTGGTTGGATATTCTTTTGTTGCCCCACATGAGAAAACGGAGCTGGAAAGCAGGTTAGTGGGATGGGAAGTATCCTTCTCCTGGAGTAGGGTGGGAATGGAGATTTTGCAGTATCCTTTCACTAGAATGGGGTGGGAATGGAGATTTTACAGTATCCTTCCCCTGCCACACCCACCAAGCCACATCATATCCACTAAGCCATGCCCACAGAAGTGGTAGTAAAAAAAAAAAAATTGAATCCCATCACTGGTGCACACCTCCATTCATGCAAGAGAAGAAGAGAAGCCTTTGGGGCATGGTTTCATGCTCCTTTGGGCTTCATCATACCAAGAGCTTTTGCAAAGGGATGAAAGGCCTGAAACAGTGTGAGATCACTCCCTCCATCCGTTTGCAAAAGTTTTGGTGCTCTGAAGAGAAGCTTTTGGGGGCACAGTCTCATGCTTCTTCAGACTCACCAAGGCTGCCTGACACTCCAAAAGCAGATTGTGTAGGCAGCCTCGTTGCGTCAGCAAAGCTGAGCAGGACAGTCTCCACTCACACAAGAGAAAAGAAAAGTAGTTGGGGTGCCTCTCAGGTGAGTGGACATGCGTGCACACACCGGTCCACCTCTCCTGTGGCCCAGTTCTGAATAGGCTGCAGCCCTGTAATTGGTCATGACTCAAGGGTTGGGGACTCCTGTCCTAGGGGAAATTAAGAGTTTGAGGACCTCTCCTGAAATACTTGCTGGTTCCAGGTTCCAGTTTAACCAGTCCCTCTAAATCAGGGGTGTCAAACTCACATCATCACGGCATTTGTCATGTGATTTGTTGCAATTTTTTCCCCTTTGCTAAATCGGCATGGTCAGCGTGTGACACATCCAGCCTGCAGGCTACAAATTTGACACCCCTGTTCTAAATAATGGAGGAGAAAGATACTAATGGAAGAGGTGGGAGAAACAATTTGGGATCTAGCTAAGCAAAAGAAAAGTGGGTATTTGGCAGTAGTGAGCTACCAGTTTCACAAACGGTTCAGTGAGTGTGCGTGCTTCAAGTGCTTACGTGTGCGTGTGCCAAATGCACAGTTGGTGTGCGGGCAGAACATGACAAAACCGCCATTTTACAGCTTTACAACTTACTTTCTATTGCAACGCCAGGGAGTAAAACAGCTGAGGCGCGGTAATCCACTGTGCCACGCCTCAACTGAGCTTTAAAACTGGACAGACTAAAGCAGGGGTGGGTGGGAGGGCCCAACCGATCGCCAGTGCTAAGGGTTTGCCTGAACCCGTGCAAACCCATAGCAGCCTACCCCTGGTATTTGGAACTGGTAGATAAGGGGTGTCTCCCTCTGCTGACAGATTACTCATGAGTAAGCCAAAAAGAGAGGGCAAGTTGCCCAAGATGGAAAAATTTCTGGCATATCTGTGGGCAGCTTGACACAAGTGGCTGATAAAAAGCTGGAAGCTAATGAGAGAATTGCTCTGTGGCTTTGGCTAGGGGTGAATTGAGGCTTGGATAGCCAGAGAAGGAGACACAGACTAGAGTGGAGGGTTTCTAAAGAAGGAATCAAAAGAGTGATATTTGAGATACCTAAGATTCTCTGCTGTGGATGAGGGAGCAGGGAAAAGTGGCTTGATTAAGTATCTCCTAAGTTTCAGGAATGTGCTGCAGAACCCCACGGCTAACAGTGAGCATCTAGATCAGGGGTGTCAGGCAGCGTCATGGCAGCATCACATGACATATTGCGACTTTTTTCCCCTTCACTAAATCAGGCGTGGGCATGGTCAGCACGTGACACATCCAGCCCACGAGCCGTGGGTTTGACAGCCCTGATCTAGATCAGGGGCCTCCAACTTTGGCCACTTTAAGCCTGGCGGACTTCAACTCCCAGAATCCCCCAGCCAGTTGGGCTGGGGGATCCTGATCTAGATGACATCACCCTTGAGGTCAGTAGCATTGTTTAAAATCCATAATGCATTTGTCTTGTACCATTCGTGTTCCCTTATGACAGATGTGAACGCTATTCGCAACAAGAAATTCACTGGTGGGAAGTTGAGCAACAGTTATAATAAATATTATGGGAACAAGCTTTTAAAATCTCAGAGTAGAGGGACTCAGCTGTAAACCATAAGACTGGTTTCTGTGTTATAGCAGGAATTAAAAATAGAACACAACAAAACTAAATTAGATGATACATAATTCTGTACATTTATGAATGTATGTGCTGCATGTGTTGAGGACATATGTTGGTAGACATCTTGGAGATCAGCTTTGGAAGTTCTGTTTGTGTTCAGTCTCCAATAAGAATCAAAAGATTGGCCAGTGCAAAGGGTGAGGTCATCCGACATAGATGTACCTATCCATCAAATGTAGAATTCAATCCCCATTTAACTATGTATGGTGTTCTCAATTTAGATCTTTATACCCATTTTTTACATCTGTATGTTTCGGTTCTTGTTTGTAGAAAGAACCTAGATGTTTTCTGAACTGATTTTGCCACTGATTGAAAATGGTTTAATTTTTTAACAACTGTATCACTAAAACAACTGCAATGTTTCACTTAATAATTATGTCAAGAAAGATGGTAAAATGGAGCAAAACTCACTTAACAAATGTCTCACTCAGCAGCATATATTTTGGACTCTATTGAGGTTGTAAGTCATGGACTACCTGTACCATATTTATTTATTGACTGGTCAAAAGTCTCTCTTGTACTTTTTGGTGTCCCTTAAAGATATCTACAGCTGTTTGAAGCATCACATTCTTCTTATAATTGATTAAAAAAATAATGCCTCTTGTATCTCATCAGCATCATGATGGGCAAGCTGTAAATTCTGCCATTTGTTTTTCATTGATACTCCTTTCCTAGTGACCTCAGGATGTCATACTGGGTTGAAGTTGCCCCCACACTACACATTCCAAACTTGCAAATAGGCCTGCTGAATTTAGACAGTGATTGTTTCCAAGGATTGCCCAGTAAATATTGGATGTTGGATGGGAGATGTGTGTGTATGTATTTGTGTGTGTGTATAGCAGCACATATGTACACATTCATTCAAAATATTAAAGACATGCATTTAAAAAAAGCCAAGCTTGATTTTTAATTTTAGTTTGATTGCTGAGCTGGAAAAATGCCATTAACTAGTGGGAAAAAAACCGCAGCAAGTTGTATTTATAAAAAAGCAAAAAGTGAAAGCTCTTTAGCTCTGCAGCAGTGACTTCAGCAACGTTGACAGACAAATGTTTTTGCTTCATTTCTCCTATCCCTCTCACAGATACATGTGATAATACTGAAGCCTTGAGAAGAATCTTAATGAAGGAGTCTCAGCATCTCCAGCTTTTTCCTCTGTGTGGGAATCAGATGATGAAGCGTCTCGTGGCACAATTGCTGATGAGGGTGAGAATATTAATCTGCACATTTGATTCATAAGAAGCTCAGCCACAGGTGATAGAAACAGTGGACTTATTGTATGCCCTTAGCAAAGAAATATTTCTGGTCCTGTGTAATGTTTTCATTTTAGTTTGACAACTCAGGGCAGGATAAACAACCTCTAGCTTTCATTTAAAAGAAAAAATGAGGATCTTTCCACATTTGCAAAACCCCAAAAGAGGAGTTCAAACAAACCCTATACAAGCAGAGGTGGAATTCAGCAGGTTCTGACCTGTTCTGGAGAAGCAGTAGTGGAAATGTTGAGTAGTTACTGGCAAATACTACCTCTGACTGGCCCCGCCCCCGTCTGTTCTCTGCCTCCAGAGTCCCAGCTGATCGGCTGGGTCTTCTTTTGTTGCCCTGCACAAGAGAATGGAGCTGGAAAGCAGGTTAGTGGGGTGGGGAAGGAATGGGGATTTTGCAGTAACCTTCCTCCAGGAGTGGGAAGGGAATGGAGATTTTACAGTATTGTTCCCCTGCCATGCCCACAGAACTGGTAATAAAAAAATTTAAATCCACCACTCTATATTGTTTTCCTTTCATTCAATTTTAGCATACACATTGCAACTGCATCCAGTTTTGCTCACCACATTACAAAAAAAAAGATGTTGAGACTTTGGAAAAAGTGCAGAGAAGAGCAACTAAGATGATTAAAGGCCTGGAGACTAAAATATATGAAGAACGGTTGAAGAATTTGGGTTTGGCTAGTCCAGAGAAAAGGAAGACTAGGTTGACATGAGGGCAGTGTTCCAATATTTGACGGGCTGCCACAAAGAAGAGGGGGTCAACTTATTTTCCAAGGCATCAGAAGGCTTTTAGGGACCTGCTGCTGTGACTGAAAGCAAGGAACAATGGATGGAAACTAAGCAAGGAGAGAGGCAACCTGGAATTAAGGAGAAACTTTCTAACAGTGGGAACAATTAACCAGTGGAACAGCTGGCCTCTAGAAGTTGTGGGTGCTTCATCACCAGAGGTCTTTAAGAGACTGGACAGCCATTTGTCTGAAATGGTATAGGGTCTCCTGCTTGAGCAGAGGGTTGGACTAGATGACCTCCAAGGTCCCTTCCACTTCTATTCACATTCTGATTCATCTATTTTGTAGATATCTCAGTGACAAACTATCAGCCTTGCTTGAGTTTGTCAATATGTCATGTTGGGAATGATTATCTATTTGTCTTACTTTTAGCTACTTAATTAATTAGGCACTTAATATAAACACTCAATCTCAATCCAGGTCAATATGTGCAAATTTTAATAGCATCTAATAAGGGGCTTTTAAGTTAAGTCAAGCTACACAGTTTACTAATGGGCAAAGTTTTATTAATGTAAAACGAACACCTATTGTTTCAAATATCCTTTCTCAGTGAAGAAGCCCATAATATCAAAACAGAATAAACAATCACTCCAGATTAAGCAGAGTTTAGGCTCAGCCTCTCCAAATATTATGTCACTCAATTCTTCCAAACTGAAGTCAAGATTCTTCTGATTAAAACTCACATTTTCTTTTCTACAGAGTTAGTGCAAAAGTTAACCTGCTGAACTTTCTGGTCATCATGATTATTGCTGATCAATTTTTTTTGCTGATATGAACCAGATGATTGCATGACTGATGATGATACTCTTGTGTCATGCTTCTGGTGGAGACTGACTCTGAGGGAGAGGAGAAACAGCTAACAGGGAGTGGAGGTGTGGCTCTGGAGGTTGTGGAGGAGACCAGAGAAGGGCAGAGGCCGGCTGAACAGTCACAGGAGGACCCAGGCCCATCCCCTATCCATCCTAGGGCATGTAGGGAGGAGAGGATAAGCGAGAGTCATGGTCTACTTGGGAGGAGATGGCCTTGATCCTCTTCATGGGCTGCAGCTGTGACAACTGAATAAGAGGTCGGACATGCGTACAGGTGAATGCTGGAAACTAAGCGTGGAAATATCACTAGTTTATGGTTCCTCTCTGAGTTTGGTGTCCTTCCCAGTGTGTGTTATCTGTGGACGTCCTCCAGTTCTTATCTTGACTGGTTTGTGTTGCTTTTTCCCTTCTTCTTGTAACTGTTTGTGTGGGAGTTTTTTGGCTTCCATCAAGAACATTCAGAGCTTGGAAGTAAAGTGAAGGAATAAAAGGAGCTTCACCTATTTTCTGTGACTGTATTTGTTTTGTATCCCACCCTGAGTCATCACATTTTGTTTCCTTATTTGGGGCCGGAAGACTTTTAAGTTTATGTAATTATTATTTTATTTGCAGAATATCAAAAAGAGCCTATAAGGCTTTATTATTATTATTATTATTTTGAAAAGAATTTTATTAATTTTCTACAAACAAGCAAGACAAACAAAACATTAAAACATCAACTCTCATATGTACATCCAGTGTGTCGGTTGGTTCATCAGTTTTGTGCATTCATTTTGTTGTCTCAATTAAAATTATGTTACATAACAACTCATATTGTCAATCCAAACTTATATATCCTAATATCACTAAAAAAAAGAAATTTTTGACTATACTTTTAATCATTCATGCTTTATGAGATAACAATACTTTAACCAATTTATTCTGTAACAAATCATATAATCATACCAAATCAATCCTGAAAGACCCTTTATAAATATAATGTCAAATAACAAAGCCAAGTAAAACATAAAGATATTCCTTACTGTCTAGCATTCTAAATATTCTATTATCGTATTTTATCATCTAGCCATTGAAAAAAAAGCTCCCAAATTTCATAAAATTGTTTCTCCTCTTGCTCCCTAATTTCAAATGTCAATCTACTCATCTCAGCACATTCCAATATTTTCTTCATAATTTCTTCCTGTAATGGTATTTTCTCATTCTTCCAATTTTTAGCAAATACAATCCTAGCCTCTGTTAATACATTTACAATCAGCTATTTCAAATCTTTACTATATGTATCAGGTAAAATTCCCAATAAGAAGATCTCTGATTTCAAGTCTATGTGTTTCTTTGTCATTTTTTCCAACCACAGGCGAATTTTAGTCCAATATTTTCTAGCGTCCTCACAAGTCCACCATATATGGTAATACGAGCCAGGTATCTGATTGCATTTCCAGCATTTTTCAGATTTATTCTTAAACATTGTTGCTATTCTTGTTGGGGTAAAGTGCCACCTGTAAAACATCTTATACAAGTTTTCTTTATATGCTGTTGACGTTGTCATTTTATAATTTTGAAACCACAATTTTTGCCATTTCTCTAGATCAATCCCATATCCAAAATTCTTTCCCCAAACAATCATAGTTTCTTTAACTTGTTCTTCCTCTAATTTAATTCCCAGTAAATAACCACATAATTTTTTAATCACCTTCTCATCAGTACCCATCAAGATCTTATCTAAATCAGTCTGTTTATCATAGAAATCCCTCCATTTTAGAATCTTCATCATACCTTGAATGTATTTGCGCATATGAAAACCAATTCATCCTTATACCTTGTTCCTCTAAGTTTTGAATCGATTTAAGTTCACCCTTTTCATCCAATAGTTCCCCATATCTAACTGTTTGTTCCTTCTTATAAATTATAGGATAGGAAAATGCTTCAATAGTCGATAACCAAACTGGAATTTTCAAATAACATTGTCTTTTTATCTTCTCCCAGTTTAACCACAAAGACTCCCGTATATAACGTCTTCTAAAATAACCCTGTGTTTTAGTTCCCTTATACCATAAAAAAGCATGCCAGCCCAACAGCAAATCATGCCCTTCTAATGTCAACAATCTATGCTTTCTTAATGTTATTCATTCTTTGACCCACATCAAACTTGCAGCTTGATAATACAATTCCCAATTAGGCAGGCCAAAACCTCCTCTAATTCTAGCATCTTGCAAAAGCTTTAGCTTTATTCTCGCTTTTTTACCTTGCCATATAAACTTCAACATGTTTTTATTTAAATCTTCAAAATAGTTTTTTCCAAGCCTAATTGGTATTGTTTGGAACAGAAATAGAATTCTGGGTAAAATATTCATCTTGATTGTTGAAATTCTCCCTATTAATGACAATTGCAAGTTTTCCCACTTCTTCAAATCTGTAGCTATCTGTTGTTTAAGTTTAATATAATTATTCTCTTTTAATGTGCTACATCTTGCTGTCAAATATATCCCCAGATACTTAACCTTATTTGTAACTTGGATTTTCAAAAGATCTGCCAGTTCTTCTCTCTGTCTCAATTGCATGTTCTTTGTCAAAATCTTTGTTTTATCTTTATTTATTTTCAAACCAGCCATCTCACCATATGTCTCTATGTTTTCCAATAACCTTGGAGCTGTTTCTAACGGGTCTTCCAGAATAAAAGCTAAATCATCAGCAAAAGTTTGTAGTTTAAATTCTTCCCTCTTAATTTTCATTCCTTTTATGCTTTTATCATCCCTAATATTTCTATTCAACAATTCCAAAGTCAATACAAATAGCAAAGGAGATAGGGGACACCCTTGTCTTGTGCCTTTTCTTATATTAATAAAATCTGTAAGTTCCCCCTCCATCATTACCTTTGCTGTCTGTTTATTATATATGGCTTCTATTGCTTGAATAAATTTTTTGGCAAAACCCATCTGTTCCAATAGTAATAACATAAATCTCCAGTTCATGTTGTCAAATGCCTTTTGAGCATCTAGGAATATCAAAGCCATTTGCTTTTCAGGATGAGCCTCATAGTATTCCAAAGTATCCAGGATTACTCTCATATTGTCTCTGATTTGTCTCTTTGGCAGAAATCCATTTTGATCTGGGTGAATAAAATTATTTAAATATTTTTTAAGTCTTTCTGCTAAAATTGAAGCAAAGATTTTATAGTCTGCATTCAATAAGGAAATAGGTCTATAGTTCTTAATTTGCAGTGGGTCAGCCTCTTCTTTTGGAATAAGTGTGATATAAGCCTCTGACCATGTTTTTTGGGTATCATCTTCTTTAACATAACCTCATTCATAACTTCTAACAATAGGATGCTCAATGATTCTTGAAATGTTATATAGAATTCTGCCAGAAGCCCATCTGGATCTGGTGCTTTCCCATGATTTTGTTTCTTAAATGCTTCATTTAACTCCATCATAGTTATATTGCTTTCTAGCATTTCTTCAGTCTCTTTAGGTATCTTCGGTAAATTAGCATTCTGTAGATACTGTTTGACTTTTTCCTTATCAATATTCTCTTGTTTATATAGTTGCCCATAAAAATCTCGAATAATTTCCTTTTTCTCCTTATTACCATAACAAACTTGGCCTTGATCATCTATTAGCTTCAATATTTTTCTTGATTCCTACTCCTTTCTCAATTTATATGTTAGCCATCTACCTGGTTTATTTGCATCTTCAAAGTAATTCTGTTTAGAATTTCTGATTTTCTGTGCCAATTCTTCTTTCTCTATTAATTCCATTTTATGTTTAATTACATCCAGCTTCAATTTAATATCTTTTTTCTGTGGCATTTTCAGTAGTTCTTTTTCACGTCTTTTATACTCATCTTCCAAGGCCTTCTTCCTTTTTTCCTTTTTCTTCTTTGGTTTTGGGTCTTTTACTATTGGATTTTTCCATTTTGGATTATAATTGGCTATTCTACCAGTTGGATTAAAAGTTAAAAAGAATTTGAAGATTTGGAAGCATTAAAATGAGCAGGAAACCAATACCATTTGGTGTTTCTACTTCTACCTCTGCCTCCCCACCAGCTGGAGGACAATGTTTAATTCAGACAATGTTGAAGCAAGATAAAGAACAAGAAAAAGTAACTTTACAGATGATTATGCAAGGAATCCAAGATCTCAAGATAAAATCAGACACCATTGAACAAAGAATAGAGAAGACTGATGAAAAAGTGGAAAATATTAAACAAATGATGGGGAAGTATGAGGAGAGATTCCAAAAAATTGAGGAAGAAGGTAAACAAAGAGAGGAGAAGATTGGAAATATTGACAGTAAATTAACAGTGGTTGAACAAGAAAAAAGTGGGATGTTGAAGTGGGAGATGGGAAGGTCAGAATTTTATCTCAGATTTCAAAATATAGAAGAGGAAAAAGGAGAAAATTTGGCTGCGATAATGATAGAAATTTTGGCAGATGCTTTGGAAACTCAGAGGAAAAGATGATGGATGGAGTAGATGAGGTATATCGAGTTTATACAAGATATGCGATGAGAAATCAATTACCAAAGGAAGTCCATATTAGATTTACCAAAAAATCCATTAAAACACAAATATTACAAGTGGTAAGAGAGAAAACATTGAAATACAAAGGTAAAGAGATTGTGGTTTTAAAACAAATACCCATAAGAGTGAGAGAGATGAGAAGAGAATATCGATTTCTGACCAAAATGTTACTGGAAAACGAAGTGAATTATAGATGGCTGATTCCAGAAGGATTAATGTTTACGTGGCAAGAGCAGAGACATAGGATTGATTCAATTGAGAAAGCAGAACTTTTCCATGCAGAATTTTTTGAAAGAAGAGAAGAGGAGGCAGAGAAAGAGGTCTCATTAATTGAGTTTCAAGAGGAACAACTGGAGACTGAAAAAGAGAAAGGAGCTGTAGGTGGACAGGTGGATAGTAAAGAACGGTGTGAAGTGAGATCCACGAGAGCTGTTAGACCTAAATATAAAGCATAATCATGGAAGAAAAAAAAAAACTGATTACAATGAACATAAATGGACTCAATTCAGCTGTTAAAAGAAGGAAAACTTTTCATAAATTAGAGAAATTAAAATTCGATATAATTTGTCTACAAGAAGTTCATATTAAAAAACAACATGAACAATTCTTAATACAGCCAAAATTAGGGAAAATATTTACTTCTTTGACTCAATGTAAGAAAAGAGGAGTGGTTCTATACATTAAAGAGGCTATCCTAGCAAAACTGATCTAGACGGATGAAGACGGAAGAGTATTAATGGTGGAAATAATGGACAATAATATAAAAATACTCTGGATTGCAATTTATGCTCCGAATGATAAACAAGAAGAGTTTTATAAAAAGCTGCACATGAAAATAATTGGACTGGACTATGTTAATATAATTATGATGGGAGAATTTAATGGAATTGTGGACAATAAATTGGACTATATAGCAACAACAACCAAGCAAAATAGAAAGGCTCTCCCTAAATCTTTTTTTAAAATGACAGACGAACTAACTTTAAAAGATATTTGGAGAGAAAGAAATGTTAAAGCTAAACAATATACTTTTTATTCAAATAGACATTTATCATGGTCCAGATTAGATATGATTTGGATCTCAACAGAATTAATATCCAATATTAAAGAAACAAATATTGAAACAAGTACTTGGGCAGATCATAGCCAAATGACAATTAAATGGAAGGGACAAAAAAAAAGATCGAGATGGACATTTAATAATACTATTTTAAAGGAGAAAGATTTTATACAATGGATGGAGAAGGAATTGGCTTTTTTCTTCAGAGAAAATAAAAAAGAAGATACTTCAGCGCAGAATGTTTGGGATACAATGAAGGCATATGCTAGAGGTCTGATAATAGATTATACAAGAAAAAAGAATATTAGGAAAAGGCAAGCTTCTAAGGCCATTATTATTATTATTATTATCGGAGAGAGGGGGATAGAAATCAGGACTTCAATGTTATATATACTGTTAAGCATGTTCCTTATAATAGTGACTGATATTATGCCTTTAGTATCACAGGACTTTTAGATCTCAGAGTGACTTGGCTTTCCACTCAAATTTACCCAAGCAATTTTGACACAAAACCCCCAGCTAGCGAGTGATTTCCCAGCAGATCTTCCCCATGATGCCACTGCTATGTCATAACTGGCTTTCCACTTTTTGCTGTTTCCATGACAACCATGATCTTTGATCTGCAAAAGAAGAATAATGCATCACTAAGAGGTAGAAAACATTTTTGGAACACAAAGTGTAGTTCCCTCAAAGGAATAGATTGCAGACAGCAGGGCACTTACCATTAATCAGGACCATAATTGCAAGAACGCAGGATAAATATGAATTCCTATTGACGGTAGATAGCAAGCAATGTCTTCTAGTTTTCCAGGGTCCACAGAAAAACTTGAAAATACGGGAAGCCTGCGTACAATAGCAACATCATTAGCCTGCATTCAATTCTTGCTATGCCTAGCTACTACTGCAAATAGTAATGAAATTATAGCACAAAAGAGGATGCTGTAAATATAAGGACTAGGCTGGCTTGAGAAACATTTAGGAGCAGCTGAAAAATGGATAGTGGTCTTAAGTATCAGAAGACAGGAAGAAATGTTTACACCGTGGGTTTCTTGTATCATATTCAAGAAACAAATTTAGGAGAATTTGTAGTCACAAAGTCTTCTTTGGGATTCTCCTACCCAGTGTCAGGAGCTGACACTTATATTTCCGTAATGTCTGCAGCCAAATACGATTCCAAATTCAGCTGGGGGTCAGACTTGGAGTAGACCCTGCAAAAGACAATCAAAATTACAAATGGGCAAGGGGCTACTATGAAAAGGTTTTGGATAAAAATATAGCTAAGACACTTCAGCAAGACACTTCCTGTACTTTTCAAGCAAGCATGGATACTATTGAAAACGCACAAATACAATTCCAGTCTGTTTGTAATAAATCAATATTCATACATGGATTATGTGCTAGAGCCCAGATCACTTGCTAAATGAATCAATAAGGCTTTATGTACCTTTTTGTATACAAATAGATAACTAAAGATACCAGATCAAATATAAATTCTATTTGTTATTTTACTTTACACACACACACACACATATATACATACACACACACACACACACATATATATACATACACGTATGTATGTATGTATATATGTACATACACTGCTCAAAAAAATAAATGGAACAAACAACAAAATGTAACTCCAATTCAATCACACTTCTGTGAAATCAAACTGTCCACTTTGGCAACAACACTGATTGACAATCAATTTCACATGCTGTTGTGCAAATGGAATAGACAACAGGTGGAAAGCATAGGCAATTAGCAAGACATCCCCAATAAAGGAGTGGTTCTGCAGGTGGTGACCACAGACCACTTCTCAGTTCCTATGCTTTCTGGCTGGTGGTTTGGTCACTTTTGAATGCTGGCAGTGCTTTCACTCTAGTGGTAGCATGAGACGGAGTTTACAACCCACACAAGTGGCTCAGGTAGTGCAGCTCATCCAGGATGGCACATCAATGCGAGCTGTGGCAAGAAGGTTTGCTGTGTCTGTCAGCGTAGTGTCCAGAGCATGGAGATGTTACCAGGAGACAGGCCAGTACATCAGGAGACGTGGAGGAGGCCGTAGGAGGGCAAAAACCCAGTATCAGGACCGCTACCTCCGCCTTTGTGCAAGGAGGGACAGGAGGAGCACGGTCAGAGCCCTGCAAAATGACCTCCAGCAGGCCACAAATGTGATGTGGATGCTCAAATGGTCAGAAACAGACTCCATGAGGGTGGTATGAGGGCCCGACATCCACAGGTGGAGGTTGTGCTTACAGCCCAATGCCATGCAGGACATTTGGCATTTGCCAGAGAACACCAAGATTGGCAAATTCGCCACTGGCACCCTGTGCTCTTCACAGATGAAAGCAGGTTCACACTGAGCACATGTGACAGACGTGACAGGGTCTGGAGACACTGTGGAGAACGTTCTGTTGCCTGCAACATCCTCCAGCATGAGCGGTTTGGTAGTGGGTCAGTAATGGGGTGGGGTGGCATTTCTTTAGGGGGCTGCATAGCCTTCCATGTGCTCACCAGAGGTAGCCTGAGTGCCATTAGGTACCGAGATGAGATCCTCAGACCCCTTGTGAGACCATATGCTGATGCAGTTGGCCCTGGGTTCCTCCTAATGCATGACAATGCTAGACCTCATATGGCTGGAGTGTGTCAGCAGTTCCTGCAAGATGAAGGCATTCATGCTATGGACTGGCCCGCCCGTTCCCCAGACCTGAATCCAATTGAGTACATCTGGGACACCATGTCTTGTTCCATCCACCAACGCCACGTTGCACCACAGACTGTCCAGGAGTTGGGGGATGCTTTAGTCCAGGTATGGGAGGAGATCCTCAGGATACCATCCACACCTCATCAGAAGCATGTACAGGCGTTGTAGGGAGGTCATATAGGCACATGGAGGCCACACATACTACTGAGCCTCATTTTGACTTGTTTTAAGGACATTACATCAAAGTTGGATCAGCCTGTAAGGTTTGTTTCCACTTTAATTTTGAGTGTAACTCCACATCCAGACCTCCATGTGTTGCTAAATTTGATTTCCATTGATAATTTTTATGTGATTTTGTTGTCAGCACTTTCAACTACGTAATGAACAAAGTATTTAATAAGAATATTTCATTCATTCAGATCTAGGATGTCTTATTTTTGTGTTCCCTTTATTTTTTTGAGCAGTGTATATATGTGTATGTGTATACACACACATATACATATACATATATACACCCAAACGCATATATACACTCACATAGACACACGCACACATATATATATAGATATGTGAGGGGAGAAAATGAATAAACCCATTGTGTATTGTATAGCTGTGACTCAAATCTCAAAACTATCACTTGATACATTTCTACTGCAAAGGGAGAATTTGAAACATTGAACAATCACACGTTGTGTTCTGGGAAAACCTGGGAGAATGTGTACATGTTAAGGAGGCATTTAACTTCCTGATGTCCCATATTAGGTAATGAATTGTATACTGAAATTCAATAGGTAGATTGTAAACCAAGCCATCCTCGGATGGGGCAGTAGGTTAGGGTATAAAATAGAATGCAAAATTTTGCTCAGGGTTCCTCCCACCTGCCAGGGCAGGAACCTGTTTCTGCAGAAATGCTACAATAAAGCTGTTTTCCTTGGATTAATATCGAATCTTTGGTGGTTTTTCAAGCCCCCACCTCACAATTTGGCGAGCCAAGCCAGGAGCCTCAACAGTGGTCTTCCGGAAGCCGGGGACTAGGTGAGTAGTGGCCACGACCTCCCATTGAGAGGTGCCTCCTCCCTGAATTCTGGTCGGCTCCAGAGGCGACTGGAAATCCAGACGATCCTTGGAAACAGCGTTTTGCCGGCTGATAGTCTGGGATTATCAAAAAGAGAATAGAGGAAAGCCTGAGTTGGGGACGCCCACACATCCACTACCTCGGAGGTCTGGAGTGATCAGATAAAACTTTGTTCCTTTCTTTTGCAGTCAGAAAAAGAAAAGGGGGAGAAGAGGTCCTTCAACTCCCTGGGGGAATCCAGCGTCTGCTGGAGGACTAGGACTAGGAGTCTGAAAGAGAGGGGTCCTTAAACTCTCTGGGAGAATCCAGCGTCTGCTGGAGGACTGGACTGGTGAGTCAAGACTCTGGGAGTCTGGAAGAGTAGAGATGGGAAACGGACAAAGCAAAGGTCTTGGAGACCAGGAAGAAGCCTGTCTGGGACAGGGAAAAACTGACAATGGCAGGAAATCAATTCCGATAGATTCGCCCCGGGACAGCTACTCCAGCAGTAGGTTCTCCCCGAATCTAAAGGAATTAACCAGACATCTCGAAAAGAAAAACATGATTTATCTTTGTCGAGACCGATGGCCAAAATATCCTCTGATTGATCCTAAATTTCCATATCACTGGAGTCCTGAGGGGGAAACCAGTACCTATTGGATAACCAAATTGAGAGACTATATTCTCCAATACAAAATGACCACTCAAATTGTATACATAGCATGTGAAATTTGAAGGTCCTGTCCCTCCAATCGAGGGTGAATACATGTCTCAACAAAAAGACAATGAGAGTGAGACGGACGATTGGCTGCAGAGTTCGCTGCCCGCAAATCCTAATTTGAATAACGCGCCCACCAACGTTCCTATGGTACCGCCGCCATTGCCGGTGGCACAACCCCCTCCTCAGCTGCCTCCCTATCTGTGACTGAGAAAAGAAGTGGAACAGTTGAGAAGAGAAGTGTTCAAAATTTTCCCTTCAGAGAAAAACCTGAAGTGGATGCATTTCCTCTTAGGGAAGTTCCTAATGGGATCAATGCTGCAGGCAACCCGGTGATGGTCTTTGTGGCTGCCCCCATAAAACCAGCCGGGTTGTGAGAATTGAAAAAGACTCTTCCAAAACTTCATGAGAATGCTCATGAGGTGGTCGAACAGTTAGAACTACAGAGACACTGTAAAAACCAGACAGAAGTCACAGATGATGGTTGCAGCTGTGCAGGCTGCAGCTAAGAATGAGGTGAAGAAAAGTGTGGATTGTGTAAGGGGAGCAATGGGAGGCCAGGGTGAGAGAAGGCGAGGCAGAATGCAAGGAAGTTTCAGAGGAAGAGGTTTCAGAGGGATGGGAATGAGATAGCCTGGAATGGATAGGAGTTGCTTCAGATATGGGAAGGAAGGACACTTTGCGCGTGAGTGTCCTACCAACCGGGAGGAGAGGAGTTATGCATTGTATGATTAGAGTTGTTCCAGCTCCTTTAAGAGGACCCTGCGGGGAACTTCCGGTTTGTCGGCTTCGCCAGCAGCAGAGTTCCACGATCCTGCACGATCCCTGCCGTGCTAGCCGTTTTGGTGCCTCCGATCTGGACGGGTTTGGAGGCTAAGGCTGCCCCGCAGAGGCAGCCGAAGATAGGGGGAGCTGGTGAGGGGGTTGGGGGTATTGCAGACCCCCTCTCCAGCTGGCAAAACCCCCTTTTCTCAAGGCGGTCAAGCGGCGGTCTGTAATGGCCGCCACAAAGAAGCCGGCAGCTGGGTAAGACTGAGCAGGAGGAAGAGGGGAGAAAATTTTCAAGAGAAAGTTTTTTGGCTGATCCAGGACTTTAAGAGGCGTTTAATCCTGAGAACTATGACTTTTTGAAAAATACTTGGTTTCCAGAGGAGGATTTCAAGCGGCAAAATTGAGGTGCTGAAAGGAAAGTTTTCCCTCCTTCCCTATGGAATCAACAAATGGCCATTGAGAAACCTGTTGTTTTTTATAAAAGGTAAAAACTTGGCTTCTTGTTATAAGTGGGAAGGGAGAGGACAAATATATATATATATTAAGATTTTGCTGGAGGAGATGCCTTGAAGATCTTGAGACTAGAAATTGATTGCAACAAGGCTGTAAAATACAGATTGGGCTTTTTTTCTTTTCCCTTTTACTGATACCACCCCAGGAAGAGAAAGTGAGAACTTTGTGCATTGTTTGGACTGATTGATGTCTCTGCGACTTTGAGGAATTGTTTTAACTTTTGAAACATTTTGGTTGCTCTAAGAAGAACAAAGAATGGCTTTATCTGATGATGAACTTAGAAAGGAATATCAAGAAAGTAAGGACGCTGTGAAAGAAGCTTTCCTTTCTTTAGAAATGGTGCTTGCTATTTATCAGCAAACAGAACAACAGATGGAGGAAATAGAAGGAGAAGAAGAAAAAGAAGAAGAAGACGCCATCTTCAGTGAATCTAAAAAATTAACTAAGAGAGAAAGTAGAAAGAAAGGAAGGAAAATGAAGGACTTAAGACTTAAAAAAACACTTAAGAAAGGAAAAAATAAGATGCAAAACCAACTCAATGTTACTGAGCAAAAGAAGAAAGGATTACAATAGAGAGGGAAAGCTAAAAAGGTGGAGGTTAGTAGAGGGGGGGGTTAAAAAGGCCAGGGGGGATAAGAAAGGAAGGGAAAAGGGAGGGAAAAGCCACAAAGGTATGAAACAAGATGGGAAAAAAGGATTTTTTTTTAGGGATAAAGGGTAAGGTATAATTTCTTTAAAAAAGAAGATTCTGCAAGGTACATAAGATGGTATTATGTATTAGAAATAGAAAACCAGAATGTTATAAGAATTAATAAAAGATTAAAATATTGAAATGTTTAGTAATGATAGATTTTAAAATTTAATAAAATTGTAGCACTTGTTTTTTGAAATAGACAATCGGAATGTTATAAGATTTAATATTTAGATTTATTATCTAATTATATTAATTATTATGAATTTATTATTTTTTCTCTTTAAAGATTAGTAGGTAGAATGTACTTAGCAGAATCAGATTGGGTATCAGGTGTTATTTTAAATATTAATTTAGGGGGAGGATAGAATGGCATCATACTCTGACAAGTGATTTCAGGAGAATGTTGTAACTATGTATCATTCATGTGTTTGCAACTATGTATCATTGCAACTATGTATCATTCAAGCATTTGCAACATTGTATCTTTCATGTGTAATCATTAACTTCTGTCTCTTCAGTGACCTTTGCAAGGCACCTACAAGAGACAAGGAGATAGATGTTTGTTAATAGGCTTATCCACTTTGTAAATAATCTGTCTGGTATGCAGCTTTGTAAACATGCACATCCTGATGAGATTAACATGTTTGACTTGAGCTTTTTAATTAAATCAGTTTCTTGTAAAAAAGCACAATAAAAGAGCGTGTG
This sequence comes from Hydrophis major, assembly GCA_033807585.1. Classification (NCBI taxonomy): domain Eukaryota; kingdom Metazoa; phylum Chordata; class Lepidosauria; order Squamata; family Elapidae; genus Hydrophis; species Hydrophis major. Next base: position 184,725,357 of record CM066328.1, read on the forward strand.
CCAAGACATTCGGGGCGCGCTCATCAAGAGGAAACTTCGCTTCCTGTCGTTTCTCTTCCCTTCGCTCCCTTTCATGAGCCGCCCATCAGATGCGAGATGGCAGATACTGCATTCTGGTGACCCCGACGGGATTCCCTAAGGGGGATACGCAGCGACGCGCCCATATCTTATCAGCTCGATGGGAGCTGTGCATCACCAGGCCTGAAGCGAATTGCACGTCATCGGATCTGAAACACGGTCTCGACTTTTCGTAAGTATGGGTGGAAACTTTTCTCAACAGCAGACGCAGCATCTGAAGGAATTGAGGGAGTTAGTCGCTTCTTCTTCTAAATACTCTGCTAATTTAAAGGGCTCTCCTGTAAAAAAGAAACCTATTGCTACATTATTGGCTTATGTGTGGCAACATTGTCCCAATTATCCAGAGAAAGGGTCCTTAAAAATTTCCGTTTGGCAAAAAATTGGTGAACATCTCCATAGTCCTCCTCGTGCACCAATTGGCATTTTGGTCACTTGGAGGAAAATTATGGAGGCTTTAAAAGTCCATTATCAAATAGAAGCAGGGAGTGTGTTTGAATCTCCCCCGCCAAGTTATGATAACTTTTCTGTTCTTCAACCCTCCGCTCCCGATGATCATAAGTCATTACGGGAGCCTCCCTCCATTCAATCCACTTCCACAAATGTAGAGCCCCTGTGTCCTCCACCACCCTCCCGAGATGGAGGGGGTGTTGTAAAAGCCATTCAACAAGCCTTTTATGAAGGGGAAATGGATGAGGACACCCTTGCAGCTGCCTCCCTTTATCCTGTCATACAAGCCGGCAATCCCCCAGCTCCTCAGTATACCCCAATGCCGTACAAAATAATTATGGATTTAAAATCAGCTTGCAAGGAAAATGGTATTCAATCTCGCTATGTACAGGGTCTTTTAGGATCAATAACCCAACCAGGCGCTGACTTGATAAATGCTGATTGGCGTACATTATTTGCCATGATCCTCACGCCTTCACAATTTTTGGTCTGGGAGTCCGAATTTCACAAACGTGCCGCAGCCGCAGCCGCTAGAGGCTTGCTGGCAAATGTCACTTTAGATATGCTTAACGGTACGGGCACTATGCTTACCATTGCCCAGCAGACTGCCACAGACGCAGCTGCTTTCCCTATATTACAGGATTGTGCTTTGGCCGCGGCTCGAAAAATTGACAATGCGGGATGCATGCCCAAATCTTTCTCTAAGATTATTCAAGGACCTTCTGAGCCTTTTTCCTCCTTTATAAACCGTCTCACAGAAGCCTTAGAGAGACAAATTGATAATGAGGAGGCTTGTAATGAATTAAGTTTAAAACTTGCCTTTGAAAATGCAAACGCTGATTGTCAGAAAGTTTTGCAACCATTAATTAATAAGAAAAATGTTACCTTGGCAGATTATCTTACAGCCTGCCGAATCATAGGAACCACATCCCATTCCATGTCTACTCTGGCTACAGCCATTACTGAAGGCATGCAGCAGAACATGGGCTCTCTTCTTCCCATTTCCCAACAAAATACTCGTAAAATGGGTAATTGTTTTAATTGTGGCAAGCCAGGTCACTTTAAGAGACAATGCAGAGCCCCGGGTGGGGGAGCAAATATGTCAAAAAACCAGTTAGCTCACCCAAAAATGCCATGCCCTCGATGTAAAAGGGGCTATCACTGGGCTAGTCAGTGCAGAGTCCAAAAGAATGAACAGCAGAATAACCCTGCAATCATTCAAAAACCATTTTTGAATCAGGGAAACTAGAAACGGGGCAGGCAGCTAGCCCCACAACAAAGGCTGCTGAAACTTGCAACTTTTCTTCTTTCACTTACGATCTTGTTGCTAATGAAACTGTTACTTATCTCCCTGGTGTCGCTGACTTTCTCTTTGTACATCCTGTTCAGCCTTTTCATATGCCCCCCGATATTCCAGTGCTAGTCTTTCCTGTAAGGGATTTAGCTGAACAAGGTATTCTTGCCTCTCCTTTTCTGCATAACCCCACTGTATTGTCTGATGTCTGTCTGTCTGTACTAGCTAATACAGAAGTTACTATAAATGAGGGGGATGTTGTGGCAAAAATGATTGTGCTCTTAGACCAACAACAAGAGCAACTCTATGCAATTGAAAGACCAATTAGTCAACCGAAACCTACGGTAACATTCTTATTGAATGGTCGATCCTTTCTTGGTCTTTTAGATACTGGAGCGGATATTTCCGTCATCCGAACCGCTAAGTGGCCGGACACCTGGCCTGCTGATGTGGCACCAGTGGTGAGAGGAGTGGGGGGACTCCAGGAGACTCTCATTAGCAGAAACTGGGTAAAAGCCCATTCCCCTGAGTCTCAATGTGTTGCTTATATTAAACCAGCTGTAATTCCTCTGTATACTAATTTGTGGGGAAGAGACCTTATGTCACAGTTTAATGCGCAACTTACCCTCCATTAACCATGCTTCGCTTATATTTGACTAACAATAACCCTGTGTGGATTGATCAGTGGCCTCTCCCTTCTATAAAGCTTGAAGCCTTACATTCTCTTGTTCAAGAACAATTAGATAGAGGTCATCTAGAACCCTCATTGAGTCCATATAATACCCCAGTTTTTGTTATCAAAAAGAAAAACGGCGCTTGGCGCCTCCTTCAGGATTTAAGGGCTGTGAATTCGGTCCTCCTTCCAATGGGACCCCTGCAATGTGGTCTTCCAAATCCTAACATAATTCCTCAAGAGTATGACCTTGTCATTATCGATTTAAAAGACTGCTTTTTCTCCATTCCATTACACAAGTCAGATAGAAAATTATTTGCTTTTACAGTGCCAACTTTAAATAATCAAAGACCTACCAAACGATATCAATGGAAAGACTTACCGCAAGGCATGTTAAACAGTCCAACTATGTGTCAATTTTTTGTGGATTTAGCCTTGCAACCATACAGGGACAAATATCCTCATTTTATAATCTATCATTACATGGATGATATATTGGTATCTGCACCTGGCCCAAAGGGCACGGTATTAAAAACTCTGCCCTGCCTGACCTCCATTTTAGGTAAAGCAGGGCTCATTCTAGCCCCAGAAAAAATACAATCCAAACCTCCCTTTTCCTATTTAGGTCACAAGTTACTTGCTTCAGCTGCTGTTCCTTCCTTTCCCCTCCCAACACTTCCCCCAAAACCAACACTTGTGATTTTACAACAGTTCCTAGGAACCTTAAATTGGGCACGTCCTTATTTGGGTTTGACTACAGCTACATTAGCTCCTCTCTTTAATGCTCTCACGCAAGGTAAAGCCCCGTCCAATGTTATCATTCTAAATAAAGAGCAGTTGCAGGCATTAAAAGACATTTCCCATTTACTGGCTACTAGATGGGTGGATCAAGCTATAGAAAATTGTCCTTTATCAATTGCTTTATTAAATACTGTTCAGAGACCCACAGCTGTCATTATGCAATTTCATCAGACACAGGTTTTGATTTTAGAATGGCTGCATTTGTCTCACACCCCACGGACCACAATCACTAGTAAAACCTCTGCATATTCCCAGTTGATCTTTAAAGGTCGACAAAGATGTAAACAACTTATGGGATGTGAGCCTGTTTTAATATTCACTCCTTGTTCATTGACCACGTGGGAAATGCTATGGTGTAATTCAGAAGAACTACAATACGCTTTAGAAGAGTGGCCAGGGCAAATTTCTTGCCATTTACCAGCTGACCCACGGTTCACTTTTCTTAAAACTCTCCCTTTTGAATGGCATTCCCCCCTCTCAATATCTCCATTAGTAGATGCACCTACGCTTTATGTAGATGGGGGGAAAATGTATGGTGCTTGTGCATGGTACCAGGAGGGAGAGTGGAAAACTAAAATTACCCCTCCGCAATCTTCTGCTCAACAGGCAGAACTTGCTGCATCTCTTATTGCGTTTCAACAATTTCAAAAAGCTCCTTTTAATTTAATAGTAGATTCTTTATACGTTTCTCAGATTTTGAAAAATATATATCAAGCCTATTTATTTCCTAGCATATCTGTTTCTTTGTTAAAGTTGTTGCTTCCTCTACAGCAATGTATCAACAACCGTACACATCCATTCTTTGTAGCACATATCAGGAGCCATCAACCTCTTCCTGGTATATTACAGGAGGGAAACAAGGTGGCAGACGCAGCTGCAGCAGCTGCATCTGGTAAATCAATTTGTAATCTGACAGCAGCCGAAAGCCATGATTATTTTCACCAAAATAAAAAAGCATTACAAAAACAATTTTCTCTAACTCAGGCAGAAGCTGCTGCCATTATTCAACAATGCCCCACATGTAGTAAGCAAGGACATTCCATTCCCATAGGAGTAAATCCTAGAGGATTAAAAGCTTGTGAAATTTGGCAAATGGATGTAACTCAGTATCCACCTTTTGCTCCTTGGAAATATTTGCACGTTTCAATAGATACATATTCAGGGTTTATTCTGGCTACTCCTCAAAGGGAAGAAACTGTAAAACATGTCATCAATCATTCAATTCGTACCTTTGCCCCGCTGGGACGTCCAAAAGAAATAAAAACAGACAATGGACCTGCCTATACAAGTTCTGCTTTCCAGGACTTCTGTAACAGATGGGATGTAACTCACAAGTTTGGGATTCCCTACAACAGCCAGGGGCAGGCTATTGTGGAACGAGTGAACTTGTCTCTGAAAAGGGCTCTTGATCGATATTCGTTGTGGGAAAAACCCCCGAACCTCCCAGCATTGCAAAATTCTCTTAACATTTGTCTTTACACTTTAAACTTTCTCAATCTGACTGGCATTCCTCCCACTTCTGCTGCTTCGCATCATTTTTCCTCCCCCTCACCCCCGCCTAACAGACCTCTAGTATATTATCGCAGATTGCCAAATCCTGCCTGGCAGGGTCCCGCTGAGCTTCTCACTTGGGGACGAGGCTACGCTGTGATCTTACTGCCAGACAAAACCACTTGTTCGATCCCTGGTCGGGCAGTAAGACCCTATCATGGGAATTCCTCTGCTACATCTGTATCTTAAAACTCTTCCTGATATTCTTGCCTATATCTTCTTTGCAATTTCTACCTTACTTCAACAAAACCTATGCTTCCTGTCAAAAGACTATTCGTGTTAAAACCATTTCATTAACAGAAGGCTATTATACTTGTTCCATGTGGGTACGTCATGAAAATGCTACCCGTAGTTTTCACTCTGTCACTTCTGTTTTATTTACAGAACACTCTACCACTCGCTCTTTTGTTCCTTTTTTACTCTTCCTATGGAAAGGAACCTTAAAATCTTTTCCTCTATTCAATCTAAAACATAGGGGGACCTAGATGTCCTTCTATTGTATTATGGGTTTCCCCACCCCAACTAACATCCTTGATGAATTACCAAATTAATCTTTATTGTCATTATTGTAATTATTATCCTTTTTCTACTAATTAAATTCCCTCCTCATTTCGCAAATGTTCTACAACTAACTTGTCCATAAGCCTCTCTCCTGCTTGTGATGTTTTTATATACCCGAACTCTGATCCTGTCAACAAACGACGCTTCAAAAGAACTGTCCATGATGATCCGCAGAAGCCTCATAGAAGAGATAATATTGCTTGGACTATAACTGACTTTCAAGGCGTTCGTTTAAGTTCTACAACCAATTATTCTCGCATAGAAGACTTCTACCCACCACTTCAATTCGATTTGGCAGACGCACCCACACAACCAGGGGATATCCTGCAATCCACACCACTGCAGGAGGAACTTTAACATCACGCCTGAAAGGAATGTATTTTATCCCTGGCAATAATTTTGTTTGAACTTGTTCCACTGGTTTCATGGCATGTATCCACGGGGATGAAATTGTTAAATCCAAATCATTTTGCATTCAAGTATGGCTTGTATGTATAACTCTGATAATTTTATATCCCTACAGGTACCCATGGAACACCCCCTCTCTTGCAAAATTGTAAAGATTTAGATCGTTATTTTTTTAAAAACAAGGGGGATTGTGTGCTATGCTTAAAGAAGAATGTTGTCTTTATGCTGATAGCGGGGGGGGCTTGTTTTCTAATTCGCCATGGTTTACAACCTTTTTAACTACATTGGCAGGATCATTAATAATCACTATATTGATTTGTATTATAGGACCTTATTGTTTTTATAGAATATTGCAATTTTTAAAAAATCAATTATCCTCTGCTGATGTTAATGTGCTATTGCAAGCTTATGTTATATCCTCAACACCGGACGAAAAAATGTCATTGCTGAGTTACCGCTCCTTGGACAACCCTGATGCTGACAGGTCGCACTCTTGCCTAGATGACGGGACGGCGAACATTTCAGAAAAATGGTTCCTGTCTTCTTGGATGAGGAAGAAGACTCGTCATAAATAATAAAAACAGGGGAGATGTTGTAACTATGTATCATTCATGTGTTTGCAACTATGTATCATTGCAACTATGTATCATTCAAGCGTTTGCAACATTGTATCTTTCACATGTAATCATTAACTTCTGTCTCTTCAGTGACCTTTGCAAGGCACGTACAAGAGACAAGGAGATAGACGTTTGTTAATAGGCTTATCCACTTTGTAAATAATCTGTCTGGTATGCAGCTTTGTAAACATGCACATCCTGATGAGATTAACATGTTTGACTTGAGCTTTTTAATTAAATCAGTTTCTTGTAAAAAAGCACAATAAAAGAGCGTGTGCCAAGACATTCGGGGCGCGCTCATCAAGAGGAAACTTCGCTTCCTGTCATTTCTCTTCCCTTCGCTCCCTTTCATGAGCCGCCCATCAGATGCGGGATGGCAGATACTGCAGGAGAAATTCTTTTTTTTTTTTTTTTACTATAGGGAATGAGATAAATGGATAATCTGGAAAGAATGGACAAAAAATACAAATATAATGATTTAAATTAAAATGAATTAAATAAAATATAAAGAAGAAGAATGAAAAGTGGGGATAAGTTATATAGAAGATATAGAATGGTAAATAAGATAGGTAATGGTATACAAGATGAGCACAAATTTAATTGAAGTCCATACAAAGAGAGGTAATCTGGGGCCAAACTACTTTCTTAAAAGAAGTTTTATATTTTTGTGTTTTGCATGTCTATGTTTTGCTTGAGAATTAATAAAACCTTGGAGGAATGTTGGATGAGAATAATGGTAATCAAGTCAGAGAGGAATGAAGATGATGATTATAAATTGGATAAATATAGAAAATAATAATAATAACAATGAAATTGAATACGAAAAGAGAAATAATGAGAAATTTGTTAAGAGATATCTATATGTTTATATTGAAATGGTGTAAAACAGAATTATGTTGCATAAAATAATATTTTACTTGACTTGTAAAATTAATAATGGAAAGAGGTTTTATGTATTTAATGGTTAATGATGGTTTGTTTGTCTGTAAAATCAATAAAATTTGTTTTTTTTAAAAAAGAGGACCTGCGGGGAGCCATTGGTAAACATTTCAGTGGGTCCTGACCATCAGGAGCGGCTGTTTCTGATAGACCCGGTGCAAGCCAGACTTCTGTGTGTGACCCGATAAGCGCAGTTTGGTGCAGTGTTGCAATCTGTGATGGGAGCTATTGGGGTGAAATGGGATTTGCACACCCCTTGGCAGTGCAAAAGTGGAAAGGGCGAACGGGGAATTGAAGAGACATTTGACCAAATTACAATTAGAAAATGGGTTACCATGGACAAAGAACTTATCCTTGGCACTCCTTAGAATTAGAACATGCCCAAGGAAAGACACAGGGATCTCCCCTTTTGAAATGTTAATGGGGTGACCCTACCTGGTCAGACTGGGAAATCCTATATCTGAATTTAAAGATTTGTTTCTGAGAAAATATTTGCAGACACTGTCCAGGTCTTCGTTTTCTCTTCATAAACAGGGATTGTTGGCACAACGACCACCACTTGCGGGAAGTCAACTGGAGATTGGGTCCTGGTAAAGACTTGGAGAAGTGAGAAGCTGCAACCTAGCTGGGAAGGCCCGTACCAGGTGCTGTTGACAACTGAATCTGCAGTTCGCACTCGAGAAGGAGGCTGGACGCATTACAGCAGAGTCAAGAAGGCACCAGATCCAAATTCTACGTGGAGGGCAGTTCCAGTGGACGATCAGCCGCTGAAGCTCACCTTAAAAAGATGAAGAAGATTGGACCCTGGACTGAGCTAACCACCTTGATGATAGTACTGATGATTGCATCAGTAGGACAGATTCCATATATTGGACCAGCTGGAGACTTGGGGACAGATTTATGGGAAGACAATACCTACATGAAGGATTTGAAGAAGGTATCACAAGCATTGAACATAACTAACTGCTAGATGTGCATGCACATGCCAGGGAAGACAGGGGAGGGTTTAACATTACATGCAATCCCACTAAGTCAACAGGATTTGAGACCAAAGGGAAATAAATTTGAACAGGCTCCTATGAAAAGAAACCTATCCGGGAAGGTATTTGTCCATTTGAGAGAAAAAAGCATATGTGTGTTTCAAGAGAAATGTATCCAAAGGAGTGGATTTGGGTGATTGGGAAAAATGCAACAAAACTTTTGATATGCCTTTATCTTGTAGTAACCACAGTTATTCTAACACTCATCATCAATTGAGTTATTTTAACCACGACCAATACCAGATGTGTGATATAATTTTGAAGATATAATCAATTGGACTTGGACTTCGAATCAAACGTACGCCATGAAAATTTTTAGGTGGGTGTTGTGTGGGAAACATGTGTATAGAGAAATGCCATCACGTTGGAGTGGGATTTGTACCATGGGATACGTGATACCAGTAATATATAAATTGAATACCTTACCCCAGGGACAGATTCGGAACAAAAGAGAAATCAGTTCAGGACTAACGCTGGGGGGAAGGTTGAAAACACAGATAGTACGGGGAATGCTGGCACTGTTGGGAGTAGCCATGAATTATAGAGATTTACATATTCTGAATAACTTTACAATAGCCATGTTTAATGATACTATCAAGACAATCAAAATGCTCAACACGGAACTTTCTGAAGTTAGAAAAGTGGCTTTGCAAAATAGATATGCATTAGACATTGTATTAACTGAAAAAGGGTGTGTGTGTGCTTTGATTCATTCCCATTGCTGTGTATATATCCATGATTTCCAACCCAATATTACAAAAACAGTGCAAACAATGAAGGAACGCATTCGTTCTAATCCATTATTACAAAGAGGTGATTCCTCATTTCCAGATTTGTGGGGGGGCATTATGGTCTTGGCTTCCCAGCACTGCTTGGTTGAGATCTACAATCATGGGAATTATATTAATTATTATATGCTGTGTGATGTTGTGTTGTTGTGTTCAGTGTTTCCCTGGTGTAATAGCAATGTGTGGAAGATTAGGGAAAACTTTAGGTTCAAGATCCGGGAAGCAGGAGGAAGAACCTCTGATGATGTTTCAGAAGGAGATGGCTCTGAAAGAGGCTGGGGATCTGTTGCGTGAGTTTGAGTCAAGAATGTAAGCAGAAGAGGAGGGAATTGTGAGGGGAGAAAATGAATAAATCCATTGTGTATTGTATAGCTGTGACTCAAATCTCAAAACTATCACTTGATACATTTCTACTGCAAAGGGAGAATTTGAAACATTGAACAATCACACGTTGTGTTCTGGGAAAACCTGGGAGAATGTGTACATGTTAAGAAGGCATTTAACTTCCTGATGTCCCATATTAGGTAATGAATTGTATACTGAAATTCAATAGGTAGATTGTAAACCAAGCCATCCTCGGATGGGGCGGTAGGTTAGGGTATAAAATAGAATGCAAAATTTTGCTCGGGGTTCCTCCCACCTGCCAGGGCAGGAACCCGTTTCTGTAGAAATGCTACAATAAAGCTGTTTTCCTTGGATTAATATCGAATCTTTGGTGGTTTTTCAAGCCCCCACTTCACAGATATGATTTATTTCCAAACAAGTATATTTACTTACTTGAAAATAATCCTAACATTGCAATCTTATGGTCATTAAGACTGTTCCTGGGTACATTTGATGGTTCATATTTTCCCTTCCAAATTGAAGACAAGCACTCTAATTGAATCTACTCTCAGAGTTTCCTTTCCACTTCCGCAAGAAAAATTTGAGGTCTCTAACAAGGATAAACGATGGCAACTGGGCCAAGGCTTGTTAATCTGAAATGTTTCATTGCTCATCCAAGTAACTTCATCAGTCAAAATAAAAAAATTACAGGTAGTCCTTGACTGACAACAGTTCACTTAGTGACTGCTCACAGTTACAAAGGCAGTGAAAAAAGTGACTTATGACCATTTTTTTCACACTTATGACCGTTGCAGAATCCCCATGGCCACATGATTTCCATTTGGATGCTTGACAACTGATTCACATGTATGACGGTTGCAGTGTCCTGGAATCACGGGATCACCTTCTACAACCTTCTGACAAGCAAAGTCAGTGGGGAATCCAGATCCACTTAACATCCGTGTTACTTATTTAACAACTCCAGTGATTCACGTAACAAATGTGGCAAGACACATCGTAAAATGGAGCAAGACTCACTTAACAAATTTCTCACTTAACAACATAAATTCTGGGCTCAATTGTGGTTGCAAGTTGAGGAATACTTGTAGTTAGGCAGAGTCAGAAAGTCGTTGGAATATACTAACTCTTGTCACACCAACTGCAGAGGTGTGTGCCCAAAATGTGTTGCAATCTATACTGTAAATGAAGAATCTTTGAGATCCTTGTGTTTCTGAGATCAACATTTCAATGACGATAGAGGTGAAAAGAAGATGATTATGAGGCATGTTCTGGGCAGGGAAGAAGAAACTTGATTATTATAGAATCCAATCCCTGCCTCTCCATGGTGAGAGCAGAGAATTAGAGAAGGGCAAAATAATTTGTCATCCACTCTAGAAATGAAGTTGGGGTCCAACCATTATCAATAATAGCCAGTTCGATGGCACATTATCAGCCAGTCAATTGTACTGAAATTTTAAATTTGGACAATATACGCTTTGAGTAATATTTTTAAAAATATTGATAGGTCAGGGCCAATGGCAGTTAATGTATTTTGGGGGGCAGTGATAATGGATTCTTGTTGATGGTGACAAATGTTGGTGGCAGTAGATTTCTTGAGTTCTTACAAAATGCTTGTGGGCTGCATAGCAAGCCTGGTCGATGGACCTTTTGGTACACCCTGAATTTTGTTCTCCATGACAACACTACTGATATTTAGGTAATCATAGTTTGTTATGGCATAATGAATTGGCCTGTGTGATCAGATACTTTAGGCCAGTGGTGGGATTCAAAAATTTTGATACCTTTTCTGTGGGCATGGTTGGTGGGTGTGGCTTGGCTTGGTGGGTGTGACTTGGTGAGCATGGCAGGGGAAGGATACTGTAAAAAACCCATTCCCTCCCCACCCCACTAATCTGTTTTCTAGCTCCATTCTCCTGTCCAGGACAACAAAAGAAGACCCAGCCGATCAGTTGGGAATAGATGGGGCAGGGCCAGTCAGAGGTGGCATTGGCCAGTTCTCCAAACTACTCAAAATTTCCACTACCAGTTCTCCAGAACTGGTCAGAACCTGCTGAATACCACCTCTGCTTTAGGCATAAAATCAATGAGGGAAATGGAGTGCAGCAACTCTGAAGGATGAGTGATACACTTTAGCACATGAGTGTCAAACTTGCCACATCACATTGCCATCATACGATGTTTTGCAACATTTTCCCCTTTGTGGAGCTGAGGTAAGCGTGGCCTCCGCGTGATGCATCTGGTCCATGGACCACCAGTTGACACCCCTGCATATTCTCATTGCAACTCATCTATTTGCTGCTGTTTTCTGCTAGGTGTCATCAGCAAACCTTATGCAACATCTAAAGCTCTATAAGGATTAGGTAGCCAGTATACAACTTGCCTGAGTTTGGTGTCATGTTTACTTAAAATGGTTCACAAACCAAGAGTCAGACTACTGTTTCCATTTGCAAAAGACAAGCTGCAGTGCCAAGATATGAGTATCTGGTTATACATATTGATGAATTATAGAAAAATCCCATTTTGTTTTCCTCAGAAACTGGCTCAAAATGTTATGAAAGAGAGTTGCAAATTGTTCCAGCAAATGTCAAAGTAGGCAGACCTTTTATTTGGCAAACCAAGCAATGGGGAGAGGAAATGGATACCCACATGAAGTAACCTCTTAGTTGCCTACCTACCCGATGAGTTCTGAAATTGCTTGAAAATATAGGTGTTTGGAAAGTATTTTCAAGCCTTTGATTGTTGAATTTTAGATGTTATTTTATTTTGTACCAAATATATTTTTATTTTGTTCAGTGCCTACGGATGGCATTCATAATAGGATAATATAAATAAAGTAAAATGTATTTTAAAAAAGGACTTAGCTATCTCTGAATGGAACATTTCATATTTGCTGTGATTTCAGAGACAATTCTTTTAATATTATGAAGCAGGATTGTAGAAGTTTAAAAATCTGTCCTCTTACTGTTTTATTTGTGAATTCCTGCCACACAGAAAAAAGAAATCCATTTTGTGAGATGGCAGAAGTTTTTTTTAAACTCTCACAAAGAGCAGAGGGCAATGAAGGGCCTAAAATAAATAAACAATATGCACACAATATGCATATGAGTTGCATACTTAATATAATGTGCAGTTAGTAGAATTCACTCTAGGTCAGGGGTGGGCAAACATTTTGGCTCGGGGGCCGCATTGACTTTTAAAATTTGACAGACGGGCCAGGTCAGCACAAGATTTTTTGGGAATCACCCCCCTTTCTCCCCCTTCTTCTCCTCCTTCCCCTCCCCTCGGAGGCCCCCTGAGTCAGGAGTTGCTACTGCCAGCACGGTTCCGCGCGGCTCCAGTCCCACGTTGCTTCAGGAAGGGAAAGGCAAAAAGGAAGAGCCGCGGTGGTGCTTTGCAATGGCAGAAGTGGCACTGGAGGCTCAGGCTCAGCGGCTCCTGGTTTTGCCTTTCCCTTCCCAAAGCAACGCAGGACTGGAGCCGTACGGAGCTGCGCCGGCGGTAGCAACTCCTGACAGCCCCAGCCGGACACCTGAGTGGAGCCCGGGCGGAACTGCCTGTTGCTGCTGCGGGCGCTGCTGTGGTCGTCTGGCTGCCCAAGTAAAGAACCGCACCAGCTCAGGACAACTGTGAGGAGCAAGAGGGGAGAGGCAGAGAAGGAGGCAAAGAAGGAGGAGAGCACCTGGCCAGTTGGGGGAGGCTTCTTGTGCTGCAAAAGAGGCGGCTAATGATCTCCGGCTCCGCTCTGCTTCTCCAACATCTGGCGGTGCCTTGTTCTGCGCGCCGGCTGCTCGGACTTACTGGGCCTGACATAGAACAGGGTGGCGCCAGATGTTGGAGAAGCAGAGCGGAGCCGGAGATCATTAGCCACCTCTTTCACAACACAGGAAGAACAGGGTGGTGCCGGACCATTGGAGAAGCAGAGCAAAACCGGAGATTAGTAGCTGCCTCTTTCAGCGCAGAAAGCTTCCCCCAACCAGCTGGCTGGTCTCCTCTTTGTCGGCCATACAGAACGAACAGGCAGAGAAGGAGGAGAGCAGCTGGCCAGTTGGGGGAGGCTTCTTGTGCTGCGAAAGAGGCGGCTAATGATCTCCGGCTCCGCTCTGCTTCTCCAACATCTGGCGCCACCTTGTTCTGCACGCCGGCTGCTCCGACTTGCTGGGCCTGACACAGAACAGGGTGGCGCCGGATGTTGGAAAAGCAGAGCGGAGCCGGAGATCATTAGCCGCCTCTTTCGCAACACAGGAAGAACAGGGTGGTGCCGGACCATTGGAGAAGCAGAGCAAAACCGGAGATTAGTAGCTGCCTCTTTCGGCGCAGAAAGCTTCCCCCAACCAGCCAGCTGGTCTCCTCCTCCTCAGCCATACAGAACAAACAGGCAGAGAAGGAGGAGAGCAGCTGGCCAGTTGGGGGAGGCTTCTTGTGCTGCGAAAGAGGCGGCTAATGATCTCCGGCTCCGCTCTGCTTCTCCAACATCCGGCGCCACCCTGTTCTATGTGTCAGGCCCAGCAAGTCCAAGCAGCCGGTGCATAGAACAGGGTGGTGCTGGACCATTGGAGAAGCGGAGCAAAGCCGGAGATTAGTAGCTGCCTCTTTCGGCGCAGAAAGCTTCCCCCAACCAGCCGGCTGGTCTCCTCCTTCTCTGCCTCTTTGTTCTGTATGGCCGAGGAGAAGGAGACCAGCTGAGAAGCGTGCTGCCAGGCAGGGGCCATGCGGCACAGGGCAACACGCCACTGCCCAGCCCTGGCGAGGGAAAGCAGTGGGCGTTCCCTGGGTGGCAGCCTTGGCCCCGCTACCAGCGAAGTGGCTGCCCAGCTCCGTGTTGTGTGTGTGATTTTTTGGCATGCAGCGCAGGGTCTCTTTTGGCCAGCCCCAATTTTTTTTCAGAGGAGATTTTTTTTTTCAGAGGCGGGCCGTATTAAAATGACCAACGGGCCGGATGTGGCCCATGGGCTGTAGTTTGCCCACCCCTGCTCTAGGTCCATACAATGTTTAATGCAGCTATACCAGGGCTGTCAAACTCGTGACCCATGGGCTAGATGTGTCACGCGCTGGCCACGCCCATGCCTGGTCTAGAGAAGGAGGGGGAGTTGTGATATGTCATGTGACACCATCGTGATGAGCGAGTTTGACACCCCTGAGCTATACTGTTCTAAAAAGAGATGCAGCTGCTTTAATGAGTCACGCAGGCAAGTATGACATTCTTTTTTTTTTTTAACAAACTTTATTAATTTTTTTTAACACACACAAAACATAGGATGTAGTAACATAAAATATCTTTTCTAGAAAAAACAAATAAACCATCTTATTTAAAAAGAAGATAATTCCAAATTATCACACTTCTATCTATATATTTATCTTATCTAATCAACTTCATTTTTTTTCTAAACTTTTCTTTATTACTCCCTTTCCTTCTATTTAATCATATTTCTTCTGCCTTAAAAATATATACTCATTGAATATATTTTCATTAGTATTCTTCCACATCCTGTCAGACTTAAACAAACATTACACAAAACATAAATCTTTTTTTTGGAAGGTGGCTTATTCCGAGTAAACTCTTTTTATACAGACATCAATCAAAATTTATACTCACTTAATATACTATCTCATATCTTATTTGGCATTCTCCATTTTCCATATATTTTCTCTCTCTTACTTATTCTTTTAATTCTATTTTATTTATTCCATCTCAATTAAATAATTATATTTGCATCTTTGGTCGTTTTCTTTCAATCACCTACTTATCTTTTCTATCTAATACAATATTTCTCCTGTAAACCCAGATTGAAGTATGACAACTTTTTATCTTCCCCCTAAATAACACTTAAAATAATACATATTTTCCGTGCTGATTCTGCTCTGTACATTCGAAGTATTACATTTCAAAATAGTAAAACCAACAAATAATATTGAGTTTAATAAGTAATAATAAAACTAAAAACAAGTAAAAAAAGAAATATTAAATTTATAATATAGTAAAAACAATGTTTCATAGGAAATTAAATTCTATTATTAATTCTTAAACGATAAAGATAATATTTCATAAGAAATTAAACTCTATAATTAAATCATGACTTCCCTTTAATACATTTTTAAATCATATAAATCATATAAATCAATTTTCTAAGCTTCAAATACTAATGTCTACAATGCATTCTTATGTACTTTTGCAGAATCATTTTTAAAAAATGATCTCACCCCTTATCTCTGAAAAAAACAAACATTTTTTTGCATCTTGTTTAAAGCCTTTATGACTTCTCTTTCCTTTCCCTCTTTCTTTCTTCTCCATTCTAACTTTTTGACCCCCCCCATCTCTCCAATTTCATTCTCTTAGTCTTCCCTCTCTGTTGTATTTCTCTTTTCTTTTGCTTTCTGACATCATATCGCTTTTTCATCTCCTTTTTCTTTTTCTTGGTTGCTTTTTTAAGTTCTAAGTTCATCTTTTCCTTGCCCCCCTTCTGCTTTTCTTCCTCCACTAATTGTGTTTGTCATTAAAGATGGCTTCTTCTCCTTCATCCCAGTCTTCCTGTCGTTGTCATATTTCTTGATAAGTAGAAATCGCCATTTCCAAAAAGTGAAAGATAAATCCAGAAGAGCCCTCATCTTCTTTTTCAGTTTTTGAAATTCCATTTGTAGTCCTTCAAAAGATAATGCCATTTTTTCTTTCTTTCTTTTTTAATGCAACCCTAATGTCTTTAGTCCCTTTTTTTTTAAACAAAATTTCACAGAAATCTCAAAGTCACAAAGCAAACCAAATCAGAGCAAACAGTTTCATTTAGCACTTTCTTCTTTCTATATTTTCACCTCCTAGGGTAGAATTCAAATACACACTTTCAAGATGATCTTCTAGAAGTCTTAATGTCTTTTAATCCTGTTCTTATAGGCTCAAAGCAATCTCCTTCAGTACAATCTTATAATGAGTCTTTATCTCTTCCTTTCCCCTTATAAAAAATAAAAAGAAATTTAAGTTTTTTTTTAAATCCAATGTCCAGAAATCCTTTATCCCTTGGCTTTAAATTTCAAATGGAATTACCTTCGGTGCCCAAGTAGATTTTCCAGATCTCCGTCTGCTATTTCTATGGGGAGGGAGAGTGAAGAAAAAAAACCCTTTCCCTTGGCAGCTTTCACCGCCGCTTTCCAATCTTCTTTGGGAAACAATGTATCCTCAGGCAATTCAAGCAGTTCAGTTTCCAGGGTATTAAAGAGTTGTTGTCGTCTCAGCTCAACCAGCACTTTCACTTCTCCTGCTTCCTCCAGCACAAATCTTATCCGGCTGCAGACTTCTTTGTGGTGGCTATCACTGACCGCTGCTCCACCACCTTGGGGAAAAGGGTTTTTTCCAGCTGAGGAGGGGGTCTGTGACACCCCCAAACCCCTGTCCGGATCCCCTCTCTCTTCAGCTGCCTCTACAGGGCAGCCATATCCCCCAGACCCATTTGGATCGGGGGCACCTTGGTAGCAAGTGCAGCAGGAATCGTGAGCAGTTGCGAATTCCTGCTGCCGCCGAAGCCATGCAAAACTGGAAGTCCTGCAAGTATGACATTCTTATTCCTTTACATTCCAAAGCATCTTCTCCTCACTCTCTTAATTCACCTTTCCCTGTGCTAAAATTCAATATAGAAATATATAATATAGAAATTCTCCCCTGTAATGTGATTGGTCCAATCTCTTTAAAATATTGGGCATTCTTTTGTACGTTTCTCCCCTGTAATATCCCATGATTCCATCTAATCAATGCCAGCAATGTGGATCTGCAGGCATCTGGATGTAAAGTGAGAAAGGACCTGTGATCTAACTCAGGTGCACTTGATGTACTGTTAATTGCAGCTAAAGGAGCTGCACCTTCAGCACTGTGAAGATACATTAAGTGCACTTCCACTGGATCCAAACTATCATTCCCATATTAGACCCAGCTATCTGCATGTTAATACTTAGCTACATAAAGTCATCTGAGTGAACAGTCAAATACCTAATATCAAAGCCAAATATCTACGCCACTGTCAATATCTAGTTGAGTTGATCTCAAAGCAAAGCTAAGTAGGGTTGGATCCATTACAAGCTGAATGAGAATCTGTCAGGAAGTATTCATTTCTATCTTCAGATAGAACAGATATTTTTGTGATACTGCTTCTTGTCTAACAATTCTCTGAAATTCTTTATTGTTGTTTTTTCCCTGAGATCTTTGTCTTTTCTTCTCTTTTTGGCAATGTTTACCATTTATCAAGTCCTTTCTCCTGCTCCTTCTTCTTGAGCAGTCTTTTTCATCCATAACAAGCTATTGCATTACATTCCGTAGTTTCTCCGGTTTCCTATTAATGAGATTTAGGACTTCAAAATAATGATGTCTGCCTTGCAAATGGTCATTATCTGGTCATGTTGCTGTTGAGTAAACTCGCTGACTTTTTTCTTCCAATTCTGCTTAACTTGGAACTTGCTCATGAGCAGTTTGTGATCTGTTCCACAAACACCATGTATTCCATCTGGTGTATTCCATCTGGTGATATCCATGTGTATAAGCATAGTTGGGGTTGTTTGAAGATTGTGTTAGCAATGAAGAAATCATTGAACTGGCAGAAATTAAGTTTACTATTTCAGGTATGTTAATCTGTACTGGGTCCACTTTGCAAGGAGTAAATCCCATGGAATTGAGGTGAAATGTTTACATTTGATGATCAAAATTATATTGCTAGTCTGTGGTTGTCCTAAACTTAAATTTGTTAGTCATTTTTATTTCCTGCCTTTGTATCTATCACGTAATATATAGATATTCTTATACCATCGGTAATACTGTAAGCACTATACATATAACCTCAATGTCTATGGATATTCTCAATCATCCAGATCATGGTTGTCCCAAATAGCAGTAGCACTTAGACTTATACACCACTTTACCATGCTTTACAGCCCTCTCTAAGTGGTTTACAGAGTAAGCATATTGCCCCCAACAATCTGGGTCCTTATTTTATCCAAGGATGGAAGGCTGAGTCAACCCTGAGCCTGGTGAGATTTGAACTGCCAAATTGAAGGCAGCTGGGAGTCAGCAGAAGTAGCCTGCAGTACTGCACTCTAACCACTATGGCACCATGGCTCAAAGCTACTTTTCCCAAAAGGCAACTGGACTTTCTTGAAAATGTTTCGTTTCTCATCCAAAAAAGCTTCTTCAGTTCTGAGGAAGTTTCTTGGATGAGAAACAACATGTTTTCAAGAAAAAAAACTAAGAAGGTCCAGTTTTGTTTTGGAAAGCACTTTTATACATATATGTTCTGTCTCACCTGTGGCCACGAGGTGAGAGTCCAAATGTCCAAAAGAAAAAACACGAACAGACAATATCAGGAACAACAGAGTTAACTTTCCTTTGGCTGAATTCATCATTGGCAGTTTTCCCAGAAGCTGTCTGCAAATGCAGATAACGAGCAGAACTATAAATCAGAGCCGAATGGCAAACAGAAAACTTTTTCCAAACTGCAAACGCAAATAATAAAGTTTGACCCAAACGGGGATTCCAAGCTAACACGCCTCCTTATATTCCCTGAGGGGCGTGTCAGTCTCTTTCCTCAGTCCCTGATTCGACGTCTCCTTCCAGTTTGTGCTTGACGTTTCTGGTTACATCTGTTCCTTGCATCAAACCAAGATTCTTTGGTTTGATCTTCATCCAAGGACTCTGGCATGTTCTCCTGATTATCTGCCGACACAGGTGTAACTAATGAGGAAGGTCCTGGAGAGGATGAGGATTCTGAAACTTCCAGCAAAGCAGATTCAAACCCCAATGCCCTATCTTCCCCTTCCTCCTGACTACCATTTGTGTCACTCAACAAGGCAGGCTCAAACCTTAATGCCAGATCTTCCTCATCACTCGAGCCTATGTCTTCTGACAGAGCAGGTTCAAACCTCTGAATCACAACACATATATGTATGCATATGTGTATTTGTGCAAGTGACGGGCAGGCACATCCACTGCTTGCATAACTGGAGCTGAGCTTCAGGACTTCAAAATAATGATGTCTGCCTTGCAAATGGTCATTATCTGGTCATGTTCCTGTTGAGTAAACTTGTTGACTTTTTTCTTCCAATTCTGCTTAACTTGGAACTTGTTTCTACGGTCTGAATGGGCCGCAGCCTACTATGGGCAGAGGAACATCGATTGGATATCCCTATTCTATTCCACACTGATCTATCCATATTAAATTAAAGGACTACTTATACAGTTTCCATATTCAGATAATTTATTATTCAGCATTAAAAGAATTGCATTGCTATCCACATTGTACCTAAGCAAATAATTAGCATCAGACTTCCAATTTTTCAGAAATTGTGGGAGGGGGGAATTTGAGTTTTGTTTAACCTAGATTAATGTTGGCAAATGAAAATAGATTGATGGGCAGTTTTCTAGAACTTCTAACAGGCAGAAATTCTAAGAAATCTTCCAGTGAGTTGGATTTTATTTGCTTTTGAATGCTAGAACTGCTCATTCTCTTCACATGCTAAACTGAGAATAAACAGCTTTGCTTCAGAAATAGTAAAGAGAATGAGTATATCTAAAAGAATATCTCTAGCTGCCTAACTCAAACCTGGATCCTGTTTTGGCAGCTCTCATATTCTTGTTTTCTTGCAACCAACATGCTATGGTATAATTGCATTTGTAAACAATTTACATATTCCTGGTGTTTGTATGTAATACTAAACCATGGTTTAAGTCAGGGGTCCCCAACCACCGGTCCCTGGACCAGTACCAGGCCGTGGATCATTTTTTACCAGGCCGCAAAGCTTGGGTGCCGCCATCTTGTTTCAACGGCGCTTCCAGGTTTTCGGTTGCTTCCAGGTTTTCGGTTGTGTTGTGTATGTACCATAGTTAATAAAGTATGAGCTTGAGGTAAAGTGCAGGGTTCTGGCCCTGCACTTCTGATTGGCTGTTAGGCAGCCAGATTGGATTGGTTATTTCTGAGGAATCCGATTGGCCCTTAACAGAGAATTCTTATTGGTTAAAAGAGCTAGCGTTCATAGCTCGTTATTGGACAATTCTCACAGGGGTTGCCTATATAAGGCAGAGTCACTGTTGTTGTTTCAAGAAGTCACTATGCAAATAAAGAGCTGAAAGTTCACCGTTCAGAGGCTGTCTCCATTTATTCCAACCTATGCTCAGTACTTAACACTGGTGACGAGGATGGGATTTGGAGACATCTGAACTGAAGAAGCCAGGAAGCAACACCGAGCACGTGACAGACGACGCCAACAACGGAACCATGTCTGGCGGCATCGTACCACCCGCTCCATTCGATCCAAACCAAGAGGATTGGGAATCCTACATGGATCGCTTCCAAATGTTTCTTGAGACGAACAACTTGAAGGACGCCACGCCAGCAAAGAAAAGGGCGTTGTTCCTAACGCATTGCGGCCCATCCGTATTTAAGATGGCTAAAGCACTCGCCAAACCTCAAGAAGTGAAGGCCATGAGCTAGGACGACCTCGAACCCATCCTGAGAGACCATTACGCACCAACCATGCCTACACTCATGAGACACCACGAGTTTTATCAGAGGAACCAACGAAAAGGGGAAAGCGTGGCCGATTTCGTGGCGGACATCCAAAATTTAAGGGGCCTCTGCGGGTTTGCCGATTTAGAAGAGGCACTAAGAGATCGAATAGTTCTGGGACTAGATGCAGTAGGCCTGCAAAGCAAGCTGATGGCGAAGGGCGACATCAGCCTTGCCGACGCCATCACCGAAGCCACAGCAGCAGAGGCAACCAAAAAGTCGGCTGCACAACTACGGCAAAGCCGCACTCCGGTACCACCACCGACAAGCGACATTTTATCCAAGTCTGAAGGACAGCTTGCAACGACGCACCATGAGGACCTCTCTTCGTCATCAGACAGCGACGAAGAAGGGGTCCATCAACTGCAGTCCGACCGGGACCCTCGCCCGAAGCCTTTACGCCCTTGCGCTGGCTGTGGAGCAAACCATGCCAGGTCCAAATGCAAATTCCACGACGCACTCTGCCATGAGTGTGGGAAATGAGGCCACATCGGCCGAGTCTGCCGCAGCTTACCAGGACTCAGCCAGGCCTCAAAAGAGGCTAACTATCGCCAATCGACAGGAAACCGTCCTGTAAGGCGAGAGCCAGTAAACCACTCCTACAGAAATCGAGCTTTGCAGAGAGAAGAGGCTCACCATACTATCACTATCGGTCACGCCTCAGCTTTGGACACAAAGAAAATCCGAGTCACAGTAGCCATCGAGAACCAGCCTTGCCACATGGAGGTTGACTCGGGATCGTCCCTCTCGATGGTGTCCTGGAAGACACTCAAGCAACTCATCCCCACAATTCTACGCCAAGACCTCCAATTTCAATGCCTCATCCTCAAGGACTACCAAGGGAATCGAATCCCCGTTGTCGGGTCCTGCCGAGTCTGAGTCTCCTTCAAGAAGCACACAGCATACTTACCTTTAACGGTCATCGATAGAGATAGGCCTAGCCTGCTAGGCCTCCAATGGTTCGCACCACTCGGCATTGAAGTGGCCGGTGTGAACTGAGTCAGTGGTTGTGAGTGGGAGGAAGACCTTATCTCTGAGTTCAGTGATGTCTTCACGGACAGCTTAGGCGAGTATAAGGGGACCCCGATCTCATTCAGTCTAGATCCAAAAGTAGCTCCCATTCGCTTGAAGCCCCGTCGAGTTCCGTTCGCTCTTAAAGCAAAAATCGACGAACAACTCGACAAGCTAATTGCTCAAGGGGTGTTGAAGCCCATCGATCACTCTCCATGGGAAATCCCTATTGTAACACCCATTAAGCCAGACGGGTCAATCCGAATTTGTGGGGACTACCGGGCCACTTTGAACCATGCCCTACAGCAGAATGTGTATCCAGTTCCGGTAGTGCAGCACCTCCTCCATTCCTTGGGGGGCGGGAAGGTTTTCGCTAAATTAGATTTAGCTCAAGCTTATCAACAATTACCAGTGGATGAAAAAACGGCTCAAGTCCAAACTATTGTAACGCACAGGGGTGCCTTTAAATGTACCCGATTGCAATTCAGAGTTAGTGTAGCCCCGGGGATCTTCCAGAGCCTTATGGAAAGGTTATTACAAGGAATCAAGGGCGTGGTCCCTTATTTTGATGACGTATTAATTGCAGCCCCTACTCAAAAAGTCTTACAGGACCAGTTAAAATTAGTCCTAAAAAAATTCCAAGAGGCCGGTCTTAAGGTAAAAAAAAATAAATGTCAATTGTATACCGACAGTGTTGAGTTCCTAGGGTACCAGATTGATAGCCAGGGCATTCATCCCGCCGAGAGTAAACTAAAAGCGATAAAAAACGCTCCCAGGCCACGTAACAAGGTCGATCTCCAGGCGTTCTTAGGCCTCATTAATTTCTATAATGTATTTTTACCGCACAAGGCAACTGTCGCTGAACCGTTACACCAATTATTAGATAAGAAAGCATTGTGGGTATGGGGTTACCGGGAAGAGCAAGCATTTCGGAATGTTAAAAAACTGCTCACATCTGACTCTGTACTTATGCAGTATAACGAGACTTTGCCGTTAGTTATAACCTGCGATGCATTGCCTTTCGGGGTGGGAGCCATTTTGAGCCATGTACTGCCTTATGGGAACGAAGCCCCTGTTGCATACTTTTCAAAGACTCTTTCACAAGCAGAGCGGAACTCTGGACAAATTGATAAAGAAGCCCTCGCAATTGTCTCAGCTGTAAAAAAAATTTCACGAATATGTGTATGGAAGGACATTTACCATTATAACTGACCACAAACCGTTGCTCGGGATAATAGCCGGGGACAAGCCAACCCCCTACATATTATCCCCTAGAATGACCCGATGGTCAGAATTCCTAGCTGCTTATAATTATCGGCTGCAATATCGCCCGGGGAAAGCCATTCCCCACGCCAACGCATTAAGCCGAGCACCGCTTCCAGAGACTCTTGACGATCCGGCACTAACGGCAACCACGTTGCAGATTGAAACACTCAACTCACCACCTATGACCGCCCGAGATATCGCAAGAGAAACCAAACGAGACCACAACCTAGCTCGAGTCCTAGGCTGGGTAGAACATGGATGGCCATTGGACCAAGTACCAGATGACTTTGCACCATTCAAATCCCGACAGACTGAACTTTTTTCCCAAAAAGGCTGTATCATCTGGGGCGATAGAATCGTTGTCCCAGAGCAACTCCGGAAGGCGCTGCTGCGAATTCTGCATGAGGGCCACCCCGGCATCATGCGAATGAAGGTGCTTGCACGAAGCTACGCATGGTGGCCGGGCATGGACCGGCAAATCGAGCAGTGGGTTAAAGCGTGTCCCAATTGCCAACAAGCCAGCAACGCCCCACCAAAAGCCATGCCTACTGAATGGGAGATGCCTTGTGGACACTGGTCCAGAATCCACCTGGATTTCGCAGGGCCAACCAAGGGCTATACCTTCCTCCTTACAGTCGACGCATACTCCAATTGGTTAGAAATTCATCGTATGATGACTACGACCTCCGAGGCGGTTATCAAGATTCTAAACAGACTCTTTGCAACCCACGGATTGCCAGATGTCCTGGTGTCCGATAACGGGCCACAGTTTACTGCACTAATGTTCGAGCAGTACCTTGCTGACTGCGGCATTCGCCATGCACTCACCTCGCCTGTGCACCCTGCGACCAATTGCCGAGCTGAACGCATGGTCCAATTTGTTAAAAAGACCTTGCAAAAAGTGGACTATGACAATATCGATGACAAGGTCAACCAAATTCTCTTTTTGCAACACATAACTCCACATACCGTCACCGGCAGAACTCCCGCCGAACTACTGATGGGGCGAAGACTCCACTCCCACCTCGACTGGTTGCATCCTGCTTACGAACCGGAAAAGCCAATAGGATCCAGCGGCCGCTGTCGCACCTTCCAGGTAGGAGACCTCATTTACGCATGAAACTTGTCGGGCGACCCGTTATGGATAGAGGCAACAGTAATACGAGTGACCGGCCCCAAATCCTACGTAGTGAAATGCTGTGACAATAAACTGTGGAAGCGGCATATCGACCAATTATGGTCACGACTCACAATGGCAGTCAACAACTCCCCCATGACCAAACCGAGGGGGGGAGGTACGGAAGAAGATGAAGTTCCAGGGAACCTGCTCGAAGGGAGCGATAAACTAAGTGATACTCAGGAAATGGAGCAGGAAGGAGAAACGTTTGCACCGCAAGAAATTGCAGCTGAGCAAGAAGCAGAACCACTGCCAAACTACAATCTACCTCAACAGGATTGCAGCCAACCAATCCAACGAAAATCCGAAAGAGTTAAAAGACAACCGTCCTATCTAAGGGACTATATAACTACATCGTAATTAAGAAGCCAGGGGTAAGGGGTGTTGTGTATGTACCATAGTTAATAAAGTATGAGCTTGAGGTAAAGTGCAGGGTTCTGGCCCTGCACTTCTAATTGGCTGTTAGGCAGCCAGATCGGATTGGTTAGTTCTGAGGAATCCGATTGGCCCTTAACAGAGAATTCTTATTGGTTAAAAGAGCTAACATTCATAGCTCGTTATTGGACAATTCTCATAGGGGTTGCCTATATAAGGCAGAGTCACTGTTGTTGTTTCGAGAAGTCACTATGCAAATAAAGAACTGAAAGTTCACCGTTCAGAGGCTGTCTCCATTTATTCCGACCATGCTCAGTACTTAACAGGTTGCTTCCGGGTTTTCGGTTGCTTCCAGGTTTTCGGTTGCTTCCGGGTTTTCGGTTGCTTCCGGGTTTTCGGTTGGAAAGCGGCGTTTGGGTGCTCGTGCCTTAGTTTCGTCGAAGAGGGGGGGAGGCTTCAAACGAAGAGCGGTCCTGATGGCGGTGGAGTCTCGTGTTACTCAGGTACCGATCCATGGAAGAATAAATAATTGTGAAACCGGTCTCTGGTTCAAAAAAGGTTACGGGCCACTGGTTTAAGTGATTGGCATATATAGCTTATAATCCCTAAAAAAAGTCTTGTCTCTTTCACAACTTTTCTTTTCCTCCCATTCAGCTGGGAGGCGTAATAAAAAAAGATTTGCATGGCTTATATCTTAGCTTGCCATTACATACAGATAGTCCTCTATTTACAATAGTTCATTTAGTGACTGTTCAAAGTTACAGTGGCACTGAAAAAAGTTATTTATGACCGTTTTTCATGCTTATGACCATTACAGCATCCCCATGGTCACGCAATCAAAATTCAGACACTTGGCAACTGGGTCATGACCAGTTGCAGTGATCCCTTTTTGTGACCTTCTGACTTGGAAAATCAACGTGATCTTCTGACTAGGAAAATCAGATGCACTTAGCCATGTTAATTAACTTAACAACTCCAGTGATAAATTTAACAATGGTGGCAAGAAAAGTCATGAAATGGGGCAAACCTCACTTAACAACTGCGTTGCATAGCCACAGACATTTTGGTTTTTCAGTTGCGGCCATAACTCGAGGACTGCCTGAACAAATCAGTAACTGTGACTTGGGACAAATTGTAATTGATTGCTAAATAAGCCCTCAAATATGTAAGATTCTTCCGCTGGATAGTTTCACAATCTAGGTTCTTGATTTGAACATGGGGGAAGACTGAATGAGAACATTTGAAGCCCATTTAGCCTCCTCAGCCAGCAACATGGAAAGGGGAAAGGGACAAAAATGTATCCTACCCACCCTGCCTGCTTGGGATTCCAACTCTAGGTGCCAAAATGCTGCACTTGGGCACCACATATCAGCTGGCCTGGATCCTATCTTTTTGCAACTTGCTTTTGCTTAGTTATCAAACGTGCCATCTTTGTGACGTGTGTGTGTGTGTGTGCACTTGAATAGCCCAGATCCGCTATTCTGAATTTTACAGCCACCTTTCTTTCTTGTTATCTGAAGAGTTTGCACAGTGTTGAAAAAGAGCACAACTCCCCTCATATTATGCTGCCTACATTCTCCGAAGAGATGAAGGCTCAGTCATGTGCTGCTCGTAACCATGGTATCCAGACCATATCTTCCTGCTATCCTGCTAAAAGTTGAGCAGTTCAGCAGTGCAGCTTTGAAAAAATGTGACTCAGCCTATGACGGCCCCTCCAGGTCGACTCAGAAATGGTTTTACTCTGCTCAGTAAATCTGATGAGTAGGGGTGGCCTTCTCATAAACTACCAGTGTGGCTTTGAGGAGTATTGGAATAAGGTGGGGAAGTTTAAATCATTCCAGTGAGGGAATTGGGAGGGCTCTCTTTCAGGGGTAGGATTCTACCAGTTCGCACCTATTTGTTAGAACCAGTTGTTAACATTCTAAGCAGTTCGGAGAACCGATTGTTAGAAGAAATTACTGGCCTAATCCTGTAAGGAAGGCAGGAAGGAAACATTCTGGTGTTGCTTATAGAAACTGCCTCTCTGTTAACCCTTATTACATTCTTGGCAGGACTGGACTTTCTGTCTCTGGAATTTCTCTGGAATTTTTTTTCCTCCTTTGCTGGTACTTTGCTTGTGTGGAGTGACCATTCAAAGTTACAATGGCACTGAAAAAAGTGACTTATGACCATTTTTCACACTTACAACTGTTGTAGCATCCCCACAGTCATGAGAGGCCAGGCGAGGAGATGCGTGCCTTGATGTGAGTGATATTGAGTTGGCCACACCCAGCCAATAACATTACCACCAAGCCCTGTCCACCCAGTCACATGACTACCAAGCCATGCCCACCACCTAAGCCACGCCCACAGAACCAGTTGTAAAAAATTTTGAATCCCGCCCCCGCTCTCTTTCCCGCATCTGCAAGATTTCTTTTTGCAATTTGCAAGATTTCTTTGAGGACAATGCTGGGAAAAGAATAAAGAAATAACAGAGTTGGAAAGGAGCTTGGAGTCTTCTGGTCCAAGCAGGAGACCCTGTACGATTCTGGACAAATGGCTGTTTAATCTCTTCTTTAAAACCTGACCCAGTTAGAATTCTGTGGAACTTTCTGGACTGCCAAAATTCAGCCAATTACTAAACTGCAGGAAGCAGAAATTTTCTGAATTTATTTATCGTATTTGTATAGAATGGTATGTTATTCATCTAGTGGGCTTCCAGATTCTTTCAGCTCAGATAGTTTGCCGAAATTCCAACCTTTGTCCTTTTCCCCCCAACTGTATCCTCCTCTATTATAGAAACTACTGTTTTCCTATATATTTTTCAGACACAGCTGCTTAAGAGTGTCTCATCCAGTGGTAGGATTCAAAATTTTTTTACTACCGGTTCTGTGGGCGTGGCTTGGTGGGTGTGGTGTGGCTTGGAGGACGTGGCTTGGTGGGCATGGCAGGAGAAGGATACTGCAAAATCTCCATTCCCTCCCTACCCCACTAACCTGCTTTCCAGCTCCATTCTCCTGTGCAGGGCAACAAAAGAAGACACAGCTGATCAGCTGGGTCTCGGGAGGCAGAGAATAGAAGGAGGCAGAGCCAGTCAGAGGTGGCATTTGCCAGTTCTCTGGACTACTCAAAATTTCTGCTACTGGTTCTCCAGAACTGGTCAGAACCTGCTGAATACCACTTCTGTTCTCATCATTTTTAAGCTTATTCATTGTTGCAATATGCAAGGAGTGTGGGGTTTCGTTTCTTCTTGTTAAGCATCTGTTTAACTTACCATACTTCCCGATTCAAATAGAAAGTGAGGCACTAATACCGCTCTATAAATCCCTAGTAAGACCACACCTAGAATACTGCATCCAGTTTTGGTCACCACATTATAAAAAAACACTCTGAGACTCAAAAAAAATGTGCAGAGAAAAGCAACCAAGATGATTAGAGGACTGGAGGCTAAAACGTATGAAGAATGGTTGCAGGAACTGGGCATGGCTAGTCTAGTGAAGAGAAAGACCAGGGGAGACATGACAGTGGTGTTCCAATATTTGAGGGGCTGCCACAGAGAGGATCCAGCTATTTTTTAAAGCACCCGACAAGGAATAATGGATAGAAACCGATCAAGGAGAGATCCAACCTAGAAAGAAGGAGACATTTTCTGACATGGAGAACAATCAACCAATGGAACAGCTTGTCTTTGGAAGTTGTGGGAGCTTCATCACTGGAGGTTTTCAAGAAGAAATTGGACTGCCATTTGTCAGAAATGGTGTAGGGTCTCCTGCTTGGGTGGGTAGTGGGGTTGGACTAGATGACCTACAAGGACCCTTCCAATTCTGTTAATCTGTTAGAAATCAAATCCAAACAACTTTTAGGAGGAGGTCCCTCATTATTTCTTCCCAAATTGA
This sequence comes from Hydrophis major, assembly GCA_033807585.1. NCBI lineage: Eukaryota > Metazoa > Chordata > Lepidosauria > Squamata > Elapidae > Hydrophis > Hydrophis major. The sequence continues at coordinate 184,754,134 of CM066328.1, forward strand.
AAGGTGGGATGGTGGTCCTGTATTAGAAGAAAGCCCAGTGAAAGTCAGGATGCTGATATCATCATACAGCTGAGATACACAAATCTCACATCTTACCCTTGAGCTTTCTTTCTTCCCCTTAAAAAAAAATAAAAGCAATTTCTTTTCCATCAGATAAAGGAGAATGGCTGGAGGGAATTGAAACACCGGGAAACCTTTGCTCAACAGGACATGCTGAAGGAAGAAAAAGAAGCAATCTTTGAAGGTCTAGACTCTAAATGAATTGTGTAAAGTGTTACCAGTAAAGGAGAATACAGACAGTCCTTGACTTATGACTACCATGGACCTCAGAATTGATGTTGCTAAGAGAGAAAATTGTCAAGTGAGCTTTGCCCCATTTTATGAACTTTCTTGCCACTGTTGTTAAGTGAATCACTACAGTTGTTAAATTAGTAACATAGTTGTTAAGTGAATCTGGCTTCCCCATTGAGTTTGCTTGTCGGAAAGTTGCAAAAAGTGACCACATGACCCAGGACACTGCATAAATATGAAGCAGTCATAAATATGAACCAGTTGTCAAGCATCCCAATGTAAATCACGTGTCCCTGGGGATGCTGCAACAGCCATAAGTGTGAAAAACATTCATAAGTCTGTTTTTTCCAGTGCCCTTGTAGCTTTGAACTGTCATTCCACAAACTCTTCTAAGTCAAGGACTACCAGTGCTTGTAGCAGAAATTTGGGCTGAAATGTGGGGTCCTTCGTGCTCTCTGAACTTAGTTGTCTTCCCACAGACGTTTCATTAATCAAGCTAGGTAACAGCATCAGTGCTAGTGTTGTGTGTTCCCTTTTCCTTGTCAGATAGCTTCACCTTCAGCATCCGCACCCTGTTCACTGTACGTCATGGCAAACTCTTGTCCCAGATATAACGGTGTGCAATAGATTCTGTTTTGTTCTCCCTGGTGGATTGGCCTTCCGTGGAACTGTCAACACCAATCACTGATTTAATGGTATGTAAATCAGAGAGTTAAGGGCAATCAGAGCTATTCTCCGATGCACGAGATTACTTTTTGAAACACACACACTCAGTCCCTCAAACTGAAACCTGCACGCCTTGATTTCCTTCTCTTTTTTATTTTTACTTCCTTCAGCATCACAATCTGGGATTGGCAGCTAAAGCGCGGGTTGCTGAAAGATATGCAGTACAGATAATTATACAGGTGCTGCTTCTGCTCCACATAAAAGAGAGTAATTGCTAGGTGATTATAATTCTCCTTCCCCTCACACACGCCCCCTCTCCCATTCCCCTTCTCTGGTCATGGAGTAAAAGAAGCATTTCTCCTTCAGGCTTGACAAGCTTTTAAAAAAAACAAAACAGAAAAACAAAAGCATTTCAAAATAGAGATAGAAGCTTGAGAGATAGAAGAGCAGAGGGGACGAAGGTCCAGCTCTCCATCTGATTCTTCCAAGCAGCTGGAGTGCGCATAGCCAACCCAGGCCTTCCTTATTTCGGCCTGGATATCCACAGTGGACTGAAGAGAAGCCTCAGCTGTTTTCCACCACCGTGTCATTTAATCCTGCTTCCCTGGTGGCGGGTGCTGAATGGGAGTTTTCTTAAGTTCCTTGACCTTGCAGCTGGCAACGCTAACACTACTCCACCTTGACAATGCGAAAGGTTTCTGGGATGGATCCACAGCTCAAATGATAAGCATAGCTTTATAAACGCAGGGATGGGGCTTTGCTAGACCTTTATACTTCCCAGAGAGGCTGAAATAGATGGTGGTTTTTGCCTTCAGGATCATAGAGACCGAACAGGTGGCAGAAACAAAACGAACTGACAGCGTAAAACCATCTGAATCATCCAAGAGTCACCTTTCAAAGAAGTGAGATTGGCCAGCAACGTGACTCCTTATTTTTACCTCCTTGGTTTCTTTTTCTTTTTTTTTCGTACAGAATCAAAAACATGATGTGTCGCAAACAAAATATGTCACCCTGTTTTGAAAGTACTGGGTTTACTCCGCACTTATCCAAGATTGAAAGAACTTGGATTTACAAGAGAGTGTATGTTGGAGGGAATAGAGTGATGCCAATAGAATTGCACCTTCACACAAAAAAGCCCCACCCCTTTTCGACATGTGTCCAGACACCCACAAGAATTGTGCTGGTAATCCTTTTTTTGCTTTTGTAAAAAATGTTGAAAGCGAGTTCTCCTTCCTCGGAATGAATACAGGAAGAATTGTGAGGCCATCCTGGCTTGTACTTATTTTAATAATACATATCTTAAGATCAGCTCTTCCCTGATTTTTATTGATTTCATTGTGAACCTCAGTGATTCAGTGGTGGCGCAATGGTTAGAAGGCAGTATTGTAGGCTAATTCTGCCGACTGCCAGTAGTTTGAGTCTGACTGGCTCAAGGTTAATTCAGCTTTCCCTCTTTCCGAGGTCAATAAAATGAGGACCCAGATTGTTGGGGGCCATATGCTGACTCTAAACTGCTTAGAGAGGGCTGTAAAACGTTATATAAGTGTAAATGCTATTGCTATTTAGCTACCCACATTTCAAGTATTGTGGTGGAATGTCCAGTGGATCACCCCAACGGTGTTTTTTTTTCAGGCAACTGGATTTTCTGTTTTTTTTCTTTGAAGACGTTTTGCTTCTCATCCAAGAAGCTTCTTCAGTTCTGAAGAAGCCCCTTTGGGACAATCATGACTTGAATGACTGAGGCTCTCCATAGACATGTCCATGGATCAGTTCAGAATTAAAACATTTGGGCCTTTTTTGTCCTTGAGTTCTCTGTACCCTTGAACAGGGAAGAGTTATAATCTCTCGGGTTGCCTGATGAAAAACTCAGAAATTCAACATCCCAGTTTGGCAAATTCTTGGTTTTTTTTTTTTTTCAATTTATCAAATGCATTAGTTCTTGAGACTTTCACAGGAAGGGCTCCAGTGAGTTTGGGAAGCTCAACATCAGCCATCAAATCAGGTCAGAATGGATTGGGAATTCATTTTTTTTCTTGTAGGTTAGTATTCAGCATGCAGAGTGGTACCAGCAATAGCCTGGTAGGCATCTGAGCTGATAAGAGAGATCTTTCATTGAGTAATAAAATAATGGCCTGATGTGATAGATAACTAACATTATTCTTTCCCACAGAAAACAGCCTTTGGCAATAAATAGGCATGCTGTGAATTGTTTGGAAAAGTTGTGCTGTGTTCCCCAAAAGTGTAAAGGTCATATATTATCCTTTCGTGCAAAAAAAGTTTCAGTGTAATTAGCATTATCTACTATCTCTTTTAGTCCAGTGTTGCTGTCAAGGCTTTCCAATTTGAGGGGAAAGGCATTTGCTCTCGAGAATGGTCCCTGACTAAAAATGAAGAAATAAATATCCTCACACTGATGCTGTTTAGTGTATGACAAGAAGTGTCTGTCATTACAGACAGGGCTACACAAGGAGGCTTGGTGGCGCAGTGATTAAAGTGCCGTGTGGCAGGCAAAACTCTGCCCACAACCTGGAGTTTGATCCTGACAAGGCTCAAAGTTGACTCAGCCTCCCATCTTTCCAAAGACAATAAAATGAGGACCAAGATTGTTTGGAGCAATATGCAAACAATGCCTCTACATTGCAAACCACCCAGAGAGTGCTGTAAAGCACTATGGGGAGGTATATAAGTCTAAATGCTCTAGCTACTTCCCGGAAGTGGTATTCAGCAGGTTCTGACCAGTTCTGGAGAACCAGTAGCAGAAATTTTATGTGGTTTGGAGAACGGGCAAATACCATCTCTGACTTGCCCTATTCTCATCTATTCTCTGCCTCCTGAGTCCCAGCTGATTGGCTGGGTCTTCTTTTGTTGCCCTGCACAGGAGAATGGAGCTGGAAAGGAGCTTAGTGGGGTGGGAAGAGAATGGGGACTTTGCAGTAATCTTCCCCTGTCATGCCCACTAAGCCACACCACACCCAACAGGCCACGCCCACAGAACTGGCAGTAAAAAAAATTGAATCCCACCACTGCTACTTCCCATGCCAAGGATGGGTAGGGCTTGAATGAAAATGGGCAATGGAAAGGACTTTCAACATGTCTAAGGAATGAGAACACCCCAAATATCCCACAGTTGCAGCCCTCTTTGCTTCTTAAAAAACTCTCATGCCAGTGTACAATGAAACTGGAAATGTAACAGATAAGGATGGGGTGGAACAAACTGCAATTTTATGTGCTCATGTAATTTATAGAAGTAAAGTATTAAAGAATTCAACATTTTAAAACCTCTTTGTGAACATTAATGCCCACAAGGTGTACCATGGACTTTTATGCAGTTTATATGTTATCTGTGATCAGCTCCTGCTCGGAGTAACGTGAATAATCAGACAGACACATAGACTCCAATCACAAGTGAAGCAGGATATCTGTGAGTTTGTTTGAGAACCTTCCCTACTTCCCTACAGATGACAGTTAAGGAATGTTAAAACTATTTTATTTATAATTTGGTCTGATAGGTTGAGCATGCTGTAAGTCCATCAACCAAAAAATGTCAGCCTGCAGGGACCAGAAGATGTATCTTCTCTGCTGTAGCCCCAGCCCTTTGGAATAGCCTTCCTTCAAAGATTAAGATGGCCCCGACTCTGTTTTTTTAAGTCTTTTATTAAAGCTTTTGTGTGGATTTTAAAACATGGGGTATGTGCCCTGCTTGGGGCTCTGAATGTGTTAAGGACCCTGTTTCTTGGTTATCCTGACAATTATTAGGATAATTTTCTTGGTTGCTGTAGATATTTATTTTTGTACTGTTTTTAATTGTTTCTAGAATTGCTCAGAGTCACTGGCTTGAAATGGACAGCTATAGGAATTAAATAAATAAATACAAATCAGGCAACGATCAATTCTGGCAATAATTTCTCATATTAGTCTTTCAAAATTAGGAAGACTAACACAATTAAGATGCAAGACATGCCAATGCATGCTAAATAGGTATATTATTTCCACAACGTTTAAAAATGCAGTGACTCAGAACATCAAGAAGTCAAGCATCCACAAAGTTAGCTATGCCATGAACACTAAAATATCAGATGCAACTGTCCTTTCTCATTACTTTGACATCAGAAATTTAGGAATCCATTCTAAATAATACAGTTCAAGCAAGATTATGTTGAAATCCTCAAGAGGTTTTGGAGTATAAGACTGACAGGGGGAAAAAAACCCTTGTCCATAAAGAATTCCCTTTGAACTGGATGGCATCTCTTCATAATAAAAGATTAGAAAATTTAGCTTTAGTTTGGCTTTATTCAAAGAAAGGGAGATGGCAGGAGGAATACCTTAATTTCCTCTGGAGTGTGGATGACAGTGAAACCCTTACAGAGAATCAATCTGTCTGTCTGTCCGTCTAGCTATCTAACTAGCTATCTCTCAAGCTAACTATCTATCTATCTATCTATCTATCTATCTATCTATCTGTCTGTCTGTCTGTCTGTCTGTCTGTCTGTCTATCTATCTATCTATCTATCTATCTATCTATCTATCTATCTATCTATCTATCTATCTGTATCTATCTATCTTCCTTCCTACCTACCTACCTCCTATCAGTTATACACCTCTGATTTAAATATAGCTGGTATATATACATCCACATACAAATACCCGCAAGAACCTCAGAAAACACACACACACACACACACATATATATATATTTATATATATATATATATACATACACATATACCAACTATATTTAAATATCTATATAATAACATTCTCAACAATTTTTATATCTGGATGGCCCCAGAGAACTAAATAAGCAAATCCAGATACAAAATTAGTGAGCATTTTTTGCTCATAAAACACAATTAAGCACATCTACTAAAAAGAAACAGAAATGCTAAGCCTGGGATTTTCAGTAATATTGGAGCTAAGTTGCAAAGTCACATTTTTCCCAGCTCCACCTGAACAAACATATCTCAGAACACAGTCCTGCAAAGGTTCCTGATTTGTCTGTACATACCAAGCCTGATTCCACTCTGATGTTGATTTTAATTTGGCATCCAATACAATCATTCTTCAGCATTTGGTGAACAAAGTGGGCCTGTTAGGTTTTAATACTTCTTTATGTAATTGGATACTGGATTTCCTTATTGATAGGCCCCAGTTGGTGCAAGTTGGAAGAAGTTTCCAAACTCCATCTTCTTGTGGACGGGTTCCCAGCAGGGCTGTGTCCTGAGTCCATTTAGGATTCACCTTGATGACGCACGATTGCTGTGTCAAGTTTGCTATGAATCATATTGTGAAGTATGCAGATGACGTGACAGTGGTGGGTCTTATCCGGGATGACAATGAAGATTCTTATATAGGGAGGAGGTGACGGCTTTGGTGGACTAGTGCAATAAAAATAACTTGGTTTTGGATTTTAATAAAACAAAGGAGATCATTGTTAATTTTAGAAAGTGCCAACATAGTCATACTCCACTTTGTATCAAGGCTGCAGCTGTGGAGGTGGTCAACAGTATTAAGTATCTGGGGGTATAGATCACTAACAACCTGACTTGGTCACTTCATATGTTATCTTTAGCGAAGTGTGCAAATGAGCATTTGCATTTCCTGCATCAGATGAAGAAAGCATATTTTTATTCCTGGCCACTTTTTTACAGAGGCATGATTGAAAACATCTTAACAAATTGCATCACTGTTTGGTTCGATGCCTGCAGTGCCTCAGAGGGAAAGTCCATTCAGAGAATGGTAAGGACAGCTGAGAAGATTATAGGAGCTCACTCCCCGTTATTCAGGATACTCTTTACAAGCACTATGTGCTTAGCCTTAGAGCTCGAAGCATTGTTAGAGACAGTGGTGGGATTCAAAAAATTTTACTACCAGTTCTGTGGGTGTGGCTTGATGGGGCGGGGCCAGTCAGAGGTGGTATTTGCCAGTTCTCCGAACTATTCAAAATTTCCACTACCGGTTCTCCAGTACCGGTCAAAACCTGCTGAATACCACCTCTGGTTAGAGACCCTACACACCCATTTTACAGTCAGTTTCTATTGCTCCCCTCTGGGACGAGGTTTCAAAGTATTTCCAGTAGGATTACTAGTGGATTATTAAGTGACTTTTGCCTCATTTTACAACCTTTCTTGCCACAGTTTAATCATTGCAGTTGTTAAGTTAGTAAGCTGGTTGTTAAGTGAATCTGGCTTCCCCATTGACTTTGCTCATCAGAAGTTTGCAAAAGGGGATCACACATGATCCGGGGACACTGCAACCATCAGAAATACCAGTCAATTTGCCAATTTTTACCATGTGACCATGAGGATGCTGCAATGGTTGTAAGTGTGAAAAATAGTCATGTCACTTTTTTCAGCACTGTTGTAACTTTGAACAGTCAACTAAAAGAACTGTTACAAGTTGAGGACTATCTGTATAAGAAAACTGCCCAAGAGTACTTCTGAAATCATTTCAATATTTCATGAAGTTTTAAAGCAAGCTGTGTAGGACTCCTTAGCAGACTGAGGTAAAATGAACCTGACAGCTTATCAAGAAGAAGACATTATAAATAAAACTGCCATTTTACAAGATTTATGTTTACAGAGGTCAGTGTCAGATATATTAATAGGCAGCTTTTTAATATTCTTGTTTAAATTATGACATTCAGGATGTAATCAAAAGTGAATTATTACTTCATTCACGCTATATGTATCCTTTTCCAAAGCAAAACAAATTCCCATCAGTCTGTTAACATTTCTGAATACACATTTGAGCGATTGTTGGAAAGATCCAGGAATTGCCTGAAGAATGTTGCTCATGATCTGGAAACATCTATTGCAATTCCTGGGTGGCTTCATTGCAGGAAAGAGTCTTACAATTACATTAAGAAAATCTAATGTCAATTCTAATATTGAGGGGAAAGCAGTTTTATAGAGCGCGGGGAGAGACCTATAAACCTGGTCAAAGCTTATGAAGGTGTTATTTCTCTAGTGCCATTGCCTGGGGCCCATGATTAGACATGGGATTGTGAAATGTTGACAGAAAACAATACAGTGTAGTTTTTGATTCAAGACATGAAAAAGGCATAAAGGCCCTAATGAGGTATTCTACCTGGATTAGGATTTAATCTACTTTATTAAATGATTTGTAACATCTTTTATTGTTATTACAAAATATATGTGTATTAACTGTCCTTTTAGGTCCTGAATTGTATTTAGTTGGTTTTCAACAATGTTTTTTTTCCAATCAGTTTTTATCTTCTTTTTCTCAAGTAGGTAGCCAAGAAAACTAACTGCCTGCCTGCCTGCCTGCCTTCCCTGGGATAAATATATAAGTTTATTCAATTGGACAATTTGTTAAAAATGCAAGCTGCATCTCTATAACCCTTGGAAAACTCAAACCTCAGAGGAGAAATCTGACACCTCTGAGTAGATTCCTTCCCACTATCAGTAGAAGTGTTTGCAGGATTTTACCCCACTGTAGTCTAGTCAATATTTCTAGATTGACCCGGAGTAAAGAGCAGTGGATATTCTTGGCCGACCAGACAGGCTTTGTATCTAGAAGAACCTTCCAGTCTCCCAATACTCCCTTTCACATAGCTTAGAAACTCTGATCTCAGATCAGGATTGGAAGTCCCTTCTTCTGACCAGCGATTGGTTCTGTGTTCCCTCTCTGGGCAGACAGAAATGAATGGGAACCACGTCACTGGATTCTAAAGATAATATCAAAGTGCCATGCGCACAGTTAAAAAAGGGTTGAGATTGCAGCATAACAGCTCCAAGATAAAAAGTGCTTGAACATTATAGCCAAAGCAAGGATGTCTTTAGTATTCAAAAGGAATCCTTAATGGTGTGGCGGGAGGTGGAAACATTCAGCTGTCCTCTTGAGGAGGCCCCTGAGAAGCAAGACACATCCAAACAAAGGAGATGTTTTGTTGCCAAGTCCAGTTGCTTAATGGAATAAAGGGAATAGCATTCTGCTTTCTGCATTGTACCAGTGGTGAGAGGCTGGCACGCTGCCTTCTTTTTCAATCAAGGCACATAAAGCAGGGCTAGCATAAAGATGGTAAGAAACTAATTTCTTCCTTAGCAACTTAACTGCATTCCCTTAGGACAACCCCTCTTGAAAATATAGCCTGAAGGAATTAAAAAATGTGAAATATGTAAAGGAATACGCAGTTCTGTCACTGAATGTTACAAATGGGTATGTTCTTTGCTGACATCCTGTAAATTGATGAATGCTGAGAGTCAGAGCCTTTTGCTATTGCCTTCTTATCAATGAAACAGCTCCTCTTGAAGTTATCTTATCACTTGTGCATCCTGGCAAAGAGAAGCCAATTCCTTAAGTGATATCCTTTGCAGCAATTTGATACAAGAGAAGAATATAAGTGCCAACGTGCCAGGATGAAAGATGGTAAACAGCAGAAGGGGGCATTATGCCCTAATTATTCTGCACAGTAGTGACACAGCTAAAACAATGAATCAGCTGTGACTTCATAAGCAATATCTGCAACTATTCTTGCTACCTGGTGACATTTATTATTGCCACTATGCAATGTTCCTGTCTTCGGTTGCTGCACATTGTTTTCTATCTAAAATTATCTATCTGAAATTAAATGATAAAGAGCAGGCCAAGTTAGAAAGACTTGCATAGTAATATAGAGAAGTCTTTCCAGATTTCATCACCCTGAGTTTCTTGGACTTTCACGTGTGCCGTGCGCAAAGCTGAGTATTTATGACAATCTAATTGAATTTTACCTGCATTTCAGGATAATGCTTTGTAGCTCAATTTTTGTATTGCAATGTTTCTCCCAAAATAGTGCATTCACGTTGACTGTGATTACTAGTGGCAGATGTCTGTAGGAATATCATCATAGTACTATAAGGCCATGCAGACATAGGAAGCTGCTGTACACTAAGTCTGATCATTTATCCTGCTATCCCAACAGCAATCTCATTATCAGACTGGAGTATTCCCAGTCCTACTAGGGTTGCCAGGAATTGAAGCTGGGTTTTCCTCCTTGGAAAGGATGAGGATCCTGCTTGGCCCTTGAGTTGCGATTCTCCAGCTACTAAATGACAATTCCTAGCAGCTCCAGTCAAGATGATTAGGGCAAATGGTAGTGGGTTCTGGGCATTTTACTTCAGGATTATTTGGAGATTTACAAGGGCCCCCATTTCCATTTTAGCATTCGTCTTTGTGAATTTCTTTTTGAAGTCATTCGGACAAACATGCACTTGTTTAATGGCCAGCCTATTCCTGGATTTTGCTTTGGCTTCCAAATTTGTCCACCCCTTTCCAGTTTTTTGGCTGGAGGAAATGAAACTATTCCTGTCTATCACAACTATGGGATGCTGTGGAGTCTTTCCCTCACTTCGTAAGATTTGCTGGGCAGCTGGATGGAAGAAGCTGAGTGAACTGGCAATCAAGGTAAGCTTACTGGGGCCTTCTGACAACTAACTCGCAATTTTTCATTAACTGGCTCCCTTCCCAGGCTGACACTTCAGAAAACCTGACCATCCACAGCATTTTTTGATAGATACAAGAAGGCCATAAGACATTCATTCCAGGACAGATCTAAGCAATGATCACTCATGTACTGAATTTCTTTTGCAAATGGATTGAGGGGTAGGGGCACGTGGAGTGGGTTAGAAAAATATTTCAACACATTGGTTTACATGTTTTTCATATATCTGTAAATCGTTACTGGAGGAAAATGCATTCATGAATTACATTCCAAACAAGGAGGAACTGAACTAATGAACTGGGCATTTAATAAATCTGCTTGAAAATGTATTCATTTTCTCTCATTTAATCTTTCAGCTGATGTCTCCCAACCTTTATAGCTTACATCCACTACCATCTTTAAAGCAGAAAATTTCATACATTTTAAAAAATGCTGATTTCACTTTTTATGTACCATCATTGGGGTATCTTCAAATAATGCTTTTATTGTGCAGTTATTATGTGCCTAATTCACAGAATTGTACATGAAGCTCAGGTCTCTTTCCCTCTTGCATTTGAATGTGACACAAACATCCCATCCTGGCAACCAATTTCCTGCCATATACTTGTGACATTTCCTCACAAACTCACCATCCATATCTGCTTAAAATCAAAGTTAGGGGTTCCATTATTAAAGTACAAATACAGATACAATGTTCTACTTTAAGCTAGCAAAAATGTGTGGCACTTTTCTCTATGGATGCAGTCTGATACGTTTCAAGGTTCATTGGATGGCTATCACAGTCAGGTGACCCTTAGGAAGTGATATCAGCCTAGCAATTATTGATCACTTTATGCTGGGATATACATGACCCCTTTTTTCCTTGGACACTGGAAAAGTCTTTCCCACCCCGCAAACTAGTTCCTGTCCCATATCTATTATGCCTCCAAGCCAGTTTCCAGCCCAGACACCAGTATCAGCATATAGTTTTTGAATGTGATTTCAGTGGTCTTCTGGAATGTATTCCTAGAATTGATATCATTTTGGATATAGAAGGTGGTCAGGCTTCCCTTAAATACAAGTGGGTTAAACACGTATGCCAAACTAAAATTGATTCCCAGACTCTTTTTAGTCATGGGTTTACTGCTCCCTCTTTGAATTCACCAATGAAGGATCCTTACACTAAATCTGCTAGTATAGCTATCTTTCAAAATCTGCCTTTTCCTCCAATCCCAGTATTCCAGGTTAAGGAGTATGATTGGAGGATGTTCTTCCAGTGCTTAGTAATATTGGACGGAAGGCAAGAGTAACTATGGTGCGGGGATTCACCAATATGATATCTAAGGTCTCCAGTAAACCATTTATTTATTTATTTTATCATATTTATATAATTGTCCATCTCACTGACAAGCGACTCTGGAGAGTGTACAACAAAGATAAAAACAATTATATACTGACAAGTATCAATATTACTATTAAAATCTTTAAAATTATAAAAGGCACCAAACTATTCACACACACCAGTGTGTGTGAATAGTTTGGTGCCTTTTATAATTTTGGTGCCTTATAGTTTGGTGCCTTTTATAATATATATATATGTTTGTGTGTGTGTTTGTGTGTGTAAATATATATATATATAAAAATAGAATAAAACTTTATAGTAATTTTAAATGTACACTAATCAGCTTACATTAAAATGAAATTTCATTGCATTCAGTTCTCAAAGAATAACCATATGCATATACTTGCATGCGCATACATATATGACACAGAGAAACATCACAGTCTAGTTTGAATGTATACATATGCATGGCGGGGAGGAAAGAATTCTGAGAGTTTACAAGACGGTTGGTATAAGGAACAAAGCTATTACAGAATCTTGTAGTCCTGCTAGAAATACCTCGAAACCTCCTCTCAAAGGGGAGCAACAGAAACAGACCGTAAAGTGGGTGTGTGGTCTCTCTACCAATGTGAGTTCTAAGCACCTTCTCGGCTGTCCTTACCACTCTCTGTATGGACTTTCTATCTAAGGCAGTGCTGCCACCAGAGGGAGGGGGAGGGAGGGGAAGGGAGAGAGAGAAGGAGAGAGATTGCAAGAAGGGACAGCAAATAAAGGATTGGTAGATTGTAATTAAGTTGGCTATGGGGAAGAATGTATTGTTGTCTTCTATTGTAACTCTTGTTTTTTTTACCCCCTCCTCCTCTTCCTCCTCCTTCATTTTCCCAAATACAGAACAGCTGCACAAGAACTTTTGATTGGTAACAAGAAGTGTTTCTGTCTAGAAGCAGGCTTTATAAGAGATAATTTTTTCTCTCTCTCTACTCTATCAACCTAGTTCATCATTTTGAAAACACCTACTAATTCCCTCTTTCCATTGGTAGGAACCTTCTAAGGAGAACTGCACTCAGGGGATGCTACTACTAGAAAAAGGAAATGCTAGAGCCCCTTGTCTAACTTTCATTCATCTTTTTGCTTCCTGTCTGCCCACTTGGAGTTAGTTCTTTTAGAACAGTGCTTCTCAACCTTGGCACATCTGGCTGGGGAATGCTGGGAGTTGAAGTCCATACATTGTAAATTTGCCAAGGTTAAGAAACACTGCTTTAGAATATCTTCACATTCCTCTTCATATTCTACTTGTTTGTATGTGCAGGTTGTTGTTGTTTTAATGTACCTTTTTTTTTTGCTTATCCTTGACTGTGGATCACTTAGTAATTTGCCTACACTACTCCCAAAATGAACTTTTAGAGGAATTCCATTTACTTTCCTTCATTATAAAATCTAATATCCATTTTCTCTTACTTCTTTTTAGCCAGTTTCTGACTCGTTACATATTTTATTATTGTTTTAATGCATTTGTGTCAGCCCATCAAAGTATCCTAGGAAACCAATGTCATGTATATCAATACTACTCATATCAGGAAGCTACTTTAGTGTAGTGATTAAGCTGTTGGCTTAGAAACCAGGAGATTGGGAGTTCTAATCCTGCTTTAGGAATAAAAGCCAACTGGGTGACTTTGGGCAAGTCCCTCTCAGCTCACCTCACATGGTTGTTGTTGTGAGGAAAAAGGAGTAGGAACAAGTATTATGTAAGATCACTCCCTGGAGTTACCTATAAAGTAATAAGAATTAGAATGAAGGGGAAAATATCAAACAAGTAAATAAACAGAATCTTGGAAGTCTGAATGTGCTTCTCCTATCTTTCTATTTATCTTCATGTGAACTAGGGAAGGGCTTGTCTGATCTTATGTAAGTTGTACCACAGCATTACATACATTTTCTTGGACCATATTTCATTGCTAGGTCATTTAAGTTTTCTTGATTTAAAACTTATATTTATAAAAGTTTAAGACTTATTAAGTTACTTGTGGGACCTATCCATCTACCCATCCAATATTCAATTCTTTTTACCCAGGATGCTGAGACAACATATTCACTTCTTATTCTCATTTTTAGTATCTTTCTACACTGGCTCCACATCTGTTTTGCAGTTACTTGTGTATGTAATATTAAATGACATCATTCATGTTTTAAAATATTAATAGCAGCTAAAGAAGATCTTCATAAACAAGTAAAATTTATCTTAGTTTTCCTCATTAATATAGAAAGCTTCATTAATCTCTGCCCTTGTAGACACTCACCATTTCACCAGCTGCTGAGAGTCATAGTATATATTAATCAGTAGGGTAGATATTAAACCAATTAGTACTAAAACAAAAAAGTATAAAATAAATGCTAATTGGAATTGGAATCTAGAGCAAATTTGTCAACAGATTGATTTACTTCTATTACTTAGAGAATTAGGGAACTCAGATATTTTCTCACATCGGATTTAGTAAGATGTTTTGTGATATATGATTACTAAAAGGGAGAATCTTTTTTAATGACAATTTTTAATATTTTCCTTTATAATCTAAACATGAATATAATGCTTAGTATAAGTTTATTTACCTCATGGAAGCCTGCTCACATAATTCAGTTAACTAAGATGGAGTGGTACCATGATGGACTTCAAAACTGCATTTCTAATGACCACCTTTATTAAAGTCCAATTTTAAATGAATTGAGGTCAGTAGCATCCTTTCTATCAAGTACACTTACAAAAGCTTGCTTATATACATAATAAGCAATAATATGCCAATTATTCATGCTAATAGGTAAACCATTGAAAGGTGTAAGAAGTTTTTTCAGAATGTTAATAAGTAAATGACATAAGCATAGGTCTTTTATCTGCTTTTAAAATACAATTATTTTCAGTTATTCTAAATAACTTAATACAAACCAATCCAATTTTGCAGATAGGAAAATGCATTTTGTTGGCAGCATGTTGATATTTATAATTCCCCTAAGTACTGTAAAGAATTAGAGGTTTTGAATTTTCTCTGATTATATGGTTTGGTTTGGTTTTTTCCTCAAATTGATGTCACATTTCTAAAGTTGCTCTGTCACATTTCCTTTTAAGGAGTGTTTATTAGTTATGGTTCTCCAAACGAGTAACAAATATATCATGAGGTAATTTTTAAAAACCTGAAAGAAGGGGCTCCTTTACTTCTGAATCTTAAAAATAAAACTTACAAAGCCTAAGTTTCAATCATTCATATATACAATAGGAAAATATGTATGAGTGCTAGATAAGCAAATCAAATTTTACTTTTAATATTTTTTGTAAATTTGAGTACTGGAATTTAGTTCATCCGAAGTAGTACCATAACAAAAAAAAAAGTGGGGAAACTGTGATTATTTTGAGTTAGGTAATAAGATTTCCCTTAATGTTTTTTTCTAATTATGTTTATACAGTGTTAAATTCCTCTGATTACTTCAGGAAAAAAAGGCTGTATCCTGAATCTTTTTCCAATATCAGCAACTTAAATGTGTAACTGTAAGAAGTTCATTGGTGAGGCACCTGATTTTCTCTTCCTGAATAGCAAAAAACAATCGGAGATTTCCTCCAGCATATAGTATACTATGTGATACGGTCATTAACCTTGACAAAGCAAGCATTAATCACATTCTCAAATCTTTAATGAATCTGTGCTTTGTAAGGGATGTTGTGAAGGGGGTTTGAAATGGGCAGGGACAGTGGCTGGGAAAGAATTTCCCTTGTTTGTGAGGCTTTAAATGTCTTCCAGCAGCTGTATCATTTGTTGTTCTTTCCTCCTAGAAGACCTTAACTGATTAGGGGGGGGGGAAGGCAGGGGATTCAGTTGTATGCCCCGATTTATCAGGCAAAACTCCCATGTGATCAGACCAGCAGCGTCAGAGAGGCTGAAGCTGGGAGGCGAGCACTAGCTAATGAGGCTTTGTGCAAAGCAGTAGCTCTTGTCGCTGAACAATAAAGCATATGGTACCAGCAATAAAACGTCAGACTGGGAAATTTAAGAAGATTCCGCTGGAACCAAGAGAACAGGTAACACGTCACACCCTTGCAACATGACAACCCATTGGGGTGCATAATTATTAGCCAAAAAGTGCATGGATTGGAAACGCAACCACTTTAACAGGTCAGTCTCTCTTTCTTTTTTCTTAAATTTTTTTTCCCCCAGTTATTCAGGGATATGAATGTATGGACTGTAATTCAGGATATGGGTTTGTAGTATTGTGAGCTGTTAGCATTTTCTGAATTCAGTAAGGTGTGGCTTTTTGGAGTTGAATGGCTAGCCCAATAAATTGTGGTAAGTGTAGCAATGACTTAATGGGGGGAATATTAAAAACATAAAACACTCCTGTGGCCAGGACAATTACACATCCACAATTATTCATTATAATAAATCTTTTAACAATGATCAGTAGCCAATCTGAAATACCCAATTATTTTAACACAGAAAAAAAATCTAATATGCTGGTGTCTTATCAGCCTCATTATTTTGAGTGGGTGCCATGTGGTTTCAATGAGTGGATGTTCCTTTTTTTTTGTTTGTTTCTGTTTGTCACAAGAAATGGAATACCCTGGAATGTTAATTAGGTGGCCAAGAATTTTTTCTGAAACACCATCTTTTGTTGAAATATTTCACAAGGGATGATGGAAAGATAGATACACTAAGATAATGTAACTGTATTCAACACATCCCAGAGGCCTTTCAAAAGAACCCGTGCATTTATTTTCTCCTTCATATTTTTCTTCTGCTTAATCACTCACTGAAATTCCTCTTAACTTTGAGAAAGGGAGACCCCACATGTTTTCAGTGAAATGATCCCTCTATTATTATTATTTTTAAATATACCATTGAAAGATTAGCCTTCTTAAAACAAAAGTTCAGCAGATTACTTGGTCTCTTCTGAATATCTTTTCCAATTTTGATGGAAGTAAAATGGTTAATTTGTAATATCTGCTATGGTAGGTAAGCAGAATTTTTGAACAGGGCTGATATTTCTTGCTGGAAGCAAAATGGGAGAAAGCAGGGAATCAACAACCTTACCATCTCCCCTCCCCCAAAATAAATAAAATAAAGCACCCAGTTCCAACATTTGACACAATTAATCAGAAACACATTTGGTGTTTCTTCCTCTCCGGGGCATCCTGTTGCATTCGATGCAGGTTCACATAGGTTTTGCTGTGTTGTTACGGTCTGTATTCCCTGAACCTGAAAATAAGAGACAGACACTTTTCTTTAGGCCTCTTTCACTCCTTCCCTCACCCCACTGGCTGATACCAGGGGGATCTTACAAAACGCAAAGGCGTTTTTGAAACGAAACGAGGCTCCTCCGGCTTAGCTGGCTTGCATTTTCACCAGCCAAGAGGGTCAAGGCGGGTGCTTCCCCCCCCCCCCCCCCAAAAAAAATCTCTGTCTTCCCTGGATGTGAAGAGAAGGTTTGACTAGTTGGATGGTCACCTTGGCAACCACCCACGAGAAACCCGAGTTGGGGTAAGGTTGCTGCCTGGCTGGACGGCGGGGAGCCCACGGGCCTTTCCCGCCCCTGCGGGCCTCCGGCTCCTTCGCCTCACGGGAGATCCGCGGATTCCGAGGGAAATCGCAGCGCGCCTCGGCTCTTCTCTCTCCGCAGCCCGGCGCGGTTGACAGGCCTTCGTCAGCTTTATGCAAATAAAGACGGGCACAGCAGCTTTGCCTGCAGAGGGACGGCGAGGAGAGGAGAAACCAGTTCAAAGGTCACCCAGCTAGTGGGAGGCTGTAAGAGTTGGAGCGGGGGGTTGAGAGAGAAGAGAAGGGGGGGCGAATACACCCAGGCTACTGCAGTGAGTACGACGCGGTTTTGTTTCCTATTGTGGGAAGAGAGTGCAGCAAGCTGGAGCAGGACTTTCATCATAGGTACGGTGCCAGGGACCGACTTTGCTTCATTGCAGAAAAGGCAGGGTGGTCTATGCATATTTATGTGTATTGTATATGTTTGTGTGTAAGTGTAGTGTGTCCTTATTCCACTCGACGTAGGGCTTCCCTTTTTTTTTTGCAAACTGCAGCCGCGCTGTTAGTTCTTTGCAACAGAGAGGCTGATTCTTGTCTTGATCTTAGTGGGTGGCTGCTTCCTTTTCATTTTGCAAAATGTCACAGGAAAGGTTTTAAACGTGTCATGATGAAAGGGTTGGCGTTGCGTTTGGAGAGGTGGGATGGGTGGCTTGTGGGGAAGTGGTGGATTATTATTATTATTATTTTTTAAAAGATGAGACATATACATATAGGAGTGCGTCGAGCACTGACTTTGGTACAGATTGTCGCCTGCAGCTCGCAAGCCTTCCTGTGTGGCATTGGGCTTCAGATGTAAACTCCACTGAAATGTGTCTGAATATTAGTATGTAAACTCCATCATGGGCAGGTTTCCCCTGTCAGCCTCTATTGTAGAGGTAGAGGGATGAACACGTGAACTATACAATCCCGTTCAGATTCATTCTTGCAGGCTAAAACTGTGCAAGCTTGTATCATCCATGTTATCCTTTAAAATGAAAACCCAGCAGCATCTAGTACGAATCGGGTTACTTTGTAAAATTTGTTCTAGCTTTTTACATGGTTACAATCTTAAGTAATAATTGATAGTAGTGAGTAAATCAGTCACCTAGTGTTACATTTCTGTTTGGTATTGACACTTTCTAACAGTCTGAAAAGCGTTTTCAATAATGTTTGTGACATCACAGCTACAAGTATTAAAATAAGCAAATTAGGAGTAAAAATTTGTTATCTCTTCTGTGTGGTATTGTATGTTGCTCTGATTAATTCGGTGTTTTTTAAATATCAAAATGTTTTAACTATTAGATTATGCATTTAGGTTGTTATTTTGGCAGTGATGTACCCTTTCATATTACTTTGATATATTTAATAATACTCTGAATGTGATGTAAAAATAAAGATAAAAGTGTAAAAATTCAAAATCTTCAATACCTTCTAGAAAAATTAAATCCCACTGAGAGTATTTCAACATTAAAGTCTTCCATTGAACCTGAAGATATTTAAAGATACTATGACTGGGATCTCAAGAATAATTTAGAAGTGCATAAGTTATTTGTCTATTCAAAGATTTTCTTCCACAAAAGCTTCTTTGCTGAGATTCACAGAGTAACTCCTACATTCATCCCTCAAAATCAGATCAGAAATTGGAACTAGAAATCCAGAATATAATTAATGTAACAATACATTTATGCAACCCTTTATAATAGGATCCAAATATTTGTAACTGATCAGCTGTCAGTAGTCATCTACCAAATGTTTTGAACAGATTTGGGGTTGTTGTGCAGTTATCCTGTCCCTTCTGTAGAGTTACCATGATGTGCTATAGATTAGAATATATTAATTATATTCTTTGTGACAAATTGTTTTGAGATAAAGAATAGAGATGTAAATAAACAACATTTCATTTACAGATTATCTAGTCTTACTGGGTGATTACATTTGCACCCTGAACCTTTCCATACTGTAGAAGGTATTAATATTAATATCAGTTATAACTTCAGCAAAAAAATTCTTTTTAAATCTGGATGACATTTGCCTGAAATATTCCAAGCCAGTTACTTAGGAAGTTTATTCACATTATTTCCATTGAAACTTCTTTGGAGAAAGGTGTGAACAAAGACTATGTCTCTAGAAAATTTATTAAATTTTCTCTTTAATCAAATTAAATTTTCTCTTTGATCTTTAATCAAATGTGAGAATTATACAATTATTTTGCAAAGTACTGTATAGAGAATGAATAACATTCCATTACCCATTTTGATAACCATGGATAAGCTGTTGGAGATGTAAAAGGAAAAAATGAAAAGCACGGGAATGGTGGATAAGATGGTAAGAATATTGTTGGAGAATGTCCTTTCATTATTATTCATTGTCCCTTCATTGGATTCTTGTTATTTTAAACCTTGTGCTTATGTTTACTGGTTTGAGACCATAAATAAAGACACCCAGTCTAAGGGAAAGGAAATTAGTATCACAAAGACTAATAACTTAGCAACATACAAATCCATTTTAAAAGTTTGGTAGCCATTGGGTTGAGATTTTCACCCTGTTTTTCATTATAGGAGGTTCAAGAACACCCATTCACCCACACACAAATATAATAAAAAGCCACTAAAGAGTATGTGATGAACCCCATTTATATTGGTTAGCTGTACATTAGTGCCACCATTAAAAAAAATCATTTCAAAAGTCAACAAAGCTAATTTTCCATTCATTAAATGGATCTCTTTTTCTGCTTGTCATCTAAGTGACAAAAACTAGCAGACTTCCTACACTTTCATCTAGTCTAGTTAACATTTAGCTAATAATTAGAAAGGTTTTAGCAGGGGCCGGAAAAGTTTTCTAGCATCCAGGGCTCTTTAGTTGCTTGGTTACATGCCAAGGATGACACATGTGTTACATATACATAGCTTCCCTTGCGAATACACTATATACACATTCGGACACCAAACATATTATACACTCTCCTTCCCTAGCAATTCTGCTCTGTATTGTTGAGTTGTCAATGGTAGTGGGAATCCAGGGATCTTGATCATAATGTGGGTCTGTGATCAATGAGCCCATCCCTTCCTCCTAGGCCTGATGTGGTTCATATAGATGACTGGTTTCATAGAGCCATTAGGAATGAGCAACCATCAGTGTAGACATTGAGGGCAAGAGGGAAGCAAGGTACCTTCTCTCTTTCACAGGGACTCCTCTGCAGATACTATTTTTGTGTGCCCATTAGCAGTCAATAACTGATGTCTTTTCTCTGGCAAGCGAATCACATTGATTCCCCAAATCATTAAGGAGTTCAGCAAGGGACTCAGTGACTTTGAATTACAGATGATCCACCACATTTCAGATGTATACCCAGTTCCTGCCTCTCCTAACAAAAGGATTAAAACATGTTTAATTCCAATAAAGCTTCATTGCAATTAGGAACAGTAAATCTCAGAATACGTTTTTCCTGATTGGCTTTTTCATGACTTCTGCCTTGAATCCTCTTTTTGCAAGACAAGCTGTAAGGAGGAGGGGGGGATATAGAGATAGTCCTCGACTTACAACAATTCAGGTAGTGACCGTTCAAAGTTACAGCGGCACTGAAGCATACGACTTACAACCATTTTCATCATTACAACCTTTGCAGCATCCTCATGATCATGTGATCAAAATTCAGATGCTAGGTGACTGGTTCGCAGTTATGACCTTTGCTATGTCCTGGGATCATGTGATCTCACCTTTTGCGACCTTCCGCCAAGCAAAGTCAATGGGGAAGCCAGATTCACTTAACAACCAGGTCACTAACTTATCAACTGGAGTGATTCACTTAACAACTGTGGCAAGAAAAGATGTTAAAATGGGGCAAAAGTCACTTAACAAACAGAAATTTTGGGCTGAATTGTGGTTGTAAGTCGAGGACCACCTGTACATGTTACTCAATTCTAGAGGTTGAATTTTTGAAAACAAGGAAAGAAGATTGGAGAATGTTTCCAATATATCTTTACTCTTTTGGTTTTTTTAAAAAAATGCCATTTTGGATTAACTCCAAATTGTTGTTGATCTTGAACCATAAGCCATCTTGGAAATTGAAATAATCAGAATGAGAAATTTGAGCAGATGGATCAATAAAGTCGATAGGTCCATCTTTGCACAATCACGGGGCAAAAAAAAAAAAAGATACTTGTTAATTAGATGAAATAATTTATTTTTCTTGTTACCATTTCTATTCTGTATGTTCCTTACAAATACATAATTTTATCTAGTGCAATAAATTGCTTCTCAGTTTGAATTCTGAGTACGCTACTATAGAAGATATAGTCTGGTTTTATCTGAGTAATTCAGACAGCACTCATGCCTAGAGGGATAAAAGAAAGATAATCATACCCATTCTGATGATGATTGCGGTTCTTAACATTTTCAACTAGGGAAACTTCCGTTTATGTGAGTCTAGGGAGCTGGTAGAAACCCATATTTCATCCAGTCTATTCTTCAGAAACATTTTCTCTGTACTTCACCTTCTTGTGTTTAACTGGCTCTAATCTCTATAGGGAAGCTCTGAGAGGCATCAGTGCTGCTATTTTTGTATGCAAGAGAACCAGCTGTGAAATGTAGGTTTGATTTGCAAGATGCTTTTGGAATCAAGAAAGAGGTCGGGCCATTCATGCTGGAAGCTTTCTCTAAGCCCACAGCTTGGTTTCTCTTCCTCTTCCCAATCTGGAATTTTCCTTGACTCTGAAATTAGCTACTCAGGTTTGTACAGTGATGATACATATAGTACAATCTCATTAACCTGCATTGGGTCCTTTAAAAGCTATTACACCTGATATCTGGAACATTGGTATTGTGTACCAAAGCTGGTTCTAAAATTACGTATTTTGTAATTTTCCAAGAAACCCGCAAACTTTTACATGTTTGGAATACAGGATCTAATAATTGATTAAATCACCTGCACTTAAAACAGAAGTAAAAGATCTATATATTAAATAATTCAGTGTATGGATTTTGCTGTTGAGCTGTAATTTCTCATTTACATTTTACATTTTGTTAAACTTACCCTATATCTGTAATGAAAAATCTGGAGCACCAGTAGATAATACAAATATCAAAGGTTGCCCAGGTTTGCTGCCATCTAGTGGGTATATGGAGTTTTGTAGCCTAGAAAGAGTAGCTGTGGTTTTTGCAGCAATTTGTAAGACAGCAAATTGTGGAATTTATTTCACATTTGACCTGGGTAGAATGGGGTGTTACCTCAATTTCCTGACTGTTATTGAGTAGAATTATATTCTCTCTGTTGTCCAGGTACTCAGAGTGATTATCACAAAGTCCCTTTTCATTTTATCTTAACAATAGTGTGTGATAGGTTGGCTTGAGTCACTCAGTAACTTTTTGAGGCTCAGAATGGACTTGAATTTGAGTATTCCCCGGCCTGATTCAATAATTTAATCATCATACTAGATCTTGATTGAAAGTCTTTAATGGCTATTGTCCTAGCAGTTCAAACAAGTTTTATGTGATCTATTGCTAGAATCAACTTTAGTATCCAGAAATAGTAGATGTGTGTTTTCTATAAACATCCATATAAAATGAGGAAGAGATGTGTGAAATATTTACAAGGTCATGGATTCATAAAATTGTGACAGCACCAATTTTGAATCTTCTGGCCTAGGTGATATGAAAACAATTTTAAAAAGGGGTGCGGTGGGACTACAATCCCTTATTACAATTAGAACTAACTGCACTGCCTTCAAAAAATCTTTTTTACAGAACTAAAATCACAAGAGGCCTCTGCATAGCTACTGGTAGAACTTATTAGCATTTTTTTGTAAAAGAAAGATTGTAAATTTCAGCCTAAAATATATATTAGCTTGTTAAATTCTCATAATAAAAGCATACTTCAGTGGTCCTACAGTTAGAAGAGGAGCATTACAGTATAAGAGCTAGGTGTTGTTGCTATCAGTGTATCATATTAAGAGTCAGACTCAAAAGCATAAGGTTTGTGGGAGCAAATGATAGGCTGCGGTAGAAAAATGACTCTTAGATATGCAGCTTATTTATCCACAGATTTCTTGTAGAATTGTAAGTGAAAAGTTGAAAGATATTTGGCAAAATGGGGAGAAATGGCTAATGCAAAACAGATTGCAATATTAATTCTGCCTTTCCTTTTTATGTTCATCTAGTTGCAAAGTGAATTGTGCCTCAGGCTATTTGGGTAAAATAAAAATATTTATTCTGATTCAGGGACACATCTATGCTGACAATAACAACACTCTGCTCTCAATAGATACTTAGAGGAGCCAGCTCTTTTGAAACCTTCTCTTAAGGAAGGAACAGATGGCTGCATGTAGTTCATGAGACAGGTGTAATCTGTTTGGAGATCAAGACAGATCTCTGGAAAAAGAGATTTGTTTGCTGTTTGTCAGCTGTCAGTCTTTGTCTTTGCTCAAACCCAATTATAGAACAGAGACAAATTACATTATAAGGATGACTAAAGCAGGGTGAGAAAATACATTCATTTCATGTAGGTTGTTTAGTATTTCCCATATAGATGACTTAATTTTTTTTGAAGATATCTGGGAACCATGATTGATTCTAAGCCATAGAACCATTATTTATCAACAAAATAATAATTTTCTTTTTTTGTTAGCCACCATATCTATCTTTGCAATTTAATCTGATTATAACATTCTGACATTTGTTTTGTGACCTAAGTGAATATAGCTGCAGTCTATTATATGTTGATATTTTTAATGTTAATTTTTTTTTAAATCAATTTTTTTTATTTTTGGCTTCCTATGTATCTTCCATGGAATATATTTTTATATTCTTAAGCATTTTGTTTTTGTTTTGTTGATTTGCTCCATTTTTTTTTTTAAAAAATGGAACTCTACAAACAGTAAAATAGAACAAAAAACATAATAATTTCCCTTCTTAGTAGGAAAGACACAAGAGCCAGTTTGGTATATTGGTTAAAGCATCAGGCTAGTGAGTTCTAGTCCCATCTAGGGCACAAAACCAGCTGGGTGACTTTGTGCAAATTCCTTTTTCTCAGCTCTGGGAAAGAGACAACGAAAAACCCAAGAAAACTCTATGGACTTTTCCAGGTACTTTCTGAAAATCAGACATGATTCAACAGAAAAAAAAATACATTTTACAGTTTACTGCCTTGTCCCCTATATGACAAAAATTATCTGATTGGAAAGTTAATTTCAGTGGTTCAGGTTATATTATGACATAGCCTCTGCTTTATTATCCAGTAAAGAGCCAGTTTAGGGGCAGGGAAATGGCTATTTATTATATGTGCTCTTTAGTCATCTGAGGCACCTGCTTTACCAAGTAATTAATATTAGGAAAAGCCCCTAAGTTTTCAGAGCTACCAGTATAATTATCATAATCCATGAATCTGGATAAGGATCTGCACCACTGGGAATTAAAAGAGATCAAATTTTCAAATGAACATGGGGGCTCAGATTCAGAGAAGGTGGAGCTCTAATATAATCAAATTGAAGAATTAGTTGTCAGTCATGAGGAGGAAATTAAATACACCAATTGTATTCCATGATAGTTCTTCCTTGGATCCAGGTATAAATACATCCCGTAGAATTGCTATATCAATTGGCCATTGAAAAAAGACATCCTGTTTCAGATACTCCTCTGGAGAATTTGACATATCTTTAGCCTCAAAGACATTTCCAATTATGAAGGAACATTGAAGATGACCCCTGCTACCATCCGTGGTGCTGCCTTGAGATTTTGGAGTATATGCAGTTAATTCAATCTCAAGGCCAGGTTGTCTTCCCAGCACTATTACAGATTTATCCTGTTATAATAAAGTGTCAAGGCAAGGTTGGTGGGAGCTTGAGGAATTGCACATAAAATTTTGTGTTCTATCAGGAATTGCAACATATAGTTATTGTATAAAATGTTTTGCTCATTGCAATTAATTTTTCTACTGGGTAAAGATTTAGAGAAAGACAGAGTTGAGCATACTGGGAAACTTCAGATAAATTGGAAGGAAAACAGACAGTCTGTGAAGGTCAAATTCTCCAGCATTAATAGACTTTTACCAGAGACAATATTAATTTATACTTTACCCTTGCCCTCCTTCCTCCAATCTTCTCATTTGGTTTTCTCTCTTATTCCTACCCATATTCTCCTCCCATCTTCAACTTTGAAATACTATTCAGTTCAAATTTGTGGAAATATGTCTTGAGGACTTCTCAGTCCTTTAGCTCACCTAATTCAGTTTGTTCCTCTTTACTTCTTAGGTTTTTGCTTTATTTCTGGCTCTGTTTTAATTTTTCCATTGGTCAAATAACTTCCAATTATGGCTATACGTTGCCCAGGTATAATGCCTATTAAGTACATCTTTATCTGAGAAGCTGTTAGGTTATTAGAGAGGTTTTGTTTCAACATAGTTAAAACATATAATTGCAAGTAAGCTGAAATTATTGATATAAAATTAATAAATGAACTATATGTCTTAGAAATCAAACAATATTTCTTAAAATATATAGTTGAATAGAAGCTGCTTGTAATGTTGTTTTTTAAATGAGCATTATTCTGGTACTTAGAAAACATACCAGAAGGTTGCTGGTCCACCCGGGGTATACAACAGAGTAGAACCAGTCCTGTAATTGGTTGAACTAAGGTAGCCCCTCAGACAACAAAGAACAATGGCCAGAACCTTAGCTCTCAATTGTCCGTCCTAGCATTGCTTCCGTTGAAAGATGAACGACATGTGTCTGTCTTGTATCTCTTAAATGAATGGGTGGCTTTCAGGAATAATGGGAGCCACAACCAAATGTTAAGTAGGATCCATTGGCAGTCTCGTCACGTTCTGAGGAGAGACTACATTTTGCTTTACCTTTAAAAGCAGTGAAGTGTTTAGAGGCAGCCTTGCAAATAAGGAAGCCGTAAATTTTGGAACGGTGTTCAGCTCCTGTGGCTGCCATTATAAGTGTTTAATGCGAACCAAGCTGAAGTTGCATAATAGTATGTGTGCAAAATAGAAAGAAGTTTGTATTTAAGCAGTTCTCCCTCCTGAGTGTAACCTGAAGAGCAGTCTGTGTCTCCTTCCAATAGTCTGAGCAGAGGATTTCTGACCCTGTCATCCCTCACTGCTATCCTTTGTTGAATAATTTTACATAATTAATTTTACCATCCCAGGGGAATCTCATATCGGCATGCTTCCTTAAACTAATAAATGTTAATGTAGGTGATTTATTAATAGTGATAATGATTGATTGGCAGGGTCTTGGAAAAGCAAAGGGGAAAGCGGTTCTTTAAAAAATCTTGAGCTTAGAAAAGCTAACAAAATCTGGAAATTTAAATCATTTAGGTGTGATCTTGACTTGTGAAATCTTATTTGTCTCCCCCCCACCCCCACGGTGCTATGAATCACAGGGGTGCACAATGGCTCGGTGGTTAAAGGCACCGAGCTTATCAGATTTCCTGGGTTCGAAACCTAAGCACTGTGTGATGGGTTGAGCTCCTGTTACTTGCCCCAGCTCCTGCCAACCTAGCAGTTCAAAAGCATGCAAATACAAGTAGATAAATAGGTACTACTTTGGTAGGAAGGTAACAGCGTTCCATGCGCCTTGGTGTATAATGCACCATGGAAAACATCTTTGGACAAGACTAGTTCCCTCCACTAAGAAATGAAGATGAACACCACCCCCTAGAGTTGGAAACAACTGGATAGGGAAAAACTTTATCCTTTACCTTTATGAATCACAGTGAAATATTTCTTTTCTCACACACAATCTCTTTCTCCTCATGTACTACCTGTCCCACGGTATCCCTTACCACCACTCCATTCTATCAGGAGGATATAGTTTTATAGTTAGAGGAAATCAGAAAGAATACTAGGGTTCGTGGTAAAAGTAGTGTTTATGCTTGATCACAGATGGAGGTTTGTGGGTGTCAATTTGGAAGGCCATCTTGACTTATGCACAAAGAATCTTAAGTGTTACGCCTCTACAGGGAAGCATTGCCTTGCCATAATGATCTGCAGACAATGGTGATGGGAGGGTGGGAAAGACCAGTGATAAAATATGCAATCACATTGCAATGCAATTCTGTGCTGTTTTGTGCTTATATTGCATGCACATATGGGATGGAGCTTGTGTCATGATGCCACAATAGGCATTTCATCATTTGGATGAAATCCTGGCCACCGTGACATCCAGTGGATTGCTGAGTGCAGAATTTGGAACAGTAAATAGCAAATGCTGTGAAAGGAAACAGGTGCTGGAAAAGATGAAGCCAGCAAGAGATTTTAATTTAAACAAACCTTACAATTGTTGCTGTTTTTCAAAGTAATCATTGCTGATAATAAAAATAATGGTTTTAGATATGATCAATATGTAATAATCCAAATAGTATATATTTGATTATTTAACAGATCCCATTATCCACCCCCCATCCTCCTCTCTCCCTCACCATCATTTAATTGGGACTCATTTGGATCTTTACAATATTTTATTTATGTCTCTTAGGTTTTGTATAGTTTTTATCTTTTTAATATTGGAAGCCACCCAGAGTTACCCTTTGGTAAGAGGGGCGGCAAATAAAATTTACAAATGAATAAAACTATAATGTCAGAAGAAAAATACAGTTTAAAACATTGCTTTTCCTCTTACAAATAATTTTAGCCATAGATACAGAATCATATATTTAATACTTCCATGCCATGTTTTGATTCAGAGCTACTGGGTTTTCCTGGATGATACTGACAATTACATGGATGCATAGATTTTTGAGCTCTTATCTTTATTTGTGAAATGGATTTTTAAATGACAGTGCTCATCAGTGTTTATCATGGAGCATCCTCAGCTTGCAGTATATTTTATATCTTCTACAAAATACCAGAACAAAAGATGAACTAACAAAATAAGCTTTCACTTTTTTCCTGTAGAATTTTAGCAGCTAATAATGCTAATAGTAATACTGAATATGCAGTAATAGGTTAATGAAGAATTCTTTTAATACTCTGAAATCCAGATATAAAGCAGCTAATGACTTTAAAATGTCCTCTCGTCTCTCATCCTTCTGTTTATAATTTACTACATGAAGATTTCCTCTCAATATTTGACTAGAAAGGATTAGATTATTCCAAATTCGTTATTGCAGAATGTTCATCATCAGGAATACAGAGAAAATATTACCTTTAAGCAAATGCATTATATAAGGTTTGGGTTGGTTATAGTTGTTGTATATTTATGAGGCAACTATAGAGGAAGCAGTAGCAGAACCTGGGGATGAAATTAAAAGAGGGATCAGCCTAGAATCTGTACGTAGCCACAAGCAAACTAAGCCTATTCCTTCTTGAATTCTATTGATCCATATCTAACACCTAACAGGTGCTAGCTGTTAGTTGAGAACATCCCTTTGCATAGCTGAGTAGCAATAAATAAGTGTAATTGGATTTTCATGTATGATTTCATTTTCCACACCTGCAAAAAACTAGTATTGTTAGAATTCAAATATAGAAGAGTTAAAATTCAGTCATGAACTTAAGATATGAGAGAGAGAGAGAGAGAGGGAGGGAGGGAGCGAGGGAGAGGGGGAGAGAGAGAGAACTTATTTTACTCAGTCACAACAAAGTCCAATGCCACCTAGTGGATATGCAGTGAAATGTTGTTATCCACATAGATTGTGCATTCATATTGGTAACAAATTGGCCATTCATGATTTGCACACAATGTATTAAAAGAGCTGCAATTTACCATATTGCATTGCTTTCTTTAAATTATAAGCCTGACATTCCTTATTAAGTACGGTAACTTTTATTCATGTGGAAACGTTCCAAGCGTGTTCCAGACAATAATAACTTGGATTCAATGTTATAATATATCAATTATATTCACATTTATTGACATATATGTTAAAGTTAATATTTCTATGATGGTACAGATATATCCACGCAGTTTTTTTGGCAACAGCATGGAATTTTGCCTTCTTCCATGTATTTGATTAGATCATATGATGCATTTATACTTGAGTTGATAAGAGAAAGACAAGAATTTTCAGATGTAGCAATAGCACTTAGACTTATATACCTCCCCATAGTGCTTTACAGCTCTCTCTAAGTGGTTTACAGAATCCTTATTTTACCGACCTCAGAAGGATTGAACTGCTGGAATTAGCCTGCAATACTGCATTCTAACCACTGCACAACCATGGCTCTTATCATATCATGCCCAAACAGTTTTTCTCTTGTCAGCAATCCACCTGGTTATGTTTTACCTCTATGGAAGTGAATACTAATTTCCTTATCTTTTTTTGAAGAAGCTGACCTAGTCATGGTCAAATATGCAATTTAAGGACATTATGATCTATGGCTTTATTGTATTCTGGGTAAAATTATCTTCATAGAACATCTGGATCATATAAAAGGCAACCTATCCTGCTTGTACATATGGTCAGTGGGAGACCTTTGGCCTGATCCACTAGTATTTTGAACTGAAGACAATGAAAAGAAGAGCATTATGTGCAGTCCCAGAATTTGGAACTCTGAGTGCATTCATCAAGTTTGTTTCTTTATGGAGATTTGAGGGCTGGGATCCTTTCGTTTTCAAGATATTTCACCTGTTGTCTGTAGTTGATTGTGGTTGTTTTGGCTGTTTTGGAAGAAAAGACTGTGTTTGCTTATAATCATTAATCTGCCAATTTAATCTTTTTTTCTGGGCTTGTGGATGGACTCACTGAATATAAAGTGAAGGATATCTGTACAGTAGACTGCCTGACAAGATGATGGCACAGATGGCTGGCTTCTATGGATATTCTGCTGGGAACTCACTAGTCCTTTTACAACTTCAAGATCCTCCACATACAGCACAGGCTCTCTATGGGTATCATTAAATCAAACTGTTAGCAAGCAGCTGGCCTGACAGCGAGCTGGCTAGCTAGTTCACTAGCTAGTTCTCTCCTAAGTATAAAGAGTATAAAGATCTAAGTATAAAGATCTAGGGGAAACTCACTTGGACATAACATGGAATTTTTTTAAAGTCTATTTTTCCCGTTACCCACAACAAAAATATCGCAATTCCTGTATCCAACTCTGAAAATCAGAGAAGGTGCTACTATTTGCAGTTCTCACTTTTGAAGACATGACCATCTCCATGCATGCCTATTTTAAGACACTATCATTTTTATTTCATTCTCAAACAACTAAGGAATTTAGAAGTTACATAGGCTGCATGTTGTGTGATGCTTTGGGGGCATCATCCCTAATTTGCTTCTAGTTTGTACTTTGCTCAGAACATTTTGATTATGGATGGTCGATGTGCAGAAATTCTCCTTGTGCTCCATTTTGTTACTGTATTTTCTGTGGTTTGATACCTTTCAAATACGTATGGAATATACTATAGGGTTTAAGCACTCATCAATTGTGATGGAATGTAGTCTTTATTCCCAAGAAGGAGGAGCTGCATTCCAGACTGCAAAGAGGCAGCAATGTTTAGATACATTGGCTGCAAAAATTAGAATAAGAATTAAAACATTATCTCTAACAATTCTCAGAGCATATCTATAGTTGTGCAAATAGTTGCTTTCGTTTGGCAAGATTCTGTCTACAGGTAAGGAACAATAAAAGAAATTACTCAGAAGTAACTCCTCGTGTCTTTCCTTGGCACTTGGGGGCGGGCTGACATCAACTCTCTATGTGAGTAAATTAAGAAAGATCTTAGCTTTATTGGACATTATTATTTGTTCAAAATTGCAGTCTTCACCATATAGCAGAGGCTTTTTTTCAGGAAAAATTATAGAGAGAGACAAGTAAAATAAAATCCATGTGACAATGTATTTTTATCTGGCACATCTCTGCATTCTTATGCAACGTTCAAGCCATTTTAGGTGAAGTCAAATTGCCACTGAATAAACCTAACCCAGGAAACAGGCACCTTAGCTCCCAAGTTCAAATGAGATAGTGGTCAAGGATTCTTCTCTCAGAAAAAAAAAAGTATGATTGCTTTGCTTTCATACTCATATTGTTTATAAATGATTTAGTAGAAATGGATGTCAGAATGGAAAAACTCCTGCTTGAGAATAAATATGCTCACCCAATTATGACCTGAGCCATCTTTTTGTGACATCATAATGTTGCCTGCATTGATGGGGCTCACTTTTTTACTTCTGACTACAAACTTTGCCTGTGTGCACTACAGTATTGAGCATACATATGCAGCAGCAGCATGGGTAAGGCTATAATTGGGACAAGCAAGGTAAGAGAATGGAGCAAGGGATTCCCAAAGCTGCCTGCTGGAAGGAATAAAAAGGGATTCATAGCAATGAAAATAAATAAGAGGCATGCTGAAAATATTCATTTAATCCTATCTGAATGTGTGTTTTTTCAATGGCTTGCCTTTCTAATGTAGTATTCTCTGTTACTCACAAGGTTCCCCCCCCCCCAAAGAGGCTATTTGATTATCTGTATCAAACAACAACAAAAAAGATAATATGCACTAGCTCCTGCCCTGTTCAGCATTTTTTTATTGTTCCTTACTCCCTCAGCAATTATTGAATTCAAATTCCTGTTCTGTCATGGATTTGATTTGACCTTGGGAAAAACCCAGCAGTTGCCTTTTGAGACATGTTGGTGCCTACAGCATGAACAGATTGATTTCATTGTTTCTCACTGGATTGCGGGGGGGGGGGGACGGGGGACGGACAATTTCATAAATATTTATAACTGTTTTACTTCTAAACATAGAGGTACAACCCAATAATCTCCAGACCACAAGAACTGAAGTTTAATTCATCACAAGTAGAAGGTCAGCTTCCCACAATGAACACAGTAATGTGTAAATACACAGAAATGTGGGAAACATAGAGCAGGAGAACAAATTTACTGCCATAAATTTCTGCACAGAGAGAGAGAAACAGGAGAGGAGGCCACATTGCAGAAGGAGTGGCAAGGAAGAATCATTAAAATTTCCTGCCCTTTCTGATAATACAAGTCTCTTCCAAAAATGAAACACAAATGAAAACAAAGTCAAAACAGATGCTTATCTAAGTGCCTTTAATTTCTCTTAGAGAATTTAAAATATTCAAATGACAATATTAGGAATGTTTGCTAAAGCGTTGTCAAGATTTTAAGTTAAAGCATTTTAAAAATAATTTTCATATTGCAGCTTTGGTTATATTTTAACCACATGAGTCAATTGCATGGATCTGAATCAGTCTGGGGAGAATGATACTTTGCTCCTCTGAAGTCTGAAAGACAGGCTGGAACTTAGTGAGAAATCTGACATGAGTGTTTACTATCTAGTTGTGTTTCAGTTCCCAAAACTGGCTCTTTCCAATATTGAGAATCTCCGAATATTTAATATTTGTGACAAAAAGGGGAATATTTGGTTAACTATTAAACAGAATTAAATTAATTACCTCCCATTGTGACAGAATGTGTTCTTTCTTTTATGCAAAAAAACAGAGTAGAGGTACTCCTCCACCTCCGACCACAACTGAGCCCAGAATTTATGTTGCTAAGTGAAACATTTAAGTGAGTTTTCTCCCATTTTGTGATCTTTCTGGCCACAGTGTTAAGTTAATCATTGCAGTTGTTAATTACTAACACGGTTGTTAAGTGAATCTGTTTCCCATTGACTTTGCTTGTCAGAAGGTCAGAAAAGGGACCTTGAGACATTGCAACCGTCAAAATAGGAACCAGTTGTCAGATTATCCTAGTATAAATTACTTGACCACGGGGATGCTGCAATGGCCAGTATGAAAAATGGTCATGTCACTTTTTTTCAGTGCCATTGCAACTTTTAACAGTCACTAAATGAGGACTAACTGTACAAGAAGAATGCAGCTCTTTCTTTTCTACATTGCAACAGACTGTTTTGATCATTCAGAAGCATTTCATTTCAGAACCTTTGAACTCTTTGAAATAATCTACAAAGCCTGTTTTGTACATGAAAATAAAAAGATCTGAGCTCAAACCAAAGCGTTTCAAATTTAAACTATTGGGACATACACACAAACATCAACATTGATTCAAGGATTAGTTTTGCATGAAGCTAATTTTAGTGAACCGCCATGTGAATGGCACTGGGTATTTTAATTTAGATATATGTTTAAAATATAGCTTTCACAGCAATTATTTCAGTGGTCAGTTTCATTTTTTTAAAATTAAAATGAGGGGAAATCACTAAATTTCCTTGGTTCAAATATTACCGCTTGAAGCTTACATTAAAAAAAAATTAAAAGGAGAGAGGAGGGAAGCACAGTAAGTTTCCTTGGTCCACCACACACCTTCATGCTACTGAAAATTCATTGAGGATAGATCTCAAGATCTTAATTGCTTAGTCTGCAGTCAGAAGTTCCTTGGCTTTCACTGCATCTGTTCCCATTGCAGGTACATGTGACAATAGTGCAGCTATGAGTGGAATTTTAAAAAGGAAGTTTGAAGAAGTTGATGGCTCCTCACCCTGTTCTTCGGTGCGGGAATCAGATGATGACATCTCTAGCAGCGAAAGTGCTGAGAGTGGGGATAGTGTCAACCCTTCCACTTCAAATCATTTTACACGTAAGTACTACAGTTACAGTGCAAGGGCCCTTTCCTCATTATAGACAAATGAAAGTCAGTGCCTATGGTTTCCTCCATATTCACCCAGTTTTCTACTCTACTGGAAATAGATGGAATACCAGAGCTGGCATCTCACAACTGGAGCATTTGTGGGGGTGTCCTCTGTGTGCTTTCCATCTTATAGAGCAGATTGCTTGTGTGAACTGGGTTTTAGATTGGAATGTTTAGATTGCAAGACTGAGTGACATACATGTGAAGAAGTGAAGTTGTCAGACCATCAAGGAGGAATGATATGTTACCAAATTTGTGACAGGCAGACATGAGCAACAAGGTTGCTTTATAATATTTAGACTAATGCATATATTTGGAATGTTGAAACTATGTAATGGGCACTCTTTAAATGTTTGCCATGGCGGACATAGCCAGTCTCCAAACACCCATTCCCTTAAGACAAATTGGTAAGAGTATTCCACAAAATTCACCTAACATCCTAGCATGTTCCCAAGACTTCAACTAATTTTGCCTTTTGGGGGGGGGGGCACACCTTCAAATAAGATAGTAGCCTCCATCCAGCTACCATTTTTATTTATGAACAATTCTTCTAAGATCTGTGTAGCATCAGGAATCATTGTTGGAAATACAGTTCAGGTACTAAGGCTGTTGCTTTCATTTGCAATATGTTTATTTCCAACTTCTTTAAAAAAATAACTTGGCCATGGAGTTTAGTAGACACTAAGGTAGATGATGGCAGGCACATTGATGTCCACAGACATCAAAACTGGTGAAACAAGAATATAAAACAGTCTCCAAGATTGTTTTGTCAAGCTTGCCTTTCAGATGATTATTCGGCTGTTTCATTTATCATTCGGTTGTCTGATCCACAGAAAACATGATCTGCAAAGAATGTTGTGGGATGCTCTTCTTAAAGTTTTATGTGTACTTTAATCTCATGGATATTATTAGTTTAAGTCATTTGTATTTTAGATTGTTCTGTCTCACTGGCTGATGTGAATACTGTATACTTTTCTGATTAGAAAAATGGGCAGAATTCATGGAACTTTAAATAATTAAATAGGATTAGTAGAAGACCTTGGACCCAAGTACAGCAACCTAGCAATAATTTATCTATATTAGTTTATAGTAAACTGCTTAATTTGCTTATTCACTATTTTCATCAGTGTTTATAATTTAAATAATAACTTTTATAATCCAAATTTATATTACTGTATGGCAATTTAATAGGTTGAGGGAGAGCAAGAGGTCTGTCCTTTTATAGTCTTTGCATTATAAATTGTGAGTAATCAAATGCTAAGCACAAAATTCATACAAATGAACTTGGCTTTGCAAAATCTAAGAAAGCCAACTTAGTCCAGTCATCTGAATCTTACTCATGCGGTCTCATTTCTGTAAATCATGTTTATGGTTTCTGCTTATGAGACTAATCTAATAATCAGTTGAATCAGAGATACACTTAAGTATGAAAGTATTGAAGATCAAACGTTAATTCTGATGGCTTCCTGGCAAGAAAAGAAAATGATGAAATATTCTAGTGTGTATAAATGAGAAAAGAAGGAGAGGGAGACAATGCTACAGCAGTTATTTTGTGTGGAACATCTTCTTCCAGGCAAAGCAGGAATAGAGCCCTGTCTGAAATCCTAGAGAGACACTATCAGGAAGGTTGATTCTTTCTGGCCTCCAAGGTATCATTATAATTTACATTCTGTTGTCCTTGGTTATCTACTATTTTGAATAAGGTGGTTATGTTTGAGATACAGTGTGACTACTCTGCCTAAGCAGTATTGAAGAATAAGAACCAATGGTCTGATTTATTATATGATTATTTCTTCTGTTCTTCTGATTGGGGATAGAAAGGAATGGCAAGATGATAACCATCCAAATGAGAGTAGGGATAAGTGGGATACCTTTGGTAAGAAGCTGTACAGTAAAATTTACTGGCAAAATCACTGGGCAGTAAGAAGGAGAAACACAATGTGATGAGCTATAAAAGGAGGAACAGAATTTATAAACATATTTATCTATGTTCAGCTATAGATAATGTCATTTCAAATGGGGCTGCAGCTGAATTAAGTTGCTGAGTTGAGTTGAGTTGCAGAAGAATCTTAATTGGCAACTACAGTAGATAGCACTGTTTGTCACATAAGGTTCCATTGAGATTTCTTTTGAAATTACAGTATATTATAAATGGTGCTGCCCCTGGTGTACATTGACAGTTGCTTGATATCTTACCTCCTTGAGACAGGAATAATTCTGTTATGATGATGCTAATAAATTATGGCTATATGAAGTAGTTTTCCAGTAGCATGAAGGCCAACTTTAAAGTGATTAATTTAATTGGCTGAAAAGTTTTTTTTACGTTTTACAGTTACATGCATTGAACCTAATTGTTTTGACTCATACATAAATGGGCATTTCCTTGCCTTTCTTTCTCACACAATACATGCACCCAGACATATTTTAAAAACAAACATTATACAATGTTCTTCCCTCTCCTCGTGTCACAGGCATCTCATTAAGAGACCACTGTGTGAAAGTTACTACCGTAAGTTAGTCCCTAACAAATCAGGTAGCTGTTAATTAACCAAAAAAAGAGTCATTTTTCCAAGTGGAAGTCATCCCTTTATTCCAGACTCTGCATCATTTTCAGAAGTTAACTATAATAAAGTTCCTTCTAGTCCACGCATGTCCTTATTTACAGTTAACATCTCATTATATATTTTTTCCTTTATCATTATTGTTTTTGTCTGTCGAACAGCTAAATAAATAAGGTCACCGATGCCCTTCAGAAGTAAAGTCCTTCATAAGTAATCCCTCCTCCTCAAGTGTGACAGTTATGTGGACATATAGTTGCAGCTCTAAAAGATAAGTTCAAAAGGAAGAAAGTCAAATACAGACATTTCTGCTTGCTATTATATGTAACTAACTGTGACTGCTTTTCCAAACTTTTCTAAATATCAAACGATGAGTACTGAGGTATCACTGTAAATATATTCCTGATATTTACAGTGGTACCTTGGTTCTCATTGTAGAAACACAACTCTGCATATATACATGGGGATTCAGAGGAGAGGGCCCAGCAATGATATGTGCATCAACATGTCATGACATGTTTGATGCAGCTTACATGCTTACACCGGATGTGATAAACGTGTCATTTGTGCAAAGATGCCAGCATTTAGACATTATCATGATTTCCTATGGTTGTTTCTGAGTGGGGAGGCAATCATTTGTCATGATTATGCTGTTTACAAACAAAAGCAAGAAAATGTGTTTAGGTTGGGTTCCAATCTGGATATTTGAAGGAATTGTCTAGGAGCCATAGCATCTTACGCACAAACATATAGTTCTATGTACCTGCATAAATTGCCTCTTGCTGAGATTCTCTTACATCTCATTTCACCACTTAAAAACCTCTGAATGCAAGAAAGAGAGAAAGAGGGAGAGGGAAAGGGAGAGAAATAGAGCAAAATGACTATCTGAACCTCTGAATGTCACTGGTTTTAAGTTTTAAATTTTCCTTCCAAATTTGATCGCTGAAAAAAAACCTCTATCCCTGATCTCATGTGACCCTGAGACCCAACTAATTATAGATTACAGATTAACAGAGTTGGAAGGGACCTTGTAGGTCATCTAGTCCAGGGGTCACCAACCTTTTGGACCTCAGGGACTACCAAACTCATAATTTTAAATCCCATGGGCTAAATCCCCCAAAAAGTCTGCAGGAAAATTCCCCATCCCATTTTCCTACTGATTGATCACTCTTTATTTGGGATCATAGGATACCGTCTCCAGCTCCATTCTCAAGGGGAGAGACAGAGAGAGACTTTTGGCTTCATTCAAGGAAAGCAGCAGAAACAGCAGAAGATTTTCTTTCTCTCCCTCAAACTCCACCAGAAATGAGTCTTTGTGAGACTTGTCATGTTGTCACAGCCTCTTGGAGCAGGATGCCTTGCAGGGCCCCAAAGACTCATTTCTGGCGGAGTTTGGGGGAGAGAAAGAAAGAGTTTTGCTGTTTTCCTTGTGTGTAGCCAAAAGCAGAAGAAGAAAGAAGTGGAAAGAAGAAGCCCAGCGGCCAAGCGAGGCACATGGGAAGAATAGGGCAAGTTCCCCCCCGCCCTTTCCCCCCTCCCCTCGTGTTGTTCGCAATGCAAGCGACGCAAGCCTTATGTTCCTGCTGGCCATGTGGGTAGCGCAGCCTTGTGTTCTCACGCAGCCTGCATTAATTGCTTTGGGGAGTGCTTTGGGGGTGACATTTCTCTGTGGACTACCAAAATTTTCTCGCAGATCCCCAGTGGTTCCCGGGCCACTGGTTGGAGATCACTGATCTAGTTCACCCCCCACCCAAGAAGGAGACCCTGCACTATTTCTGACAAATAGCAGTCCAGTCTCTTCTTGAAAGCTTCCAGTAATGAAGCTGCCACAACTTCTGGTGGCAAGCTGTTCCATTGGTTGATTGTTCTCACTGTCAGAAAACGTCTCCTTATTTCTAGGTTGAATCACTCCTTGATCAGTTTCCATCCATTATCCCTTGTCTGGCCTTCGGGTGCCTTGGAAAATAGCTTGGCGCCTTCCTCTCTATGGCAGCCCCTCAAATATTAGAGCACTGCTAATTAAAACGTAATCCATTGCTATAAATTTCAAACTACTGTCCTCTAATTTAATCTGGATTTTATATGAGCGTGAATTGCTACAGCTTCTTTACCAATCTAGACTGATTGGCTGCCATGTTTACCGTTTGAGCATCTAAAATAAGAGTTTGGTGTAATGGCATGCACAATCTATCATGTTTGTTCAAGAGGAAACCAAGTCATCTCTAGGTATCCCCAAAAGCTGAATTGCTAATTACTAAAAATTGTCCTTTCTCCAAAATGTGCTTTGTCTGAAGAAATTACCCTCTCTAGTACATGAAATGAACACATTTAGGGTAAGGGAATATGAAATCAATTGAGATACAGATTATAAAGCTCGCTGTGGAGGAAATCATGCCTACAGAATTAAAATCAATCCAGCTAGGATTACTTTTGGGAATAAGCCTCTAGGATGCTAGTAAAGTTTCCAAATAAAATATTAATGCTTGGACATTCTCAGAAGCAGAGATAAATAGCTTCAATTGTGAAACAATTAGAATTAACAATGAGTATCAAGGTACTACTGTAAATATCAGGAATATATTTATAGTACTACCTCGGTACTCATCGTTAATGGGTTCTGGGAGGTGCAACGAGTACCAAAAATGGTGAGTAAATGATGTTTCACATAAGGAATAATGTAGTAAGTCACAAGGCAGCCAACACTGAGAAGTTGTACTTTGTGCATTGAGTACCAAACAAATGATGAGTACCTGGACAAAATTTTTGTGATAAAATATGTGGAGTACCAAATTTGATGAGTTTCAAAGCAGTTGAGTACCAAGGTACCACTGTATCTATTGATAAAAATATTTAATTAAGGCTACCATATCTGGGCTACAAAAATTGGGAGGATCTAGGTGGCAACAAATACTTTTGTTACGTTTGCTTTTTCTTTTCTTAATCCAATCTGTTTGCCTTTCTCACCTGCAGATATGTTTAGATTATGACTC
This sequence comes from Hydrophis major, assembly GCA_033807585.1. Classification (NCBI taxonomy): domain Eukaryota; kingdom Metazoa; phylum Chordata; class Lepidosauria; order Squamata; family Elapidae; genus Hydrophis; species Hydrophis major. The sequence goes on from CM066328.1 coordinate 184,793,515, forward strand.
CAAAAATCCTTTGCTAGTCTGTCAAATATTATTTATTTGTGTGCATGTTTAACATTTTGCTCTAGACCACTTTTTGAGTGGCTTGCAAATTACAAAACTGTATATAAATTAAAGTGTGAAAAATTAATAACATAAACAACAACAGAGGGGTCACTATTCAGGCATAGATTTTGTTCCCAAGTGCCTCTCCAGAAAACCATTTTTTTTACAACATTTTGCAAACACAACATGGGATGTTTCAAATATGTTTACTGAAGTCGGGGTGTCATAACTGAGAACATTCAATGTCAATCACATGACATTCATTCAGATTTGGAGTTCTTGGCAAGGCTTCCCTATGTGAGGGTTCCAAGTAATAGATCCATAGCAGGCAAAACTGTGAGACAAAAGATAGCTTCATTGGAAGAATCATATTGGCATATATCTGGTGAAAACAGATTGTAAGGTTCCCGCAATTTTCACCTAGTTAAAGGAGAAAGTTTTTCCCAAACCCCAAACAATTAGTCACATGGTCCAATCAGGACACTGTTTGGTCATCTGGAGACCTCCCTCCTTCCACAGTCTAGGTGTGTCATATCTCAGTTGGAGCCTGACTCTGAGAGAGAGATGGAACAGCCAACAGGGAGTGGGCGTGTGACTCTGGTGGTTGTGGAGGAAACTGGGGAAGGGTACAGGCTGGATGGGCATTCAGAGGAAGACCCAAGCCCATCCCCTCTTCATCCTAGGGCACACAGGGAGGAGCGGATAAGGGAGGAACATGAGTGGCGTGGTCTATGGGGGAGGAAGGGGCCCTGATCACCTTCATGGGCTGCAGCTGGGAGGACTGTTTAAAAAGACAAACTGTGCATGGCAAAGTTGCTGGAAGCAAAGCGTGCTTTATTCTTGTTGGAGCTTATCTATGTTTTGGCTTCCTCCCAACTGTGGTTGCTGCATTATCTGATAGAAGTCTGCAATTAATCATCCTTGTCTGCCATAGTAATTCCTTCAGTGTGGTTGGTGTTGCCTTTTTTATTTCAAATTAACTTTACTTTGGGTGCGGACTGCATTTATTCCCTCCTAAACTGTTTTTTTGAAGAGTTTGATATCCAGCCGAGGATAATTGGACTTTTGGGCCAAGTTGGAGGCATTAAAGGGACTTTATTCTTTTTTTGTGTCTTGGTTATTTTTGTGTGATGCCCCAGGTCATCACAGGTGTGAGAATGTCCTTGGTTCTCAAGAGAAAGTATTTTATTTTGGCTACACAAACCCCTCTACCTCTAATCCTCCGTCCTTGTCCCTCCTTGTCTACTATGGCTCCGGTCAGGTCAGCTTCAGGGTTGACACTCTACTGATCTCTCTGGATGGGCAGATTCAACTTGGAGAAAGGAGCCTTAGAGATATCTAAGTCTTAAGGCATGAAGATCGTCTTCAACTTACAACCATTCATTTACCATTTGAAATTACAACAGCATTGAAAAAAGTGACTTATAACCAGATAACAGATAATCAGAGTTGGAAGGGACCTTGTAGATCATCTAGTCCAACACCCCACCCAAGCACCATTTCTGACAGATGGGAGTCCAATCTCTTCTTGAAAGTCTCAAGTGATGGTGCTTCTACAACATCCGAAGGCAAGCTGTTGCATTGGTTGATTGTTCTCACTGTTCTCAGAAAGTTTCTCCTTATTTCCAGGTTAAATCTCATCGTGTTAGTTTCCAGGGTTTCCAGGGATGCTACCGGTTCTGCCTGGCTCTATAGAACTGGTAGCTCTGAAGAGCAGCAGACACCAGACTGGCAAAACATAATCACCGAACCAATAGTTACACTGGTTGAATCCCACCCCTGTCAGTTTCCATCCATTATTCCTTGTCTGGCCTTCAGGTGCCTTGGAAGATAGCTTGATCCCTCTCTATGGCAGGCCCTCAAATATTGGAAGACTGATATCATGTCTCTTCTGGTCTTTCTCTTCCCTAGACTAGCCATGTCCAGTTCCTGTAACTGTTCTTCATACATTTTAGTCTCCAGTCCCCCAATCATCCTGGTTGCTCTTTTCTGCACTTTTGCATAGCATCCCAATGATCATGTAATCAAAATTCAGTTGCTTGCGACCAACATGTGTTTATGGCAGTTGCAGCAACCTAGGGTTATGTGACCAACACTTGAAACCTTCCTGGCTGGCTTCTGAGAAGCAAAGTCAATGGAGGATGCTGGAGTCACTTAATGACCTCAAGATTCACTTAACAACCACAGTGGTTTGCTTTAGAACAGTGGCAAAAGGGTCATAAAAATTCATTTAACAACCGTTTTGCTTAGTAATGGAAATTCTGATCCCAAATGTAGTTGTAAGACTATATTTACCTGTATGAGGCTTTAAAGCATAATCAGCACCTTGAATTGCACTGGAAGCTGACCGATAGCCAATGCAGCATCTGCATTAGTGGTGTGATATAGGCAATTATACTTTAATTATACTTTAATAATTAAATGCTAAGCCAGATGAAGACTGGCCCATGTAGAGTTATAGTAGTCTATCCAAGGGCAATAAGAGCATGTGTGATTGAAAGGAAAGCTTCCTGTTCCAGAATTGGCACACACAAAATAATGATGGGGAAGGCCCTTTATGGTAGAGTGTAGCAAGTTGAGGAAGGCTTGACTGAACAGAGTCACATATCTACTATCCAAGGACCCTGGGAATCTCTTTCATGAGCTGGAGTGTGATGACCAGGGTGGAATACAAAATAAACACAGTCACAAAAAAACAGGTGAAGCCCCTTTTATTCCTTCACTTTGCTTCCAAGCTCCAAATATCCTTGACTGGAGACAAAAAAACTCCCACACAAGCAGTTACAAGAAGGAGGAAATGCCGTTTAAATTATAAAGACTAAAAAACAACACAAACCAGGCAAGATAAGGTCTTGAAGAAATCCACAGATATCGGAACACATACTGGGAAGAATGCCAAACTCAGAGAGGAACAGTAAACTAGAGATATTTCCACGCTTTGTTTCCAGCACTTACCCATACTCATGTCCATCCTTTTATCTAATTGTCACAGCTGCAGCCCATGAAGAGGATCAAGGCCCTCTCCTCCCGAGGAGACCACATCTCTCCCTTATCCTCTCCTCCCTGCGTGCCCTAGGATGGAGAGGGGATGGCCCTGGGTCCTCCTCTGACTGCCCAGCCAGCCTCTGCCCTTCCCCAGCTTCCTCCACAACCTCCGGAGCCACACTTCCACTCCCTGTCGGCTGTTCCTCTTCTCCCTCAGAGTCAGTCTCCACAGAGGCATGACATGGAGTCAAAAGAGTTAATATTCATGGAATACTCGAACATATCTTTGCAAAAGGCAATGTTGTAGTTAAAAGAGTATTTAAAATCCATTTGGATTTGAGTTTGCAGATGCCAGCATAGAAGGTGTGCTGTCCACATTCAGTTCAGTAATATTGCCCTTGTTGTGCAAGTATAAAAACACACATTCAGCTCCTTGTGATTTTGAATTAGTGGTCTTGAGGGGTCTGATAGATTCATTTTCCTGAGCTCTTACAGACTTCCCATCAATCATAGCTGTCCAACTTTATTAAGGCATGTCTTACATTTAAAAAAAGAGAGAAAAAACTATATTTGGAATAAGATTTAAGCCTACATGCCATTGTTGGATTTGGTGTTTTGGGTTTTTTTTAACTATATGTGTTTAAGATGATAGTAACCTTTTATCTGGGTAAATGTTCTGGGATTGTTATCCTGAAGGGCCTTTTGAAAAGGTGAGATTCCGAATGGAAAGTTCCATCTCATTAAAGCGGCTGTGATACTTTTATTGTGCCAGCTGTGCTGTTTGCTGGATCATTTGCAACCAAATTTAAAACCTCAGTTTTAATCTTTAAAAGCTTATGCCTTTTTGAGCTAAGTGATGTGAAAAATGAGATTCAGCCTGTGTGGCCCTTAAAATCTTGGATATACTTCCTCCTTGTTTGCCTGATAGGGCACACAAATTAATGAGTGGAATTAAAGAGGAACTTCTCTTAAGTGGCCTCAGTTCGCTTTCTTCATGGAAGTTGCGATGTTTGTTTATTCATTTGTTATTAGATTTTTATACCACCTTTTTCACTTTATAAGTAACTCAGGGCAACAAATATACCTAATACTTCTTCCTCTTTCTATTTTCCCCACAAAAAACAACCCTATGAGGTTGGTTGGGCTGGGAGAGGTTGACTGATCCACAGTCATCTCAGCCTAACTCACCTCACGGGGTTGTTATTGTGGGGAAAATATGAAAGCTCCCAAAATCTCTCCTTTCCCTGTAAACATGGTTTGAGTTGTATTTTATGCAACTGCACCTTTTTTCTGACTTGAACTGAATGAAATGTCAGTTTTATTCTTCTTATTGGTTTTTGTTAATTTTATTATTTTTTTCTACTTTTTTTTAGAACTGTTTTTATTATTTTATCTGTGAATTGCCTTCAGTGGGTTTGCGCTTTGTAAAACAACCTATTTTAAATAGATACAAGTTATAAAATACAGGTAGTTCTTGATTTACAACAGCCCCATTTAGTGACTGTTTTTAAATCAGAGCAAAAAAAGTGACTTACGACTGCTTTTCACACTTCATATTGTTCTGACCCAGCCTTCGTCAAATGGAATTAATATCAAACTTGTTGTAAAAGCAAAACCTATTCTATTGCAATGCTGGGAATTACTTTCATTCCCAGTCAGAACTAATTATAAACAGTTCCCCAAGATAAACACACTCCTTTCAGTACTGTGGAATGTTGCCAAAAACAGAAGTATCCAATTAAGTATAACAGAAACCAACCAAAGCACCAGAAAAAACTAACCAGAATACACAGAGCTTCAAGGAGGACTTGGAATCTATCAAACGACTTTGCTTCCTGCAAAGCTTTCACCATTGAGGTCTGACTTTTATCCCTTATGGGAGGGGCAATCACCTCCCAGCCTTACTCCCAAGTCGCCCCTTCTGTTTGAGCTGTTCTCGCCTTCTAGCAGCTCTGCACACACGCACACTGGGAACAGGCTCCCCTGGGTCCTCTGCTTTGCTGCTGCCAGACTCTGAAGGCTCCAAAGGCAGCACCCCACTCCCAGATGGTCCTGGCTCCTTCCCTGCATCGGATGCAGGACCCTCATCCAAGTCCTCTCCAGATTCCCCAACTGGTCCCCTTTCTTCCTCACTGTCCGACTCCATTGCCATCTGCACCGGCTGCCGGTGAACCACAACACATATCTTCATACCTTTCTGTTCTTGCAAATATTCTTTCTTCTACCACATTCATAACTTGTTTCATGGTTGATTATTTTCCTTTAAATTTGTTGTTTCCTTCATTTTGAGAATTCCATCCACGATCCATCTAAACTCAACTTTCTTGGTTTTTCCCTTCACATTTGTAGTATTTGACTTACAACCATTTGTTCAGTGACAGTTCCAAGCTACAATGGGCACTTGAAAAAATGACTTATGGCCATTTTTCACACTTACAACTATTGCAGCATCCCATGGTCTGTGATCAAAATTCAGATGCTTGACAACTGGCTCATATTTATGATAGTTGCACTAAACCTGGGAACATACGACCACCTTTTGTGACCTTCTGACAAGCAATGTCAATTTGGAAGGCAGATTCACTTAACAACCATATTACTAATTTAACAACTGCATGATTCAGCTAACATCTGCAGCAAGAAAGTTTGTATGGGGGAAAACTCACTTAACTGTCTCACTGAGCAACTTAAATTTTGGGCTAAATTGTGGTTGTACATCCAGGACTACCTGCATGCTATGTTTTTTGTCTTTTTAGCCTCAAGATTATATTTCTTCTTATTGTTTTTGTGAGGGCAGTAAATGAGTTACTTCGCCCTCAGGTTGAAAGCCTGCCATACTCTATCAAGGAGCCCTGTGGTTTACATTTATTATAACATGCTTTTGACATAAAGAAAACAGCTGGAATTGAGGAGGGAAGTGTTCACACTTTGGATCTCAGCCAGGCAAACCTCAATTTACTTATGCTTAGTGTTCTGTACCTTAAGTTGAATTCTTGGAATCCCCGTGCTTTGATTGGCCAAAGCGCGGGGCGATCGGATTGGTTAGGCGAGCCGTGCCGATTGGCTCCCTGAGAATCTCCCGCGATTGGTAGATTCGAATCGCAGGAGATTCAAAGCGGTGCCATTGGCCGCGGCCACCGCGGCTTGGAAATAAAAAGCCGCAAGGTTTTCCAAAGAGCCAGTTCGGTTCCTAGCAACAATAAAAAGCTGATACAAAGTCACCGACTCCTGGCCTCCTTCCAAACGGACACAACACTGGCAACGAGGATGGGATTCTGATCCTGAACCAAAGCACGTGTCCGACGGAAGCCAGCCAACCGACGAGATGGCCAACATCGCGCCACCAACACCCTTCAACCCCGCTAGCGAGGACTGGGAATCTTACACAGACAGATTCCGCATGTTCCTCGAATGCAACGACCTGAAGGATGCCACCGGACCAAAGAAACGAGCTGTCTTCCTAACGCACTGTGGGCCCGCAGTGTTTAAGATGGCAAAAGCGCTAGCCAAGCCCGCCGATGTTACCGCAATGGATTGGGATGACCTCGAGCCAATACTCCAGAGACATTACGCTCCAGCCGTACCCATCCTCATCCGACGACACAAATTTTATCGGCGGGACCAGCGGTCAGGCGAGAGTCTCAGTGATTTCGTCACAGAGCTGTGGCACCTTGGAGGACTATGCGTGTTCTCCAATATGAACGAGGCCCTGTGGGACCGAATCGTGCTCGGCCTTTGGGACCCCGTTCTCCAAAGTCGGTTGATGGCCAAGGGCAACATCGTCCTCACCAATGCCATCACAGAAGCCACGGCAGCCGAAGCCACCTGACAATCAGCAGACCGAACGCCGGGGACCGCACCGCAAACAATCACCCTACAAGGTCGACCGAGGGCCGACCTGAAACTACCACCCACCAGGGCAAACTCCACTCCACCTCGGGCACTTCAGATGAGGAGGAAGACATCCACCGTCTCCAGGCAGGCCGCGACCAGCGCAGCCGGTGGAGTCGTAAGTCGAGGACCGTGTGTGCCAGTTGCGGAGGCGACCACCCCAGATCCGAATGCCGGTTCTTCGACTCTGTTTGCCGGCACTGCGACAAGAAGGGCCACATCGCCCGCGTCTGCCGCCTCAAGAAAAACCACAGCCCCAGACGATGGGACCCGAGCGAGCGGAGATGAGAGAGCACACCCCCCAGGACCAGAGACCGGCCAGCAGACAACTGTTGGGACCGGAACGGACGAGCCCAACGGGGTGGCGAGACCCGGCGGAGAGAAGAGACACATCAGACGGCGGTCACCATCGGCCACGCAACAACCTCAGACGCCAGAAAAGTCTACGTGGAGGTAGGCATCGAAGGCGAACCCTGTAAAATGGAGTTGGACTCCGGGTCCTACCTCTCAATGGTAGCCTGGCAAGAAATTAAACACTTGGTGCCTACCATCCAGAGAAGGGAACGAGAAAACCAGAGACTAATCCTCAAAGACTACCAGGGAAACCGCATCCCTGTAGTCGGAACAGGACAGTTCACAGTGACCTACAAGGGGCACACCGAAAGACTTCCCTTGACCATTGTCGATCGAGACCGACCTAGCCTGCTGGGACTTCAATGGTTCGCACCGCTCGGCATCGCAGTCATGGGCATCGACCACATCGCCGAAGCAGACTGGGAGCAGCAACTGGCCCGGGATTTCCAAGAAGTGTTCGATGGCACCCTAGGCAAGTACCAAGGGCCCCCTATATCCTTCAGCCTAGACGTTCCCCCGAAACGTCTAAACCCAAGGCGGGTACCCTTCGCACTCAAACCGAAAATCGACGAGCAAATTGACAAGCTCGTCAAGCAAGGGCTCCTACAACCCATAGACCACACCCGGTGGGAGACCCCAATAGTCACCCCAATCAAGCCTGATGGGTCAGTGAGAATCTGCGGGGATTATAAGGCCACCCTAAATGGCGCCTTGCAGCAAAGCGCTTACCCCGTCCCAGTAGTGCAACATATCCTACACTCACTGGGAGGGGGCAAAGTTTTCGCAAAACTCGACCTGGCCCAAGCATACCAGCAACTGCCGGTCAACGAGGAAACTGCAGAGGCGCAAACCATAGTCACCCACCGGGGAGCCTTTAGATGTAACCGACTCCAATTCGGAGTCAGTGTGGCGCCTGTAATTTTCCAGAGCCTCATGGAAAGACTCTTACAAGGCATCAAGGGGGTGGTACCCTACTTCGACGATGTACTAGTATCGGCAACCAACCAGGCTGAGCTAGAGAGTCACCCAAGGGAGGTGCTAACGAGATTCAAAGAAACTGGGCTTAAAGTGAAGAGGGAAAAATGCCAGCTGTACACAGAGCGGGTCGAATTCCTAGGATACCTCCTAGACCGACACGGCATTCACCCCACCGACAAAAAAATTAAAGCCATCAAAGAAGCCCCCACACCCAGGTCAAAAACAGAACTGCAGGCATTTCTGGGGCTACTTAACTTTTATAATGTCTTCCTGCCCCAAAAGGTGACTGCGGCGGAGCCTTTGCATAGGCTTTTGGACAAGGCGGCTACCTGGACTTGGGGGAAACGCGAGGAAGCCACCTTCAGGAAAACCAAGGACCTGCTCACTTCGGATGCTGTCCTCATCCAGTACAATGAGACCCTACCACTAGCCATCACATGCAACGCATCACCCTTCGGCGTCGGTGCTGTCCTCAGCCACACTCTCCCCGACGGAAAGGAAGCACCCATCGCGTTCTTTTCAAGGACCCTCACCAAACCGGAGCAGAACTACAGCTAGCTGGACAAAGAGGCTTTGGCTATCATCGCCGCAGTCAAAAGGTTTCACGAGTACCTCTACGGCCGGACGTTTATCATCATCACCGACCACAAACCGCTACTGGGAATACTCGCAGGGAACAGGGCCACCCCGAACATTCTGTCTCCCAGAATGACAAGGTGGTCCGAATTCCTGGCTGCCTACAACTACGGGCTCACACACTGACCCAGTAAGACTATCTCCCATACGGATGCCTTAAGCCGCTCACCGTTACCCGAACCAGACACTGACCCAGCACCCACGACGACCACCCTCAGCATAGAGACTCTACCCAACCTACCCATAACCGTGTCAGACATTGCCCGAGAAACTATTAAAGACAAACGTCTGGCGCGGGTTTTGCATTGGGTAGAGAAAGGGTGGCCGGAAAAGGAAAACGACGAGACTTTCAGGACATTCTGAAACCGGCAAACGGAACTCTCGTTACTAAAAGGGTGTATACTATGGGGGGATAGGGTGGTCATTCCGGAAAAACTACAAGGGAAGGTACTGGAACTGTTACACGAGGGGCACCCGGGCATCATTAGAACGAAAGCCCTGGCCAGAAGTTACGCTTGGTGGCCAGGGATGGACAAACAGATCGAGGTCTGGGTAGCAAGGTGTCAACGATGCCAGGAAACTAGACCAAGCCCACCCACAGCACCCATCCTAGAGTGGGAAACCCCCAGGGGACCTTGATCTAGAATCCACATAGATTTCACCGGGCCCACAAAAGGACACACTTTCTTAATAACCGTAGATGCTTACTCCAACTGGCTGGAGGTAAGCAACATGAGAACAACCACCACGGAAGCCATGACCAAAGAACTCTGCAAACTCTTCGCAACACACGGCCTCCCGGACGTCCTCGTATCCGACAACGGGCCCCAATTCACATCGCTGGAATTCGAAAAATTCCTAGCGGAAAGGGGCATACGACACGCACTGACAGCCCTGGCGCATCCGGTGGCAAACGGAAGGGCGGAACGGATGGTTCAATTCACAAAAAAAGCCATCCAGAAAATAGACCACGGGGAGATCCAGGACAAAGTAAATAAATTACTCTTCATACAGCACATAACCCCGAACACCACAACAAATAAAAGCCCAGCAGAACTGCTAATGGGGAGGAAAATAAGGTCCCCACTCGATAGACTACACCCCACTTACAAACCAGAGAAACCCCCAGACTCCACCAGCAAACACCAAACTTTCGCACCAGGCGACGCCATCTACGCAAAGAACCTAACCGGAGACCCATTATGGATACCAGCAATCATAACACAGCTAACAGGCCCACGTTCGTACCGGCTACAAACAACCGACGGACGAGCGTGGAAACGCCACATCAATCAGTTAAGATCGAGGACTGCCACACAAGACACCACCGACACGCAACCAAACAAAACCAACCCCCTCAACACAAACCAAGAGGGGAGGGGATACCCGGGAACCAAAACTCAGAAGAAAGAAACCAACCATACTCACCTGCAAGCAGCCAGCACGAAACCTCACCAGGAAGAGACAGCCAGGCCAGCTCAACCAACCCGGGAAGACCGAGCGGGAGCGGCGAAACCCGCAGCTCAACCAACCCGGGTAGCCCAGGAGGGAGCTGTGAAGAGCGGCCCAGCCAGACATACCAGGCAGTTCCCATGACGGAGTCCGGAGAAACAGAGACCCCGACCGAACCGGCCGGGATCCAACCTACAACTGATCTGCGAGGTCCAGGAGGCAAAAAAGGAGCCCCGCCTACCTACAGGACTACGCTACGTAAGGACCGAACCAAGAGGGGAGGGGTGTTCTGTACCTTAAGTTGAATTCTTGGAATCCCCGCGCTTTGATTGGCCAAAGCGCGGGGCGATCGGATTGGTTAGGCGAGCCACGCCGATTGGCTCCCTGAGAATCTCCCACGATTGGTAGATTCGAATCGCGGGAGATTCAAAGTGGTGCCATTGGCCGCGGCTTGGAAATAAAAAACCGCAAGGTTTTCCAAAGAGCCAGTTCGGTTCCGAGCAACAATAAAGAGCTGATACAAAGTCACCGACTCCTGGCCTTCTTCCAAACGGGCACAACACTTAGTAACCGAGTAACTTCTTTTTGCAGATTAAAAAAAAGGCGTTTGAAAAAGTTCAAAAGGTTTGACAGTCATTCCCACTAAGATTTGTGCAAATGAGACAATACAGGCTTTCTCTTCCTACCACGGGTTTATTTTTCACTAGCCTTACACACACACTCCCCACACCCATTTCTCCTACGTCCCCACCCACTTTCCAGCATCCTCTCCTGACTCTGGAATTCCCTGGGCTATTTTTGGAAATCTTGATACATTTTACCTGCCAAAGATGCAAAAGGAACTTTTTTACCTAAGAGCAGCTGAAAATTGGGTTGATTCTTGAAATGGAAGATAGTCTTCTCCAGAACTACCCTTGGTGACTTTCTGAAAAGCCCTTAAAATAATTTGTGTATTTTTTTCTCCCCAGCAAGCCTGCGCAACCCCTGATAATGGTAAATCTGGGGGCTGGCTGTATTATACAAGTGATCTTCAACTTGCAACAGTTCATTTAGTGATCGTTCAAAGTTACAGTGACACTGAATAAAATGACATGATCATTTTTCATGCTTATGATCATTGCAGCATCAGGTGATCAAAATCAAGGATGTTTTTTTTCCTTTTTGTTTAAAAACATTGAAAGTCAGTGGGCATCTTGTTACAGAGATGATGATATGCAGAGGCACCTTGTTTTCAATGGATGAGATAGAAGTGTAATATCACACTTGCAAAAGGCACTTTTCATTGGCCTGCCAGCCAAAAAGGGGGGGGGGAATAAGTTCAAGATTTTGTTCTTGCTGCAAAGCAAGGTTGTTGGCTCATCTCTGACAAATGTAAAGTATGCAATGACTTGGGAAGGAAATTTTGTAAAGAACTTCACTCTATTTTGTCCCAATATTTTTACAAAAAACCTTAATAGACCTCTATTTGCAGTCTCCATTTTCAGACCGACTCGTAAAATTTATGTGTGCCTCCTCTGGCTCCTTAACTCAGCGAAGTGTTTCAGATAAATTGAAAGTTGGCAAACCTTTGGGGTGGGGGTATATTTTGGCCAGTGTGCTCAGTGATGGATTTGGGTTCCATTGTCCAACTTTGCCAAGACAGAGAATGCTTCTTTTCAATATTGTGCTTTTAGGACCAAGTTTGCAAAGAGTGTTGGAAAACAAGACAGAACTTCTTGGATTTTGATAGCTGTGTGAAAGAGGTTACAGCTGATGTTGCTTCTATGACTGGGAATACCTGTTACATTTCCTGCTGAGGCACAAATGTTATAATGCTCCAGGAATCCCATTAGCTTTTGCATCTAGCCACCTAAGATTGGGAACATTATTATGGTCTGACTTATGCTATATGTCACTACATGAATGTGTGAATCCCGCCCTTCCACCAGGTTTTGTAATTTGCAAGAATTTCAAGCTCAATGTGTTTTAGTAGAGGGGTCCCAACCTCTGGTCCATGGCATGCCAGAAACTGGGCCATGCAAACAAGTGAAGCCCCATCTGCAGGAAAAGAAATCACACCCGCTCTGGCCCACAGAAAAACCTCTCTCCATGAAACTGGTCCCTGGTGCCCAAAAGAGAATAGTCAGGGCTTGCAAAAAACTTTTTTTTTTCATATTCTCATATTTCAAGCGATGCAGATTGACATTGTATATACACAGAATGCAGCAACAATGTTCAAGGTTACAATTGAGAGCAGAAGCATTACAACAATAGTTGTAAAATAATATAGAACTTCTGTAACATTGGACTAAATTATTTATGAAGCTTATGGAATATGCTATTTGGGGATATAAATGAAGCCTATATATTGAAAACAAAAATCTATTTCCTGGAGTAGGAAAAGATTGTATTGTAAGAAGTGCATGGCTTAGGAAAGTATTTTAGTTCACAAAAGACCAGAGCTTTAGCTTCAATAAGATTAAAAAGTAATACGAGAGCTCCTTTTTCTTCACTATTTTTCCTGTAGCAGGAAAATATTATATTACATTAGGACGATGTCTTGGCAAAGTATTTTGTGTTTCTTTAGAAAATTTCAGAGCTTTAGCTACACTGAAAGGTTAAAAGTAACAGGACAACCTCTCCTTTTTGATATTAATTTTCTAGAGAAGTAGTACTCTTCCTGATACTGTCAGCATCTTTCTTTGATCAATTTAACTGATCAAATCACTTGAAATTACTTCACCTTGAAATCTAAACTATAACTTAATTTTAACCCGATTAGCATGAAGCTGTAGTCAAATGGATTGAAGAAGAGAAACTAGCTTTTTATGTTTTCTGATTTGTAAAAAATGTTACGTATTTGTATGTATGATTTTGTCTCAATCTGAATCCCTGTGGTGTTGCCTGGATTAGTCCCTGTAGTTTCTTTGGCACAGTTTTTAGAAATGTTTGCCACCACCTTCTTCCTAAGCTTCAGAAAGAGTGGTTAACCAGCTATATTTTATGCTTAAGGCAGAACTAGAATTCATAGTTTCCTGATTTCTAGCTTGGTGCTTAAGAACTACACCATTGGGTCTCAGAAATAGATTATTAGTCAGCTGGATAGCAGAAATTATGAATGCTTCTTGGAGACTGAAACCTTCACCGGAGCACAATCTGAAAAGCACTGTCGATGCATTGTTCTCTCTCTCTTTTAAAAAAAAATTAATTTCATTCTGGTTATGAAATTCTTCCTCCCTTGACAATAAAGATATAATAAGCATCTGAAACTTAAGTTTAAAAGTCCTGTAGCATTCCTGATTGATGGAAGAACAGATCTCAAAGCCAAAGGACTTAATTTGCTGAAGATGTTTTAACTAGCTTCGTGCTTCTGGCTATGGTTGTTAAAATATATAGCTTTCCATTACACAGGCTGTTAGCGTGTTTTATGATCCTTTTAGTTCCACTCTCTTTACTATTACATTTCTCTCATCATACCTGTGCAACTGTCATACCTGAATTACATAAATATGATTTATCATCTCACATCCCCCAATGTTGTTTTGCCAACAACAACCCCCCCCCCCAAATCAGGCAGAAGAGTCAAGCAGCTTTCGCAACTGCACTTCATATTTTTCATTACAGGCTAAATGCTTATGTTTCTATATGGATTTATAAGAGGCATTGCTAGACAGTGGTGTAAACAAAGTTTAAATTGAGATTTTTAAAAAGTAGGGGGCACTATTTCAAAATTTATGCACATTACTTAGACTGCTTGTTAATTTTGTAAGGAAAGGAAGGAATACTCATTTATAAGAGAAGTCTGGAAATATTGTAGCCCTAATTAATTCATTTATTTCTTCTGATATAATAATTGCACAGAATAACTTCCCTTTGCACTCTAATCAGAACTTGTATGAGGATGCCAACATCTGATGCAGTAGAAGATCTGAAAAGATGGCTTACTCATTCTCATATAAGACCTAAAAAAATGCAGAGATTAAATTGGCAAAATCTTAAAAAATTAAAGAAGTTCTGAGATTTCTAATGATGATGAAGATGATATTAATGATTTATGCAGCCCTACTTTGAAAATGTTGCCAAATCAGAAGCTTACTTATTCCAAGAATAAGCACAAAAGAGCTGGATTTGAAGATAGACAAAAAATTTATTCATCTCTCTATTATTGTAAGTTTATATGAAACATTGAGCATGTGAAAATTTTATTAAGACACTAGGCAACTGTGACCCGCTGGGCCATTCTTTCAGAGATACTTGCTTACCTAAACGGAGAAGCAGAATGACCGCAGGCAGACAAAAGAATCAATGAGAGCAGTTCCAACTTCCTGCAAGCTTTCCTGTTGACAAGGCTTGTGGGAAGCTGGCAGAGAGCTTGGATAGCACTCCTTCTCCTCAGCTGGCCTGCAAATTTGCCTTCCACTTTTCTGAGGGGAGGGGGGACAAAAGGAGCTGTGGACCGTGAGGAAAACTGCACCTCACCGCCCCCCCCATGTCTCTGTTTCCCTTGATTCGCTTGGTTAATGTTAATTAGCAATTACTTCACCCACTGTTTTAATCAGCTAACCTAACTAGCTAATTGACTTGACTTGATGCTATCAGTAATGGTAGGTGGGAAAGATCTTGGAGAATGGGCCAGGATGATCAGATAACACAGAATTATCCCCCCAGCTGGACTGCAGGCAGGACAAGAGTCTCTGAAGAGACCTTCCTTTGTTTCTTGAGTTGTAAAGGAGATGGTGGGAGATATGTGCTTTGAGGCTTGACAGATTCTGTTTATGTAGCTTTACAATAGGATAGAAAATAGACCATCTGGCTATGTTTCCTGTCTGATCTACCTAGGAAGACTGTTCTGTCTTTTAATTGCTGACTGAATATAAAGACAGCAGACAAACTCTACAAAGGCTTCCATACAAAGGTTCTTGATTGGGTCACAAGGCTTCCTCGAAGTATAATTCACGGTTATGTCGAGATTCATCTAATGTCCAATTCTTTGCACAGCTGACTTCATAGTGTGAAATTATAGTGATCTTCATCCCATAATAGTGAAGCAAAGGGTGAGACACAACACGGTGCTGGGGTCCAAGCAAGAGTAAAGGAAACTCCCCCAACCCAACCAAGGGTCAGTTCAGTGACCAATCAGGATTACAGATGTGACATTATGACATGAACTGCATTTACCATGATGCATTAACTACATTTACCATGAGGCATTCCCTTAAGGGGACAGCTCTCAATTCCTAACTAACTATCCCATTTCCCAATTAACTATATACTGTCTGGACAGCACAAAGACTGACATACTTTGACTTATAAAAATGAACATGAAATGCCAAATTAAGCTTATATGCTGCTTTTAGGAGGCACAGTAAGATAGCTGCAGCTCTGGACAAGTGGTTAAAGAAGGTAACAAAGCAGAGAGCTTCATTATTTTGTCTGGCATTTTCCCTGTACCATTTAGACATGCTTCCAGAGGCATCAGGAGCAAGCCACAGTTTCTGTGTTGTGATGTTACTTACAACACAAGTTCTACCTCTTAGGTGCTTAACATGCACCTTTGTGTCATGAGTACAAAAGGGGCAAGAGTTTGCGTTGCAGAATCAACCTCTCTGTTACATACTTCCCACCCCGTCCATGTTAGCCTAGTGGATTGCAGCGTTAAGGGTTGAAGGCATGGATAAGCAGGGCTTGATTTAAACTTGTCCTTTGTTTCCATTCCAGCATCCTCCATTCTGAAGAGTGAGAAAAGGAAGAGGACAAAAAATGTTCATTTTAATTGTGTTACAGTATACTACTTCACCAGGAGGCAAGGTTTTACAAGCGTTCCCAGCCAAGGAGGCAGCACTTTGGGCATGTCCACTCGTCACAACAGTGTACGCCAATATACTCTTGGGGAGTTTGCCATGGAGCAAGAACGGCTTCATCGAGAGATGTTAAGAGACCATCTCAGGGAGGAAAAGCTGAACTCCTTAAAACTCAAGGTAAAAAAGGGGAGGAGGGGGATCCTTTTTCCCAGCCTCCAACATATGGACCCAAAACATTAACAGTGGGCTTGGTGCTTAATATCCTTGGCAAGGTTGCAGTTTCACTTCTAAAATGGCTGCAGTTCAATCGCTTCCAACAAGCTGGCATTGGCCCTGTCTCTCGTATTAACTCATCAGATTTTTAATAGGCTTCCACCTGGGCTCTTTAAGATGATCGTTTTCTTCCTGCTATGCAGATATGATGACAATTTGTTCCACACCATCAAAGTTCCAGCTTTGATCGGGATGCAAATATAGTTAAGCCAGCTGCTAGGTGTGGATTGTTCTGCACAAAAGAGATTTTGAACTGATATTCAGTCAGTTTTCACCACCACCCCCTTCCTCTTTGAATCATATGATGGGCTGCTGGGAAAATTGCAACAGCCAACTGTGCTTACTCTGTGTGATATCCAGTTGCACAAAACACTGAAATCCACATCTTTCAATTTATACAGGAGCTTATTTTGATTCTTTAGAAAGTGAGTCTCTGTAGTGGACACATCTGCCAGGAATAGATCTGATATTGTTTACCTGGATATGTATTGCTGTATGCAAGCTACTTGATACATTCCTCCCTCCCCCTTTTTAAAAAAGGATATCCTATGCAAATAGCAACTAGGGCTGCATAAAATATTTGAAATGGGTGTTTTGTAAAGTTCATTAACACAAACAATCGCTGGAACCCTGACACAAAACTTTTCTCTTTAAAGTATGAGAGTAGTGTTTCTTTTACAATGCCAATACAGCTGCTTCCAAACTGCCCTTAGTAAGGTATGAACAAAACTAATTTCTCTTGGACTATCAACAAAGGGAAACAGCTGGGCAAAGGGACATATTTCAAAGCGGCTATGCAAGCTTTCCAAAAAACAGCCAACTGCAAAAAGATGTGCTTTGCTTATGCTAAGGCAGGGCTGTCAAACTCCCGGCCCATGGCCGGATACATCATGTGCTGGCCATGCCCAGTTTAGCGAAGGAGGGGAAAGTCCCAATACGTCACATGATGCCACCATGACTACATGAGTTTGACACCCCTGTGCTCAGGGGTTTTGCAGAGCATCTGTCTGAACATTTTTTGTAATCCTAGAGGATATTCCAGTGGCGCCTGCAAAGGATGGTCAAAATCAGCAAGGTAGCAGATGGAGCTCCACAATGTAAGCCCCAGACCATTTGAACATACATATACCTTCAAAAGGTGCAGGAGAAAACATAGTGGCATTCCCCAGAGTAAGGTTGATGGGAAACAGTAGTATGAAGAGCACCATAAAAATAAAGGTGATTACGTGATTATCCTAAACCAGTGCTTCTCAAACTTGGCAACTTTAAGATAAGTAGACTTCAATCCCCAGAATCCCCAGCCAGAATACTGGTCTGAGTTGAATTCCACATACTTTGAAAGTTGCCATATATGAGAAATTTTGTCCTAAACCCTTGATTCAAAAGACCACTGGGAGAAAAGTACATGCTTTAAAAACAGAGTACTCCTTCAATCCAATTGGGATTTTCTATGCATGCACACAGCATTTTATACACTCTATGCATATGTAACATAGGAACAGGATGTTACATATATGTGTTGCATGTATGTACAATTTGGCAAATAGTATTTTGCACAAGTACAGGAGCATACAGTTGACACAGAGATGTTATTCATTGCATCTGGGATTTGCTAAACAGAATTGTTACACTGAAGATTTATTTTGGTGATCCAAGCTTGGTCTACGGTATAAGCTGTTTATAAATGCTTCAAAGCATCTTCAGCTGTTTCATTTAACAGTAAGAGCCATGAAAACAAAGCAGAGAGATTTAAAGATGGTGTGGTCCTCATAAATCAAATCCACACTCTTGCATGCCAAAAGCTTATGCTACATAAATGGTTTCCTTTGAACATTCTGTTCAGTGGAGCTGTGACGCATCTTTTAATGTTACTACAGATGACTAATAATGGCACGGTGGAATCCGAGGAAGCGAACACTTTAACGCTGGAGGACATTTCTGATGATGATATAGATCTGGACAACACTGAAGTAGACGAATACTTCTTTCTACAACCTCTGCCAACAAAGAAACGAAGGGCACTCCTGCGAGCCTCCGGAGTCAAGAAGATTGATGTGGAAGAAAAACACGAGCTGCGAGCCATCCGTCTTTCAAGAGAGGACTGTGGTTGTGATTGTCGAATCTTCTGTGATCCGGAAACGTGTACTTGCTGCCTTGCGGGCATAAAATGCCAGGTGAGAGGCTTCACTTAGGGGATTCTTCACCAAAGGGCAGCTCCAAGTGTCTTATTTTCAAAAAAAAGGAAGGCTATCCTGCCCATTCACACTCACTGAGGTGTTCTAAAAAGAGGCACTGCTCTATTATCCCAGCTACAGGAAGTTCCAACTAGAGTTGAAACCTAAGGAGACCGGTGAGTCATTTGTCCCTCCAGGTATTGCTGAAACAGATCCCAACAGTTGAAAGCATATCCACCATTGAGGGATCCAAAGAGTAATTCAGCATAATCTGGAGAAACATGGACTCTGTGTGCAGCTATACATGGGAAAATACAATAAAGAAGATATAGCATAGCCATAAAACAGATAACCCATGGTTTTGGATTAGCCTCCCTAAGAGCTGTTTTCTTCAACTCGGTGGCCTTCTGATATATTGGGTCTAAAGCTCTCAGAATTCCCATAAGCATAGTATTGTTCCACCACAACTTAAGGCAGCAGGTTGGAAAAGGTTAAACTTAAAGCAGGGGTGTCAAACTCAATTTCATTGAGGGCTGTATCAGGGTTGTGTTTGACCTCGAGGGGTGGGGGGGGAATGTGGCCAGCTCGACATTACTCATGTCCTGACGGGCTCCTGCAGCCTTTGACCAGCAAAAATTGAGCTCGTGGAGGGGGGGCACACGTAAAGAACTGGACTGTGGTGCCTCTGACAGTGAAAACAGAGCTGGGGGGGGTTGCACGTGAGCCCCCCTGACCTCCATTTTCATTGGCAGAGGGCTGCAGGAGGCTGTTGCAACTAAAAATGGAGCTCAGGGGGCCATGCACAACCCCCCGACCTCTGTTTTCATTGGCAGAGGCACCACAGGCCGGTCCTTCACTTTCCAGGGTGGTCCCACAGACTGGATCTAAGCACCCCGTGGGCCAGATGTGGCCCCCAGACCTTGAGTTTGACACCCCTGACTTAAAGGTTTAGAGCCCCTTTTCTGTTAGCGTTACGGTTAGGGTTCTCCTGAGATACATTTCAGCAATGCAGCTTCCTGGATTACCAGCATGGCTAGGAAGTGCTGTGATCATATGGGCAATCCAGGAAGTGCTGATGGAATATAAGCTTTCTGGAGAAGAGTTCCATTCTGTTTCCAGGTTGTAAAAAAGAGACTTTGTCCATCTTATAAACATTCATAATGGAAATAAAACCAGCTTCTTCCCTGCCTTTGCATGAGGGCTAAAAAAGAGAACTACTCATAATGAGATTTCATATGAGGCTGTTATTTATACTGCTTCTAGATCTATTTGGAATGAAATATCCAAATTCACCCACACTAATCAATTGTGAGAAAAGTAGAGATTGATCAGCAAGTGAGATTCTCACTTCCTTAACTTCTGGAGAATAACTTCATCCTACCTATGAATGTATAATTTGTGTACAGTTAACTGAAAAGACCTACCAGCTTGAATATCTGAAAAAAGAACCTACTTCTGCAATTTAGCAGTCACCTGGATTAATCCTAAATGTTGGCATAACCATTAGAACTCATTAGACCAGCAGAATAAGGAGGGGACGGTGATGCTAGAGCAGAACAAAGGGACAGGGGATCTCATGGCCTATTTGTCATTCCTTAACCAGGTCACGCTGTCATTTGTCTCACAGCCACTTTGTCTTCAGGAACTGGATTCACTGTCTGCAGGGAGCCATAATGTGGTTTGTGTGTTTTTGGCTCGGTGTGATCTGTGCAAGCCATTCTCATTTATAAATCAAAATTTCTAATGAAGTATGAAATATAGCTCCATTTAAGAAAACAAACAAACCAGCGCTTAGTGCACTTTGCAAAGCCAGACAGGTCTCTCTTTCCAACATCTCTTATCTGGATTTTTTTTTCCCTGCCAGAAACCGATGTTGTAAAAGCAGGTAATTAATTTATCTCATATATCAATCCTCCACAAGGCCTCCGGGGCAATTTTCTTTGATGAAGTTTCTTGTTTGGGTAGGAGTTTCTAGCTTGTCAGCATTGATAGTGCTAACCAAATAGCTAATCCATCTTCTTTTTTTTTTCTTTCCTTCCTAAGGTGGACCGTATGTCTTTCCCGTGTGGTTGCACTAAAGAAGGATGCAGCAATACAGCCGGCAGAATTGAATTTAATCCCATCCGGGTTCGGACTCACTTTTTGCATACTATAATGAAACTTGAATTGGAGAAAAACAGAGAGCAGCAAGTTCCTGCACTGAACGGCTGCCACGCTGAGCTCAATGCTCACAGCAGTGCAATGGGCCCCACCTCCCACCCCCTGGAATTTTCAGTCCTAGAGAACTTTGAATTAGAGACTGAACCCAGGGCTGCGGTGATGCATTTGCAGTCGGCAGATGACTTGGATTGTGCTGGAGAGGAAGAGGAGGAAGAGGAAGAGGAGGAAGAGGAGGAAGACGCAAGTAGTTTTTGTAGTGGAGTTACAGATTCCAGCACACAGAGTTTAGCACCTAGTGAAACAGATGAAGATGAGGAGGAAGAGGAGGAGGAGGAAGATGAGGAGGAGGAAGACGAGGAAGAGGAAGAAGAAGAAAAACTAGATGAATGTCTGGAAGGCTTGGGTGTTCATGCTGATGCAGGCCAAGCTCTCCCTTCTGTCCTTTGCTATTCAGACAGCACTGTCATGCATGAAAACCAGCCAAAGGCACTTTCCTACTACCCAAGTTCCACATCCTTGTATTACCAAATAGAGAATCACAGCCCTGGCACTCCTAACCAGATTCGGGAAACTTACTCTGAAAGAGAGACTGTTAAGAACGGGAATCTTTCTCTGGTGCCTTATAACCCAACTTCGGAACAGTTTGTGGACTACGCGCGGCCCTCAGAGGAAAATTATGGCAGCTCCCTGTATCCCACTTCAAACCCGTCTGTCATCGTTTGCTGCTCTTCGTCAGAAAGCGATAACGTTGTTCCATGTAGCAGTTTATATGCTGAACATCGGCCAAGGCATTCCCAAGTGGATTTTCCTTCATACTTGAAAAGCCCTTCGCAAGATGGATTTGTATCTACTTTGAATGGTGGCACTCACCTCCCGGAGCGTCCCACCGAGAATTCACTCGGCCTTTCAGAAAAGAGCAGACTACACGAAGAGTGTATCAAATCTCCCGTCATGGAAACAGTACCTGTTTAAATTTATTTTAGGGACTGAATCGCTCTAGATTTCAAAATGCATTCTATTTTAATTGGATTTTCCTGGAAGCATTCTTATTATTATTTTTTCTCTCAGCAGTGGAGGTAAGGGGGAAGACTGTGGTTAATGTTTTGATTTTCTTTTTCATTGTCGTTTATTAGTAAAGCTCTCTTGGCTGTGGCCATTGCACAAAAACAGTTTGTGTAAAAAAGTAAACTTTTATAAAAAAAAAAAAATAGAATGGTCCTTTGATAGAAAATACCCAGATTTTAAAATAATCCACACAGATATATATATATTTCCCACATCATTGTAGTTGTGCTTTTAAAGTTGTAGCAACGTTTCGGCAGAATCTCATCTGCCATCATCAGGCTTCTGTATTGTGTTCATCTGTTCACAGACGAACACTATACAGAAGCCTGATGATGGCAGATGAGATTCTGCCGTTACATTGCTACAACTTTAAAAGCACAACTACAATGACGTGGGAAAATACCCAAACAAAGCTGAATACCATACATGTAAGTACCCGCGAAAACTTAAGAAAATATGTATGTATGTATGTATGTATCTATGTATGGCATTCAGCTTAGTTCGGGTATTTTCCCACGTCGTAATAGTTGTGCTTTTAAAGTTGTAGCAACGTTTCAGCAGAATCTCATCTGCCATCATCAGGCTTCTGTATTGAGTTCGTCTGACGAACTCAATACAGAAGCCTGATGATGGCAGATGAGATTCTGCTGAAACGTTGCTACAACTTTAAAAGCACAACTACTATGACGTGGGAAAATAACCGAACTAAGCTGAATGCCATACATGTAAGTACCCGTGAAAACTTAAGAAAAAAAAATAATATATATACACACATACATATATACATATACATATATATATATATATATATATATATATATATATATATATATATATACACACACACACACACACACACACACACACACATATATATATATATATATATATATATATATATATATATATATATATATATATATATATATATATGTTTTCTTAAGTTTTCACGGGTACTTACATGTATGGCATTCAGCTTTGTGGAAAATACCTGAACAAAGACGTGGGAAAATACCCGAACAAAGCTGAATGCATATATATATATATATATATATATATATATATATATATATATATACACACACACACACATACATACATACATACATACATATATATATCTCCACATCCACATGCATATAGTACAAAAATGGCCCACGTGTTGATTTATGCTGGGCTCTCTAACTTACAACTTCTTCTTTTATTGTCGGGCTTGTGCAAGATAATAAAAACTTTACTTTGGATTCTTTATATTTAGGGTATTAAAATATCGCTCCTATTTGAGGGTGATGACTTTTTAAATATAAATGTGACTGCAAACAAAAAAACCTGAATTATTCAGTAATGTATTTGTTTATTTATTGTAGCTTAGTACTCATAACTTGATAAAAATGAACCTCTTGCTCTTTGGAGCAGAACAGCACAATGAGATTTCATTAGGCAAATTGCCTTTGTGAGGGTAGTACATTCGATCACGAGCCCTGTTCTCTGATCTGCACTAGGGACTATTTGTATTTGTAATTTAGGAATGTAGAGAGAACATACCACTTAGTCATTTTGGTGACACTGATGTGGTTTTTGTGTTGCGATTGCTGCCCTGTCCCCATCTCAAGGAGAGGACAATATATAAGATGTTTCTAAATTGCAGCTAGTGGCGGCTACATTTCTAAAAATGTGAAACGTAGGACAATCCTTAGATTTTCAGGGGTCGAGAGAAGCAGCGTTAGCATTATAAGGAAATTGGGTTGTGTTTTGTTATTCAATTGTCTTTCTCTATTCTTTTCAATCCATAAACTGTTCTGGATAAATGCAGAATATTAAATAGGAACAATATCCAGCCAGACTTCTTCAGATCTTGCCGTCATTTCCCCCCACTGGCCATTTTTTCTTCAACCAACATACTTTTCCTTAATGGCAACCCCTCACATTGGTGAGGAACTTTGCTTGTCAGAAAATGGCGGCTCTACAGCAGGCATGTCAAACTCGCAATGACACTTCATCATGTGATGTATCGCAACTTTCCCCCCCTTCGCTAAACCGGGGGTGGGCGTGACCAGCATGTGACATATCCAGGCCACGGGCTGCGAGTTTGACACCCCTGTGCTATAGGATGGCTTGGGCCCTCTATTAAATAAGAGCAGTGCTGAAGTCTTTCCATGGTTTTATCTTCATGTAAAGCCAGAACGTTATATTTTTATATATTAAAATTATCATCCCGATGTATAAAGTGCTCGAGTGATCTTCACAGTCACTTAAGAACTAATCCAGAGTGAATGACTGAACCAAGGTTATCTCTGTCTCGGAACTCTGTGACCAATAAGGGATTCAATATGGGTTCTTCTTGGGGTGTGTCTTCTCATCTCCTTCAAGCTCTAGATCTCTGGCATTCCGTCTCTCCGCTAGCCCTGTAACCATTTCCCCTGCATACAATAATAGTGTGTGCAGAGTCACATGGGAACATGGAAGCACAGTCCTAATGGAAACGATCCAGAGATATCAAAAGGGAATTCCTTCAGTGGAATGTCACATTCCACTGCATTTGGTGGCACTTCCTTGCAATTAACTTTTAATGAGCTGTGTGCTTTGTGCTCTCATCCCAGGGCAGCTTTTGTGTAAGTATTTCTTTTTGTTGTTCTTAATCTAACACAGTTTGGTGTAGCAGCTGTGAGTAATCTTAAAAAACTGTTGTTTCTTAAAGGTTGCATCTATTCCTTTTTTTAAAAAAAAATATCCATGGATAAACCATGCAAGAATTTTCAGCAATTCTCAGAAAGAATTTTACTCTGCATTTCTTTAGCCAAATAAATTAATTAGGAAAAGAATGGCATTACACGGGTGTGTGGAGAAATTCTGTGAGTTCTGAAAAAGAGAGGAGACACCCAGAATCGGTAGGGATGGAGTTTCTCATTTGAGTGTGATTTGATTTGCAATAATCTCCAAATAGGAAAGGGTTTAGGGTGAACTGGAATCAGTAGGCATATTTCAGCCATTATTCTCTCTTGTTTTTAAAAAAGACTTGAGATTTGAGTGTGCATTCCTTCAGAGCTTTTCTATCATTAGTGTATGCAATTCACAAGTGTTTCTTCATTGTAGGGAATTAAGGAACATTGTCGGCATGGGGACTCTGTGGAGCTATTACAGTTCATTAAGCTTTACAGATTAACAGAGTTGGAAGGGACCTTGTAGGTCATCTAGTCTAACCCCCTACCCAAGCAGGAAACCCTACACCATTTCTGACAAATGGCAGTCCAGTCTCTTCTTGAAAGCTTCCAGTGATGAAACTCCCACAACTTCTGAAGGCAAACTGGATTTAGGGAGAGTCTTTCTATTTTGTTTTGTTGTTGCTATATAGTCCAGTTTATTGTCCACAATTCCATTAAAGTCTCCCATCATCATTATATTAACATAGTCCAGTCCAGTTATTTTCATGTGTAAATTTTTATAAAATTCTTCTTGTTTATCATTCGGAGCATAAATTGCAATCAAAAGTACTTTTATATTGTTGTCCATTATTTCCACCATTAATACTCTTCCATCTTCATCAGTATGAATCAATTTTGCTGGAATGGCCTCTTTAATGTATAGAACCACCCCTCTTTTCTTACATTGAGTCAAAGAAGTAAATATTTTCCCTAATTTTGGCTGTACTAACAATTGTTCATGTTGTTTTTTAATATGCACTTCTTGTAGGCAGATTATATCAAATTTTAATTTCTCTAATTTATGAAAGGTTTTCCTTCTTTTAACAGCTGAATTGAGTCCATTTATATTCATTGCAATCAATTTTTTTTCTTCCATGATTATGCTTTATATTTAGGTCTAACAGCTCTCGTGGATCTTACTTCACGCTGTTCTTTACTATCCACCTGTCCACCTACTGCGCCTTCTTTTTCAGTCTCCAGTTGTTCCTCTTGAAACTCAATTAATGAGACCTCTTTCTCTGCCTCTTCTTCTCTCCTTCCAAAAATTTCTGCGTGGAAAAGTTCTGCTTTCTCAGTTCAGTCAATTCTATGTCTCTGTTCTTGCCACGTAAACATTAATCCTTCTGGAATCAGCCATCTATAATTCACTTCCTTTTTCAATAACATTTTGGTCAGGAATCGATATTCTCCTCTCTCTCACTCTTCTGGGTATTTGTTTTAAAACCACAATCTCTTTGCCTTTTTTATTTCAACATCTTCTCTCTTACAACTTGTAATATTTGTGTTTTAATGGATTTTTTGGTAAATCTGACATGGACTTCCCTTGGTAGGTTATTTCTCATCGCCTATCTTGTATAAACTCGGTATACCTCATCTACTCCATCCATCATCTTTTCTTCTGTAATTTCCAAAGCATCCGCCAACAATTCTATCATTATCACAGCCAAATTTTGTCCTTTTTCTTCTATATTTTGAAATCTGAGATAGAATTCTGACCTCTCCATCTCCCACCTCAACATCCCACTTTTATCTTGTTCAACCACTGTTAATCTACTGTCAATATTTCCAATCTTCTCCTCTCTTTGTTTACCTTCTTCCTCGATTTTTTGGAATCTCTCATCATACTTCACCATCATTTGTTGAATATTTTCTACTTTTTCATCAGTCTTCTCTGTTCTTTGTTCAATAGTATCTGTTTTTATCTTGAGATCTTGGATTCCTTGCATAATCATTTGTAAAGTCACTTTTTCTTGTTCTTTGTCTTGCTTCAACATTGTCTGAATTAAACGTTGTCCTCCAGCTGGTGGCGAGCAGAGGTAGACGTAGAAACGCCAGAAGATATGGGTTTCCTGCTCATTTTAGATGCTTCAAGATCTTCAAATTCTTTTTAACTTTTAATCCAACTGGTAGAATTGCCAATTATAATCCAAAATGGAAAAATCCAATAGTAAAAAGCCTTCTCTTCACTAGACTAGCCATGCCCAGTTTTTGCAACCGTTCATCATGTTTTAGCCTGCAGTCCCCTAATCATCCTGGTTGTTCTTCTCCGCACTCTTTCTAGAGTCTCAACATCTTTTTTATACTGTGGTGACCAAAACTGGATGTAGTATTCTAGGTGCGGTCTTATTAAGGCTTTATAGAGTGGCATTAGTACCTCACTTGATCTTGATTGTATTCCTCTGTTAATGCAATTTAGGACTGCATTGGCTTTTTTGGCTGCTGCTGCACGCTGTTGGCTCACATTTAATTGGTTGTTCACTAAGACTCCAAAATCCCTCTCACAGTTACTGCTATTGAGCCTGGTTTCACCCAGTCTATATATGTACTTTTGTTTTTTCTTGCCTAGGTGTAAGACTTTATTTTTCTCTACATTGAATTTCATTTTGTTAGATATTCTCTGAACTGGTTGTCCTAAATAGATCCAAATGATAAATATCCACTTGTGACTCTTTTCTAGATTTCAACAACAATATTTATGAATGTCTACCTTCAAGTTATTCACGTACCAGTTATTCTGGAACATGTCCATTCTTTAAAGTGGCAATGTATGAAGTTTTAAATGTAGGCTTGTCCTCTGAAAATGGTGGTTTCAAGTACAGCACTCCATCACTTCTTTGGATAATTTTGTTCAAAAAAATTACTGTGGAGGAAGCGCCTTTGCATGCTTAGCTCAAGAAGATTCCAACCATATCAAAATACATTTTTATCTCACTGCAGTCTTCAGTCAGACTTTCCCATTGATCTCGGCAGAAGCCTCCACAGCTTTATTTCTAGAAGTTTCCCACTTGTAGGAATGTTCCTGGCAGCAGCAGCCACCGTTGCCAAGCATGCTAGCTGACCCTTTATTTTCCTTGTAGCAAGCGTGCTACATCCAAATTACTTTGAATTGGGAGGGGGTGTTAATCCTTGGTGGTTCTTAACTCTTCTATTTCCTCACTTACTACAAAAACGAGGCTTTATTCCATATTCTTGGCATGTGCTCACTGAAGGTGATCTTTGGGCTTGAATGTTGATTCCTATCTTCTTTATTGATCATATCCTTTCTCATTTTTAAACATTCCAGCCACCTGGTCAGCACTGGCTGCATAGCAACAAACAGATGACACTTGGATGTCCAAAAGGACAAGTTTTGCTGACTTCTTATTCATAAATCCTTTCTTATTTGATTCTTACTTTTGTATTCTTCCTCTTTGGCCATATAGAACAAGGAAGGTGAAATAAGCTACCAGTACTAGTTTGGCACATTGTGCTTTAATTTTTGCAGTGGCTCTCTCTCTAGGTTGCCTCGATACTGACAATAATTCGGAAGAATTTGCATAAGATACTTGATGCTCATCGTAGGCTAGCTAGAACATATCATTGCTGCTGGAAACACTCTTTGAATTCAGCTAATTCCATGTCATTGTAAATTACTTCATGGAATAAGGCTTGCAAGTCAGAAGGATGGCAATTGAAAGCCCTGTCCTAATGAGTTAAATCTCACCTAGATACCATGATGGGACCCAAACCGGATGATTGTGATTCAAAAATAAAGGGTACTAGAATGTAATATTTTCTAATCAATTCTCCCAATTCAGGCCTACTGCCACTACCACCACCAAAAGCTGGTAATATTCCAGCAAAAAGCATGCTTTTGTCACACACTTAATGCTGGATCTCTGCAAGACTGTTTGGAAACGCTGAAAGACCATACTTTTCAGGCCTTTTCCCACCACACTAGTGATATAGTAGCTTCATGTTTGTTGTGTTGTGTTTGGTTTTGCATCAGATGGATCTCCAGGGTAAGATCCCTACAAAATTGTGCCAGAATCCTATCAGATATGCTTCCACATTGTCAGGGCAAGGCCCATCGGAGTGGACCCAAGTTTTAATAGTGACTCTCTCCTCTTTATGTTTTAAGTCTGCAAAATCAGTGATTTGCTTATGGCCACTCGGTAGGTATGACCCCCATTCTAAGAAGCCTCACTGTAGTGGAAAACCAGGAAGGATACTGTCTTGTTGCAGCATCCAATCTGGACCAGTCATCGAGACCAGAGGTTTTGTCTTGAGCTTTCAGTCTCGTCCTGGAGGCCACCTTCAAGAAACTTCAGTCTATTCTATTATTCTATTCAGACTGTTAGAACAAGCCTAACAGTTCAGAAGATAAAACCTCTGGTCCCAGCGACTGGCCCTGATTGGATCCTGCCACATTATCCTGGGACATGTATATTCGCCTTCATTCGATAATGTCTTGTCATGTCGATTCAACAGGACGAAAGTCAAGGTTGGGTCAGTTCAGAGCTCTCATGCCCCATATCATCTGCCAATTGTTTATATTTGTTTAAATGAGAAAGTGCGTAGATTTGTCAGTCATTGGGGTACAAGAGAGTGGCTTGGATAAATGATTAGTTTGGGACAAACTTTGCTTATCCCCCCAAGCATAAGATTTACAAAACATTAGAGGTTGGTTACAGTAGTTATAAATACTATTTTTGTGGCTTTGTTTTTAGTACCTAGGCGTATAATACAAATGACTTTACTACCACAATAAATGATCAATATTTTCTAAACTCTGATCCAGTAGGACTCAGTAGGACCCTTCCACAGCAGGCCCATTTACAAATGGGTGAAGTGTAAGTGTGAAAACTGGAGATGGATTTGATTTTCCTCACATTCATCCATCTGCCAGCAGGCCTCAAAATGAAAAGGAACTGTATACAAATTGTTCTTTGTGGCTGAGACCGACTCAGTTCATCTGGACTGACACAAGCAAGCTCTGCATGTTTGGAAACTCCCTCTGTTTTTAGTATGGGGGATAAACACATTTTTGGCTGTATTTCATCACTGTGGCTTTATCCACTGTTAATTTCCGAAGGAAACTTTAGATGCTTGTTGTGATGTAAAGAATATAAATAATGTGGCTAGAAACTACAACCTTATTTGTAATCTGAACAGTACTAAGGCAAAGTCTGATGGTACATAAACTTTGCTAGTGGTTTCTCGCATGATTACTGCCAACATCCATATATCATGAAGCTAAACAATGTAGCTTCACAAAGTACATGCCCATTACCTGTATGAAGAATTAAACCAGTCAGGCAACCTAATACACACAAATACACTGTACCCCCAAATACTTTCCTTGGTAACTTTGAGGCTACTGAACTGTCTTTTATTTTCCTTACAATGAAATAATTAATAAATACATAAATACCCAGATTGTATAGTACAAAGTAAAGCACCGGGGCCTGACCTCATTTTTTTTTTTTAACAAAAATATCTTTGTGTTTAATGGATGTCCCAACTGGATGATGTAAGAGTTCTCTGGAAAAGTTTGCTTTTTGATAAATAGGTTTCATGTGTCTAGACAGGCCCACTCATGGCAGTTATTTTTATGAGTTGCTTGCTATATACTCTTAAACTTTCAGCCTAAAAAAGTTCCCATTTTTCAGATTGTATTGCATTGTGTGGGGAAAAAAATAAATGATCTACTCAATGTAGAGCACGGGTGTCAAACTCACACCATTAACCATGATCATGACATATCGTGTTTTTCCACTTCACGGAGCTGGGTTGGACACGTGATGCATCCGGTCTGCAGGTTGCCAGGTTGACACCTCTGGTCTAGAGAGTACTAGATTGAGGAAGATTGCCCTTGAGGTTATAATGTAATATAGAGCCAGTTTGGTCTAGTGGTTAAGGCCCCGGCTAGAAAGCGGGAGACTGTGAGTTCAAGTTCTGCCTTAGGCATGAAAGCCAAATGGGTGACTTTAACCTAGTCACTTTCTCCCAGCCCAACCTACCTCGAAGTGTTGTTGGGAAAACAAGAAGAAGGTGCATTGGATATGTTTACAAATTATTCGTAAAGATGAATATAGCAATAGCACTTAGACTTATGTACCATCCCATAGTGCTTTACAGCACTCTCTGAGTGGTTTACAGAAGCATATTTCCCCCAACAATGTGTGTCTTCATTTTACCGACTTTGAAAGGATGGAAGGCTGAGTCAACCTTGAGCTGATCAGGATTGAACTCCTGGAAGAGGGCAGAGTTAGCCTGCAGTACTGCAATCTAACCACTGCGCTACCAGGGTTAAAATATAAGTAAATATCAAGCAAAAAGGTGCAAGGTGTCAAATACAGATGTGTCCATGAGGGACTTTTGAGAAAAGCCTTTGTTTCTGCAGTCATCTTTGAGCAAATATTTACATTTTTCAAAGATATTTCTAAGCAGTCACAAAGTTACATTTCCATCTGTGGAAGAAAGTGGCAAAAGATTTTTCAATTTGTTGTCAAGTAAATTGCTGGAGGTACCCATGTAATTACCAAGAGTCAAGCAGGACAAGGGAGACTGTTTTTTGTTTTTATATATTCCTAAGGCTTTATATACACAAGGCTGGTATCAGATAGTAATTGATAAAATAAAATTGAATAAAATAAAATGTATGGAAATTTTTAATTACAATAGCAAAAACAAATAGAAATTAAATTCACAGAGAGATAGAATAAAAAGTGCAAAAAAAGAAAAAGAAGATAACAAAAAAGGAAATTAAAGAAATGACTGCCGATCTCATCACAAGCATAAACAATCTTCATCCCTATAAAATTACAAATTCTCTTCTTTCCATAATGCTTCCATATGCAAATCATAAATCATCATTTTTTTCAGTCTTAATGTCAGCAAAAAGTCTGTAAAAGGTTAGCAGAGCTTTATAAAAATGTCTCATTTTAACCTTGGTCAAACAAATCAACTTTATATTCCTTCCTTTTGCTTCTAACAATCTTGATTTTTAATTTATTCAGATGTTGACATGGGATTTGATTTCATTCTATTTTTCTCCATCCAAAAGATTTCTTGAACACTTTAACAAACATTTTGTAAATTCAATAAAAAATCATTATCAAGATTGTTCTCTTGCTTTCTTAACTTTATTTCTATTTTAATTTTCAAAACTTTAATATGGTTCTTTTGTATATCCAGTAAGAACTCCTTATCTGGATCACTTTCTTGACCACTTTCATCTTTTGTGTTTCTACTTTAGCTACCTTTTCTGTCTTATAATCCACATTTCTGAAATTATCTAATATTTTTGTTTCTGATATTTCTACATCAGAGAAAATTTGTTCCAATCCATCATTAATCCATTCATTAATATCTTTTGGACATAATATAGTCATAGAATCAGATATCATTACTGATATTGTAGCTGCTTATTTCTGACCCCATTGTTCAAAAGTCTCATGGAGGGTTAACCAAGGTCAGTGTTTTATGTCATTTTGTAAATCCCCTTGCTAACCAAAAACAAAAGGTTGCCCTTCCTTCTTTTTTGCTTTTCTGCCTGGGATATGTAGTCCCCTCATGTGTCCTATTTTTGTCATCATAAAATCATCTCAAAATTTCATATGACTTAGGATAGCTAAAACACTTTCTTCCCATGAAAGTCTGTTTATATAATTATTTCCAAAACTTTTAGTAAAAGTTTTAATATTCTAAATTCATCTGGATCCTTAACTCATTTATAACTTTCTTGGGTCAAAATCCTGTTTAGCTTTTTGCCATTTATATGTCTAGCTCTTCAAATTCTTAAGCTAAGTAGTTAATTTTTCTTTAGTTCAGGAATGAAGATAAACTCACCAGGTGGCTTTTCAAGGTGGTTGTTCTGAAGCTCTGATAAGCCTTATGGTAATAAGACCATTTCCAAAAGTTTAGTGAACCCAGTATCTTTTAAAAGGCTCCACGGTTGAGATTGATGGTTGTTCCCGTCATTTCCTGGCACTCAAACCCATAGAAGACAAATGTCCTGTGATCTCCTCATGAGGAACAGCCATCCAGAGCATATGTGGGTAATCTCCCCTCCTCTCCTTTTCTGGAGAAGTTCTATAGAACCAGTGTACTCATCAGTTTTTTTTGTCTTTTTCCACAGTTGCTTCTAGTCTCTCAGGGATGACTAGTTCACCATGCTTCTACGTAAGTTTCCTTGACAAGAATATATCTTCACGTACCTCCTGGAGATTATTTTGGCACTATATAGCTTTTAAAATTCTGTGTTAACCTTGCCAGAAGAATACAATTTCAGCCTCATTTCTTGTAAGCTGCTGTTATCATCAACTTGGATTTCAAATGGGGACATGCAGGTAGATCCTGCATGGCTCTAATGGAACACGTCCAGTTGAATTCTTCCAAGTTTCATCTCCTACAGTGAAAGCTATTTCCCTGGCTCTGAGCGGGCAAAGAAAACCATAGGATTGTAAAAGGTCAGCGGATTTAATTTAAGAGGTTAAAACTGAACATTCTATTTGTTTGGTTTTTTACAGTTCTTTCTGAAAAAAACAAATCTTTTTCCTCCCTACAAATCAAGCATTCTCTGCACGTAGGTTTAATCAAGTGTTTTCAGCTTTTTCTCTAAAGGCAAGTTCCTAGGCAACACAATTTTTGCTTGTTGAAAGCCACAAGTCACAGCAACATAAGAACTTCAATTTAAATCTTGTATTATTTCAGACTCTCTATTTCCCAGGACTGCCACATTAATTTACCTGTGCAGAGCAATTTCAGCTACATCTTAATTCAGTCGCTTAAATCACACATGCCTCTACAGCCACATATATGCTATGCAGCTTGAAAAAATGCAAGTGAAGCATTTTACATTCTTTGCAAAAAAAAAAAAAAATTAAAATAATTAATGGCTGTCATTTTTTTAAAAAAAAGTTTTGTTCAAGAGCCAGAATTCACTATTGTGAAGTCAACTTGCTCCTCCGTTACAATTTTTTTTTTTTTTTTTTTGGCATTGATGGCTCTTAAAAAAAAAATGACGGCATTCTTAGGAGAATGGACACTACTAACATATGTACCTAGGCACTTTGCAAGAATGACAGTTGATGCTGAATCACTCTACAAGTAGTGCTTGACCAGTGACCCACAATTGAGCCTAAAATTTCTGTTGCCGAGACAATTAAAGTGAGCTTTGTGACTTTTCTTGCCACAGTTAAGTGAATCAGTGCAATTGTTAAGGTAGTAACACAGTTGTTAAGTGACTCTGGCTTTCTCCCCCTTGACTTTGCTTATCAAAGGTTGCAAGGATCACATGATCCTGGGAAACAGCAACCATCGTAAATATGAACCAACTGCCAAGCACCCGAATTCTAATCATGTGACACAAGATGCTGCAACGGTTTTATGTGTGGAAAAATGGTCATAAATAACTTGTTACAGTGCCATTGTAACGTCAAACAATCACTAAATGAATGGTTGTAAGTCAGGGATTAGCCTTCTGTACATTGGTAAGGAAAATGTTCATCTAATTTATTTTGACAATAAAAATAACTCGGGTCTATTATTGGCAATCTATGAGGTGGATTATTTGCTTTAGGTTCTTTTTAATTCAGAGGCATGGCACATACATAAAATGCATCTCTTTTGAAATGCTTTCAGTATAAAGGAGGAAAGTAGCAGGTCCAATGATACTGTGGATCTAACAGAGGCAGTCCTTGTTCAGCGAGTGTCTTGTTTAGCATTTGTTGGTGATTAAAAAAAGTATTTTTATGACCAGGCCTCATATTTAAGTCTGTAAAGCAAAGGAAAGCTGAAGTAAGATCATAAGCCGGTTGCAGTTTCTGTTGAGTGACTGCTTTGTTTAATAACCAAATTGTGGGTCCCAATTGTAGTTGCTAAATGAGGACTACCTGTAGAACCTTTTTTCCCCCCAGAAAAGACAAAGTATTGAAGTTTTAAGACAGTGGTGCAATTTACTTGAAAATTAAAAATAAAGTTAGTAGTTTTCAGTTAATGAATTTCACAGCAGGTCAGAATGATTGTAAGTTTTCCTACATCACCTTTTCAGAGCTTTGTCTCCTGCCAAAGGTTCTAACAGAGTTATACTGTCCAAAATTCCTCCCCCTCCCAAAGACATTTATAGCATGACACTAGAACATGAACAAACCCAGAACATACATACAAGTTACAATTGACATTATAGTGCAACTTCCACAGGCTGATTTAATTTGCATTATAATTTGCAACTTCACATACAAAAGGGTTAGTGTAGGTGGCAAAAACACTAAACTATACCTTATGCTACAAACTTTATTTTATGCTGTATTCCTTCTGTATTTATATTTTCGGTATTTATGATGAATGATCTGTAATTTGATGTATTTAATGTGGCTTATTCTGCAATGTATATATTAAAAATAAGCATTTATAAGTATTAAAATTAGGTTATTTTTTTTCTTAGTGGCATTCGTACTATGCTGTATTTTTATTATATATTGTACAATATATATATTTATTGTCCATTTGTTTGCAAAAAGTAAATCAGGTTTCTACGTTACATCAGCTATGTCTCTTTTGTACTAGAAGGGTATTGTAAGCTTTATCTGAATTTAAATTATTAATCTGTGTTTGAGAAGGTGGAAAGCTAATTCGTGGTCATCCAGATAATAGAGCCTTGAAATCTAGAAAATGTTTTTATCCTGACTAGAGTAGTCTCCTTTGCAAAGCTGTAAAACCATGAAAGGAAAAATGTAGTTGGGCATTGTGTGATGTTGTATTTTTATTAGACTGCATACAGTCTACCAATTAGTTTTAAATTTGTTACACATACACAATAACCACAAGTTGTTTGTGGTGCTGATAAATATCCTACTCTTAAATATCATCTATACAAGATGTCCACCATTGGACAAATCGGTGGTCAAGTAGGCCATACTGCTAGCAAGAAAGTCGCAACTATCATGGAATCATAGAAGATAAGAATGGGAAGCAACCTTAGAGCACATCGCCTCCATCCCCACAGGCCCAATGCAGACATCTGCTACTACAGCTTCCCTGAAAAATGAGCATCTCCAATAAAGAGTTCACAATCAGCCATTCTGATCCATCGTTGAATAGCTCTTAACCATTCAGAAATGTTTCATGAAGTCCACCTGAAATCAACTTTCTTGTAATTTAATTTTCTATAATGTCATGCCCTCCTGGAACAACTCTGAACTCTTATGAAGAGAAATGGAACAAACCTGGTATAGTTTGTCTTCAAAAAAAGGTCACGTGAAACTGACATCTGCAGGGAATGGAAGATGGGCAAATGACACATACAAGATGATGTAATTCCATCATCACGCATGTGTCCCTTTCACATCCTTGTGGTTTGCTGTGGATGCTGCTGGACCAAGGAAAGATTGGATGGCAATCTCAATCTCTTGCTCCAGGGAATAGGATATGGAATAATAGATTTAGATTCCAGGAAGCAATTGAAATGGAAAAATAACTTTTCTAATGATGATCAGTTTCCATACTATTCCACCTTATTCCTCCCTGTTCCTGGAAACAGTGGAAGCAATTAACAGTTGCTGAAAAGTTTAAGCCGAGGCTAGAGAGCCATCTGTCTAGGACCCTTTAATATGGATTCTTGTAGTGAACAGGAATTTAGACTCAGCGGTCCAAATGCTCCTTTCCAACTCTGATTTTGGGACTCCAGCTTATCCTTAGTGTGGGATGGCGTGAATCCCTTCTTTAAAATTAACTAAATACAGCTAATTCTTTTTTCTGTTGTATTAAAACCTACTGTTCATTGTTAACTGCTGGAATAATCAGGGAGCAATTTCCCTATCATATAGGAAGAGAGTGGCTTAAGAGTTATTTTTTAAGAGCACATGATTATAATAAGAAAACATTAAACTACATGACCTAAAATGTACTATTTTTAAAATCCACTCCCCAAAGTGAGAAAAAATATCCAAGGTGAGGGTTGAAAACCACCTGATGGATGATGGGAAATAAGATGAAATTAAAGGACTAATAGATAAGTTCAACAGTCCATGATTATTTTTGCCTCAATAAGTATCCAATTACTAATGGGTTGGAACAGGAAACAAATCAAAATAAGGAAATTCCTTCTAAACCACCTGTCTGGTTTAGAGTCTGCAGGCACTATCACACTATATTTTCTTCTACTGACAGAAAATGTCTATCTTGACCTATCCATATCTCTGAAGTGCTTTGGAAATTGCCCCAGTGTTGCAGAACTTCTAATTTCATGGTTTTGAAGCAGCTTCTTGCTTTGATTTGTGACTCTTTGATGGACGTGATGCAATCAATACTCTGTTCAATCCCTTTGAAGTTTCACACACCAGCAGTTGCTTCTTCCCTCATCTCGTCCCCCTCTTTCTTCCCACTCCACATTACTCTCTTCTTCATTTTCTACCATTATGCTCCAAAAGACTCCCTCATTACTCAGTGGAAGATGATACAAAAAATGGTACTTGGCCAGTGACTGGCGTTGCTTAAACTAACAGATAATTCCAGCATAGTCTTGAGAGAAACTAAAAAAGTTTCCTTGCTTCTCTTCTTTCACAAAATTGGGGAGAAGCTGGAAGGAGATCATTGAAATGGAATAAAGGACTGATACTTTATCCCTGCATGGCCTTTTTTTTTTTTTTATAGAACGAGTTATATTTATTTTATTTTTTTTAATGCCTTTTTTACACCTGCAATTTTAGGACTCAGAGGGAGCTTTATTATGAAGCCATGCTAGAAACAGGAAGCCTGAGTGCTTTCATTCAGTCATCCCAGAAATATGCTTTGGAAATTTAAGGCCAGAAACTGCAGTACTTATACTATACTCCATGTTTGCTCGTAGGGCTAAGCCTAAGTGGCAATATATCTTTGGCCAGTTATTTTCCACTTTATCTTGTTCAAACTGTGGTTCCACATTTCCATCAAGAAAGATAACTAGGGCTGATTTCCTCAAAGGGAGAAAACTGTTTTTGCATCAATATATTATAAACATCAGATCCTAATCAGAATTTTATAATGCAACATGCCATTAGAAGCCATGGATTGCTGGAAATAATTCTGCAACAGTATCATCCACTGGCTAATTAATTGAGTAAACGTTTAGAATAACTCTTCTTTTTTAAAGAAAGCAGTAATATTTCTGAGTAGCTGCTTAATACTGAATAAGTTGAAAACTTTGATGCTGTTTTCCAATAATTAGTTTATAAATTATCCTGTAATCATTGTTTTTCTTACAAGTTGATTGAATCTGAAATAGTCCTAAAATAAAAGTTTGTAGATAAGAAACTATAGTGAACTAAATGTATATTTAACATTTAATAAGCCCTACATTTCTAATATGCTTTTCTCAAAATTATGCAAAGGAAAAGAACATACAACTGCTAAAAGAGTTCTACGTTTCACTTTAGTGAATTAGACATACTGTTCTATTTGAATTAAAGGAAATGCCTTTATTGAATACAGAATAACTTTCCATTAGTTTGGACCATGTGGAAAGTCAGCCCATTTCTGTTTCTGAATGCTACAAAATATCTGTGTCGTGTTCAGGATAATTTTAACATCAGGGCCCCCCAATTCCTAGGTCGTGGCCCGATAACAGTCCATGGCTTGGGAACTGGACTACACAAACACCGGGCAAGTGGGCAAAGCTTGTACATGTGTGAGATCAAGGTTTTGTGCATGAAATCATCTCCCCACCCCCAACTGTTGCCACTGCTGTCAATCCATTGAGCCAGAAAGGTTGGGGGCCTCTGCTTAAAAAAAAGTCTCCCCATTCATCAGTAAACCGTTATACTCGGAAAATCAAGGAACTGTAGTCCCAACCCATCTAAATTTCAACAGGTAGGGGAAAACTATAGACCAATCAGCCTAACATCAATACCCGGGAAGATATTGGAAGAAAAGATGATAAAAAAACAGATCTGCCAACATCTAGAAACAAGTAAAGTAAGAACTAGCAGTCAGCATGGGTTTGTTAAGAACAGATCATGCCAAACCAATCTCATTTCATTCTTCAACACAGTGACTAAATTAGTAGACCAGCAAAATACTGTGGACATAATATATTTAGATTTCAGCAAGGCATTCCACAGGGTAGACCACAACCTACTTCTTAGTAAGCTAGAAAAAAGTGGAATAGATAGCACTACCACTAGATGGATTCGCAACTGGCCGGCAAACCGTACTCAACAAGTAGTCCTTAATGGGTATAAGTCTACACGGAGGGAAGTAAGCAGTGGGGTGCCACAAGGTTCCATCTTATCTTCATTAACGACTTGGATGAGGGAATAGAAGGGGAACTTACCAAATTTGCAGATGATACTAAGCTGGCAGGAATAGCTAATACCCAAGAAGATAGGCTCAAGATCCAGATGGATCTTGACAGACTAGAACACTGGGCCATATCTAACAAAATGAAATTCAGTGTAGAGAAAAGTAAAGTCCTACACTTAGGCAAGAAAAACCAAAAGTACACATATAGACTGGGTGAAACCAGGCTCAATAGCAGTAACTGTGAGAGGGATCTTGGAGTCTTAGTGGACAACCAGCTAAATATGAGTCAGCAGTGTGCAGCAGCAGCCAAAAAAGCTAATGCAATCCTAAATTGTATCAACAGAGGGATACAGTCAAGATCAAGGGAAGTACTAAAACCACTCTATAAAGACCACACCTAGAGTACTGCATCTAGTTTTGTTCACTACATTATAAAAAAGATGTTGAGACTCTAGAAAAAGTACAGAGAAGAGCAACCAGGATGATTAGGGGACTGGAGGCTAAAACATACGATGAACGATTGCAGGAACTGGGCTTGGCTAGTCTAGTAAAGAGAAGGACTAGGGGAGACATGATAGCAGTCTTCCTATATTTGAGGGGCTGCCACAAGGAGGAAGTGGTCAAGCTATTTTCTAAAGCACCTGTAGGCCAGACAAGGAATAATGGATGAAAACTGAACAAGGAGAGATTTAACCTGGAAATAAGGAGAAACTTTCTGACAGAGAGACCAATCAACCAATGGAACAGCTTGCCCTCGGAAGTTGTGGGAGCGCCATCACTTGAGACTTCCAAGAAGAGATTGGACTGCCATCTGTCAGAAATGGTGTAGGGTCTCCCACTTGGGCAGGGGGTTGGACTAGATGACCTACAAGGTCCCTTCCAACTCTGATTATTTATTAAATGATATACAGGTAATCCTTGACTTAGCTTTGGTATAGAATTGGAAAATCTGATTTATTAGATTTATTGTATTAATATATTTAGTATTGTGTTTTAATTCCTATTCTATTCACAGCTTTCAGGAGACTCCTTACGCCTGTTCTCTGACTTCATATGCAGTGAAAATATTCAACTACATCTGAATTTACCTTGCAGAACTTCAGCTTAGAATTGGTCTCAGCACTAGATGCCACAGGTTGTTAATGTTTTGCCATTAGTTTTTATTATCCTCTTTTCAAGTGCCTTGAACACTGTTGTTTTCAATATTTGGGGACGCTTGGATTAAAGACACAAATACAAGAAACTACGATTCCAAAGTTAGCTGACGTTAAAATTGTTTTTATTATTGTTACAAAACAGAATTAAAGAAGCACAATATATTCCACAGAAGTAAAAACTGTTAGGAGTATAAAAAAAGAATTAACACTCTATCCTAAATTCACATTTAGACAGATATAAAACCACTGAGAAGGCAGTAGCAGAAGAACAAGCCGATTCTGGTTCTTGTGATAAAAATGCCACAATAAAATACTATGAAGGCTAATGATAGCCTCAGTTTATGGTTTTGGTTGAAAAATTCTGGAACTTCAAATGTGGAAGAAGAGAAAATAGTACTTAACTTTCTGACTTAAACACTGCAACAAACAAGAAGGAAAGTTATATAAATAGAAAACCATAAAACACACTTGTAAATAAGAACAGTGCTCTCATTTACACATCTGGCAAACTCAAAATATATTTCTGCAAACTTCATCTAAAAAGTAAACATCTTTACTGTACTTGCAGAGCTGCAATAGATACTTTTTTTTGTTGAAATACGCATGTATCTATTTAAAAAATATAGTTAAAAATCTTTTTATCTTCTGAAACCGCAAATATAATGGTATTTTGGCTGAAATATAAACACATTATCTGCTTTCACACAAACACAAGGTTGGCAATGACCAACTATGAATCTGGTTACAGCTAATTTCATTTCCATAGTGAACCTCTGTGACTCATCCTAGACAACCACTAGGACAATGAGAGTGGCAGGCATAAAACCGCAGTTCTCAGGAAAAGCATTCCTTTAGGAGCATAATTGGGATGGGGCAAACTTAAAGTTTATCCTTGTTTTTGCAATACACTTTTGATACCATGCACAAACAAGTTTGTTTTTAATTTTGGTGTAACTCATTTTAATGATACCTTTTCTCAGCAATTTGCCCCTCACAATATAGCAGAACAATTGAGGCAGCTGCATATGTTACAACCTGCAAAATTTAGCTATATTTTTTTGCATGTTGAAATAACTGTGTATTGTGTGGCTCAATTAAAATAAAAAGTGCTCCATCTTTTTGACGGAAGAAATTATTTGAACTTGCAATGTTCTTATATTAGCCCTTTATCATATAAAGTTCATATTTGATTGAGCTTACAACAAGAGAATTAAAGAGGTAGGAATTGAAACTGAAAACACAGAAACCTAATTTGTACATAATACAAAAATAATGTATTTCTATATAATTATCAAACTGGTAATGTATCATTTCAAAAGAGGTGCCGGACACTTTTTCTTCAGCAATGCAAGCCTTTTATAATCAGTTTTAGAATCTTAAAGGAATGAACGCTACCCTTTCAAACATAGTGAAAAAAGACACAGAGAAATGGCAACAGAGAATTTCAGAGCTTGTTTCATTCTCAAGCTCCAAAAAATAACTTAATCTTTTCAGAAGTAATGTTTTAAACAAATATACCATAGATTATAGACATGCTAAATAGTTAAACTAACGAACAGGAAAAGGAAGTAACCAGTTTAAAATTATAAACAACTTCTATTAGGCACTCTTTGTCTACTACTACATAAAAAATATTTAAACCTTCATTGACAATTTTGTTTAGTTACTAACAAAAAGAATGTGTGTGTGGCTTTTGCCATGTAAAATATATGACAGACACATTGATCATCAAAACATAAGAAATTACATCCTGAAGATAGATATTTCATTAAAATGTATACTGAAAATGTAATTTCCAGTATTCTGTAAACATATTAAACAGTTAAGAAACTAACGTGTTCTTCAGATTTATGCGGGGGAGGGGGGGTAAACTCCTTATAAATGTTTTATAATTCAATTGATTCAACGTAAGTTAAATCAGTTAAATCTTGGAAGAACTATTGTAATTCTAATTTTTTGGTTTCATTATCATTAGCAGTACCTAATTTTCATGGCCAAAAATCCATTTCTGAAATAAGTCTGAGGGATTACATGATACCATACTTGGATGTTCTCTGTTTCCCGTAAGGCACATATTAGATGCTGCATTATACAACAACTGATCCTAGAATATAAAAAAATATCAATTTTAGTCTATTTTCCCTAAAGAGATTAAAGAAACATGTATAGTTTATCACCACAATTCACTTTTATATCAAGTAAGTATTTTGGGAAATTTGAACTTTACTGTCATACCTGCATAGGTAGTCCTTGGCTTATGGCCATTAGTTCAGCAACTGACTGAAATCACAGTGATACTGAACTAAGGGACTTATAACTGGTCCCCAAAGTTATACCCATTGCACTATCCTCTGGTTATGTGGTCAAAATTCAGGCCCTTGGTAGCTCACCTGCTCTTACAAGTGCAGGGGGGCTTCAATTCCCCTATCTATGCTCTTTTGGCCCCTCTATAGTCCCTGCCCCTCCCCCAGCCGACATTCGCTAACTTCTTGCTCTGGCTGCTGACCAAGCATGCTACCGCTGCTGACTGCACACTTACCTAGCTTGCGGATGGCAATTTCTTCATGTAACCTGGGGAAGATGGCCTCATGTGCCCAGCAGCTGCCTCGTGAAGGATCAGCCAGACATCAGGCGGAGCAAGAAGACATGAATATCAGCTGGGGTAGTACAGCATGGGATGGCAAAGGCCTCAAAGTGCAGGGTGGTAAGAGGGACCATGGCTAGACTGGGAAGCTGCAGCTTCCTGGGATGACAAGTAGCTCCTTTTGTGCTGAGCTGCTGATCCAGACTGAGGCGGGGCTTTGTACTGTGGTTCAGGGGGCTTCTTGTAGCCCCAGAGCTGTGGCAGACCGAGAAGCTCCTTTCACTGCACTGCTGGGCTGTGGCTTAGTGCTGTGGCTAAGGTGCTTCTTGCAGAGCCAGATCTACAGCAGACCAAAAAGCCCATGAACTGTATTCTTTCCATATCCTACATAGGCTAGCACACATGCATTCTCTTTCCCTGGCTTCCTTCAACAAGCATCACACTGCAGCAACACCTGACTCGGGTGCAGCCTGCACACGAGGCTCTCCAGGGCACCTCCAACCCCATCCCCCCAAAGCTTCCACTTCTGGGAATCCCCCTGCTTTTCACTTAATGATCTGGAGCGTTGGAGTTTTGACAGCAACCAGGATCAATGTTCTTATGTAGTGCAATTCAGTCACATGATGTCAGGCTTATTACCATATTGCTCAGCAATGGAAATTCATTCCCAACAGGATCATAAATTGAGAACTACCTGTAATGTGCTTCCTAGATTCCCTCTGCTCAAGATTTTGTTGGGTTAGTGCTTGTTTAAATGCCAAAGGAGATTTGGGCAAACTCCAGTTGCATACAGCCCTAGCAGCTTCCATGCAATCTGTGAACAACCTTTCACTGGATCACTGCCTAGCTTTTTTGGAAACAGCTGAAGAGCAGACCAACCAGTAGAACTCTTGGCTTGGACAAGGTTAGAGGAGAAAGGATGAATACATGAGTAAGAAGAGATGCATTGTGGTTGTGTGCATTTTTGCTTACAAGGATGAGAAAGTTGTGGATGTGAACCTTGAGGGATGCCCAACTCTGTCGTCTATTGTGTCTGATGGTGGGGGTTATTTAATTCTTACATAAAGCATCTCTACAATTTTGGGACAGCCACCTTGAGAATGTTTTCATAAGGCAAGTTTTGCACTAAATAAACATATTATTTTGTAGGAAAAAAAAATACCTTTCGAAGCTCCCATTTCTCTTCTTCAGGAGTCCTGCTATTCTTTCCTTTGAAACTGCATTCATGAAGTTGTGCTACTCCTTGAGAACTATGTAGGCATAGCTCCTTCTGAATATTGTGTCTAATTTCATGGTGTGCAGTGTACTCAAAATACTGTATAAACAAATGTCAGTCATCACTCAAAAGAATAATGATACAGATCCATTGCTCTAATTTCCAAAGAAATGTTAATCAAACTCCAAAATTGCATTTTGTAGGTTGTGTATTTATGTCACCAAAGAGTCATGATAAATAGAAAGGGTTAACTGCCTATAACATAATCCAGCCTTTCTCAACTGTTTTACACTGATGGAGCCCTTGAAATAATTTTCAGGTTTCAGGGAACCTCTGCTTAAAGATTGCCAAAATAAGAAAACTTCAAAATACAATCCAGTTCTAACTTATAAAATTCATGCTTCACAGTATTTACAACAAAAAAGTGGCAGACTGGCAGCTGAGTTGTTGCCTGTAAAAATTCTCACCACTGTAAGCACTAGAACTGGGTGGTGCGGTGTTTAAAAATATATTGTGTAATATTTTTCAAACTTGTGGAACCCCAATTGAGAAAGGCTGACATCCTCTATTAAAAAGATTCTGCTAAAATATAATTTCTTTCAAGATACGCAAAGCAGAGAACTATGGAGAAGTACATATGTATCAATGGCATATTCCCAAGAAATTTATTTGTAGAGAACAGAGTTAGCGTGAAAGTCAGTGGAATATCTAATGATTCTATAATTAACAACCTTTAAAATATAAACTTCAGCAATTTCAGAAGGAAATTTAAGATTTACTTATTGCTACTGAATTCTGAAAAAAGGACTGAGTTTTGCCGAAACCAGAGTGAAAGCCTTTTATAACACAATAGCAAACCAGAAGAGTTGGGGGGGGGGGGTTGGCTTTGATATTTAGCAAATGCTTTAATAGAATAATAAGGAACACTCTCGTCAGGTTTCATTAGTGCAGCATATTGACACATTCGTTTTAATATATTATATAATTATACTGCTCTTCAGCTTTTAACAAAAGCTGGC
Organism: Hydrophis major; assembly: GCA_033807585.1. Classification (NCBI taxonomy): domain Eukaryota; kingdom Metazoa; phylum Chordata; class Lepidosauria; order Squamata; family Elapidae; genus Hydrophis; species Hydrophis major. The sequence goes on from CM066328.1 coordinate 184,838,245, forward strand.
TGTGTATCCAGGAATGCTCATTAGATATTCACCCAAGACTCAAAATAGGAGGTGGTTTTTACTACAAGGAAGAGCTCTCTGACCTCTCAGCATGAGGTTTTAAATATGACAGGACAGATGACTCGGGCCTGGTTGTTCAGTTCAATCATATCGTGGGGCTCTCTCCTTGACAGCAAAAACTTCTAGAGGAAAGGAAAAAATGCAGAGAAGGAAGAGTCAAGGTTATCAAGTTTAGAAGACAGGAAAGACAGAACAGAAAAAGGCCAGCGTGCTGAAGTAGAGACAGAAGCACAAAAGGAACTAGTGGTAACATGGTCAAAAAGAAATTTAAAGAAATCAGAATCAAAGCTATTAGGGCAGTTATTAGAAGATATGTATTTGCTCTGGAACTGCCCTGACTTAGGCAGCTAAGGGGAGTAATATACTATACTAGACCAAGGTACCTTAAAGATTGGCTTCTCCCAATACTTTCTACCTGTCCAATTTGGTCTAGTAGACTGGGAATGCTGTGGGTTCCATCAGCCAAGGAATGTCAGCTGGTGGGGACCAGGAGGCATGCCTTCTCAAAACAAACCTCTGCCCTTTGGACCATTCTTCCTTTGGAGCTCAGGATGGCCTCTGGCTTTTTAGTTTTTTGTAAAGCTTTAAAGATCTGGCTATGTACCTGAAACTGAGGTCCTGAAAGTGTTAGTGATCTTGTTACCTGGTTACAGTGTTAATTATTTCATAATTATGAAGAGAACTTTCAGTTGCCCATATGTATAATTTGTAAACTGTTTTTGTGTTTTAATTATTGTGATATTGTTTGCCGCCGAGAGTCAAATAGTTTGACATGTCCACTATAGAAACTGAATAAATAAATACTTCAGGTGTATGGAGGTGTGTGTATATGTGTATGCTTTGCTACCATTTTTGGACAGGTGCAATACACAATCTCCTAGTTAACAAAAGATTGCCACCTATCATTTTGATTTTTTTCTGGCATGACATATTATTATTAAGAAATGGTGCATTGTTAGTTCATAAAAGCATTCTGTGGGAAGCTCAGGGTGTCCAGAACTCCTCAGGTAATAAACTCTTTTGACTTCTTTGCTAGTCAAGAAAGAAATGGGGGCTCCCCATACATTTCAGCAAAGTGTTCAGCAAATACCATTGAAAAATCCTTTAGCAAAGCCTTCATTAAATGACTATCATTAAAAAATCTACAACAGAATCTTGACATGTTTGCTATTATTTAAACTTTTTAAAAGCATTATTGTGTTAATTACAATATCTAAACAATGGTTTACCCATGGTTAAATTCTGTAGTTCAACTAACCCAATTTTCTGGTTCACACTGGAGTTAATGCAATACATCAGACTAAGATATAGATGGTGAGTTGGTAAGGGATGCAAAGATGCTATTGTATAGGTAAAAATGTAACTGCATACCAATTAAGCATACAAAGTAATTTGACAATAATTCCCTATCCCTTGGGAATCCTTTCTACACCAACTTTTCTAATGTGTTCCAAAATATTCTAAGGTTGTTATCTTAACGGATAGCTTGGAAGATTTTCTGGACAGAATAGTCACTGGTTTGACCTAAAAGAGCACTGAAGACTGATACTATTGTGTCTACCATACTGGAAAATACTTGTTTCTATAGATCTTGTGGTAACCAGATAGTGACAAGTTTAGAGTACAGAAAGAGTATAAAGTTGTATGGACTACCTATGTAGACACATACACACACACACGCATAAAGTAATTTTACCTGGTTTCCTCCAAGCCCATGACAGGTATACATTATTAGTGGCTTGCCGCCTGAATTATTTTCTCCAACATCCAAACATGCTCTTCTTCCAACATTTTTTAGCTAAATACAAAGTTGAAATGGAATCATATCACTAGGGTTAACTACAATATACAGATGATTTCATCTGTGGGTGATGTGTTTCAGAGTAACAAAAGCTTGAATGAATGGAAATTGGATTTCAGAACTTATAATCATCCTTTTCTCCCCATGAAAATTTTCTTCCTCTTCCTCCCATAGAAAGTATTTGCATAATATACCTGTGTTTGCTTTTTCTTCTCCTAGTGTCTCAGCTTAGTCACAGGGCTCTACATGATTTCTGCACAGCAAATGATGCACTTATAGAACACTTTGTTTAACTGATGACCAAGAGTCTTCTCATTTGCACATGGTTCATGTCAGCTTATTTATTCTGTGTGACTTTTATATACTCAGTGAAGAGGCCTCTTGATTGTGCTGCTAGGCACTAGTGCTGCCTATAGCCCACACATAGCTAGCTCTGCGCTATGCAGCCACTGAATGGAGGTTGAGCCATACAGCTGTTCCACAATCTTGATGGAGAATCTTCTTGATAATGCTGTTGGACATTAGTATTATCTGCAGATTACTTGCTGTTCCCAGTTATATGATCAGTTTGTGCACAATTCCAGCATCCAGTGGCATAATAATCAAATGAAGATCATGAAAAAATTGTGAGAAGTGAAGCATCCATGAGCATGAGTTCTGTGGGTGAATTCTTCCATTCCCAGAGTGAATCACTTTGAAGGTGACCAGCTGCTGTGAAGAAGCTACATGACTAAGCTTATCCAGTGACACTTGTGGTGACAAGCCAGGGAGAAGCAAATATAGTACGTCATGCAAACTTATTCAACTTAAACAATTATACACACACCGATAGATAGATAGATAGATAGATAGATAGATAGATAGATAGATAGATAGATAGATAGAGGTGTGGGTGTAATGTATGTATGTGTACATGTGTGTGTGTGTGTGTCTGTGTATCTCTCTCTCTCTCTCTCTGTCCAATAGAAGAGGATTGAACTGTCAGATTCTTCGTGCTCTCTGAGTTGTTTGCTTGCAGACATTTCATTAGCTATCAATGCAAGTGAGTGTTGATGTTACTGTAAATTCACACTGATGTTTGTTAGTTGGGGAATAACATGTCTGCAAGCAAACAAGTTTAGAGAGCATCAAAAACTCCACAGTGTTTTCTCTCTCTCTCTTCTCTCTCTTTCTCTCCCCCCCCCCCATACACACACAGAGGGAGAGAGAGAGAGATCATTCTGTACCTTTTATATACAAAACAACAAAATAAATGTGTAAATAAATACTCACAAATCCATGTAACACAGGATTCAAATCTGGTACATAGGCTTCAGGGAAAACATTGCTTAGGTACCAGGTAAAATTTTTACATTGTAACTGTTGTCTTAACTCGTATCTTTTTGAGAGATTGCCAAATGTTTTCTGTTGAAACAATGCTAAATAATTAGTATACAGAAAAAAATGATAATAAATTTCATTAGAAGTACTTTCTCCTTTATAAAAAAGAGATCTGTAAATTAAATTGGTTAGACAAATGTAAAAATACTTTCTAAGACCAAAAAGGGAGAAAATGATATAAATGAAGAATAGTTACGGTAATTACCATATTTTAAGAAAGAAGTCATGGTCTTGATGGCCTGACTTAGTCTTGCTTTTATATGCCAACTATGTAATCCTGGAAACTTTAGTCCACAGATCCAGGGGTTGCAAGGCTGGGAAGCAGTCATTTCTAAATCAGGCTTCTTACCATCATGGGCCATACTCTTACAGATTTTATTTTATTTATTTATTTATTTATTTCCTACCTTTATTATTTTTATAAATAATTCAGGTCGGTGAACATACCTAATACTCCTTCTTCCTCCTATTTTCCTGACAACAACAACCCTGTGAGGTTAATTGGGATGAAAGGAAATGACTGTTGCAAAGTCAGCCAGTTGGCTTTCATGCCTAAGTCAGAACTAGAACTCACTGTCTCCTAATTTCTAGCCTGGTGTCTTAACCAAAGAACAAATGAGATTTAAAATCACATAGTTTAAATAATATTAACATGTTCACAATAATAATTCAACCATACTAGACAGGTCTCATCAGAGGAACTAGATGAAGTGTGTCTCTCCCATAAACAATATGATGTGTGACTTGCAGAAATCTATACCTCGGTCAACAAAGACTCCACTATGGGTTTGAGATCTCAGACTTCTGGTGACAAATGGGCTATAGGGCTCAGGACTTTGGCTGAGCAACCAGGCCCAGCAGCTACAAGACTGTTGGAAGAAAAATCGTCGCAAATATATAAAAATTGAAAATTAAAAAGGGCCAAAGATAAATTTTTTGGAAGAGCTAGCGAAGTTTAAAACTGAGGAAGATATCCAGCAAATACAGGGAGGAAAGGGGAGAGGGAAAAGGGCAAAGACTCCCCTTTCCCCTTAGAAAAGAAGGTTGTTTCTGTATATATCTGGGCAAGAAACGATAGAAAACAACACAGACCACACACACACACATACACTATCTTTTTTCTCATTGCTAATGAGAAAGGGCCAGAGATAAAACTTTTTGGAATGGGGCAATGTGGCATCATTCATTTTAAGGTTGACTCTTTGAAGCCTTGAGTGTCCCCAAAGGGCCTTCAATTCAAATCCCTGGGTCGCACTGCAACGAGGGGGGTACAGAGAGCTCTACACAGAGCTCAAGGGGTACTGGTGGGGAAGGTAAGCTGGATCAAGGACGGAAGGAGAGAGGAAGCGAGAGACAGAGAGAAAGACAAAGAGGAGAGGAGAAAGAGATCCTCCCTCACCTCTGGCATTTAACAAATTATCCTGAGCAATTAATTATCCCACTTGGTGAATCTGCTGGGATGAGTTGTGCCACAGTGAATTGCCTGTGGGGGCAAACTGGGGAGTGGGGCCATGGTGGGTCAGCTGGGGCAGGGGACCAGAGTGAGGAAGCTATGGCCAATTGTCCCATTCCATCCTCATATCCTGAACCTATGCCTAAAGGCCCCTTTATTACAGACCCCTCACATCCCGGGCATAAACTGTTTCAACTCCTTCCCTCAAAACGACGCTATAGAGCATTGCACACCAGAACAACTAGACACAAGGACAGTTTTTCCCCGATAGCCGTCACTCTGCTAAACAAATAATTCCCTCAATATTGTCAAACTATTTACAAAGTCTGCACTACTATTACTGTTAATCTTCTCATCACTCCTATCATCCATCTCCTCCCACTTGTGACTGTATGACCGTAACTTTGTTGCTTGTATTCTTGCAATCTACATTGACTGTTTCCTAGTATGATTTGATTGCTTACTGTACCCTATGAGTATTATTAAGTGTTGTACCTTATGATTCCTGACTCTTGATGAATGTATCTTTCCTTTTATGTACACTGAGAATATTTGCACCAAGACAAATTCCTTGTGTGTCTAATCATGCTTGGCCAATAAAGAATTCTGTTCTGTTCTGTTCTGTTCTGTTCTGTTCTGTTCTATTCTATTCTATTCTATTCTATTCTATTCTATTCTATTCTATTCTATTCTATTCTATTCTATTCTATTCTATTCTATTCTATTCTATTCTATTCTATTCTAAAGGGCTTTAAAAGTAATGAGCTGGGAATTGCACTTGGAAGCAAACTGGCAACCAATGCATAGCAGTGGAGTCATGAAGTTTCCATCAACTTATTTTCAGATATTTTAAACACATTTTATAGCAAGTATAGTTAAAACATTTTTCAATTGTTTTTTATTGGAGCATTTTTCCAGAGAAACATCCTACAAGTTAAGTTATATCTTACTACTTCTTTGTAATTTGGAAGTCCCATATTATATTCTCCATGAGCAAACGTGGTTAGTTGAATTAAAGGCCCCTTTATTACAGACCCCGGGGGAGGGGGGGCGAACGGGACTTTCCATTTGAAAAATAACAGCTCATTCACAATTGGTACGCAGAACTTCTTGGTATATATATATATCTTCATAAGTTTATAAACTGATAAAAATTTATCTAATCCATATTATATTTAAAAGTTCTAGGAATTACAAAATATTAATGGCTTAGAGTTAAGATTTCAGAAAAACTCATTTCCTTATTTGCAGAAAGGCATTCTTGATTTACGCTGAATACAGTACTAAAGCAGTTTTTCTGGTTCCCAGTTTTGCTGATATCTTTTGTTTGTGGTATTGCTATTACCTGTCACTGCTACTGTTACTAATGTATAAAACTTCTCCAAATTATGAAATAAATTCTTTACAATAATTTATTTCATTATTTGGAGAAGTTTTGGATTTATAATGAATACTAAGAATAGCTATTCCAATGTTTACAACTATCTTTTGTTTGAAGCAAACTGTTGCCTAATCACACTTTGATTAAAAAACCACAAATTTACCCATTGTCTTATTTTAGAAAATCCTTACCTGTACCCTGGGACAGAAGAGACATATGGAGGGAAATAGAATCTGAGAAAATTATAGCATCTAAAAATAACTATACAACTGAAAGTAGCTGAGTAATGAACGGCACATTGATAAAAGAAAAGAAAAATACAGCGAAACAGATTATTTTTTCCTTACTTTCTCATATGGTATAGCAAGAACACATTTCAATTCTGTGACTCTTTCAACCAAATTTCCACTATCTAGGCCAGAGGTGTCAAACTTGTGTCATGGCAGTTTTACATGATGTTATCAGGTCTTTTTTCCCCTTCACTAAACTGGGTATCGATGTGGCCAGCACATGACATATCCGGCCCACAGGCTAGGAGTTTGAGAGCCCTAATTTAGGTTTTTTTATTTATTTTGACTTTATCACTGCTGATCTCTAAATATTGTTACAACAGAAACAAAAGCACATAATGCTCTTTTATAGTAGTACTAGCCTGATACCTTCGTTAACAAACTATGTGATTGGGTTTAGTTTTTGGGGAGGAAAATCAGGGGTAAAATTGTGCCTCTGCATACCAGCATCCATTGGTATTCATCTGGCTAGCATCCTGTCAGTGTGTGAGAGAGTTGAAGGCTCCTTGGAACAGTATTTGCTGCGTGAACAAGAGGGAGACAGCAAGGAGCCTGGACGTGGCTTAGCTCAACTGTTCTGAACTAAAGCTGCTTGGTGCTGTGAAACTAAAACTGAAACTCCTTTCCTCTGCTTTGTGTTTTGCATTTGGAACAGATTTCTTTTCAGGTGGGGAGGGGGAGTAGAACTCCTTAGCATCACAGCTGTTCATAATAATATACAAAATACTAATGTTCTGATAGTAATTTGGAAAAATCCTTTCTTAGTGAGCACCTAGAAGCTAAGAACAACATATGTGCCAAATTTCAAGTTTGTAGGCTTTACAGTTCTGGAGATTTTATGATGATGCGTGGGAGGTATTTCACTTTTATAGAGAGAGAGATTCCAAAATGTTTGTTTGTAAATTTTGGTGGACGAGTCTAAATATCTAGATTAGCAATGAATATATAAATTAAAAACAGTGGAACCAGGATGCAGCCCTGCTTAATATCTCTGAAAATAGAAATTTCCTTAGCAATGGGTATTTCAAAAGATCCTTAAATATGAATTTTTACATAGTGTCAACATCAGGAGAAATAGGCAGTGATCAATTGTCACTGAAAACAATTTGTAGCTTGAGATCAGGTTAAATGCAGACTTAAAATCAACTGATGTTGCATATAGAGATAAATTTGGTTTATTTCTCAGCCAGATGGTTTGATATAAAGGCTGGGTGTAAAACAGAAAGCCAGGATGAAAGCCAAATTGTTGCTTTGCCAGGATATTTTCAGACTCCATCCAAACCACTAATCAACCATACAGATGTCTGGCATACAACCTGTGGACTATGCTTAGCAGGCTGATAGGACTACAATTTGGAAGTAACTTTTCCTCAACCTTATAAAATGTAGGGATTAATACTGCCACTTCCCAATCTTTGAGGACATGTGCAGTGTGGTTAATAAGAGCAAAAAGGAGTTAGAATTGAGGCCCACCATTCCCTGTTACTCTTGATTGCTTTTGTTACTACAGTTGTGCTCATAAGTTTACACACCCTGGAAAAATTTATAATTTCTTGGTCATTTTTCAGAGAATATGAATGATAACACAAAAACTTTTATTTCACTCATGGTTAGTGGTTGGCTGAAGCCTTTTATTATCAATCAACTGTGTTTACTCTTTTTAAATCATAATGACAACAGAAACTACCCAAATGACCCTGATCAAAAGTTTACATACCCCAGTTCTTAATAGTTCATATTGCCCCCTTTAACATTGTTAGGGATAACATTGGTTATCTAACTTAGTTTGGGTAGAAATAATATATAAACTATGTTAGTGAGTTTAAGTGTAAGTATCACTTTAACTGCAAAACATGTATTATGGGTGCGGTTGTAAAATCACCATAAGAGGGAGCAAGAGAGCTCACTGTTAGCTGGCTTTTACTGTAGTAGCTGACAATGTTGGATTGATGGTGATAACTGTGTGTGTTTCCCTGCTGTTGCTGAAACGAAGAAAAGGGGTTTGATTTTCTTCATATCTCTGACTGCAAAAGAGATATATTGCTGGACTGATTATTTGTAAGTTTACTGACCTCTATTTTCAACACTAGACTTTGCAACTGATTAACCCCTGGATGGACTGAACTAGTTTATGACGTATGGACTGTTTTGACTATGCTATAACTCTTCCTGGAATAAAAAACTATTTAACTGGCACAGTGTATCTGTCTTACTGAGTGTAAACTACAACAACGTTTATCTCACATCATTTGCCTGCCTGCTAGACTGCCGTTGCACGTTCTGCTAGGGTGTGTATCCCTAACAAACATCAATGACAACTTGAAGTCTTTTGTGGTATGTGTGGATGAGGCTCTTTTATCTTCTCAGATGGTAAAATTGCCCATTCTTCCTGGCAAAAAGCCTCCCGGTTCCTGTAAATTCTTGGGCTGTCTTGCATGAGGTCAGGAGACTGAGCTGGTCACTTCAGAACCTTCACTTTATTCTGCTGTAATCAATGACAGGTCGACTTGGCCTTGTGTTTAGGATCATTGTCATGTTGGAATGACCAAGTACATCCCATGCGCAGCTTCCGGGCATTCCTCTTGCCATCAATTCTGACCAAATTTCCTGTGCCTTTGTAGCTCACCCATCCTCAAAACATCAGCAATCCACCTCCGTGTTTCACAGTAGGAATGGTGTACTTTTCATCATAGGCCTTGTTGACTCCTCTCCAAATGTAGCATTTATGGTTGTGGCCAAAAAGTTCAATTTTGGTCTCATCACTCCAAATGACTTTGTGCCAGAAGGTTTGAGGCTTGTCTCTGTGCTGTTTGGCATATTGTAGGCGGGATACTTTGTGGCATTTGCGTAGTAATGGCTTTCTTCTGAAGACTCGACCATGCAGCCCATCTTTCTTCCAGTGCCTCCTTATTGTGCATCTTGAAAGAGCCACACCACATGTTTTCAGAGAGTCCTTTATTTCACCTGAAATTATTTGTGGGTTTTTCTTTGCATCCTGAACAATTTTCCTGGCAGTTGTGGCTGAAATTTTAGTTGATCTATCTGAGTGTGGTTTGGTTTCAACATAATCCCTCATTTTCCACTTCTTGATTAGTGTTTGAACACTGCTGATTGGCATTCTCCATTCCTTGGATATCTTTTTATATCCCTTTCCTGTTTTTTTTTTCCTGTTCAACTACCTTTTCCTGCAGATCCTTTGACAATTCTTTTGCTTTCCCCATGACTCAGAAGCCAGAAACATCAGTGCAGCACTGGATGAAAGATGCAAGGGTCTGTCAGGAGTCCAGGAACTCATTGACCTTTTATACACACAATTACAAGCAAACAGAGCACAGGTGAAGATGGCTACCTGTAATAGCCATTCAAACCCCTTTGGGCTAACCTGTGTGCATGTTACCAGGCCAAAATCACCAGGGTATGTAAACTTTTGATCAGGGTCATTTGGGTAGTTTCTGTTGTCATTATAATTTAAAAAGAATAAACACAGTTGATTGATAATGGCTTCAGCCAACCACTAATCATGAGTGAAAAAAAAGTTTTTGTGTTATCATTCATATTCTCTGAAAAATGGCCAAGAAATCATAAATTCTTCCAGGGTGTCTAAACTTATGAGCACAACTGTATGTGACTGTACCTGGTGGTTTTACCACGCTTTAGCTGCTTTACCAGCACATTTCCATACAGATTACTGGTGACTACTGGTCTGTGTACGTCCTTGTTTATAAATGGCTTCTTTGCCCTTTTTGTATAGTGTCTAATAGCGTTCCTCTCATTTTGCTGCAAGATAAGGGAGTCAAATTGAGATAATTTTTGAAGCGAGATACAACAACACTACAAAAAAGTGCTGAATTTTCAGATTTTCAGTTGTAGTAATCAGCTCTGGCTAAGCCATCTTTGTAGCTTCCCTCATTTCACCTTTGAGCAAGTCTTTAATATTTAAAGTTCAGTGGAGAAAGGTTAATGGGTGACCTCAGTACACTTGGTATGTGTATTACAGGAAGTCTCCAGGTTATGAACCTCTGGCTTATGAACAATTCCTAATTACGAACAGGCTGCTGACCAGCATTATGAGATCTGACTCAAATGGTGGATGAGGTTTCCACCTTGCAAATTGAAGAGCCACCGAACACAGTGCCTCCATGAGAATCATGAAGTAGTGAATGAATTTTTAAATATACTAAGCAAAGTGCTTTCAGTGATTCCTGAAAGCACAGTGCAGCCTCAGCAAAATTTCGCCCTGAAGAAAAAAACACCGACTACTGTATCTACCATTTATTTGCCTATCATCCCACCACATGGTTTATATTAGTGCCGAGTTGCTTTTTGCCATTCTTATATCACTACTTCCCATTGCAACCTCCCTGTCTTCTTTCCCTGCCTGTTTCTCTGAAGCCAGTTTCTGCTATGACATTTGTTTGCAGCAGAAAACTAGACAGCAGGGGTTTTGTGGAGCTTAGTTTGAAAATGTAAAGCAAATGTAATGTATCTGTCCCTCTTACAGCTAAGCACCATTGATTTAGGTCATGTCTGGGGGGCATGTTGCTTGCAACACCATGTTCTCTCACAGGAGACAGAGACTCTAGCATAAGTGGTCTCCACTCTAGGTTTCATTCCAGGTTCTCAGAAATTAGAAATATACAGTTTTTCCTGGCTGTTAGGAGCTTGGAATATACAAAACTTTTAAGTTTAAATAATTCAGTTTATAATCTTTAAAAATTTCCTAAGTTGCTTAAGACACAGCTTTTGTAAAAAAAAAGTATTCAAACAATAATTAAAAAAAAACTAAATAAGTTTATAGGTTTGGCTTACAACCACCATTGGGACCAGAATCAGCATTACTAAGCAAAGCGGTTGTTAAATGAGTCACTCCTGATTTTACCATCTTTTCTGTCACAGTTGTTAAGCCAATAACTACAGTTGTTAAGCGAAGTATGCTGTCTTTAAGAAGAACTGGCTTCTCCCATTGAATTTTGATAGTCTGAAGTCAGCTGGGAAGGTCACTAATGATGATCACATGACCCCAGGATCTTGAGACTATTGTAAATACAGGCTGGTTGCCAAGTGTCTGAATTTTGATCACATGATCATGGGGATTGTTGTGACAGTTGCAAGTGTGAAGACTGGTTGCAAGTGCAAAGACTTTGTAACTCTGAATGGTTGCTAAACAATGTAGGTCAATTATTAAAGGCCCATAATAAACTCCTTCCATGGCATTAATAAATGATTGCCACCCCAACTTCATTTGCTTAAAAGATGTGATGAATTGTCACTGCACAATTCATCACATCTTGATAATACATTTTGAGTTTGTACAAAGGTCTTATACAAAATTCAGAAGCTTGGTTTCATTGGGAGAAGAATAGCAAGGAATCTTCTCCTGTTTTTTGCCTTAAAAACTGGATCTATCCCTTTCTACTTGACTTACTGTTGTCACATAAGCTTCCAATAACCCAAATTAGCAGTGATACTTCCCCTTCTATATAGTTCTCTCAAAAAATTCAAGCATGTTTAACCTTATCAAATAATCCAACATTCTTTATTAGACTAAAACACAACAGAATAGAATAAACAGAGTTGGAAGGGACCTCAAGGCCTTCTATCCCAACCCCCTGCTTAGGCAGAAAACCCAATACCATTTCAATGGTTATCCAATCTCTTTTTCCAGTATTGGAGCATTCACAACTTTTGGAGGCAAGTTCTTCCACTGATTAATTGTTCTAACTACCGTGTTTTGCCAAAAATAAGACCCTGTCTTATATTTTTTGCTACCCAAAAAAACACCAGGTCTTATTTTCAGGAGGGGGGAGAAATGTCCACTGATTCACCTCACTTGCGCCCATCGCCCCTGGCCTCCTTTTCACCATCCGAGGCCTTCAATAACTTTTACAGCCAACAAAGCTGGCAAGGCTTTCCTGAAGGCCTCTGCAGCCAATCGATTGATCTGGAGCTCTGTTATTGGCTGCAGAGGCCTTCAGGAAAATCTTGCCAGCTGCAGAAGAAATGGACCCACTGTAAGGCGTCCAGAAAGGCAGGTGTCAGGGTGTGAGAGGCCTAGCTGCAACTGTCTGAAGGTAAGCAGTAGGGCAGTTCCACACCCCCATCCCCACCCTAGCTTAATGTTTACCCGATATTGGTACACTGCTATCATGTCACCCCTAGTCCTTCTTTTCATTACACTAGACACACCCAGTTCTTGCAACCGTTCTTTATATGTTTTAGCCTCCAGTCCCCTAATCATCTTTGTTGCTCTTCTCTGCACTTTTTCCAGAGTCTCAACGTGGCGACCAAAACTGGGTGCAGTATTCCAAGTGTGGCCTTACCAAGGCATTATAAAGTGGTATCAACACTTCACATGATCTTGATTCTATCCCTCTGTTTATTCAGCCTAGAATTGTGTTAGGTTTTTTTGGCAGCTGCAGCACACTGCTGGATCATCTTTAAATGATTGTCTCCTAGGACTCCAAGATCCCTCTCAGAGTTACTACTATTGAGCAAGGTACCACATATACTGTACCTGTGCATTTTGTTTCTCTTGCCTCAATGTAGAATCTTTTTTCACCATTGAATTTAACTGAATATTGTCCTTATATTGCAGCACTGAATATTGTATTTATCCAAAATACTTATAAACCATATACATAAGCACACACACACAGACACAGATGCACACATGATGTAAATTTAAAGGCACCGAGCTAGAAACCAGGAGACTTTGAGTTCTAGTCTCACCTTAGGCATGAAAGCCAGCTGAGTGAATTTGGGTCAGTCAATCACTCTCAACCCATGATATCATACTTGGGCGATAAAGTTAGTCAATTCTTGTCACAACCAATGAATCAATACTCAGTTGATCCAAGAAAAGTAGAATCCAGACTTGTGAGAAGAATGCTAGGGGACAAAAAGCATAGATCTAGAACTAGCTTTGTAACATTCATTCAACTGATTAGCTCTAATTTATTTAAAGCATATTCAAGTTTTCTCAGCTCTTTCATTTTGATATAATGAAATTCTTCCAAAAGATTCCTCCAATTCTAGTTGGATGGATAGACAGATGGGCCTGACTCAATCACTCAAGTTCTGAGATCATAAAATTTTAAGTAAACTATAACTGGCTATTATTCTATTCAATATTTTGCCAAGCAAAGCAAATAATACACATACATAGTGCCTAAATAAGTAATAATTTTTGCTCACCAAGAATTTCAATGAAGCAACTGATTTCTAATACCACCACCATCGCCACCTACTTGTTTAACAATTTTTGTTGCTTCTGTGTTTCTCCGATAAAATATATATTTATATTCGTCCATCCATACTTCTGCAAGGCGAACTTGATTCCTGGTAATCACTTGAGTCCCTTTTGGAAAGGTATGGGGGCTCTTGCTGCGAAACACATGACCCACAACTGAGCAAGGTATAATTTCCAACTGCCCCCCACACTGCCACACCTGAAAAATACAGAGCTGTACTCAATAAAACTTTCAGTAGCTGCTATCAGGTAAAGGTGCTGCAGGAACACGTATGTACTAAAAAGATTTAAAGTGTGGTGCTGCGACACAAATAATACTAAAACAAAGTAGCCTTTTTTTAATATGAACTAAGCATTAATTAATAATGTGTTGACCAAGCCACGGATACCACTCCTAGAATCTACACATCATTTTATTTTTCTAGTCTATCATTATCACATGGTTAGGTTAATTTATCTGCTCTGTCTATAGAGTGGAGATAAACATTTTAAGAAGTTTTATCCTAATGCACACAGTCACCTTGTCAGTAAAAGGCATGTGAATACTCTATTAACTTACTCGGAAAGACATTTCTAGATTTTCTCCTCCCCATATTTCCATTTCTTCATCATAGCTTCCAATTCTATAAAAATAGTCCTTTGATATTGAAAAGAGACCTCCTGCAAAAGTTGGTGTCCTGCCAGAGGGTGGGAGAGAAAATAAGAGAGAGAAAGCTTTATGAAGCCAGGAACTTGTCCATCTGATTGAATAAATACACACACACACACACACAAAACCTTAACCTTATCTGTCTTCAAATAAATCTAATCAATTGAACTAATACCAAGCAAATACATCCAATGTTACACAAGTGTAAAACCCCTCATACAATGAAATATCTTACTAATTATGTTCTTTTGCAGTCATATCCCAGCTTCTTGAAGAAAATTTGGAGTGTTATGAGAGATCAGTGGAATTTATTCTATTCTAAGAAAACAGTATGTCAGTGAAATGACATCACTAAATATAATTATATATCAAAGTCAGCAACAGCAACCCATCAACAGCAGTGGAGCATACATTTATGAAAATGACTGACTGCTGCATGAACTTATACTGTAATCTATTTCAAAATCAGAAACAGACAAGAGTTTTTCTGGGGTTAAAAATGAGGACTTTTGATATGTGAGGATAAATAACCTTAGCTGATTTGACATTCTTCCAGCCTAACATAGTAATATTGCTACAGTAAAATTAAATCACTGAAAAGTCAACATGTTCCATTCCAAAAGAAGAGGCTGAGCCAATGCAAATTAAGAACTATACACCTATTTCTTTATTGAATGCAGACTATAAAATTTTTGCTTCAATTTTAGCAGAAAATATTAAAAAATATTTAAATAATTTTATCCACCCAGATCAAAATGGATTTCTGCCAAAGAGACAAATCAGAGACAATATGAGAGTAATCCTGGATACTTTGGAATACTATGAGGCTCATCCTGAAAAGCAAATGGCTTTGATATTCCTAGATGCTCAAAAGGCATTTGATAATGTGAACTGGAGATTTTTGTTATTACTATTGGAACAGATGGGTTTTGCCAGAAAATTTATTCAAGCAATAGAAGCCATATACAATAAACAGACAGCAAAGGTAATGATGGAGGGACAACTTACAGATTTTATTAATATAAGAAAAGGCACAAGACAAGGATGTCCCCTATCTTCTTTGCTATTTGTGTTGACTTTGGAAGTGTTGAATAGAAATATTAGGGATGATAAAAGCATAAAAGGAATGAAAATTAAAAAGGAAGAATTCAAACTACAAGCTTTTGCTGATGACTTAGCTTTTATTCTGGAAGATCCGCTAGAAACAGCTCCAAAGTTATTGGAAAAGATAGAGATATATGGTGAGATGGCTGATTTGAAAATAAATAAAGATAAAACAAAGATTTTGACAAAGAACATGCTACTGAGACAAAGAGAAGAACTGGCAGACCTTTTGAAAATCCAAGTTACGAATAAGGTTAAGTATCGGGATATATTTGACAGCAAGATGTAGCACATTAAAAGAGAATAATTATATTAAACTTAAACAACAGATAGCTACAGACTTGAAGAAATGGGAAAACTTGCAATTGTCATTAATAGGGAGAATTTCAACAATTAAGATGAATATTTTACCCAGAATTCTATTTCTGTTTCAAACAATACCAATTAGGCTTGGAAAAGACTATTTTGAAGATTTAAATAAAATCATGTTGAAGTTTATATGGCAAGGTAAAAAAGCGAGAATAAAGCTGAAGCTTTTGTAAGATGCTAGAATTAGAGGAGGTTTTGGCCTGCCTAATTGGGAATTGTATGATCAAGCTGCAAGTTTGATGTGGGTCAAAGAATAACATTAAGAAAGGCTAGATTATTGACACTAGAAGGGCATGATTTGCTGTTGGGCTGGCATGCTTTTTTATGGTATAAGGGAACTAAAACACAGGATTATTTTAGAAGACATTATATACGGGAGTCTTTGTGGTTAAACTGGGAGAAGATAAAAAGACAATGTTATTTGAAAATTCCAGTTTGGTTATTGACTATTGAAGCATTTTCCTATCCTATAATTTATAAGAAGGAATATACAGTTAGATATGGGGAACTATTGGAGGAAAAGGGTGAACTTAAATCGATTCAAAACTTAGAGGAACAAGGTATAAGGATGAATTGGTTTTCATATGCGCAAATACATTCAAGGTATGATGAAGATTCTAAAACGGAGGGATTTCTATGA
Source organism: Hydrophis major (assembly GCA_033807585.1). Classification (NCBI taxonomy): domain Eukaryota; kingdom Metazoa; phylum Chordata; class Lepidosauria; order Squamata; family Elapidae; genus Hydrophis; species Hydrophis major. The sequence goes on from CM066328.1 coordinate 184,854,621, forward strand.
TAAACAGACTGATTTAGATAAGATCTTGATGGGCACTGATGAGAAGGTGATTAAAAAATTATATGGTTATTTACTGGGAATTAAATTAGAGGAAGAACAAGTTAAAGAAACTATGATTGTTTGGGGGAAGAATTTTGGATATGGGATTGATTTAGAGAAATGGCAAAAATTGTGGTCTCAAAATTATAAAATGACAATGTCAACAGCATATAAAGAAAACCTGTATAAGATGTTTTACAGGTGGCACTTTCCCCCGACAAGAATAGCAAGAATGTTTAAGAACAAATCTGAAAAATGCTGGAAATGTCATCAGATACCTGGTTCATATTACCATATATGGTGGACTTGTGAGGACGGTAGAAAATATTGGACTAAAATTCGCATGTGGTTGGAAAAAATGACAAAGAAACACATAGACTTGAAACCAGAGATCTTTTTATTGGGAATCTTACCTGATACATATAGTAAAGATTTGAAATACCTGATTGTAAATGTATTAACAGCGGCTAGGATTGTATTTGCTAAAAACTGGAAGAATGAGAAAATACCATTATAGGAAAAAAATATTAAGAAAATATTGGAATGTGCTGAGATGAGTAGATTGACATTTGAAATTAGAGAGCAAGAGGATAAACAATTTTATGATTTGGGATCTTTTTTATCAATGGCTAGATGATAAAATACGATAATAGAATATTTAGAATGTTAGACAGTAAGGAATATCTTTATTTTTTTCTCTTGTCTTTGTTATTTGACACTATATTTATAAAGTGTTTTTAGGATTGATTTGGTATGATTATATGATTTGTTACAGAATAAACTGTTTAAAGTATTGTTATCTCATAAAGCATGAATGATTAAAAGTATAGTCAAAAGTTTCTTTTTTTTTTTAATAGCGATATTAGGATATATAAGTTTGGATTGGCAATATGAGTTGTTATGTAACATAATTGTAATTGAGACTACAAAATGAATGCACAAAACTGATGAACCAACCGACACGCTGGATGTACATATGAGAGTTGATGTTTTAATGTTTTGTTTGTCTTGTTTGTTTGTAGAAAATCAATAAAATTCTTTTCAAAAAAAAAAAAGTCAACATGTTCCATAACTTTTCAAAAGTCAGTCATTACAAAGAAGTAAAATAAAATCTAATGTAAATTTCAAGTGAATTATATCTAGGATCCAATCTGGGTCAGAGGTTTAGACTTCCAAGTTTTCAGACTTACGCTGGAATTCAACATGGAATTCTTTCAAATACTGCATTGCAGTTATTCAGTTATACACCATCTTTGTTAATTAAATTTATTTGCCACCCATTTTTCATTTTGAAGCAACTTAATTTTTACATTGAGTGGATAGAACTTATTTTTTGTTTTAATTTTTGCACACATTAAGTGGACCAAGCTCTCTTTAGGTGCAAATAAATATATTTAAGAGATGAAAACTGGCTAGGCGGATACATAATATAAAAACATAGAACTTTTTATTCTTTTGTATTTTATTTATATTTTACAAATATAACAAAACTATCGATAAAAGCAAATAACTCATGTTTCATTACTTACTTAATAGGATAGGTTTCATCTTTCCTTTTTTTGTTTTCATGTTCTGGGAGAGATTCCCAGCCAAAGGATAAACTCCAGTCAAAATTTCCCCTGTTGTGGTTTTGACCATAAGGAGAAGGTTTATTAAACTCAAAAGTATTGAGGTCAATAGATGAAATATCAGGGCTTACAACACAAGTATAATTTTCAGCTATTCTGGCTAGTAAAGGTTCTAGCCATCCATAAAAGCACTCACCTAAAAGACAGAAATGAGCAAACAGTTTTATCACCTCCACAAGAACATTTCAAATATACTTCAATTATAAATACAATTTTAGTCCCGAGAAATTATTTTTAAGAACTGTTCTCCAGGATATTTTTTTTATCAATTTCATAAATTGATAAATTTAGTGTTATTTATTGATAATTGTTTATAAACTGTTGGTTTATAAACAATTATCAATAAATAACACTATATATGTACTGGCAACAGAAAATATAATTAATTTTAAATATTTCTCCTAGCCTGAAAGTTATTTGAAAGGAAAAAAAAGTTAAATGTGTCTGAAGCCATATATATAATATGGTTAAAAAAAATCTTGAAATTTTAATTAATCCTGTGAATAAGCCAAATATTGTGTTATTATATTTATATTAAATTTATTCCTCAGTTTTCAAACGTAATACTGATATTTTGGTAAATAACAGCCAACATATTAACAAAGGCACAAAGAAGGGCAAGAACAAAGATTTACACAGACATAGACAAATTCTAGATTCTTCTACATTGCTTTAATTTAGTTTATGTAAAAAAATGGAGAATTAAATCTGTGAATAAACTTGGATACTTCTCTGAAATCTGCAAAGTCTAATTTCTCATTTTTAAGAACTGTTGCAGCTGCAGTTCTTTCAACAGCATATCCATCCACTGCAGAAATATTTTCAAAATTTAAAAAGTTGCTCCAGGGAAATTTCACAAAATAATTCTATAGAAGTAGCTGCATATTTTCTTTTCATCTTTTTTCCTTATACATTTTACAAGTAGATAAGTCTAAGTCCTGAGAAATGGAAATACAACACCTTTGCCTACTACTGTAAATAAAGGTAAGAAAGTAAAGTAGTAATATTAAATTACTAATTCTCACACTTAACTCTCTTGTTAAAAGTCTAAGTACTCAAAAGAATAGTTTTAATACGGGTTAGATTTTTTTTTAATTTCTCCTGCTTACTGGAAGGAATTTTGAATTACCTATGAGGAACGTTAATTAAAATTAAAATTGCCCTTTCAAATATAATGTTGTTTAAAATTTAGTGACCATTCCTAGGAAAGAAGAAATTTAAAAAATTTAAATTTTTTGTTACTTGGGCTAATTAGGAATTGGTATTCAGTCTAACCAAGATATCCTATTCTTCCCAGTTTTTTTTTTTTTAAATCAACTTAAATCTCAGAATACTCAGTATTCTTCAATTTGTTCTTTAACAAATTCTGGCAATATTCACTAGTTGTTTTTGTTAAATTCTGGTAATATTTACTTGTTTTTGATACTATAAAATTATATTGGTTTAACCTTTTTTGGTGCTTGGAAGCAAACTGTTTTTGAATTTTAAATGTGCAAGGAATTGGGAGCCTGCTGTTATTCAAGGAAAGAAAAGTATTCCAAGCAAGTTCAGAGATGTTTTTCTTTCCATATTTCAAGATCCTGAGACTGGAAACGTACTCCTGGTCAGAGTTTATAAGTTTTAGAAGACTTGATAGAGCAATCACTTCTAACAAGTGAGCAGTCAGCAGCACTTGACATATTTAGGTGTTATTGGAAAGTCATGAATGGTTCTGAAAAGGGCAGAGAACACTTGTGTTTTCTAATCATGGAGATCCACAGTACCATTCACTGAGCACTGGTTTTAGTTTTATTCTAATGAATAAAAACAGGGTGAAGGAAAAATATACATGTGCTGATATTTTTTTTATTAAATCACTATTTCTTACAATTCTCTGCCAAGAATTTACTTACTTATTTGGAATTACTCAATTATTAATAATTACTCCTTCTGAGATTTGCTTTCAGTTCTATTAATGTTCAGAAGTGTACCTTTTAAGTTCTGAATTGCTAATAAGTTATGATGGCAGCATCTCAATGTTCTCAAGTTTAAGAAGTAGCACGTTAAATGATGCAGTGGGGGTATGGAATTCTAAATCTTGTCTATTTTCTCAGTTCTTCTGTAACACTATAAAAATCCCAACCATTTTATACATTTTGTATGCCAGATTTTGTGATGTAACCCCATTTATTTAAATACCTACTTCCCATCCCAACAAGATGAAAGATATTACCTGCAATGCTTCTATTACATTAAAAATAATTCAAAAGAAAAGCATACATTTACTATATATTTATTGTATTGCATTTCAGCATACATTTCATATTATTATTCCTTTAGAGACATGTAGCAGGTTTTAAAACACCTTGACCTCAGAATATTCATTCCAATCTGGAAAAGAGCTCACCAGAAGTAACTTGACCCTGAAAAGAGCTATAGCAACTCTCCTAAGTCAATGAATTCTAGTTTTAGATTAGATAGAAATTCAATGACAGAATAAGGATAATATGATCTCAAATTACTTAGTGCTCCTCTAGTGTTCAGTGAGCTATCTAGACATACTTACAGTGTGCATCCAAAAAAGTCAGGGTTTCTCCAGTAGCTACTGAAGCACCTAACAGCCGAGCAGTGATAAGGCCCTTTCTTTCCTTTTGTCGGACAACTTTAACTATTTGGAATTGTTTCACATAATCATCTAGTTTATCTTTCAAGTATTCTGAAAAGAGAACAAGTCATTTTCTATAACTTCAACAGAAACAATGTCAAAGTTTACTTGTTAGGATCAGTTCTTCAGTGAAGAAAATTGAAAATGATATAATTTTTCAATGACCATGGTTATAGTTCTAAAAGCTTCCGTACCATCTGATAACTAAAAAATGAACAAACCACAAAATAGGTACCACCTTAATTCAGCAAAACTGTGATGGTTAACACTTTCTAGTAAAGTTAAGCTTTGGCAAATTTTTGTGCTTTTGGAAAAATTGATCCATATATTTAGTTGAAATTAAATGAACATTATTTTGTATCATTTAAAGAAATTTGGCTTTACAATCAATCATTTTATAACTGAATATTGTTAGAGACAGGTGTTAACATTTTAAAAGAAAAATTAAAGATTAGCTCATCCTGACTTAAAGAGACAATGGCCAATGCTTTAAAGATAATAAATTGTTGATGGAGAATATTGTTTAAGAAATATGTTCTCAATATGAATTATTTCAAGGCAATAACATTCCACCAAGTCCTATATATATGCAATCCAAAATGATAATTGAAGTTCACAATGGACTATACACAGGCACTTTTAGAATATTATTCAACTGCATGAATGGTTGGGATGGTGTCATGCAATAGGAACAATCAGCAAGAAAGATGATGTTTTAATCAGAATGATGCTTTTAGAAGACAGAAGAAAAAACTGGACATGGACAATTGATATACTAGGAAAATACTTACTGATTAATAAGACAAAGAGGCATATCCTATGCCAAATTCTACTATGTATATGATTAAACATGTAATATCAGCTAGTTTTCCCCTTTGATAACAAAAACAAAGATATTGTTGATTAGCTCAGAACCAAGATAAATAACTTATTGGCCACATATACTCATTCTTCCCTTGTTTGCAGTACTGAGCCTCGCCACAATTGCTTTAATGGCTTCAGTTACTTGTTAGGTGACGATAGAAAGAATGTGCATCCTGTATTTCAACAATATGTTAAGCTGTAAAATAGCCAGTAATGGGTTGCTAAGAGCTCCAATTTTGACCACTTGACCGTGGGAATGCTGTAATGGTTGTATGAAGTCACTTTTTCCATCATTGTTGTAATTTCAAGCAGTTGCTAAACGAATGGTCCCAAGTCAAGGATGATCTGTATGTGAATGTAAGTACAGCATATGGAAGGTGGATATTTCAACTCTTGAAAGGGCTGTTTCTTCTTTATTGAAGAAAAATGTGTATATTTCCAGGTTATATTAATTAGAAAAAAACCAAGTATGAAAAAATCTAGAATTTATAGATAGCGTCTTACCATCTACACTGGCATCATCTACCAAAATTATTTCCTTCAATAATATTGCAGGGGAAGTATGCATCACACTATAAACTGTTCTCAGAAGAGTTGACCATGCTTCATTGTGAAACACTATGATAACACTTGTAGTAGGCAGTGGAGGACAACGCTTAAATTTCTGTTCAATGCATCTGGGGGATAAAACCATAGTTTATGGGAAAAAATGAATAAGATATGTTAAATCTTAATTCTCATGGTACAGATACTGAGCTTTGCATGTACAATAGAATTATTCATCATTATTTAAAAAAATGTAATGAAAGTAACATGGCACAGGTTTCTAAGAATCTCATTCTAACAATAAAATGATAATCTATGTATATTGTGTGTAAAGGTATATAGAAATAACCTTGAGAGACTGAGCCCAAATATGCTGTCTAGGGAATGTTCAGATATAAAAATTTAGAATAATTGCCCACAAAGCTGCATCATAATTAACAAATTATTCAAGTTTAAAATAGTTTAAACAGACCTCTGCTGAAAAATTGTGTTAATAGCAGCTTAATCAATGTATTAGAAGTGCTCCAATCCCACATAAATTTTTCAAGATTTCCTAATATCTTTTAGATGCATGATTTGCTACGATCAACTACTTCAGATGTAGGTATATATCTGTATGCTATACCTACAGATGTAAGAATCAGCAATTATTCTATTTATTTATTTTTATATATTAAAAAAATATAGCCATCCTATTCACAATGACACTAGGCAACTTACAAAAATAAAATCCCAGTACAAAACCTAATAAACCCTAGTGACAACAATCAAACCAATCATGGGCCCCTATCACTTTGGGGTCCCTAGGCCCACTTGCAAAATCATGTCTTCAGAAAGACTGAAGGAGAGTCAAGTTGAGGGCCAATCTTATTTCCACAGGGATGATGCGGCATGGGGGGGGGAGAACTATAATAATAGTTACAGTTCACATCTTAATACAGAAATGGAAGCTCAAGGCAATCTTTTTCAATCTTTTACATATTTTTAACCAAAAACTAGAATATTTGCTTTTAAATTCAAATACATTTCAACGTACTCAGGAGGTCGTGTGTCTGGTCCTAGATCTCGATGTAGAGAAATCCTATCACTTGCAAATGCATTAAAACAATGTTTTTCTTCGCCATGCTCTTTCTCTTTCCGTTCATCTGAGCTTAAACTGGTCATTTTAAATGCTTTACCAGAAGCCCCTGGAGTATTAGGATCCTGAGGGGGACGCTCAAGGTAAGGAGTCAGTTCAGCAGCTGTGTAATATCCTGGTAAACAATGCTTCTGTTCAGCATTATGAGTCTGCCTAAGAGGTGCTTTAATTTGCATTTTTGGTTTTGCAGCTTTAATGTTGTTCACGGCATTTAACACTAGATCTAATACAGTTTTCTTTTCATCATGAGATGGCATTCCTGGTTCCTCATTAAATTCTTGAACAGCTACTTCTCGTTGTAACAAAACCAAAAATATTAAGAAGACAAAAATAACAAAGGTAAACTTCCAAAGTTTCTTCTGGGAAAACTGTTTCATTATGAAGCGCCGTAGCATTCTCATATAAGTCATCATGGAGAGTCAACATATAGAAGTGCTTCAGAAAAAGTTTTTCTTTGATACAAGAAAGTCCACAAAATGGGAAAATCTGCAAGATTTTTTAAAATGTTAATCATACAAATATATGTTTATTCATAAAAATAATTGCAACAATTTAAATTAATAAATTCACAAAGACACTACGTTTCAGGGTTACTGAAATAATGTTCATTTTCTAAACTTAGAATCCCGTAAGAACCCTTATGTAAGAACCCATCTGCCAATTTATTCTTATTCCTCGAAGTGAAGTGCATTCTTTAATATCTTTCAGATCAGATCCTCTAAACATTTTAATTATTAGCCATAAACAACCACTTGGGGTTATGAATCTCAAGGGAGTTCACAATATTCTGTTACATGTCCCTCAAACTTTAAAATGAGTCATTGTGTTTTGGAAGTGTTCCAGCTTTGTAAAGGTACTTCTATTTTGAGTGCTTTGGATATAAACCAACTTTAAAGTAGTCCTTTTCAGTTAATGCCTGTTTCTCAGTTGATCACTTTTGGAACATTCCAGTGGCCCATTTTGGGGACTGAAAAGACAAAATGTTTTGCACATCCCAAATTAAATTTCCATTTTCCCTTTCAGTATCCTATATGCATTTTCAGATATTGTTCTTTTTCAAATGAGACTTTTCTGGTTGTATTTTTGATTGCCAGGCATTAGAAGAAAAACCTCTAGTTGCAGTATTAACCAACAGATTATTTATATCCAGTTCTATGTCATTTGAGAGGGCAGAGAGGTTAAACTGCATTGCAATGTTATGCATTTATTTGACATGGTAGCAATTCTAATTTTCCAGATGGATGGATACTTACCAATATGTCACTCACATAACTTTTTTTTTACAATAATTTTTTTTTGTTACAACAAAAACATTTTGATACAAATATGACAATATTCCTCATTTAATATAGTTGACAATCTTTTAAAATTTGGTATTAATACATATATTTTATTAAATTATCAATCTTGATTATTCAATATTACAATGTTATTTTTGTGTCAATCTCTATATTCTTAATCTCACTACTTTTACTTCCAATTATATAATTATATTTTCAGTGTTTACAAGATTATATAGTTCTAATAACAATTCACAAATTTATATTAAATTATAATTTTCCACTGTTTATCCCCTTTTTAATTTCTTAATATGCCACTATTATATTTAAATCTCACATTACTTCTGAATGTGTTGATATCTGTTAGGCACTTTGCTTTGGAGAACAAGAACTATGTCTAAATCAGAATAATATATACTATTTATTATTTGATAAGCATTTTGCCCAATCAAATATTAGAGATGATCTCTTATGTAGCACTGGAAAGAATATTGCTCTACAACAGATGTGTGCTAGCCCTTCAGCCATATGGCCTTATGCAAGCCTGGCAATCTGCTGTCTTAAATCTGTTTCACACATTAGTTTTTGTACAGCCAAAAAATCCATCCAAACTGTATATATTCTTTACTATAATCAAATTATTTGAAGAGTTGCCCAATAGCCGTATGTACAAAATCTATATCACCCTTCAGTATTATGTTCCATATTAAATCATTTTTAAAATTATGAACATCTAGGAAAATTCTAGTTCAGAAGTAGTCTGGAGTGAGCCATACCAGCAAAGTAAAGTATTTTATATTCATTACTCAGATTTAGATAAAGACTCAGCAAGATGAACAAGGGTCCAGATTTTCTTGACTCCCTAAACCACTGGCTCAATGAAAGATCACTGTGAATACGCTACTGCTCCTGGACAAAGATCTGTTAACACTACCCTTAATTTTTTTCCAGTCCAAGGGAGAACATTGTTCCAGCCACACTTAAGCTCTTTCAGGCTGAAATGCTAGCTCAGCTTCTTTATGGGACTCTGGTTGCACCTCATCTCTAGGATGTACCCTGAAAAGGGTACAATCAGAGCAGCTCTCCAGATACCATGCTGTATCTCAAATGCACATCTACAAATGGGGACACATATGATGATAAAACCTTAGTCAACTGTGTGTCTAGCTTTTATAAGCCTTTGGTTGAAATTCAATTTCTATCCTCAAGGCTTAGCACCATTAATTCTCAAGGACAATTTTCAGTCCATTTGGATCGAGGTTGTTCAATATAATCTTTGAAATCCAGGGTTCTCTTCCATCAGAAAGCTTTCTCAACAGATCAACAGCAAGTTTGATTACCTCTATAAAAGCTGAAGTTTTAAGAGTTTACTGGTTTCCAGCACTGAGGTTTGTGTTGATACAATACCAAAGAGAAAAGATATCACCAATGATCTTAAAGAAGCAATTGTTGCTGCCCATCAGTCTGGGGAAGATTACAAAGATATTTCCAAACAATTTAAAATCCACCATTCTACAGTGAGGAAGATTTATTCACAAGTGGAAAACATTCAGGACAGTTGCCAATCTTCCCAGGAATGGATGTCTCAGCAAATTCACTCTAAGATCAGATGATGCAATGCTGAGAGATTGTAAAAAATCCAAAGGTTACATCTGAGAATCCACAGGTCTCAGCATATTAAATGTTGAATGTCTTAAATGTTATTTTGTTTATTATGCATACTGGTCTATGACTACAATAAATTGATTATTGACTAGATTCGAATGATGAAGTTTGGGGAACTTAATTAAAGATAGAAAATGAGATATGAACATAAAAGGAAATAATTTAATCAGTTTATTAGATCCAGTTAAAAATAGATATACTGTTGTTTCTAGTAACCATTACTGGACTTTTGCTAATTAGGATGGATGACACTTTAAAGATTTATAGAGAATGTGATGAGATGCGGGATGAAGAGATTGCTATATTTTAAGAGATGGTATAAGTTGTTAAAGTTCTTTAGAATTTATAAAGGAGGATGTTATTTTTTCTTCCTCTTTTTTCTTTCTTTTGTTGCACTTTTTATCTTTTCTTGTTTTTTTTATAGTTTGTATTAGTTTTATCTGTATAATGTAACCACTGCAATCCTGACTAACAGAGATTGAAATAATCCATCCCATCTAGAACACTCTCTAGCTGGAATCCAACCATTATCTCCACAACTTGTTCAAAAACAGCAGGTTGAAAATGGAGTAACAATTCCCCAAGGTGGCTGGGTCCAAATAACTTTTTAAGAAGGGACATTTAACTGCTTCCTTCAAGGTAATTCTTCTTGATCTTTGCCTTTTTGTGTCCTCTATGGCTGCTTGTATTATCCAAGAAGAGCAAGGATCTAACTTGCAAATGGCTGAGCTCATGCTAGAGGACACTGTCAACTTCCTCAGATATCATAGGTTTGAAAAATCCCAAATTGCCTGGCAAGACATTATTTCTGTCATCTCATCAGTGGCTGCCCATCTACCATCCAACTGAGATCCAGTATAGATGAAGAGAAGGGTGGAGATGGTCTTGAAGAAAATATGCAACACCTATTGTATTATATAAACACCAGCTTAGCCAAGTAAGATAGGAAACGGTAAGGAAGAAATCCAGTCTGATCCTTAGTATAAAACGGAGAGAGAAAAGCCATCAGGCTTTCACAATTCAATACCAAAAGAATTCTAATATTTATTGGGTGGTCCCAACTTAGTTTACTTCCAAGAGAGAGAAATTATCCTCACAATGCTTAGAAATTGCTCAGAGGTTCCTAGAGCCTCTAAGGGCCCAGTCATGTAATTAATACTGCTAGATGGCGCTCTGAGAATGCAATAACCAACCATGGAAAAGTACCCATACTTCACTGCTCTTAGTGCCACAGAACAGGCGCAAGTGTGGACTCATGCCTGTGTCTGATCATATTTTACTCACCTTCCCTTCCTGTATTCTCCCCAGTAAACCAAAGACCGTCTTGAATCAGCAAGAGTGTCAGGTCACTTCAGAGCAGCCCCATCAAAACTCTTGCCTATCTTGATCCTCCATAGTTCAGCCAATCTATCCAAGAGTTATCTGCATGATGGCTGGGAAATCCCCTAAGTGCCCAGTGAAAATAAAGTGGGTCCAGAAGGTGCTTGGAGCAGATCAATCCCCCTATGGAGATTGGTGCTGATTGTGAATTCCAGCAGCTGGACAACTAACTGATCTTGATGTCCTTGACCCTCTGATCCTGAATTCCTCCAGGTGAATACTATCATGGGTGTACCACAATAGTTTGTGTCATGGTAACTTGGGACAAGGCCTTGGTTGCCATCAGGGTGGATTTGATTTAAAACAAGTCAATTTAAATTGGCTTGAAGGCTTGATTTAAATCAAGTCGATTTAAATATAATTTTTAAAGAATAACTGTCATCTCTGTCCCGTAGCAGCTCCTCCTCTGACCTTCTGTTGATTCATCAACAATCCCAACATTGCAGAATATACAGCCTCATGCTATATAACTCAGCTCCATTTAATGCCGAATAAACTAAATTAATGTATTTTTAAATAGAAAACTATCTTTACATAGGTTTTAGTCCAAAAGCATTTTATTAAAACAAATTTGATAAAAATAAAAAAATCCAATTTAAATTTTAAAAAATCTGATTTTTTTAAAAAAAATTTTTTTAAAAAAACCATAGATTTTTATCCACCATGGTTGCCATGTCTGCCACAAATTCCTGACAACTCATGCCTCCCATTCATGGAAGATGTCATTTCCCAGTACATAAAGAGCTGGGGAGCCAGCCACCAATGATTTTCACATAGTTGCTCTTACTTTGTTCATGTAAGTCATAATTTACATGAATAAAGTAAGATTTTTAAAACTGTAATTCATTCCTCTCATTAATAAAATTAAAATATTTCAAATATGTATATACAAATACATATTGCATAACTGCATACAAATACTTTGCACTGCTTTTTAAGCCATTAATTTCTAAGCAACATTTAAAGTTGCAAAAAATGTATGGTTGCTATTTTAGTATAGAGATGTTACTCTGACATACATATAGTGACATGCAGTGGTCTCTTGTTTTTCTGCTTAAAATATGTGCTTAAGACTAAATAAATTACATAACATCATTAAAATCTGCTTCAAGTCAGTTTAAATTTCAAGGCTCGTCTAATTAAACACATTAGCTTCCAGCAAAAAGATAACATATATTAAACTAGTGTGATCTTCCTGATAGGGTCTTCCAAAACTTAGAGCAGATATCAAGAAGGTCATTCTCATAATTCTGCCAGAAGTACTTTCACAGCGGCTGAGTAGAGAGAGCAACACCTCTCAAAGACCTTAAGTCATGAACTTTATAAAGCTAACCAATTCAGTTAAACAAATCCTTGTGATTATAGTACATTATACTAAGCTTGGTTAATTTCAATTATAGCTTTTTAATAGCCTACTGTTTTATGCAGACATTAGTGCAATTGCTTAATATGTGATTCAATGTATTGTGTGAAGCAAGAAAATGGGATAAATGCAGTAGTAACTTGATCTGTTATATAAGAACTTAACTGCTCATGTAGTGATCCCAGAATACTGGAATTTAAAAGGGGGGGGGGAATGTCTGGACAAAGCATGGATTAGCTATAATTTTGAGCATAGCACTCTATTTGCAGATGTTTTGTTGCAGGTTCTACTTTTATATTACCATATTAATGACCACATTTCTTAAACTATTGGCTTTCTTTTAGTCAAACAACACCTTACTATGCACACACAAGAGCACATAAGAGTCTTAAAGCAAGCCCAAATTATGAAAATTCTTAAAAACAAAACTTAATAAAAACAAAATGTTGAAAGATTTCTTGAGCAAAAGTCAGATAGGAGGAGGAATGTAATCGCACTGTGGATAAAAGTGATTGGAGCTATAGACAGAAAACTGCAATAATTGAAAGCTTCAGTTTTAGGAAACAAAAAGGATCTGTTCTATATGAATGAAGATGTACACTATTTGAATACTTTAATGAGAGCCTAACAGTTGTATAGTGATGACTGGTCTCCTGCATGAATTCTTATGATATCCCATGCTAACATCATTTTATTTACAATTAGAAGAACAATTTTTAAAAATTTTACATTAAAAATGTCCAAGAGCTCATGTGAAAACAGAAATCTTTCAAGAGTAGCTATGTTTCATTTTTTTAAAATTAATTTGATGTAAATGGATGCCATCTAGTGGCATGACAGATGCTATAGCCTGCAAATATAGTATTGCATTACTGATTCTCAAGATACATATTAATAAACATTCTTAAGGCAATGAGCAGAAATACCAAATTGCTTCAAACTCTGGATGTTTTGGAAGAAAGCATTTTTAAATTATTTATTTCAATGTAGGATATAGATATCTTATTGTAAATAAACCAAAAATGGGGGACAAATTACTATGAATTCTAATCTCAATCCCATTTGTATAAATAGTAAATGTAGTTGGCAATGCAGGCGGCAATCCCATATGAATAGTTGAACAAGCAGCATTGACAAACACAACAAAAGTATACATCCTATATGTTGGCTGTGAAACGTTCACATTTCCCTAAATCCAAATCTGTTATATTGCTTCCTATTGGCATAATTTGTATTATGCCATAAATATATACTAAAAATGTAGAGAAAAATTGCTTCAATTATACTTCTGGTTAAATTTGGGAAAGAGGAATGAGTGTTTTCAGCTATAAGAATTACATAAAATGTAGTTTATAACTGCTTTTCCAAGAAAAGCCTTCATTTACATTGGGAAACAAATACATCGTTTGTTGTTTGAGTTCAACAGATGGGTAGAGCCTGGTATGTCATTCTCCAGTTAGCACAAAAAGAAAAAAAAAGAAAGGGAAGCACAGTTGAACATCAAATCTATCTACATGGTATAATATAGGTTATAGAATACTGATAATTATTACATCTCATTATTTAACTCTTAGTGACCAGACTTATGAACAGAATACTGAGTATTGCCCTAACTCAGAGGTGGACAATTAATTTCCCCCAGGACTCATATGAGAAACTGGGATAGTGGAGGGATGCTGGCCCACTCCATCACCATCCCTCCACAGTGGACCAGACAGGGATGGAAGTGATCCAGTTCTTTGACATCTAATTTAATGAAAGCATTAATAACCCAATTAGAATGCTTTTAATAACTATTGATATGTTATTTTAAATGGAGATTAGGATCCATATGCATGACAAAATATTTCAAATTATATGGTTTTGGATTCAGGTGAATTATGGCCTGACAAGTACACCAGAAATTGTTTTCCAATGCTACTAGATCTGTAACAGTGCATATCAGAATGTTTCTTTAAGAGCAAAAATGCCTTTAAAGACTATGCCATAATACAGAAAATTGTGTGACTTATTATGCAAGCATAGAAATATTCCCCTCTATATCTGATAACTCCAAATCATTTTCTAAACCTTCATATTTTAACAGAAAACTGTTCTCTATGTTGTGACCTATTATAACCATAGGGGGGAAAACATTCTTAAGATTTAAGTCTTCAATATATTTACTGATTACATACAAGGGAGATTTATGAAATCAAAAAGTTTCTTCTGCTTAAGCATTGCCATTATGTCAGTCAGACAAGTTTCAGTTAGGCAACAAAGGGAAATATTTATAGTAATTTAGCATCAAATGTTATGTTTTTTTAAAACCACATCTCAATGCCCATCATACCTCAAGCCTGCTTCAGATTACTTCCCACATATTCCAAAATGTTATTGCAAACCGAGCAATTGCATCTCAGACTTCAGGGTCCTACTAAAACACAGTAATCCCGAATACCACTGCACTTTGCTACTCCTCTCTTTAAGACAACCTTCCACATCACTCCCGGAAGCAGTTCCTGGAAAGATAAATGCAGATTAGACCTGCCCTCTTGCAACTTTTAAATTCGCCTTCACTCAAAACCCAGAGGTTGCTGCAGACCGTAGGGTGCAATATTTGGTGTAGTATTACATGCTAAGATCCCCGTGTCTGTGTGTGTGTGTGTGTCCCTCCCCCGTTTCTTATACCATTCTAAAACCTATACAACTAAACATGATGGGTTGTGACAAGGCAGTACCTGAATTGTTCCATTAAAGGAACATCTAGACGGCAAAATTTTACCTCACAACCAAGTTAGAAGTAACCCGAATTACGAGAGGCTTCTGCACTTTTTAATAGTTTGGGGCGGCATGAAGGAATCATTCCGACGGGATAGACAAGCGCCAATGCGCGATGCCCCCCATCCCAATTCCCGTCCCTCAAAGCCTTTGCATAAACCACGCTACCAAATATGAATGCCTAAACACTGCCCGGTCTCTCGAGGTAAAAGCGAGATGGGTGCGTGGGTGGGGGAGTCTTGCGAGGATGGGGCGCCCTTTGCTCTCCCCTCCGGTTCTCAACAGAGGCACCGCCGACGCGAACTACGAAAGGTTTCGCAGCAGCCCTTTAAAGTCTGCGAGAGAGGAAGAAAACAATAAAAGAAAACACGCCGTTCTTCCGAAGACAGACGCCGCAGAGCCCTTACCCCCCTTCCTCGCCTACCTGTGGCCTCGACCAGCCACCAGCGGGTGGGGAAAGCAACCTCAGGCGCTCGCTGCTGGGTGGTTTCTTCCTTCCCTCCCCCCTCCCGCGCAAGATCGGCGGTCAAGGGAAACGGTGATTGGCTGATAATCCGCCACCCGCGGTGCCCAGGTGAGAGCCCAACCCGAACGCGACTACGCTCGCCTACGGCTACTCTTGGAAGTGCTCAGGTGAGGCGAGAGCTCCTCCTTCCGTTCTTTAAACGGAAGGCAAGGAGGCCACGTGCCGCTGAAGTGAGGGGCAAGAGAGCGAGGAACTTAAGAGAAAGTCGGAGCGCGCGGACGCGCGCGCACCGGCGATAATTGCCGCCTTTGCGACGTTCCGTTTCTGACTCCCTGTAGAAACGTCAGTTACTACCGTAGACTAGGCTGGTTATTGTATCGCGTTTTTAATACTTCCCAATTGCAAAGGCACCCTTTATTTCAGTTTGTTTCCACCCCCCCACCCCCCGCCTTTTGAACTTGTCCCGAAATATTGCAAACTTTCCCTGGGCAAAAAAAGAAAAAGGGGGTATTGATAGTTTGATGCAATCATTCGCCCCAACTGAGTCCTGTAGGTTTTATCTTGGAAGTTAATCCAATAGCCCCTTTGGGTTACTTTGCTCTATTTCCATCCAGGTGAATATCCCTCCAACTGAAAAGTAAAACCTATCGCTAAAGGTGCTTTCAAAAAAGGATCAGGTGCTTGGAAAAAGTCCAGGTATAAAATATCGGGATGTCATCAAATGCTTCATGAAAGACCAGGTTCTTTAATAAAAAAGGAAATTAAAAAAAGGAAAAAGTGATTGTTAAACGCTAAATTGATATGCCACCCTACTCCTCGTGACTTTAGGGGCTGTGTCAGTATAAAGATGTGTAAATCAGGTAAACTAAAGAACTCAGGCTTATGTCTACAAACTGTTTAGTCAAATCCAATTTTGGTCTCCAATTGTGGAATCGAAAATGACTTAATGGTCCATAATAAAAAATTAAACCTTTAAACATGTTGACATTTGACACAAATTGTAATTGACAAATTGGCCCTAGGTGTCCTGATCCTTATTGCCAGATAGAAAATAGGTATAACTGCATGCCTTATCATGAGTATTGGAAAAGTCTCATAAGAAAGCAAGCAAACATGCTGCTGAACTCTGTCTTACCTTCTAAAGCCATTAGATACTTGCTGTCCACGTGCAGCTTGGCTTGGGCTTAATTTTCTTGTCCTTTTATTACCTGATAAAAATGGTGCTGCATTACTTTGTGGACATGCCAGATTGGGTAAGAGGGGTGCAATTTTCTTTGAAGTCCACAATTTCTTTGTTTTTCCTCCCCTCAGAAAAGTGGCGAACGGTTCTGTGGGCCAGCCAAAGAAGAGGAAGAGTAATTTCCAATGCTTCCTGCCAGCTTGAAAGTCACTCCTGTTCCTACTGCTTTTTGCTCATCCATGATCACTTTGTTTCTCCATTTAAATAAGGAAATACCATTGAAAGTATGATCCAACAGGTCAGGGTTTGTCTATATATAAAATTTGTGGATTTGACTCTGGATATACCTGTTGTAGACATGTGCCTGGGTTCTTTAATTTACCTGATTTACAGATCTTTATACTGACACAGTCCCCAGAGTCTCTGGGAGTATGGAGACATATAAATTTAATATATACTAATAATCCTAAGGATCACTGGCTGGCATTCTTCTTTCAGGTATTCTATTGATATAAGAGATGCATTAAAATTAATTTACTTTTCCAATCATTTCTTGGATTTGCTTATTGAAGATTTGAACTTGCTGGAGTTCTTACTCTTAATGTTTTTCATTTGAATGGATTGGACAAGATTTTTCTGTTCTCCATTTTGTATCCTGATTATTTCCAATACACCAAATACCAAGTTTAATAAAAACTTATACCATGATTTTTTTTTTATTAGTCCCAATTGTATGGTTTTTTTAAATAAACCTTATAATTTGTTTAGTTATTTTTCTGCTGAAATTGACAGTTCAATGAGTCATTAGAATCTTAATTTACATTCAAAATAATGTAAAACACAGAATAAAATCTTACTAGTTTCATGTTAAATACTTTTAATGATGTGAACATGTTTGAAACCTTAGCCATTACTAGCTGGATTGTAACAGGTATCTGTGATTTCCTTACCGTATTATGAATACTGAAAAACAAGAACACTAAAAAATAACAATAATATCAATATAAACTTGAGGGATCCATGGTGCTCTCTAAGCTTGCTTGTTTTCTTGCAGATATTTCATTACCCAAACTAGGTAACATCATCGGTGCCAGACTACCAAGCCCAGAGAGCACCAAGGATCCTCATTTCAACCCAGAACTACAAATATTCTGCTTTATCAGTATAAATTTCCATGGTACTAATCTCCCATTCCCTGGTTTCTTGAATGAATTATTTTATTGCACAGTGTCAGTTCCTTGCTTTATAAAGCACTGGAAATCTTTCTTTAGTATACAAATATCTATACAGATTTGTAATTCTAAAATATCTTTGTTTCTTAAGAACTCTGAAATCTATTCACTTGATTTCCATACAGTAATTACATTCAACAGTTTAATTGGGATGGCATTAATTGTAAATGTGAGCATTATTTCTCATACTGATAAAAGTAATACATTATCAGAACAATGAATAGATGAGATTGTCCAGCTTTCACCAAAATAAAAGCCCACAAGCCAGTATGTTCAAGTATATCAAAATGTAAAGGTTTTACAACTTTAGATTGCCTATATATTGCTTTATCATTTGAAAGTAAAATAGTTGCTGGAATTCTTATAAGCTTACATTTCTTTTAAATTAGTAATATTATTCAGAGCTCTTAAGTTTCTACTTGCTTGGATTAACTTCTCAGAGGCTATGGAAGCTGCTTGATGAAAAGAAAATGACAGACATGGATGGAGTTACACTAATTATGAAAAAGTTCTTGGAATGCTGAAGTGAAAGACTCAGAAGTGAAAAAGTTATGCAAGAGAGTGATTGCTGCAAACAGTGAGACAAAACTATTTGATTATGGGGATATAGAGAAAAATAATTGCAAAGAATGTAAAAGAGAATAAGGGACTTAAGATTGGATACAGCAAGGAGTGATATTGATAAAAATCTATTTTGGAAGTAGGTAAAGACAGCTGAACAAGGACCTTCCACCAGAGGCTGATTAAAAATAAAAAGGATTGAATGTATTTGTGTAAGGGAAATTTGTAATGACATTAGAGGTGAATTGGTTTAGAATGTGAGTGTGTATATGTTTGTGCTATACATAGTGACGTTTTGCTGAATAAAAACCAAATGATTTGCAGTGACTGTTAATTATTTGTATGCAATTGAAAAAACACACAAAAATCTGTATACTTTGTAGTTGAACTTGTGTATCTTAATTCAAGTTTTATTACAAATAGAAAAATGAAATTTTAATATGTGAAAATCCTGATAGAAACTTAATAGGCACTATAGTCTTTTGCAAGGAATGTTGCTGAAAGAAACCAAATGGCTGTGTATAAGATCATGTTTCTGCCCAAAATTGTTATATGGAAGCATGTTAGGTGAAATGTTGAACGTTGAATGCAATGGAATGGGGTAATTAAATGCATGTGGTAATACAAGAGATAGATATGAGAACACATAAGAACTGAATGTTTACTGAATACAAAAATAGGCAATCAATAAAGAGGTACAGGTAGTGCTTGACTTACGACCACAATTCAGTCCAAATTTTTTGTTGGTAAGAGAGATAAGTGAGTTTTGCCCCATTTTACAATCTTTTCTTGCCACACTTGTTAAATTAGAGACACGGTGGTAAAGTGAATCTGGCTTCTCCATTGATTTTGCTTGTCAGAAGCTTGCAAAAGATGATCACATGACCCAGGGATATTGCAACCATCATAAATGTGAGCCAGTGTCCAAATTTTGATCGCATGATCATGGGGATGTGGCAACGGTTGTAAGTGTGAAATATAATCATAAATCCCTTTTTCTCAACGCTATTGTAACTTCGAACAATCACTAAATGAAAGATTGTAAGTGGGGGATTATGTGTAATATGTTGGAATGTGAAGGGAAAAACCCAAGAAAATTTCCTTAAGATAGAATTGATGAAATTCTCAAAATGAGGGAAGTGACAAGTTTAAAGAAAAATAACCAACCATAAAGCAAGTTATGAATATTATGTTTGCAAGAACAGAAAGTAGAGACAGTGAATCGTGTTGATTTGAATTATTTTCCTTGTTTCCTTTCCCTCTCGTTATCTCCTGTCTTTTAATTTCTACTCATTTGCATCCAGATCACAACCTATTAGTGAAATGTTTCAAAATCCAGTTTCTAATATGAATAAAGTAATATTCAGAAGGTATCCATATTGTGGCAGTTGATTAGCTGCTAACAGTCTGATTAATTTTTCTTTTTTGAAGATAAAAATGAACACTTTTCAGGATTTTTTTTTTCTTGGAAATACAAAGCAGTGAGAGCACCAAGGCTTTCCAAAAAAAAAAAAAAACCATTGCTAGCATCCAAAGTGTTAAAAATGGAAAGGGGATCCCTTGTTTTATGCGACTAGAGGTATGAAGAACTTAAATATTCTATGAAAACTGAGTGAAGCAATAGGAAATGGAAAACTGACTCTGCTCCCTACTCCAAAAACAGAGTAGAAGGTGAGTTGCTAGGCAACCTCATATGGAACACTGGCCTTTTTCATGAAGATAACTACACTTACCTCTCTGCCTCCCTCACGGGAGTTAATTCAAAGGCCATGTATTAGAAAGAAGGCTTAGGATATGAAATACTATTAAAATATTGATAAAAGCTCTAATAGAGTCTTTCTACTTCACTGGGCAGAGAGTAAAATCAAGGAAGGAAGGAAGAAAAAGATCCACTGTTCCCTCATGGAGACAGAATGGCTTCAAATGGCTTATCTGAATCCAACCAGGTGGAAATGTGGCTGAAAGTTAGGATATTAAAAGCTCTATTGGAATCAGAATTAGTGGCACAGTATCCTCTATAAATTTTTCATGCAAATTAACACACCGATGAATGGAATAAATCTTGGCTTTATTAGCTGTTAAACTGTTCTTCCTTCCTGTTTACATTTAGGGTGGCTGAAGAAAAGGGCAGGAACTGAACGATAGAGAAACAAGAAGCCAGTCTTGCTGCAATTTAGATCAATGTGAAAGATGCAGGAGATGTTGGTGTTCTCATTAAAATCTAGCCCTTCTGTCTACTTTTATGAATTATAAAGCAGTGTTACTTTTATCCAGTGCAATATCAGAAGACCACAGTTTTATTAGCAATATCATTGTACGGTCTGGAATATTGTCCTTCCTTTTCTTTCTAAAAACAGTCCACCCCATTTTAGTGGTAGTTGGATTATTTGCTATGGGAATAAGAAGGATCCCACCTAACAACTAGAATAAGCTTAGGCTATTTTCATCCGGCAAGTTATTCTTTAGTAGCTTTATTGTGCGATATTCCCTTAAGCCCTTCAATAGGAAGTTTCTGGGAATTACAAGTTTTAATCCACAAAAGAATTAAAAATGCCTATTGTAACAGTAATAAGCAAAATATTGTACATAACTGGTCTTCCCACATATAATTAGACTTCAGTTCAGTGGCAAGTGAAGCAAAATTAAGTGCCTAAAATAAACATGTATAGATGAATGTAAATCTTGCCCTATAATGGTTACAGATAAGTCTGAAAAATGGAGGGAGAATGTAAAGTTGAAGTAAAAAGTTACTTCCTTTGCTGTTAAAATCCTTGTTTAGGTATAGTTTGCATAAAAGAAAAAGTTTTTTAAAAAGCAAAACCAGCAGAACTAAATAACGACTGTTGGTGTACTGTATAGCAACAACTGGTACAGCAACAGGATGTGGATATGACACACAAAAAGGAACCAACACTCAACCACAAGGATGAATCCTTAACATCACTCTTTGAAAATTGAAATTGGATTTAAGATAGGAAGTTGCAGGACCTAATCACAGAACCCACACTTCTGCAATAACTAAAAATAGGTTTGAGAATCTATTTCTATATAATCATATACAGTAAATATTCACTTACTTTTCCAAAACAACAACCTGTAACACTGATTGATAGTTTTCAAACTTCATAAGATACCAATGAGAAAATTATTTAAATATTTTATACGGGGCCTGAGAGTTGGACGATACAGATATAGGTACAGAGCTTTACATGGTATAGTTTTAATTCTGCTATTTCTCTTGTATTAATACCATACAAGATTGGTTTAAACCAAGACCATAAAGGAAGTAACAGTGGAATTTTCTGCTTTGCATTCCCCCTCCCTACTTCAGGTAGACTCACCTACATACCTCCTTTTATAAGAGGAGTGTCAAACTTGATCGTGTCACGTGTTTTTTTGCTTTTGTGGAGCAGGGGTGGGTGCCAGTTTGACAGACAGGTTTTATAGAACCACAGGCAGAATTGGCAAGTAATAACTATGTCAGGGCTAATGCCCACCTCTTCTGAAAGAACATTTAAACTTCCAACTACCATATCCAGGATTCAAATTGTTGAACCTAGTAAAGTTAATATATGCACTCAGCTGGTTCCTTTCTGTATTGGGGCAACAGGAAAACAGTATAGCTAAAGGTTTTCATAGATTTGTTGCATGCGGAAAGGTACAGCCCATCAGTCCTGTTAGGTGCATTTCCCCAAAATGTTACAATAAACACTACTAGCTATAAAAACTGTCTGATTTTAATATGTAAGCCTTAAAAAAATCCAAATGTGGCAAAAGGAAACATTGCAATGTGTACTACTTTTTTTAAAAAAAAGCAATCTTACCCAACCCAGATTTTTCACAAAAAATGTAATAAAACACTGGAAAAATGCATGATCAAGAAGCTATTCTTTCCCTTTAAAAATTACTGTATTTACCTTCAACTGATTTAGCAAATGGTTGGAAGAAAGCAGATTATGTGAACATGTTTTTGAGACAAAACAACAAAAATGGTTGGGTGGTGCATATATCCGTTTAAACTATAATATATTCAAAATAGCATAGGCATTCATTGGATCAGTAAAACCAAAGTTTCTCAGAAATAATCTTGTCTGGAAATTCTAAATCTAGGCAGGCAATAAATCACTTGATAGTTATTTGTCACAATAGCCCAAAGAATCAATTAATAGCAAGTATAAGAGCCTATTGTATCTTTACCAGAAGTGATAATAAAAAGACAGCACTATATTGACTCAGAGATATACATAACCATTTGGATGTTAATCCTTGTTTTTGATTTAAATGTTGGGCTTTAATGTAGGCAACTGAAGTTCAAATATCTCCTTAAGTTTAAGAACTCCGTGGAATTTTTAGAAAAGGCCTCATTTCTTAGTTTAATCCACTTTGCAAAAGATGGAGAGATTGAACATTGTGGAAGGACAACAGAAAACAATACAGCTGTTAACATGGGGATCATCAGGAAAAGCCTGGCATAGAGATCTTTTATTTTATATCATATTCTTCATACTGTTGCATATTTATATGCAATATTGCACACAAACATGAAAAACTGAAGTCTTATTGCTGTAGTAAAATAAATGTAAATAAGAATTAGGTCATTGCTTAAGGTTTCCAGAAAAGGATAGCTTAGAAAAACAAAAGTTAAAATGAGATGAGAGAGATACAAATATAACATTGTAGTATAGTACTTTATTTTCCCCTTTCTTGTTATTCCTGGGGATTCAGAGTAGGCCCTGTTTCAAAACATTGATTACACTCCAAATAAATCACCTCGACAATGTAGAAAGAGCAATAGACACAGCTGGAAGTTCTCTCTACAGATTTCTCTGCCACAGAGAGATCTTCAAAGAAAGTTCCAGCTGTGCATGTTGTTTCTTTTACTCAGTTTATCTGGATTGCAGCCAGTATCTACAGGAGGAAAGTGAGACACCAATGATCTTTTGTTTTTACTGAACCCTAAATACTAAAGCAGCCTGTTTTTAAAATAAATCTACAAGTAGTCTCTGCTGGTTTTCTCTGGGAACTAGTTGGGTGTGCAGCATCTTCAATTTTACAGATGATCTTAAAGCTCCTTTTATATTCCAAATTAACACAAATGCATTCATCAATGTTCAAGTCCTTAAAGAGGCACGTGCTTTATCAAGTATTTCTTTTTTTATCTTCGGATAATTTGGATGTGCTTCTAAAACCTGTTGAATAAAAAAAAAACTTGCATTGAGACTGCTTTTCAAGCTACAAGTTAACTTTAAAACAGATGTAACTATATTGTCTAGACTTGCTCCACCATAAGTTTATATGTTTGCTTTATTCTGATTCTTAACATGCAACACCCCCATTATCAGATAGTCAGTGTAGTTTACCTTATGACAAATAGTGATAGCATCAATATGTCTCCTGGCTTTCAGATAATTAAAAGCTAGCTTGAAACCTGTAAAAGCAGAATGGTACAGATTTTGCAAAGGAATATTTTTAAAGAAATAAAGAACTAGGGTGATATGTGCATGTTTCTTCCTCCAGTTTAAATTATGGTACAAATAGAAGATTTTAAAATGAGAAGGTAACCTATAGGTCTGTTATACATGATTTCCATCTCAGTCAAAAATTACTGTTATCCCTCAAGTTCAAAATCCTTAACAACACCAAACAGGAAAAGAAGGGACAAACCACAGGTATCAAACTCATCGCATCATATTGACATCACATGATGTTTCACAACAGTTTTCCCATTCAAAGAGCTGGAGTGGGCATGGCCTGCGCATGACATATCCAGCCTGTAGGCTGCCATTTTGACACCCCTGGGGCAAACCATAGACATTTTTCTTTTAATTTCCCACCACCCATCTCCTTTCATTCACATTTTCTGACTTCAAAAAGTTGCTTACTACAACACTTTCACTTCAGCTCACAAGCACATGATTTGAAAAGAACATCCCAATCCATTTCCCAGGCTCATCTGCATGAAATATCAAATCAAATATCTGTATCACTGTCTTCAGCCAGCTTTTTACAATTTAATAATAATAAAATTACAGCAAAAGAAGGAACAGTTTAATACAACAATTAGGGAAGGGAAAAATGGGACAATAAAACAGCATGTCTAACTATACATTTTGCACAGTTGTGTAACTTGGTTAAAAAAAATGGCCACCTGATGTGTAAGCATAGGGTTAGTTAAAAGATAATGAACATAACATTTATCTGATTGGCCCTTGTAGTTAGAAATTATTGGTGAAATCAAAGCACCTCTTGCGGCACCATAGAAGGGGCACCTTATTCACAGAGATGTTGGCCCTGTGGTTCTAGAGAGATAGAAACTTTCACCTACATTCTCTGTGCTTGAAATAATCCTCAACAGGTCGTATGGAACTGAGGAAACCTTTGGATATAGCAAAATTAGGTATATTTATGTTAACTTTGCTCAGGTTAGAAAGTGCTGAGCTATATCGTAAATGATAACAAGCTGGCTCTATGGGGCTTGGACAGACTCAGTACACATTATTTTTATGGAGTTCATTCTGGAGTTGATTACATTTCAGTAGTAGGTATGCAGCTTCCTCAGTGGCTTAATGGAATGAAGAATGTTGTAAAACATGGATTTGAGCTTGAAGGCCAGGCAGAGGAAAAGGGCTTGTGGATTTAAGAGTTGAATACAGAAAGCTACACTTATCTCCCAAATTCAGGTGAATTTGCTCCTTCTAAGGCCTTACAGGTATCACAGAGGACTAGAATAAACAAGAGAAAGAGCTGAACTTCTACAAATGTTGAAGCAAGTGTCATTTTTCTCCTCTCGCAGTTTAAGAACTTTTGAAGGGATAAATGAGAGGAGAGCTTGCTGTCCTTGAAAGCATGTTTGTTTCTATCCACAAGGAAATTAAGTAGCTTCCCTTCAACTAAATTCTACCTTAGTCAACATGACAGTTCTTGGAACCACACTGCTCTCTGCTGCCAACAATCTCCAATAGCATAAAATCAGTTACCATACAACACTTAACCTCATCAATTTGAAAAATGTAGGGGTCTTCTCTAGAAATCCAAGAAGTGATGTATCCAGATATGTGCTTTTCCATTTGGACACATGATGCTTGTCTATGAATGCCTACTATAAGGTGTGTGTGTGTGTGTGTGTGTGTGAGAGAGAGAGAGAGAGAGAGAGAGAGAGAGAGAGAGAGAGTGTACACATGCACAAAAATAGCAAAAGCAATAGATTTATATACCGCTTCACAGTGCTCCACAGCCTTCTAAGCGGTTTACAGAATCAGCATATTGCCCCCAGCAATATGAGTCCTCATTTTACTGACCTCAGAAGGATTGAAGGCTGAGTCAACCCTGAGCCAGTGAGATTCGAACTGCTGGCAATTGGCAGTCAGCAGAATTAGCCTGCTATACTGCATTCTAATCACTGTGCCACCATGGCTCAAAAAGCTCTTCTGAAAAGTATAGTGTTCCAGGGTGAAAACATGTAGTCTCCTTTAATTACATTACTGACATTCCAAATATTTTTAAAAGAGACAGGTACCAATTTTTTTTTTTAGGGGGGGGGGGTGGAATTAGCAATTTTCTATTACATACAGAATGTTATTTCCATATGATATTACACTGCAATAACTACATGCATCATACTTATAAAAAGGAGGGATGGCATTTTTGTTTTCTGAATTACTGTTTTATGTTCTATTTTGCTAATTTAACCACAGGCTGCCTTTTGATAAAATCAAACACAATTTGTTAGCCTGCAGCAGAGTGCCATATATACCTGCTCAAAAGTAGATTTCCAAGCAAACATATGTAGCATCTACTTGGATGACAGCATTGTCGTCTTCTAATGGGGTTGTTAATACATTTGACTAATTTTAGATACATTCAGTTAGATTTCTACTATTTGAAGGAATGTATTTTCCAATTGAATTTACAATAGGTGTTCTAATACCAATTCCCTAATATTCTAATGCTAGGTCATAGCATGTGAAAAATGATCTGGTGAAGAATAGGAGTACATATAATCTGACCTGATAGTAGGTGAATGTTTCCCATTTCCAAACTCTGTTGTAAGATTAATAAATGACTGGCCGTGGCTGGTAATAATTATTGAAAGACCACAAAAAGCAGAGGCCAAAAATAGACCTACCAATGGCTGGATTAGTTTGGTTCCCATATTTCCAGGCCATCTCATAGTTTAGAGCTGCATCTCTGTAAGCTTGCTCCTTTTCCATAATGTATCCCATATATTCATAAGCTTTGCAACAGGACTAAAAAATAAAACGAAACAAGGATGTTATTTCTAACGTTAGAACCCCGTTATTAAAATGATAAGCTAGTTCTGTGGCTTTTCCTATAAAGTATTGTGTGGATGTTAGACTTAACCAGAACTTTCCCTTTGTTCACTAATACAGGTAGTCCCCAACTTACGACCTGAATTGAGTCCAAAATTTCTGTTGCTAAGTGAGACATTTAACAGAGTGTTGCTCCATTTTACAACCTATTTTGCCGCAGTTGTTAAGTGAATCACTGCAGTTGTGTTTGTTAAGTGAATCTAGCTTCCTCATTGATTCTGCTTGTCTGAAGGTCACAAAAGGTGATAACATGACCCCAGGACATTCCAACCGTCATAAGTATGAGTCAGTTGCCAAGCATCTGAATTTGGATCACATGACCTTGGAGATGCTGCAACAGTTGTATATGTGACAAATGGTCATAAATCACTTGTTCAATTATGTTAACATTGAAAGGTCACTAAATGAACTGTTGTAAGTCAAGGAAAGGAAAAGGAAATAACTGAGAAGAATTGCTTGAACAGCCAAGGACTGTAAGGAAACCTATTATGACCTATAGTTGTAGCCATAAGCCTCTTCCTCTTAAATGCTCCTTTCAAATCTCAAGAGATAGATTAATCAATTCATAGTTTTAAAATGGTTTCCGGTTTGCTAATTACCCTATTGTGACGAAGGCATCGCTTTAGTAATTCACTCGCCATGTCATATTTTGAAGACTGGATGTAAATATCTGCAAGCGAAAGCCAACTTTTTTCAAACTCTTCGGCATCAATGGGATTCCAGTTCATTTTGGAAATTCGCTTCAACTGATTTCTGGCTCTTGGGGTTTGCTTTAAAATCATGTATGCTGTAGCCATTCCCAAAAGTGCTGGGACATGATCCTTCTGCAACAATAGATGGAACAGAGAAGATAAACTGAGAATGCTACAAAAAAATAATCTTTTGCCAACAGTGTAGATTGTGATGCACATTCAGTCCCAGTCTAAAGAGCTGTGGTGGCACAGTGGTTAGAATGCAGCACTGCAGGCTACTTCTGCTGACTGTTGACTGCCAGCAATTCAACAATTCGATTCTCATTGGTTCAAGGTTGGAAGCCTTCCATCCTTCTGAGGTCGGTAAAATGAGGACCCAGATGGCGGGTGGCAATATGTTGACTGTGTAAACCGCTTAGAGAGGACTGTAAAGTACTGTGAAGTGGTATATAAGTCGAAGTGCTATTGCTATTAGTGTGCAGTGTTCTCAAGAACCCTAAACATTTTTCTGTAAAACAGGTGCAGGAAAACAGATTCCTAAAGTACAGTCTTTCTCAACTGTGGCAACTTTAAGATGTATGAACTTCAACTCCCAGAATCCTATGCTGGCTGGGGAACTCTGGGAGTTGCAATCCACACATCTTAAAAGTTGCCAAAGTCGAGAAACACTGCTATACAGGTAGTCCTCCACTTATGACCACAACTGAGCCCAACATTTCTGTTGTTAAGTGAGATATTTGTTAAGTGAGTTTTGCTCCATTTTATGACTCTTCTTGTTAATCTGCAAGGGTTAAGTTAGTAACATGGTTGTAAAATGAATCAGGCTTCCCCATTGACTGTGCTTGTCAGATGTTTTCAAAAGGGGATCCCATGACCCCGGGACATTGCAACGTACGAGCCAGTAGCCAAGCATTTGAATTTTGATCACGTGATGCTGCAACTATGTGAAAAACGGTCATAAGTCACTTATGAGCAAAAAACAGGAACGTGATTATCTATAACTGTGTTTCTCCAGAAACCAGAATCTAATGCTTGCAGCCACATGCCTGAAAGATGATTTGTATCCTATTTCCTTAAGATTCCTTCTAGACACATCCCATCACAAAGCGCACTTTTCTATATATTAAACTCTTAGATGTTCAACGGAACAAATGTTTTCAACAACTTACCTCATTAGTAACAATTTCTGTAAAGGCCTGCAGTGCTCGCTCAACGTTTGATTTTTGTTTAGTTGCCATTAAACAGTAATTTTCCATGATGCCAAGCTGAACATGACCTTGAGCAGTCTGGGGCTTCAATTCTTTTAGGAGTTTTTCTGCTGTTCTCACAGCCAGCTGGACTGATTCTTGCTTTTCTGTAGAACCACTAGATACAAGAAAAAAAAATTCAAGCTTATTTTTTAGAATGCATTAGCAATAGGCAGAAAAAGAGACATCCTTGCATGTATTTGAGATGTAAAAGCAAAAAAAAAAAAAAAATTCAGAGCACTTTTCAGTTTAATGCATAGAGAAAAGGGGTGCCTCTTTTTGCAAGAATGTACCAGAATGCTCATATTGTACCAGTCTCTTGGCTCTTAAGCCTTCTTTTGAGGGTTGGGTGAAAATTGGTCTCGGAAGTAGAATTTATTTTATGGATGCTCTATCAGATACAATTCCACCCATAAGGCAAATCCACTCAGTCAAAAAGGGCAAGGCTACAACAGGCATCTCTAGTTCCATAATATTTTTTTTCTTTTTGTTCTTTGAATTTCAGACTTTCTTGTTGAGCATGGAAAAAGCAAAAAAAAAAAAAAAAACTTGACCAACAAAGTCAACAATTGTACAATTAGAGAAGTTATTTTCCCGTTTTATTGAATTAGCTAGATAAGTTTTGAAGCCTTTTAGACGTCTTCAGTGTAAGTTCGGACTGAAGTACAAAATCACCATGTGAAAATTTAAGCCAGCAAACTTTCAGCATCAAATGCTTTTTATTAACACTGTTATCTAACAATCCACAGGATGACTTGTCAGAAAATTTACTACTACATCCTACACTGTTTGCACCCAAACACAAACTGGAAGGATTCTTTCAAATATGACTGATTGAATTCTTTGAACAGGATACCATTTTAAAGTAATAGGAATCACCATCACTTACTCTATGTCACCATCCAGATGTTCAAATACCTCACCTCCAATCGTTTCATTGTCAGGGTTTAAGCAAATTTCAATCATATTATATACTGCATTTTGTCCCCAATCATTATCCTTTCTTGCTTTGTTAAAATGTCGAAGGGCATCATTTGGTTCACCAATGTACCTAGCAAAAAGAATTAAACTTAATACCTTGTGTGGAAAGAATTTAAAAGAAAAGAAAAAATATTATTCCAAAGCTGCTTTTTCAGGAGGCAACTGGACTTTCGTGTTTTTTCTTTGAAGATGTTTCACCTCTCACCCAAGAAGCTTCTTCAGCTTTGACAAGATAGTGGGGAATGGAAGGATTTGCCTCCATTTGCCTGAAAAAGCACCTTTTGAGACAACCATGACCTGGATGACTGAGAATTTCTACAGACAAAAAAGATTATTGTAGTTACTGTGTTTATATCTTTAGAAAATACGAAGTTCATATTTTACTATGATTTCATAGAGGGAAAATAGGCATAGGATAATGGTAAATACTAATATAGCTACTAAAGAAAATTAAATGCCATTTTGGTTAATGCCTCATTTAGTTCCCAGAAATTAAAAAGTAGCATGTTCAAACATAAGAGAAGAAAAAAATATATTTGTAGATAAATGAAAAATAGTCTAGGGCATGAGACTAACAAAGCATAATGCAGTAAGATTACACTTGCTGCTAAGGGAACTATCTTTATACACAGACGTGAGTCGGCTTTACCTCAGATTCATTTTTTAAATCGCATTTAGCAAATTAATTAGCTTATCTATGTAAAGCATGTGATATCCAATCTCCCTTTCAAATATGAAAATAGAATAAAAGTGCTAATTCTAAGATTGACAGGTAATCCTTTATAGAAGAAACATAATCTCTTCTACATCATGTCATTACCATCAAGAATCATCATCAAATAAAAATTTAAACATATGGGTCAACCACTCACATACATTTACACACTTACCCTCTATTAAAGTATATATCCAATTAGCATTCGATTACAGCACTTCATTGTTTATCTTTACCTTGATCTGCAAAACCATGGCAATATTTTCAACCTTTTTACTAGTCTAATAAGAGTAGCAAGATGTGTACCTCTATATTATATTAATATATAACTCTTATATATTAATATACTATAAAGGGACACATTCTGCTACTGTATGTATAAACTCAAGAGTGGCTGAGTTTATCCAACACATTAAACAAACTTAAAGAGCCATAAAAACACCTAAGAGACAAGAAACTATGGAGGAATAGCAGCTTGTAGTTTAAGGATATTGGAGATAAAGAAGAAGAAAATGTAAAGAAAGCATACTTTGCTAGACATCAAGAATCAATCATGGTGCATATATGACACAGGTACACTAAATGAACTTGCTTGGCTAATAGTTCATAAAGGCAAATAAAAAAGACTTATTTTTCCAGATTTATTTTATTTTTAGAACTTGTCTAGCCATACCTACCACAAATACAATCCTTTGCAATAATGAAAACCTGAATCAAGTTTTGTCCTTGGAGAATGTTTCTCAGCCATTGCAAGGAACCTTGGAACTTCCTCTAATTTTCCAGCTCTTCTCAACAGATCAATTAAACGAGAGAGTGTAGTATAATTGTCTAAGCACATGATAATGAAGAATAATTGTTTATTAATATATGTTCAGATTACACAAGGCAATTGTCTTTTTTTTTTTTTAAGACATATGTATACAAACACACAGAACAAACCACAATACCAAAGAAAATTAATAAGAAAGCCAACATTCAAGTTATGCATTCTTTACTCTGTAAAAAAAGAGACAAGCCTACAATCATAGTCCTTGCCTCCTCCATCACACTCACACTTCTTTAATTTTGTTGCAGGGCAAGGGCAGGTAGGAGGAGAAGATGAGACAATAGCTCAGCCTGGCCTGTGCATCTAAGAACTCTGATAGCTGAAAGCAACAGAATTATAGGGACCAAGTTATTCATCTACACTCTGTTCCTTAATACTGCAAGGGACCACCTGAATAAGGCTCAGAACTTTTGCAGAATACTCCTAATGTATCGAACAATACCCACATCATCATTTCTAATGTACAAATATTCAGTGTATCTCTTTTTTTAAAAAAAGAATATAAACATTCTTATTTTTTAAAAATAATATTTATCAGAACACACCTTTTAGCTTCCTATCCCAATCACCTTAATGACTTCAAGAATATATGATCAGGGACCACCAAACTCATAATTTTAAATCCAGCTACTTCTCTATCTGGGTGCACCGGCCTGCCATGGACTGGAGAAGCTGCTTCAGGATGACCAAAGGGCCAGTCTTGTGACTACTGCGGCTCTGGAATACGGGACCGACTTTCCCACCAACATCACCAAGCCACCCGGGGCAGATTTTCCTCCCCCACTAGGTCTTACTTTCTAGTTCCAGCTTGCATGGCTCTACTCAAGGTAAGGTTTGCGCTCAGCCAAAGGGTGGGGGCCAGCGGGTGGGTGGGCCATGTGGGCAGCGCAGCCTTGTGTTCCCGCACAGCCTGGATTAATTGCTTTGGGGGGATGCTTTGGCAGGGACATTTTTCTGTGGACCACCAAAATTTTCTCACGGACCACCAGTGGTCCCCGGCCTACCAGTTGGTGACCACTGACCTAGAGAGCACACTACTCAACATAGAAAGGAAATGTATGATATAAAACAATAACAAATATTTTTTTAAAAGAATTCATGGTAGTCCAGACTGTCTGCTACCAATGCAAAAAGATATTTATTTACTAAAAAAGTCGCAAAATATATTCTCTTTTCTCCATCTTCTTGTCCCCTACCTTTAGGAACTCTTGCTGGGAGCACCCCTTGATTCAGCCTGTTAAGTACTGAGCGTGGGCGCGAAGAATGGAGATGAGCCGGTAAAATAGTGAACTTCAAAACTCTTTATTAACATGGTGTGACAGCTCAACTCAATGGCTGCAACGGGCCTCCTTATATAGGCAACTTATTAACTATTCAACCAATGAAAACTTGGGAGCGCTAGCTCCGTTAACCAATGGGAGAGGCTCATTAATGGCCAATCAGATTCACCTGAACGGACCAATCTGATGTCGCCATTAACAGCCAATCAGAAGTGCAGGGCCAGAACCCTGCACTTGACTTCAAGCTCTTGATAACTTTATTAACACATTTATTCATTCACAACACAGCCAAATATCTGACACTTCTCATACAGACTGTGAAAGTTATTGCTACAATAATTGTGCCAGCTTGCAAAGTGTCTGAATGTTCTTTGTTAAATTGACCCTAACATTTGAGTAATACATTGTAACACTTCCTATTCTGTTTTCCTGCAGTAAAGCAAATACAGGTGCTTTAAAGTTTAACCAATAAAGGCCACGGAGGCAAGAAAAAAAACAGAATTTAGCTCTGCAAATTATGTAAATATATCCTCCATTCATCTACTTTAAAAAAATAAAAAAATAAAAGTCCTTTCTGGATTAGAAAACTTTTTCTCATTTGATCTTGAATATGGTACATTGTCCTATCTATGGAATATTTCATTTCTAATCATTTGTGGAAAAGAATTGGTTCCTTTCAGCCCTTTCTCAAGAGTTGTTTGATTTTGAACAAGGCTTGTAAGAAAAGAACAACAAAAGGCTTCAATGCTCACCGGGATGGCGATCCAAAAGCTGCTGGAAATGAAACACAGCCTGCTCGTAGTCCTGTTTCTTGAACATCAGGTCAGCCATCATCTACAAGGATTAAAGCAGCCAGGTTTGCCGATTAGAAAGTGGCACACGGCCTGCTCTGCATTGAACTAAACACCAGCCTTTCACAACAATGAGTAAAAGTTCAATTGGGCCAGATATTTCACCCAGCAAATGCTAGCGGCGTACCATAAATATTTAAAGGAAAGTAAATTACTCACTTTGATGGAGGGTCGAATTTAAATGAGGCCAATGCTGCATTTTACCACACACCAGAGGAAAGAAAGTTAGCATCCCTTTCCCATCAATAAATCCCATTAAAAATGACCCTCTAGCAATAATATAAATGGAATCTATTTGAAAATCTCATAGCAATGGAGGGAAGTTTCGTCCTTCATTTATTTTATTTATTTTATTATAGCTGTCCATCTCAATAAATGACCCTGGGAGGCCTACATCATAAAAATGATTAAAACAATACAGATTAAATATGTATGGTTGCTTAGTAAAACTACTGCCACATAGCCAAAAAAATGGGGCCCTTAACACACCTGGGGGCCCAGACCCAAGCACCTAACTGGGTCTTCGTGGCCTTACAAAAGACAAGCAGGGTCAGGGCCATTCTGATCTCTGAAAGGAGAATATTCCAGAAGGCAGGGGCTATGAAAGAGAAAGCCTGTCTCCCAGTCCCTGCCAGCTGACATATTTTGGTTGATGGGACCTGTAACATGTCCGTTGTCCAACCTGCTGGACTGAATTGCATGGACAGAACAACTGAGAGAAGAGAATTCCTCAGATAACTCAGTCCCAAGCCATGAAAGGTTTTAAAGGTGACAACTAACATTTTGAATTGCACCTGGAAATGCACTGGCAACCAATGCAGCTCATGAAGTAGTTATATTGCATGTGTCAAATATATGGTGCCATTCACGACCGTGCAGCCACATTTTGCACCAGTTGAAGGTTCTGAATACTTTTCAAGGTCAGCCCCATGTAGAGCACATTACAATAATCCAGGTAAGAGGTTGTGAGGGCATGAGTGACTGAGGAAAACCTCTGGATCCAGGTATGGGCACAACTGATGCATAAACTGGAGGTGTGCAAAGGCGTCTGAAGTCACAGATGCCATGAGTACAGAACTCCTAAATTATGCACTAGGTCTGTCTCCCTTTCTTTCACCAGCAGCCCTTTAGATGTCTCTTAGGCCTGTTTATTCTCTCAGTCCGGTATACCGGCCCTTCTGGGAACCATGGGCACAGAGGCGCCACTCAGGCACTTTTTGAAAAGCAGTGCAGAAAAAAACATTACTCTTGCCTCCCAAACAGAAACCAAGCTTTTAAATAACTCCCACTTCTCAAAATGCCATTTATTTTAGGATGAGAAGCGAAACATTTTCAAGGAAAAACAAAGACCAGTTGCCTCTTGAAAAAGCACTTTTAGGATAACCAAGACCTGGATGACTGAGAATCAACACAGAAATTTATTTTAATGCCTTGTGTAGAGGGAATTGTTTCAACTTCCAACTGAAGGCTCTTTTTTTAGGGTTTCAGGATTGGAGGAGGGAATCTGCTCCTTCTTAGAGACTGAAAATCTCTAGAGGCCACAGGTTTCTATCAGCTATTGTACAAAATAGAGACAATTTTCTGTCTACTGTAGTTAATACTATGGAGTAGGAATGATACATTATAAGAGGCATTATAAATAGGCAGAGTCAGCCTGCAATACTAATTAGAATAGAGTACTGCCAAGAATTCGATCCCGACAGCTGATTCAGCCTTCCATCCTTCCGAGGTGGGTAAAATTAGGACTCAGGTTGCTGGGGGCAATATGCTGACTCTGTAAATTGTTTAGAGAGAGCTGTAAAGCACTATGAAGCAGTATATAAGTCTAAGTGCTACTGCTACCTATTATAGATGCATTGTACACCAACAAAACTTTCCCCTCGTGTTCCTGCAAACCTCCAATGACTTGATTCTTGAACAGGTAGAAAGGATATGTCTACAATGCTTGGAAATCATTTGATGGAAGAAGTGGTGTTAATAAGCCTAGTGGTTAGTTACTAAGAAGACTATCTGCTAGCTAATTGTATATTAAGTCTTCATATATCTAATCTAATATCAGCACCAGCTTTGAATTGTCAGCTCTCCTCTTCCATTTACACATCCCAGCTTCTCATTGCTTTAACCCCTTTTCTTTCCAAAATGCTCTCACTACTTTAACCCCATTTCTTTCCAAAATACCCTCACATATTCTTCTGCATACCTCATGATCCCGGTTTCACTTCCATTGACCAAAAGACAAATTCCAACTTTCTCTTGGCTAGAAATGCTGGTAAATTCAAAATGTCATGCCCCTGGACACTTGCAATGCTAAATGAAGTGAAACTGGAGCCATGGATAGATCCATCCTTGTCCCAAACAATTACATGGCTTTCCAGCCCAGAAGATAATTTACTAATTGATGTGGTTTATGGTAAGGTTGTTGTGGGACTACTTTTGGTCAGAACAGGCCTATGGTAGCCTCTTTTCCATACAGCATAAAGGACTAACTTGTGATCAGTGGCTTTATTTTTGATGTATAATTGTAAAAGAGATTAGAAGTAGATTGTGGATACGCATACGTTTATTAATACCACTAAAAATCCACCTATAATTTATTTTTCACTTTATGGCTACAGAATTTTGTGGGATGAGGCTGGAAAAAACAGCAGCATTAATTTTTAAATGATTTTAAAGCTCCTAGGATTCCATTATGACTATTTGTATTGGTGGTCTGCCACTTTGAATATGTCTGAATGCAGAATATCCGCTGTGTTGGTAACAATGGAACAAAGGTTTACATGTTCATTTAAAAAAAAAAAAAAACCACAAGAAGTCATTCTAACTCACTGTAGTGGCTGCCGCATTGTCTTGATCGTTTTTTAGTAAGGCAGCACACTGGTACTGGCATGCATCCACTTCATCCAATGCAAGATATAGACGGGCAAGTTCCAGCATCACCTGAGAACCAAAGATAGATCCTTACTATACAAATATCAAACAAATATGATCACCTCCGAGCCTTTTCAACCAAACCTGAGGAAAAGTGGTTCAGCTTGGAGCTCAACTGACCTTGTTGTCGGTCTCACAATGCGCAAGCGCTTCTTTGTAAAATGTAATGGCTTTCTCATAGTTCCGCTGGGTTGCCGAATGCTTTGCTATCTCAGCACAAATTTCAGCTGCCAGTTGCTTCTGCAAAGGAACGGCATCCGGCTGCTCAATCTGAATCCGCTTCAGGACCTTGGCTTGCATCTCCCGAGCCTGACGGAAAAGGCAAACAACAAACAAACACGAGCTTTTCAGTAGGAGATGATGAATAAGGATGTTGGGAGAGAATTCTGAACAGCTCTGAGGGATTCTGTAATTTAAGATTGTACTCATTTGTGTTTTGAACATGGGTGTCAAACTTGCGGCCTGCCGGCTGGATGTGTCACATGTTGGCCCCGCCCCCACCCGGTTTAGCAAAGGAGAAAAAAGTCCCGATATGACACGTGATGCCGCCGTGACAACACGAGTTTGACACCCCTGGTTTTGATACATTTGACACCAGCACTTGTGTTACGTTAGATTAGTGCTGTCTGTGACTTTGTACTGCATGCAAAAGGGGCTCTCAAAGGTTCCAAGAAGGGACTGTTCTAAGCTTCTCCTCTGGATGCCAGGGA
Organism: Hydrophis major; assembly: GCA_033807585.1. Classification (NCBI taxonomy): domain Eukaryota; kingdom Metazoa; phylum Chordata; class Lepidosauria; order Squamata; family Elapidae; genus Hydrophis; species Hydrophis major. The sequence continues at coordinate 184,891,927 of CM066328.1, forward strand.
TGGATCTTTGAACCTCAGGCACGCAAAGGGCACTTGATGCTGAGTCTTGGCTCTCATATGAGGGCAAAGTGACATGCAGTAGAATAGTCCACAAGGTTTCTGTTATGGGTCAACATTGAAATGGTCCTTGGGAGACCCAAATCAGCCAAGTCTGCCAAACACCTCCCTTCTGTCTCCCATTCCCCACCCCAAACACCTAAAGAAACAATATTGTATTGACTTGACCTTTTATGTACAATCTGCATTTACATCAGCAACTCATCCTTCTGATCACCTAAAGATTCTTCCCAAATTGTGACTTAACTGAAACCATGATATATTGAAAAATGAATAGTCCAATTTTTCATCCAATTTTGGTGGAGTATTAAACAACTACAGTAAAACCCTGAGAGTTTTCATACCTTTATAAAAGGCTATTTTTATATACTGTATTTACAAAAGTAAAAATCCTTCTTAAGACTGCTCCATAAAAGAGGCAGAGAAAATAGATTTAAAATTTATCCTCTCTAAGAACATCATTACGGCCATCCTCAAAACATACAATACGTTTGGAACAGAAAGAAAGAAAAACAAAAACTCAGATCATCATTAGAAAAAAAAAGCCAAGGTCATTTCAATTATATACTTTAACTGATTAAGGGTTTTATTTACTTGCTGCAATGAAAAAACAGCATCCTCGGTTCTCTCCATTTTGCTGTAAACCTTTGCAAGAAGAACCAGATAACGAATATCTTCCATCAGAGAAGACAAATCATTGACTGTTGGAATACAAGGAGATGAAATTGAGATACATGTACACTACAGAGTGGGGCTTAAATGAAAATAAGGATACTAAGGAAATTTAAGCAAGAGTTGGCGAAAAATTGGAGCCCTAAATAGCTCATTTAATTTGATTTGATTGAAAATGGGGTAACTGAAATGGCATGGCAGAGGAAATTGTCAAAATCCCCTCAGTTATTATCTCCGCGAAACAGAAGGATCCGTTCCATGAATGGTCCTTCTGGAGCAGTAGTGGGATTCAAATTGTTTACCCCCGGTTTGGTGGGCGTGTTTTTCCTAACACTGGTGCACAGCTTTTCCCATACCAGCTGAGACCTGCAGCGCCAATCAGCTGAGAGGACAAAGAAGAGAAAAGCGCAGGGGTGGGTGCTTTTCTCTTCTTTTTCCTCTCAGATGATGGAGGATTTTTTTTTTTATTACCGGTTCTCCAAACCGGTAGCATGCCACCACTATTCTGAAGGCTTCCCAGGTTGGAGAAGAAAATCTAGCTATATATCAGACCACAATGCTTCTCTTTTCTCTCCAACATCTGCTGAAAGTTTTTTTTAAATCTACTCAGCTGGTAACCATAAAGCGCTTACATAAAATATGCAATTGAAGCAAGCTGACTAGTCACATTTAAAATGCTTAAGCAAGTTCTGGAAATTTTTGCCACGTATACAAATCTGAAGCAAACAGGAAAAGGCCTTACCAGGTTCGTGATCTAAGGCTTGCCGAAGAACTTTTTCTGCTTTGTCATACTGGCTCAATTTTAGCAGTAGCTCAGCCAAGTCATGACAGAGGATATTCTGCTGTCCAGTTTTCAGAGCAGCTTCATAGTAACTGATTGCCTAAAAACCAAAGGTTCCCTCTGAAAGAATGTAAATGAAATTTCCAATGCATTTTTACAGATGAGCGCCAACCCGTATCCCTTGCTTTGGGGTGGAGTAGGGACAGCTGAGTGGAGCTGAGCATTTATTGGCCGGATGCCCTTCCTGAGCCTACACGAAGTTTGCAGCAGATATTTTCTCTTTGTGCCCTGATAGAGAAAGCTCTGTTGCTGCCTAGGATTGAACTTTCTGAGTGAGAGGCAAGCATCTTCACCTCTAGGCTACCACGCTCATGTTCTTCATATTATACCTTTGAATAATTGTGTGTCTTGACTAGAGCGTTCCCAATTTTACGAGCCAAGGCTCCATCTCTAGGATTTTTCTTGAAAGACTGTTCATAAGCTTCTATGGCTTCTTCAGGCTAGAATTGCAATAGGTAAAAGTGAAAATTATGTATGATTGGACTTACAATACAACACAACATAACACAATTTCATAAAACTGCTATCAAACTCATTAGTCCACTCATCCCTGAAATAATTTTTCAAGAGAATCAAAAGCTCACAATTAACGCATAATTAAATGATTCATTAACATAGGGCATGTGTGACTCTCCAAATATTGATAAACTTTACTCTTTTTTTTTTTTTTTTTAGAAAAAGACTTTATTAGTTTTACCTTTAAAAGAACACAACTACAAGTTAAGTACAACAAAAAGACAAACAGGCCTTAGCATAGGCCAAGATGGAAGGAGAGGAAAGCTTAAGAATGGAAAAAGGGAAGAGTAAGGGAGGGGGAGGGTAGAGTAGGGAAAACAGTTAAAATAGAACCATATTTTTGTGACTGTGTGTAAGATCCTTTCTTCTTCAAAAATATCGTCGGTGATGCTTTTCTTTATCTCTGCTTCGGAGGCCCTCAGCCTTAATTTTCCTGGAGGTGATCTATCTTTGATTTAGCCAATTATACCAAGGATTCCAATTGTTGTAATAGGTTGAGGATTCTTTATTTTTTAATGCTTGGGTTAGTTTGTCCATTTCGGTGCATTGTAAAATTTTCTGAATAACCATATGTTCAGTGGGGATGGAAGGTAATTTCCAGCATTGGGCAAATGCCAGTCTGGCTGCAGTTAAGATATGAATTATAATATACGACGATTTTTTGGGTATTTGTTTATCGAAAATTCCTAGAAGGAAGGACTCTGGTTTGTACTCAATTTGTTCCTTGGTTATTTCCTCTAGCCAGCGCCTAATTTTTTTTTTTTTTGAAACAAATTTTATTAATTTAAAAAAAAAAACCCATTAAACATTGAACACATAAAAATTCTTTCCATTATAAATTTTTACAAGACAGATAAAACATTATTTTATTTTATACAACATAATTCTAATATATCCCATTTCCACTTAAATATCTTTTGGCAGATTTCTCATTATTTCTCTTTACTCTTATTCAATTATGTTTCTTTTCTATATTTATCCATTTTATAATCATCATATTCATATTTCCCTCTGTTTTGTTTATATTTTTTAGTTTATAATTATCCTCATCTAGCTTTCCTCCAAGGTTTTATTAAATCTCAAACAAACATAAACACACAAAACACAAAAACATAAAACTTCTTTTTAGAAAGTAGCTTGGCCCCAGATTACCTCTCTTTATATGGACTTCAATTAAATTTATGCTCATCTTATATACCATTTCCTATCTTATTTACCATTCTGTATCTTCATTATAACTTCTCCCTGCTTTCCACTCTTCTTAATTATATTTTATTTATTTCATCTTAATTTACATCATTATACTTGTATCTTTTGTCCATTCTTTTCAATTACCCATTTATCTCATTCCCTATAGTAGAAAAAAAAAAAGGATTTCTCCTGAAATCACTAATCGAAGTATGATGCCTTTCCATCACTCCCCTAAATTAACATTTGAGGTAACACCTGGTTCCCCACCTGATTCTGCTTGGTACATTCTACCTACTAATTTTTAAAAGAAAATGAAAATAGTAAATCTATAAAGTAATTAAATACATAATTAAACATTAAATCTTATAACATTCCAATTATCTATTTCAAAGTCAAATGCTGCCATAATAAATTTATACTAACATAGTCAATTAAACTCTATACTTAAACTGTATTTTAAACATTCCTTTTAATAATTTATTAAATCTTAAAATCTATCATTGTTAAACATTTAATATTTTAATCTTTACTCAATTCTTATAAAATTCTAATTTTCTATTTCTAATACAAATACTACAATACTATCTTATGTACCTTGCAGAATCCTTTTAAGAAAAATTTTACATTACCCTTTATCCCTAAAAAAAATTTCTTTTTCCCATCTTGTTTCATACCTTTGTGGCTCCCCCCCCCTTTTCCCTTCATTTTTTATCCCACCTGGTCTTTTTACCCCCCCCTTCTCCAAACCTCCGCCTTTTTAGCTTCCCCTCTCTGTTGTATTTCTCTTTTCTTTTGCTTTCTAACATTGTATTGATTTTGCATCTTATTTTTCTCTTTCTTGGATGTTTTTTTAAGTCTTAAGTCCTTTTTCCTTCCTCTCTTTCTCTTTCCTTTCTTAATCAACTTTTTGGATTCATTAAAGATGGCTTCTCCTCCTTCTTCTTCCTCTGCTTCCTCCTTCAATTGTTGTATTTGCTGGTAAGTAGCAAGCGCCATTTCTAAAAAGCAAATAGTTTCTCTCCAAGTGTCCTTGCCTTCTTTCTTTATTTTTCCATATTCCTCTCTTAGTTTGTCAACAGATAAAGCCATTATAAACCTTTTCTTCTTTTCTCTTCTTCTTCTTAAGACAACCAATATATTTCAAAGCTTAGAACAATTCCCCAAAATCCCAAAGTCATCAAACAGTCCAAACAGAGCACAAGATTCTTCCCTTCGCACTTTTTCTTCCTGGGGTAATATCAATTGGAAAGGGAAGAAAAAGCCCAATCTGTATTTAAAAGTCTTATTGCAATTAACTTCCAATCTCAAAGTCTTCCAGGCATCTCCTCCAACAAAATCTTAATATAAATTTCTCCTTTGTCCTCTCCATCCCCACTTGTCACAAAGAGCTTTAAATTTTTACCTTCTATAAAAAAGCAGGCTTTTCAATGTCTATTTGTTGATTCCATAGGGAAGGAGAGTAAACTTTCTCTTTCAGCACTTTCACTCGCCACTTATAAATCTCTTCTGGAAACAAAGTATCATTCAACAATCAAGGTTTTCAGGATATTAAATGCATCTTATGCTCCTGGTTCAACCAAAAAACTTTCACTTCAAAACTTTCTCCTTCCTCCAGCACAATCTTGTCCAGCTGCTGGTTTCTTTGTGGCGGCCATTGCTGACCGCCGCTCCACTGCCTTGAGAAAAGGGGGTTATGCCTTTAGGGTGGGGAGGGGGTCTGCGAAACCCCCAAACCCCTGTCCGCATCTCCCCTATCTTCGGCTGCCTCTACGGGGCAGCCTTACCCTCCAGACCTGTCAGGATCGGAGGCACCAAGATGCCTAGCGCAGCAGGGATCGCGCAGGATCACAAAACCCCGCCGCCACCGAAGCCTGGCAAACCGGAAGTCCCCTAATTTTTTGCCAGTACTTCTGGGTTTCCTTGCATGACCACCACATATGGAAGAAGGTATCTTCTATGCTTTGACATTTCCAACAATTGGGGCTTGTGTTGGGGTGCATCTTCGCCAATCTCGAAGGGGGCAGGTGCCATCTATAAAACATTTTGTATGTGTTTTCTTTATAAGCTGCTGATTTCGTGATCTTAATATTCCTGTTCCAGATCCTTTCCCATTCTGCTAGGGTAATGCTCCGTCCCACATTTCTGCTCCACGCAATCATATTTCCTTTGACAATTTCTTGTTCTAGTTCAGTTTCTAATAAATGTTTGTAAAATTTAGATATATTTTTTTTGCTCGGTCCTAAACAGAATTTTGTCTAAAGTCTGTAATTTGTTGTAGATTCCAAATTCCTTAATATCTTGTTTGTATCTACTATGAATTTGAAGGTACACCCATTGATCAATTATGAATCCTTGCTCTTGTAATTCTTGTCGTGTTTTCAGATTTCCTTGTGGGTCTAATAAATTTTCGTACTTAATCATTTTAGTTATATCCAAATTATTAGGGTATACTATCGCTTCCATTGGAGATAGCCAAATCGGTATTTTTAGATAGAGTTTTTTACGTACTTTTTTCCAATTGGTTAAGAGAGAGTCCCTGATAAGATGCCAATGGAAATATGATTGCCTGGGCCCAGTTTCCCACAGAAAGGCATGCCATCCTTTCTGCATATCGTGGCCTTCTAATATTAGTGTTCTTTTGCTGGTTAAATTCACCCAATCCTTTATCCATAGTAGGGTGGCTGCCTTATAATATATTTCCCAGTTTGGCAGGGCTAACCCTCCTCTGCTTTTCAAATCTTGTAGGGCTTTTACATTAATCCTAGCTTTTTTCCCCTGCCTAATAAATTTTAGCGTTATCTTGTTTAATTCCATAAAAAAAAAAAGTTATTTGATTTGATTGGAATTGTCGAATAAATATAGAAATTTTGGCAGAATATTCATCTTAATCAGAGCAATCCTGCCCAATAAGGAAAGTTGTAATTTACTCCAGGAATCTAAATCTTGGATTGTTGGAGAAATTTGTCATAATTGTTTTCTTTTAATGATTTGCTTTGTGGAGTTAGCCAAATTCCTAAGTATTTAAATTTTTTTGTCACCTGTATTCCCATTTTTGTCTCTAATTCTTTATTCTGGTGTCCTGTTAAATTTTTAGACATTAATTTCGTCTTTCCCCTATTAATTTTAAATCCTGCGACTTCTCCAAATCGTTCTAGTTCTTCTAATAAGTTATGTCCTTTTTCTATGGGCTCCTCCAGAAAAAAACCCAAATCATCAGCGAAGGCTTGTACTTTATACTCTTCTGATTTAATCCTCAGTCCTCTAATTCTCAAATTTTGCCTAATATATGTCAAAAGAGATTCTAGGGCGAATATGAAAAGCAGAGGAGAGAGAGGGCAACCCTGTCTTACCCCCTTTTCTATTTTTATTAGGCCAGTTTGTTCCTCATTTATTAGAATATTTGCCTGTTGGGTATGGTAAATTGTAGTAATGACATTTTCAAATCTAGTGCCAAGGTTCATATTGTATATTTTTTGAATTAAAAAATGCCAATTTAAATTGTCGAATGCTTTTTCAGCATCCAAAAACATAAATGCAAATTGTTTTTCCAGATGGGCTTCATAGAATTCTGAAATGTCTACCACTGTTCTTAAATTATTCTTAATTTGTCGAAATGGGAGAAATCCATTTTGATCTTCATGGATATGTGTGTTTAAAACCTGTTTTAGTCTATTGGCTATTACAGAAGAGAATAGTTTGTAATCTGCATTCAGGAGCGAAATTGGTCTATAATTATTAGTAAGCCTATGGTCTAGGTCCTCCTTCGGGATCAGCGAAATTAAGGCTCCCCTCCACGAGTCCGGCATCTTGGCTGCTAGGAGTACCTCATTGAATACTTACAGCATCAGTGGTCCAATTTGTTCTATGATTGTTTTGTAAAGTTCTACAGGTATCCTGTCCGGTCCTGGTGCTTTATTGTTACTTTGCTTCTCCATTGCTGACTTCAGTTCGGACCATGTTATATTTTTGTTTAATAATTCTATCTCTTCCTCTCCAATTGCTTTATCATTCGCTTCCTCTAAGTATTTCATTATTTTGTCCTCACAGATTTCTTCCTTTTTGTATAATTTCCCAAAGTATTTAAAAGTGATCTCTTTTTTCTTCTCTATCTCCTCTTGCAAATTGCCCCTCTCGTCCATTAATAGGTGTATCAATCTTTTTTCTTTCGCTTTCTTAAGTTTGTGGGCTAACTATCTCCCTGGCTTGTTTGCATGCTCAAAATAAATTTGTTTAGTCATTTTCAGACTAATCTCCAATTTTTCTTGTTCCAGTAAATTTAGTTTGTATTTAGTTGTTATTAACTGGTTCTGTATTCTTTGATTTTTGGGGTTCTTTTGTAGTTGGGTTTCTAAATCCTTAATTTCTTGTTGTAGGTTACTTTGTTGGGCATACTTTCTTTTACTTCTCATAGCATTGTAAGAGATTGTTGTTCCTCTTATAAATGCCTTCATTGTGTCCGGTGGCAGGACAGGACTTCCGGTGGCAGGACAGGGGACTTCCGGTGGCAGGATAGTGACGTCCAGAGGTGGAGAAGCCCAGCTGTGGCTTTCGATCACCTCTCTCGCATTTGGAGGGATCCCCAGTGGATACACGAAACCCATAGAGCTTCATGTCAGAATAGAGGACCCCCGGGTTGCTGTTTGGGGGAAGGCAACTCCCCAGCAATGAAGGAAGAGCCTCTGAGACCAGCGCGATTGAGTCAGCTGCCAGCTAATGGCAGCTCCAAAGTCCGGTCTGTTACTGAACTGATGAAGCGAAAAGTGACAGCCTGAAAGATCCGAGCTGAAAAGGGCAGAAGGACTACAAAAGCCGTGAGAGAGATCAGTTTGACTCTCCCTCTTTCATTGTGAGTAACAGTGGTGGGAAGCTGGAGACAAGCAGATAGAAAAGCGGTTTGAAAAGTGAAAGGGGGATTAATGCGGACAGAATGGCTCGACACTTAAAGTGAAAGTATGGATTGGAGCGTTTGGAAGAAGATTGTCGAGGAGAGAGGAAGGCGGTGGGAAATTTAAGAAGCTCGGGAATGGATTGCCATCTGGGACCAGCGCCTGAGAAGACTAGAAGACTAGGAGAGGACTATAGCTGCGAAGGAGGGCAGAGCGAACTGTAGAGGGCGAGATAGCAACGCACTGACTTTTATATGTAAGGTCCTCTTCCTGGTAGCTACACTGTCTACAAAACTGATTTCTTAAGTGATCAATCGGAGGCGGACACCCAAAGTGACTGTGGACTGACAATTGCTGGCAGAAAAGAAGAAGAGGGAAGAAGAAGAAGGAAGAGACAGACGGAAACCTGGTAAAGGCTGTTCTCTGAGCGCTGACAGCAATTAGTCAGCACTTCCTCCCCCGGCTCCTTTGGTGCGCCCAGGAAGAAAGACTATAAGACTACAACGCCAGCCCCAACTTAGACTTGTTTTTCTATGGAACTAATCCCACAGATACGTGTCTAGTGATTTCCTGAAATCTAAAAGACCCTTTTCCTTCCGCGCTCTTTCTCTCTCCCTTTCTCTTTTAGTCTTTCCTTTCTCTCTATAATAATTATAAATATAGATGTAAAGGCAAACTGCTTATTGTAGTTATTAGGGTTTACTGATTAGAGTTTCTTGAATATACAAAAATTTTAAGGTCTGTTAAATAGGGTTGACTCAGATTAATTGGGAACTGGAATATTATTCACATTATAGGATAAAGGTATATACAGAGTGATAAATTCTAGAGTTGTTTGTTAGCTTTAAATAACTTTGATTTGATATGGTATTGATTTATTAGGGGTTAAATATAATTAACTTTGGTATATGAACTTAGTATAGAGTATAATATATAATACATAATATTTGATAACATTCTATTGTATAGTATTTGATAACACTTTATTGAATTGGAATTTAAATTGCTTAAGCGACAAATTGGGCCAAAGAAAGAGATCTAAAATAACTTGGTGTGTAAGTTTATAAATAGACTTGCAATCACACTTAAAGGGCTATTACATCGAATGGTGATTTGGGATAATATTCTTAACATTGTCCAATTGCAAAAACAAATCCGATCAGAGATGACTTCCACAACAACCACGGCCCTGAAAATGGGAAGGAAGAACACCCAGACCTTGACGACAACTTTGGCAACTGCCTCCCCAACAACACAGAAAACTATAGAAGACACCTTGACAGGAGAAAAACAACCGACCATCACTAATGCCAATCTGCAAGCGACACTATTATCCCTACAAGAATCAATGTCTAGAATGCAGGAGATTATGAGACCAGAGCCGATATTAGCAAACTGAAGGAAGAAATGGGAAAATTAAAAGAGGAGATGAGAGCAGATATACAGAAAGTTGAAGATAAGGTTGGGACAATGCAATTGGCCATGGAAAGAACTGAAATAAAAATAAAAGAAATAGAGAGGAGAACAGAACGAGCGGAGAGGAACCTAGAAAGGGCTGAGGAAGACTTTAAAAATGTTAATAGAGAAGTGGAAGATTCCTTGGTCCAACTTGAGATGGACAGAGCAGCGGCATACCTAAGGTTCCAAAATGTGGAGGAATCCAAAAATGAAGAACTAGAGCAATTAATGGCAGGTTTATTGGCTGAACTAGTTGAAAAAGAGAAAGATGACTTACTCAAAGAATTCGACGAAGTCTATAGGATGAACACCAGTTACACAAGGCGTCACCAGTGCCCAAGGGATATTCATATCCGCTTTTCAAGAAGATGCGTGAGAGACCTAATACTTAGAATGGCCAGAGATGAGAGAATATTATATAAGGGCAAAGAGATCATAGTTCTTAAGCAGATTCCAAGAAAAGTGAGGGCCTTAAGGCAAGAATATAAATTTCTAGCTAACCACTTAAATAAAAAAGAAATCTCATTCAAATGGCTAATTCCAGAAGGGATGCTAATATCGTGGAAGGGAAGAAAAATTAAAATAGATTCAATAAAACAAGCACAAGACTTCCTAGAACAGCTAACAACCACGGAGGATCAACACACTAGGGAGGAAACCCAAAGGAACATGCAGGAAGATTGGAACCACCATAGGAACAAAGAAGAAAGACCCGTCCAAACCCAAGGGAAAGACAACTTACAACAAGAAAGAGAAGAAACATCCCCATATCAACCACAAGAAGAGAGCCGTATAATTACAAGACAAAAAGCGAGGCGGACTTAAGTAAATGGAGGAAGGAAGGAAAATCCTTTCCATCAATATAAAAGGCCTAAATTCAAGAGCTAAAAGGAAGAGGATTCTAACTAAACTAATAGAACAAAACGTTGATATAATTTGCATACAAGAAACACACATTAGGAAAAGTAAGGAGAAATTTCTAGATTGTCCGAAACTGGGAAAATGATTTACAGCACCAGCAGATAAACATAAAAAGAAAGGCATTGCAATATATGTGAGAGATGATTTAAAAGCGGAGTTAATCTGGGTGAACCCTGAAGGAAGAACTCTGGTGGTACAAACTTCAATTAATGGCATTACATTTTTACTGGTAGTAATCTATGCCCCAAATGATGATCAAGGTAAATTTTTCAAACATCTCCACCAAAAAATAATAGATTTCGAAAAAGGCAATATTTGTCTGATTGGCGATTTTAACTCTATTGCTGACTACCGGAAGGATCACAGTAACATGAGTAAGAATAAAAAAGGAAAAAGAGAATTTTCGAAGCCATGTAAGGATTTGATGAATGAACTGAATCTAGTAGATATCTAGAGAAAACTGAACCCAAAAAAAGAACAGTTTACTTATTACTCTAACCCACACAAAATTTGGACAAGAATAGATATGGCTTGGATAAATGGTGAATTAATGAAATTAAAGATAGCGAAATCTTACCAAACGACTGGGCTGACCACAACCCAATTCAAATAACCTGGAGAGGTAGAAGAAAACCAAAGAAAAGATGGACTCTTAACACTCACTTAATAAAAGAAGAAGAATATACTAATAAAGTGAAAGAAGAACTGAACTTCTTCCTAAAGGAAAATAATAATGGATAAACTTCACTCTTGAGCATCTTTCACTTTTGGTTTTGCTGGCTGGGTTGCTGGAGGCTGAAACAACATCAGGACAGTTATAGGTTTGCCTTCCGCATGCTTGAAACACTTTTAAGACAAGTAAGCAAAAAAGCCCCCAAAGTCCACACTGACATTCTGGCAAAAAGGAGGGCAAATGCACACAGATTCTTTGATAATGTTTTTCAGGAACAATGCAGCTCAGAAAACCAGGTATGACAAAACAACTCCACTTGATACCTAAAAATTCCTGCATTACTTAGATTAAAAAACAGCTCAGACTTTAGAGCAGGGTGTCAAACTCAAAGCCCGTGGGCTGGATATATGTCCTGTGATGTGGTCAGATCCAGCTCACAGGGCCATCCTGGAAAATGTTAGAGGCCAGCCCACATCACTTTGGCCCAGTCTACCCAATGCGAAGAGGAAACATGGGGCCAGCATGGCTTCAGCCCGGTCTATCCAATGCAAAGAGGAAACATGCCAGCAGTTTGGGGAATGGCATCAAATTGGCCACACCCAGTGAGTGGCATCAAGATGGCTTCACCCACCCATTTGGCCACACCCAACTGGCCTCCCCGAGGTCAACCATAGCCCTGGTGTGGCCCTCAATAAAATTGAGTTTGATACCCCTTTCTTTAGAGCATAAGCCATTTTAGTGCATGCACAGAATTTGCAGAATCTGCATATGAAGAGACACAAGAACCCATCTAAGCCACTTTCCTTGCTAGCCATTATGAACTCTATACTTGTGTCACTTGCAAAAAATAGCATCATTTTACCATTCTGGGATTGTTTTGCCTTCTTACATATTAGATTTTTATGTTACATGTTTCTAAAACTTATGAAACTGTCCAATCTGGGGCTTAAAGCATCTGTGTCCAAAAAGACGCCCTTAGTATTGTTCCTCCACAGGGTTCAAAAGACATATATGTATCACCTATATTATTCACTTTACCTCCCAAAGGGAGTGACTTTGCTTGGGAACAGGAAGTCTGAGTGGCAATAGTTGAGGAACTAAAATCAACTCATCTGTCCATGCCAATGGGGAGAACAAGAATCTCTTCACTTTCATGCAGATATTTAGTGCTGTAGTATTGTGATAGAGTAGATAATCTCTTCACTTTCAGGTTACAAGTTTATCCTCGCCTTCTTTTTTTTATAAATTCCCACTATCTAGCTTCATTCTAGTACTCTTAGCCTAAAATTGGAGAAATTTACCTCCTGGATATTCATGTATGCATCACCAAGGAGAAGAAAGGTGTGGGAACTTGGCATTTTTTCCACCAGGTCTCTACAAAGAACAATATGAAACATTATGGCAAACATAACCAGAAACAGAAACTTTTACAAGGCGTTCAATAAAATAAGTTTTCTACAATCAGGGATTGATCTTTAATAGTTAACCAGTAAATAGTTGCTTCTTCCTCGGAAACTTCAATTTTGTAGGAATAAAGAATACTTGTCTTCTACAGAAAGAAAATTGGCATCAGATGATATCCTGGAGACCTTAGCTTTAATGCGTGGAACTGAGGGGAAGTATTTTTCTGAAATGGCAGTAATTCAATGGAACATATTGAAATGGGATGAAAAAAACCCTAAAAAACATAATTCAGCCAGGGAAGATGGAGAGCGGTTTGGAAGAGTTCATCTCCAGTTTTGATTAACTATGCTAACCATTCTTAACTGAATTAAACTAAATCAAGCCAAGTTTTGGACTCATGTATGAAGCCGGTCTCTTTTCACAAACCACACAATTAGTTTATGATAAAGTGCAACTAATCTAAACCGAAATACGCAGAGGGAGGTAGTGGATGGGATCACGAAAGCATAATTTTCATAACACAACTAGCTGTGGAGGCTTCCCCAGCTAATAATTTGGCCTCTGAATTCTGAATCAACAGGAGTTTCTCAGTTGCTTTTAAAGGCAACTCTGTGTAGAGTACACTGCAGTCGTTCAATTGCATGGTGACCAAGGCATAACTTATTCTTACAAAAGATTCCTGGAGGCAAATCCTAGCTAGGCAAATCCTGATCGTGGCTTCCACTTGCCATTTCAGTAGGTACCATAACTCCAAGATGAGTAATGGACCATCTTCTTCAAAGTGAATCTGAAGCAACCACCATAACTGATATTTCTGGATAGACCAGATGTTTTTGCACCATTTTGGGAGGATTTAGTCTAAAGCTTGTTTTCTAAATGTAGTCCCTAACAGCCTCAAAACAGGAGTTCAAGACTTTCACAGCCAAGGTCGTTGATATACCATAGAATTGGATGTCAACAGCAGATTGATAATATCTCACTAGTGATCGTTTTGTATGGATTTTTGATAAGATAAATGCCAGGGGCTCAAACCTTCATATTCTATGACTTCTGCTTGGAACCGTCCACTCAGATAGGAGCGTAAAACAATGCCCATCACTATGATTATGGTATCAATAAAGAGCAGAGAACTGATATATCGAAGTGGTTTCTTGGATATAAATTGACAATGCAATTTCTTTTGGGGGAAAAAAGATGTGGGCAATATAAGGTCTTACCTATAACAGCTTGCATAAAGCTTCTTGTCTCTCCTGTACTTCAGATAGATCTCTGCCATCTTTTCTTTGGCTTGAACAAAATAAGTCTGCTCTGGTGTTATATTTCTGAACATGGTTAAAGCTGCTTCAACATCTCCTTGCATAAGAGCTAAGTCTGCATTAGTAATCATGACCCTCAGTTCTTCAGACGTACCAGAAAATTCATTGATAGCATCTTGGAGGATTTTAATAGCTTCATGCTACAAACAAACAAACATTTTGTCAAAATGCCAGCCATCACATTCATGCAAAACTTCAGCTCTCAGATTAAATTCTTTCAGGTTGTCTGCCAATTTAGTTAATTGCTAGCTATTAAGTTATTTAGTTCATTGGTTCAATCCTTCATTCCTTCCTTCATTTGATATAGCTGCCCATTTCACACATGTGATTCTGGGCAGCTTATAAAGGTTTCTGTGTGAATCTTGAACAGGATATTATGGGAGCATTTTTAAGGATGATAATTGGTTCATGTACCAAATTAGTCAAAAGGTAATTTATCCTTATTAAATTTCTTTCTCTGACTGTTAAATTCTTAGGGGCTCTTCCCCATTGTCTGATTTATTTCCCGATTGCGTACCTTTTCCTCGTCCTTCAAGGTCATCCATACATTTAATTATAATTCATAACATTGCCATATTATTTGATATACAAATAAAAAATAAATAAATACCTGTTCACCGTTCAAACGATGAGCCTCTACCAGTTCCAGGTAGAGAGACAGACGATCGCGCCCATCAATTTCAATTGTTTTCGATTTAGAGGACGGTGTACTTGTTCTCATCCCTGGCAAATTCATTGCCATCTGCAAGGTTTTAATGGCTTCTGCTACCTCACCCATCTTTATCTGGGCTTGAGCTTTTACTAAGTGGTACACAGGATGTTCCCTAATCTGATGAAAAGTAATTTGAACAAATAATTGATATCTGCCTTTTTGACTGTCTTCTACAAAAAATATTTTAAAAACATTGAAAATCAACTATGTATTACTCAGATATTTTAAGAATACTCTTTGAGCAATTATCATACTCATATAATTGCCAAGCTTCATAACAATTCCCAGGAGTTCTGCCTTCAAATCATACAAGAAGGGTAACATTTGTTTATTTTGAAAATCAAGAGTACAGAATACATTGAAAAGGAAAAATAGTATTAAATATTGTAAAACAAAAATCAGGGTGACTTCTAAATGGCAGGCCAACTGTTATACCCACTGCTGAAAAATAAATATCTATAGAACAAACTGTGGCCTTCAAATATCTAGGAATTACATTCCAATCCTCTGTAAGGCAACGACCAATACATTTTTGCTGATCCTCCTGTAATCGCCATTGCAGGCCTATATTTATCAAAACTTAAAATCGCCTGAAGTTTTCTGATCCAAACTTGTTAGATCTATCCTTTGAGCTCCTCCGTATGTATCTGATGCTTTGCTATACCCACAATCTTCTCTTGTAGCCAGAGTAAAGTTTTTGTTAAATTCTGATCTGAACTGATATTTAATTAGGAATTGTTCACCTATTTGACACTATTGGATAGTTTTAAATCAGCAAGGAGAAGAGAACTGAATTAGATCTTAGAAGTTACAGTCTACCAACCTTGCACGCAAGGCAAGGAAGGAACCACTTTAGGGCATTAAAAGGCTAATTAACAATTCTGTGACAATCTGCAATCACCACAGCACTCCCAAATAATAAACATCGATATTAAAAATTCAGAGACCCAATTTTAGATGACAGTCAGTGGAGGTAGAGTTTCAGTACAAACTCATCCAACTTGCCTGAAAGTTGTAACTTAGACAGAGCTCCAGGGACTGAGCACAGGGTTGGAAGTTGTTTTGTAGCAAACGGACTTGAGCCATAAGGAGATGAGCCTCAGCGTAGGAAGGATTCTGCTCCAGACAATGTTGTAAGATCCTCTCAGAGGCTTCATAGTTACCTGAGCAGATTGAACAAATGAAACACAGGAGGTAGGAAAATAAAACCCCTCCAAGTTGTTTTAGGGAAGCATCTATAAAATAATTTCCCCTGACTGTATACAAAATGTTTCCTTGTCTCACTCATCCCATACTAGCCAATCATAAAGGAATGATTCAATTTATTTTAGTCTGGATAGCCTGATTAGAAATTCATACACTCTCAGAACGAACATGTATGCACACATCCTAAATAATTTATGAGAAAATAATGCAGGCAGTACACACACAAATGCAAACATTATTTTGTTGCCACAAGAAAACACCAACCACTCCTATGGCCATTTCTGGTAACAGGGATGGAGAGAATCTCAGAAATCATGTTCTTCATCTTTTCCTTACCTTGTTTCTTCTCCTGGTGATTAAATACTCCAGGTTCTACAGCAAGGCCAAAGCCATTTTTAGTCTATTTTCAACCTAAAATGACCATGTCTCATTTATACTAAAGTTTAGCAATATATTCCTCAGAAAGTTTGTCTGTGGGGCAATATAGCCTTCACTTTACTTAACTTCTCTGAAGCTGCTTTCTGAAACTGAGTGTATAATTGGAAAGAACAAAAATGTGTCCTTAAAGAAATTATTACCTGATAAATATTTCACTTTTGCAACCAAATAGGCAGCTTGTAAAAGACCAGGGACTGTTTTCATCACCATTTCAAGGACGGACGCACAAGGCCTCAGAAGAGGTGAAGGAGGCTGCCCTACACCTGCAGGCTAAAAGTTAATACAGACTTCATAATGAAACATTACTGTATTCCAACTATACAATGGAGGCAGTTTAGCATGATGAACACATTCATTCGAGTGAGAAGTAAAATCTAATCTGTCTTGTTCTCTCAATGCGTAACCTTGGCATTGTTGAGGGTCTTTGCTGCTCTCTGCACTTGGATGTTTTCTTGCAGACATTTTATTACCAAACTAGGTAACATCATCAGTGCTCATCATGTTACTTAGTTTGGATAATGAAACGTCTGCAAGAAAACAACCAAGCTCAGAGAGCAGCAAGGACTCTTTATTTCAACCCTGAGCTACAAATATTCCCCTTTATTAGTTGGCATTTCTGAATCCATCTGTTGTTGACGTCCAGCTAAGGGTACTAAGTACGAAAGGGTACTAAGACAAGAGGGTGAGAAATGGACAGATCAGCTTCGTCATCTTGCTTGCCTCCAAAGAAAGCACTCCAAAGATAGAATCTTCCAAAGACAGTCTAACTCAAAAGGAGCTTTGGTAAATAAATCTTCACAAATTAGGTTGGGATTAGGTTTCTTGCCAAATTCTTTTTTTGTTTTACCTTATTTAATTGGCATCATTTAGGCTACACCTGCTTTCTCTCACCTCTAAATATGTTGGGATTATAACTCCACAGTTACTAGGCAGTAATTTTGTAAATAACGAATGTAAATTTCTGGTAAGAACTATAGAGGAAAAGAATATCAGAAAGGGAGTTGCACAAAACAGAAAATGAGAGACCTTTCTTACTTCCTGTTTTGGTCCCAAGCAGAATAAATCTGCTTTCCATTGTATGTATCCATTGCACTAATTTGGTTCATAGCAATTTTCTCATTTATATTTTCAATGAAAAGGGTGGAAATGGTTTTAATAGTTAAAAATGTAAAAGTTTTCTCACAAATGAACTTATATCTTGTTATTTTCGTGATAACATAAAAGTACTAGCACTATCTTTTTGTCCTTTCAGTGGTTAGTCCACTATAAATCAGTGTTTACTTTCTAAGCATGGCAGGCTAAACATTTTAACAATTGTTCTTTCCATCACCATGGAACTTTTTAAAGAGGAAGTGAAAAACAAAATATTCTATATTTGGATTACTTGAAAAAGAAAAGAATTTTAGTATCTTACCTGACTTGGACAAAAATTAAGGTATTCCTTAATAATTTCTATCAAAAAATCTGGGTTTAATTTTTCAAAATATTCTATACCGAGAGGTAAACCTTGGAGAGAAGAAAAATGGGCATCGAGTACATCATTCAACAAAGTAATAACTTCTTCTTGTCTTTTATTTTTCTTCATAGCCAATACCGCACGTAGATAAGACAGCTCCTACAAAACATGGTTTTTAAAAATACATGAAAATATTTTTCTATTCCATCAGTTGTTAGGCACTGATACTGACTGTTGTGGTTAAAAAATCCCTAGTAGAGATCTAACCTCTTAAGTCAAATTTGTAGCACATTCATTCATATCTAAGTCTTAAATTAAGCAGATAAAAACTTTTTGAGAGTTCCATTCCGATTATGTCATATAGGTAGTCCTTGACTTAGGACCACAATTGAGACTAGAATTTATGTTGCTAAGTAAGGTGGTTGTTAAGTTAGTTGTGTCCAATTTTACAAGCTTTATTGCCTTGGTTAAGTGAAGTGGCATGGTGGCCTAGAGATCCAGACGCTCGCCTCACCCTTAGAAGATTGAGAGTTCAGTCCTAGGCAGCAGGAAATGTTTCTTATCAGGGCACCAGGAGAAAATATCTGCTGCGAATTCTATATAGGCATCAGGAATGGCATCTGGCCAGTAAATGCTTATTTCCATTTAGTTACCCTGACCCCACATGGAAGCAAGAGATTACAAGATTGTAAATAGAAAAAAAATGCCATGGTTAAGTGTTAACAAGCTCCATGTTGTTAAGTGAATCATAACAGTCATTAAGTGAATCTGGCTCCCCCCATTGACTTAGCTTATCGGAAACCAACTTCAGCCAGGCTGCAACCATAATAAATATTTGCTAATTGCCAAGCACCCAAATTTTGATCACATGATCCTCTCTCATGAAATCCAAGAGCTGGACATTGTAAGAACATGAAGACAGAACTGTGGCACAAAGGGCCTCATATCCTCATTAAGAACATGAGATTAGTATCAAATAGTTTTTGGGGAAAAAATTACTCTCCACTTACTGCTGATATTCCAATAGACTGCTGAACTTCTTTCAGGAACTCCAACTGCTGCTCTACATCATCTAACTTCCCTTCCATTAACTGGCTTCGGATAATTCCTGTAATGCAAAGATGTTTCTCTTCAGCTTTATTCTCTGAAGTGTCTTCAGGACACAGATCAAATTTCACAGATCACAGAAGGCATCAATGAGCCTTTTCTATCAAGAACTGGAGGCTAGCAGAACCTAGATATGAAGTCAGCAATAAAAAGGGTGTCACCTCTATTGCCAACCACATTGGGCTCTGGGGGAGAAATGGCCGTTCCTGGCAAAGTACTAAATCTGAATCTGCAGTAGGCAAATTCAGCCAAAGGTAACCTGAAGCAATGAAAATGTAATAGTGACTCAAAAACAAACTGGGAAAGATCAGCTTCATTCTCTTTCTCTCTCTCTCTCTCTCTCTCTCTCTCTCTCTCTCTCTCCCTCCCCCTCCCTTCCTTTCTCTCTCCCCCTCCCTTCCTCTCTCTTCCTCTCTCTCCCGCTCCTTCCCTCTCCCTTCCCTCTCACTTGCTCCCTTCCTTCCTCTCTCTCCCTTCCCCTCCTTTCCTCTCTCTCCCTCTCCCTCCTCTCTCCCTTCCTTCCTTCCCTCCCACCCTCCCTCTCCTTCTTCCACTCCCTCTCTCCCTCTCTTCCCTATATCAATTATTCATTAAAAAAAAAAACCCCAAACCTGTTAGTGCAGGAACACTTGTCTCATCAAGAGCCATAGCAGTTTTGTAGCATTTCATAGCTTCCTTTATTTTTCCTTGAAAAAGCATCTGATAGCCCAGCTCTGTAGCAATGTCTGCATTCTGAGGAGCTAAGCTGAAAGCTCTGTCCACCAACATCTGGGTCAGCTGCAGGATGTCTGGATTACGGCCACACTACAGTAAAAACACACATCCCCCCCCCCAAATGTATTATGAGTTATTTTTAGTTCTGAAAAACTATCAGACATAAATACAATATTAATTAAAAATGACCACCTTTACATCAAATAATTTAATTGCATCCATCATCGCATGCATCTATGGCCTGGTCGAAGAAACTCCCTGCAAGAAAGCTGTCCACAATTTTACTAAATCCTTTTACTAACCTCCCTATTCCGAGAGAGTAACATTTCAGAATGAGAAAATGATTCTGGCCTGCTTATTTAGCCCATGCCCTTTGCTAGTAAGCAGCCCCCAACAAATTACTCCTAAAAAAATGTATTCCTTGACAGAGCAAGACTGACTAATGTATAGAGCAGGGGTCCCCAAACTTGGCAACTTTAAGACTTGTGGACTTCAACTCCCAGAATTCTCCAGCCAACTGGCTGGAGAATTCTGGAAATTGAAGTCCACAAGTCTTAAAGTTGCCAAGTTTGGAGACTTCTGGTATAGTCATCTGGAAAATATTCCTTGCATTAGTCAAGGTGACTGAAAATCATATTTTCCAATTCAGGGCAGCCAAAATCCAGAATCAAGGCCAGTAAAGGCATCCCTCAAGTTCATGAATTGCTCTGCCCCAAGCACCTCCATCTTTGACTGCTGACTGCTTTGGGCAAATGTTCTCCATTTTTTACACCATTGCATGCCTCACATTTTGCTCAGAATCAGTCATAAACAAGTCTCTTGCCATAGAGAGCTAACCAACACAAATAAAGAGAGGAAAGGAAGGGACTATAGGAAGCCACGAGAGGAAGAAAACTGTTCACTGTTCTTCAGGGTTGCAATAATGATAGAAATGCCGAACAAACGTCATAGCTATCCCTTAATTTAGCATCCGAATAATGCTTTTCTAATTACAGTAATTTAGCATTTTTTGAAGCATACCTGGGCTTTAACTTCAGTAGTCCTCGACCTACAACTGGTTGCTTGAAGTGATTACTAAACAAATGGTTGTAAGTTAAGGATTACCGATAATAACAATTAGCCTTTGCCTTATCCTCAGAAGGCATGACCAGGACATAAATCAGTGTTTCTTATGAAAGACAAAGTTAGCACAGTAAAGATAAGACAATGTAATACATTACAATTGATTATAATGAAATGAATGATATTATGAATCGAGATAAGCTAAAAATTGAGATTTGCTCAAAAAGGATGATGTAATCTATAATTAAAGTCTAATAAGGAGTTTATAACAATATAATATAATATGAATATTTATGTCATATGAATTTTAATGTATTTAGAAGGGAAGGACTGCTGATATTGTGCACGAGAAGATATGTATCGACCGACACACTGTACAATAGAAAGAGGGTTTTATGTTTTGTGTTTATGTTTGTTATTAAAAAAAATAAAAAAGTTAGCATTATGTACATAGGTGGGATTCAAAAATTGTTTACTACTGGTTCTGTGAGTGTGGCATGGCTTGGTGGGCGTGGCAGGGGAAGGATACTGAAAAATCCCCATTCCCTCCCCACCCCACTAACCTGCTTTCCAGCTCTGTTCTCCTGTGCAAGACAATAAAAGAAGAGCCAGCCGATCAGCTGGGACTCGGGAGGCAGAGAATAGATGGGGGCAGGGGCAGTCAGAGATGGTATTTGCCGGTTCTCTGAACTACTCAAAATTTCCGCTACTGCTTCTTCAGAACTGGTCAGAACCTGCTGAATACCACCTCTGATAGAGAGCTTACCTACTTTTAAATGAGAGTCATTGAATCAGTCATTACTGGCAATGAAAAAAAAAACACTTTTCTACTTACCGTTCTGCTAAAAACCAAAGCGATCTTACAGAAAAGTGGAGGATTCTGTGGTTCCAACTGATCTAAAGCACTAATCAGATCTTTCAGCTTGGAGGAAGCCTAGGAGAAACAAAATAGAGGTAGTCCTCGACTTACCACCACTGTTGAGCCCAACATTTCTGTTGTTAAGTGAAGCATTTGTTCAGTTGACTTTTGCCCCATTTTACGAATTTTCTTGCTACAGTTCTTAAGTGAATCAATGCAGTTGATAAGTTAGTAACCCGGTCATTAAGTGAATCAGGCTTCCCCTTTGACTTCGCTTGTCAGAAGGTCGCAAAATGGGATCACATGACTTTGGGACACAGCAATGGTCATAAGTAAGAACAAGTTGCCAAGCGTCTGAATTTTGATCACATGATCCTGGGGAGGCTACAAAGGTGGCAAGTGTGAAAAACGGCCATAGCTCACTTTTTTTCAATGCCATTGTAACTTTGAACATTCACTTAATTAAAAACGACCACCTTTACATCAGACAATAGTATTGTAATTTAATTGCATCCATCATCGCATGCATCTATGGCCTGGTTGAAGAAACTCTTGGCAAGAGAGCTATCCACAATTTTACTAAACCCTTTTACTAACCCCCTATTCAGAGAGTAACATTTCAGAAGGTGTGTTGTCCAGGCAGTTTAGAGTTAATGGGATTTGGGATAGTTAGTTAGGAATTGAGAGCTGTCCCCTTAAGGGAATGCATCGTGGTAAATGTAATTAAGATATCCTGGTAAATGTAGTCCATGTCATGTGGTCACATCTGTAATCCTGATTGGTCACTGAACTGACCCTTGGTGGGTTGGGGGAGGTTTCTTCACTCACCCCATTGCTCCATCATTATTGGAATGAAAAGAGAGCCATCCTTTTACGCCATAAAGTCAGCTATGCAGAGAATTGGACATTGAGATGAATCTCAACGTAACCGTGAGTTATATTTGAGGATGCCTGATGTACCAATAAAGAGACTTTGTATGGATGTCTTTCTGGAGTTTAATCTCTCTGCCTTATAATCAGCTAGTGGTTGTAAAGGCCAGAACAGAAGGAGAAAAGGGTCCTGGCCTGGTTATTTAGGCCATGTTCTTTGCTGGCAAGCAGCCCCCAACAAATTACTCTTGAGAAAATGTATTCCTGGACAGAGCAAACTAAACAAACTGTTGTAAGTCGAGGACTACCTGTATATTGGTCTTATTATTGGGGAGTAAGGAGGAGAGAGCAAACACCAGCATTCAGGAAAGCTGAATACAAAGACATCTGGGATGCAAAACCTGTGCCAGCAGTCAGCATCAGGGATGGGTTGCTGGAGGTTCGCAGGGGTTCGGGAGAGCCCCCATCTCAGATTCTGTGCAGTTTGGAGAACCCCCCAATCCCACTCCTGGCTGGCCCTGCCCACTCTGCCCCTTCCCTCCCAGGAGTCCCCACGTGGCCTGTTTTGGATGCAAGTAAGTGCAGGGCACATGCGGAGGCTTGGGGAGGGCGAAAAATGGGCCTCCCGGAAGTTTGGGAAGGGAGGAAATGGGCCCGTTTTCAGCTTCCAGAGAGCCTCTAGTGCCTGGGGAGGCCATTTTTGCCCTCCTGGAGGCTTGAGGAAAGCAAAAACATCTCCCCAGCCATGTTGCCGGAGGCCGATTAGGCCACGCTCACCATGGCCACATACACCCAGCAACCGGGCCGAGAAACTCATCGGTAAAAATTTTTAAGCCTACCCCTGGTCATTATTTCTATGAACCTAGTCTGAAATGGTTTTATTAATGAAAGACAGTTTAAGTATCTCCTTATAAAATGTTTTGGATGGAGCAGTACAAGAACATTTAGATATATTTTAAATAAAATGCCCCGCAACCATTCATCTACAGACTTTTGAGTGCAGGCTAAACAATGAATGGCAATGCATTGAAAGCATGGATTTCTATGTGAGATCGTTTTGAGATCTCTCAACCAAATTCTATCACAGTCCGGAAAGTGGCCATGAGCAGACGGTATTTAAGTTCTCTTTTCTCCAACCCAATGTCCATGAATTACAGAACAGAGATGTTTACATATAGCTCTTCATGTAAAGTCTTGGGGACACGGTTTTCTTAACAGAAAGGTCATCGGTTTTCAACATCCACTTAAGCATGTAAGGCTCCCCTCAACTGCTTCTACATGCCAAGTGTTCCTCCACTTTGGGAAAGGTAATGGAGTAGCTTGCAGGGAACACCATCTATCACTGCTCTCTTCTGGCAGCCAGAAACGAAGTCAACTAAGAAAGGTTAAAAAAATTCTGCACCTGGAGGAATTTTCTATCATGAAAATAGTTTCCTGGGAAACGCACTTTAATCCCTATGTATGTACCTACAACAAGCTAAATGCAGATGTAAGCTATAGAGTTATGTTTTTCTAGACAAACAACAGCAGCAAAAGTAAAAAGAGCAGCAGACAGAAATAGTGCTTAACTAGTTCACACAATAAAAGAAACCAGGTTTATGCTGAACACTAGTTAACTCCACCCTACATTTTTATAATCCAATTAAAAAACTCCTTGAAAAATATTAAGAGTTATAACTAAGAATCCCATTCTCAATATTATAGCTCCCCCATTCCTAGCAACCATATTTTGGTTTAAATCTTAATGGAAATTAAGAAAATACTTTGTAACATGCATAAATTGCTTATGTTTCATATCAAAAATAAAGTTGATTCTCTTAGATACTTATATAAGATTGATATAAGTAAAACAAGTATACTTATATGTTTTTTTTTAACTTGATTTAACATCTTGAATGAATCCAACACATCTGGTTGTGTTAAAAACACATGGTTTTTAAACCATGGTTGCAGACAAAGGTGTGCAAATCCAGCCAATAGTTTCATTGATTATTTTTTTGTCTTTTCATGACCCATAATCCCTTGCATTGGGGTGGAGTCAGGGCAACTGAATGGAGCTGAGTGTTTATTGGCCGGATGTCCTTCCTGTTGCCAATGCAGAGTTCGCAGCAGACATACTCTAATTGTACCAGAGAGAGAAATATCTGCCTCTACCTAGACCAGTGCACATTCAACAGTTTCACTGATAGCCTTCATTAAACACTTTCTGCAATGTGTAAAATCAATGTCCCTTTGGACCAATCTAGAATAGACTTTGGAGATTGTTTGTTATGGTATCAATCACAGACTAAGGAGTCTGTTGCATTGCGTCCAACTGCTGCCTCCCACCAGCAAAACAGTTCAAATTCTTTTTGCAGCTTCTTGTGCGATGCCTGGATCTGCTCCATCCTGGCAGTATGCATTGGAAAGGTGGTATCTTGTTCCACTAAGTGCTGTTTGATAATTTGACACTAGTAGTTTAAATTAGATCCATCATTTTACTGCACGTAATTCTAAAATACCTGTGTCAGGTATTTCCTGTGTCAGGGCTGTAATTCTCAAAAGACATTTTCCATCTGAAATTTTCCATCTGTTGACCTTAGAGTTAAATTAAATGGAACTTAGTTCTATATATAGACAAACAGGATTGCATTATTAATACCAGTGTCATCCTTATCATCACTAGCAATTAGTTTACATGGAGCAATTATTTTACATGGAGGAAAATTCTGAGTAATTGTTTCCTATGTCTTTGTATAAAATGCATCCAACACTGTGGAATTAAAAACTGAAGACTCACCTCAGGTATGTTTCCTTCCCTGCACAAATAGTGAACAGCCTCCATTTTTAAGGCATCTAGGTTGAGAGCATCTTTCTGCAACAACCTAAAGGAAAATTAAAAATTTGCAGCAAAACATTATATTTTTAGGTGTCTTCAAGGAAAACGGCTGAACTACAAGACACAGAAGCTACAAACAGAATGGCTATGTCAGCGTTCCAAGTAATGCACTCATAGAAAGCAGAACTCTGAAGCAGGCAAGTTCTTCAAAGAACAATTTATTGAATATATTGTATTGTCATAACTGGTGAAAGCCGACTCTAAACGTTCCCACAGCTTTCACCTAATTAAAAAGTAAACATTTCCCCTTTCTTCCCAAGTCACTGGTCATATGTCCAGTCCAGGTGCTGGCCAGTTGCTTGGTTATTTCACTCCTCCTCTGACCAACCACCTGTGAGAATGTCCTTGGTTCCCACAAGAAAAAGTTATTGTTTTGGCTACATAATCCCATCTAACTTTCTCCCCACCCTCTATGGCGTGGCAATCTTGAAGCCTCCAAGATGGCCTCCGTCAGGTTCACTTCAGGGTTGACAGGCTAATAGCTGAGCTCCATTTGGAGAGCTTTCCTGCTTCTATTTTAGGAAAAACTTTAGGGGAGTTAGTCTCTGGGACACTACTGACAATTAATTGCTTCTGTGGACAAATTAATTTGGGAATTTTATGTGCTTAGGACATCTTCTTGAAAATGTATTGCATTGCTTGGCATCTTTATGTCCCCCTCATCTCCACCTTTCAAGGCAACTTAGAGAAATGGAAACAAGGCTACACTGTTCACTTTGGCAGCACATTTATTAAAACTGGAACAAAACAAAACAAAAGATTTGTATGGTCCCTGTACAAAGTTGGGCATACAAAGTTACATTACTTCACTAGAGCAGTAAACTGGCCATCCTTTAGTTCTCATATCATTCTCTACCCTCATTATATAAAATTTCACACACACAAGTATCAGTGGGAACAGCTGATGCAGGCACCATTTACTTCCACTGGGTGTATGTATGTGTGCATGCGTGTGCACAGAAAATGCTTCAGCCAGAATAGAAAATGTTTTAAGCCTTCACATATTTGGTTACCCACCATCAATCATGTACAATCCAATAATACTGAAGCAATGACTGAAAAAATGAGTTTCATAGCTACTGACTAGCTAGGTCAAGATTGGGAAATAAATAAGTAAAAAAGTGTATTATTCTTTTTTTTTTTTAGACCTTTCCCCACTAGTATCTTTGGCTGCTGTCACAGCATCTCTCAGCCATTGTTAATGAGATATAAAAATTTATCTTCCTTACCATCATTTTGGCACTACAAGGTTGGACGACTCTACAAGATGATCTAAGTCACCAGGGGGAGAAATCACCTTTGATCATTGTGCAAAAGCAATGCAGCTGAGATGATTTTAATGGATTTTTAATGGATCCAGACAAGAACAATTAAGTTGACTCACCTCTGGGCAGTCTCAACTGACTGCTCCCAATCCTGCAAAGCCAGCTGTAGCTTCATCTTTTTTATAAATGCCGGAAGGAAGCGTGGGAAATTCGCAATTATTTGATTCACAGTTTCCAAAGCTCCTGAATAATTCTGACGCGCTTCAAAATATTGGGCCTAGTGGACAAGAAAATGATCACCTGGACACTCTTGTCTTGCTTAAAAAAAAAAAAAAGACTTTCTAACTAGAAAAAAAAAAGTTTTTCTTAGATAATTCCCAGGCTGGTAGACACTGGTGGAAAAGTAGTCTGTTATAACTGCTTATCTAGAACCTGTTTCCCCAAATATAAAGATTTTGGAAGGCATATTAGGTAGTCCTTGATTTATGACTGGCTGCTTAATGACTATTTGAAGTTATGTCAGACCTCCCCAGTGGTATTTATGACCTGGTTCCAAAGTTATAACAGGCCACCCCTCTGACCGTCACATGACTGCATGTCAGGCACTCAGCAATTGCATTTACAGCTCTTTGCCTCATCCCATGGCCATGTGATTGCATGTTATGACAGTTTTGCTGAAAACCAGAAGTAAACACTGACCCATAGTGAATCATTGGTTTACTTAATGACCACAGCGTTAATGGAGTGCGACGGCTCATATGGTTAGGACACAGGGTTGGAGTTAGCAAGTCCATGTTTGAAATCCTAATGGTACTGCATGGCGGGGTGAGCTCCTGTCACTTGCTCCAGCTCCTTGATGGTGACATAAAAAGAGCCACCAGGGGCGTCCCCTCGGCAACAGTGATGTCACTTGCTAATCTTTTCAACCCGGAAGTGCCTTAAACAGTGCCTTCAACATAAACAGGATAGGGGGAGGGAACCACATTGTTTGCTCAACAACCGCCACAAAAACGTTCATAAAGTCAGGCCTGTTAGGTGGTTGGCCTTTCTTACAATTATCACAACTTATGACCATGATAGGCAGGCTCCATTATAGTCACACAAGTCGAGGACTATTTGTATGTATTTAAAGATATCTTCCACTGAAGGTCATCTGTTTTAATGCTTTTGTATAAAATAAAGCTTTGTGACAAAATAGCAATATTCCTACAATATCCTATTATGTGCAACATGGTTTCTTTGGTCTCCATTTAATGCTTTATGTGAATCTAGCCAATTGCTGTTTATTCAATAACTATGTTTAAACAACACATGCTTAGTATATAGTGCCTGAACCAATGAACTTATTGTGGGAATAAACTTTGTCTTCAGTATTGGGTAATGATTAGTCTAAGACCTTATACATACATGTCTGCCTAAGGGTCACTGAGATAAGCAAGGAAATTAAAAACAAACATCAGGAACAATTAAGCAGCTCAGACAATTGTAAACAGTTTTGTGTGCTATATCTAATTATTGTAATCCACAATGTGAATGCTTACTATGTACGAAT
Source organism: Hydrophis major (assembly GCA_033807585.1). NCBI lineage: Eukaryota > Metazoa > Chordata > Lepidosauria > Squamata > Elapidae > Hydrophis > Hydrophis major. Next base: position 184,919,981 of record CM066328.1, read on the forward strand.
TTCTCAATAAAAGGGGGCACTAGAATTTGCTCTAGGCTCCCATCCCGAGTACATCAGCCTGTGTCTCATTCTTTCCATGGGAGACCACCACAAGTGGTGACCCCGACGTGATCCACTGCAGGTGGTACGTGTCCAGACTTCCGTGTTTCCTCGCCTGGAATAGGTAAAGTACGTACTTAACTATTGCTGGACAATAGGATTATTCAGGGAGCATGGGGGGAAAACTCTCTCAGCCACAGGAGCAGTAAAAGATTATGGTATTCAAAGTCCTTTTACAAAGGGGCTTCTGACAAGTTTGGCTACCTCACACATGATTCCTAGTGACTGGAAAGATTTAATGAGAATGATATTGAGCTCTACTCAGTATGTGGTCTTTGACTCAGAATACCAAAGGGAGGCTGTCACTAGGGGAAGGAATTCAGGGGGGCTGTATACACCAGACCAAATCTATGAGGCAGGCTTGTTTGAATCCACTGCAGATCAAGCTGCTAATTTGCCTGATCACGTATTTCCAGTAGTTATGGCAGCTGTCCTTGGGGCGTTGTCCCGCATTCAGGATGTGGGAACCCCAGCACGGTCTTTTTCTCAAATTAAGCAAACAGCATCTGAGTCTTATAATGATTTTGTGGAAAGGCTACAATTGGCTATTACCAGGCAAATCTCTAATGAAGAAGCTGCAAAAGAACTTTTGCTGAAATTGGCAGTTGAAAATGCAAATGCTGACTGCAAGCGTATCTTGCAGCCCTTGGTGGCTAGAGGTGAGGTTTCTCTGGCTGATCTGTTAAAAGCATGTGCAGTGGTGGGTTCTCAGGCTTACAACATGGAGACTTTGGCTATGGCATTGCAAAAAGGGATGAAACCTACAGGGAATTGTTTTAATTGTGGAAAGCCTGGCCATTTTAAAGCCCAGTGCCGTGCCCCTGGGGGGGGGGGGGTTGTAGGCATTTTGCTTCCTCTCCTTCTGCAGGTACGCCAAGACCAAAAGTTCGGTATAAGAGACTACCAGATCCAACGTGGAAAGGACCTGTCCTGCTGATACGCTGCTGTTAAAGATGAGGGGACAGTTGTTTGGGTTCCTGCTCGCTGTGTGCGTCATTATCATCAGCCAAAGGGGCAAGGGGATGGATTTGGGGGAATGGAAAAGAAACACATTGATCCAGGACATGGGGACGCTAGCAAACCTTCATAATAAAACTGATCGTTGGGTATGTATGCACATGCCAACTCACAAAACATCAGGGCTTCCAATGGTTGCAGTACCTTTGGCCGAAGGTGACTGGTATAAGGGACAATGCTATGGTTGTTCAGGGATGTGGTCTAACAGTTGGACTAAAAGTAATATAAATACATTGCATCTTGGAAGCCGAATCCAAGAGGTGGCGGGAATCTGCTGGACTCACAATGAGACAGTAGAGAATATGACTAACTTGGGAACATATCCATTTTGCAACAAAACAATTGTTATTGGCAATGGAAGTCGGGTTTATCCGGATGACATGAAAACTAAAAATCTCACTTACTTTGTACATAATATTTCTAAATTTGATATCATATCTTTGATCAATGAAAATGGGTGTCCAATTATCCCTGCCACATGTTGTCCCATCATGATAGAAAACCAGCTGTCCAAATGTGCAAATGGGAAATACGCACCACCGCCCACTTATTTGGCTATGTTAATGGAATCTTTTGTACGATTAATCTATGCTGAACCAAATACGGTTGGCCATCTCCTGGGAGCAAATTTATGGTTGCTGTGTGGACGGATGGCCTATGATCGCATGCCAGCACGATGGAAAGGAGTCTGCACCTTTGGGAAAGTAATCCCATCTCATGTCATTTTAAAATCTTTGGGGACTGCTCATATCCGCAATGCGCGTTCCGCAACGGAAGTAAACTCTGTTTTGAATCATGACTACTGGACACAGATATCAAGGGGAGTTATTCCTCCTTTAGGAGTCATGATGAACTATAGAGATTTGCATCGTTTAAACAATTGGACAGTTACTATGTTTAAAGACACCATTAAAACGCTAAAGCTGTTTGAAGAAGAACAAGGAAAAATCCTTGACTTTGTCCTGCAAACCAGATATGCGGTGGACACTATTTTGGCTGCGCAAGGGGGAGTTTGCGCTGTGATTCATACACATTGTTGCATGTATATCTCTGATTATTCTCCAAACATTACAGCTACTATACAGCATATGGAACAAACCCTGAGTGAGAATCCATTACAATCGGAGGACGAGGGACTGGACGTGTGGTCTGCACTTTGGTCCTGGTTGCCAGATGATTCATGGATTGGTCACCTAATTGTTGGAGTGATATTGCTTTTTATACTTTCTCTTTGTGTATGCTGTTGTATCCAATGTCTCCCTGGACTTTTAGGAATGTGTTGGGTGAAGCCTATGGAAGGAGAACTGTTGTTGCAGATGGCGAAAAGCTACCGAGGCATCCGCGATCATCAAAAAACTAAAACAGGGGAGATGTGGGAATAAACTTTGACTTCAGTATTGGGTAATGATTAGTCTAAGACCTTATACATACATGTCTGCCTAAGGGTCACTGAGATAAGCAAGGAAATTAAAAATAAACATCAGGAACAATTAAGCAGCTCAGACAATTGTAAACAGTTTTGTGTGCTATATCTAATTATTGTAATCCACAATGTGAATGCTTACTATGTACGAATTTCTCAATAAAAGGGGGCACTAGAATTTGCTCTAGGCTCCCATCCCGAGTACACCAGCCTGTGTCTCATTCTTTCCATGGGAGACCACCACACTTATAACCAGGATTATAATGACTTGGAAAGCAAAACCATTCAAAGCAGTGAACATGCAAAATGCAAGTTTTTCAGTGGAATTTTTTAAAAAAATGCAGCAAAGTGATTGTAAACCTATTCATTTAAAATGCAATTCGTAGTAAGATTTTAAAAACAGAATACATTTGGCCAAATGTAATATTTAAGAAAGACCTACAAAGTTTCTTTTTAAGAAGAAACAAAAAGAACTATTTCTTCTCTACAGTTGCAAATGGTAAAACCCTTTATAGCATATATTTGATTCCCAGACTTTATGTAGATTGCTCTTCAAATCTTCAATTCTTAAGTGTAGAATTGACTCCAAAGACATCTTTTTGCTTTTCATTAAAGAAAAGCATATGTCAAAGCAAATACAAATAATTGATGATATGATGGCTAAAAGAGACTTACTCCAGTGAATCAAAGAACGAATTTTGACTTAACTCAGATTCTTAGAACCCATATTCATATCACACAAAATAAGAAATTAAGAGGAGAGAGAGAGAATAAATAGCATTCTGAATACAAATAAGGTTGCTTTGATCTACTCCTTCATCCTGGGGGGCAATTGCATTAATCTGGGCAAGATCAGTCTGCATCAGCTGCAATGTTTGTTACTAATTAGGGGCATTTAAAAGCTTTTTATGCACTTACTTTACCCATCAAGGCAAAAATATCATTCCCATTTTGGAGCCCTTCATCAAAACATTTTCCGGCTTTTTTAATGCTTGCTTCTTTCCCACTAGTCACATCAAGCCATCCTTTTAGAATCCACCCCTGTAAGAACAAAGCAAAACATTAAATGATGCAGCACTCTGCTGCTGTTACTGGATACAGATTTTTAAAAAAAAAAAATCAAATAAAGTTCTATTTAATACAAATGCAATAATTTATATAATGCAAAAGACTGATATAAGCTCCATGGTGTTCATACCTGCTGTTATAGGAATAACACTTAGACTTATATACCGCTTCACAGTGCTTTACAGCCCTCTCTAAGCGGTTTACAGAGTCAGCCTGTTGCCCCCAACAATCTGGGTCCTCATTTCACCAGCCTTGGAAGGATGGAAGGCTGAGTCAACCTTGAGCCACTCAGGATCGAACTCCTGGCTGTAGGCAATGAGTTTGCCTGCACTTCTGCATTCTAACTACTGTGCCACCATGCTCATGGAATGGCATGGATTTAGTACTGAAAGCATTATGATGTTCCCTATTTATCCATCCCTACTAAGAGGCCCGCTCCAGATAGGCAACTCTTAGCACTCTATAGCACTGGCACACTGATGAACTACTCTAAAAGCTGTTGTGAAAGCTTGAAGGACCAAAATCATGAGACCACAGAGATGTTACAGTGAAATCCATAGATGTTAAGTGCTTCTTCCACTAAGAAGCAATCCACCTTTAGCCCATCCAGGTAGTCAGGCAGGAAGAGGAGATGTCAGGTTTGAACCTCAAGATGGGACATACATAAATTTACGTCTTGAAGTTTTATGGTCAGCACTGGCAAATTTTCTGTTCCAATTATGGCCTTCCTAGTATCCATAATCCAGATGAAGCCTGGCATCTTTTCAAAAGCTTATGGAATATTAGCATAACAGAAGTTAATAATAAAGAAAACTATTTGGTAAAGAAAGCATTTCGGATTTCAGGATTCTTCCATTTAAAATGGCTGGATTTTTTTTTTTTTAAATAACCCTTTATAGCCCCCAGTGATCCAAGATCTCTATTCCTGAGTGTTTTGCTACTCCTAAAAAATGGAATATGGTACGATACAGCGAGACAAAGCAACTTGGGAAAATCAGCAAATACATAGGGGGCTTCAAGTTGTGTGAATAGAAGACAAAACTACCACTAGTTACCCCCCCCCCCCCTTTATATATGCCACTAGATCTGCAGGGAACATAGCACTTGTAAGCCAAGTATGAAATAAGCAGTAGAAGAATATAAACATAGTGTGTATCATTGGCTAATGTTACATTCCACTTAAGGAAACAGGCCTCGCAAACATTAAATGAAAGGAAAACTATCAGGCTATTTTGTAACAGTACCAGTGGTGGTATTCTACTGGTTCTGCCCAGTTCTGCTGAGCTGGTAGCGGCGATGAGCAGTGGCGACTGAACCAGTTCACTCTGCCACTCACCTTTATCCTCTGCTCTTGAAGCGCAGCTGCTTAGCGTGGCACAGCAGAGTGCTGCGTGGCAGCTGCCGAAGTGACCAGGATGCCTCTGCGCCTGTGCAAAGTGCCCATTTGGTGCGCGTGCGCCCACCAAGCCACGCCCATCAAACCGGTGGTAAAACTTTTTGAATCCCACCACTGAACAGTACCAATGTTATCCGTTTTCTTGTCATTTTTTTTTTTTTTTGTACTTCTCAAGTGTTAAGGAAGTTAGTGATAATCCGCTCTGATGTGAAAGATGACCGAGAGCATCACAAGGCAAACCTGGGAGTGATCAGACCTTGTTTACAGCAAGTACAGCACACAACTACAGGGAATGGGTTACCTCTTTACTGCCATTTGAGATCTTGATCATTCTGTCAATGTATTCACGGGCTTTCTCGTAGCGGCCAATATGCCACAAGAACAGTCCTGCAAAATATAACGCCTCCTGTCCTACTGTCTTACGATGCTCCTTCAATTTGGCATCAAGATCCATGATAACTCCCCGATCTAAAAACAAGGGAGAAGGAAGCAATAATCATTTAGTTTGAAGGACCATCACTGAATGATGATTTCGGCAGATTAGAGGCTTATTGCAAGATATTATATAACAGCAACCAAACCCTATTCAAAACAACAAAGTTCTATAGAGACATAGAGCAGAAGAACAGCAAATGGTATCTGGTCCAACCAATGCAGGAAATTCACCAGCCTAGTGTCCTAAGTGCCCTAACAGACAAACGTCTGAAAAGCCCATCAATTTTTCACCATCATCTGCTGTTGAACAGCTGAGAGACATATTTTAGCCATTTTTGAAGATGGCTTTTCATTTATTCTTTTTCATATTTTCAAATTCATATATTCTTTCCATATACCGTATATACTCGAGTATGTCGATATAAACCGAGGCACCTAATTTAACCACAAAAAACTGGGAAAACTTATTGACTCGAGTATAAGTCGAGGGTGGGAAATGCAGCAGCTACTGGTAAATTTCAAAAATAAAAATAGATGCCAATAAAAACTTTCACTAGGACAGTTGAGAATAAGTTTGATGTTCACAATTTCCTCTTTGAAAGAGACCAGTAAATAGGGAACAAGAAGATGAAGAAAAAGAAGTGTGTTTTTTCACACTTTTCACACTGAAGTGAACAAAAATGGCATCATAGGAACAGGCTTATTCTCAGCCCAAAGGTTTGTTTCTGATTTCTTCCCTGATTTAAGGGAAATTTGGGAAACGATCTCACTATCATGAAAGGTTTGATTGATTCACTAACCCAAAAGATGATGATGATGACAGTGGTAGGCAGGAGTCACTCGCTCCCTTGCAAGAAAAAACCAAGAGCCGTTCTTATGATATCTCTCTCTCTCTCTCTCTCCCCCTCCTCCCGAGTGGACTGAAAGCAGCTGGAGCTGAGGAAATGAAACTGAGTGGAGCGACCTCGGCTCGCGTTGCTTTCTCAGCCTAGAGCTCAGAAAAGCCTCCCCCTCCTCCTCCTCCCGAGTGGACTGAAAGCAGCTGGAGCTGAGGAAATGAAACTGAGTGGAGCGACCTTGGCTCGCCTTGCTTTTTCAGCCTAGATCTCAGAAAAGCCTCCCCCTCCCATGCTTAAAAGTTGCAAAGGAAACACGGAAGCAGGGAAGCGGCTGCCCAGCTTCGGAGCTCCACACCATTTTTTTTTCAGAGGGGAATCTGACTCGAGTATAAGCCGAGGGGGTTTTTTCAGCACAAAAAATGTGCTGAAAAACTCGGCTTATACTCGAGTATATACAGTAATCATAGTCTCCAGAACCCATTCCATCTTTTTTGTTCTTCTTTGGACCTTTTCCATTTGCAGTATTCTTGAATGGTGTCATCCAATATTGAACACAGTAGTCTCCAAGATGTCTGATAAAGACACAATGCTAGATCTATTAATCAAGCTTATACTTCCAGTTACTGGTTTGGCTATCACACTATATTTAGAAACTCAGAGGACTGGGAGAAAACTGGGTCTCTGCAGACTAAAGAAGACTTTTGACCTGCCACTGTCCACAAGGAGATTTGGGAAAGAATGACAGAAATTAAATTTGAGCCTTTACCTATCTAGTGTACTGCAGACATCTCAAACTACAACTTCCATACTTTGAATCAATGGATGTAAATTTTATTTCCTGGAAATTATGAGGGATAAAACATAGAAGGCATCATCTGAATCCAAATCAGGTAGCTAATTTAGTTAAATACACCATAAAACTGGCCAATGAGTAGTTTTTAAATTGAAAATTATGAGATGGACTACTCATCTCTACCCAAAACATCCATGTTAGGACCAACTGAAATGAAGTCATCTTCCAGGATTTGGAACTTTGTTCCTACTAATAACTGATAATTTACAGAAATCTAATTCCTAATTAGCCAATTATAGGAAGCTTATTTCATATATACCATGCTAGAAACATAAGCTTTGCTCCTATACTGTGTGAATCTGGGCTTTATAAAGAAAAGATCTTTTTTTTTTTCAAGTTTACAAAGGTAACTGGAAGCTATTAGAGATCAGTTGCCAGAGACACCCAGTTCCTAGATGCAGTGTTGCGAAGACATTTGCTATGTTGATTGGAAAATAATGTTTACAAGAGTTCATAAAAGAATGGAGAACGCGGCGATGTAACTAATCAGCACTCAAGGAACTTTGTGATAACTGAAAAAGATAAACTAATAATGGCATGGGAGAGAGGCCAGGGAAAAAGAGCCTTTTTAGAAGAATACATGGTTGGTGGCTACCACAATCCCATTGGGATGGTCAGTTGTGAACATCTCTTTTGTAGCAGAGTTCCACCTGTACCTTCATATCCAAATGGAGAAATAGCATTGTTACAATTCACCATGCACAAGTATAAAACTTTTCTGAGTAAAAATAAGTGAGACACTACCTGGATTTGGTCTTTTTTTATGGGCATAGATCATTGCCATCATTGTGCACAGGGACACTTCTTGTTTGTTTTTAATGGATTCAAGACTGAGAAGAGCTTCTTGGATGCGCCCTATGAGAACAAAAACAGTCAGGGTAAGTTGCATTCATATGTGTAGCAGCCCTTTGCCTTCCCCACTGTGCCATCTTCAATGTAATGCTGTAATGAACATGTTAGCATGGGTGCGCAAAGTATCTTTTAAACTTACATTATTGATTATGTAAACGATTTATGTATTTACAAAAATGATCACTTAACATCGAAAACGCAAAAATCAGAAGAAAAAAAAAGACAATACGGGTAGTCCTCGCTTAACAACTGAAGGCTTAATGACTGTTCAAAGTTACGACAAGCTCAAGAAAAGTTATTTACAACCCATCCTCAAAGTTCTGACTGTCATACACAGACAGTGACAGCAGACACATAATCACATGTTTGGTGCTTGGTAATTGGCTCTATCTGTGACAAGTTGTAACATAATTTCTAAAACACTCATTCAGAAGAATGGATTCATTTCATGACCATGTGATTCACTTCATGACTGTGGTGACTCACATTATGAAATAAAAAAGAGTCATAAAAGTGAGTCAAGTCACACAGTGACCTCTTTGATGACCACAACAACTAATGACCACAATTTCAGTGCCAACTCTGGTTGTTAAATGAGGATTACCTGTACAGTCACCGAAAAATATGCAGTGCTTTCCATATATACAAGACAATTCTGTGAAGAGGAGATTGCAGAAAAAATATCTGACCACCTATTTGTCATCCTACAAATAACTTCAGATAATTTCTTGAATAGCATTAACATTATGTAATACTGCATTTGCAATTGGCATCCATTCATCAATTTATGAAACACTACTATTTTTACACACACACACACACACATGCAATTTATTAATTGCAGCAAATACTGCATTTGGAGATTTAAAACAAAACCCTCACATTCAACCTTTCAAACACCTAAGGTAAGTCTCTTGGTTGACTAGAAAACCATGAATTGCCCAAATGATCCTAAAAGAGTTTATTTGAAGAAACAAATTACAAGGGTAATAAATCAATAATTCTTTTCCTTTGCAACAGAAATTGCAGAGACGGACCACATGGGACTTCAGATATTAAATTCCAACTAGGATACCAGATTTGAATTGCAAAACAAATATCCACAAAAGATTACAGCTAGCAGGATTTTTCTGTGGTTCTTTGACATCATTAGTCTTCCCAAATTTTTCTGCCCAGATCTGCTAGCGCTACCTTTACCCATCCATCACTACCAAGAGCTGAGGTTTTGCAGCATCCAGGACTCAATACTAGTGGTGCTTTCAAATATTTTTACCATCGGTTTGGTGGGCATGGCTTGGTGGCCGTGCTTTGCATGCACACAAACACACTTTGAGCGTATGCATGCACCTAATGTGCACTTTGCGTAGGCGCAGAGGCTTTCTGACTCATCTCCTGCAAGCCTGCACTCTCCCTGTCGGTTCAGCAGCTGCCGCGCGGCAATCTGCTTGCCACGCAAAGCAGCTGCGCTTCAAAAGCAGGACATAAAGGTTAGTATGTGGTCCCAACAGCAGAGTGTCGGAGACAACCGGTTTGGTCCCTGCTGCTCATCAGCGCTACTGGCTCAGCAGAACCGGTAGAATACCACCACTGCTCAGTACCCTAAATTGTTTACCAGCCAGAGAAAGTGGCATGCATGTTTGACTTTAGAACTAAAAGATTGACTCACAGAAACTTTTAAGTGAGATTATTTATGATGGCAATTCTATGTGCCTCTTCCTGAAAGGAAGGCCCATGAAATGCAATGAAATTTACTTCTATACATTATTAGGTGAATAAATAACAGCAGCAAATATGAAAGTATATAAAGTAAAAAATTACCTTCCATCAAAATGCCATAAGAATGGTAGAAAAGAAACACTGGGTCATTGCCAAATGTCTTCAAGCCTTCATTGGCAATAGTCTGAACATGGCGAAAATAGCCTTCCTGACAGTAGTAATTAATTAAAGCCTGAAAGGAAATTAAGACTTGGATTTATACAAAGCAAGCAGGAGAATCACATTCCTAAAACAGACAAGATCTAGGACTTCCAAATCTGACAACAATCTCTTTTGAACAGCTTTTTGGTAGTTCCCTCCAAGCTGGTGCACTTCCCCAAGATGCTACAACTGCAGAATCCTCATGCAAAGAAAGGATTGATCCATGTAGTGCCTAGTCTTCTGGTCTCCTTAGTATTCAAGTATTGTAAAATTTCTCTGAGTGGCTTATTGATTTAACGTATCACGTATTTTCCAAAGGCTGAGAAAAAGTAACTAGCCCAAAGTATAATTATTCCCACTGAACTTGAATAGGGATTTTAACTTGCATCTCTCCAGCCCCAGTCCAATAACTCTAAACCCTGGAAGTTGGGAGTTGTGATCTCAGCACATTTGAAGGACAGCTTACAAAAGGATGGTGTAAGGAAGAAGCCAGTCTTGACTGATTGCCATCTGTTTTTCTGGCACTTGCCATTATCTCTGCATTACAAATATTGACCCCATCACAGTTTATGTTTTGCACATGCATTCTCCCCAAAAGCAAAGCATTCAAACACTTCTCTTTTCCTATAGCAAAACACATGAATGCGATCAATAAGTGACCAATAAGTACTATGAAGCGACCAATAAGTACGTCAGCGTCAGCTTTCAAAAACAATTCAGACACAAACAGAAGCAATGGGGGTGGGGGGGTGTTTCATGCTCAGCGGCCTCCAAATTCACACACATCCTCCCGCAATTGCACAGCAGATTTCCTCACTGACCTGCTCTTCAGATGTACAGTACATACAACTGGCACACAACTTTCGGAATTTTAGCCAGGAATTCTGGAAGTCCTAGTTCCAAGGTAGCAGAGAGGAAAGGCTCTCTCTCTCTGTGTGTGTGTGTGTGTGTGTGTGTGTGTGTTCTCGTGCAGGGGTCTCCAACCTTGGCCCCTTTAAGGCTTGTGGACTTCAACTCCCAGAATTCCTCAGCCACCTGGCTGAGGAATTCTGGGAGTTGAAGTCCACAAGCCTTAAAAGGGCCAAGGTTGGAGACCCCCTGCTCTAGCGTTTCATGATGTCCTGGGTTCGTGGGCCGAAGGGGCTGGACTCACACATTCACTCACAGCTTCTTTCAGAAATCATAGATCTCTTCAGCTGGTCAGGAGGAAAACGTGTCAGCGCTGGATTTTAAGGCAGAAAAGCGAAAGTGGGGTGGGGAGGAGGAGGGCAATTTCAAAGGCCCTGGAGAAAAAGAACAAAGCTATTCTTTCTTCCTTCCTTCCTTCCTTCCTTCTTATCTTTCTTTCTTTTTCTTTTTGCCGTCCGATGCGGGGGCCGAGGCCAAACCCCGCGGGAAGAGGACCCGCTCCTCCACGCACAACCTCAAGGGCTTTGCAGAACCATCGGGGAAGGGGGAGCCTGCCAGGTCTTCCTCGCCCAGCTGCTGCCGACCTTGTTTTCCCCGGAGCTTAGAGCCCTTCCCATAGGAAGGAGGAACACAACGCTGGGAAGGAGAAGCGGCGGAAAACGGGGATGCCATTTCCAGAAGGGAGACGCGAAGCGATGCACGGGGGCGAGGAAGTGGGGGAATAGCCGCGCGGTGGAAGGAGGAAGGGAGGGAGAAATGGGAAGGAAGGAAGGAAAAAGAAGGGAGGGAGAAATGGGAAGGAAGGAAGGAAAAAGAAGGGAGGGAGAAACGGGAAGGAAGGAAGGAAAAAGAAGGGAGGGAGAAATGGGAAGGAAGGAAGGAAGGAAAAAGAAGGGAAGGAGAGAAAGAAGGAGGGAGGGAGGAAAAGGAAGAAAGGAAAAGGAAAGAATGAAGGAAGGGAAGGAGGGAGGGAGGAAGGAGCAGAATTTCCAACCAACCTGCAGGAAGGAAGAATCCATGGCCGCTGAAGAATCCAAGCGGTAGCAACACTCGTTGCCAGTGCAACAGGATGGCCCCCAAACGTCAGCAAAAGGTGGAGCTTTTAGCCAGGAGCGACGCTTCGCCTTTGAAAGGCCAGAGAGGCGGGTGGTGTCAGCTCCACCCCTCCCCTCCCTTGGAAATTCCGCAGTGCCTTTCGGCGGGCTGGGATTCGGCGCCTCCCGCGGTTTTTTTTTTGCAGCCCGCAGCCAAAGGACGCGAGGCCGAGCTCCCCTCCACGGAGTCGTTGAGTGGGTCTGCACCCGAGCTCGGCTGCCTCGGAGCCGTGAAAAGGCCCTCCCCCCCCCCAGTCCATTCTGTGTGAACCGGATCCTCTCAATCCCGCCACCATGCCCCCCCCTCCAATAACAGAACGAAGTGGAGTCTTTATCCCAGCTCTTCCCAAGGTTCTCGAACTCTGCGCGGGATCCTAACCTTCGAAGGGTGCGTCCGATGGGTTGCTGTCAGGATCCATTGCCTGATGGAGTTTATTCAGTTGGGTGCGTGTGCACACAAAGACGATGACGACACCTTTATTATTATTGTTGTTGCTATTATTTTATTAATAGCACTAACCTAGGTGATCTTGATTTCATGGGCATTTTAAAAGTATTGTTTTAAAATACAAACTATGTAAGAATTACAGAATGCCCTATCTTTTTCTCGCCTAAGAGAAGCTGCATCCAAGCGGATTGATTGTGTTCCCTCAAGTTGTCCATTCTTAAGCAGCTACACAGATTTTCACCCTGACAATCTATTATTCCCTGGTCTAGTCCTTTCAACTCTTCCATTGGTGCCCGGTTGAAGTTACATCTCTTTCATTCCACCTTTCCCAGCAATGCAGCCTTTTCCAGAGATTCTCAAAATTGTCCGAAGTAGGATAATTTGAGTCTGATCATTTACATGCGCTGTAAGCTCCCTTACTCAAAAGTAATTGTTCTAACTCAGCCAACTGATTGAAGCTGGAGTCCCAAACACAATGTCTGAGCATCTAATATGTGCCATCTACCTCTCCCTTGGCACACCCTTATTTCAATTCTTTGCCTAATCTGCTGCTGATAAAATATTTTATTCTGATTAATTGCAAAATATAACCACTTCATAGTTATGAATTGCATCTTCCCCATTTGTTATTTTAGTGTCCTCCAGAGATTTGGATGGCTCCTACTCCGCTGTTGTTCAGAAAACTTATTTTTTTTCCCTGGGTTTTATGTAAGAATGGCTATTAATTTCATTTAGGATTTTATGCCTGGTGAATGGTCTTTTCGGGATGCACACTGTTTGTGCTTTTAACTGTTTTATTATATTACTTTTTTTGTAAGCTGCATGGAGTGGCATGGAATTGGGCAGCCTCTACATCTAATCAATTAATGCACTTTGCCATACATGCATTTATTTGTTTATTGGGGGGAGTTAATTTGGGTATTGTAAAGTTGGGGGGAAAGTGAGCTGATGCCACTGGTAGGGAATTTGTCATAAGGGGCAAGGAAATCGCTTAAATGCTTAGAATCTAGGGGCCCAACTGTAGAAAGTGTCGTGTCCGCAAAAAGACGCCAGGAGTCGGTGACTTCGTACAATGCTCTTTATTGCAAGGATTGGAACCGAACCGGCGAAAAGAAAAAAGCCCGTGGCTTTTATTCTTTTCGCCGCGGCGGCCGCGGCCAATGGCAGCATTTCGAGTCTCCCGCGCTTTGAGCGAGCCAATCGCGGGAGACTCTTAACGAGCCAATTGGCGCGGCTCGCCTGACCAATTAGAAAGCCCCGCGCTTTGGCCAATCAAAGCATGGGGATTTCGAGTATGTAAATGAGGACAGAACACCCCTCCCCTCTTGGTTCAGTCCTTACGTTGCGTAGTCACGTAGGTAGGCGGGGCTCCGTCTAGTCCTACTTGACCTGCGCAACTCAGTCGTAAGCTGGATCCCGGCTGGAGCAGTCGGGTTTTTGGTTGCTCCTGCTTCTGTGCGAACCGGCTGGTTGATCGGGCCGGTTCCTTCTCCGTGGCTCCCACCTGGGCCTTCCGGGTTGGTTGAGCTACGGGTTTCGCCGCTCCCGCTCGGTCTTTCCGGGTCGGTCGAGCTGGCTTGGCAGTTCTTTTCCGGCGAGGGGTCGCGATGGCTGCGTCTCGGTAACTACTGCTGGTTTATTTTTTCTTGCGCTTGGTTATTCGGGTATTCCCTCCCCCCTTGGTTTGCGTTTTGGGAGGTGGGTTCTGTTGCTGTCCTAGACCTGAGTTGGTCAATGTGTCGTTTCCACGCTCGTCCATCTGTGGTTTGGAGCCGGTACGAGCGTGGGCCTGTGATTTGGGTGATGACGGCTGGGATCCATAGGGGGTCCCCCGTCAGGTTTTTCGCATATACGAGGTCCCCGGGTGCGAACGTTCAGTATTTTGTACTTGAGTCTGGGGGCCGCTCCGGGTTATATGTAGGGTGTAACCTGTCGAGTGGGGACCTCAGCTTTCTACCCATTAGCAATTCGGCTGGGCTCTTGTTGGTAGTGGTGTTCGGGGTTATGTGTTGTATAAAGAGGAGTTTGTTAATTTTGTCTTGGATCTCCCCGTGGTCCATTTTCCGGATGGTTTTTTTGGTAAATTGGACCATCCGTTCCGCCCTACCGTTCGCCGCCGGATGCGCCGGTGCTGTTAGTGCGTGGCGGATGCCCCTTTCCGCCAGGAACTTCTCGAAGTCCAGGGAAGTAAACTGGGGCCCGTTGTCGGAGACGACGACGTCTGGGAGGCCGTGTGTTGCAAAGAGTTTGCAAAGTTCTTTGATCACGGCCTCCGTGGTTGTTGTCTTCATGTCGCTTACCTCCAACCAGTTGGAGTAAGCGTCAACTGTTATGAGGAAGGTATGTCCATTCGTGGGTCCAGCAAAGTCCAAATGGATTCTGGACCAGGGCCCCCTTGGTGTTTCCCACTCCAGGATGGGCGCTGTGGGTGGGCTGGGTCTAGTCTCCTGGCATCGCTGGCACCTAGCTACCCAGGCCTCTATCTGCTTGTCCATCCCTGGCCACCAAGCGTAACTTCTGGCCAGGGCTTTAGTTCTTACGATGCCAGGGTGCCCCTCATGCAACATTTCCAAAACCTTCCCCTGTAGTCTGTCCGGAATGACCACCCTGTCACCCCATAAGATGCACCCCTTAAGCAGCGAGAGTTCGGTTTGGCGGTTCCGAAATGTCTTGACGGACTCGTCGTTGTCCTTTTCCGGCCACCCTTTTTCCACCCAATGCAAAATCCGCGCCAGACGCCTGTCTTTAATAGTTTCCCGGGCAATGTCTGACGCGGTTATGGGTAGGTTGGGTAGGGTCTCGATGCTGAGGGTGGTCGTCGTTGGTGCTGGGTCAGGGTCGGAGTCCGGTAACGGCGAGCGGCTCAAAGTGTCCGCATGTGAAATCTTCTTACCTGGCCTGTGTATAAGTTCGTAGC
This sequence comes from Hydrophis major, assembly GCA_033807585.1. NCBI lineage: Eukaryota > Metazoa > Chordata > Lepidosauria > Squamata > Elapidae > Hydrophis > Hydrophis major. Next base: position 184,935,248 of record CM066328.1, read on the forward strand.
TGTAGGCCGCCAGGAACTCGGACCACCTTGTCATCCGGGGAGACAGAATGTTCGGGGTGGCCCGATTTCCTGCAAGGATGCCCAGCAACGGCTTATGGTCTGTTATAATGGTGAAAGGGCGGCCGTAGAGATATTCGTGGAACCGTTTTACGGCGGCAACTATAGCCAAAGCCTCTTTGTCCAGTTGGCTATAGTTCCGCTCTGGTTTGGTTAGGGTCCTTGAAAAGAACGCGATGGGTGCTTCTTTTCTGTCAGGAAGGGTATGGCTGAGGACAGCGCCAACGCCGAAAGGTGATGCGTCGCAAGTGACGGCCAGGGGCAGGGTTTCGTTGAATTGAATCAGGACGGCGTCGGAGGTGAGGAGGTCTTTAGTTTTTTGGAAGGCGGCTTGCTCCCGTTTCCCCCAAGTCCAGGTTGCCGCCTTATCCAGGAGCCTATGCAAAGGCTCCGCCACCGTTGCCTTTTGGGGTAGGAAAACATTATAAAAGTTCAGTAACCCCAAGAATGCTTGTAGTTCAGTTTTTGATTTAGGGGTGGGGGCCTCTTTGATAGCTCTGACTTTTTTACTTGTGGGGTGAATGCCGTGCCGGTCTAGGATTCCACTCGTTCCGTGCACAGTTGGCATTTCTCCCTTTTTACTTTAAGTCCCGTTACTTTAAATTTAGTTAGGACCTCTCTGAGTCGGCTTTCTAATTCGGCTTCGTTTGGCGCCGCCACTAGAACGTCATCGAAATAGGGCACCACCCCCTTGATGCCCTGCAGCAACCGCTCCATCAGGCTCTGAAAGATGCCTGGTGCCACGCTGACTCCGAATTGGAGTCAGTTGCACTTGAAAGCCCCCCGGTGGGTAACGATGGTCTGGGCTTCCGCCATTTGCTCGTCGACCGGCAACTGTTGGTATGCCTGGGCGAGATCGAGCTTGGCAAAGACCCTGCCCCCACCCAGTGAGTGCAGTAGGTGTTGCACGATTGGGATGGGGTAGGCACTTTGTTGCAGCGCGCCATTTAGGGTGGCCTTATAGTTCCCACAGATCCTCACCGACCCGTCTGGCTTGACCGGGGTCACTATGGGGGTCTCCCACCGGGCATGGTCTATGGGCTGCAATACCCCTTGTTTGACGAGCTTGTCAATTTGCTCGTCTATCTTAGGTTTTAGGGCGAATGGCACCCGCCTAGGTTTTAGTCGTTTGGGGGGGACGCTAGGGTCTAGGTCAAACGAGATAAGGGGCCCCTGGTACTTGCCCAGGCTTCCGTCGAAGACTTCTCGGAACTCCTGGGCTAGTCGCTGTTCCCAACCGTCGTCGGTGACGTGGTTGACTCCCGTGAGAGTAATGTCGAGCGGGGCGAACCATTGTAGTCCCAGCAGGCTTGGGCGGTCGCGATCGACGATTGTGAGGGGGAGTTGTTCGGTGCGCCCCTTATATGTCACGTTAAAGTTTTTGGTGCCCACTACCGGGACGCGGTTTCCCTGGTAGTCTTTTACAATAAGTCTTTGGGCGTCTATGTTCCTCCTTTGGAGAGTAGGCACCAACCGTTTTATCTCGTGCCATGCAATCATGGAGAGGTAGGACCCGGAGTCTACCTCCATTTTGCATGGCTGGCCCTCGATATGGCCCTCGACGTGGACTTTTCGGGCGCCGTCGGAGATGGCGTGGCCGATGGTTACCGTCTGGTGGGTCTCCTCTCTCCGCCGGTTGTCGCCGCCTCTCGAGGATCGTCCGGTCCGGTCCCATCGGCTGTCCGAGTGGCGATCTCTGGGCCGGGGCAGTGGGCTTTCCCTTCTCCGGTCGTGTTGGTCCCATCGAGGTGGACTGCGAGCTTTCTTCTGGCGGCAAACCCGGGCGATGTGCCCCTTTTTTTCGCAATGCCGGCAGATGGAATCAAAAAACCGGCATTCTGACCTGGGGTGGTCGCCGCCGCAACCGGCACAGTTGGTCCTCGACCTACGACCTCTGCGGTTCCGTTGGTCGCGCCCCGTCTGCAATCGATGTATGTCTTCTTCGTCTTCGGACGTGCTGGATGCAGAATGGAAATCGCCGTGGTGTGTGGTTGTTTCGGTTTTCTGTTCGGTCGACCTTGCCGGGTTGTTGTTTCCGCCGCGGTCCTTCGCGTCTGGTTTGCGCATGCTGTCGGCGGAAGTACGGGTTGCTTCTGCGGCTGCGGCTGCGGTGAGGGCGTCTGCTAAATTGATGTCGCCCTTAACCATCAGCCGGCTCTGGAGCGCGGGGTCCCACAGGCCGAGCACGAATCGGTCTCTCAGGAGATTGTTTAGGCTGTCAAATTCGCAGAGCCCCCCTAGGCGCCGCAGCTCGGCGACGAAGTCGCTCAATTTTTCACCCGGTCTCTGGTCCCGCCGGTAGAATTCGTTGTGCCGGATCAGGATGGGGACCTCGGGAGCGTAATGTCGCCGAAGGATAGGTTCGAGGACGTCCCAATCCATGGCGGTTGCGTCGGCGGGCTTGGCCAATGCTTTGGCCATCTGGAAAACTTCGGTTCCGCAATGGGTGAGGAAGACGGCGCGTTTTAGCGGGCCCGAGGCGTCCTTCATGCCGGTGCACTCGAGGTACATGCGGAAACGGTCGGAGAACGATTCCCAGTCCTCGGTGGCGGGGTTGAAGGGGGCGGGCGGTGCGATTTTCGCCATCTCGGTGCTAAGTCTGGCTTCCGTCGGACACGGGGTTCGGTTCAGGGTCTGGATCCCATCCTCGTCGCCAATGTCGTGTCCGCAAAAAGACGCCAGGAGTCGGTGACTTCGTACAATGCTCTTTATTGCAAGGATTGGAACCGAACCGGCGAAAAGAAAAAAGCCCGCGGCTTTTATTCTTTTCGCCGCGGCGGCCGCGGCCAATGGCAGCGTTTCAAGTCTCCCGCGCTTTGAGCGAGCCAATTGCGGGAGACTCTTAACGAGCCAATCGGCGCGGCTCGCCTGACCAATTAGAAAGCCCCGCGCTTTGGCCAATCAAAGCGCGGGGATTTCGAGTATGTAAATGAGGACAGAACAGAAAGAACAGAGGGAAAGTTATGCAGTAAAGAAGGAGAAATAAAGGTTCATGGGATGAAATAAAGAGGTTCTTCCCAGATCATGGGGATATGTCAAGGAAATATTTATTGGGACCTTCTGATGAAAGGGGAAAGCTACCTACAGAATGGAGAAGAAGACAAAAAAACTAAGAGTTTGGAAAACATATGGAAAGATGTGAATGCAGAAACATATATGCAGACTTAGCGACTCTGCTTTTCCCAAACAAGACTTGACCAAATGTATGCCTTGAGTTATGAATGACCCTGAACAGGTCCATGGTTAACAAGGATGCCATGAGTGTGTGCGCTGCCCAGATTCAATATCCGTTTTGGTAAATTAAATCCCCAAGACCAAAGAGGGGTTATATTGCTTTTTGGAGTTGAAACCAGAAATGGTTCAAGGAGGGATTATGTTTTGCAGCTGGAAGGACAGAGCAACAGCAGCAATCCCTATTGTCTCCAAGGCCCAATCCAACCAGTGTTACATCTGGGTATTATCTGTGAAGCAAAGCCGGTGACAGCTCTCAATGCCTTTCTCCACACTCTTCCCTACAGCTTCCCCTGGTCCTAAACCCATGTGAGCATATTTCTGAAAGGGGTCCACCCAGTTCTCAGTTACGCATCTCAAATTGGTCACCTCGTCCACAATCAGATTATGAATGAGATCAGATTGATTACAACTCCATTTGGCATTCAGAAGAAATAGCCATAGCCCAGGGCCACCCACATCCAATAACTTGGTACAGAAGCAAATACTGAGGACCAGATCTCAAACAGCATCCCTGACCATTTAAGATTAAGGGAGGAAGGGAATAAAGCTTTAAAGTGAGAGAAAGGTTTCTGGTTTTAAAAGGCTAAAGGCTATGAAAAGCATTCAGGAAAGCTAATAATAGAAAGATAAGCAAAAGCAAATGGATGATGGGTGAAATTTTTTCTTTCTCCTGGTGATGTGCCTGTTAAAATTGAAGGGAGGTAGATCATCAGGCAAGATCCAGGCCTTTCAGATCTTCCCGCAGTGCATTTGTTACCACTTAGTAACTGAGTCCATCCACCTTGCTGTTGGTTGTTGCCTTCTTCTGTCTCCTTCCCATCATGAGAGCTTTTTCCAAAGAACTAGGTCTTCACACAATGTGCCCAAAGTAGGATAATTCAGGCCTGGTTATCTGTGTCTCAAGTGAGAACTTGAGTTGATTTGTTCAATAACCCATTGGTTTGTCCTTAGCTTTCCACAGTGGTTTTCCAGCACCAAAGTTCATAAACTACCTTGCTCTTCAAAGCCCAACATGAGCTTCCTTAGAGAGAGAAAGATAATAACTCCATTAAAATAACACTAATGTCCTACAATAATTGCACACATAAATGTTAAGAAAATTGTCATGGAAAATTCAGAACAGCAGAGGACACTGAGGAGAAATAAAGTAGCTGAGCCTTAAACATTGGGAAAGGAAAAAGGTTTATGGAAGTTGATAGCCACAAGGTGGGAAACTTCTTAGCATTTAGGTTATACTTTTAATGTCCAGATGTCCACATTGACTGTATTGTAATGAATATATGAACATCTGTTGATGTCTTAGAAATATGTTAGATTTAAAGGCAATTTATTGCCTTTTCCACAGTAGGTCAATGCTTTCTTTCCTAGGTTAGGGCTTCCCAGATGTTCATTGTTAAAAAATTATTATGTAGACCAGGGTTGTCAAACTCAAGGCCCGGAGGGGGGGGCTGGATCTGGCCCCAGGGACTGCTTACATCTGGCCCACAGTGCTGCTCAGGAAACAGCAAAGAACTGGCCTGTGGTACCTCTGCAGAGGGTTGCAGGAGGCCATCGCAGCCAGAAATGGAGCGCAGGAGCCCGTTTTCGCTGGCAGAGTGCTTGGGCCACCACAGGCGCTCCCGACACGAGTGACATAGAGCTGGCCACGCCCACCCTGGCCACACACACTACACACACACACCAAGGTCAAACATAACCCTTACGCGGCCCTCAATGAAATCAAGTTTGACACCCCTGATGTAGACTGTTTAATTCACTGATCAATTCAATAAAGATTATCTCCCAATTACAGTGGCTGGAAATAGAGTAATACAGACACTGGATGGCATCAAAGTGGAGAAGGCTGATGTAAAGCAGGAAGGGTGCAGAGATCTCTTGCACTGGAGCAAATGTATTCCTTCTCCCCCACCAAAGCACATAACATAGTCTTCAAATTTGCCTTACAGGGTTGATGGATGCTCATTGTAATTTGATTAAAATAAAAATAGTAATAATGGGGAGAGGAAATTACCTTGTTTAATTCCACTGACGGACATAATTCTGGCTCATGGCAATGTATTCCTTAGCAAAGAAAAACAACAAGAACCCTGGACATAGAAAATCAAAATAATCTTCCTCCCCCCATGAATTTTCAATGGAGGGAAGTTTGTATAATTTCTTGGGCAGAGCAGAACTCCTGCTGCATGTGGTCTACAACCAGATTTTCCATCCTGAAAAGAAACCCTCATCAAGGAATGAAACTGTTTTAATTCATACTTAGTGCAATATTTCCTCCCCCCCCCCAATCATGATGGAAATATGTTTGTCTTTGTAATATTACCACACTATGGCCACTGCAAAGAAGGCCTAACAGCACCTGCACTTTCTGATGTTGCTGAAAAAAGTGGTCTGGGTGAGAAGTTGCTGGTTACTTTTTACCATTCTACCATCGAGAGCATTTTGGCATACTGTGTAACGGTGTGGTATGCAGGATGCTCTGCAGTACATAAGAAGATGCTCCAGAGAGTTATAAACGCAGCACAAAAAATCATTGGTTGCTCTTTCTTTGGAAGAGATTGCAAAGTCCAGACTCCTCTCTAGAACACTAAAAATCTCCATAGACCATTCTCATCCTGGACATTCATATTTCAAACTGTTACCATCAGGGAGGTGTTATAGGTGTCTTAAAATGAGGACGAATACATTGAGAAACAGTTTCTTTTCCAAGGCAGTAATTGTCTTGAATCAAACAGTGCATTTGTGTTTTAGTCCTATTATGATAATTATTTCAATTTTTAAATACTCTGTAGTGTGATTGTGATGTGGTGTTTGGGGCACTGTGCTGGAGTAGCTTTCAAATTTCATTGTATTCATGGAATTCTATTAAAAAAAAAACTTTTAAAATGGGACAATTCCTCAGACGTCTCTAGCCAAACAAAAATTAGCTTATATTTAATTTGCAAAGTGTTGCCCATTCTTTAGAGCATTTTTTAACTTAATAATTGTTATTTCCACAGTTCTAGTACAGGTAATACTTGACCTATAACCACAATTGAGCCCAAAATTTCCACTGTTAATGTTAAGCAAAGCAGTTAAGCCAGTTGTGTCCCATTTTATCTTTTTTTTCTGCCATAGTTGTTAAGCAAATCACTACAGTTGTTAAGTGAATCATATGGTTGTTAGAAAATCCTGCTTCCCCCATTGACTTTGCTTATCCAAAGCTGGCAGGCAAAGTAGCAAATGATGATTGCATGATCCCAGAACATTGCAGCTATCATACATGCATGCCAGTTGCTGAGTCCCTTAATTTTGATCATATGACTATGGGGTTACTGCAACAGTTGTTTGAAAACCAGTCATAAGTTTCATTTTTCAGTCCTGCTGTAATCGTCACTGAATGGTTATGTAAGTCAAGGAATACCTGTATGCTGAATAATAGCAATATACAAAGTCACTACTTTCAGGCAACCATTAAATTAGCTGTTGATATCTTGGCAAATAAAGTGAACTAGCTTCCAATACATACACAGAATTCCCAGCAGTCTGTGACTAGGAAGAAAAGCCCTTGGTTTTCAAACTGCAATAACCATTTTTCTAAAAATCACTTTCCTATATCGCACATGAATTACACATTTCGGTTTCGTATTTCACTAAACGTGGCCAAGCAGAAAAACTAAGATAATTCAGTGGAACAGGTAGAAAATACATGATGACAAGAAAGGCATTTAATTAATCTCATACATTAGTCTCATATGTTGAATTTATGTTTACCAATAATGCTCTATCCCATAATTGGGTAGACCAGGTTGCCCTGATAGACACTGGCAAAAAAACCCCCACTTAATTAGTCTCAGATATAATGCACCGATACCCTTGTTCTAATACGTTTTGACATATTAAGCCCCAAGTCCCAAAAGTGCAGGATCCATACTCAAGTTGATATGATCTTTCTATTTTTGGGATTGATGGCCCAAAATCACTGCTCATGATGTTGACAGATACACATTTTCAGAGAATAATGTAGTGACCCTTCTCAATACACACCATATGCTTTAATTCTTGTCTGGATTTACTTTTTTTTCCGGGAAAGAAAGTAGGATTACTTCTAAATTGGGCACAAATGCAAGCACCTTCCATTTTTATTTTCAAAGATGATTTTTGCTATCAGCTTTTCATTTAAACTTTTAAATGAAACTTTTAAAGCTTGAAGGTTGGGTGGGGCAAAGAGTTTGTGGGATGCCAAGAAGTCTCTTGGATAGGCTGGTATCCACAGGCACAAATGAAGGACCACAGAGATGGTCAGTGATGATACAGTTTTCCATCTTGGAGCAAGTAAGTAGTGGCCTGGGACCGTTTCATGCTTGAAATGATGATCATGATCTGTGAAAATTGAATACAGCATCTCTAGCATTGGATTCAGGGAACCACATACATGACACCAAATGCTGCCATGCCATTTCTGTGTTCTCCTCTTTCATAGCAAACTTTCTAATATCAGTGGAACTTTGTTCCGTGTAAACATGTTTATTAACATTTTAGTTACATTCTTATTTATGACAGAGATTGAATTTCATTTTTATTTTAGAGATGAAAAAATAACCAAGGGAATTACAATAAAAAAGTAATCTTTATTATTTTTGCACATTGGTAATTATGTATAACATTATTGAGAATATTAATAGCATTTCCTGCATGCAATTCAACAATACAATAAGTTGATAGTTTATTAAAAGAAAGCATCTATATTTAACATATATAAGAAACATAAAATTTCTGGATGTATTTGGTTATATAATTTTGCTATTCTTTTCTGTGAAAAAATACCGATGTATTAGCAATGTTGCTAAAGCATGGAATCAAATAAATATACACAGTTAGCGTTAAATAATTCCAGGAAAAACATTGTGTTTCTGAAAAAAAAAATGCTACATTTTCTGATGCAGGCACAGCTAAAAATATTAAACCAAATCTTATATCCTTTTCTTACAGCAAAGAATAGCTGTTTGGAAGCTAGCAAAATTGGAATATTTCTTTCACAAATCATTGAATTATTGCATTTTGAAAATATTAGCAAGTACAATTTAAAAAGCAGAAAGCTACAATTACCCGTCTCTTCTTCATTTCTTGTTTTCTGATATTCTTTCATGAAAAAGTGCTATGGAAAGAATCTAACTTAAAAGGCTGCAACATCAACCTGAAGATAAAATTCTTTCTTATTTTATGTACATAATGCTCAAAAATAACACAACTTGATCTTTACAATATTTATATTTCCTTATAAAATTCTACCCACATTATTTTTAACAGGTTTAGGCATTTGCAGTATACTCTGTACAGTTTGGCTATACATTGGATTTGTTTACTTAAAATGTTAAAATGTCAAACAAAAGAAAAAGATTTCTCCAATATTGCTTAATGATAGAAGGGGATGAGGTCTTGTTGAACTCTTTTTTTTCCCGCTTTACCTCTGACATTCGGCTCCCTGTATTTAAGATTCTGGCCAGTCTAAAGAAGAGAAGCTTAGGCAATATAAACATGCATTGATTGAATCCAAACTACCTATAATGGTACAGAATACATCATTTTACCTGCTGAAAGCTTGCACACTAAACTTATTGTGGTACTTACATAATGTGCTCGGATCGTTATTCATTTGCTCAAACGTGCACCACAAATAAAGGACTATTTACACAACAGAGGACTCTTCATTAGACACACATGTTGGCAACCCCGCTGAGAGCTGAAGATGGCTAAACAATATTGCAGGAGAAAAAAAATTAAATATATTACAATGGAATTGGGGGCCTGTTCGGGACTGGTGGGAAAGGGAGGATCGTTGGAGGTCACACTGATGTAAGTGACACCACACAAGATAAGACAAACAACCAGGACATAAACCAATAATTTCCGACTCCAGTTCTTGTGAGATTTAATTGTCTGTGCAAAAACAATCCATTTGGTTTATTGTTGGTTAAGCACCTCAACATGGAACATTCCTTCAGGGTTAACAAGAGTTGTTGAAAACCTGTTGCTCTTTCTAACCAAATGCTTTCCCCCCACCCCATGCGTGATTGAAAAATGCAGCATGCCTCCATGCAAATCATTTTGGTGTGCATATAAGAGAGTCATAACATAGAACACCTGGGCTTCATACTGGTAATTTACTACTTACCCCCTTTCCCAACATAAACCCCATTTACAAAAATAGTCACAATGTGTGAATAGAAACAAAGAAAAGGGTGAATCCACCAACCCAGATTTGTAAAAAGATGACAAATATGGCAGTTGAAATGCAAACAGTAGATACACTAACTGTACTAAGAGTTGTATGCTTAACACACACACACACACACACACACTCACATTCACACACGCACACACCAAAGAAAAGATAACTTTTCCCCCCTCAACTCCTTTTACTGATCCCTACGGTCCAATTAGCCATTTTTTTCTCCTCTTCAGCAGTGTCAGCTGGTAATGAAAACAGTAACCTCCTGTCATTCTTTCTACATTTTACAGTTGTGTTTTGATAAGGGGTTGCTGTCTTGTTAGAGGCACTGACCTTAGGAATACAGTACATTTGTAAAAACTGTCTGTTTGGCAGAGACCACCTGGAGGAGTTCTGTTGACACAACTACATTACTCAACACAGGCTGTAAACAATTGGTCACCCAATCACATAGATTTTTATTTTTTCTTTTGTACATCTTTGCCTTCCTTTTCATGTTTTTCTTCAACTGGCTTGGTTACACGGTCATAGGATGGTGGACAGATAGCTGTTGACATGGTCATGTCTGTCTTTTCGGTGTAAGAGTTTTCATTCATCTTGTCAACGAGGAATTCGTCTTTAATACGTTGGCTAGCCCCTCCTTCGATTTTGTTTTTGTTATTTAAAAATGAAGCTTGTTTTATTGTTTGTGCCAGACGATAACGCCTGTAAGCCCGTTGGATAATGACAGCTGATAGCTCCTCTTGTTTCCTTTTTAAGGTTGTTGTGATAGGCTCATAGGAGGCTTTGGATGGGTTTGACTGCATAAAGCGGTCTTCCATCTGAATGCGGAGAGCATCCATCTCTCCGCTTTCTCCCAGAACACGTTTGGTGAAAGCAAACAATATATCGAGGCAGTGAATTCTGTCACCACTTACCATGGGGAGGTCCATTGCAATAAGCTGAACCTTGTTTGGTTTAGGTAAGTGAAGAGGAGGCTCCAGAGCAGCTGCAAACTCTGAAAGTTTTTCAAATTCCATAAACTGTGTAGCGTCCGGGTCAAACTTTTCCCAGACCTCATAAAACATCTCAAAATCATCCTCGCTCAGAGGTTCAGCACTTTCTTCAGTTGCCACACCAAAGTTCTCCAAAATGACAGCAATATACATGTTGACTACAACTAAAAATGAGATGATTATGTAGCTGACAAAGAAGAAAATCCCAACTGAAGGATTGCCACAGTCTCCTTTGATGGGACTTCCTGGGTGGTCTTTTTTAGGGTCGCAGTCTGGAGGACTGCTGTTCAGGATGGGCGCAAGCAAGCCATCCCAGCCAGCAGAGGTGGTGATCATAAAGAGGCAGATCATGCTGTTGCCAAAAGTTTCGAAGTTGAACATGTCATCAATGCCAACTTCTCTCTTCACATAGGCAAAGTTGGACATTCCAAATATGGCGTAGATGAACATGACCAGGAAAAGGAGGAGACCGATGTTAAACAAGGCAGGGAGAGACATCATCAAGGCAAAAAGCAGAGTGCGGATTCCCTTTGCCCCCTTGATTAGACGCAGGATTCGACCTATCCTGGCAAGTCGGATCACTCTGAACAAGGTGGGGGACACAAAGTATTTTTCAATGATCTCTGCCAAAAACATACCTGTTAAAACATTAAACAAAAGAATCAGAGACATTGTTTATCAGCATCAAACCTTATCTTCTCTGATTGGAAAGTCGTTGCAGAAGCTACCTTAAATTAAATTTACAAACAATTGGTTCCCAGTTTGGTTTGGGGATAGAAGCAAGCCTTGATAACTTCCCTGGTGGAAGAATGGACAAGTAGTTGGGCCCCTTAGTCTTGGATAATCTCAGGGATGTTTAAGACTATTGATCATGGCATTCTTCTAGATCAGGGATGTCAAACTTGCATCGCCACAGTGGCGTTATGTGTTAGGACTTTTTTTCCCCTTTGCTAAACCAGGCATAAGCAGCATGTGACGCATCTGGCCTGTGGGCTGCAAGTTTGATAGCCCTGATCCAGATTATGCTGTTTGAGGCTGGAGTTTAGAAGGCTGTGACTTAGGACAGCCCAAATCCAGTATCAAAAGTAATGGTAGACTTCTGCTCTCCTGAAAGTATTTGGCCTGCGGGCTATTACCAACCTCTATCTTGTCTTTTATGCTACATTATTTAACATGTATATGAAAATACTACATGTTCATATGTATTTAAAAACTGGGGAAAAGTGTGATTCATCTACATCTAAATGTATTCACTCAATAGTTTAATAAATTAACATTCTAAGTTATGAAAAGGCATTTCATAACTTAGTTAATTAGCTTTACGTACTTAGATTTGTAAATATTTTTGTTTTGTTTTTATATTGTTCATATAAACTGGTCTAAACTATTTTATTAACCACTATTAATCATCTAGAAGATCTTTATGCATTTTAATTTAAGCCCTGTAATCTCTCTCAAAAAGTGTACAAAATGCTTGTGTTAAAGATACTAACATATAATGATAATTTTAAAATTCAGCCCTCATGGAGCATGAGACTGTAAGCAGGAAAAATTGACTATCTCATAATAAACAGCAATGATGATTGAACAGAATTTGGCTATTCTTCTGACTATTATCTATGAAGTGTCTTGAAAGTGAAAAAGAATGAGGCAGGCATCTGTTTCCTTGTTACATAATTAAGTCTTTGTGGCAATTTAAATAAAAGGGGCAACCAAAGCTTTTAGTGATTTAATTTCCTCCAAGGCAGTTGAACTTATACAGATGTACCACTGAATCTTTCTTTCAAGAGACCTGAAGGTTAAGACTATTGGGTTAGTTAATGTCAAAACTCTTTATGTGTAGTGGGAACAAAATAATGGCATTTTGCCAATGTGAAGGGTCTTCCTACCATGCTTGAGTCATAATTTTTGAGGTAAAGTTTAGGCCTCACAGCACTCTGAATTGGCTTGGAAGGTCTCATGGAATATAAAATGGAATATATAAGAGCTAAAAGGACAAAGGTTAGATGGAAAGAGCCTGAGGCCAATAGATCCATTACAGAAATTATGCAGATCTGTCAACCACTTCTCTCACTGAGAAATGAACTCCTTTCAGTCCATTCGGACACATAGGAAGGAAAAAGATGTAAGATTTGAACCTGGGATACAGTCAGCAGTTCCTGGTTTTTCAGTTCTATTATGTCTCCTTCTATTATCCATAAAAATGATCTTATGCCAGTGCTGTGTTCCTGAGTCTTTGCATTTTACCTTTTGAGATTGATTAATGATTGGATAAACAAACACTTCTTGAAGAAAACGGTTGGGGAATTTGTACTCTCAGATTGCAACTTTTGACCCCATTAATGTGATGCCAGATTTAGGTAGGTTGGCAGCTAGTTGATAAAGCATATTGAGGAAAAAGAATGATGGATATCTGATAATTTGAGATCTAATAACCTGTTTGGAATCTGCATCCTCGATTAAGATTACATTGCCAAAGGTATCATGATGAACTTTTTACTACAAATATACAAAAAAACAAAAAAAACAAAAACCACAGTACCCAAATAACAGGTATATCTATGCTCCACAAGAATAATTTATGTAGGGAATTCATTTATCAGAAATTGAATAATAATAAAAGCTAAATGTGAGAAGATTCAAATTGTTATAATAGTTCTTACCTACAATGGAAAGGATGACAACCACAAAGTCAAAAATGTTCCATCCAATTGTGAAATAATAATAGCGTAGGGAAATTAGTTTGAGGACACATTCTCCAGTGAAAAGGACAATAAATATAAAATTAATGCGGTAGAGAATATCTTCTGTTTTTTTACTTTGATCATCTGTTTCTACCATCATGGTGATCATGTTAAGGCAGATAAGAATCATAATACTGATGTCAAATACTTGTTGAGTCACAAAATCAAACACCATGCCTTGATATTTGTTCTGAAGTATAGAAGAAGAAATAATATTTAATGGAGACTATGGTGGGCACATTTAAGTAGAATTTAATTGAAATAAGGAGCTATAATACAGGTAGTCTTTGATTTATAACAGTTTGTTTAGTGACCGTTTGAGGTGACAATGGCACTGAAAAAGTGACTTATGACTATTTTTCACACTTATGATCGTTGCAGCATTCCCATGGTCACATGCTCAAAAATCGGATGCTTGGTAACTGACTCATATTTATGATGGTTGCAGTGTCCTGGGGTCATGTGATCATCTTTTGTGACCGTCTCACAAGCAAAGTCAATGAAGAAACCAGATTCACTTAACGGCCATGTTACTAACTTAACAATTTCAATGATTCAATTAACAACTGTGGCAAGAAAGGTCACAAAATGGGGATTATGTTACAAATATTTCACTTAATAATAGAAATTTGGGCATAATTGCCATAACTCGAGGACTATCTGTACAACAGTATGAGAATTAAAAAGCAAACAAACTAAATAGCTGTCTCCCCACTTTTTTCCTCTATCCATTAACTTAATTTAAAATTACTTTTTGGTTGTGTCTAGGTTGGATCATATTACTTACCCCTGGCCTTGGTATAGGTTTCTGAGGCTTTTTAGACCCCAATTTTTTCATTGCATTGTAGTACTTTTTCTGTTCTTCTGTCATAAAGATGTCTTGACCTCCAAAGTAATGGCACGAAATGAAAATTGGTTATAATCATGTTCTTGTGTATAGGTCTTAAATATAAATGCATTTGCAACATATTACAAGCTAAAAACAAACATTGGGCCTAATTTATTTTTATAGTGAAAATGCTACATAATTTTAACCAGGTTTAAAAAAAAGTGACACATGTTCAAACTGCAGTTTATTTCTTTTTTCTTACAATTTGTTGAATAATCAATGTACTTAATAACCAACATGTTTCAATAGTTATTATTAAAGATTTTATTTAGAGACTTCTGTGGGAAAATATTTAGGGGAAAGGAGAATAAAAGAGTTCACAGGGAAAGAGGAGAACCCCCCTCCCCACAACCTATGGCAGTATTTTCTTTTATGTTTAAAGACAACTTTTATCTTGCGTCCAGAAGCAGCTCAAGATAGTACAACATAAAACCATCACAACATAAAACAACCCATGAGACCTTTCTATAGTTCATGGGATATGAATTTTCAGAAGATAGTGATCATTGGCTCAGTAGGTCTGGTGTGGGTCATCCTCTCTGCATCTCTGGGCCTCCGTGGCTGCTTGTGCTTTGGTTTACTTTTCTTGTACAGTATTTTTTTTTCTTTCGGGAGATACAGAGGTAAATGGCCAGGAACACTAGCCTCATGTGAATCCAAATGCAGGTGTTCTAGGAAATTGACATTCCCATTATTAAACAGAATAAAAGCAGGAGTGGGATTCTACCAGTTCACACCTATTCGCTAGAACCGGTTGTTAACATTCTAAGCAGTTTGGAGAACCGGTTGTTAGGAGAAATTCCTGGCCTAATCCTGTAAGGAAGGCAGGAAGGAAACATTCTGGTGTTGCTTACAGAAACTGCCTCTCCTTTAACCCTTATTACATTCTTGGCTGGACTAGATTTCCTGTCTCAGGAACATCTCTGGAGTTGTTTTTCCCTCTTTTGCTGGTACTTTGCTTGTGTAGAGTGACCATTCAAAGTTACAATGGCACTGAAAAAAAGTGACTTATGACCATTTTTCACACTTACGACTGTTGCAGCATCCCCACAGTCTTAAGAGGCCAGGCAAGAAGATGCGTGCCTCGATGTGAGTGATGTTGAGTTTGCCACGCCCAGCCAATAACATGACCACCAAGCCATGCCCACCAACTAAGCCACACCCACAGAACCAGTTGTTTAAAAAAATCTGAACCCCACCCCTGAATAAAAGCATTTAAAAAATTTTATCAGTCCAGTGAGGAATTGTATATATGGGTTCCTATCATTCATATACTGTTATTACTGTTCTTGTTGCTAAGATGACATTGAGTGGAAAAGGGAAAGATAGTGGGGATTCAGTTTAGAGCAACCAGTTGTTGCTCTAAAACTTCCCACATTATAGTGTGTAGGAACGACACTGACAAACCCTATTACCATGGCACAGTAAAGGTAGGGTATGAGCAGGGGTGGGATTCTACCTGTTCTGTTCAGCTCTACAGAACCGGTAGCTCTGAAGATCAGCAGACACAGGAACCGGTTCTGTGTCTGTTTTGGGCCACTCGCCTGCCCAGGCTCTTACCTGACCTTTATTTCCTGCTTTTTCAACCTCAGCTGCTTTGCGCGGCACAGCTGCGGTTGAAAAAGCAGGAAAAAAGAGGCTTTTCCAACCCCTGCGCACCCATATGCAGTGCTGCTCAGCTGTCCGGGCAGCTCAGCAGATTGTAAATTGTGCATGCATGTGCGATGCAGAGCAATAGAACCGGGTAGTTAATACCAGTCGGATCCCATCCCTGGGCATGAGGTCAGTAATTTGTGTCAGGATACTTTCCTGTGCCTCAAGGATGGGACAAAAGTACTTTAGCTTGAACGACTTATCTCCAGAAGTTGTGGATGCTCCAACACTGGGAATTTTTAAGAGGAGAGTGGACAACCATTTGTCTGAAATGGTATAGGGTTTCCTGCCTACACAGGACGTTGGACGAGAAGATCTCCAAGGTTATTTCCAACTCTGTTATTCTGAACAGGCCTAAGCAGTTATAGACAAATGCCCATCAACAGGAGTTTTTATGCAGCAGACCTTCTTTACTTCTGGCGTTGATGGTTGAACACATGACCTTAGATTGTCGAACATCTAACATCACCACTGAACAATTCAGCATCAATTGCTGGACCACAAGGGTCTGACTCTTGCTAGAGGCAAACTGGGGCTGTTACTGTAACAGAACCTTAGGAGTATTCTGATAGGAGTTCTTATTACAACTGGCCAGGTAGATGAAAGAAGCTATGAAATGCCTTATAATAGTACATCATTAATGCATATTGTTATGCCAATTTTTTATGCCTCTGCTATATACTGGACTTTTTGACAAACAGACCACACATGTCAAGTTGAATAACTCCACTTCATCTCCTATCACACTGAGTACTAGTGTACCCCAAGGCTGTGTGCTGAACCCCTTCCTATTCTCTCTCTTCACCTGTGACTGCAGGCCTGTGTATGGCTCTAACACCATTATCAAGTTTGTAGACGATATTATGGTGATCGGACTCATCAATGATCATGACAATTCAGAATACAGGAAGGAAGTGCAGTGCCTAGCTATGTAGTGCGCTGACAATAACTTATTACTTAATAGAAACAAGACCAAAGAGCTCATTGTGGACTTCAGGAAAAAGAATGGTCACACACACTCTCCTATATACATCAACGGGAGAATGGTAGAACGTGTCACCAGCTTCAAGTTCCTGGGGATCCACCTCTCTGAGGACTTGTCCTGGCAGATTAACACCACTAGACTGATTAAGAAAGCTCACCAGCACCTCTTCTTCCTGAGATTACTGAGGAAGAATCACCTCTTCTCAGTTATTCTGACTAATTTCTACCGCTGCACAGCCAAGAGCATCTTAACTGGCTGTATCTCAGTTTGGTATGGAAATTGCACTATAAAAGAAAAAAAGGCATTACAGAGGATGGTGAAAACTGCCCAACACATTATAGGGATTCCACTTCCTGCCATTGTGGACATTCAGAGGAAACGATGTCTGCGTAAAGCCCACAGCATCGTTAAGGACCCCTTCCATCCAACCCACAAACTGTTTACTCTTCTTCCACCTGGGAGGAGGTTCAGGTGCCTGCAGCAGGCTTGGGAACAGTTTTTATCATACAGCGGTTTCCTTGCTGAACTCCTCAGTTCGTTTGTCCCCACACATATGCTGATGCTGATAATATAAGATGTATTTTGTATAATTCTCTGTGCATTTGTATTTATATTCAACGTGTCCATAAACATTTTGTACAGTTATATATGTTCATATATGTGCAGTCACACTTATCTTTGTGTGTTCGTGTACATACATTTTGTTGTGTTTTCCACTGACATATTCATAGATGCCTTGCATATTTGCATACATATATTTATATTTTATTGTTGTTTTGCACTTCTGGTTGGATGCTAACTGCATTTCGTTGCCTGTATCCATGGCAAGGATTGGAGACGAGACGATGAACAGTGAACTTCAACTCTTTATTTAACATTGTGGAACAGAGCAAAAATTACGGCAGCAATAGCCCTTTTTATAGGCAAGCTGCTGATCAAATAACCAATAAGAAACGGGAAGCATTAGTTCCCTTAACCAATGAAAGAGGCCCGTTAATAGCCAATCAGATTCTCCTGAAGGGACCAATCAGATGTCGCTATTATCGACCAATCAGAAGTGCAGGGCCAGAACCCTGCACTTTTCTAAAGGTTTTAGTAATCTTTATTTAAGCACTTTTATTAATTCACAACACCCCTTCCCCCCAGGTTCCGTTTAAGGGGTGCGATGATGTAATCTTTGAGGTAGGCAGGTTGTTTAGATTGTCTGTTAGATTTTCGCTGTCCCCCCGGTACTTGTTTATAGTCTTGTTTGGGCGGGACGTTTTCTGGCGAGTAGGGTGCCTCCGGTCCTTCATTTAAAAACTCGGTGCCGCTAATGTCCTCGTTGTCCTCTAGCCTTTGTCGGCTTGCTTCTGATGAGGTGTCTCTTTGAGGCAAGTCCACCACCCTCTCTGATCCTTCCGAATGTTCACTTCTTCCACTCGTGCTTTCTGTCGTTTCGAACTCGGTCTCCTCGGCATCTCCTCCCCCCTCAGTTTGGAAGTTACCGGAGTCGCAGAAACCAGGTTGCAGCCTTGAACGCAGCTGATCCATATTCTTCCATCGCGACTTTTTTCTCGGTACGACCTGGGTCCTGTGACTTGGATTACAGTTGCCTCGACCCACAAAGGATCGCCAGAAAAGTTTCTAGCGAAGACTAAGTCACCTATCTGGAATTCACGGCATTTCCCACTGGATCCGTGTGGTTTTTCTGGTTCGTACGATGGGTGTAGTCGGTCAAGGTGGGAGCGGAGTTTTCGTCCCATTAACAATTAGGCCGGAGTCTTGTTGGTGACGCTGTGTGGAGTGATGTGTTGAAGAAGGAGTATCCAGTTAATCTTATCTTCGATATCGCCATAGTCCATTTTATGTAGGGTCTTTTTGATGAATTGTACCATGTGCTCAGCTCTTCCATTGGCCACAGGATGCGCCGGTGAAGTTAGTGCATGGCGAATACCACGGTCCGCCAAATGCTGTTCAAAAGAAAGCGTGGTAAACTGGGGCCCGTTGTCGGATACCAGGACGTCTGGAAGTCCATGGGTTGCGAATAATCTGTCCAATTTCCTGATGACGGATTCGGTTGTGGTACTTTTCATTTCATGGATTTCAAGCCAGTTTGAGTAGGCATCCACCGTTACTAGGAATGTGTGCCCTTTAGTAGGTCCCGCAAAGTCAATATGAATACGGGACCATGGTCCCCTAGGTGTTTCCCACTCTGTTGGGGTTGCTTTCGGTGGGGCATTGCTAACTTCCTGGCATTTGCAACAAGTCTTTACCCAGGCCTCGATCTGCTTGTCGATATCCGGCCACCATGAGTAGCTTCGTGCGAGCGCCTTCACGCGCACTATGCCGGGGTGGCCTTCATGCAAGGTTTTCAATACCGCTTGTTGCAGCTGCTCTGGGACGACCACTCTATCACCCCAAATGATGCAGCCTTTCTGGGAAAACAGTTCCGTCTGTCGATTGTTGAAAGGACTGAAGTTGTCAGGGATTTGATCCAATGGCCATCCTCGCTCGACCCAGCTAAGAACTCGCGCCAAAATGGGATCGCGTTTGGTTTTGATCGCGATATCTCGAGCTGTCAGTGGTGGTGATTGAAGTGTTTCAATCTGGAGCATCGCGATGGTTGGAGCTGCGTTGTCAATGGTTTCAGAAAGTGGTGCACGGCTTAGTGCATCAGCGTGGGCGATGGCTTTACCCGGGTGGTGTTGCAGTTTATAATTATATGCAGCCAAGAATTCTGACCAGCAGGTCATTCTGAGAGATAATATATAAGGGGTTGGATTGTCCCCTGCTATAATCCCCAGCAAAGGTTTGTGGTCGGTGACTATAGTAAAAACTCGCCCATAAATATATTCATGAAATCGTTTAACAGCAGAAACGACAGCAAGAGCCTCTTTATCGATTTGACTATAGTTACGTTCAGCTTTTGATAGTGTTTTTGAAAAGTAGGCAATAGGGGCTTCATTACCGTTTGGTAACACATGGCTCAAAATGGCACCCACTCCGAATGGAGATGCATCACATGTAATCGTTAAAGGCAAGATCTCATTATACTGCATCGAAACAGCGTCTGAAGTCAATAAGTTTTTTACTTGTCGGAATGCGTGTTCCTCTCGGTGTCCCCAGGCCCAGGTTGCCTTTTTGTCCAACAGACAATGTAGGGGCTCGGCTACGGTCGCTTTGTGGGGCAGGAACACATTGTAGAAATTGATAAGGCCCAGGAAACCTTGGAGATCAGACTTATTTCTGGGCCTTGGAGCGTTTTTGATTGCCCTTACCTTGCTAACGGTGGGGTGAATGCCTTGTTTATCGATTAAGTACCCCAAAATTTCTACTTTATCTGTACACAGTTGACACTTATTTTTTTTAACTTTAAGACCAGAGTCTTTAAATTTCTGGAGAACTAACCTCAAGCGCTCCCTTAGTATTTCTCTAGTCGGAGCAGCAATTAAAACATCATCAAAATAAGGTACAACCCCTTTTATACCCTGTAGTAGTCTCTCCATCAAGCTCTGAAAAATTCCTGGGTCCACGCTAACTCCGAATTGGAGTCAGTTGCACTTAAATGCACCTCGGTGCGTAACGATCATTTGTGCCTCTGCCGTTTTTTTATCTACAGGCAGTTGTTGGTATGCCTGTGCTAAATCCAATTTAGCGAAGACTTTTCCGCCCCCCAGGGAATGGAGAAGGTGTTGGGCCACCGGTACCGGGTAAGCATTCTGCTGGAGGGCATGATTCAAGGTGGCTTGGTAGTCCCCACAAATTCTTAACGATCCATCCAGCTTGATGGGTGTTACGATTGGGGTTTCCCAGGGAGCGTGGTCGGTTGGTTCTAACACACCCTGGGCTATCAATTTATCAAGCTGCTTGTCAATCTTTGGTTTAAGGGCAAATGGAACTCGACAAGGCTTAAAGCGGATGGGAGCTACTTTGGGGTTAAGGTTAAATGATATCGGGGTCCCCTTGTACTCACCTAATTTCTCTGTAAAGATGTCCTGGAACTCCCGGACGATGGCCTCTTCCCAGTCGTCGCTGTTGGTTCGGTGAATGCCGGCTACTTCAATTCCAAGTGGGGCGAACCATTGGAGGCCTAACAAACTAGGCCAATCCCTGTTGACTACGGTTAGTGCTTGGGATGCAGTACGATTTTTGAATGAGACACGGACTTTGCTGGATCCAACGACTGGAATTCGATTTCCCTGATAGTCCTTAAGTATGATTCTTTGGAATCTGAGGTCTTGCTGCCAGACGGTGGGAATTAATTGTTTAAGGGTCTTCCAGGAAACCATCGAGAGGGACGATCCTGAATCGACTTCCATCATGCAGGGCTGGTTTTCAATGGCGACCTTCACCCGGATCTTCTTGGCGTCTAATGATGAGGTGTGACCGATCGTAATGGTTTGGTGTGCCTCTTCTCATTTCATTGACTGGGCTAGTGGTTTGTTGCTGTAGGAGTGTTTGTTCCATTGGTGGGTTAAGTATTCTCGATTCACAGGACGACTTCCTGTGGGCTGGCGGTAGTTGGTCCCCCTGTGAGGTGGGTTGGATCCTTGCTTGCTTCTACAAACTCTTCCGATGTGACCTCTTTTCCCGCACACATGGCAGAGCGCGTTGAGGAATTTGCAGTCTGATCGTGGGTTGTTTGCTCCACAACCAACGCATTGGTACTGCACTCTCTGGTTATGTTGATGGCGTTGGTCTCGTTCAGACCGGAGCCAGTTGACCTCTTCTTCATTGCTTTCTGATGACGATTCGAGGTCCTCGTGGTGGGCTGTCATTGCCTGTCCTTCCAGGTGAGGTGAGATTTCGCCGGCGAGTTGGCGGAGCGGGGCATGGGTGCGGCGCATTCGTGCAGCCGACTTCCTGGTTGGTTCTGCTGCAGTAGCGTCAGCAATGGCATCTGCAAGGCTGATGTTGCCTCTTGCCATCAGCTTACTCTGCACATGCGGTACATCTAAACCCAGAATTATTTGGTCTCTCAGGGCCTCTTTGAGGTCGGCGAACCCGCAGAGGCCTCCCAAATTCCGGAGATCCGCTATGAAATCTGCAAAGCTTTCTCCCTTCCGCTGGTCTCTCTGATAAAACTCATTTCTTTGAACAAGCATTGGTACAGTCGGTGCGTAGTGGGCCTGTAGAAGGGGCTCGAGGATGTCCCAGTCCATGAACTTCACCTCAGCCGGTTTGGCTCGTGCCTTGGCCATCTTAAACATGGTCAGCCCGCAGTGGGTTAGGAATACCGCTCGCTTCTTTCCGGTAGTGGCATCCTTCAAGTTGTTGGTCTCCAGAAACACCTGGAATCGGTCTATATATGAGTCCCAGTCTTCTTGTGCTGGGTCGAATGGAGCGGGTGGTATGACGCTGCTAGACATGGTTCAGCCGTTGGTGCGTCTTCAGCCACGTGCTCTGTTTAGCACTCTGTAGCGCTCAGTCAGCTCTGATGTCTCCAAATCCCATCCTTGTCGCCAGTGTTAAGTTCTGCGCATGGGCGCAAGGATTGGAGATGAGATGATGAACAGTGAACTTCAACTCTTTATTTAACATTGTGGAACAGAGCAAAAACTACGGCAGCAATAGCCCTTTTTATAGGCAAGCTGCTGATCAAATAACCAATAAGAAATGGGAAGCGTTAGTTCCCTTAACCAATGAAAGAGGCCCGTTAACAGCCAATCAGATTCTCCTGAACGGACCAATCAGATGTCGCTATTATCGGCCAATCAGAAGTGCAGGGCCAGAACCCTGCACTTTTCTAAAGGTTTTAATAATCTTTATTTAAGCACTTTTATTAATTCACAACAACAATAAAGTTGAATCTAATCTAATCTAATATCACATGCAATGCCTCTCTTTGAAGCAGAAAAGATAAGGCAAGGCATTGAACATTGTTCCATGTTAAATTACATATAAGCATAAGCCTTATAAGTATTAAGTCTGGATGAGAAAAGAGGAACATTGGGCATCAAGCTGGCAATGCAATACCATTAAACTTTTTTTTTTTACTGAAACAATGAACATACCGTATATACTCGAGTATAAGTCGACCCGAATATAAGTCGAGGCACCCAATTTTACCACAAAAAACTGGGAAAACTTATTGACTCGAGTATAAGTCGAGGGTGGGAAATGCAGCAGCTACTGGTAAATTTCAAAAATAAAAATAGATACCAATAAAATTACATTAATTGAGGCATCAGTAGGTTAAATGTTTTTGAATATTTATTTCAAAGAAAAACAGTAAACTAGCTCTGTAAGTGGAAAAGAGAGCCAACAAAACCAATATGGTATCAACAATAACTTTAAAAGTACAAAAACCTTAGCTCAATCAGCAACCAAGCTAAAACACAAGAGTTAAAAACCTTCAAAACTGGATTCCTCCTCATCATCTGTATGTCCAAACAGAGTCACTCTCTCCCTTGCAAGAAAAAAGCATGTGTATGTGCTGCATGTACATCCTGTTTTGGAGAGCCACCATCTCTTTCACAGCTCTCCCTCATGCCTCCATTGCATGTGCACACATGCCACGGCTCAGTAGTAGGTCAACGTACAGATGTCACACTAGGTTCCCTCCTCAAAAGGAACATCCAACCTTTATTGAGAAGTACAAACTTCATCTGTTCAGGATTGTGGTGACAAAGGTGAAGGAGGATGGGGCTGAGAGAAGGGAAGGGAAGAAAAGATCATTGACAGGGAGAAAGACAGGGAGAAACATCTGGAAGTGTGAGCCCTCGAGTTTCCTTAGGGAAGACCAGACAACAAGGGGAGAGGAGAGGAGGAGGAGGAAGAGGAGAGTTAAAAAAAAAAGAGTGGGAAGCCAACTCACGCATGCCATCAAAGGCACTTTGTCTCGCTGCCCCCGGAGCAGCTCTTCGCTGCTAGGCTAGGGGGTGGGGGAGGCTGCCTGAGCCTGGCAGTTTCTTTGCGAAGCTGGAAGCGCGCAACACAGGAGCTCGCGGGGGCCCCGGGCGCCCGTTAATGGGGAAGAAGAGGCCGCTTGGGGTCGCCAGGCTCAGGCAGCCTCCCCCACCCCCTAGCAGCGAAGAGCTGCTCCGGGGGCTCCCGCCACGGCGCAGCCAGGCACTTTGTCTCGCTGCCCCCGGAGCAGCTCTTTGCTGCTAGGCTGGGGGTGGGGGAGGCTGCCTGAGCCTGGCGGTTTCTTTGCGAAGCTGGAAGCGCGCAACACAGGAGCTCGAGGGGGCCCCGGGCGCCCATTAATGGGGAAGAAGAGGCCGCTTGGGATCGCCTGTGTGTCCCTCAGCAGGTAGACAGCCGCGGCGGCGATGCTGCCCTGGAGGCGCGATCGGTTGCAGCCACGCCAGTGCAGGCCAGGCATGGTGCCGTAGCGGCTGACTCGAGTATAAGCCGAGGGCGGTTTTTTCAGCACAAAAAATGGGCTGAAAAACTCGGCTTATACTCGAGTATATACGGTAATTCAACATGATTGAATTGAGTCTCATTTTGGTGTAGTGGTTAAGGTGGTGGCCTAGAAACCAGGAGATCAGGAACCAGGGCTCTCCTTCAGCTTAAAAGTTGGCTGAATGACTTTGGGCCAGTCACTCTCTCTCAGCTCAAATTATTTCACAGAATTGTTATGGGAAAATAGGATGCAGGAGTATTAAGTGCCATCTGAGATTATTTATTAAAGGGGATCAAATATTGCTACTGTTGTTCTTGAAGTGCAATCAATGTCCAATTAATTTTACAGTATGGATGAGTCTAAATAAGATTAGATTGGACAACGTTTGGAGAATCTGTAGACTCAGATAAGCTGCTCAAATCAAGTTGTTTAGGCAAGAAACAGAAGCTGACAGGGTGATTTAGAGATAGATTATTTAGAAAACCAGTAGAAAAGTTCAGATTAATTCTAGAAAAACCAAAGCATTGGTATGAATATCTAGGAAGACAAGAAGGATGAATATGAGAATTCTAAATGTGGCATATTGGGGACCAGAGATGGCTAGAATTGGGTTTCCTGTGGAAAGCTAGGCCTGGAGAATAGAAGTGGCATTATGGAAGGTCCCCAAAAGCTTGTTAGAGCTTCTAGATAGGGAATTATACAACATTTATTAAAAAAAAAAAAAAATTGAAAAACTCCCAGGCCTTGATAATTCTGACAATCCCCAAAATAGTTTTCACACAGAGAAAGAGAACATTACAAATGTTAAACAGATCAGTGAAGCCATTTAGGAGGAAAGAGTTGTTGTTCAGAACTGTACAGCTTGAAAGATTAGCTGGTTCTATACCCAGATTTAAAGCTATGCTAAAGTAATAGCACTGAGATAAGAATGATTGGATGCCTTTTCCTGTTTTGCTTCTAATTACCCTTTTCTTCCTGATGTGTTTAATTGTGGTCCATTACCACATGAAATATACTGAAGTGAAGACATGCCTCGTGTTAACCCTCTAGCTTTCACAGATTCCTCTGGGCTCAGAGCATAGTCTCTCTTTTTTTAATCACATGTTAGAGAAAGTAAAGTGCACACCAGGATGGAGTAAAATTCAGCTCTGTTATTTATTACTGTATATACTCGAGTATAAGCCAAGTTTTTCAGCCCATTTTTTGTGCTGAAAAACCCGCCCTCGGCTTATACTCAAGTCAGCCGCTATGGCACCCTGCCTGGCCTGCGCTGGCGTGGCTGCAACCGATCGCGCCTCCAAGGCAGCATCGCCGCCGCGGCTGTCTACCTGCTGAGGGCCGCACAGGCGACCCCAAGCGGCCTCTCCTTCCCCATTAGCGTGCGCCCGGGGCCCCGCGAGCTCCTGCGTTGTGCGCTTCCAGCTTCGCCAACAAACTGCCAGGCTCAGGCAGCCTTCCCCGCCCCCTACCCTAGCAGTGAAGAGCTGCTCCGGGGGCTCCCGCCACGGCGCAGCCAGGCACTTTGTCTCGCTGCCCCCAGAGCAGCTCTTCGCTGCTAGGGTAGGGGGCGGAGGAGGCTGCCTGAGCCTGGCGGTTTGTTGGCGAAGCTGGAAGCGCGCCCGTTAATGGGGAAGGAGAGCCCGCAGCTCCGAAAGTCTTTTCACTGTTGGGGACTGAACAGGAGAGCCGCAAACGCCGCGATCCCCAGGAAAGGGCGGCCCTCTTCCTCTCGGCGGCTCCCGCCACAGCGCAGCCAGGCACTTTGTCTCGCTGCCCCCGGAGCAGCTCTTTGCTGCTAGGGTAGGGGGCGGAGGAGGCTGCCTGAGCCTGGCGACCCCAAGCGGCCTCTCCCTCCCCATTAACGGGTGCCCGGGCCCCCCGTAAGCTCCTGCGTTGCGCGCTTCCAGCTTCGCCAACAAACCGCCAGGCTCAGGCAGCCTCCTCCGCCCCCTACCCTAGCAGCGAATGATGGCACGCGTGAGTTGGCTTCCCACTCTTTTTTTTAAAACTCTCCTCCTCCTCCTCTCCTCTCCCCTTGTTTTCTGGTCTTCCCTAAGGAAACTCGAGGGCTCACACTTCCAGGTGTTTCTCCCTGTCTTTCTCCCTGTCAATGATCTTTTCTTCCCTTCCCTTCTCTCAGCCCCATCCTCCTTCACCTTTGTCACCACAATCCTGAACAGATGAAGTTTGTACTTCTCAAGAAAGGTTGGATGTTCCTTTTGAGGAGGGAACCTAGTGTGACATCTGTATGTTGACCTACTACTGAGCCATGGCATGTGTGCACATGCAATGGAGGCATGAGGGAGAGCTGTGAAAGAGATGGTGGCTCTCCAAAACAGGATGTACATGCAGCACATACACATGCTTTTTTCTTGCAAGGGAGAGAGTGACTCCTGCCTCCCACTGTCATCATCATCATCTTTTGGGTTAGTGAATCAATTAAACCTTTCATGATAGTGAGATCGTTTCCCAAATTTCCCTTAAATCAGGGAAGAAATCAGAAACAAACCTTTGGACTGAGAATAAGCCTGTTCCTATGATGCCATTTTTGTTCACTGCAGTGTGAAAAGTGTGAAAAAACACACTTCTTTTTCTTCATCTTCTTGTTCCCTATTTACTGGTCTCTTTCAAAGAGGAAATTGTGAACATCAAACTTATTCTCAACTGTCCTAGTGAAAGTTTTAATTAGACAATAATTCCCTCCCGCGGCATTATTATGGATTATTTGAGAAACACTTTGCCGTGGAAAAATGTTAAGAATGTGAACATGTTTGATTTTAAATGTAATGCCAGTTAAG
This sequence comes from Hydrophis major, assembly GCA_033807585.1. Taxonomy (NCBI): domain Eukaryota; kingdom Metazoa; phylum Chordata; class Lepidosauria; order Squamata; family Elapidae; genus Hydrophis; species Hydrophis major. The sequence continues at coordinate 184,962,144 of CM066328.1, forward strand.
ATCTAAAGTTTCCTAAGAGGACTTTCATCTGTCAGGCACTTCATCTGTCATGCACTAAAAAATTAGTTTATGGAAAGCGAAACGGTGTGCATGTGTGTGTGAAACTAACCTCATTTACATTTTAAAGCACTCTAGCCTGAATGAATATCCACTTTTGTCCATAAATATAACATACAGATGATGAGGAGGAATCCAGTTTTGAAGGATTTTAACTCTTGTGTTTTAGCTTGGTTGCTGATTGAGCTAAGGTTTTTGTACTTTTAAAGTTATTGTTGATACCATATTGGTTTTGTTGGCTCTCTTTTCCACTTACAGAGCTAGTTTACTGTTTTTCTTTGAAATAAATATTCAAAAACATTTAACCTACTGATGCCTCAATTAATGTAATTTTATTGGTATCTATTTTTATTTTTGAAATTTACCAGTAGCTGCTGCATTTCCCACCCTCGACTTATACTCGAGTCAATAAGTTTTCCCAGTTTTTTGTGGTAAAATTGGGTGCCTCGGCTTATATTCGGGTCGACTTATACTCGAGTATATACGGTATATAAATTATTAGCACTTTTTTCCAGAGCCCTGGTGGCATAGTGGTTAAATGCAATATTGCAGGCTAACTCTGCCTACAGTCTAGAGTTCGATGCTGACCAGCTAAAGGTTGACTGAGCCTTCCATCCTTCTTAGGTTGGTAAATTGAGGACCCAGATTGTTGAGGGAAATATGCTCCTCTGACAACTGCCCAGAGACTGCTGTAAAATACTATGGCAAGGTATATAAGTCTGAATGCTATTGCTATTGCTATTTTCACTCTCCAAAGACTTCTGCTTCGCTGCTGTATCAAATGATTTTTCCTTCTAAGGCTGCTTTCCAACAGCCTTAGGAGAAATGAACCACATCAGTCTCTCTCAAGCCACAATTTTCAGAACTGATCTTGTGCCACTCTAAATTCTAACAAAATGTATTCTGAGGTTAGCATTAAAAAAAATACAGGGCTCCCAAAATATCCAGGACCATACATCTGCACCAATGAGATCCTGATTGCTGTGTTTCCTCAAGATTTCTAAAGCAAACAAAACTCTTATTCAAATATTTGAGCAGCTGAAGAATTTATCTTCCTAAATACTTAAGTTATCAGCAATACAGTTAAGTTAGAAGCAGTGCAAATTTGAGTCCAAAATAAAAGCAATTACTTCTACAATCAGAACAGAATGATGAAATGTTATAATTTAGTTGATTAGGTTGAATAACTCACTTTGCCAATATGTGAATTTCCTCTCATACATTCCAACAGATCTCATCAGCACATGATTCTTATATACAATGACGGCAATCAAGATAACTAATTTTATTATGGGTTCCTAAGCTCATGACCAACAACCATTTCAGACCTTTTGGATCATTCACAATAGACCAACCATTGTTCCATATTTTTGCAAAAGAATTGTCAACCTCACACTGATTCTTGGAGAACATTTTACATATTCGAATAACATCATATAAGAATTCTGCATTCTGCATAAATGTAAATGATTTTCAAACAATTAAAATTATCTTAATTTAATGTGAAGAGATTGCAAGAATGGCTTTGGAAGTGAAGGATGTGCTGGTGTGTTTGCAACTGATACTTTTTGCTTTAACTAATCCAAGTCAAGGAAGAGAAGAGGAGATATTCAGATATCAGCTCCCCATGTCAAATTAAGTTTGAGACCAGGCATATACTGTACTTCCATCTCAACTTAACACAGATAAAATTAGACTCAAAGAAAATGGTTGAATTATTTTTAATTTAATAAATTCATATTTCATGTAAAATAATCCCATGATTTAAAAATAGGATGGGGTGGAAGGGAAATATGTGAATACGGTTTGAGAATGAATAATATTGATAAACATTATTTATAGCATTAAAGCTACAGTATGAGAGAAAGGGAGGAGATAAAACTGAATATTCAAAAGCTGAATTCAAATACTACTATTCATACCATTGAAGATTTTGCAAAGCATGCGTTCTCACAAATGGTTGTGAATATTTAGGTTTCTCCACTTATTTATAAATCTGATTTATCAATTCACATAAGCTATGATTCCACCTTAAAAAAATAAAGAATATATGTATATAAATACTTATCTTCTTTTTTTGTTGATTGAAGTTATCTATGATGACACCAATAAATAGATTCAGGGTAAAAAATGATCCGAATATGATAAAGATAACAAAGTAAATATACATATAAAGGTTATCTTCATACTGAGGCTGTTCAAGCACCTACAAAATAAGTAACAGGAGAACAAAATCAGAAAAAAAAATATTTGCTTAAAACATGCAAATTAGCATTATTTTAAAATACATTCACAAACACTGTATCTTTGCAATGATTGTCATGGAATTCCTATATTATAACATCAGGGCATTATTTTTACACATGCATGTATTAGTTAATATTACTAGATTTTCTGTTCACATATTTACTAAGAAAAATCTAGCTTATTTTACAAGAAATCCAAAGTGCTTACTTTTCTTGAATCAACTGCCGCATACATAATATCCATCCATCCTTTAAATGTGGCCTGCATCCAAAAATATTTAAACATATAAATGATGGCAATCAGTGGTATCTATCTTAATCTGTTTCAGCAACAGGGTATTCCAATAGAAATGTTTTATATATACTAGCAAATGGGATGAGTTTAAAATTTTGCTTTCTATGATTTGGATACAGGTGTGTATTGGCATAGAAATTTCACTGTGTTCAGTAAGGTTAAGTATGTATAGGACTCAGGAATTGTGCAATATTCATTTCTTTCAGCCTATGCTCTAGGAATTTAAATCACACAAAGCCCCAAAGAGCATCTAATACTTATTCCCCAGTCCCCAACCATATTCTAAACCTATGAAGAAATTCAGAGAAAACCAAAGAAAACGTCTTTTTCTTTTAAACTCTTAAATGAGTGAAGGAAGATGACTTCATTTCTGCCCTGCTCTCTGCAGTTTTCAGGGCAACCCCCATAGGTCAGGGATATTGTTGGGGTTCCCTGGCTTACAACTAGGCTTATTATATTGCATTTCATTTCCTGAATTTGGTTCCAAGTACAAATCAAAAAGAATGATTGCATTGTCTTCAGTTCACCTTATAAGAGATTTACATCTTTTAGATAAATAAGGATTAAATACATTTAAAATCCAATGCTTGGTATACTAATTATACAAAGCTTAGGTACAAAATATGGTACATTTGAAAATGGGGCAATAAAGTAGCTTACTACCTCCTTATTTATCCGTTGGTTAACTGACGTTTGTATGCAACCCCCTAAGATAAAGTTATCTGAGCAAATTCATAATCCATAAGGATTAAAAACAACATAAAATAGCAACAGAATTCACCCTCATTAGAGAGAAATGTTTTTAAACGAAGAGATTTGGGCTTCAGAAATTCTGGATGAGCAAATAGGTCATCTCTTTATACTGAAAAAAAATATCAAGACGTTAGCAGGAGAGAACCTCATTTTATTAGGAAAGGGCATTTTAAGCCTCTTGAAGTATGAACAAGTCAAAAGAAAAGCAAGCCTATAATTGCTACATTTCAATTTTTGCACATTGGAAAAATCTCTCTGATCCAATGCAAATTATTGAGGAATCCCGTATATTGTGACCTACATTTGGATTGGACTGCCCTTGAAGATAAAACACTTGAAAGTAAGTAAGTTACAGGCTGTCTCAACAGGCTCTGAAATTGAATGAGATGTCCACAAGGAAGATGAGAAGTGTAAGAATGGGTATAAGAATGGGTGCAAACTCTATTCTTTTTCCCCCCCTCCCACAGTGTGATGTCAGAATGATAAAATAGGGAAGTTCCTGTGTACACAGATAGACTGATGGTGTTCTAAATTATCTAGTATTGGCATGGTATGTAATTGCTTGAGAAAAGCATTTGAATAAAAAGAGTGAAATTGGGAAATTTTAGCTATTATCAATCAAAATTTATATGACTGTTTTCCCAGATCATCATAAAATGCTACATTGCATTAATAAAATGCTATGTTGCACTAATATACCCCCTTACCATTGTTTCTGCTAATTTCATACTCACAGCATAAAACCCTTATTAAAATCCTGAAGTTGCTCACACTGAAAAGAAGATATAAAACTGCAGAACATAAATATTTTTTCAACTTCTCTAGTAGGTAGATATAATCTGGTATATTGACCATAACTTGCTAAATTATACCAGTCAGCTGTATTGGAAGGACTAATCTTGTAGACAAAAGTCCAGGGTCAACCCTGATGAATGAGTATGAAGTTCTTTCCAAATTTAGCTGCGCTCGCTTACCATGTTTTGAAGCAGAGATGGAAAATTCATGACAGTCTTAAGAGTGGAGGCAGAAGACTATCAAACTATTGATATTAAAGGGCAAATTATATTCCAGGAACCATTATATCTGATCAAACCTCAGGCACCTTATTTGATCAAATGAAGTTTTTATTACGCACTGAATAAGCAAGAAGACGTAAAGAATTTTCACTTACTACTTGCAGTAAAGAAAGATACCCAAATCCTACGTTATCAAAGTTGACTTTCACATTTTTCCATCTGGCAGTTTCATTTGCATGTATGAGATTCTCACACTCAGATTTATTAGCAACTTCATCAATTTCAAACATGTCGCCAGTTGTGGTATTAACACAGTGGTAGAATTTGCCAGCAAACAAGTTTACTCCCATGATGCTGAAAATCAGCCAGAATATAAGACAAACTAGAAGCACGTTCATGATGGATGGAATTGCTCCAAGAAGGGCATTCACAACCACCTAAGTACACAAATACGGGAGGAAAAGAAAACGGTGTAAGAACAGGTGCAAAATTGATACAATTATTCTGTTGCATGAATGCACAATTTACTACTTTTAAATTAAAGCAAAGTCTAAAAGGCTGAGTATTATTTTGAGTTTGTCAAAACAATATTTTAAAATATTTTTGTATATTCAGCAAAAAATGAGAAAATCAAATTATCTAGATTAAAACAAAAATGCAAATAGTGCTAACAATAATATAAAGATTGTTATCTACTAAAAAGAAATAGGTATTAAAATTTCATAGAAAATAATATGAAAAACTAAACTATAAGAAAAGAATTTAGTCATTATAAACAAAAATGAATGTATTCTTTCTCCAAAATTAAAAACAGAAATATCAAGAATATTTAAATAAATCAAATGAAAATCAGCATATATTTCCAGGAGTGAACTTAACCATGCAGTTTTATTACAAAGATCAATTTCTTTGCATAAGTAAGCCAGACACATTTGCAACATGTGCTTATCTAAGTAATCACATAGTTTATTTCAAGCTCCAGTCTTTATTAAGCAAATAAAACTATTTTAATTCAACATTTTGTGAAAAAATAAAGGAGTAAGAAATTCATAAATCAATATAGGGGTATAATTAAAGAATCCAGAAACACTGAAGTACAGTATAACATATTATCTAATTCCTTAATTATATTAGGGGTGAAAGCTATCAAGAAACACAAGGTGGTGAATATTAAGACCCTATCAACAGAACCATAGTAGAAATATGGGTTGTTAAGGAAAAAGGAATTACTTTTACCAATTTATGCCCTAACCACAGTTGCTGCAGGGTTGTAGGGGAGTGGGGAAGGGAAATTTATAATAGTAAAGCCTGCAATAGATTGTTTTTTTCTATTAAAAAGTATGTTAAACATCCTATGCAAAGATTGTTTTACAATCTTTATGGAATCCCTGTGCATAAAACTAAATTTTACTCTTTGGGAAGAAAAGGGAGAAGAGTCTGAATCACTCTGTTTATGATTTATTACACTAATTGGAATTTATTTTTAGTTTTAATTAAAAAGGTTTCTCTCTGAACAATTCAAATGTTTCAACTAAGAAACAGAACCATGTATGCAAGACCCAATTGTGAGTTATATCTAGTATGAGGTCTAACATGCAAAGCTAGCAGGTGAATCAGCAAAATAGAGTTTTCAAGAACACTTAGACTTATATACCGCTTTGTAGTGCTTTACAACCCTCTCTAAGTGGTTTACAGAGTCAGCATATTGCCCCCAACAATTTGGATCCTCATTTTACCAACCTTGGAAGGATGGAAGGTTGAGTTAACCTTGAGCTAGTGAGAATACAACTACCAAACTGGTGGCAGTCGGCAGTCAGCAGAATTAGCCTACAATACTATACTATCATATAGAGTGCCACCATGGCTTTATATAATTAAGCATGTTTTTAAAATGTTATATTTTTCTATCTTTGATTTGGTATATCTTTGACGTATTACCCATTTGGTATATATCAACTGTATGATATGCTTCATGACTTCCAGATGTGTGGATTTCAACACTCAGAATTCTCAGTAGTTGGCAATGCTGGCTGGGGAATTCTGGGAGTTGAAGCTCACACATTTGGAAGTCATCAATATTGAGAAACCCAGGTTAGAATGAAAGAAATAAACTAATGGGAATCATACCTTATCCTTCACAACCTTTTTTACTATGTTGAAAACAACCAAAATGAAATACTTGGTGTGAAAATCAAGGGGGAAATAGGTCTGACTAAATTAAAAATTGGTGCATGAGGTTGCATTATTGTTTACCGATTTGCTCATTGTTGATAATTATGAAATAACATGGAAAGATCATCCCTGCCCTGAAAAAACCTACAACACTATGAATTTTCAAGAGATGCTATTCTGATGAGAAACTATGATCAAGCACTTACTGAATCTAAACAGCAGTTTGGGGTTCAAATGCTAACAGTTTGGGGTTCAAATGAATCAATCTACTCTACACAGGAGCATGGTCCTAAATAGGTAAATCTGTTTCAGGCAGGTTTTGGCAAGATTCATACACCAAATAACTATGCCTAAACTCAAAAGGGCACTAACATTAAGACATTTCAATGTCCTCTCAAGGGTAATTCCTGAGGACAAATATAAAAAATTTCTTACAAGCTAAGATTGTGACCTTGTTCAGAAAAATCCATTAAATCTTTATAACTCCTGTTGGATGAAATAACTCGACAATTTTGATGTATGTATGTACATATGTTCAATATGTAACTTTTAAACTAATATGATTTCATTTCTTTGAATATGCCAAAATTTTGTTATTTACCATCTATAAAACTAGGCATGTCCTGATCATCTTAGCTATAATACCTATTGATAAGTTTATAATATTTTATTGTATTTGAAACCAAAATTGTTTTATTATGTACATTATTTTATTAATTAGAGGAATTCTAGTTGACCATAATAAAGATTATTACAACTCAAATGCCTCCCAAAAGAGAAGTTAACCTGTTTTTAAAAATTGTTTTTATTAGCCAACTAGAACATCAGCAAAACTGCAGACCTCTATGAAACATATTCTGTTTTTGAAAGGTAATAAACTCATACATAACTGTTTTAGGCATTAGAATTGGTTCTGTTCATGATTTGTGAAGAGTCTATCTTAAACATTATAAGAGAGTATTTCACAATGCAAGAAATTTTGGAGGAACTGGGTTGAGTAAAATGGTCTATCAACACTAATTTGCTGGCAACCTCAGTCAGCAGATGTTGAGAGATGAAGAATAGATAAAACCGTATTTGCCAATGCTTTGCAATGCTGAAGCTTCCCGGTGTCCTTCAGCTGCAGTTGAAGAATGCTTCCCTATTCCCAATATTAAAAGAAAATTCAATTTCAAGTATGGAACTGGACTGAAGCAAGCAAAATGCTTCAGGTGGGTCTTTTTTAACCACAATCATATTGGATGCAGCATGTTTGAAAACACTGCAGTCCCTCCATCTCATCCAGTTTATTATTACAGATTGTAAATGTGAAAGATTAGATTAGATTTCTAAGCATGTAGTGGAGGAGCTGTGGAAGTATTTCCTAATTCTTCTCTACATAGTCAAAAATACACACTGACCTTCCTTACTCCAAGCCCTTCTCAGCTAACCTGTATCTGTATTTTTCTGTCTTGAAAAATAGAAAAGGTAACATGTTCTGTCTACAAATACTATTTGCAGATCTTAAAAGTCAGTGAAGATAGCAGCAATGATTGTCATCTGGACTGTACTACATAAGGATACCGGGATCCTACTAATACAAATACAGAAAGAGTCTCTATTTTTAGTTTTCAAGGCTGGCCCGTTTACCTTGAGAGGAAAAGAAAGGTTCATGTTCAACTCTGTAATGAAACTCAGCCTTTAGACAGGTAATTTTCATCTCTAGCATGTCAGTGGCTTTCATAGTTGGCTGGAAATTTACACGTTAGCAAAATTTCTTAGGCATTCTACAATGCAAAAGCCTTCTGACACTTTAACATTGATAACAGATAATCAGAGTTGGAAGGGGCTTTATAGGTCATCTAGTCCAACCCCCCACCCAAGTGGGAGACCCTACACCATTTCTGACAAATGGCAGTCCAATCTCTTCTTGAAAGTCTCAAGTGATGGCGCTCCCACAACTTCCCAGGGCAAGCTGTTCCATTGGTTGATTGTTCTTACTGTCAGAAAGTTTCTCCTTATTTCCAGGTTAAATCTCTCCTTGTTCAGTTTCCATCCATTATTCCTTGTCTGGCCTACAGGCGCTTTAGAAAATAGCTTAACCCTTCCTTCTCTGTGGCAGCCCCTCAAATATAAGAAGACTGCTATCATGTTTCCCCTGGTCCTTCTCTTTATTAGACTAGCCAAGCCCAGTTCCTGCAACCGTTCGTTGTATGTTTTAGCCTCCAGTCCCCTAATCATCCTGGTTGCTCTCCTCTGTACTTTTTCTAGAATCTCAACATCTTTTTTACAATGTGGTGAACAAAACTGGATGCAGTACTCTAGGTGTGGTCTTACTAAGGCTTTATAGAGTGGTATTAGTACCTCCCTTGATCTTGATTGTATCCCTCTGTTAATACAATTTAGGATTGCATTAGCTTTTTTGGCTGCTGCTGCACACTGCTGGCTCATATTTAGCTGGTCGTCCACTAAGACTCCAAGATCCCTCTCACAGTTACTGCTATTGAGCCTGGTTTCACCCAGTCTATATGTGTAGGTTTTTCTTGCCTAAGTGTAGGACTTTACTTTTCTCTACATTGAATTTCATTTTGTTAGATATGGCTCTGTGTTCTAATCTGTCAAGATCCATCTGGATCTTGAGCCTATCTTCTTGAGTGTTAGCTATTCCTGCCAGCTTAGTATCATCTGCAAATTTGGTAAGTTCCCCTTTCTGTTCCCTCATCTAAGTCGTTAATGAAGATATTGAAGTAAGTACTGGGCCTAAGATGGAATCTTGTGGCACCCCATTGCTTACTTCCCTCCATGTAGACTTAGACCCATAAAGGACTACTCGTTGAGTATGGTTTGCCAGCCAGTTGCGAGTCCATCTAGTGGTGGTGCTATCTATTCCATTTTTTTCTAGCTTACTAAGAAGTAGGTTTGGTCTACTTTGTCGAATGCCTTGCTGAAATCTAAATATATTATGTCCACAGTATTTTGCTGGTCTACTAATTTAGTCACTGTGTTGAAGAATGAAATGAGATTGGTTTGGCATGATCTGTTCTTAACAAACCCATGCTGACTGCTAGTTCTTACTTTACTTGTTTCTAGATGTTGGCAGATCTGTTTTTTTATTATCTTTTCCAGTATCTTCCTGGTTATTGATGTTAGGCTGACAGGTCTATAGTTTCCTGGGTCTATTTTTTTCCTCTTTTGAAGATGGGAACCACATCAGCTTTTTTCCAGTCCTCTGGTAGTTCCCCAGTGCTCCAGGATTTTTGAAAGATATGGTGCAGTGCTTCTGAGATGACCTCTGCCAGTTCCTTTAAAACTATGGGATGTAATCCATCAGGCCCCGGTGATTTGTTTTCAAGATCAGACAGGTGTTCTCTTCCTATTTTTTTTGGTTATTTTAACTTTTATTTCTGGTCTGTCTTTTACAGTTATGTTTTTGGTGGGTTGAGCTGTAGTTTCTATAGTTTCTGATATTAGGACAATCCTCACAGCTGAAGAATTTCACCTGAGGAAAAGTTATTACTGTCAAACAGAAAACAACAAAATATAAGGGTGCTCTTATGTATAATATTCATTGGCATCATCCCAAATTGTGATGAGCTAAGGTGGTAGAGAGCATCCTAGGTAGCCGGGATGGGAAAAAGCAACCTCACCAGGTTGCTATCTGGTAAATGGAAATAGCTGGTGCAATAGGCCCACTGTGATTGCCATTGTGGGGGAACTTCCATTTCATGCCCATTAATTCAAAAGGTTGGGGACATCAATTATCTAAAACTAACTTACACAAATCACAGTTATAATTATAGACCCAACACATGTTATCAAAACCTGGCTGAGTGAAGGGGATAATGTTGTCTTGTAGAGAAGGGTCTTTCAGCAACCTCACTATCAGGGCTAGGGGTGAGAGGAAGATCCATCTGTTAAGAATAGTAACGGGTTTTGTTAGTTTCTTGCTGTTCCATATTTGAAGGGGGGAATGAGGGAGCCCAGGCTGCTTTTCTATATTGACAACAATGCTCTGGAATGACTTCTCTGTGGAGATCAGACTTCCCCATGGTGGCTTTCAGGAAACTACCAAACATGGAATGATTCTGAAGAGCATCCTCTTCACTTATTAAATTTTCCTTTTGGCGCTTGGTTTTCTTTTTTCATTGGAACTATTGTTGTGTAATCATTTGTTTTTATGTGGTATTTTAATGGTTGTTATGTTGTACACTCTACTCCAGGGGTAGTCAACCTTTTTATACCTACTGCCCACTTTTGTATCTCTGTTAGTAGTAAAATTTTCTCTAACCACCCACCGGTTCCACAGTAAAGGTGATTTATAAAGTAGGGGACAAAACCCCTACCGCCCACCATGAAAACTGGAAAGCCCACTAGTGGGCGGTAGGGACCAGGTTGACTACCACTGCTCTACTCTTGGGCTGATGAGAGTTGTTAGAATGTAGCAATGTACTGTAAGTTTAGTAATCAAGCAAGCAAACTAACTTAAGAAGAACTAAGATCAAACCTCTATTATTTGTAGTTTCACAATTGCAGAAATTTGATAGGGCAGGTTGATGGCATGACAATTGGACCCCTCCAAAAAGATGGAACCAATGGTTTGAGTAAATTGCATTGAAACGTTAAGGGAATTAATTAACTTTAACAAACAGTTTTGGTAATCAAGAATTTTGAGACCCTGTGACTGCACTTTTTCCTCACAAGGAGCCAATATTTTCAAAATGGTATTGTAATAGAATTGGTTAAATCTTAAACTTTGCATCTGACATTTCTTTAAGTGCTCATAGTTTCCTAAGTGATCAACAAAACATGACTAAAAAGAGAAAAAATAGTTGTTAATGTTTTTATACTGTATTATATTATATTCATATAGAATGTAATGAAGTGGATATTGTAACTATGTTTAGTCAAAAGTAAGTATTGTTGAATTCAACGAAGTTTTCTCCTAGTAAGTTGTGTTTAAGACTACAACCTTATCACCTGAAAGAGTGCTCTGCTTGAATCTCAACTTAGATCATTGGAAGTTATGGCTCTTGATTTAGTAATGATTTAAGATCCATTGATATTACAGATAGTCCTTGACTTATGTCCATAATGGAGCCTGCTAATTACAATCATAAGTCATGAAAGTCAGAAAGCATGTCATCATGTTACCAATCTAATTTTATAACGTTTTTTGGTGGTGGTTGTGAAGCGAATGCAGAGGTTGTTAAGCAAATGTGGTGGTCGTAAAGCAAACCCATTATTCACTATGGGTTGTTTTGCCAAAATCTGGGAGTAACTGGTTCTTGGCACAAACATTATAAATTGTGGTCATGGGATTACAAGATGCTGTAAACAGTCATAAAAATGGGCTGGTTGCCATGATTGAGGGGTGCTATCAGAACTTTGGAATTGGCTCATATTTTGGGGGGGAAGGGGGGGCTCTGTCATAATTTCAAATAGTCACTAAGTGACCAGTTGAGGACAACCTGTAATTTCTCATCATTTAATATGGGTTTATGAATTAATATTTACATCCCATTGGTTATAATACTACTGTAATTATAATTTACTTGCAATTACAATGTTAAGATATTCATAATTTAAAAATACGTTTTATTTCTATAAGACTTTTAAAGGAAATTGTCTCTGGAAAATCAGATAGATAGATAGATAGACAGATAGATAGATAGATAGATAGATACAAAAGTTATAAAGATTTTTCATAGTTGTTAAATGGAAGGACTATAGAACAAAAGTGTTTTGTACTATCACTAAATTAGATTAATGTTAAAGGGAGTCGAGAATATGCAGCATTTCTTAAACACCTTATTTGGTTATCAGATTTACTAAGCTGAAAAAAGTTCCTTTTAACAATCTGTTACTGCTTTTTGATGATGCTTTTTGACACAGCATTTCCCATCCTTCTTTTTGGGTTAAGCTTTACACAAAGGAAATAGTAGAGTGGACTGAGCTGCAATTAAGTCTACATCTGCTATGTCCAGTAAATACAGAAGGATTTATGTCTGTATATATTTGTACATTTCTGTTAATATATTACCATGATAAACAGGATCACACAAACAAAACTATAGCCTGTTGATTGATTTAATATTTCTTGCTTTTTAAATGTTTTTTTAGTTTAGCTTTAGTTTTGTATGCTGCCCATTTGGAGTTGGGCAGCCAATACATTTCAATGAGTAATAATAAATAATATATCGTGTTTTACTTTATCAGGCACAACTGATTGGATTCACCAAATATGCTAAAGCATTAGCCATGACTTTAAAGCCACAGTGGCTGAGTTCACATGACATAAAGCTGAAACCAAACAATCAGACATCAATTCAATCTAATATGTGAACCAGATATGTTTTTGCTTTTATTAACCAACATTCTTAACGTCAGGTATGACACACCCTGCCACAGCAGATATCTTTTGTATGCGGAAAGGTACCTCAGGTTTTCATAGATTTTAATGTTCTAATTGTGTTTCTCCTCTTTCTTTATAATGTGAAGCAATAATGGAAAAATACTTTGGGAAAAATAGTATGCCTCATTCATAAAAAAATAAAGACTTAATAATTAGGTTTGTAAACATCAAACATTTGTGATATTGTTAATGCCCATTAGTCATTACTTTATCAATGTAAAGTGTATTTTCATATATCTACTTTCATAAAAACTGTATAGATGATATTCAGGGTAAAATTTTCTTTTTAATATTACTATGTCAAAAACTGGACTGGAAATTTGAAATATGATTAACTTTAAAGCAATCAGCCAGAAATGTGCGTAAGACATGCAAAACTAAAACTGCAAGGTGGATTAATTTTTTTAAAACCTTTTCTGCTTTACTGATCTAAGAGAAAGGTACCAAGCACGGCGTAACATGCTCTCTTTCAGTGAGTTTACACATAAACACATGCTTTATTGCTATAAAAAGCAATCTATAAATTTAGCAAAGCAATGGATATTGGTATTGATTTTTCTATGTTAACAAAAGCATACTTGAACTATAACAAGAACTTTATATTACAGTAAATATTAAGAATGATAAATAGAAAGCAAAATGCATATCCAAATCTCATTTTGCAGTGAGATTAGAATACTCTCAATCTACAGCAAATATAAAAGAAGTTATTTACTTTGCCTTCCAGCACCTATGTGGAGTTAAAGTGTTTTAAATTTAGTATTAAATATATTTGAATAACTATAAGAAAACAGATATGATTTTTAAAGAAGATTATAATTGGTTAATTTTTCTTTTGCTTATGAATAGGTATTTTATAAATATTAAAAGAAGTTTGTCATATGTCACAGACTTACATTGTCCTTAGGCCTTGGGATAGTCTTCTGCGTAGGAATAATTTTTACCAGTTTTTGAACAGAAAAATCATATAATGTTAATTTTAAAGTCCCACATTTAAATGTAAGTATGCAAATATGTAAAAACTAGTACCTGATTTCTGGGAACAACTCAAACTAAAATTTGAATGGAAAAACTATTTAAAGTTCTTTATTACCCATTCTGTCAATTAATTAAATGAAATACTTGTAAGAATGTAATTTATAGAATAATATTGAAACTAGATCTTCCTTTCATTTAAATGCCACTTTATCTACTGTAAAAATCTATGTACAAGCATTTTCTTTGCAGTTTTTTTCTGTGAGGGCTCACTGGAAATCTCATTAGTTTCTTAACAATTTTTATATGCTGTTTTATCTTCCAAATAATAAGACATCTCCTGAATTTGAAACTATACATTTGCTTAGTATATAAATGCAACTCAACTCTGAAGGCTTCCAGATTTATGTGGCTCATGAATGATTATGGCATTGGAGTTTCCCAAGCCCATACTCAGCATCAGGCTGTAGGCTGCACTGCAGAAAAATATTATATGTTGAGGCATAATAGAAATAAAGGGCCCAAAAGACCAACAGAATTTGTGAATCCTTACTTTCCCCCAAATAGAAAACTGCTAGTACCTAATATCTAAAGATGGTCTTACTCCACAATCTGTTGCCGCACAGATAATAGTCGAACCCCAATTCTCTGATGTATAGCATTGAACCACTGCTCCCCTTGAAGAGAGCAAAGAGGTATTAATGGCTTGCAGGAGATACTTCTTCGCGATCAGCCCATTCTTCCCTTGTTCTCTTCAGAATAAAACTATTGGGGAAAGGTGTGTGGAAGCTGTTAGTGACTCCACAGAGCTGGTCAGTTCAGTATTTCAGTAGTTTATGTGAATTCATTTCCTGTTCACGAATCATTCATTAGCAGATATACTGATTTTTGTGAATGTGTATGCTTTTTAAATTTTGGCCAAGTGCTATGGACTTGGTAAATTCTTTGCCAACTTTATCCTTGATTATTATATCTCTTTAGTTCTGGCTGCAACAATTCTATCATTAGAATCAAATCTGATTTCCTTTGCTCCTTGATTCAATGAGAGAAGTTTTTTTTAAAGGGGGAAGACCCCTAGAAAATGGTGAATAACTGATACCAGTGTGCACACGTGACACTTCCTTTCCATCTAGAAAGCTTTAACTAACGAAATTGTTTCTGAATGTAAAAATGAAACCAAATGCATTCTTATGTCTTGTTTTATGAAGCCGATATGTATTATTTTTCATATTGCCCTATTCTTGTGCACATATTACATGAACATTAAGCATTTTTGCCATTTCTGAAGATTAAATTAGGAAGGAGTACAAAGCACAACAGTTTCCCAAACAATTGTGTCAACAAAAACATATTTGCAAGAATGTTCATGAATAGTAAAGAAAAAGAAGTATGAACATGGATAAACCAAACAGTCAGTTGAAAACTGAATGAATGTTCGTGAACACTACAGAAATTGACCAGCTCTTACCCTATTCCACTGCTGACTTCTCAATTCATGAATTTCTTGTTTAAAGGAATTTGTTGAAATTAAGGGGTGGTTAGATGCACCTGAAATTCATGTATCGAGTCAGTTTCAATTTACAATATTTCTTTTGAGAAATTTTGAAGAAAAGATATGCAACCTGATGGATACAATTTGAGGAACTGAGCTCCAATCTGAATCTCATTTCATGTATTGTGATTTTTTTTTTGTATTTGTTTTTTAATCTAAATGCTACATAAACAGCATGTTGTTATTAGCTGTTCATCTCACTAGACTAGGTTCTTTTATCATTATTAGGTTCTTTTATCAACTAGGTTCTTTTATCATTATTCAAAAGCTGTTTCCTCTTATGTTTCCATGAAGTGGCAAAAAACATACTCTAAAAATAACGTTTGAACAACATGCAGTTTGAATTAGGTTGTACGCAGAGTTAAATTCATATTTTCACAGAAATATGTTGAGTTTCACTACTGATTTCAGTACAGTCACAAATTCAATACTAACTTTAAGAAAGACAAGAAAACAGGGATAAGACATAAGAATCTTTTCTGAGATAGGAATTAAGACAGGTTCCTGACTTACCCAGAAAGCAACCGAATAATAATGCATGATTTGTGTAGATAATGCTGGAATTATTTTAACTCTATTGAGAATTATTAGCTAATGTGGGGAAAAAAAGAATCAATTGAATTGTTTGGTTAATTAGCCACTTAACAGGTTTAGTCCAATTAAGGAGATCATATTACATTTAAAGATTATAAAAATATATCTGTACAGCTCAATTAATAATTACTTTTAAATGCTATTAATATTTAAATGGCTCATTATAAAATAACTTAGATCTGATCTTATTTGGAAAACTGATGCTAGTCAAATATGACCAGCTGAATGAAAGCCTAAATGTAGATTGTATATATTCCATTCATTTTGACAAGAACTATTTTTTCCCCTATTAATTTCAATACTTAGGTCAGATTTTTTGAGCAGAGCATGCTGTTTTAAACAGCTGCATAACATAAACTTTGTTCATGAAATAAAAAATATTCAGAAGAAATCAAACCAAATTGACTAACTTTTGAAGTTCCTATTAGCAAATGTGCTTCATTTAAGAACAAACTCCTCAAATTGGCTAGAAAGTAAAGTAATATAAATCACCCTGCTAATATGTAGCATTAAAAAAGGCTTATATTTAGCGAATGAAATATTTTGCTTATCTACTACTGTTAAATATGCAATTGTATGAAAGGAAAGCATTTTTGCATGGATTGATCATTCTCCACAGGACATGCATGGAACATTCATTAGATTTAGGCATGCATTTTATTTATCATCAAATTTCTTCTAATTTTTTTCTTACCCTCATCCCTTCAAATCTTGATAAGGCTCTTAAAGGTCTCAATGCTCTCAGTGTCCTAAGGGATTTAATGGCACCAAGTTCTGAATAACCCAGCGCATTTGCTGTTAAACTTATCAAAGATACCTGTGGGGTGAAAAAAAGAAGATAAATAAAATTATCCTTTGCATCCATTTGTATTTATAGCTGTAGCATTTTTAGCATTTTGAAGGAACTATAGAACAGGAGACATCCCAAAGATAAGCAGGTTCTTCCATGAACTTGAAATCCTTCAACATCAGCAATTTTGCTTAAAAATTTTTGCTTAAAAGAGAATAAGTTGTGGCAATTTTTATAGAGTTTAATAAAAAAAATACCCTACATAGCAAGAAAATTGATTCTGACAGTGGATTATTATGTAGCCCAAACAAGACTATCCCAAATAGCAGGACTAAGTGGAAACCATAATTAATACAAAGGTCAAAAAGAGAAGGTAGAAAATTGGGAAAGTGAATGAAATGAAAAAAAAAAAAAAACTTTAACAGACTAACAGACTACCGGGGCATGGAAGCAAAGCTGGCTAGCTGGCTGAAATCCTAAACAAGACTATATACCATGATTGTCCAACTTTGGGGCTTGTCTCAGCTGCATTGAGTGAAAAGGATTGTTTTGGGCCACATATAAAATATGCTACAGTTAATGTATATAAATCACATAATAATGTTAAACATTTATGAACTTATGAGGCTGCATTACTAACTGTTTGCCATCTCCAGCAGTCTTTGGGCTTTGGGCTGGACCTGCTTGCTTTATACTGTAAATTTTTACTACAAATTCTACTTGGAGACATAAATAATATGGGATACCTACATCAACAATCAAGAAATCCAGCCAGCACCAGGCATTAGTAAAGTATGTTTGATATCCATATGCTACCCATTTCAGAAGCATTTCAAGAATGAAGATGTAAGTGAAGACTTTGTCAGCATATTCCAATATGGTCTTGATGGTTTTCCTCTGTTCTATGTATATGTCTTCAAAGGCCTGAAAATAGTAACCCACAAGATTTAATCTATGTTATAACTGAATGATCTGTTTTGTGGCCCTCAGAATACTCCCAGATTACATTATCCGTGGCTGAATTTGATGGGAGATTGTCAAATAATGGTAACTGATTTCAAATAGAATATTGATACCCCCATGCAATGACTGAAATGTGATCAAGTTGTATTAAAATGCTGAAATGCCCTTCCATGGTGTAGTTCTCAATGGCAAAAACATTTCTTTAAATTTACCCACAAAATTGTACCTCCCCTCCTCCAGGTACAGAGGGTGTAATCCATTCAACGGCTTCTCCAGTTTCAAAAAATATTTCATTTTATTTTATTGCAGACATTGCCAATAGTTTCATAATTATAATGTAACCCTCCCCCTTCATTTAAATGTTTTAAAATTATTATTTTCTCTTACCAAAGCACCACTACTAAGGAGAATCATAAAGACAATGAAGGTTTCAAACCAATTGTGTTCAACTATTCGGAAACAGGTTTTTCTGAGATTCCACCATTGCTTTCCTCTTCCATCTTCTACACTAACTTGACAACACTTGAATCTTTGTACACAACCTAAAATGTATTAAATGTTAAAAAGGCGATAGAGAAACAAACAAAAGTTTTACATTTCTTGATCTAAGACTGTCTGATAATGAAGTGTAGCCTCTTCATGATGATTTTCCTATGTTATTAACTAGATATATATCCTATCAATAAGGAGGTCTATGTAGTGTAGTGTAGTGTCAAACTTGTGGCCTGTGGACCAGATGCAGCACGTGCTGGCCATGCCCACCCTCTCAGTTTAGTGAAGGGGGGAAAAGTCACAATTTGTCATGTGATGCCATGTCATCACGAGTTTGACACCCCTGATGTAGTGCTTTGTTCTCCAACTTTCATTTACTATACATGCATAATATAGTCTGGGCAGAGAAAGAGTGACTGGCCTAGAGTCATCTAGTTAAGCATTTGTGCTAGGTAGAATAAAACCTAGTATCCCAGCTCCTAATCCAACATCTGTAACCACCAAACTGTATTCACCCAAAACATGCTTTGCATTCTTTTCAAATGTGTATGTCTTCTAGGAATAAATTGACAAAAATGTTGGATACTTAATCTTCCCTCACCTTCTGTAAAACAAGCTTCAGGTTCAAGAGCTTCCTCAGGTTCTACCACTGGTTGTTCTTCAGCAGGCTGTCCAATATCAACTGTGCTCCCTTCTGATGAGCTAGAACAATTTAGTTTCTGTCAAAGGAAAAAAAAAAGTAGTTAATACAGTCTAAAATAACTGACTAAAAAAAGCCCAGCCAACATTAGATATCCTTTTAAGATGTTACATGGTCTCTTTGGAAAAATGATAAACATTAATCAGAAATAGGAACTTTATTCTGAAATAGATGCCAATTTAGCACATGGATGGACAAAGAAGGATTTACTGCTCAATAACATGTTGATCTGCATTCAGTAAACAGGTCTGTGAATGTTTAGTGATTTCTTAATGGTATTTGGTAAATCCCATTTCTGAGGCAAAGTTAATTAAAGCCTAATGCTAAGTTATGATTACACAACAATAGCATTGTGCCTTGAGGAAAATAACAGCATTTTACACAATAGTTGGTAAAGAATGGGTAACCAGAGAACAATGAGGCTAACCGTGTTTTGAATACAATGATGGTTGAATATCATATAGAATATTTGAAGGAAGAATATTTGAAAGAAGGAAACTTATTAAACTGGAAATCTCCTGGAGATAGACTGCATTAATTATATTGAAAGAATTAAGGACTAAAGAAGTAAAAGACAGATTATGAGAGGGAATCAAAAATGTAGGAGTTCAAATAAAAGCAGAAAGGAAGATCACTGGTAAAAATGATCATGGTAATTCCAAAATAATAAAGATAAAAAGCTGTGAGAAGGAAGAGAAAATGAAAAGAAAGAATTGCTGATCAGATAACCACTTTCTATCTCTGTTCAGTCATCCAGTTTTTCTTTCTTTCTTATAAAGGTGAGGAATCAAATACAAAAGAAGAATCCAATTCAAAAGGAAGGAGAAGATGGAAAATGCAACTGCAACCAGATCTTTAAAATAATCAATAGCTAAGCATGCAGTGTTTTATGAAGCCCTATAAAGTGGTAAAAGACTGTTGGTTGTTTTCAGTTTTTACTGGGAAGCATGCCACACTTAAAAATAATAATACTCTCACATTCCAATAGTTATTTTTTTTAAGTAGTCATGTTATTATGGATTTCTATCATCATTACAAATCAGGGAATACTTTGCCACAGATTTTAATAGGTTGCACTGTAGAACTCAGAATCACTCCCACAAAATGATGCCAGTACAAAATTGGCTCTAGAGCTGGTCAAAGTAGATGATTTCAAGAATGGAGCCTGCCTTTTTGGTCTGCCTGAAATGGGAGCCCAGCTAATTTGTCATATGGGAATTTGTGGACTGTCTGTTCTCTCTTTGGTGGAAACATGTATCTTTGTTCTTACTTCCAAGCTCCTGGAGTTAAACAAGCTATTCTGATTCAAGATAGTTGCTTTATTTAAAAAATACCCCTAGTATATTGTGTATTTCTAGATTCATGCCAAAAAACAGAGGAAAACAGGACAACTGTGATCAATTTTAATATCCCCTCCCCTAATAGCCCTTGCTTTGTCTGATTTTAGCTGGAAAGGGTGACAAGAACCTGAAAACAATTAAAACTATCTAGATCAGGGGTCGCCAACCTTTTGGACCTCAGGGACTACCAAACTCATAATTTTAGATCCCAGGGACCACTAACTGATTCTGTGGAAGTGGCCTAATTTGTGGATGTGGCTTGAAGGTCATGTGACTGGATGGGCATGGCTTGTATGTAAATATTATAAATATTTATATAAATATTGAATTTTTTTATAAAAAATGAGCAACTTTTACCCAAAATCAGGCAAAGCAGGCAGGCAGATTGAGTTGCTCACAGAATCACAGATTTTTTCAGAAATCTATCTATTTGCCATTGGCTAGCTCAGTTTGTCACATAAAATTTGCTTGTAAGCAAACTCATAAAATTTGCTAGCAAACTCACAAAATTAACTCACAACACACCATGTATGTAAATATTGATTTTTTTATTTAAAAAAAGAGCAACTTTTACCCAAAATCAGGCAAAGTAGGCAGATTGAGTTGCTCATAGAATCATTCAGTGATCTATCTATCTGCCATCGGCTAGCTCAGTCTCTCAAATTTGCTTGCCGTGAGTCTGCACTGAATTTGCTTGCAAGCAAACCTTCAGTCCTAATGGAGGTTGCTTAGCTAGAAAGCAAGAAATCCAACCATTTCCTGCTTCCTAGCTAATCTAAATCTCCCGGCACAGCAGAATAGCTGATGGTCGGAAAAAGGAAAAATAGCAACTTAGTAGCCAAGTTTGCCGGATAAGGAGTGAGTGGGTGGGGAGGGTTCCCGCGGTCATGTGAGCTGAGCAGCCTTGTTTTTCTGCGCAGCCTGGATTAATTGCTTTGAAGGGGGTGCTCTAGAGGTGAGATTTCTCTGTGGCCCACCAAAATTTTCTCACGGCCCACCAGTGGATTAAATAGATTTCTGAAATCTATTTATTTCATTGAGAATTCACTGAGGATTTACTACTCTAGCCATTATAACAGTACACCATAGTTACAAATACATATAAAGTTCTAATATTGTATAATTATATATTGGAATGCATTTATATGCAAGTGGTGATGGTGACAAGGTAGCTAGGACACTTCCTTCCTTCCTTCCTTCCTTCCTTTTAATTACTATCCCTCACATAGCTTCCTATCATAGGAATGAGATGGAATAATTAAAGATTTAGCCTGAAGGAGAGAGGATTTTTGTTTCCATAGCCCAACAACAGAGACAAGGAGACGGAAATGATTTTTTTGTGTGTGTGCTTTCCTCCTGATAAAATGGATTAGCTGATAGTGGGTTCTCACCATGTTTCCTGGAAAACTAGGTTCGTTTCAAGAAACTATTGTTTTCAACGGTCTTTGTCACTTGATTGTAACTAAGGTACTGAAACTAACTTGATATTATCAAAATATTGTGGTACTCTTTTCTGAAATCCCCCCTCCCAAATAGGTAAAGATTTGCCCTGCCTGTCATGCCTGACTCGTCTTTGATTCCCAGCCAAAGAGCCAGCATTGTCCGAAGATGCTTCTCTGGTCATGTGGCTGGCATAACTATAGGCTGTAGGCTACCCAAATCTCTGCTATTATTTCAAAGATTTCATTTTCCCATTAATTTGGATTATGGTATCAGCAAGGATAGGATTTATAGAAGCAACACTAATGAATAGATGGTAGACTCCCTTTTACGTGTCTCTTTTATTTACTTATTATTCTTACTTACTATACGTTTATACTTTTATTGTTTAGCAACCACAATCTGTCCCTTAAATTGGAAGTGAAATGATTGCTAAATGAATGGGAGGCAGGGAGGGGGAGGAGAGGGAGAGAAAAAACAAGAGCGAGAGAGAACAAGTGTGAGAGATGGTTTGAAATCACAGCTGCAGAAATTTGGTCATAAATGCATGCATTAGTCATAAAATGACTTCTTTTTTTAAAATTAGTTTTTAGCAACAGTTGCTTAAAATGAGGTAGCTGTTAAATGGGAAATATTCCTTGGAGGCAGATTTTATTTTCATGACAATATTTCATACCGTCTAATCTTTGAAATATTCTCCCCCATCTCAGAAATATTTCTTATTCCCTTAATCATGTACTTCTTACTTACTTCTTTGCTTTCTTCCAAATCAGACTCACTACTGAATTCCTCGGTATTTAAATTTTCAAAATCAGATTCTCCAACAGCGATTGGTACAGTCACTGTCAGGCTTGGATTGTTAATGAATGACATGTAATCACTTTCATCTACCACATATTTTTCCACGCTGCTGCCAGTGCCTATGCCACTGGTTGTGGTTCCATTTCCTTCTCTAAAATAATCAATCCCTTTGCCAATTTCTATGGTGTGGTTAGAGATGCAGCTGTTCTTATTGTGGAGCTCCTCGAGAGGTTTGATTTCATCTAGAGCTTTTTGCTTTTTGACAAAGGATTTCTGGATGAACTCGTGGATTTTTCTTTTCATGAAATCTATTCCTTTGTCAATCCTCGCCATTGCAATCTGGAGATTGTTCATTTCATTATCATCATCTGTAGCAGCAAGGTTATCTGCACTAAATGAGCTCAAGAGCAAGGCCAAAAAGAGATTCAGCACCTAAAGAAAAGAAGGAAAATTCATCCTTAGTTTTGATTAGCATATGCTATACACTGAAATGTTCTATTTGAAATTCATCCTTGGTTTACAGACTTACAACCTAGTTCATGAATCATGCATTATAAAAATAGAGAGAGAATGTGTACATTTAAAGCTGCGCTAATCAAGATAAAGACCAATAGGGCACATGCATACACATATCCAGGCAATCTGGGTTCACACATCAAAGTTTTACTTAGGGTAGAACAGGTACAGATATTTATGGAATCCATTTCACTTATGAAACCCTCCTCCCAAAATGGCACCTGATTTTGACTAAATCAAAGAAAACTCAGAGCTGCCTTTGAGATAATGGAAGTTCTGCTTAAGGAAGATCACTGCTTAAGGGGTCTCATTGCATTTGCTGAAGGTTTCCTCCTAATTTGTGAAACTTGAAGGAAAGATTGACTTCATGAACAAAAATGTTCTTTGCTTGTGTGTTTGTTCAGCTAATTTGAAACTTGATTGTAGTAATTGATAGCCTATTTATCTTAATCAGAATAAGTACCTAGTTTGAAGGAGTGTAGAAACAACAGTCAAATTGTACAAGAGGGGAACTACAGTGGTGTTTAAAAGTTTGTAAATGTACTGAATATTCAACTTTTATGCACACATAGAACCTAAAATGTGATCTGTTCTCCATACAAATTTAAAACTTGAAAAATTTGTTAACTTCTAAACCTAAAAGAGAACTCAATTAAACATGTTTTAAAATAATTGTACTACTTCTTTTATTTATTAAGGAAAAGTTTGAAAAATCAAAAAGATTCACAAGCTTTTAAGTATCACTGTATCATAGGTTGGCAAATATATTTTTGTTTACCAAACACTACTAGTGTTTCAATGAAGTCATTCCATTTGAAAAGAGGGTGTCTTCAGAGATTTAAAGAGACAATACTTCTTAATATGGTCTAGAATAAATATTTATTTTAAAAAAATTACATACCACTAAATTTCCAATCACCATAACCATCATGAAGACTGTAAGGCACATGGCTTGACCTGCAACCTCCATACAGTCCCACATGGTTTCTATCCATTCTCCACAAAGAACTCGGAACACAATCAAGAAAGAGTGGAAAAAATCATTCATGTGCCAGCGAGGGAGTTCACAATCTTTTGCGATCTTGCACACACATTCCTTGTAACTTTTACCAAAGAGCTGCATACCAACCACAGCAAAAATGAAGACAATGATGGCCAGGACCAAAGTCAGATTTCCCAAAGCACCAACAGAATTGCCAATAATTTTGATCAGCATATTTAGTGTTGGCCAAGATTTAGCCAATTTGAAAACTCGCAACTGAAAAACAAATAAGTGGCCAAAAAAGTTTAGTAAGTAGTATGACAAATTAGTTAAAAATAACCAGATGGAGCCAAATAACACTGAAATAAATTGGTATTTACATATTACAACACTGAAATACAACCGTCATTATTTAAAAATGAAGACTCTTTAATTCATTTTCTTCCAATGAGACCCCATTACAATTTAAGAGTTTAAAGCTGAAATCCTATTTATATTTAAGACTAACTTTATGAACAGATTTTACTGATACAAGTCAAATAATTAGTTTCAAAGTGAACCAACTTTTACTGAACTATATAGCTCATATATGTCATTCAAGCTTTTTCAATAAAAAAGCCAAGAATCTTAGTTTTATATGTATCCAATGAGTCCCACCATTGAGAGAAACAACAGAAAATGAAAATCAAGATTTTTGCTAAACGATCTTTTTTTTTAGCAAAGATTTCCATTAATGAAAAATATTTGGACTAATTCAAGCTATCTTCCCATTCTTCAACAATTTTTTGCATCATTTCTTCTTTTGCCATACTACTGTCCCAATCCATCTGGAACAGATCTGAAAGATTTGCAATGGCTATCTTCCAGTCATATGACTCTACAAAAGATTGCCATCAGATACAAGCCTCAGAATGTTGAGCATTAAGAAGACTATTTGGTTTCGAAACTGTGGTTCAGTATCAAAATCAATTAATTTTAGCATCCTGAATGGGTAAAGATGATGTACATGTACTTGTATTTGTTAAATGAAACAATTTACCAGTCTGAATGATCGGAGAACTGAGAGTCCTTCCACATTTGCTAGGCCAAGTTCAACCAAACTAAGGGTGACAATAAAACCATCAAAAATATTCCAACCTTCTTGGAAATAATAATATGGATCCTTGGCTACCAGTTTAAGAACCATTTCTCCTGTGAAGATTCCAGTGAAAACCTAAAATGTGACAGGCAGATTTATCAATTTCCAAAAGCTTACAAATGTATTTGATACATTTATTCTGATTTTCTTATTCATTATTTCTTCAAGCATGTTATGTTCTTTAATCTCATTTTAAAACAGCACCCAGGAATTGAAGGAATGATACGGGAAACTTGCATGAGGTTTTTTCTGCTACTAATTTGTTGAGATTTTAAACAAGAGAACAATGATTTATCCATCTATCCAAAACAACTTTTAATAATTATGATATTTTACATTTTAAAAATTCTTTAAAAACATTATTTCACTTCCTTTGTTATGACACTGAAATCAAACCACAAAATAAATTCTCTTATTTTGATATATATGGACACAAAATTACTGTATACTGTTTTTTTTAAACAGTACTCAATGTACAGGTGAAACTCGAAAAATTGGAAATATCATGCAAAAGTTCATTTATTTCAGTAATACAACTTAAAAGGTGAAACTAATACATGAGATAGACTCATTACATGCAAAGCAAGATAGTTCAAGCCATGATTTGTAATAATTGCAATGATTATGGCTTACAGCTCATGAAAACCCCAAATCCACAATCTCAGAAAATTAGAATATTACATGCAATCAATAAAACAAGGATTGTACATAAACAATATCGGACCTCTGAAAAGTATAAGCATGCATATGTACTCAGTACTTGGTTTGGGCCCCTTTTGCAGCAATTACTGCCTCAATGCGGCATGGCATGGAAGCTATCAGCCTGTGGCACTGCTGAGGTGTTATGGAAGACCAGGATGCTTCAACAGCATCCTTCAGCTCTTCTGCATTGTTTGGTCTCATGTCTCTCATCTTTCTCTTGGCAATGCCCCATAGATTCTCTATGGGATTCAGGTCAGGCGAGTTTGCTGGCCAATAAAGCACAGTAATCCCACGGTCATTGAACCAGGTTTTGGTGATTTGGCAGTATGGGCAGGTGCCCAGTCCTGCTGGAAAATGAAGTCAGCATCTCCATAAAGCTTGTCTGCAGAAGGAAGCATGAAGTGCTCCAAAATCTCCTGATAAGATGGCTGTGTTGACCCTGGACTTAATGAAGCACAATGGACCAACACCAGCAGATGACATGGCTCCCCAAATCAACACAGACTGTGGAAACTTCACACTGGACTTCAAGCATTGCAATGTGTGCCTCTCCATTCTTCCTCCAGACTCTGGGTCCTTGGTTTCCAAATGAGATGCAAAAGTTTCTCTAATTAGAAAAGCGGACTTTGGACCACTGAGCAACAGACCAGTTCTGTTTTTCTGTAGCCCAGGTAAGACGCTTCTGACGTTGTTTGTTGTCCAGGAGCCGCTTGACAAGAAGAATTTGACATTTGAAGTCCATGTCCAGGATCTGTCTGTGTGTGGCGGCTCTTGATGCACTGACTCCAGCCTCAGTCCACTCCTTGTGAAAGTCCCCAACACTTTTGAATGGCCTTTTCCTGACAATCCTCTCCAGGCTGCGGTCATCCCTGCTTCTTATGCATCTTTTTCTTCCACATTTTTCCCTTCCACATAATTTTCTATTAATGTGCTTTGATACAGCACTTTGGGAACATCCAATTTCTTTTACAATTACCTTTTGAGGCTTTCCCTCCTTGTGGAGGATGTCAGTGATGGTTTTCTGCACAACTGTCATGTCAGCAGTCTTTCCCATGATTGTGATTCCTACTGAACCAGACTTAATAATGGCTTAATTAGCTGATTAGAGTGGGACACTTTGAGTCTAGAATATTGAACCTTTTCACAATATTCTAATTTTCTGAGATTATGGATTTGAGGTTTTCATGAGCTGTAAGCCATAATCATCTCAATTATGATAAATCACGGCTAGAACTATCTTGCTTTGCATGTAATGAGTCTACCTCTTATATTAGGTTCACCTTTTAAGTTGCATTACTGAAATAAATGAACTTTTGCATGATATTCTAATTTTTTGAGTTTCACCATTGCCAGCCATATCTATCCATAATTAAGACAGTGGTGGGATTCAGCTGGTTCTCACAAGTTCAGGAGAACTGGTTGTTAATTTTCTGAGCAGTTTGGAAAACTGCCTGTTGGAAGAAATTTTCCAACAGCCTTTTGTTTTTCCCACTTTAAGCGGTTAATCCTGTCAGGAAGGCAAGAAGGAGACATTCTAGTCTGCCTGTGCATTGTTTCTAGTCTAATCCTGCTTATCTTTTTATTGCTTAAGTATTTTCAGAAACTGCCTCTGCAGTTACAACTGTTACATTGTAACATTTCTTAATAGATCTTGACAGTACGCCCAGACTTTCTGTTGCCTGAGCGGATTCTCTGGAGGTTTTCCCCCCGTTTTATTCAGGGGCTTGACTTTTTTAAAGTGGAGGAGTTTTTTTAAGCTTCTTACACTGCTTTAGTGGTTCCTGGCACTGTCTTTTTGGGGTGTATTTCCAACATGGCAGAATCCCCCCCCCAAGTGGCAATACGGCTGAAGCCACTCCTTGCCTCTTCCATAAGAGGAGGGGACAATCCCATAACTTCTGGAGGCCAGTTGTTCCACTGATTAATTGTTCTAACTGCTAGGAAATTCCTCCTTAGTTCTGGATTGCTTCTCTCCTTGATTAGTTTCCACCCACTGCTTCTTGTCCTGCCCTCAGGTGCTTTGGAGAATAGCTTGACTCCCACTTCTTTGTGGCAGCCCCTGCTAAAGGGTTACGTTTTATGAGCAAGAGATGGCTTGCTCATAGTTATCATTGCATTTTAACTATTTTAATTCCTTAAGATGCTCTGACAACCAGCCTGATTTGTAATTCCAGGTTGCAGGTATTGCTGATAAAAAGAAAAGTATTCAGACAGAATGGTTTAGGTTTCCATGATGGCTGTGACTCATTGATCTTCACTGTATATTCCCCCATTTTTAATCTAATGTTTGGTATTTAGGGCAGCTTTTTGCAAGCAAAGAAGCTTTTTGTATTTTTATACAGTTAATCCTTGACTTATAACAGTTCATTTAGTGACAATGGCACTTTAAAAAGTGACTTATGACTATTTTTCACACTTACAACCATTGCAGCATTCCCACGTGATAAAAATTCAGATGGCTGATAACTGTCTCACATTTATGGTGGTTGTATAGTCCCAGGATCATGTGGTCCTCTTTTTCAACCTTCTGACACGCAAAGTCAATGGGGAGGCCAGATTTGTCAGCCATGTTACTAACTCAACAAATGCAGTGGTTCGCTTAACAAATGTGACAAGAAAAGTCATGACAAGAACATTCACTTAATAAATTTCTCACTTAGCAACATAAATTTTGGGCTCAATTGTAGTTGTAAGTCAAGGAAAGGAAAGGCCGGGTGTGACAAGGACTGGCTGGAAGGGGAAGAGTGAGGCATGGCCAGGCGTGGCAAGGAGACGCCTGGTGAGGCAAGGTGCCCCTCGACCAGAGTGATGTTGAGTTGGTCATGTCCACTCAGTCACATGACCACCCAGCCATTCCTATCCAGCTGGTCATTAGGGCAGAGAACCAGTTGTTAAATTATTTGAATCCCACCACTGAATTAAGACCACTCATTTCTTTTTTTTTTAAAGAGATTTTAACTCTTCACCTAGTGCTGTTATTAGCAACATCATTAGAAGAAACATTAATTAAAAGTACAATATTCAAGCTCACCAAGTTTCCAACATTAAGGACTTCCGCAAATCTTTCTGTCATTGGGTAATGTTCCATTGCCATGAACAGCGTATTTAAAACAATGCAAATTGTAATAGCAAGGTCAACAAATGGATCCATCACTATGATGTTAACAACATGCTTTAATTTCAGCCAACACGGGCAGCAGTCCCAGATTAAGAAAATGTTTGAAAATTTGTACCAGCAAGGTGGGCACTTCTGTCGTGACTCTTCAAGTTCTGTTTAAAAACAAAATGAAAAGTTATCATTGTAACACAAAGCAAAAAGTTATCTTTTATTGGTTTTGTTTTTTCAACTTTTAAGTATAAATAAAGA
Source organism: Hydrophis major (assembly GCA_033807585.1). Classification (NCBI taxonomy): domain Eukaryota; kingdom Metazoa; phylum Chordata; class Lepidosauria; order Squamata; family Elapidae; genus Hydrophis; species Hydrophis major. The sequence goes on from CM066328.1 coordinate 184,991,426, forward strand.
AAAAAGACGAAGATTCAGTTCTATTGGAAGTGAGTTTTGCACATGTAAGAAATATAATATAAACAGTTTTACTACTCTATTTCTACTTAAAAGAAAGTTAATTCTCAAGATGCAGGCCTAGTGTCTCATTGCCATGTCTTCAATTCAGATCACCGCATTTAAAAAAGGAATCTCTAAAATTAGAAAGCAGATAATAAAAATCAAACAATTATGTAAATATCAAGATAACTTCTTTGTTAAGAAACACTACAATTTTGGACGGGATTAGTTTAAAAAAGTTATGAGGAGAATAGATGCAAAAGTATAAGTAAACATTATTATTGTATTATTCTCTTCAATAGTAAAACCCAGGATCACCAGAGAAAACTGATTAGAAGAAAATTCAGGATAGGCAACTACAGAATTTGGTGCCATCAACATGGTCTCTAGTCTGATGGCTTTAAAAAGGAATTAAATTTGTGGAAAATAAACTCCTTTATGTGTATTAGCCATAATGACTATTTACATGAGAACCATGACATTAGCTTGCCAGAGAACATTAGTGGGGAGAACTATTACAATCAAAACTTGGTTGTGCACTTCCCAAAGACAACTGATGATCATTATAAAATACAGCATACTGGAATTTGGTATAGTCCAGAAGAGGTCTTCCAATGAAATCATTCATATACTATAGAAATTCATATACGATGGGGCAACTCCTATGTTAGTCACTATGGAGGTCTGTTTAAAGATTGGTACTGCTTGGAACCAGAAACATGAATTGTTCTTATATTATTGAACCTTGCTATTGTTATTACAGAATGTAGGATTCCCACCCCCCAATAAAATCACTCGTAAAAAATAATGGTTATTCCTTATATTTTTGCCTATGTGTTCAGTTTTGCATCTGATTTGTTTGATCATCCCGACCACGGGTGGAATTCTAACGGTTCAGACCAGTTCTTTATAGAACCGGTTGTTATGATTCTATGCAGTTTGGAGACCAGCAAATCACTGCATGACACACACCCCTTCCTGGGCCCCAGGGAAGCCTTCTGGGAGCAAAAACAACCCCCCAGAAGGCTTCCCTGAGGCCCAGAAGGCCCAAAAAAGGAGTGGGGGGTTGCTGCAAAAAGCCACCCAGCGTGCCCACCCAGCCACGCCCAGAGAACCAGTTGTTACAAAATTTTAATCCCACCCCTGATCCCGACCCCAGATTAAAAAAAGTGAACCCCTTGTTAGCTGAATCTCTTGCCATCACTTCATCTATACCTTCCATGGTGTTTGTGAGTATACTAGCCACACTCATGGCTCTTTCTCTTAGTGTGGGGTCTTCCAAAAAGTCCATAGAAATATGGAAAGAACTCGATCTTCTTTTTTTCAATTCTGTTTCTGTTGTTGTGGCCTGAAAAACGAGGGTACAATGTAAGATCACCCTGAAAATGGCACTTCAAGATAACAAGTCATACAAAGAATCTCTTATTTTGAAGACCCACATGCACCATGCTTTTGAATTATGTTTAGTTTTTCATGCCAAACATTTGCTACTTATTGAATTATTAACCTGGTATTCAGTACATTTTTAGACAGTTGTAAGAAACGTGTTTTTATTTTGACAACTTCATTGTTATCCTTCCCAAATGATCCTCAAGAAACTTTCTATGATTGTTTCAAATGTATTTCTCAACCTGTTTTGTTTATCCTTGGTAGTTTTGCAAAATCCCACTTACCTATCCATTTCAACCTGAATTTCATTGAGATTTGCATCCACTGCGTAGGACTGTAGCCTTGGAAAACATATTAAACTTGCCAAATTTATACCTATAAATAACTACAGTTGAGATTTATGCTATCTTCTGTAAACATCCTCATACCTTTTTTTTAAAAAAAACATGACACTTTGTGGGAGAAGAAATAAATTGCAATTGATCAGTCATCAGCTATAAATTATTTACTTGTGAACATTTCCCATATGTAGGATTATGGCATAAATTCCAGGTTATCAATAAACATTAGATGATGTGGGAAAATAATGACATGTCACTTGCTTATTTTTTGCATTTAAGATGGACAGCAAGCTTTTCATTCAAGCTTAATCAAAGGAAATGAAAAATAATATCCAGCATTGTCATGCTTCTCCAAATTGGCATAAAAGATCTGATTTCTTGTATATAGAAAGATAAAATGTGTGTCTAGGAAAACTCATATTTGGCACACTGTAACTTGAAATGTATGTACATTAATATGGTATTTCAATTAGATATATTTGTTTCATCAGTCAAAGATTAAACATCAAATTAAAAGACGCATGAAAATGCTCAATATATAAAGTGAAATTTTGGAGTGATTTTATCAATGTTTGGGGAACCAGAACTTTTAGCCATATTGTTTGTATGTTGTAATGATGTTCATGAGACAGAATGTAATCAAATGTTCACAATCAAGGCAGAATCCATACGGCATCAAAAGATTTAACTTCCTTTTGGTTACGGAGAAAGATGTTCCTGGCCAGACATAATTAATTCAGAGCCAGATAAATAAGATATGGCAAGGTTTTTCTGAATATAGATCACACAAAACCATCTGCTCTTTCACTGTACTGCAAATATTAATTGTTTAAGACTTGATTTTATTAGTAGATAAAAAAATATTACAAGATGCAGGAGCATTCACAGCTTGACCAACCAAGGATCATTCCCAGGGATTCCATTCTGTAGAAACACTGGCTGGTGCATTAAGACAAGGCCACCATGCCTGAACTATTTAAAACTTCCTTACATTGTCATCAGTAGCTGGTTTATCTATTATCACCTCTGGCAGAAGCTGTCCAACAGGCGATGTAGGAACAGATGGTCCACCAACCAAGGAAACCACCCCATTGCAATCCACAGTGCTGTGCATCTTCCCATTCACTTGAAACACTGCCAGCATCCTGGATGACCTACTGGCCTGACTAATGTTACTGTTGCGCCGTTCCCCATGTCTGCGCGGCACAAAAAGAGAATCTCTTCTGCTATCATTATCTTCAAAAGTGCTGTGTTCATCATCAGCAAAGTCATTCTCTGATCCTATATCCTTTGCTCTACCTCTGAAGCTGAAAAGGCTTGTTCTGCTGTTGCGCCTTGGGGAAAATAGCGAGCCACGCATGCTCAACAAAGACTGTAAGAAAAGACAAATGGATAGAAAGTTAGCAAAACCATCTAAGTCCTGACCTTCACCAATAAAAAGAAAGGATTCTCTTCTCCATGTGTACATACAGAATGCAAATATAATCTCAGACAGTTTTTTTTTTTACGATAGATTTTGCTCTAAGAGTTCCTATCTTTGCATTTCACTGAGTTGCTGCTACTGAAAGAGAGAAGCTTGAGACAAAAACCTTCAAATATCCAACAATTCAGTATTAAAACTCTGCTTCCCAAATACCTGAGATTAAAATTAGTTAACTATCTATGCTAGGGCCTCAAATTTTATCCATGCTTACTTGGGAATAAGGCCATTTAATTAAATGTGATTTAATTATTCTTCGAACTAAATATCGAACTGAATATCTCTTTTGCAAAAATAGAAAACGGTCAGGGTACTACAGACTTGTTGGATTTTAAAAAATGTAAATAAGCTTTTTGAAGAGGAAGTTTCCAGCTCATTGATATAAATTAAAACATTGCCTTCCACTATCCCTATGAATGCCTTGGCTTATCTTGATTCTCAATATTTAAAATTATTTGCCTGCAATATATATATCTCTTTGATACTAATGTTAAGGATTATAATCTGTTGCCACTGAATTTATCACCAAAGTAGACTTTGTAAGTTTCATGACTTCATGATTGGACCATAAGAAACATGACAAAATTATTAGGAGTTAGTGTAAACCCTTAGTACGGTATTTCAAATAATGTTTTCAACTACTTTGTAAACTTTTTCATTTCATGAAAAATTAACTCTCTAAAACAAGGGTCTCCAAACCCTAGGCTGTGGCCCACTTCCAAGTCACGGCCCATTTGGAACCAGTCCATACAAGTGGTGAGCACACACATGCTCACGAAGCTCCACTCACACAACCAATGGGAGCTTGTGGTTGCGCATAAAACTCCACTTCCTGCCACTCGCACAAAGCCATCTGCTCTTCCCTCCCCATGCAGGCCACCAAGCCAGAAAGGTTGGGGACCACTGCTCTCAAACACTTACCCTACACTTAAGAATAAAAGCTTTCAACCTCCCAGTAGGAAACATGAATGAACGAAAGTGTTGTTTTGTAAAAGATCAGTCCCTTCCAGAATAGAACAATAAGACTGTACTTTTTCCAGAGACAATAATGCTCAAATTCTATAGTTGTCACAGTTTACCTGATGGGGAGAAGAATGCTTCCGTTCTAACGTTAACCTATTCCCTTCAATAGAGAATCGGCAACCTTTTCTCCTGATACTATCTTCAGATTCAGATCTGTGAAATTCATCTTCATCTTTTTCCTCTCCACCAGATTGTTCTTTTTGTTTTCTCTTCTTCCTTCTATTTCTTCTCTCTTTGGCACTCTTGGAACTCAATTTTGATGTTTCAGATGAGCTTTCTGAATGTTCCCCCGTTCCACCTCCTGCGCTGGGATCTTTAGATTCTGCGGATGCAGTTGCTGCAGCAATTGCCACTGCCTGCCAGGAAGGATTAGTAGCATTGGTATATTTTATTGGTCTTATGAAAAGAGCAGCTTTCTTCATTTTAACATGAACAATTCGCAAGGAAAAAAAAACATTGCATAATATAATATTTAGATTAAAACAAAAAGAATATTTATTGTCTTGCACTTACAACTTAAAATATTACCATATTTCTTTCGTTTGTCTAATTTAAGAAATGTGTGCGATGTGGTCTTTTTTAAACCAGATAAAAATGCAAGAAATGAAAAAGGCATTTATGACACAAAGAGTTCCAGTTCAAGTTCTCTACCTATTTAGCTAAGCCAGGTATCTCCACCTTAGATCCATATTTCGATGATCTCCTTTTTCATACATCTGTAGAACCAGGTTTCTGTCACTTAAAATGCGCACCCACCCTTTTGGCCTTCCAAAAGCCACTGAAAGCATGGCTGGGTCAACTAGCCTAAGGCCCTGATGCAGGCATGGCACTTTAGAGATGGCTATTGGATCAGAGAACCACTCCACCTCCTTCCTCCACACATTTTGCTCTCTCCCTCTTCATCTGGTCAGTTTTATTTTAATCGCATTTTGAATTTAAGATTCCTCATTTACTGTTTGAATGCTTTCAGCGAATTTTAATTGCACGTCTGTTTAAATTGCCTAGATTCACACATCCCCAGCAAGATGGAGTATCAGAAGGGTTTGCTCCATCTTTGGGAAGCTCCAGGCAAAGTGATTTTGGTGTCCTACTTGTAGTGGTGTCCTATCATCTCCCTGGTATCAACATAAAGAAGCAACTGGAACCATCTCACTGGTGCCACAGGATGAATGGCCTTACATACAGCAATCAAGGCGACCCTCATTTTAGACTCCCTACCAGCATTCCTCATATTGTGCCATTCTGAAGCAACAATAAATTAATGGCACTGGGATCCAAACATCCTGTCTTGCTACAGCAGGCTTTGCCGTGCTTTCCTCAAGGCTAAGAGACCACTATTTTCCGTGGCTGCTTGTACCGGGCGGCTGAGCTCATTTAAGATGCTCAGTAATAAAAGGAGCCACGTAGTTTCTGCTAGGAAGTAATACAGCATTCAAGTTCTCCCAGCATTGATAGGCTTATTTGCTTAGTCAATTTATGTGGCCACCCATCCCAAAACAATGGCTCTGGGCTGCATACAAGAATTAAAACCAACAATAATTAGAACCACAAACCACATCATGAAGGGCCGAGGACACAAAAATCAATTCCAGGTTACAATAAAAAAAAAAAACCAATAGTAAAGCCAATCAACCAGCAGAGCCTGTTTAACTTCCTGTCACAAACACCTGAGGTGGGACAGTTGGACTTTAAAATGATAACTGACTCCCCACTTCCAGCTAACTGGCACTGGTAACAAGGATGAATAGGCCTGTGTAAAAATGGCACTTAGTAAATTATTAGGATTGAAACCCAAAACATATATATTAAGAAGCAAGCACTTTTTAACTCCCTGTAGGATATATTTAGGTTGGAGTATATGTACATAAAGTATATCATTTTGCACATATACGCATAAAGCTATGCAAACCAGCTGCACTATTACAATCCCAGTGGACACTTAGGTAACAAAAGTTTTATTAAAACAAAGGTGATTAGCTTCCAGGGGAAAATAGTGCTGTATCTGCAACTTGCACAAACTGCAAACAGAAACTCATCTTAAGCAGGCTGAGAACACTCTCAATCCACAAATCCAGAGGGAGAGAGGAGAGTTTTGAATCATGTACCAGTCTCATTTTATCCCAGCTCCTCTCCTTCCTGGGGCTAGAAAAGGGGTTGATCCTTTTACAACCAAGCAGAAATTGCTGGACTGAGACAGGAAAGAGGTGAAATGTATAACGTCCCAAACAGCCTCCATTGCATAGCTGAATTCTCCCTAAGTCAAATATTCTTTATTTCTTTGCCCAAGCTTTCTAACAATGTGTACAGGTAATCCTCATTTAGTAACTATCTTGAATAGGGACTATTCATAAATACAATGGTTGTACATAGCAATTAAAAATCAATTTTTAATTAGTGTGTACACTTAGTTGACAATAATACATGTTGGGGTGAGATAACCCTGGCACTGCTGCACAAGAAGACTTTATCTAAATGAGACACTAACAATCAGCAATCTTTGCAATCTCTCTCTCTCTCTGTCATGTAGTTTGCTTAGCGACCATTTTGCTAGAAGTAATTATATTTGCTAAATGAGGGCCACCTTCAGTCTTATATGAGCACACCAAGTTGCACATAGGAGAATTACTTTCTTTTAGCTCTTTTGTGAGTTATAACATTAACTTGGAACTCAGTTGAAATCTCCTATTTATTTCTTTTAATGAAGACTCCAGGCAATAAATGAGTTAATTGTAGCCAATTTAACCTTTTAATTCTAGTTTCTAAATTATTATTTTGGGGCTTTTTCTCTGTGAGTAAACTGGAGTTATAATATTAAGTATTGTTGGATAACTCTAACCCTGTAGGCAAATATGAGAACTATACAATTTGGCTGCATGACTTTCCAGATGTTGGAATGTAATTGCCATAGACTTTCAGCATTGGTCATGCTGGCTGGGCTGATGAATGTGGTTGAAGATCAACAATAAAAAGCATGTTTCTCATCCATGTTTTAAAGAGTAGCATACACACACACACACCTGAACTGCTTCTTGATGTTTTTTCAGCTGTTCCAGCATCTGCTGGAACTCTGCCTCTTTCTGCTCAGCTTCTTCCATGGTGGCCTGATTCTGCTCTTCATAAGCCATGGCCACAACAGCCAGGATCAAGTTGATCAGGTAGAAAGAACCCAAGAAAATCACCAGGACAAAAAAGATCATGTATGTTTTGCCAGCAGCACGTAGAGTCTGGGAAAAAATAATAGTCGACATTTTAAAACAAATATATCAATGTGATTCGCAAGCAGCATGCCAACTTACGCTTGAATCACTCATTTGACATTCTTTTGAAACTGGTATGCTTAAGATATTGCTACCTAAATAATTCTCTCTCACCAGCTGATAAAGATTTTCCCAAAAATCCTGAGTCATCAGTCGAAAGAGAGACAAGAAGGCCCAGCTGAATGTATCAAAACTTGTATAACCGTAGTTTGGATTCCTTCCAGCTTTTATGCAAAAATAGCCTTCTGGACATTGACTGAAATAAACAAATAAATACAAGTGCATTCATTAATGCTAGTGAAATACCTATCATGCATATAATTCAAGCTTGCCTATAGCTGAGTATAAAGGGAAGAGCTAGACACACTTTTCTTTCCCAGAGGCCTGGCAGAATCACATCTTTCTGTTCACTTTCTGCCCATTTTCATAACAAGTTGGAACCTTTAATTCTATGTTTCTCTGATGCATCTGTTATCATCATCTTCTTTTAATGACCCCATAATACCTTGGTGGAGTCTGGGTAACTGAATGGAGCTGAGTGTTTACTGGCTGGATGCCCTTCCTGTTGCCAATGCGGAGTTTTGTTCAGTAGATTTAATCTCATTGTGCCCAGAGAGAGAAATATCTGCCTCTGCCTAGGATCAAACTCACAGCCTCCTAATTCTGAGGTGAGAGCTCCAACTCTAAGCCACCGCACCACTCTGCTTTTCTCTGCTGCTCCAGTTAATGTATCTATTTCAATTTCCTTCAATTTCTTATGTTTTCATTCCTAAATTCAACTTAATCCCATTCCTATATTAGTCTGATATATTTTTTTAAAGTTTGCCTTAATATTTATTTTTCAAATTTATTAATTTAACACACATATTTTTTGCAAATAATTCAAATAATGCATTGTATTGTTTTCACAAATTGATTATTTGTGCAATGTTTTGGTCAATAAAAATTCTTTTTCTGGCTATCTACATTCCTAATTCAGAGAAAAGTGACTGACTTTCATTTCATAGATTACTTAAAAATATAAAATTAGATAAATTCATATTCAAATATTTAATAAGCATCTTTCTCCCTATACATGCTTCTTGTTCTTTCTCATTATTGAGGCAATTTTGCATGGGAAATAGCTCCTTCAGGAACAGACTGGAATTTTGGATTTTTCATGACACGATTACCTTTTTTTTGTCTCTTTATTATTTATTTACTCATGGAGAAAATCAATGTGGTTGCTAGGAATTGAAAATGACTTGATGACACATAACCAATCAATCAACTATTTATTTCCAATTCTACATAATTAAATAACAATAGAGCTTACTTTAGTAAACATTAAACTTGTATCTGAGCAAATTAGTCCCAATGTTTAAGGCAGACATATGTTAAATCAATTATAATACACAGGCCTGTTGTAAACCTGTTGCAGCTGTTTTAAAAGTTTGATAATAGGTCTTACCCTGCATCAGTACTGTTACCACAAAGCAAAGCATCATTTTGTCCTTCCAAAAAGTAAAAATTATCTGTGTGAATAAAAAAATGAAAAAGTTAGCAATCCTAACCTAATCTATATCTACTTCGCCCAATGACCCTTCATTCCTGCAATTCCTACCAGCAGTTCCTATGCAAACAGCAGTTAAGTAATAATGCCTAATTGTAACAGTTGCCTGTGCAGAAGGACTGAACAAGGTACTCAAAAATTAGATAAGGTTGAATGATTTAAATGAGGACATGATATAAAACTAACTCACAGGGACCATTACAATTTTTATGGCCTACAAGTGGTTCTACCTGCATATGTTCCATTCAAGAGGTCTTGCAAGCTTAATTTCATAGTAGCAAGAAGCCAAGGATACCTGCACTTTGTTCTCCAACAGAAAAGCAAAGCACTCAGAGACTAGACAAATTGATTTAAATGCAGTGATACTTAAGAGGCAAAAGAAAACTTCTCAGACTTTGCAGATCTGGTCCTCTTAACTGTTGTAAACCCATTTGGAAGATGTAACTGTTCTTGAGTTGCAAATAAGTTTGATTTTTGACTGAAAAAATTACTTTTACTAACCACTCAATCTTAGTAGGATCCTCCAAATACTTAACTCCAAGTTGTGAGAATATAAAGAACTAGGCCAATCTCCTCCCACCATTTTTAATTTTTATTTTATTAAATTTTATGTTCAACTTTGTTAGATATTTTTCATCCTACTGTAGTATATAGAGGCAAAAAAAAAAAAACCCAGATGAAAAGTCCCAAGAACCAAAGAATGAATATATTTTGAGGAACTTTTCTCCCTAACCCATTTATTTTTTTCCCCAAAAATTTTATTGATTTTTAAAAAACAAACATAAACAAACAAAACACAAAATATGAAACCATAAAACATCTTTTTTGAAAGCAGCTTGATCCCGGGTTACATCTCTTCATATAGACACAAATTCAAGTTCATGCTCATTTTCTCCCTAACCCATTTATGCAGGTAGCAGCTAGCATGGAGACCCAAAAAACCAAAGGGATTATTGAATAAATCAACCCAGAGGCCTTAATCAAGGTACAAATGGCTCAAATTATCCTACTTCTGAAGACCTAGCTCTCTGGAGAAGGCTGTGATGCTGGGAAAGGCAGAATAAAAGAAAAGAGGGCAATCAGAAAGAAGGTAGATAAACTCAGTTACAATGGCAATAGATGCACTGTGGGAAGAACTGAGAGACCAAGGTAGAAATAGATTGTCAGAGAGAAAATATGTTTATTTATTTAGTCTATAAGAGTTAATAACATGTGTGATAGCACATAATCAAAGAAGTGCCTACAAAATATTGATTCCCTCCTAGAAATAGAGTATACCTATGGGGAAAAAGGGAATTACAACTAACCAAGACCTGGAAATTAAGTTATTTTCCTGAACAGCTGGATGAATCATTCAAATCAAACCCAGGGAGTGGGAGGCAGTGGTCTTTCATTTTGAGAGTTCACTATTTAAATTATTTTATTGCATATATATATATATATTCATTCTGATTTTAAGTGGCATGGCAAACTACCCTAGCATAAATGTTTATGACAGGAGAACTGACATGTCTTTCAAAATTAAAATATATAATGTTCAAAGAGACATCACTTACTGATTCTCAAAATGGCAAATTTAAGACAATACAGGACATAGCTTGGCTAAATCAAGCCAAGTAGCCTGGGACTGGGAGCATGGGCACGGACAACATTTTATAATTTGATAGAGTATAGCAGCTTCCATCTCATTGTGTCTTAACACTGTCAGTAAATCTGAATCATCATTATGCCATTGTGCCATCAAGGATGCAATTAGAAGAAGAAAACCCCCCAGAAAAAGTATATTCTTACTTTCATCTTCTATGTATGCATTCCAATCAAATTGGGTAATGTTCAATGTACTGTTTTCTCCAAATGTAGCATTAAATATATCAGTATCATTCGAATCTGTAGAATTTGGTGGATTCCAAAACAAACATTTGTGCCTCAAGTTGCCCATGAACAGCTGGAGTCCTATGAGAGCAAAGACACTCAGACAAAACACCGTCAGAATCATCACATCGGATAGTTTCTTCACAGACTGAATGAGAGCTCCCACAATTGTCTTCAGACCTGGAAGCAGAAAAACATCTTGAGAACAACTGAAAAGACAGATGGGAAAAAAGGTGACCCCCCAGTAATGTTAAAAAAACCCTCATGCAGAAGCTCAAATCAATGGCCCTGTTGGTTTGTGAACTTAACATTTTAAATGGTTCTGTCACTTGTGACAATGTATTTTGTGAGGATGAGGCCCAGAAGTTTATGTTCTTTGAAATTGTGGGTGAAAATGTATTGTGCTTTTTTAAACGAAGAATAACTTGTTTTAATGATAAAACAAGTGCGTGTGCTATCATGCTTTTTCCCTCACAGAGGAAATTTTCCAATCACACTAAGCCTAAGCACGTTTCACCAAAATAAGGAATATGGCTATCAATGCAGCTTGCTCCAGCACAAACACGTTTAGGCATATGGATTGGAATGGATTAATGGCTTTTTTTTAACTGCCAACTTCTCTTGCCCCAAACCATCAGGTTTGTAACACCTTATTCTTCCCTTGAATCAAATTAAGGTTTGAAAAAAATGAAATTGGAAAAATAATAGTCTCTTATACACACCCTCTGTTTCTCTCCTCTCTTACATAACTTACTTTGTTATATTTGACTAATTTCAAATATTTCATGATGCCAAATAATGATTCAGATGTGAGTTCTGTTAAAGTACTAAGGACAAACATCGTTTTCCATTTTGCAGGTAAAAAACCAGATGGCTAAACCAAGATTACATGGTTATGCTTTTGTCACAGCTTGACCTCAAAGCTTGACATTCTGTGATGCAAATCACACAGGCCGTGTTCTGCAGCATGTCATGCAACAATGTGTTAAACGCAAAGGCTGATTTCAAAAATGAACAAGCAAATGGCAAAAAGCAAAGATCACAAGATTAATTTCTTTCAACACATGATTCCTGCTTTTTTCTTCTTTGTTCTTTTAAATGAATGAGCAAGCAACGAGGCTTATGGTGAAAAAAAAAAAGTATTTTCAATTCCCATGGAGTTTAAAAAGTCAGCCTCTGGGTTTAACCTAGCTCTCACCTGGGATGACTGATATTGTTTTCAATGCCCGGAGAACTCTGAATGTTCTCAACGCTGAGACATTACCCAGGTCCACAAACTCTGTCACATATCTGTAATAGGGGAGTTCACACACAAACACAATGACAGGATAAAAAGGAACAGTTGGACAGGTACAAGGGACCTAACACCTTACACCACTTACATCTTACCTGGGATTACAGAAATAGTTTTCAAAGCTCTCAATACTCTGAAAGTTCGAAGAGCTGAAACATTGCCTAGGTTTACAAATTCTGTTATATACCTGTAGAATTAAACCACAGTTATTCAGAATTGAGGAAGACTTCAGGGTACTTACTTGGGGACTTCATCAAGACCCCTTGGTAACTTTAGAGGAAAAATAAATATCAACATCTTCCATTAAGAGCTTTTAACAACGACCAGTTTATACAGCAGGACAACAGGTTCCCAGAGACCTCAGTTTAAACATCTATGCCATTCATATAAAGCAACAGAAACTATATTGGTCCATGAGAAAAACAAATGGCTTTATTTTGATCAATCCAAATGACACAACAAATGAAAAAGCTATCATAGTCTCCAAAATTGTTTATTATGTCAGATATTTAAAAAATGAATGAGAAAGGATGATAACAATAGCAATAGAACTTAGACTTATATACCACTGTACTTTACAGCCCTCTCTAAGTGGCTTACAGAGTCAGCATATTGCTCCCAACAATTTGTGTCCTCATTTTACCCACCTCGGAAGGATGGAAGGCTGAGTCAATGTATCACAATTATGTTCAATCCATGTCAGGTTTGAACATTTTAAGAAAAAGCAAGGGATTGTGCCCCTTGACAGAGAAGGGGAGGAATCAACAATTTTTAGGAAACTTAATTTTTTTCAAGAAACTTAATTCATAATCTTGGGTGCTTGAAAAATGCTATTTTTCTGTTAGAAAGATGAAATACACAGTTTCTGAAAGATTTTCTTGGACAGCTACTCTATTAATGTACGTATGTGTTCTATGTTACTAGTTGCTATACCAGTTGCTTTACTGTATGAATGCACTTATATGGGTTCACAAACAAAAGAAGAATACTATTATTGTCCTCAAATCAACCCAGCAAGAAAAAAATAGCAAATGAGGCTATCTTAATTGATTGTGTATATACTGTAATTACAAATAACAATGATGACAAAAGAATATATTGTCTGCTCTGTTTTATTTTCTTCAGGAAAAATAAATTAGTTCAAGAATTGGATTTACTAATAGTATTGAAAATGTATTGGTCATAAAATTATCTTGATCCTTGATTGATTAAAGCACATTTTATTTACAATAGTCTTTATGCTCCTATATATCACGTTGGAGTACATTCGCGGATATACATCAATATATATCAATAAAAAGAGGGTGGGAGAAAAAGGAATGGAAAACTTACGCAAATGTAATGACAGTGAAATCAAGCCAGTTCCAGGGATCTCGGAGGAAGGTGAAACCATCTATACAAAAGCCTCTTGCAATTATTTTTATAAGGGATTCAAAGGTATATATTCCTGTGAATGTATATCTGGTAAAAACAAAACAACATATTCATTCTTAATGCAAATATTTTTTTAAAATTCAGATAAGTCCGAATTGCCACCCTAGACCTTGCAAGCCCCCCCCCCCATTTGTGGATAATATGGGGACTTCTTTCCATATTATTGAAGAAATCAAAAGCACCCATAGAAAAAAAAAAGGCCATGCTTTGCTCCCTACTTCCCAGACATTAAGGTAACACATATGTGGGAAGAAACCAAATTATATGCTATCTGGAGATGATCCTGTGCATTTCATGCAACTGCAAAAACACAAGAAGACTTGCTGTATTTTCCTGCATGCAGAGACTTACAGCATAAGAAGAGGCTTGGCTACTCAAACTTTACCTGAGAAGCTATCTGGTACAAAGATGGTAGCCTTTTTTTCATTGACACTCACAAAGGTACTGTTTTTGAACATGAAAATATTGCCAGTCCTCCAACAATCAGCCTAGCTATTTCTTGAACTTCTTACTCTACACCATCTTGTGAAGCTAAAGAATACATTGCGGGAAGAGTTTGTGAAGTGTTAACAAGAAGGTTTTTGGAAAGGAAAATGATCAATCAGTTGGAGGCATGCAGATTTTCGCTTATTAAAGTTCACTAGATCACAGCTACACTATTGTACGGTGTGTTATATATGAGCATGCAAATGAGTTTATTCTATTAGGTCTTCTGCATCCCACAAAAACACATTCAAACATGCAGTTAAGAATAATATTGCACTTACTCTACATTCTTTGTCCAATCAGGGGGGTTACTTAAGGTCATAAATACGCAGTTGGTCAAAATAGTGCACATAATGAGCATGCTGAATAATGTGAGTTATATTATTAAGGAACATATAGTAATTTTTTTTTACAATGATAAATAAATACGTCTTAATAGATTGTTCTGTTTTAATTAAATATATATGTCTGATAATATAGTTACAATTAAGGGATAATGTATATAAATTTCTAAAGGGCTAGGACTATATCATATATAAGTAAAATAAAAGTAATTGAGATGAAAGAAAGTTCCATTTTATTCCACAACAAACCTCTGAATATTTCCTTTTGATTTTTATTTTTAGAAATGGGCAAAAGATATAATTAATAAACTCTTGCAGGTGAAAGAAAGAATCCAGTAACTGGATACAAAAAAGCATCACAATATATAAAAGGTATGTAATAATGCTTTCCAAAATGAACAGAATATAAAATTCTACAGAGTTTTACCAGCAGATCTAGAGGATGCCACAAGAGCCAACAGATGGAAGAGGTCAATGTCATTCTATACAGGATATGAATACCAAAGAAATAGGGCAAATATTTGTACAATATCTGTTACTTCAAATTTCCAAGAAAATAATATCTTCCAAATGCAGAATAGAGTCCTGTATGGAAAGGGGGATGCCAGATGTTCAAGCTGATTTTAGAAAAGGCCAAGGAACAAGACAAATTATTGCTGACACCTAATGGATAATTGAGAAAGTCAAAAAATATCAGAAAGAAGCCAGTATATGCTTCACTGATTGCAGAAAGACCTTCAATTGTGTTGATTGTATCAAGTTGTGGAATATGCTTAGGAAAATGAGAATCCCACAAGATCTCATCCATCAACCACAAAAGAACCAATGTTCAAGAAATATGCGACAGTTTGTGTAGAAACACAATGAAGGTCTTGGAAAAAATATTTTATATTGTGTCATGTCTATACAAGAATCAGAATTGTACAGATGGGTATTATCCCCTGTGACACTTTATTGAAGCAAAGGTTGGACTTTGAAAAAGTAAGATAAAAAGTGTATTGATGCTTTTGAAGTTTGATGCTGGAGAAGATTCCTGAGAATAGCCAAGAAAACAAATGGATCCTAGAACAAACCACTCAGAGTTCTCACTCCAGGCACACATGATCAAGCTCAATTTACAACCATTCTTTGGACATATTATGGAAAGACCCAGCTACTTTAAGAAGCCCATAATACTGTAAAAATTAGAAGAAAGGAAGAGGATGACAAGGTCGAGATGGATTTAATTACATCAATAGTTGGTGCATCACTAGGAACTATGGATGACCAAATTGAGGATAGATCATCCCAGAGAAGTTCTATCTACTGTATACGGCTGCAAGAGTCGACACTGATGGCACATAATCAATTAATTTTCAACAAATGATTTTAATAGCAATGCATTTTGAAGAAAGAGCTATGACACATACAGACTTACTCTTATGCATTATTCACAGCCTTAGCATCTGAATACTTACGTTTACAACTAAGGAGGAATGCATATGCCCTCCAGAAAAAAAAAGAAGTCCTGATATTTAGATATTTCTGGTTTATGCCAAAATGTAATTACTAATAAAATTAATATTAAATCATAAGCATTTACTTATTATACTGCACTATCCTGGTTAAATAGTAGCACCAAAAACTTCATTTTTGCACTGAAATGCTAATATCCAGTATATTTTTTTATGTATAATGTACACTGAAGATGGCATTTAATTTTGTTGTATGAGGTGCAATGACAATGAAGTAAACTAACTAAAGAAGTCTTAATTGCATTTCCAACCTCTGTTTTGCCCTAGCAACAAAACACAATCGGATTCTGTTCACATAAGAAGCAATATAGAAAATATAGAAAGTTACCTGTGATGCCAGTTATTGACACTAGAAGACCTCCTTGTTGGGACAGGCTTGGGTATGTACAAAAGTGATGGTGTGTGTTAGGGGTCTGGCATAAAGAATTTAACCAACTTCCAAATTGACTAACAAGTTGGAAATGCAATGATGCCCTGCATGGGTAATCTACAACTAAGCTATTTCTGAAGACAAGTCTACCAGTATCCTAGTTTCATCAGCTACAATGAAATGAAATCAAGTGCCAGAGAGACATCTCATACCACTGTGCATGCCAGCAGAAGGTGGAAAATTTCAAAGATGGGCAGAGGTTGCCCTTGTATTGGGCAAGGTTGGTTTCACAGATCTTCAATAAATAGTTGCAGGATGTTTTTGCCCTGGAGTAAGCAGGACAGGTAGGTGAGGATTTAGTGTATTTTATAATGCAAAAAATATTATTTGCACTCAGTTCTATGCAATATGTTTTGCCTAATGATATTCTATTATTTTTATCAACTAGATGATAAATGTTAATACTAGGCTCTGTGTATGACAAATCTGTCCAACAAACCTGCAAACTATCTGTTTCTGGCTAGTATCATTCATACCATTCAGACATTGAAAACATACATTGCAATGTATTATACAGAACAATTTTGGAATTTCTTACTTATATC
Source organism: Hydrophis major (assembly GCA_033807585.1). Taxonomy (NCBI): domain Eukaryota; kingdom Metazoa; phylum Chordata; class Lepidosauria; order Squamata; family Elapidae; genus Hydrophis; species Hydrophis major. The sequence goes on from CM066328.1 coordinate 185,008,426, forward strand.
ACATGCAAAGAACTAGAATATTTAAGTATCATGCTCAATAATTTCTTTATTAGCTTTTTTCCAAACATCCATCCTGTAAAGATGTCTAACATCCAGTTTCCAGACAATAACCCCAGAAATAATGATTTATTATCTGACTTTATAATACAATTTATATTTAGTGAAAAAATACAACAGCATATATAGGTAGTCAACTTATGACCACAGAGCCCAAGATTTCTGTTGCTAAATGAGGCATTTGTTAAGTGAATTTTGCTCCATTTTACAACTATTCTTGCTGCAGTTAAGCACTGCAGTCGTTAAATAAGTAACTAGGTTGTTAAGTGAATCTTGCTTTCTCATTGACTTTGCTTGGCAAAAGGTTGTAAAAGGTGAACACATGATCCCGGGACACTGTGATTGGTCATAAATATGAACTAGTTGCCAAACATCTGAATTCTGATCATGAGACCCTGGGGAGTCTGCAATGGTCATAAGTCACTTTTTTCAGTGCTGTTGTAACTTTGAACAGTCACTAAACAAATTGTTATAAGTTGAGGACTACTTGTATATGATAATGGTTTGATGCAATCTATTCCAGTTTACCATTGATAAGTTATAGTGGACAATTTTTAAGATTAAGAGCTTAATATATTTAGATAATGTAGACTGTGATTCTGTAATCACTTACCTAGGAATCTTTGGAATCCATTAAACTTACTACAGAGTAAACTTGTACAAGGACTTTTAAAGGACTGTAGTAACATAAAACACTGAAAACTTTTCAAACACTCTTGACTGTGCTTGAAGCCCATCAAGGAATGGGGAGCTTAACAGAATACCAAGATGAGCATTCTTGAAGGATCCTGGCATAAGAAAACACCCAATTTTGAAAACGTTTCACACTGCAGGCCGATACATCATAGCAGAGAACTGCAGAAAGACAAGTGACAGCGGGTATATCTTTCCATGGTGGGACCACCAGTGCTCATTCCCAGAATGCACCTGGCTCTTGAGGCTATTTGCTTATTTGAGTATTCTGTGGAGATTTGGCTGAGCATTTCCATGAATTTTATATTTTTATTTTATAGTTAAATAGTTTGGAACAATTTTCTTTTCAACATAACAAACAATATAGAAATAAGGAATGAAATAACAAGTTATAGTTATAAATTGCTATCTTGAGAAAACTATTTGTTAACAACCACTTGAAAAGGATATGAATGTACCAAAATCTTAATAGCTATTTTTCTAAGAGGGTTGAAAGGAGTTAAAATGTATAGGGCAGGGGTGGCACTGAAACGGAAAATTGCCTTCCCTCTATTCAATACTATAAAAGTCTGGAAGAAAAAAAGAAACAGTGAAAGCAATTTAAACATATGCAATGTTAAATTAATTTTTCTGTGTTTGTTTTTTCCAAGAAGGAAAATCTAGACAACCCTGAACCAACTTTTGTAGTAAAAAGATTTATTATTTACTGTATAAACAATATAGCATTTGCCATGGCATGGAAACATAATGTCAAAGGGTATATGAGTTAGAAGGGAATCTTATAAGTCATCTAATCCAACCCTGCTGCTCCCATTTGAAAAATTCTAGGAAAACCATTGCTTAAAAACAGCAACTGGCAGAAATATTCTGACTCAATCTTCACTCATTTAATTCCAATCCATTGTCCTGGCTTAATTTTCAACAAAGAATAGGCTATTGACCCCTAATGCTGTCCTTTCTCCCACAAAGTCTTCTACTACAACTTTTAACCTTTTCTCAAGTTTTAATGTTCACATTCTTTCTCATCTTGGAAGTTTTCTTGAACTTTCTCTGGTTTCTCTAACTATGACCTGCCATGATTTGGATGTAATGCTTCCGTCAAACCAAGCCATTAGCATTTTAGTCCATATTCACACTCTATAGTGGTTCACTAGCATTCTAAAATCCTCTTTCTGTGTACTACCACAAAACAAAGTCTCCCCATATCATTCAGTTTGATCTAATCTTTTTTAAGCTTGCTAAGTTTACTTTGAATTATGAAGTTCTCTTCTTAATGTTTAGTATTCCCTCTAGATTTGCAAATCAGCATTCTCTTCCATCTCATCCTCAGAATCTCATCCTCAGAATATTGAATAGTACAAAGCCAAAATGGAGGTCTACTTAATCTTTCTTTTCAGGTCAATGCAGAATGTTTACAAGAACCCTTTAAGTGGTTGTTCAACTAGTTGCAAATTCACTGGATAGCAATAACCTCTTGCTTACATTTATTTATTTTATCCACAACAATATCATGACTACCAACTCACTTCAATTAAAATGCAGTGTTCCTTTTGTTTACCAAAGTAGTCATTCCACTGGAGTAGAGTTACTGACCTTACAAGTCTAGATAAACCCATACTGGCTCTTGGTAATCGTAGCATTTCTTTCTGAATGGCTGCATGTCAGTTTATTATTTTGCTCAATGCAGGCATTAAACTAACAAGATTGTATTTTAATTTTTTTGGGTTTTTTATTGATTCCCACACAAAGTTCCAAATTCACTTTTGGGTCAGCTTCTCTAGTTCCTTCTTTGATGGCCTTCAGTTAGCAGGCAAAACCTACTTTCTTTAGACAGACATTTAAGCTTCTTGCATTGATTATCAATTGTACTTTGTTTAATTTTAGCAGTCTCTTGCTTTTATTTGGTCTTTGTGGAAAGTAAGTTGTATCTGGATAAAGTATTTTTGTATATTTTAAATTTATGTTGAACAGCTATTAGACTCTTAGACAGGTATAAATGTAAACAACTACATAAAATCCACCTTTATATAAATAGCTTCACCATTTTAGGAATTGATTTAATGTGAAGATTTTACTTTTTAAAGATTTGCATGGCTACATTATTCAAAATGTAAAAAAACAGCTGCTTCTAGTGTAGTAAACATTTGTTATCGTATGAGGAATGACATTAAAATAGCGCAGTATCAAAAATCCATGAGGCACAGCCAATCTGTATCAGTCACCAGGACCAGAGGTTTAATCTTCTGAGCTTTCAGACATGTGCTGAAGTCTGCTTTCAGGGAACTTCTCTTTCGCCAGAATGTGAGAGAGAACAGTGGTAGTCTGTTTTCTGTAAACTAAGCCCTGGATCTCTGGGTGCTAAAAATTTGTGTCTAAACAATAAGCTCAAGGAGAACTTCCAAAACTGAGAACCAAAACATATGAAAGACATGTTCTTTATAGCGAAGAACTATTATCAGTAAATATTTTAGCTAAGTGGCCAAAAGAATCATAAAAATATTGGACATTTTGAAAGTGTGATATGATCTGCATTAGGAGAAATATATAGAATTAAATGGGGGCAGGTGGGTCAAGAGATGGCTTCCACTCACATATACTTTAAGAATATGAGGAAAGTTAAGATATGATCCAGTGTGCTGTATGTGATACTGCTGCACATTGCATCTAAAATAAAACAGTTAGATAAACCTAGCTCAACAGTCCATTTTTAATCCAAATTCAGCTCCAAATAATTGGCACTTATATAAATGTCACCATGGGTAGAGTTAATATTAAGTATTAATATTTATATTAAGTATCGTACTTTACAATTCTCGACTCCTGACGAATGTATCTTTTCTTTTACATATACTGAGAGTATTCACACCAAGACAAATTCCTTGTGTGTCCAATCACACTTGGCCAATAAAGAATTCTATTCTATTCTATTCTATTCTATTCTATTCTATTCTATTCTATTCTATTCTATTCTATTCGAAAAATCTTGATCAGATGAGCTTCCAGTGAAAGTATATCCCTTTCTTGATGGCCCTTGACTATCCCCACTATTTTGTGTTGCTCACAAGTATTTATTTACTTAACCAAATACCCTCTTTTTCCTCTCCATGAGTCAATGAGCTCTCCTTTTGACTTGAAGCCCCAAAACAATCAACCAACCAATTCCTACTTCCTTTTTCTTCCTGTCCAAGGTTCTACCCTTCCTGATCAGCCACTATATGGAGGTAGTGGCAATGCTGATTCTCACTGTCGTTATGAAGACCTGGGAGGGTGAAATGGGATGGCTTCAAAGTGTGGCAGGAGGATTTGGTTCGGATAGAAATCCCTGGAGGCAGGCAATCCCATCAGTGGCTTTAAGTGATGTGTTATAAAACTGTTTCTGCAGCTTTCTCTTTAATAGGCTACAGAGGAAAATGCAATTGGTTCAGCTTCTCAAAAGCCACTTGGTGGTGTGAACAATTAAGATAACTTTATTTATTTACTTAATCGATTTACATGACTTTCAATCTTGAAAATGCAACTCTGGGCAGCTAATAACATATTTTAAAAAATAAGAAAAAAAATAGCAAGAGGATAAAACCTACAATGATAACTAAAAACAAAGTCAATAAACAATCAACAAACACATCTTGCAGCAGGTCATCTACCCTTTCAACCCCTGTGCTCTGGAGCATGTACAGATATCCAACACTTTGTGAAAGACCTGCAGAGTTGGGGCCAATCTCACCTCTAGTCATAGAGTGTGCCAGAGAAAACAATTGTTAAATGAATCACTGAAGTTGTTAAAGTTAAGTGAATCCAGCTTCTCCATTGACTTGGCTTGTCAGAAGTTTGCAAAAGGTGATCACATGACTCTGGGACAGTCATAAGTATGAGACTAATTGTCCAGCATCTGAATTTTGATTACACGACCATGGGGATGCTGCAATGGGTCATAAGTCTGAAAAATGGTCATAGGTTACTTTTTCCAGAGTCATAACTTTGAATGGTCACTACATGAACTATTGTAAGCTGAGGATAACCTGTACTGCATTCTAACCACAGCACCACCACAGCTCCAGACACTGAGCCAGATCCTACACATCCTCCAGACACTGAGAGAGAACCTCCTACACTGTATCACTTGGTTGGCTTGGGGCAGAGATGTAGGTGCTGTAGTTTCATGTAGAGCTTAAACAGGAGAGAGAAGCACATCAAATCCTATGTTACCCCCACAGAGAAGAGACTGGAGAATAGATCTCTCATCCTCTGTAAGTATCAGTTGAACGAATCATGAACGAAAGAGGACAACCAGCATATAACTGTGTCACTCATTCTTAACCCCTGAAGTCAGTCCAGACAGATACCATGATCAATGATATCAAACTCTGCTGAGAGAGAAGAGTAAGGATGGATACACTTCTCCCCATCCCACTCCTGCAAAAGACCATTCCAAGTGAATGATGCCATTTCAGACCCATTTGCAGATCTGAAACCTGACTGAAAAAGGGGTTCAGATAATCCAGACAGATCAAAAGTTATTGAAAAGAGTTGAATCTAGCAATGGCATCTCTAGAAGAGCATAAGATGTTCCCCTCTTTAAGTAACAGCAGGACCACACCCACTCTCAAGGATGAATTCAGTTGCATTGGTATGCAACTGCATATTGTCTAAGTGGAAGCTTTAGCTAATCAGGAGGAACATGGATTCAGTGCATAAGTGGCCATAATAACAATTCCAAGTACCCTGACCTTGACCATCAGGACTAACAGGCTCAAATTCATCCCAGATAACTGGTAAGACTGGGCTGCAGCTAGCTCTACAGGACTTGCCTCAAGGCAGAAGTCCAACCTGGAGTAAATCTGACCTTATTTGACAGAAGCTTCATATATCCTCATCGTGGTCTGAAGAAAAACTTCAATTACTTTACATAGGAATGATGGGCAGCTACCTGCAAATTCAATAAAGGTGGGGAAATGTTGATGTTTTGCTGCCCTAAGTATCATAAGGTAGGTGCAGTGAATAATGAATAGTTCACCCCTTGTTTTCTGGTGCTCTAGGCATATGTTCTCCCACTTCATCCCAGGGGGCTTTGGGATCCTTGAGAGGAGAGAGCTCTGATCCAAAGCCCCAGCAGACCCTTTCATTCCAAGCAGCAACTAAGGCTTCAGTTGGACTGTGCACCAGACTTCGAACCCAAGCTCCCCTGAAATCCAATAGGTCTATTAGTTGCCTAGGATAACCAATCAAATAGAGGAATCAATCAGAATGCTCTGATTGGGGGGGGGTGAAGGTGATCTCCTCCAATATCACATCACCATTGCTGTGACACACACACACACAAAAACCAGATCTGGAAATAATCCTCAGTATATTTTAGGCTTTCGATGACCTAGGTCAGTTGTATGGCTATCATAGTGACATGAATTCCCAAGCTACCTCAGACTCCAATCTCAGGGAAAGCAAGTTGAAGTTCTCTAGACTACAAGCCTGGGGAATTGCACCATCAGTCCAGCCAATGAGCTGGGGGAGGGAGGCTGGTACAAGAACAATAATCCCATCTAATAGCAATAGAAATCGCACTTGGACTTATACACTGCATCACAGTACTTTACAGCTCCCTCTAAGCAATGGGTCCTCATTTTATCGACCTCTGAAGGATGGAAAGCTGAGTCAACCCTGAGCTGCTCAGAATCGAATTCCTGGAAGGAGCACTACTGCATGCTAACCGCTGTACCACCACTCTTGCCTGCAGTCCAAATTAACAACAGAATTTTTTAATCTATTTATCTGTAGAGCAGCACCTCTTGGAATTCCCCAAATGACCACAGTTTATCTACTACCACTGTCCTAAGGGTAGAGTACATTTCAGAGAGGGGATCTGCCCCAGATGCACAGCCAGTTCTCAGTTAGACACACCTAGTTAGCTCTCCCATCTAGGTGGATCACAGGTGGAAAAGGCCTTATTACAGACTGCTATTAAATGCGAGGTTGTTACTCTAGCAACTTTCTGTGCCAATCTCAGAACAGCACAACAGTCATCTTGCAGAAAGGACCAACTTCACTTATAAATGATTTAGTATAAAACAGATTATACTTTTTAGACTCATCTTCTAACATTCTCACACATTACGATCTTTATTTTAGTTTTGCTGGGGAACTTTCTTAGTCATCTTTGAAATATACATTTTCTGTGATTTGTTAGTATCACTTTCCTCTATAGAATAAATAAGAGCTATGCAGCATAACAATTCTTCATATCCAAAAATACAGATGTATTTTACCAGTTGTAGACCTCTCAAAGGGAACCTTGTGCAAAACACCAGAACAACTAGGCACAAGGAGTTTCCTGAATGCCATCACTCTGCCAAACAAATAATTCCCTCAACACTGTCCAACTATTTACAAAGTCTGCATTACTATTACTATTAATCTTCTCATCACTCCTTATCACCCATCCCCTCCCACTTGTGACTGTATGACTGTACTTTGTCATTTGTATCCTTACGATTTATATTGACTTTCCTAGTATGATATGATTGCTTATTGTACCCTATGACTATTATTAAGTATGGTACCTGATGATTCTTGACTCTTGACGAATGTATCTTCTCTTTTATATACACTGAAACCGTTTGCACCAAGACAAATTCCTTGTGTGTCCAATCACATTTGGCCAATAAAGAATTCTATTCTATTCTATTCTATTCTAACTATAGATTGTATATTGACGTCAGAAAACCTGAAAGGGTGACTATACCCAATAGGGGAGAAAGAGGCAACACCAACAATAATGTGAAACACTCACTTTTGTATTAACGTAAAACGGATCCAGGTCTTCCAAGGGAGTAGCGACCATTCCAGCAGGGATGTCACCATAAATAAATGGCAGTGATTTGCCAGCCTCCAAGTCACTACTTGGTTTTGGCCCATTTTCGTCATTGTCTTTATGGTCTTGTTTGGACTGCTTGGCCTTTTCTGCAGCAATGCGTTGTTCGATAGCTGCAAGAGACTCTCTAGTGAAGTAGTGAAAGCTGTCCGGACCTGGTGGTACAAGCACTGGCTGCTCCATCTTGTCATCCTGCACATTTTAATTACTAGTTATTCTCTTGCATAAGGAAGTACTGAAGAAAAGAGAAAAACAAGGAGTGAATCAACAACAAAAATTCCCATCACTTCTTCATTAAGCTAACATAATATTGAAGAAAATAATTACATCTTTAGAGCAACAAAATGAAGGCTTTCAATATTTAACCATTTACTTTTGAGGGAAATTATTATGGGCTAAGGTTATTAGCTATTTTAAATTCTCTCTCCCCCCCCCCCCCCTTTACTGGCAAATTTTTGTAGTTTTAATGGTGACCTAATCAATCAAAATTGATAAGAAAACATTTTTGTTGGCATGAAGGTTCAGACATTATTTGCTGAATCTGCTTGACAGGGAGCTAGGAAACAATACTAGGACTCCACCATGAAACTTTTTAGAAGGCAGCATAGGGGAGGGAAGGGGGTCATTTTCCAATAGTAGTGAATAGTAGATATGAGCCTAGTTACTTCCTGACTATGCCTTGATCAATGGGGCAGTCTACAAGCTGAACATTTTTCAAACTGCAAGCAACGTGAAGGATTGTACTATCTAAAGATATTCAAAAATGCTTTCATTGCAAATAGTATTTTATTAATTATTAAACAAGAGAAAGTTGTTCTAATGCGGAAGCCCAAAGGAAAGGACTAGTTAATTAAACCACAATTGTTAATTACAAAAAGGTTTCATTCAGCAATTTTTCTGTGCATTTATTTTGAGCAGGATTCATCTCAGATTTTCAGAATCAGGTCAGAAAGAAGGTGGGGGTTGGGGGTGGGGAGACAAAATCCATTGGATGTTATATTCAACAGCAGCCATAACAACAATAAAAGAAGCACACACACACACACACACACACACACACAGAGAGAGAGAGAGAGAGAGAGAGAGATCAAGGTGATAAATGGCAAAGAGCAGCCTGCGAGCAGATGGTTTTATTTCTTTTAATGGATCTAATATACTATTTTGGAAATGTGCCTAAGAAGACTATAACATATTATCAGAAATAGAGCATGTGGCCAAAGGTCAGTAAAGCTATGAAGTATGTGGGGAAGCTGATAACTGATAGGAAGGATTAGCTTGCTCTGTATCTTTTATGCTGGTGAACGGTTTCTGTAGTTTTGCAGATTTTAGAGGCCTAGTGGGTAGAAAGCAAAAAATCTCATCTCTAGAGATTAAAATTCTGGGACTGCAGTCTGCCTTGAAGTAGGCCTGTGATTATTAGCGCCAGAGCACTTATCCAGAAAAAGGAAAAGATGAGGAATAGCAGAGAAGCACAAAATTGAACCTGGTCAGAAGGAAGATCAGTTGAAAAAAGATACTGAAAGAGGGACATGAGCCCCAGAAATAAATAAATAAAATAAAAAAAGCAAAACAGAAGGCAAAGCAGAATTACAAGAGAAGGAAGAAGAAGGGGGTGGAGGAGGAGGAGGAGGAGGAAAAGGAAAATAAAGTAAAAAAAAACCTTTCACAATTATGTAAGAGGAATAATTTTATTGATCTGATCTCTCTTTCAGTTGCCAGTGTTTGGAGGCAGAGGGGGAAAAAAACCTTAATGGAAGCGGGAAAAGCCCTATGCTGCAAAAACAGCTAATGGATCCTTAATGCACTTGCAAAATAAATAAGGCCTGGGTTTCAAAGGTCTCCCTTAACCGCATCTATTAAATAGATGCATTTCAATATAGCTCTAGTTCAATATCTGAATACAGAAAACATTTAAAGGAGTATGAGGAATATCTCACTTATGACACAATTTCAGATTTTTCAGATATTATGACTATGAACCAGGTAGAATCAATTAAGAATTAAGTATGATCACACTGGTCTGGAATGTCATCTATATTTTCTCACAGAACCTAAATGGTTGACAGCGCTGTGTAACTGGCAATGTTTTGCATTGACCTGTACATTTATTAATTAATGTCATTTTCAGCCTTCAGACATAGAGCCTTCATTTGCGGACATAACTATTATGAATGCAGCAAAGATTGGAATTAACCACAATATTGTTTTGCAAATCAAACCAACTAAGCAGAGGCATTCCATAGAACAGTGATGGTTAACTTTTTTGTCGTTGCGTGCTAAAAGTGCATGCGTGTGAGTGCAAGAGCGCACAGGCGTGCCTGAACCCATAATGCAATGCACGTGCAACCACCCTGTGCTCCCCTTGCCACCCTGCGCATGTGTCTCCTGCATTCACCCCACCCCCACACATTCATGGCAAATACCCAAAAATCAGCTGGCTGGCGGGAGGCACATGTGCATGCGCAGTGGAACTAAGCTGGGGCAATGGCTCGCGTGCCATAGGTTCGCCATCACGGCCATAGAAGAATTCTGTAATTTTGCAGGCATTCCCTGGTGATAAGAATAAAATGGTTGCCCTAGATTTCTTAATGTACATTCAATTATTAAAATATATTATTTTGTGATTATTAATATCATTATTATTATTATGAATAATTTCAGAATCCAGTTCATTATCAGCTAATGAAAAATCCTAACTCTTAATTCTTGCTATTTTATGAAAGGCTCATTTGGAGGTTTTACTGGACAAATGAGTTATTCGTTCCAAGTACTATGCAGTTTGTCACAGGCAGTCAGGTACTATAAAGCAATATTGTGCAGTTGTTAATCCTGACCACATTCTCCAAAGGAATTAATCAGGGCCTTTAATCATAGTATGAACATACCTTCGCCATCTCATGTTTGTTTGTTTTTTAGCATCCCGATGATACTTTTGAGAGAGACAGTTTAAGTCACGGGTGTCAAACTCGCGCCATCCCGTTGTTGTCACATGATGTTTCGTGACATTTTCCCCATTCATAGAGCTGAGGTGGGTGTGGCCTGCGCGTGAGGCATCCGGCCTGCAGGCCGCCAGTTTGACATCTTTAAGTCATTTAAATTACATATTCCAGGTTTGATCCACTTTGACTCATGCAGTAAAGTAAGAGAGGTAGTCCAGTCACCTGTTAAGACTTTGCTCTCTCTCTTTCTCTCTCTCTCTCTCTCACACACACACACATACACACCAAGCTCCATTCCAGCTTCATTGCACTGATTTCCAGACAATTTCCTGCCCGTTGATAGAGAACAATAAAGCAGCACCCAGGGGTTTTTATCTTTTGAATATGTACTGCATGAATCAAAAACAAGATGTCACCACTGAGTATCAAAACACTGAGTAGCAAAACAAATGATAGACAATACTGGCAGGATACAGACTGGCAATGGAAAAGCAAATTTTGTGCCAGTGTAATTTTCTGCTGGAATAAGAATTAGTCCTTTTAACTTGGCAGTAAAGAAAGGCTTGTAGAAATGCCCAGCCCCATACAGCTGTGGAAGACTAAAACTTCTGGAAGATTTCTTGATTGTTTGTTTGAGGTCAGCATCAAATCTTGGAAATTGCGACAGGAATTCCCAGCCTCATTTTTAATGAGTTAATTAAGGTTGTGAAATTTATTGGAATTTGAAATGCTTTATTCTAGATTTCTCCCATTGGGGCTAAACTATCACCTGCAAACAAGCTCTCTACAGCTCATCTGTTATTTCTTCTTTTCCTGTCCTAATGTCCACACAACCCAGTATCAATGCAGAAATAGGCTCTCGTTGAAATGGTAATATTGAAAATCTTAGAACAGTAATCTTATCAAATTCTGGGATAGATAAGAGCGAAACCAACACAGAGTTTACTACCCTCCAAACCCCTAGATGTTGAAGGAACCAAAAGAAGGGCTTGCCCATTTACTGTAAATCAGCCACTTGTATTATGGTTCTCACCAATTTGTTGGACTTCAATTCCCCCCAATTCTTAACTCTGGCCAGGGATGCAAGAATTCCCAAAGTGTTTCACCAAAACACAGGGTGATTGAATTTTTTTGTCCATCTTCTTAAATACCCAAAGTTAACAGGTGCTATTTATTATTCAAATCCTTTAACAGTTCCATCAATTTTGCATTGCCTGTCATTGTAACAAAGTACAGAAGAGCTGGAGAGCAACTATGGCAGAAATAGGTAAGGATAGAGCACATAATTTAGCCTTATGAATAACTGAGACTTTGAACATGAAGGAGAAGAAAAAAGATTCCCAGATGTCCTTCGTTCTTATGTGTTTATTTATACATATTTATATTTTCCTTTCAATGATCCTAGGATGAATGTAGTAAACTTGCTTTTGTTTTATGAAGGATAAGTATACAAATTTATGTTGTTGATTTATTTATCCATCTTTCCTAACAGGAATACTAGATGGCATATACAGTGCTCCCATCTTATTTTTCTCTTAAGAACAACCTTATGAGTTAGGCTGCGCTGATAGAGATAATACTCACAGTAATGGGGCTCAAAATCTGTCCCCAAGGCTTTTCCCTCTATTTTCCCCCTTTACTTACAACAAATAATTGTTAAAGTTCAGTTTCTGATGATATTTATTAAGTCTTATTTTTACTTCTTCAGAAAAAAATCTGAGGTGCAGGTGTTTCAAACATGATGCAGAATTTTATTTTATTTTCAATTTGTCACTGCAATGCCACATTTGAATGAAAGTCTTGGCTTTCTCAAAATTGCTTTTAACTCAAGGAGGAAAACTTTGGAACAAATAGAAACGCCCTTCAGAGGTAAATAGCACTTTTAGTGTTTTTTCTTCATAGAAAAAGCAAAACTAGATTGGTGTTTCTCAATTTTGAAAATTGAAGAAATATAGACTTCAACTCCCAGAATTCACCAGGCAATATACATATCCACACATTTTAAAGTTGCCAAGATTGAGAAATATTTTGATCCTGAGTTTAGTGGGAAGAAGTAACCAAAAAAGGATTGATTTTAAAATGGAACAGACAATTATTTGCTTAGTTCTACCTCCCAGATGACTTTATTATGCCGCTTTAAGGCCTTTCCAAACAGTTTGGTTAGACAGGGATAAGCATTTCTATTCATTAATTAGAAATAATTAGAAACTAAATTACAATCTCTACCAAGAGAGTCTTCAGATTCATTTTCCTCTCTCTTATACCTATATTTTCTGATCATTGTTTGGTCCCTCCAACACAGCGGTTGCCAACTGGTGGTCCGCGAGATAATTTTGGTGGTCTGTAAAAAAAATATTTGCATTTTTTATATTTCACTAGTATTTATCTTTTTAAAAAAATCATATTAGTGGTCCACAGGATTTAAAATTATGAATTTAGTGGTACCTGAGGTCCGAAAGGTTGGTGACCCCTGCTCCAGCAGAGTGTCTCTTTTGATTCTAAGGCATGCGACTGCACTCATAGTATGGTCTCACCAGCTTGACTCCATACCAGTGTAAAAACACTGTCTGAATGGAGACAACTTTGGCCATGTATTGCAAGGGATTCAGCCTGGATTGACTGTCTTGTCCGCGCATTGATCAGTTCTCCATTCTTGGACCTTCCCACATTTTTGTTCCAGGAAACCAATGGCCAATTGCTTTCCATGCTGAAGTTGGGTAATCAAAAACATTTTATATGTGTATGTACATCTCTGTAAGGCAGGCACAATGTATTTTACAACATGACTTTGGAATGTTTTTGATAAACTCATCAGGGTGTCCTTATTATTGTATTCTACTAAGTCAGCATGCTGGATAAACTATCATTTGAGATATGAGCAATGAATATTAGTTGTTTGACTTACTGGGCCACTGGTCCCATCTGATTCCTCCCCCCTTGCCGCTCAAGATTAATTCAGTTTGCTGTGAATATTTTCTTAAAAGGGCACTTTAAGTAGTTGACATATATTTGAAGAGTACCTTATAAATTAGTTTAAAATGCAGTTTTTAAGTGTATGGGAGGATAACCTTCACCAACACAGTATTAATTTAAAGACACCAAGGCAGAGCATAAACATACACACAAGAACAAGCAGCTTTAAGAAAAAAATCCTTTCTTACTGACTTGTTTCTTCTAATGTTAGAATACAGGTCTGTGGCCTATTAGGAACTGGGTTGTACAAATGGCGGGCAAACGAGTGAAATTTCATCTGTACATGCACAGAATCTAGGTTGCACGCAAAACCATCCCCTCCTCTCAGTCCATAGAAGACATTTTTTCTTCCAAAAGTGGTCCCTGGTGCCATTAAGGTTGGGGGACACTTTTTTAAAGGTTTCTTTTTCATAAATCTCTCATAGCAGAATAGCTGTAATTCTTGCTCTGTGGATAGTAGTTCGCTAGTTCAAAATTCTGGAGATTTTTTTTTTAATTATAGTATGTAATTACTTCTCTGAGTTTCCCAATTTTCACTGTAAGATTTTTAAAAATCCAGAGTTGGCACTCTTTCAGTGCTTTCCCAGTCACCTGAGACAGAAAATTGCACTGTCAGTTCTCTAGCAGACTAAATAACTGATGGTTTAATGTACAAATAAACCATACAGGCTTTCCAATTGATTTTCCAATTATATTGGAAAGAAGGCACAAAAATAACTGCATCTTATTACCGGAAGAAATATCTTTCCAATAATATATTGCTGGATGAGATTAAGTTAAATTGGCCTTTCCCATCTCAGTCAAATTCAATTTATAGGCAAAGATTGAATATATGAAAATAGGGATAGATTTGTAATACGTAATTCTTATTCTAAGTAAATTTAACAGTTATATTCTGCCTGATGTGCACTAGCACTGTTTTCAAAGCCAAGACTATATTTACTATTTAAGTTCAAAATATACTTCATTTTCTAAAATAGCACAATGTTTGCTTGATGGAATCTTAGTCTTTATATTTTTATATATATTAAAGCACTTGTGCTGGAGACAACACATAGCAGGAGAATGAACTTTATGCACAAGATTTATTATCATTTTGTTGCTAAATATTCTTAGTTCAAAATCTACAGCTAGATGTTGCCCCAACCAACATTTGTTGCAGTCATACATTTTTCTAATAAACAGTAATTTAGAAAATAGAAATAGACAAACTCAATGAAATACACTATACTATCATTTATAGATGTTTTTAATATTATATGATCAGTGCATACGTTCATATAATGCCAATAATATTGTTAAATTTACCAGGGTAGGTCTGATGGCTGCTGCTGTATTTTTCTGCAGTACTCCTCCTGCACTAAATGACTGCAGTGAAAAGTGGCTGTGCTTGAAAAAAAAATAAGGTAGCAACACTGCTTTTTTAATACATTCACAAAGCAAAACAGGAACTTCATTTACTTTGGATCTATCAGAATGGTAGGTACAATTCACCTTCCATTAAACTGAGAGAGATAAAAGGGGGAAAGGAGAAAAGAGAAAAGGGAGGGGGGGGGGGAGAGACAGATGGAAACAGAGAGATTGCTTTATGTCAGGCCCTTGTGTACAAGACTTTTACTAACCCTTGTTGTATGTTGGGAGAGGATATTTCTCCATTTTTACCCAGCACTTACTAATATGTCTGTCTATGCATAGACTTTTAGAAAGAAAGAAAGAAAGAAAGAAAGAAAGAAAGAAAGAAAGAAAGAAAGAAAGAAAGAAAGAAAGAAAGAAAGAAAGAAAGAAAAGGAAAAGGAAAAGGAAAAGGAAAAGGAAAAGGAAAAGGAAAAGGAAAAGGAAAAGGAAAAGGAAAAGGAAAAGGAAAAGGAAAAGGAAAAGGAAAAGGAAAAGGAAAAGGAAAAGATAGGATTAGGACCAAAGAATGAATTAAGAATATTGGATGAACCAGTACTTTGAATGTAACAATGACAGTGCATATTTCTAAAAGAGAAGCGTAGGTACAACATTTGTTTTAACAGGCTTTGCTTTAATTCTTGTTGCTTTCTAACTGCCAAACTCTAATTCAAATCTACTATTCATTTATTTTATTTTATTTATTTAAAATATTTAAGTAGCCACCCATCTATCAACCAATTCTGGCAAGGTAGCTCCCAATCAAAGATTTATCAATCATTTAAAAGAGATCATAGTTACTTGTGGCAAAGAATTCCAGAAAAATAGCTTAGTTTAAGGAAGGACTTCCATCATATCATAGGTTCAGGGAAAGATGTTAAATGTTAATCTTGATGCTAAATCTTAAACAAAAGAGAAGATGCAAAACAAGTTTTTTGGAATGCAACTTCAGTTCAAACAAATCAAGAAATATCCTTCTGCCTCTGAAGAGCAATTGCCAATTAGTGTTACAATATTAGATCATATTAACAGAAAATCAGCCTTGCTCCATCATCAATGCTATTTTTGTATTTGGGGACTTGGGTAAGGAAGTACAAGTTCAATAGAATATAGATGTTCATGTTCAAATTAGGGACATAGTTATGAAATCTCCCACATTAGGAAGAATTCCATCATATCAATGCTTTTAACATGTAGCTAAGATAAATCTCTGCACATCGCTATTTTTAAGATATTATTTCTACTTTTCCAATTAGCTAATATACACATATGGAGCTACCACTTTAGAAAATGAGAGCAAACCCCTATTTCCTTGCTAGCACTGTATCCAGTTTGGTAATGAAATGTTTGCAAGAACATCCAAACTAAGAAAACATCCAAACTCACAAAGAACCAAGGACCTCACATTTCAACCCTGAGCTACAAATATTCTCTTCTATCAGTACACATGGAAGTCCTGGTCCTACTTGTTTGATTCCATTCAAATCTGCATAACTGTACACTATATGAATATTAAGGGAGTCTAACAGTCTAGCCTAAATTCAAGGCCGACTAGGTTATTTCTTGAGCAAAAGAAATTGCTTTGGCTGAGAAAGATACACAAATCGCAGCTCATCAAATCAGTCAGGTCAAACCTTAGGGATTGCTTATATTTGTGTCTTATATGCCTCAAGACTTCCTCCCTAGTCTAAGCAACTTCTCAAGTAACTTTGCTAAAGACCTTTGCTTGGCCATGCCTTGCCTTCTAAAAGCCTAGTTCTCCATCTTCATGAAGTTATATTTCCTGCCTCTGATGCTTCAGATGAATATTTTACCCTTAGGGCTTCATCTTCTCCTCTTGGGTTCCAATGATTGACAGGTTTGAAAAGTGACCCTTCTCTGAATTATATTGTTTGCCTCTGGACCTACATAACAAACCCATCAGTATCAACCCATCTAGTCTTTAATAAATGAGTAAAGAATTCTTTTGGGAAATAGTTAATTTCTTCTTACTGCATGCTCATGGATTGTGGTGCAACATATATTGATAACAAACGCAGATTTTCCTTGTAGAATCTCTGGACTTATCTTCATGATTACAGATAGAGCAAGGCTGCAGATCTGCACCAAGGCTTTCCCATTTGACTCTCCAGGGTCACTCCTTAACCTGGGGATTCCCTTGCTGACCCAGGCTTCCTAGAAAAGCTACTGCTAGTCTTTTAGGAGAGCTTCCCAGAGGGCTCAAATCTTCTGCTAGAACTTGCTCTGCCCACTTGGGACTTCCTTCTGAAAATAGAGGTAGCCAATACTAAACCTTGGCCTAAACCCAGGTTGCGTAAAGTTTCTTCCCTGAAAACAATCAGGATGATAAGTAGTATGAAAATGCACACCATGCACATGTAAATTTGTGCACTTTCTGGTCCAAAAGTTATTATCCAGTTTGTGCTTGCAACCAATAGTTAAGTCACAATATGGCAAAAGGCAAAGAAAGAGCCTATTTGACATACAATACAAACACAGGGTCTCCAGAAGGGAGGGTGGGTAGCTCAGCCATGCCAAACTGGCTGGCACAATGCAATGGTAGGAGCAGTTGAAGATACAAATGTTAAAAAGGATTTTAACATACTTAAAAAGGGGTAAGACTTAAC
Organism: Hydrophis major; assembly: GCA_033807585.1. Taxonomy (NCBI): domain Eukaryota; kingdom Metazoa; phylum Chordata; class Lepidosauria; order Squamata; family Elapidae; genus Hydrophis; species Hydrophis major. The sequence continues at coordinate 185,025,972 of CM066328.1, forward strand.
TATTTGATGTTATTGATCCACCTCATAGATGCCCAGACCCCAGAAGGGTCAATTTTGAGACCAACAGATTTTTCTTGAAATCATCTTCATAGATAGTTGAAGAAGGAAAGCAGAATAAGAAGGAAAAAGGAAAACAATGAAATCAGATACTGATAAACCACTTATATTATTTCATCTGTCACACTTTTTAATGACCAATCCAAAAAACAAGACTATATGGATAGAGGTTGACTTCTTTGCTACTTCACACAGTTGTGTCAATTATTAGAGGTATTTTTTTTTATTTTTTGTTTTGCCTTATCTATTTGTGCTGCAAAAATCTTGATGGCCCCTTGACAGCAGAAAAGAAAGATAGAAACATTTTGTTGCTACTAAGTTTTCATCTGGATTTTTAGATTGATAGTACACAAAATACAAGCTAATTTGATGTGCTTAAGGCACCAAGGTAGAAAATGGGAAATTGTGAGTTATAATTATGCCTTAGGCAAACAAAAGTCCCTCTGTCTCATCCCTAGGAAGGAGGCCAGGACAAAGAACTTCAAAAATCTTGCCAAGAAAACTGCAGGGACTAGTGTAGGCCAGGAGATAACAATGAGTCCAGGGTGCGTGCACACACACAAGGCCCGAAAATATAGTTTACATTTTCTCAGCACAGAAAAAAATGATGTAATTTATCTTATTAGTTTGGAACTTAATTATAGCTGATGAATGAAAATGATATGTAGAACACTTATTTATTACATACCCAAAGACTGCTTCAGAATCTTTTTAATACCTTTGTATAAATAGTACTGAATTGGTTTCTAACATCCTATAGTTAATCCCTGAAAATAGGAAAATGAGCTCTTTCTGTCACATCTTATGGTTGATGACATGTTTTAAAAATATCAGGTTTCAGAAGGAAGGAAGGAAGAAACTTAGCTCTTTACTCACTTAAAAAAACATCAAGTTGATATCAGTTGAATAAGTCTAGCAGTGGTAGGCTTTATAAGGAAGAAACACGTTAAATGTTTTGTGTTAAAAATCTTCAAGTTATGTATCTCATTTAGGAACTTACTTAGAAGCTGAAAATTTAAATGAAATGTAATAATGACATTGTATTATAGAATGTAAATTTTGAGAACATTCTAAGTCACGAAGTGCATGTGGACTTCTTGCTGACCTCACTTAGATCTTGGGAACCAAATACAAGTACTCCTCGACTTACAACAGTTCATTTAGAGTTATGACCTTTGCAGCATCCTCATGCTCATGTGATTAAAATTCAGATGCTTGGCAACTGGTTCATTTATGACAGTCACTGTGTCCCAAGGTGATGTGATTACTTTTTGCAACCTTCTGACAAGCAAAGTCAATGGGGAAGCCAAATTCACTTAACAACCCTGTTACTAACTTATCAACTGCCATGATTCATTTAACAACGGTAGCAAGAAATGTCGTATAATGGGGCAAAACTCATAACAAATGTTTCACTTAACAACATAAATTTTGGGCTCAATTGTGGTCATAAGTTGAAAACTACCTGTACTCAATAGCAGCAGTAGAAACAGCAGATACTCACTTTAAATTTCATTTCTGGCCTTAGGACTTAAGATTGTTGGATATAGCTATAGTTATTTTTTTAACTAATTAAGCAGAATGCATTTTTAGGAAAGGTAAATTTAAAATAAAAAGGGGAGGGAGTTTATAAGTCCCCCAAATCAAAGTCTGTAATATAATAATTTCTGTGCAATGCTATGTAAAATAAAGCTTTCTATCCTATAGTATATAGTAGTTATTTGAAAGTCCAACTTTTAAATCTTATTAAATTTGTATACTGCCCAACTCACAGAGAATTTGGGTGTTTACGGAGTAAAAACAAAGAAAAACTAATAAAATAAGACAAAGGAGCAAAAAGATCAGGGATGGATTCAAATTTTTCAACAACCAGTTCTCTGGGTGTGACTTAGTTGGTGGGCGTGGCTTGTGACTGGCTGGGTGTGGCCAACTCAACATCACTCACATTGAGGCACATATCTCCTCGCCTGGCAGGAAGTGTAGTCCTGCCAAGAATGTAATAAGGATTAACGGAGAGGCAGTTTCTGTAAGCAACACCAGAATGTTTCCTTCCTGCCTTTCTTACAAGATTAGGCCAGTAATTTCTTCTAACAACCGGTTCTCCAAACTGGTTCTAGTGAATAGGTGCGAACCTGTAGAATCCCACTCCTGAAAAAGATGGGCAGCAAGAAAAACATGCACTTCAATCATTTTAATCCAAAGCGCTTCCCTCTTTCATTTACTGTTGCCAACAGTGAACAGACAGTGGAATTTTGATGCTTGTTGAAGTCACCTTTTATGAATAATCAACATACTTGATTGTGATTACCAACACAATTCAATCCAAGCAGTGAACAGGTGATACACCTTTCATGCATTTTTGTTAATAGATGAAAACCAGCATATTCCTTGTTTCTGCAGTAGCAATAAAATTGGCTCTTGGCTGTCAAGCAAAGTTGGGGTTGCTTCAGACAGAACTACAGAAGCAGTTTTACATTGAAATGCTCTAAATATTTGGATATCTTCAATTTACCAATGAGCCAATCAGTTAAAAGAATTGAATTAAAAATGTGCCCTGCATCTGCTAGGCAAATGAGATAAAAGGACCAAATTGGAGAGTCTGCTTCCCTAGGGAAAAAAAGGAAGCTTACTCTGAAGTAGGTTCTTAATATAGCAGAAAATAGTCACTACTGGTGTTAACAGTAGTATAGACCTTTAGTAGTGTTTTTCCTCTGTGTGAAAACACTTACTTTAAAAAGCAAAACGGTGTAAAGGTGGATTAGTAGTTAATCAAAAGCCTGAAATGGGTCAAAGAGTAAGTTCTTAAACTAAATTGGCCTCTAATAACACTAAAAGGCTTAGAAACTTCAGAGATATAGCAAGTAAGGGGCTAGACTTGTCAGGATGAAGGAGAAAGGGCAGAGACTAACTGAGCATATAAGCCCATTATGATTGAAGGAACTTAGAATAATTGTACCATAACCCAATACACTGCACAGTTTCACAATCAACCTGTCAAATTTGAAAATGTAGCTTTGTAACAGCTAATTATGCATGTAAGTTCTATACATACAGATCATGAATTACTTTAACATGATTTTATATTGAATATTTAAAGCAATAGCCCTTAGACTTATACAGCTTCACTGTGCTTTATAGCTCGCAGTTTACAGAGTCAACATATTGCCCTCAACAATCTGGGTCCTCATTTTAGCCATCTCGGAAAGGTGGAAGGCTGAGTCAACCTTATACTAGCAAATACTAGCAAAACTACCAGAGGCCTACCTCTAATATTTTCAATACTTGTTGACATACTTACAAGTAAAAATAAATATATATTTAAGTACAGCACACTTTAATTTCAACCAAAGTTAAATGTTTTACATTTAAGGCTTTTATACTACCATTTGCCTGGCCCTGGGGTTAACCACACCTAAGAAGCAAAAGGGTACAAATTCAAGTTAGCAGTATGTATCTGTGTCAGTCCCAGATCTAGCAGTTTCTATAATTTCTGCTCTAGAGTCTGAGCTACCATTGCAAAGTGAATTTGCTTGTGTGTTTCTTAAAATGTAAGAAGAAGATGGACCATGAGAACTGGATTTGTTATGAACTAATAAAAGCGCTTAAATAAAGTTTTAACAAACCTTAAAGAAAAAGCAGGGCTCTAATCCTGCACTTCTGATTGGCCGATAATAGCGATATCGGATTGGTCTGTTCTGGGGAATCTGATTGGCTATTAACGAGCCACTCTCATTGGTTCAAGGGTTTAACACTTCCATGTTCTCATTGGCTAATAGGTCAGCAGCCTGCCCTATAAAAGGGTTGCTGCTGCCCAAGGGTTTTGCTCTGTTCAGAATGATTAATAAAGAGTTGAAGTTTACTGTTCACTGCCTCGTCTCTGTTCCTTGTGCCCATGCACAGAACTTAACACTGGCGACGAGGATGGGATGCAGAGACATCAGAGCTGACTGAACACTACAGAGCACCAAACAGAGCACGTGGTTGAAGGTGCATCAACAACGGAAACCATGTCTGGCGGCGCCATACCACCCGCTCCATTTGACCCGGCACAAGAAGACTGGGACTCGTACATAGACCGGTTCCAGATGTTTTTGGAGACCAACAACTTGAAGGATGCCACTGCGGGAAAAAAGTGACCAGTGTTCCTGACCCATTGTGGGCCTGCCGTCTTTAAGATGGCCAAGGCACTAGCGAAACCGGCTGAGGTGAAAACCATGGACTGGGACGTCCTCGCACCACTTCTACGGGCCCACTATGCACCCGCCGTACCAACGCTTGTCCGAAGACATGAATTTTACCAGAGGGACCAGCGGAAAGGAGAGAGTGTTGCAGATTTCATCGCGGATCTCCTGAACCTGGGAGGCCTCTGTGGGTTTACAGACCTCGAAGAAGCTCTGAGAGACCGAATAATTCTGGGATTAGAAGACCACACGATGCAGAGCAAGATCATGGCCAAAGGGGACATCAACCTTGCTGATGTCATCAAGGACGCTACTGCAGCAGAAGCAACCAGGAAGTCAGCCGCCCAAATGTGCCGCACCAACGCACCGCTCCGTCAACTCGCCAGCGATACCTCACCTTGCCTAGAGAGGCATAAAACAGCAACCCACCACGAGGACCTCGAATCGCCATCAGAAAGTGATGAGGAGGTGGTCAACCAGCTCCGGTCTGAACGTGACCAACGCCACCAGCGGAATCAAAGACTACCACACCAATGCGTGGGTTGTGGGGCAAACCACCCGTGATCAGACTGCAAATTCCTCGACGCGCTCTGCCATTTCTGTGGGAAAAGAGGCCACAACGGGAAGGTCTATAGAAGCAAGCTAGGATCCAGCCCACTTCAGAGGGGAAACAACTACCGCCAAACGACAGGGAATCGTCCTGTGAGTCGGGAACATTTGAACCACCAATGGAACAATCACTCCTACAGAAATAAAACACTGGCCATTTCAACGAGACGAGAAGAGGCACACCAAACCATTACAATCGGTCACGCCTCATCGCTAGATGCAAAGAAGATCCGAGTGAAGGTCGCCATCGAAAACCAGCGTTGCGTGATGGAAATCGATTCAGGATCGTCTCTCTCGATGGTTTCCTGGAAGACTCTTAAACAATCAATCCCTGCCGTCCAGCGTCAAGACCTCAGAGCCCAAAGAATCATACTCAAAGATTATCAGGGGAACCGAATTCCAGTCGCTGGATCCAGCCAAGTCCAAGTATCATTCAAAAATCGTACTGCATCATTACCACTGACCATCGTCGACCGTGACCGGCCTAGCTTGTTAGGCCTTTAATGGTTCACCCCACTCGGGATCGAGGTAGCCGGCATTCACCAAACCAGAAGCGACGACTGGGAGGAGGTCATTGTCCAGGAATTCCAGGATGTCTTTGCAGACAAACTAGGTGAGTACAAGGGGACCCCGATATCATTTAACCTTAACCCTGAAGTAGCCCCCGCCCGCCTTAAGCCTTGTTTTACCCTTAAACCAAAAATTGACAAGCAGCTCGATAAATTAATAGCCCAGGGTGTTTTAGAACCAACTGACCACGCTCGTTGGGAAACCCCAATTGTAACACCCATCAAACCGGATGGATCGTTAAGGATTTGTGGGGACTACCGGGCCACCTTTAATACGCTCTTCAACAGAACGCTTTCCCGGTGCTGGTGGTATAACACCTTCTCCATTCCCTGGGGGGCGGAAAAGTCTTCACTAAATTGGATTGAGCACAGGCGTACCAACAACTGCCTGTAGATAAAAAAACCGCAGAGGCACAGACGATCGTTACGCACCGAGGCGCCTTTAAGTGCAACCGACTCTAATTTGGAGTGAGCGTAGCCCCAGGGATTTTTCAAAGTCTGATGGAGAGACTCTTGCAAGGGATCAAGGGGGTCTTGCCATACTTTGATGACGTTTTAATTGCTGCCCCGAATAGAGAAATACTAGAAAAATGTCTTAAAATGGTTCTCCAGAAATTTAAAGACTCTGGACTTAAGGTTAAAAAAAATAAATGTCAACTGTGTACAGATAAAGTAGAGTTCCTGTGGTACCTAATTGATAAACAAGGCATTCACCCCACTAATAGCAAACTAAGGGCAATCAAAAATGCCCCAAGACCCAGAAATAGGACTGATCTCCAAGCTTTCCTGGGGCTCATTAACTTTTACAACATCTTCTTGCCCCAGAAAGCGACCGTAGCTGAGCCCCTACATAGACTTCTCGACAAAAAAGCAACCTGGGTCTGGGCACACCGAGAGGAGCACGCATTACGACAAGTGAAAAACTTACTAACCTCAGATGCTGTTCTAATGCAGTATAATGAGACTCTGCCTTTAACAATTACATGTGACGCGTCACCCTTTGGAGTAGGAGCCATTTCGAGTCATGTGTTATCAAATGGTAGTGAGGCTCCTATTGCCTATTTTTCAAGGACCCAATCAAAAGCTGAATGTAACTATAGCCAGATCAACAAAGAGGCTCTTGCTGTTGTATCCGCTGTGAAACGGTTTCATGAATATGTGTATGGACGAGTTTTTACTATTGTTACCGACCACAAACCTTTGCTAGGGATTATAGCGGGAGACAAGCCAACCCCCTATATATTGTCACCTGGAATGACTCGCTGGTCGGAGTTTTTAGCTGCGTACAACTATAAATTACAACACCGCCCGGGGAAAGCCATTCCCCACGTTGATGCATTGAGCCGTACCCCATTTCCAGAAACCGTCGATAACCCAGCTCCAACCCTTACAACACTCCAGATTGAAACACTACATTCACCACCGCTAACAGCCAGAGACATTGCAATTGAAACAAAACGAGATCCTGTCTGGGCGCGAGTTCTTAGCTGGGTCGAACGAGGATGGCCAATAGAACAAACCCCTGATGACTTCACCCCTTTCAGAAACCGGCAAACAGAACTTTTTTCGCAAAAAGGCTGCATCCTATGGGCAGATAGAGTCGTCGTCCCAGAGCAGTTACAACGAGCAGTATTGAAAACATTGCATAACGGTCACCCCGGCATCATGCATATGAAAGCGCTCGCACGAAGCTACGTGTGGTGGCCGGGCATCAACAAACAGATCAAAGCCTGGGTAAAGACTTGTTTAAAGTGCCAAGAAGTCAGCAGTGCCCCACCTCGAGCAATTCCAACAGAATGGGAAACCCCCCCGGGGGCCGTGGTCCCGCATCCATGTTGACTTTGCGGGACCTACTAAAGGACATACATTCCTCCTAACAGTGGATGTCTATTTCAACTGGCTCGAGATCCACGAAATGAAGAATACTACAACTGAGTCCGTCATCCGAAAATTGAATAGGCTATTTGCAATGCACGGGCTGCCAGAAGTTCTGGTCTCTGACAACGGACCCCAGTTCACCGCCCTGGCGTTTGAACAATACTTAGCGAACCAGGGTATCCGCCATGCGCTAACTTCATCACCGCACCCTGCGGCTGTTTATTAAAAAAAACTCTCCACAAAATGGACTATGGGGACATTGACGAAAAAATAAACAGAATACTCCTACTCCAATGCATCACTCTGCACAGCGTCACCAACAAGACTCCAGCTGAACTGCTGATGGGACGCAAGCTCCATTCCCACCTCGACCGGCTTCACCCGTCCTACGAGCCAGAGAAACCCTGTGGATCTACCGGAAAATGCCGCGAGTTCAAGGTAGGCGACTTAGTTTTCGCAAAAAACCTCTCCGGTGAACCATTATGGGTCGAAGCAACCGTAATTCAAACCACCGGGCCCAGATCGTACCGTGTGCAAACCTGCGATGGAAAAATATGGAAACGCCATATAGATCAGATTCGCTCTAGGCTACAACCCAGTTCCCGTGACTCCTGTGACTCCCAAACTGAGGGGGGAGGGGATGTCAAAGGAACCGAATTCAAGATGTTGGAAAGCAGAAACGAAGGAAGTCAGCAATCGGGCACGATAAATGAAGAAGAATCAGGGAGGGGACTCTCCTCGCCACAGAGGAATACCTCAACGGAGGCAAGCCCACAAAGATCGGAGGACAACAACGACAGCATTAGCGGCACCGAGTCATCCAGTGAGGATGCGGAACCACCTGTACCAAATATGTCCAAAAATGTCCCGCCGAAACCGGACTACAGACAGGAACCGGTGGGACAGCGCAAATCCAATGGACAGTAAAACAACCTACATATCTTAGGGATTACATCACCGCACCCCTCAAATGGAACCCAGGGGGAAGGGGTGTTATGAACTAATAAAAGCGCTTAAATAAAGTTTTAACAAACCTTAAGAAAAAGTAGGGTTCTAATCCTGCACTTCTGATTGGCCAATAATAGCGATATCGGATTGGTCCGTTCTGGGGAATCTGATTGGCTGTTAACGAGCCACTCTCATTGGTTCAAGGGTTTAACACTTCCATGTTCTCATTGGCTAATAGGTCAGCAGCCTGCCCTATAAAAGGGCTGCTGCTGCCCTAGGGTTTTGCTCTGTTCAGAATGATTAATAAAGAGTTGAAGTTCACTGTTCACTGCCTCATCTCCGTTCCTTGCGCCCATGTGCAGAACTTAACAGGATTCCCTTGTAGCCAATAGTGCACTCAGTTCTAAACTATTTTTGAAACTCAAAGAAGATTAAAACGCACTATTGCAAGAGAACCTGGGAGGAAAACAAGTAATGGGAACAAATATAATCAGTCTCTTTTTTGTTATCCCAGAAAAGATTGGGAACATACTAATTACTTTTCAAAATCCAAATTCAATAATTTCATTGGGGCAACAACATTTTAAAAACTACTCACTGCAAAAGTACCATATATGATTAAAATCATCATTATCTCAGAATTCTGGTGTTCAAATTCAAATTTTTTGTCTTGACCTATTCAGAGACAAACTATCATATCCTGCATATGAGGAAAAAAAAATTCTATTGTTACACTGACAAATACTGTGTATGGTCTTAATGAGATGCAAGACAGAAACTATAAGAAAATATCCTAACACATTTCAAAATTAATTATACTACTGGATTAGGAGATGATGCTTTTGTAATGTTTTTATTTTATTCTTTCTGTTTTACTTTGGTATTATCTGTACACCCCTTAGAACCTTTTTGAAATTGAGTGGCTTTTAAACTGAAATGAATATGAGATTAACCAGTAAATTATTCATGTCCAGTTTGACATACAGGTAAACCCTAAAGATACAACAGGCCATTTAACAAACATTTGACACTCGGACTGACCCTCCAAAAGCTATATATGATCCCATTAAAAAAGATAACAGATGCAGTGGGCCTGCAGTCGCTCGTCCTTATGACCCACCACAGGGTCGCTACGTGGCTCCCCTCCTCTTTCCCCCCTCCCACATCACCAAAACCCTTGGACCTCTTCACCACACAGCCATCACACCCCACACTTACCTTCAGAAGTTCTCCAAATCTCATATTGTTGAAGGAGGGTAGGCCATGTGTCCCCATGCCAAACGGCAGTAAATAAAATGTGAACACTATTTTGTCTCAACCGTTTGTGGGCAAGACAAAATGGCAGCTGCCAGAAAAATTGTTTTATTTCACTGCCTTAGAGAGGTTGGCACAGTGCTGCAGAAGTTTCTGAATGCTGCAGAAAACTTTTGCAGAGTTTGATAAGGCAGCAAAATGAAGCCGTTTATCCCTGGACCATGTGGCAACAACCCAAACTGAGGCCGCCATTTTGTCCCACCCATTTGTGGATGGGGCAAAATGGCGACCACCAGACGAAGTGCTTATTTTGCTGCCAAGTTATGCCCCGTGTTGCAGAAGTTTCTTGGTGCCGCAGAAAACTTCTGTGCAGAGTTTGTTAAGGGAGCAGAACCAAGTAGTTGGTCCCTGGGACATGGAGTGGTGACCCAAATGTGGCCACAATTGAGATTTTGTCCCGGCTGAGACAAAACGGTGCTGCTTTCAGAACCATATCATGCGATCGTGCAAAGGAGGCCTTGTAGTTCTTCAAAAGCTAAGTGAGGAGAAGGGGGTTTGGCCTGTTGTAATCAGTCCTAAGGGTTGGGAGGACCTGGTGGGAGCAGGGAAAGGCCTGTTGGGACCCAAGGTACGGGAAGTGGAGCATGGGGAATCTCAAGAGTGAGGGAGGCCTTGAGAGGGCCAGGGCAGGCAGGCCTGGTCCTGTGCTAGGCCTTCCATGTCCTCCCCCATCTAGAAGGCACCCCAAACTTGTTTGGTGATGCCAGCCATGTCAGTTTAACATTTCATTGGGGAGGGCAGAGATGGGGGAGGCATATTTCACCTAGCATGGGACAAGTGGGCCATAATAGACAGGCTCCATTATGGTCGTATCTCAAGAACTACCGGTATAAGGGTTGTGTTTTGCTAACTACTATTTCATTTCTTATACTGTCAGTTTGCCACTTTCTATGTTATTTTTATTTAAACTTCCAAAAGAGAATAGGAATAGAATAATAAGCCCCTCAGAGTCACCTTGGATTGTGAGATAAGTGGAAATAGATTATAAAATGTAAATAGTAATAATAAGTAATAGTAACTAAAATGAAATAAAACAGTAAATAACTGAGTGCTAAAAGGAAAAGCAAAATTCTGAACATTAGATAAATTTACTAATATGATTTCACTGAGAATTATGAGTGATCTTATAGCTTTATATAAATGTTAGCCTTGACTAGCTTTTTTTTTTCATTTATTAAACGGAGCCCCTATGGATCCATGACATTGGTATCATTTATTAACATCTATTTGCTGCCCTCACTTTGGCCATGTTGTGCAGGAGGATTCATTGGAGAAAGCAATTATGCTTGGAAGAGTTAGCAGTAAAATGAAACCTATTCGAAGAATACAGTGGATGAACACCATCAAAGCTGACTCCACCCAGAGCATAGAAAAATTCAAATAGTGCAAGATTGAAAGATGTGGATAGATTGGACTTGACCGCATGGATATCATCTCGGCACTTCGGACTTGACTGCATAGATATCATCATCATAATTTGCTGTCATAGGTTCAGTAGAGAAAGAGGAAGATACTCACAGCATCTTCCTTTGTATGGTTGTTTCAGTACTGCTTTCAAAATAAAATGTGCACATATAGGTTTATGAGACCAAGTTGGACTGTGGAAAAAGTAAATTAAAATTCCAAGAGGCAAATGCCATTAAACAGTAGGCTGACTATTATCAAGTGTTAAAAATATACAAGAATGCAGATGGAAGATTTGGAATTCACTGCTACCATGCATTTTTAAATACATTCAAGGAGATGCTAGAACAAATTCACCTACTGCATTATTTATGTGAAACTCTTGAGTTACCATTTGCAATCTGAATGTGCCAATGCCTTTTCCCTTTCTTCCTTGATTACAAAGGGAATTCTTACTGCTGCAAATGATGTGAAAATGGTTTGTGTGTTTATATGTGTGTAGGGTGGGAGGTCTGATGGAATATTACATGAATGGAAGCTTGCTCATGTTAAGATATTCTTTATTTTTCTCCTCTTGTTTGTCCCTCTGCAGATTTAGAAAAAAGTGCACAAGGACCTTAAGGGAAATGGAGAATTACCCTTTCTGGTTTGGTAGCACTAGAATTATTAGATTTGCTTTTACAAATTTAATGTATATTTGATTGGAAATCTTAGAGTTTAGAAACACTTGTTTTGTGCCTTTGAATCAATGTTGATTCTTAGTGACTGCCTGGACTATGCCTTGCAGGTTTTTAAAGCAAATTTTTGGAAATGGCTTGCTATTGCCTCCTTCTTAGGGCTGGGAGAGGGTTAATGGTTCAAGGTCGCCCACCTGGTCTTGTGCCTAAGATAGAACTCTCATCAGTCTCCCAGTTTCTAGCCTGGTGCCTTAATCATTACACTGACTTGTCTTTCAATCATAAATATTCAGAAACCTTACAGTGTTTAGTGGTGTTAATTTCCAGATAAGTGTAAATCAGGGCTGAGGTTGCAATCCAAAAACCATTTATGTGGATGTAAATCAATTCAGATCAAACACATGCTTGTTTTGCTAAAATAAGCAGTACTAGGACCTATAGCATCTTTAATCCTGGAAAATGGAACAACAAGAGTACGTTTTGAAACTATTTACTTAGAAGACTAATCCAAGATAGGTGTCTATTAATTACTACATATAGAAAAAGAATCTGTATTTTGATAACACCCCCCCACCCCACCCCTGCTTCTAGCTTCCATTAATGAAAAGCTATTGAAGAAATCTGGAGAAGGCATTTTGGGCAAATCCGTGGATGTTGAATTTTTGGAAACACAGGGCTTAGCTGAGTTTTTCATAAACATAACTTTTTCCATTCATTAAAATTAATGGCCAAAGAATAACTACAGGCAGCTTTACATTAACCAGATGACAATCATTCTCTTGGTTTTTAACCTTGTGAGACACAAAAAGTTCATCAACATTTGATACAGTTCAGTTCACACAAATCTGTGTTGCCAAGAAATAGTCTGAAGTGGTTGAAAATGGATAAAAGCTGAAATACTCTAAAGAAAAGGCTGAATTATTATGCAGAAGAAGAAACAGGAGAAGCAATGCTTTGTTGTAATGCAAGGGTCTTCAAACTTGGTAAGTTTAAGACTTGAGGACTTCAACTCCCAGAATTCCAGAGCTAACATGACTGGAGGAGGAATTCTGGGAGTTGAAGTCCACAAGTCTTAAAGCTGTCAAAATTGAAGACCCCTGTTGTCATGCATCAAGGCAGTGTTTAAAATAAAACTTGACTTATACAGCTAGTCCTTGACTTACAACAGTTCTTTTAAGGACTCTTCAAAGTTATAACATAATTGAAAAAAGTGACTTATGACCATTTTTCACATGACCATTGCAGCATCCCATCATCACATGATCAAAATTCAGATGCTTGGGAACTGACTCATATTTATGACGGTTGCAATGTCCTGAGATCATGAAATCATCTTCTATGATTTTCTGACAACTTTCTGTTAAGCAAAGTCAATGGGTAAGCCAGCCTCACTGGGTGTTCCTTAACAATTGCAATGATTCACTAAACAACTCTTGTAAGAAAGGTTTAAAATGGGGCAAACTCATTTAACAAATGTCCCACTTAACACCATAAATGTTGGGCTCAATTATGATTGTACGTTGAGGACTATCTAAACTACTTTTCCATATGAAAGTAAAGACAGTATTTCAATACATTAATTGACCCTGTAACAAAAGAGAAAGGTTCAATAAAGCTGCAAATATTTCGACACAATCCTATGTCTTCCAGAATTGGGAATGATCTTAAATCAAATTGCAGTGCCATTCTTTCACTCTACATGAGTATTCCAAGAAGAACTTCATGTTTGCTTAGAAGCTCATTGCTTGAATGCTTTGCCTCCCCAAGGTGCTTTCAGAGATGGTAGGAAGATAAGAGAGAAAAATCCTCACATTAGTAGAGATTTGGAGGCAAAACTCAGTATTTGCTTTGGTTAACTTTATGGTGGTGTTGAAACGAGATAAGGAAATTGATAACCACACAAACTTTCAAAGACCAAGAGGGAAAAAAAAACTTGTGATGATTCAGTACAATTACTTAATGAAATGTCTAGAGACACCCTGTAGAGATAGGACTTTTCTGAAAAGGAAGAATGGGATGAAGTCCAGCTGGTCAATAACCAGATTATTATCAACCAGAATTGTAGCTATGGATTCTAGAAGCTTCAAAAATCAAACTATAGAAAAAGTACTTTAATGTCCACAAGGATTGAAGAAGCTCTTTCTCTCACAAAATGCATGTTGATATTGGTTAAAGTGTAGAATGAACAGCTTATATTTTTCTAAGTCTATTTTGAAATGATTTTTAAAAGACAACAATTTTTATGTGAGAAGTAACTCAGAAAGTAAAGGTACATGTTTATAACATCATTTATGAAGACTAGATTGAAACATTTTATACATTACTGAACATTAAAAGGCACTACACAATGTGATTTGTTCTTATTGGGATTCATGAGGTTCAGACAGCCAATAAGGATGAAACTGATGATATACTACTTTCTGGTGGTTAGTAATGTACAAAATCACAAAATATGCTGAAATTGCCCCGTTCCCTCCACAGAATGGTAAAATTACAGAACTTCTTGTATGACAGAAGATAACAACTCTACTTCTCTAGCTTAAAACTTAAATAAGAAAAGGATATACCACTCATGGATCAAGGGTTGAATTTTCTGATTTAGAATATTGCATTTTCTCTCCCAATGATCCTTACCCCATGGCAAAAAACTTCCACATGGGAACTGATAACAAAGTCAGATATGACATATCAAGTCATACTTCAGGGTCAGATATCCTAGTGTGAGCCACAAAGCTGGACTTCAGTGTTAGAGAAAGTGGCCTTTTCCTGTGGTGTAGATGTTTATTCACCACGAGGCAACATTGCTTTGTTCTCACATTACTGTCCTCCTTGGCCAGCCAAGTTGCTTTTCTCTTAGCTAAAATTGACTTAATCTCAAATCCAAATCTTACTGTATTATTTGCATATATTTCTAAATGTATTTCTATTATGCCAAAAACTACTGTATTTTAAGAGGTATGGAAGGAGCCCATGGCCAAGGTCTCATATTCTTCTAGAGCACAAGGACAAGTTCACTACTTCAATGTCTCTTTTACAGTAACTTATGATCTAGTCTTATACTTTTATCTGCGAAAGAAGTCCCTTCTACCTTGAGGACAATCTTAATTGTCTCTTGCTATCAGGCCAGAAGGCTAACATCAGGAGAGTTGCAAAATGTTTCTCAGCTGCCAATACCCCGTTAACCATTACAGCAAAGATCTTTGGGTCTCAAAGATAATCTACTCTAACCTTAAAGGACAGGGCCTGGACTGAATGATTGTTTTTAATGTTTCCTATTAAGCTCACAGTAGTTCTTGCTTATTCTCAATATTTTAAAGACTAGTCTTTACAAAACTGAAGCCCCTGCACAATGGATTTCAAATATTTTCCAGGGATTTGGCAGTGGAAACGTACTATGTCATAATGTTCAATGTATTTCTTTGTCGTTAATGTTTCTACGAGCATTTAGCATGATGTGGTGAATTCACCATAGAGCCAGCATATTCACAAGGCAAGCAAGACAAAATGGGAAAAGAAGTTCCAGCACACGGATGTCAGTTGCCATGAGTATCATGTATCCTTCTCTTTATTGGGAATCATAAACAATTCTATAGGCAACACAATGGCTGGACATTAGAGAGCAAAAAAGGTAACTACAGTGCTTAATCTAGGTAAAAAGACACAAATGTAGCTTGTGCTAGGGCTTTGTTTGAAGCCTTTTCATTTTTCTTCCTAAGGGACGGCAAGATCTGAGAAAAATAATCCTAATATTCTGCATGTTTTCTAGATGAGGTAACAGTAGGCATATCTGGAACTTGAGATTTCCAGATAAAACTCAGTATCATTTAGAAGTAAGAGATTAAGATGTGTTCTTGATGTGTTCTAGGTTGGGGTCGCCAACCCTTTGGACCTCAGGGACTACCAAACTCATAATTTTAAATCCCAGGGATCAGAGACCCTGAGAAAATCCCCCAAAAAGTCTTCAGGAAAATTCCCCACCCCGTTTTCCTACTGATCGATCATTCTTTATTTGGGATCGCAGGATACTGTCTCCAGCTCCATTCTTAGGGGGAGAGAGAGAGAGAGAGAGAGAGACTTTTGGCTTCATGCAAGGAAAAAAGCAGAAGCAGCAGAAGCCTTTCTTTCTCTCTCCCAAACTCCGCCAGAAATGAGTCTTTGCCGGTGCAGCCTCTTGGAGTAGAATGCCTTGCAGGATCCCAAAGACTCATTTCTGGAGGAGTTTGGGGGAGAGAAAGAAAGACTTTTGCTGCTTTCCTTGTGTGCAGGAAAGAAGTGGAAAGAAGCAGCCTGGTGACCAGGCCAGGCATGTGGGGCAAGTGATGCAAGTTCCCCCCCTCTGCCCTTTCTCCCCTCCCCTCACTATGCGTTGTTTGCAATGCAAGTGACACAAGCCTTGTGTTCCCATAGGCCATGTGGGCAGCGCAGCCTTGTGTTCCCGCGCAGCCTGGATTGTTTTGGGGTGGGTGCTTTGGGGGTGACATTTCTCTACGGACTACCAAAATTTTCTCGCGGACCACCAGTAGTCCCCGGCCCACTGGTTGGTGACCACTGCTCTAGGTTAACAATGGAAAGCAAAAACCTCTTGCCAAGATGGAAGTCTTTGGGGAAGAGGGAGAACAAATGAAAGGGTTGAGTTGTATGCATGCACCGACCTCTAGCAGGAAGCAGTGGAGCAAATCCATTGGAGCAAAAATATTGAAAGGGTCACTTGATTTCATGCAGAAAAAAAAGAATCAGATACTGAAGTTTGGCATCTTGGTGTGTACAATATTTAAACCCAACAGTGCTCCACTCTTTATATTATCAAAGGATCTTCAATTGTGCATTATGCTTTAAATAGTTATTCCCACTAGAAAATAGAGACAGGGGCAATACTAAACAGTCCTCAAAATAAAAAAAAAATACTTTTAGGTTCATAAACATTGCTTTATTTAGTGTAGGATGGGAAAAGTTGTTCATCCCTGCATTGCCTTGATACTCAATCTCAGCTTAGGGCTCCAGCATGTCTTTCACAGTAAGGAACCAGCTGACTGCCAAAAGAAAATAAAAGTTTTCTTATATGACAGCTAGAAGTATGCAGACTGTGACAACCCAAAGTCCTTTGGAGTCTGGTGTCTGTTAAGCAAATAAACAAGAGCAACAACAAACAATAGGCAACTGAAGAGCAGAAGGTACCCAAATGTACCCAAATGACAGAGGAAGGCAAACTCTGCTTGCAACAACATGCAAGAATTACTTCATTTCCATCTCTATCAGATAACAAGCTCTCAAATGCATTCCATTTTTGGCTATGTCCAGGGCATGAATCCAAGGTTACATTTAACAGGAAAACAGAAAATCCTTCAGTAAAACATGCTGTGGCTGCCATCCGGTTAGTGCCAAAATGTTGTCACTAACCAACATTTTTATATTGTATTCGATAAAAAAAGGAGAGAAAAGGGGACCTAGGAATGATAGTTGTCATGCAATTATCCTAACCTAATTCTGATTCTCCACTGCAAAGAAAGATTTTCAAGTGTGTAAAAGTGCTGCATTTTCATTTGTGGAGTGGGGAAAAAGGGAGAGAAGGGACCTCTGCAGTATCTTTTCTGCTTCAGTTTCCTGTTGGGTGGTAGCCTAGGAGGGAAGGGGGAAAAAAGGGTGGGGGAGTTTAAAAAGAAAACAACAAAGAATCCATTATCTTTACAGGATAGCACCACCTACTGGTAAAATAAATACATATGCACCAATAAAGGGGAATATTTGTAGCTTCAGGGTTGAAATGAGGGTTCCTGAGCTAAGTGCTCCCTGAGCTTGGAAAGACAATAAAAGGAAACAAAACAAAGGTGGTCAGCAAGTATATGGAGTCTCATTACCAATACTAAGTAATATCATCAGTGTTTTGTGTATATATATATATATATATATATATATATATATATATATATATATATATATATATATATGGTATTCAGCTTTGTTTGGGTATTTTCCCACGTCATTATAGTTGTGCTTTTAAAGCAACATTTTGGCAGAATCTCATCTGCCATCATCAGGCTTCTGTATTGTGTTCGTCTGTGAGTGCAGACTCACAGATGAACACAATACAGAAGCCTGATGATGGCAGATGAGATTCTGCCCAAATGTTGCTCCAACTTTAAAAGCACAACTATAATGACGTGGGAAAATACCCAAACAAAGCTGAATACCATACATGTAAGTACCCACGAAAACTTTATACATATACATATACATATACATATACATATACATATACATATACATATACATATACATATACATATACATATACATATACATATGTATGTATGTATGTATGTATGTATGTATGGCATTCAGCTTTGTTCAGGTATTTTCCCACATCATAGTAGTGGTGCTTTTAAAGTTGTAGCAATGTTTCAGCAGAATCTCATCTGCCATCATCAGGCTTCTGTATAGTGTTCGTCTGTGAGTTAGACTTTTACAGTGGTTTCAGAGTCTAACTCACAGACGAACACTATACAGAAGCCTGATGATGGCAGATGAGATTCTGCTGAAACGTTGCTACAACTTTAAAAGCACCACTACTATGACGTGGGAAAATACCCGAACAAAGCTGAATGCCATACATGTAAGTACCCACGAAAACACACACACACATACACACACACACACACACACACACATATATATATTCATATATATTCTTTTACTGTCTTTAGTAGTATTTTTGGGTTTGGGCCCTTGGCCATAATAAACTATCCATTGATATCTTCATAATTCTAACAATGTTTTTTGAAAGACCAAGGAAGGTAGGCACTTAGAAAGCCCACTATAGTTAAAGAAGTTAAGGAACAATTCTATACATGCTTTACTTGTTTAATTGTGTTTATCTGGGCTTGTTAAGCGATAAGTGCACCCTGAATGCAATCTAGCCCTTTTTGTAGGAGAATATCCCACAAAGGGGTGGATCATTTTTGTAACAATTTTGGGTGGTCATGCTGAGTAAGCAAGGGAAAAGAAATATTCACTAAGTGTGCAAAAAAACCTTATTTATTTACCTACGGGATTCAGCACAATGATTGAGCTGCTTATCTACCTCAGAAAATTATTTCAAATTCATGATGTAAAAGATCTCAGTGAAATGAAGTTGATGGTGCAGTTAATGAAAGAGAACCAAAGCAGTTT
Source organism: Hydrophis major (assembly GCA_033807585.1). Lineage (NCBI taxonomy): Eukaryota > Metazoa > Chordata > Lepidosauria > Squamata > Elapidae > Hydrophis > Hydrophis major. The sequence continues at coordinate 185,044,776 of CM066328.1, forward strand.
TGGGAAGGAGCATGACATCAACTACAGGATTGGAGCTGAAAAGACAATTGTAACTGAATAACATAAGAGGAATTTGAAACTGAATTATGTATCCATGATGAATATCTAATAGCAAAAATGTATACATTTTTGTTAAGATTTGAAATAGAAGAACAAATTAAAGGCTGCACCAACAAAATGAGCTATTAATTTTGGTATAATCTATAAATGGACACTTGGAATATAATGGGAGTACCTGGTATTAAATTTACATTGTATCATAATTTAAGAGATTTTTTCCCCCTTAAATGATGTATTGTTGGTACACTACACCAGAGAAATTATCAAAATATGCATAAATATATTTCAAACCAGTGTATTGTTGGTACACTAAACCAGAGAAATTATCAAAATATGCATAAATATATTTCAAACCAGTGTTGGAACTATGAAAACATGAGGGAACTTTTTAATTGTGCATGGTTGATTTGTGGGAAAACTAAGAAATTTGGCATCGTATCACAAATTCACACTGTGATGCAAAATATTAGTACTGCAAAGAAACCGAACTGCTTTATTAGGATTTATGGACAATGAATGAAAAAAGACACATGGTAGATTGATTTTGAATATTGTACCAAGATTATTTTATGCGCAAAGATGGAAGAATTATAAAATCCCTACAATGGAGAAATGGATTGTGAAAATGTCAGGATTTGTAGGAATGGCAAAATTAAAATGTTTGGTAATAGAAAAAACAATGTTTTTGAAGAGATTGGAAACCATATATATATATATATATATATATATATATATATATATATATATATATATATATATATATATATATATATATATATATATATATATTTGCTGAAGAGACTTGTATGACATCTAAGCAGAAGAAAGAAGAGTAAGATTGTGATTATCTGTTGAAAAGATCAGAAGTCACTTACATATTCTTTGTATATATGTCAGCCTTCCCAAGTAGACCAGAGGAAACCTGACCAGATTCTACTTTTTCATGAGGCTATATTAAGAGAGTCTTGCAAGTCTGATAATATAAATCTGTCCCTTTTAAAGCTTGGAAAGTTAGGGAGGATCCTTTCTGAGTCCCCACCCCCCACCCCCCATGCATCTGTAGGGTTACCATCAACCCGCTTATTTGGATAGTGTTGTTTCATCATTTTGTCACTAGGTGGCACTGGACTTGTTATATCTAGTCAAAGCCGACCATTTCCTGTGACTGTCATCTTGTTAACAGTTTTTGCAACAAAATTTTACATGCTAGGTAGAAGACTTGTCAGATCATTGTAGAGAGAAAAAAATATGATCTTGGCAAGTTGCATTTTCTATTTCAAGATCGTTTATCCTTCCATACTTATTAACAGTTTGTACAATAAAAATACTTGCCTGGATATTCTCATTCTCTTTCTAGTGAGCACTGTACACCAGAACAATTAGAAACAAGGACAGTTTTCCCCTGAATGCCATCACTCTGCTAAACAAATAATTCCCTCAACACTGTCCAACTATTTACGAAGTCTGCACTACTATTACTATTAATCTTCTCAACACTCCTTATCACTCATCCCCTCCCACTTGTGACTGTATGACTGTAACTTTGTCACTTGTATCCTTACGATTTATATTGATTGTTTCCTAGTATGGTTTCTTATTGTACCCTATGAGTATTATTAAGTGTTGTACCTTATGATTCTTGAGTCTTGATGAATGTCTTTTTTCTTTTATGTATACTGAGAGTATTTGCACCAAAGACAAATTCCTTGTGTGTCCAATCACACTTGGCCAATAAAGAATTCTATCTATTCTATTCTCATTCTCTCTCTCAATCTCTCCCCCCTCATTTTCTCTCTCTCTCCTCTCTCTCTCCACACACACACACACACACACACACAGAGGTATGGGTGTGCCAGTTAGTTTTGACTCATGACAATTGCTTGGACTAGTCTCTGCACTTTCTTGGCATCATTTTCAAAAGTGATTTGCAGTTCTCTTCTCCTCAGAACAGAGGGTGACTGGAGGCCCCATAAATGAGAAGGAGCCTGATAGCATCATTTCCAATTACCAAACTATTACAAGGCTTAAGGTTTTATGAACTGTAACGTATGTATATGAAAAGGTGTCAGGCAATCTCAGAAGAACTCAACAAATACAAGAGTTTTTCTTTCAACACATTTCATTTGTTAGTTGATAAAGCACTGTAACCTGAAATCTGCAACTGAATAATCACCCAGTCTTCCTCTCCTTTCCTAAGTTTCTCCATCCACATTAATTTAAATTCTACACTAATTCAAGCTATTCTTGCATCTGACGAAGGGAGCTTATGTTTTTTAATAAAAACGTGTTAGTCAGAAAAGATACATTTCATAATAAATGAAAAGATGCTACCAAAAGATGCCAGTGGAGACAAGCATGGCCTCCTCATACAATAGAGGCCCCAAATTACCTTCATGCCTTTAGCGAAGCTAAAACTCAAAGACTCTTGGTTTACAGTTTAGTGCAGGGGTCTCCAACCTTGGCTCCTGGAAGCCTGGCGGACTTCAACTCCCAGAGTTCCACAGCCAGCAAGCTGGCTGTGGAATTCTGGGAGTTGAAGTCCGCCAGGCTTCCAGGAGCCAAGGTTGGAGACCCCTGGTTTAGTGTCTTTAGGACACTCCAATTGTCAAAGCTGGAGGTGGAGAGAGGACCTTTTCCCTCTGAATTGACTACATCAGAACAACTGTTTTGATAAGGATGCTTTTTCCAATTATGGCTGTTTGAATTGAATTCCATAGACTGGTTTGGTACTATGTGAAGAAGTCAGCCTCACAAGCTCCAGAGGAAGGTAACTGGTGAGAATTTCCTTCTGGTACTTTTACTCTGCCAGTTTGCTTGCCTGGGTGATCTGCCCCACAGTACTGAAAAAGAGAGCACAGCAACTGGGAGCTGCTCCTCTCCTGAATAACAGAAAGGGCCAGTGACCATGGAAAAAATGAAAGTAGGACAAAATTGCCCTTGATCATTGTCCCCGAGAAGGAAAATACTTCTGTTTAACTACTTTTAACTCACTGTTACCCCACTCATCCAAGTTATTACTATTCCAAAACATTTCTGAAAGGGGGAAAATGCCCCCATCCATTTGTATAAGGGGATTTAACTACTCTGAAAAGTTAGAAGAAGAGCAATTCTTTTACATCGGCCGGATAGAAATATAATAAGTCACAAACTATGGCTTAGAAATCATAATAGCCGCATTCATGCTAAGCCCAAATCAAACAATAAACTAACTATTTATGGCACAGCATAATGTCCAGGCTCAATCTTGCAATAACTCAATGATTATTCTAAGATCACTGCCATTCAATGCTCAAATCGCAAATACCCGTGGCTAGCTTCTAGTATTGCTGCAAAAGTTCAAGTGTAAATTTAAGCAAGCTTCGACAGACTCTGAATACTATGGAACACTATATAAGAGGTCCATTTGATGATAAAATACTTTGGGAGGAGTTAAGAGTCATTTGGAATTAAAATATTATTACAACAACTTGCTTTTTACACAACCAAATTTTAGCCAATTCTGGGGATTCTGGTAACCAGAATTGTATTGATTACTAGCATGTAGGAATTAGCATGTAGAAAACACGGCAAATCATACACAGTTGTGGAAGTTTGTCTTCGGTAATAGCAAATATGCTCATATGCCCATGAGATCATGTCCAAGCTCCTTTCCAAGTAGAAATAGCTTGGAATCTAGAGAAAGGTTATATGTATCTTCATAAAGTATAGAATAAAGACAGCAAACTAAGGGCAGTTCACAAAATACTTGGTAAATCAACTAAATTTCACTTTCTTTTAGTAATGTTGTCAAATAGTTGGTGATAGACTGAAATTATCCTTCCTAGGTATGTCATTTGGTAGAGATAAGGAAGAGAGTTTCACTGTCAAGTGCAACTTTCCCCAAATAATGGATTCCAACTTCCACCTTTGGCATCCTATGCAAGTAAAGTTTTTGCAGTATGGTAACACGGATAGTCCTTCGTATTTAGCACAAAATGAGAGTGACCAAGATGATGCTAGGCTGCTCAGCCCAAGCAAGTGCAGGCTGCCCCAGCCCAGCAGGCCATTTAACAGCAGTGAGAATGCATCTCTTTAGTCTAATTCAACCAACCAACAATCTCTGGTCTTTTTCATTACTAAATTAAGTCATTAATCCATCATAAAATAACAATGATCTAAGATTTAAAAGAAAATAGAAATAATGCCGTCGTTTTGGAGACACACTGGTAAATGCGGTTGCACCTATATATCCTGGTAACAATATCAGAATTTCACTAGCGTAACTCTGTTATTGAACTTTTAAATGGGGGGGGGGGGGGGATTTAGAGTTTATAAAGCTGTTAAGATGTGAATCTCAGGTTAGCTGTCTTTTGTAAATTCAATATGGAAAAGTTAGCCAGGACTTCTTTAAGTTCAGTTTATTCGGATGGTATCTAATTTAGTCAGAAAATGATTTGCAAGAGAAAACAAATTTAAGAATAATGGGAATGTGAACTGGGAATAAAAAGGGGGAACAGAGAGATGGTTGCTGAGAACACAGTGAAGTTTATCTGATGACATTGTATTGCTTTCTCACTGTGAGATGTTATGTTTCTAGATATTATAACAATACATATATACAGACATAACAATATTAGAAGTTTTTGGCTTACAATTCGGTTGAGTTGTTTGTCCAGAACTGCAGAAACTTTTCACAAAACTCATCCATGCAGGCTATTCCCAGGCCTTAGCAATACTGAGTTTTTTTATAACTTCCTGTGGGGCATTTTGTAAGCATCTGCTCTCCTACTTCATTTGCAAACCTTTTACATGACCAACATTATATTCTACAGCTTGGTTTGCTTAGGAGGCTACAAGGTTCAGGACTGAAAAACATGCAGTGGCAACCGGCAAGAAAGCAACTTAATCCAATTCTATAAGAAAACCAGTCTAATTCAGACAAACTAAGCCATACTCTGTAAACAACAATTATCTGGGAGTAAAGAACCTGCTCAATCATCAAACATACTATTCACAAGCCATAATAGCTAGGTCACATTTTGCACTAAATAAAAAGCATGTTTCAAACATGATGTGGTATGTTAATACAACCAAATAAAATTATGGATAGTGCTCCCCAAACTGCTTTTATTCCTTGTTTAAACTTTGCAATGAGTCTCACAAATTTTCCAAGCACTTCTTTATAATCATTCAAGTTTCACTGTGATATAGCATGGCTTATGGTTTATTTTAATCATGTCTTACTAATATGGAATGCCTGGTTTAGATATTTAAGCCATAAATTATGATTAATTAGTTCAACCTGTTAAGTCAAAGCCAATTAAATGACATTCTGGCTTAGCGTGATAAGTGAACTCAACCAGTAATCCTGTTTCACAACCACATTGGATTCATGATAGTTGTGGAGTGTTAATAAAAAGGTTCAATGGGAATTGTACTACTTGTCTGAGCCTAGTGCCCTCTAGAGGTTTCTATGCTATAACACCCATCATTCCCTCCTCCATGTTGTCCAGAAATGAAGGCAGTTTTAACTCACTTATCCTGCTAAACTCTATGAGACCTGCTTCCAACTACACAAATATAGAATTGCACTGTCATTCTGTCTTACACCTACTATCCTATCCTTATTCATTTAAGAGAACGTTCTAGGCAGATCTGTGAATTCGCATCATAATGAATAGAAATATGTCAATTTGACTGGCTAATGGAATTGAATCAATACCCACAATTTTCTGTAATATGCACATGTTCTTTTCAGTTACCATTGCAGAAGAATATATACCCCCCACAATGGGGGGAAAAAGCTGTAGATCTAAACAATCCTTAAGGTTACAATCATATATTCAGAAACAAAGTTCACTGAAAAAAATGGGATCTATTTCTATTAAATAAACCTGCACATAGGCTTTAAATGGTAAAATGTGTTGCCCTGAAGATTAAAACATAGCTGCATAATAGTACAAAATATCTTCTCTTTTATCCAAAAATTTATAGTCTCTTCAGATATGGAAGTTTTTAAAGAAAAACTTTTCAGTGGTCTTTCTGATAGATTTCTTTTAAACATCACATCTTTCAAAATTCTTTAAAACAAAAATGAGAAGACTCTAAGGCTAAAATTCATTGTTCACCCTACCTCCTGTGCATTAAACCTGTATATAAATAGCAGCAATTAAAAAGCTATCATGTCTCACCACATCTCACTTAACAGCATCTGTTAAAGTTCCCAATAATGTTCACCCCAATAATAATTAGGCAATGAGAAACAGGCTACTTACCCTTAGATGACAATGAATAATAGAGCTGAAAATATTCACTGCTTGTTTGGACCAAAGTGAGAGAAATGAAAGGCACAAGAAACATCCTGCAGCTAAATAAGGACAGCCCTTCCTATCTCTTATATGCTAGAGATGCTTCACTGCTTAAATAAAGAAGAAGAAAAAAGCAGCATGTGTGAATACTGCGTTCCAGAATGCAAACAACCAGTTGGCAATTTAATGATCTAGTGTGCTGACTGAATGAATACATTCCCCCCCACCCTGCTAGCTTTTAATTTAAATTCTCTCTCTCTCTCTCTCTCTCTCTCTCTCTCTCTCTCTCTCTCTCTCTCTCTCTCTCTCTCTCTCTCTCTCTCTCTCTCTCTCTCTCACACACACACACACACACACACACACAAGCCCTCTCACCCAAAACACATCTGTATATGCAAGCTTTTAAAACAGCAACCTTAACTGTGCTTTTTGTTGCTCTCAAGGCTAGTCCCACGCCGCTGTCCAAGGTCCTGCAGAATTCCCCCCCAGCTTTAGGGCACATTCAAAGCAATCATGCCGCCTCATTAAGCACCAGTTCTCTTGCAAACCCAGCTCTTGGGCTCTTGAAAATTCCATTCACAAGCTGCTGCATCACAACTATTCTGCTGACTGCTGGAGGCCTATTCTGATGCAGCCCATATTGAAGAGTTCTCAACCCCTCTCTTCCTCTCAATGTTGCAGTAAACTGAAACAATAGGAGCCTCTTAGGGAACCAGTATTTTCCCCTCCACAGGCTGCTTGAACAGAGTTCAGCATATTTCTTAAACCGCTGTACCTGCACAAATCATCTACCGCAACCATCACCAAAGGTGCTTTGTCTAGACTCTGCAGAGCAGTCACTCTAGAATTTTGTCCGCAGTATCATTCATATATATATATATATATATATATATATATATATGCAAAGATCTTCAGTGGATTTTAAAAGTAAACACAGAAGCACAAATAATAAGTCTCTTGTGAAAGAAAAATTGCTTCTACATCCATATATATATATATGTATGCAAAAAGTCACAGTGAATAGACCTTTCCATGAATATCTCTCCACACTCACAGCACATCATGAAGGAAATGGATTTGTTTAATTGCTTAATCCATCTAATCAACAGCAATTCTCCCCACAGGCAGAGAAGATGTTTGCTAAGCAAATATATTATTGATTCATTTGCAGACTGTTTCAAAGCCAAAACCTAGTAAAAATATGCTATCCAAGCAAGAAAGAAGAACATATTTTTCTCTCTGAATAATCCCCCCCCCACACCTCTCTTCATTGTACCGCATGACTGTAGGGAGGGGGAAGAAAAAAAATATCTCTGCATACTATTAAACATGCAATTAAAAATATTACCTAAGTAGATGCAGCAAAAGGTCATAATCCAACTTTCATGCTCCCATGAAGCATTAGGCTGAAGCCGGAGCTTGTTCAGGTCGGTAGAGTCTCTCTCTCTCTCTCTCTCCTACACTTGACCTAGACCGCCTTACATAATGAGGAGTCAGAACTGAATCTGGAATGTCATCCCTGGCAGGAAGAGCAAACACAGGCAAAGCAGGTGGGCTGGTTTGTAGAAAGATGCCCAAGTCTCTCCCTTTCTTTTCGTCCTGGACTGCTCTGGGAAAAGCAAGCCTAGCTCTGAAAAGCCGATGTCCTTCTTCCTCTGGCAGGAATAGCCAGCCTAGAGATGAGCATTAGAGAAGCGCGGCAGTCAGCAAAAGCTACCCTAACACAATTCCTACTATCATGCTATACAGGACTGCATAGCAGCAGCTAGTGTGAGCAACAGCGAGGAAAGAGGCATGCTTTGCCTGGTTGTCACTGTCTCGTGCTGGCGAGTGGAAGGCAGAGGAAGAGGAACTGAAGGTCAGATTCTCTAAAATGAATTTCCTAAAAGGATGTTTAAGTCAGCAAATGACTCAGTGAACATAGGTAAACGTGTGGCTGCTTAGAGGGGGAAAAAAAACCTTTGGGTCAGCTTCTGGTGTTCAAAGACTGTCACATTTTCATCTAAAGGTATTTGCTACGTCTGGAGATCAATGTTGATTTATATATGCAGACTGGACTCTTGACTAGAGTTTATTTTCATTTTTCCTAGTGAGAATTTTCATTCATTATTTTCTATAGATTTTAATCTCAGAATTCCTTAGATGGTTATTTGACTGACAAAAGGTATGAAATGCAAGTAAACATGCAACCAATGCTTGGTTTGGATGTTTTGAATTGAGATGTGCAGAATTCTGTTAGTGGGTAATCTTAAATCTTTTGTGAATTACTGTATAATTGTTCCATTTCTTTCTCCTCCCTCAAAGTCCTTTTTTATTTTCTAGAAAATGATGGGGAATAAAAAATAACTCTCAAATGAGGTGAATATATTTTAAAATTCTTCACTGAAATATTGCATAGATTATGACTGTACAGTAGATGAAATGATGTTGATAATACTATCAAACAATAAGGCAGGTAATCAGTCATCTACAATTCAGATGAATTATCCTGGGAACTTCAAAACAGATCTTCCCCTCTTCTTCTTGTTGTATTTTATCACTATAGGTAAGTTTCTTCTTAAGGAGGCTCAATCAGTTAACCATGGTGGTAATTAATATCATGAGTGTCAGTAATGAATGGAACTTTCTATCAAGAATTTAATCCATTCAGATCATATATTTTCTATTAACTACCACAATGATCTGTAAAGTAGGAATAATAGGAGTGAAGACAAAAACACTTTATTTTGGTAAACAGGACTTGATCTTTTTGATAGTTTGATCTGTGATAGTACTTTGTACATAAAAATTAATGGAAAGAACAATGTATATCCATTCACACTCTCTTCAAAAAATATTCTCTGCTTAATCCATTTATCCATCCCTCTCCTAAACTTTTTTCGGTTCTTTTTTTGCAGTTCTTTTTTTGCAGTTCTTTCATATATATATATGAATATATATATATATATATATATATATATATATATATATATATATATATATATATATATATATATATATATATATATATATATATCTTTGGTTATTCGGGTTTTCTCCCGCGTAAGATTGGAAGTATCTGGGCAACGTTTCGATGAAGTCTCATTCATCATCTTCAGGCTTGGTCTTCAGCTCTGTGCTTCTCAGAGTGATGTGAGCTTGCAGCTGCTTCTTCCTTTTAACTGCTCCTGGGGGTGTGACTTGATTGGCTGGGGGCTTGGCTGTGTTCTGATTGGATGGGGGGGTGTTCTCATTGGTTGGGGGTTTGGCTGTGTTCTGATTGGTTGGGGGGTTGGCTGTGTTCTGATTGGCTGGAGGCGTGTTCTGTTCAGGTGGGGGCTTGATTGTGCTCAGGTTAGTCTTAGTTGCTGGAAGGTTTGAGCTGGTGAGCTGTGATCTTGCTGTTTGGCTTCGAGTTCGTGGTCGTGCTGCATCTTCATGGTGGGGGTCAGTTCGCTTCATGTATGGCTCAGAGGGGTTTGAGGTGGGTAGTGATGCAGCTGCAGTGCAGCTTCTGGTCCGTGGTCGTGTTTCATCTTCTGTGTGGGTGTGAGTCTGCTTTCTATGTGGAAGTGTGGTGGTGGCATCTTGTGTGGCTATCAGGGGTGTGGGTCTGGTGTCACTCTTCATGTTAGGTATGCGTCTGTTCATGAGGGCGGGTTTCCAAATGGCTGGTAGGCGGGAGGCATCATCTCGTTTATTCATGCTGTGTGGGCGTTTTTCTATCTCTATGGCTTCTCTAATGATTCTGCTGCTGAAGTGTTCGGTTTTGGCGATAGTTCTGGTATTTTTAAAGTCAATCTCATGTCCTGTGGCTTTGAGGTGTTGGACCAGGGAAGAGGTCGGTTCTTCCTTTTTGATTGAGTTCTTATGTTCTTCAATGCGTGCACCTATTCTTCTGTTAGTCTGTCCAATGTATGTGGTGGGGCAGGCAGTTTCCAGAAGAAAACACACTTTCCAGAAGAAAACACACACCAACCGCTACCTCAATGCCCAATCCCACCACCACCCAGCACAGATAAACTCTGTGGCTAAAACACTAATTACTAGAACCAAACGCCTGGCAGACAAGACACACATTAAGACTGAACTATGCACCCTGACTAAAATATTGACAGCCAACGGCTTCCACAAAAGCAAAATCACCAACTTGATCCACAAAAACACACTGAGACATAATAGAGACCCAGAAGATGAACAGACCCATGGAACAGCTGTCCTGCCCTACATAAGAGGCACTACAGACAAAATTAGTAAGATTCTATACAGACACCACATCAAGACTGCCTTCAAAACAGACAGAAAAATAGCAGCCATCCTCAGGAACCCCAAAGACAAAATTGACCTGGAAAACCAAGGCATATATGAAGTCCCCTGTGCATCATGCCCGGCCACATACATTGGACAGACCAATAGAAGAATAAGCACCCGCCTAGATGAACACAAAAATGCAGTCAAAAAGCTGGAACACACTTCCTCACTTGTCCAACACATGGAAGCCACAGGTCATAACATCAACTTCAATGGCACCAAAACCCTAGCCACCATAGAAAATCCCAGCCACAGAATCATCAGAGAAGCCATAGAGATTGAAAAAAGACCAGAAAGCATGAACAGAAGAGATGATTCCACCAGGCTGTCAATCATTTGGAAGCCTGCACTCACAAACAAAAAAATCTCCACACCACAAGCCAGGCAAACACCTGGGCACAAACAGATCCCCCCTGATACCTCCAGCTCAAACACACCCCAACCAGGCACCCAGATGAAACCCAGCTTCCTAACGAATGATAGCCGTCCATTTACCCAAAGCCAAGCTGCACTAAAGGCCTCCAATAAAGTAACACAATGTTGCCAGCCAATCAAGATACAAAAAGAGCCCCCCCCAAAAAAAAACAGACAGAAGATACTAGTAGCAGAACACAGCAAACTCCAAGACCAATAAACACAGACCAAGACTCTCAACCAATCAGGAGGAAGAAAAAACCATTATGACACAGCAATAGGCTGCCCCAAATTTAAATCTGAAACCACTGTAAAAGTCTGACTCACAAACACCATACAGAAGCCTGATGATGGCAGATGAGATTCTGCTGAAACGTTGCTACAACTTTAAAAGCACCACGTGGGAAAATACCCGAACAAAGCTGAATGCCAGACATGTAAGTACCCGCGAAAACTTAAGAAAACATATATATATATATATATATATATATATATATATATATATATATATATATATATATATATATATATGTGTGTGTGTGTGTGTGTGTGTGTGTGTGTGTATGTGTATGTATGTATGTGTGTATATATATATATATATATATATATATATATGAATGATTTACATATGCTTTACAAAATTAAGGGTATTCATTTTGATATGGAGAAATCAGAATTATATGATATTCTAATTCTGCTTGCACCATGTAAATATTATATGACTAGATGATTTGGCAGCAGGAGGTGGTATAGTATCCTTCCTATCCTATTGCTAATGTTTTTTTTCAAATGCTAATTTCCCACTTTGCCTGTTGCAGTCTACCATAGAGATGATTTCAAGTAAAGCTGTATTCCTGTTATGGTCCTAAGGTCTGTGTAATCATGTCAATGAGGTCTCACCTGCATATTCATTTTTTTCATATTCACATCTTATTAGATGCCTCAATTCCTTCAAAACCCTCCTTAAGGGGTGGGTTTTTCTGAAAAAAACTTTGGCAAAGTTCTTTTGCCCTGATGCAAGGAAGCTTCAGTTGCTGTAACTGTATTGCATTATGTGTAGATTTCTCTGTCTGCCTCCAGATTTTCTGTCGCTCTCTTTAACACAATTGCTTAGAAGCATTTCTAAAGAGTCAGTAACATAGGACTAGCTCAAGAGGTGAAAATGGAAGTATTCAGCGCCGAAATCCCATACAAATCTATCTCTGTGTGTGACTATATAGCCTATACAGGTAGTCTTTGACATACAACAGTAATCCTTCAAAGATACAATGGCACTGAAAAAAGTGACCAATGACCGTTTTTCACACTTAAGACCATTTCAGCATCCCCATGGTCATGTGATCAAAATTTGGACTCTCGGCAACTGGCTCATATTTATGAGGTTTGCAATATCCCGGGGTCATGTGAGCACCTTTTGTGACTTTCTGATAAGCAAAGCCAACGGGGAAGCCAGATTCATTTAACAACCATGTTACAAATTAACAACTGCCATGATTCACTTAATGAATGTGGTAAGAAAGGTCGTAAAAATGGGACAATATTCACTTAACAAAGGTCTTAGCAATTGAAATGTTGGCTCAATTGTGGTCGTAAGTCAAGACCTACCTGTTCTTGACTTATGACCACAAGTGAGCCCAAAAGCACCTCTCTTGGTAAAAACTAAAAACTCAAAACTTCTCCTCTACACATTGTTTTTGATGGGGCAAACGCTCATGGTAATTTCTGTTGTTTCAGGAGAAGGACCAGAGAGTACAAAGCAAGGCAACAGAAACTGTTGACATCTTTTAGTCCTTCTACTTTCTACAGGTGAACTTCCAGGTGTAGAAACAGGAGGATAGCTGAGTAGGTGAGCTTAGGACTTTGCTGAAGCTTTGTGAAATGGAGAACGCTACTACTATTCAGGTAGTCCTCGACTTGCATTCATTTAGCACTGAAAAATGTGACTTATGGCTGTTTTTCACAGGACCATTGCATAATTTCCAATGGCTGTGTGAGCAAAATTCAGAAGCAGTTGGTAACTGATTCGTATTTATGACAGTTGCAGTGTCCCGGGGTCCTGTGATCACCTTTTGTGACCTTCTGACAAACAAAGTCAATGCGGGGAAAGCAGCTTTGCTTAACCACCATGTTACTAATTAACAACTGCAGGGATTCACTTAACAACTGTGGCAAGACAGGTCGTGAAATAGGGCAAAGCTCACTTAACAACTGTCTTGCTTGGTGTTCACTTAGCAAAAGAAATTTTGGACTCAATCAAGGCTGTAAATTAAGGACTATCTGTAATATCAGTTGATCTCAACTAGGAAGGGAACATGAATGTGAAAAATTAATCCCGTTTCAAATATTGTCAAGAGTCTTAGAGATGTTTGCACATTCAGTGAAAAACTGTGAGAAACTTTTATAGGCATAGAAAGCCGAACAAGTTATGAAGCACCTACATTTCGAAACCCCAGTTTTGACCATTGTAAGCCCGTTTAAATACTCCTTTATTCCTTTTAGGAATTTGCTACTAAATGAGTGAAGAACTTTAAAGTATGTTGGAATCTCGGAGACAAGATTTCTTTACCCATTGCTGCTCCTTCTAATGTAATTCTACTTCTGCTGAAGACAAAATGCCTGCTCAGAACATTGTATGACTGAATCTTCAATTGCTTTCAATGAGTGATTTGCCAACGACTGCCTAAACATTTGGTTTTGGTTTCTGTAGCTTACTATTCTTAACCTGTGATTTGCTTTTCCTCCAGACAACCAAGCAACTATGAATGTTCAAGTGAGAGAGGTTTGTTTTTTTCCTCCCCTAGGCTGTGTGGATCATAATGGGGGTTTAGAATGGAAAGAGAGGGAGGGGAAAAAATGAAGAGTTGGGGAAAAGCCAGCTTCTTTGTTTGTAAAGATAGCTTATTCCTTTTTCCAGTAGGACTTGTGTTTCAGAGGCCAAGAGAGGTAATGCCAAACTTACTGCAGGAATTAGTATGGGGATGAAACTATGGGATATATTTTTTTCCTCTCTTCTATTTATTTAACTTACTTACATGCACCCAATACTATTTTATGAGCTGTCAAGCAGGTTTAATAGTTACAAAGTTCTCCTGGAACAACAGCAAAAATGATGACCCTGGGTCGTTCCATTTCTTCAATACACTCTACAGAACGTTCTTTAATTTTCTAATACAATAAGTATCCATTCATGCTCGCAAAGAAGTGGGTTATCCCAAGGATAACATACCTATAATGAAATGGGGTTCAGTTTAGCTCACCGATATCTTAGCTAAGAATCTGCACCTCATTTAACATTATTAATAAAATGGAAAGGGGGAAGAAGCTCCATTGGGAAAGTCACCCTATTATTGTTATTCCAAGTATGGAAAAATAAATAGTACAGCTGCACGTCAATGAATGCATGGATAATAGGATTCTCTGCTGAATAAGAGGATCTTCCTGATTAAGATTTTGATTTATGAGCAGGGTGGATTGTTCAAGTTAAGTTTTTAAAATGGAATTCCTCCTTTCCTTTGCATGTGCCAAGTCTAGTTACTGCTATTCCAAATTAAAAGTGATCCAGGCTGCAAATGATGAGAACTATACTTTTCCACCCAAGTAGGTATTGTTAATTTAGACGGGCAAATCAATAGCAGTTTTGTATAGTCTGAGAAGCAGCTGCGTTATATAGCATGTGCTTTGTATGATAGATATCTTGGTGTCTTCCAGGCAAATCGTTTCTTCAGAAGAACTACTTTTAGACAAACTAGACAGGATCATAAATATCCAGGCTCTTCTTGGAATCTTTGTCCTTGATATATTGCTTCTATGCCAGTCTATTTGAGTACTGGTTAGTCCTGGTGGCTGTGGGGACCAATGTGTCCCTGAATCGAACCCTTCTTGTATTAAGGATGCTTCTGTCCTAGTCCATTTGGGAAGGGGTAGTCAGAATATTACTGGTTTATTAATGACAGATTTATCGACTTGTGTTCCAGAGAACAAAGTGTTATTTGATCAAAGGGGATGAGGATGGAGTCACAGTACTGCTATCTTTTTCAAATCATGCTTGCTTGCTACATCATTTATAAGAAGAGAACAAAGCTTTGGTGGCAGTCCTTAAACCACTGAACTGTCCCTTTAGAGTACACGCACAGCCCTGGAAATCAACTACAAAAAAGGAGGGGCGGGGAGGGAGATGGAGGGAGGGAGGGAGAAGGGCAAATAAAGAAAAGGAAAAAGAATATATATATATATATAAAGAAGTGACTTCCAATCTTTGTCACAAGTATAAACAAGTTTGGTAACTCTTCACTTTTTATAAGATTACAGATATCTCTTCTTCTCATAATCCCTTCCTTATCCTATAAGCGAATTCTTAAGGCATCAACTTTTAATGATCAAACCTGGGATCAGCAAAAAAAATCCATAAGAATTGTCTGAATTTCATATAAACATGTCTTATTTTAACCTTGGTCAAATACCCCTGCATTTTATGTCTAAGAATTTTAATGTTTTCATTCAAATGTTGTTGTATGATTTAATTTCTCTTCAATTCTCCTTTGGGCCATCACATAGGCTTCTTCAAGGCTTTAAAAAGTTTCTTTTTAAAAATCTGTTAAAAACATTGTCCAATCTTGGTTTATCATTTACTTTAAAAAAACTCATCTAGCTTCTTTTGTATATCCAGTAAACAGTCATTTATTTGAGTCATTCTCTTAGACTGCCACTTGTGTTGCCATTTTAAAAACCTTCTCTGTATTGCAATCCACGATTTTTAAAAGGTGCAATATTTCCAATTTCATTACTTTGGCGTCAGACAAGATTTATTTCACAAATAGACTGTCATTCCTTCTTTAACTTCATTTAAATACAGTCTATCTAGCCATAGAAGCAGATTTTGTGGCTACTAATTTCTAAAGATCTCCTTTAATGTTTCAAATGTGTTTCTGGTAAGATATTCCAAAACACACATAGCGTGTTGCAGTCAAAATGCTTCATCAGGATTTAATGGTATGAGGCACTTCATTTATGAACTTTGATATATGCCTCACAGATGGGTAAGGGAAGAACTCTCATTTTTTAAAACAGAAATCATTATATTTCTAATAAGGTATATTGCTATAATATAATTCTTGTTGATTCCTGATGATTGCCTGGAAAGGTCACTGTGGTTTTCTTGGCAAGATTTTGAAAGTGATTTGTCTTTGCCTTGGGCTGAGAAAGAGTGATTGGCTCAAGGTCACTCAAGCCTTAATAGAACTAGAACTTACAGTGTCTAGGTTTCTAGTCTGAGGCTTTCAACACAACACCAAACCAGCTCTCAACTTTGTACTGTGTTAATTAACAGCTAATAATTAAAATATCATTAAACCACAACTTGATGCTTCTTCCTAGAAACATTAATAATATCACAGATGCTATCATACATCCCATAAAGCAATTCTCTATCAAGTATGGATTGAGATATTTAAAAAATAATCAAGTGGGAATATGTAACATGAGAAGCTAAAAAAACAAGTATGTTCTTGAAACTTTAAAAAAATTATTACAATTAAGTGAAGGCTCAAATAATAAATTAAAAGCCCTGGTTGTCAGGGCCCACTTGTAAATTAAATTTAAATTAACTAAACAGCTTTGTAAAGCACCTAGTAAATCTTTGGTAGTGCCATTAAAATGAAACCGATCTGAATATCATAGTTTCTAGCAACCAGGTTTATAGAGTGTCTCTCAGTAGCTGAAACCTGTTCAATTATAAAGCCTGAAGATTTCTTTAAGACCTGTAAAATAGCAACTCCTCTTGATAATTAAATCTGTTCAGTTTCGTTCCTTGGAAATAAATATTTTTCATTAGGAAAAGATTTTAAGTTTTTATAGAAACTAGTTCATTTATGAAGAGGATAGGGTCAGAATTTTTTCACTGATGTGCCATTTATATATTTAAAATAAATATTGGTCTGTTTCTAGATATTACAAGAAAAATGGTAAAATCAAGAAAAATGGCCAGATACATTGGTTCCAAGTCATCAACATTTATCTGATCATTTTTGGGGTACTATTGTAAAGACTAAAGCTAATAAAGAAAACTAGAAAAACTTGCTTCAAATGTCATTTGGGCTGTGAATTAATTGGCCAGTTGATCAATCCATTTGTTTTTGGCCTCAATTTTGCATTCGCAACAAGAGCAGAATACTAGTGGCCTATTTTCCAGGTTTTATTACTAAAAAATAGCCAAGAGAATTTATATGAAACTCCTTGTACACTTAAAAAACATGAATGCATGCTAGATTTCATGGCTGTATTTCTACTTGTGAATGTCAACCAATC
The DNA here is from genome assembly GCA_033807585.1 of Hydrophis major. Classification (NCBI taxonomy): domain Eukaryota; kingdom Metazoa; phylum Chordata; class Lepidosauria; order Squamata; family Elapidae; genus Hydrophis; species Hydrophis major. Next base: position 185,062,130 of record CM066328.1, read on the forward strand.
CTTGGAGCAATGTCCCCTTGCTGAAAACCCAAAGGAACTAAAACTGTTTTCTTGTGTTACATGACAAAATGAGTATACTGGGATATATGTACTATATGTATGAATGGATTGTATGACTGAAATGTATGAATTATATGGCAGCTGGGCAGTAAATATTGGAAGAAGTGTGGGGCAGGCATGCAGTGAGATTAGCGCTCACTTTAAGCAATGGTCTATATAGATAGTATTACTAAGCATATGATCTCCATGGGCTTTGGTCCAGGGTTCAGCCATGAAATGTAAGGAAGCTGGTTCTGCAATCAGTTCTGCAAATTTAGGATTAGGATAAACTTAGCAACTTTAAGACACGTGGACTTCAACTCCCAGAATTCCCCAGCCAGCTTGGAGTAACTCCCCAGCCAGCTTGGAGTAACTCCCCAGCCAGCTTGGAGTGCAATTTTAGCTGTAAAGGCAAGGTTCCTCTCCAAACTGCTTCTGTATTGCCATTTCTGCTTTATCAGAGGGACTGAATGACAAAACTTGAAAAGCAAGGGCAACTTGTTCATATGGAAGAACATATGAACAAGTTGCTGAAACGTTCACGTTAATGGCTGTAAACTCAATCCAAAAATATCTGCAACAACGTTCTGTTTTGTGTTTTGAAACTCTATGCAGCTCTTAACAAAATAAAGGTTTTTATCCTTTTTCATTATACTTATTTTTTTAAGGGAAAAAAAAAATCAGGATGCATTTATGATGCCTCCAAACTAGGGAAGAACGATCCCCACTTTTATGAGTTCTTAATGAGTCATAGTGGCACGGTGGGCAGAGTGCAGTATTGCAGGCTCCTTCTGCTGCCTGCTGGCTGCCTGCAATTTGGCAGATCAAATCTCACTAGGCTCAAGATTGGCTCACCCTTCCATCCTTCTGAGGACCCAGATTGTTGGAGGCAATATGCTGACTCTGTAAACAGTTTAGAGAGGTATAGAAGTCTAACTGCTATTTCTATTAATAGTACTCACTGGAATAATGATAACAGAACCAAAGTCAATCATTAAAATAAAACAAAACACAAGAACCAGCACCCCACAGATAAAAGCATTAGTTTCCATTCTGCGAGTGGAAAGTCTCTTAAGATTCATTTTGTTAATTTCTCTTGTTCTGGTGTAAAGAAAAAACAGCACCAATTTGTCATTTTATATAATAAAAACATATTTGGGAATTACCAGGTACCTGGCTATCTGGCAAGATCTAAAGTAATTGTTTACATACATACAGGGAGGGAGGGAGGGAGGGAGGGAGGGAGAGAGAGAGAGAGAGAGAGAGAGAGAGATTACTTTAAAAGATTGTTCCTAGACTTATTGATCCAGTGCCACCTTTAAAAGGTACATGCTGTAGCAGCCAAAAATCAGTGCAGTATCTTTTCCTTGCAGGCTTTGCGAAGTGATCATTCTTTCTTTTCCAACATAAATGCTTCTAAATTTGAAAGCCAAAAATATGCACCACCAGGAGGCTCAGATAGTAACTGCCAGGAGTCTATTTAGAAAGGATTCAATAGTAGGTGTGGGAAGGGACTCGGCTTTCCTCCCTTGCCTCATCCCCATCCTGACTTCTTATACAGGTTATCCTCGACTTACAACCAGGGGTGGGATTCCACCAGTTCGCAGCTATTCGCTAGAACCGGTTGTTAACATTCTAAGCAGTTCGGAGAACCAGTTGTTAGAAGAAATTACTGACCTAATCCTGTAAGGAAGGCAGGAAGGAAACATTCTGGTGTTGCTTACAGAAACTGCCTCTCCGTTAAACCTTATTACATTCCTGGCAGGATTAGAGTTCCTGTCTCAGGAACTTCTCTGGAGTTATTTTTTCCTCCTTTGCTGGTACTTTGCTTGTGTGGAGTGACCATTCAAAGTTACAATGGCATTGAAAAAAGTGACTGGTGACTGTTTTTCACACTTATGACTGTTGCAGCATCCCCACAGTCATGAGAGGCCAGGCGAGGAGATGCGTGCCTCAATGTGAATGATATTGAGTTGGCCACGCCCAGCCAATAACATGACCCCCCAAGCCACACCCACCAACTAAGCCACGCCCATAGAACCGGTTGTTAAAAATTTGAATCCCACCCCTGCTTACAACCATTCATTTAGTGACTGTTCAACAGCCCTGGAAAAAGTGTCTTATGACCGTTTTACACCCTTAAGTCCATTGCAAATGTAAGCCAAGGAGTAGATGCTGCCTTTTTCATACCTTGCACTACATATTTAAAGTTTACTCAGTTAAATTTAAGAGGATGTATCTGTGCATTGCCTTTAGAAGAGAAACATGGTTTGCAACTTATAGTGGCTGGATTCCCACAATGCAGTAAATCACAATCAGACAAACCCCAAGGGGGGCTTAGTGGAATTTATGAATGTTACTCTGGATTGAAAAACAAGGGGAAGGAAATAGCAAGAGCACCCTAAGTTATCATGATGTCAAGCAGCCGTGTACCACTGCTTATGACTGAAGTTACTATTTAGACCGTTTGGTTTACTTTATTGTCTCATGGTCAAGACTAAATTGCCCCCAAAAAAAAAAGAGAGAGAGAGAGAGAGAGATATTTCTTGTCTCACTTTTCAATTATTTCAGTAACTGTACTTCTTAATTAATCAGGCAGGACTGCATTCCATATCGAAAACTAACCTAAAAGTTTTACACCTCCTCTTTTCCTTTCAATTTAATATTGTGTAATTTAATTTCAATTAGATTTTTTGTTTTGAGATGCTGCCCTTGGATCTGATTGCACTAAACAGCTGTCAGGCCCAGTACAAGTTCTGATGAAAGATACAAGAAAAAGAATGGGAACGCCACTCCCTTCAGTTGGCAAATGCTTGTCAGGGAAGCCAATCTGCCTTTCTGAAAGCAACTATCTATTTCAGAGACATTCTGCAGACCTCTGGCTTTTCCTCCCGTGGCAGTGTCAGCCCATGTGAGACAATGATTTTCAAGCATCTCCAAAGACCCCATGGTCTCTATACATTCTCTTTTTCACCCATTGGCCTATAAACTAGTTTTTGTATATATACTAATTTTGACAAATAGATATGCTTGGTAGTTCTGTTTTTCTGCAAAGCTTTTGAGACAAAAGAAGAAAGATCACCAGATTTTTAACACGAGTAGTGTATGCTCTTTTACACAACCATCTCTGATTGTGTTATATTAGGTATAATCTTCTGGGCACACTCATTGAATCAAGAGGGTTTCAATCCAGGGTTCTCCTTATGGGGTAGGAATAAAAATATAGAAAGGCCGAAGATGCTGAGGCAATGGAAAAAGTAGAGAAAATGCAATACATGCTCCAGTCCTTTTGTTGTTGTTGGCACCTTTTACCTTTTAAATAATGGATACTGCTGCCAATATTTATCCTGTGTTTTGAGGCCTAGCAGAGGACAGGAATGTCTTTACCAACCTTTAGATCAAAAGACAAGAGGAAGCAAACCAACGAGTGACCTAGAACAAATCTGGCATTCATTTGCAGACGTTTGGTCCCTTTAGACTTGTTTATGCTTAGAAAGTGAACCAAGCCCAATCCGTAGCTCAACTGAGGCAAGGCCTCAGTAGAAAGAACATGGGTTTAAGGAGCCAAGTCTCAGGATATCTGTCAACCCTGGAGCCATCTTTGAGCGTCTTCAGGGTTGCCACAGCGAGGCTGGCTAGAGCTGTGGGAAAGGGAAGGGGGAGTAGAGATAGTTGAGGGCCAAAATAACAATCTTTCTTCTGTGAGCCAAGGACACTCTCACCAGCACCTGGAGGGGCATGGATGGGAGGCATCCAGGAGGGGGAGTGAGTCCCGATTAGGGAATGTGATGGTTGTGTGTAATGTGGGGAAGAACTTTGGATTTGAACTGGGTGGGGAAAACCCGGGAGACTTCACATTCGAGTTTTCACCAGCTGTGCCAATGTGACATGCTTAATAAATCTATACTCTAAGGAGCCCTGCCTTGGAGTTTTGATTTCCTATGGGCTGTTACTTAGAACCCTGACAATATCTGGGAGATCTCAGTTGGATAAGATTGTGTTAACTGAATCATACCATCCTAGGATGCTGGGATTGACAGGGACCTTGAAAAATCGCCTGATCTAAATCACAGAACACTAGATGTAGCCTCTTCCCCAGTTTATGTAACCATCACTACAACATCCCCATCCAGCCTTTGTTCCTGACTACCAGAGAAGGAAAGTCCACCCCCCCTCCCAAGGCAGTCTATGCCTTTGCTGAACAACTCTGACCAACAGGAATTCTTTCGTGATTATCCAGTTAAAATTTTACTCTGAATTCTTGTTTCTTGCCTGCCTTCTGAAACAACTCTGACTAAGTCTGCTTTCTCTTCTTCTACAGGACAGCTCTTATTATCATTATCACATCTCCACAAGTGTTATGATATATACTTAATATCTTGTTGTAAACACTGGAAATTACAATAAAAATTTTGGTTTAATTTAACTAATTCAAAGATTTTAATGGCATCAGAAAGTGCCAAGTTTGCCTGGTAATAGATAACTTGCTTTGTTTGGATCTTGAAGATGCTTGCGCTCCTTAAATCCAAGGGCATCGCCCTATACTGTAACTGTAGATACAATTGTACAATTGAAATATCATATATATTTTTGATGATTGCATGCTGCCCCGTTTCCCTCCCCGCCTTCTTGAATTCCCCGGTTATTTCTATGCATCTCTTTTAGACTGAAATATCAACCTCTTATACCAGTCCTTTACAAAACTCCATGCCTTACAATTGGTTCTGTTTTAAACAAGATCATTATTAAAACATCATCAAGGCAGACTGGGCAGAGAAGGAGTAGATAGCAGGGGAAGCCAGTGTCAAATATATCCTTGCTCATCTGTTCACCTTGTTGCAGATCCAACAAGAAATTCCTTTCATCCTGACAACATTGTTGTTGATCAAAGGGAATGCAATGCATTTCCTGTTTTCTCTTTTCCTCAGAAGCAACATGGAAAGAAGCTAAATATCAGAATAATGATTTTTTTTCCCCTTTGCAGTAAGAGAAACAGGAAGGCTATGCAAGCAAATGAACAAGTAGTTAATTTACTTTTTTCTAGAGGTAACAATATGGAGTTGGAATAGGCAGAAGGTAAATTGGGATGCAAAGAACCAGTTTGGTTTAGGGGTTTATGATATCAGTTTAGAAACCAGGAGACTTTGAGTTCTAGTCTTTCCTTGGGCACAAAGTCAGCTGAATGGGCTTGGGCTGTGGCTGTTTCTCATCCCTAGGAAGGAGCAGTCGCAGTCAAGATTCTGAAATTTTGCCATGAAAAGTGTAGCATAAAATAATATAAAATAAGATGCACCTTTTGATAAACATTTTTAGGAATGGCAACAATTGAAAAGCTTTCTCAAAAACTGTGTTGTTGCTAAAAGAAAACTGGGAGAAATCGGGGGGAGGGCAATTTTTGTGCAAAAGGACTTCTGAACTTGGCTTGTGCAGTGGTCAGTTTCCTGTGCTAAACATGGGCTTAGAAATATCCTATATACCAAATCCTACAGATACCATGAGACTTCAGCACAACAATATCTTTTATTGTATGCAAAGTAACAGAGGACGTGGAAGCATTCGTTTGTGGGAAATTCTGAAAAACAGTCCGAAGTCTAAGCCATTTTCATTTAAAGTCAGCAAAACAGAAAATCAAAATATGCAGAGAAGTTCAGTCTACTGGTGCTTTGATTTTTTTTTTTTTTTTTAAATGTGAGGTGTCCCTGGAAATGTTTCAGCCATTGTGTCATGCTGTAATTTGCAACTTCCTAGCACTTAGCTTCATGTATATTTAATGATGATGCTGAATAATCTCAAATCATCACAGATAAAGAACAACTCTAGACTCCACTTTGAGAAGCTGTACCTCCACCAGAATCATTGGCCCAAATTGATGAGAGACCATAACTCATTCAAAACATCCTGTTCTGTGTGTCAATCTTCTGCACACGAGTGATTTTGCATAGAGGGAAAGGTTGTCAGAATCTGGTTAAAGTCCTGGCTTGGTTCAGGAGATCAGGTGTCCTGAGATTTACATGGCTGCTGTTGAGGTTTCCACCCCCCATCTCCAGCCTCCAAGGACCATTGGGAGAGAGGAATGGCAATGACGCAGTGGTATAAATAGTGATGAGAGTTGCAATACTTTTTCTTGGTTGGGAAATTTGATCGAACAAATGTAATGGTATGTGGCAATGGCTATGAGAGATAGCGGGAAGAGCCACAGACAAGACAAAGCAGCAGTCAAATGATAGGTAGCTAAATTCCCAGTAGGTAGGGAGGACTCTTCCTAGTTTTTGGGACTGTGAAGGTGAGGGGGGTAAGATGTACTTTCAGACTTGCAAGATTGATATCAAACTTCTGAAGTAGTCCAGACAAAAAGTACACCCAGAAGTACTAGCCCTAGCTTTATTATAAAGTCGCATTAACAGAATTTTGCAAATTTAAAGCTCCTTTGTCAAAATGTGTTTAATTTCAGCTCAGTCCATTGTATATAGAACACTAAATGTTTATGGCTTCGTATTATGTAAGATCTTAACCACATGCAACAGCCATATTTGGTTTAAACTTGGTTCATTGAATAAATTGCACTAACTTGCCTATTATGTCATTGCATATGATGATGGCTTGGCATATAGTTTAGCATAAATAGAAACAATTTCTATTTATTGTTGATTTATTGTAATATGAGTTGAACCAATTGTGGCTTACTTATAAGCCACAATTAAAGATTACAGCTTTGTATTATAACTCAGTTTTAAGAGTTAATTTGAGCCAGATCAGAGGGGTGATTTTAACCAATACCTGACCTGTAATATGTAGTATTTTGCATCTGAAATTTACAGAATTTGATCAGATTTTTATTAGCAAATGCAAGATAGCGAGTTTCATGACTTTGAAAGAGAATGTTCCAAAAAAAGAGAGAGAAAAACCTACACTCTCTCCAGTTGATTTTGATTTAGTTGAGCCCAGGATTACAGATATTGAAATGAATTTAATTATGCGCTCCTTTCAGCTTGTTCTACTGTTGTGTTGGGCAGTCTCTCTTTTGCTTTATCGTAAAAGCAAGTAGACCGACAGGAATTTCTATACTGCATCAGCTTCCCTGTTTTGGTATCTCCCCAAATTGTTGTTTTAATTTTGCCATCATTTATTGGAAAGGGAGGTGACAATAAGCACTCCAATTTATTTGGCATTTATGGGAAGCAGGGCAAAGATCCAATTGACAATGGAGAATCTCTTTGCCTACTTTAGCAAGTAGCCAGTGATTGTTTTAATTCTCAAACTGGAAGTAAACACTTAATGGATTAATAAGGTAACATCTTTGCTATCAGAAGCATTGATTTCATCCATTCCTGGTGAAAGCCCCCACATTATATCATTGGTAGTCAACCTCCTTTTGGGCCAAACAATCTATGATGTATTTTATATATTAAATCATGGGCAGGTTGTTGTCCAGGCACAATTCTATTGTAAAGCCTCTTAATTAGATTTCTGACATAAGAAACAGTTTTTGATGGTAAAAGGAAATTTCCCTGTCCATGGACAGGTGGGTGCTATCATTGCCTCAGGCAGCCTCTCCAAGTGGCCCCTTCGGGTTCGGGCTTTGAGGGACTTGGGAAGGAAGCCAAGCTCAGGCCAGCCCGGCTCTTTTGGTTGGCAGGCGGGTGTGCACCTGCAGCTTGCTTTCCCGGCTCTGCCCAGCCTGCATGGCTCTGGCGCGGCCCAGCGGGGAAGCACTCGCTGCCTTGGCAAGAGCTCTGCTGCCTGGCAGGAGGGCCCACCTGTCAGCTGCGCTGGGTGCCCCAGGCAAAGCTCTTCGCGCTCTGCCCGGTGCCAGGCAGGGATGGCGGCTGGGCACTACTCCCGGGGTGGGCCGATCCTGCGCTGTGGCCCCAGGAGATTCGCCTCCCCATGTGGGGTTGGGCTGCCCTCTCAGGCAGGGGAGTCTTTGTCGTACCGGTAGTAGGCCGTCGTTTTTAAAAGAATTGGCTTTGCCTTCAAAGGTGAAGGGAAGGCAGCGACAGGAGAGCCTGAAGCCGAGTGTCTCCGCCAGGCTCCGGTTGCAGGGAAGAGCCCTGGATGACCATGCATGGCTGCGCCAAACGCCGCGGCATTGCTTTAAATGCCACAGCAGCACAGGGAGAAGGGAAAGTTAACGGTGGCGGAAGGTCTCCTGATATGAAGTGCCCCACCAACGCCGAGGTCAACGCAGGCAGCACCATATCCGGGTATGCAACAAAAGTACTTCCTAACAGCCAGCCCCCCCGCCATTCCCCCCCCATTCTGCATGTTTAATATAGGCCTTAATTTGGGGGGAGGGGCTTAATTTGATTTTATGCCTATAAAGCATGCTGGGACTTCCTATTGGGGGAGGCCATATTGTTGAAGAAACACAGTATTTGTGGTTATTCTTTTGCATATTTTTCAGTGGGTCAGTTTAGGTATAACATACCCCACACCATTGCAATTTCTATTCCCCTGTCAGAACTAATAAATTCCTGTCTGACAGCCAGCTGTAGTTTACCATTGCCTCTTAACCATGGCTTGCACAAACTTTACACATTGGTATTAGAATCTCAACTCCAACTCCAGTTTGATGTATTGATAAAAAAAGTATTAAGTTAAGAAAACACACTTCAAACCTGTGTGAGCACAGCCATTGTAATTTATTCAACAAATCGTAGTCAAAATGAACCATGATTTAGTATAATATGCTAGAAATCAGGAGACTATGAGTTCTAATCTCACCTAAGACACAAAGTCACCCAGGTGATCTTGGGCCAGTCCCTCTCTCTCTGTCTGAGGAAGAAGCACTTCGGAAAAACCTTGCCAAGGAAACTGCATTGGCTTCTCCAGGTACAGGAGTCAAAAGGTGAATGTTAGGAATAGGAACACATAAACAGAGAGATAGAGACATAAAAACTAATCCTATCTCTTACATTTGAACTTCTCATCCTACTTTGATATTAGTATGTTCATATTCCATCGCTCCAAAAGAAAAAAAGTATTTAAAATAAAACAAAGAGTTAAGAAAAACCCATATGAACTATTTTCAGAAGCTAATTCTACATATAAAATTGAACTTTATTGCCTCTTCTCTCTTATCTGCCTCAAATTTTACCTGGAGGTGAGGCAGAATTATTTTAAATAAATAAAAACCCTTGGAATCAAATTCAGTTGTGTTCAGTGGTGCTTGATCCTCCATCAGCATATATTAAGAAATGTAGAGCCAGGTAAATCCTTGGCTGGAAAAAAATCCAAAAATAGCTGCAGATCAACCATAACACCTCTGCATTTGTTAAATATTTATTGCTGTAGCCTACCTTTGAGGGGGAATAATAATTGTGGCACATTCAGAAAGCCATTAATACAAGCAAAATATTGATACAGAATTTGAGTTTGCAGATTTGGAATATCTATGGTTGCTGCTTAAAACTTTCCACACATAGCTTATCCATACTCCAATTAAAAGATGTATTTTTCTAAGATTTACACCAAACCATTTTAGACTTACAGGGAATCCTTAACGTACACCCAAAATTGAACCCAAAATTTATGTTGCAAAGTGAAACATTGGTTAAAAGGGAGTTTTGCCCCCTTTTTACGATTTTTCTTGTCACCAGTGCAGTTGGCAGGTTAGTATCATGATTGTTAAGCAAATTCGGCTTCCCCATGGGCTTGGCTTGTCAGGTCGCAAATGTGGGTTGCATGACCCTCGGGGACACTGCAACGGTCATAAACATGAACCAATAGCCAAGCATTCAAATGTAAATCACATCTGATCCTGGGGATGCTGCAACAATGGGATCACGAGTGTGAAAAATGGTCACTTTCTTTTCAGTCCCCTTGTGACCGTCACTAAGCGAACTGCTCCAAGTCGAGGACTACCTATAGACCGTGGAGGACTATCAGATAGCAGAATACTACCAGATAACTGCTTATCTTTTAGAAGATAGATAGAATTCTTTATTGGCCAAGTGTGGTTGGACACACAAGGAATTTGTCTTGGCGCAAATACTCTCAGTGGACATAAAAGAAAAGATATATTCGTCAAGTCAGGGTGTGGCTATTTTAAGTCAAGGTGTGCCTATTAAAATGGAATACGGGACCCGCACCAACAAATATACCGCATAAGGTATATGAAATGAAAAGACTAGCGTTCTTCTACTACCCGCTCCTCGATTTCCGCAGATCAAGCTCGCAGCCACCAACTGTGAAGGGCCGAGTTTTAGGGGTGGGGGTGGAGCCGGTCTTTCTGCGGCTCTGATTGCGTGTCAGACGGTCCGTCTTTCCACTCCTTCAATCAATCCGTGCTCCCGCAGCAGGAACTACGCGAGAAGTGGCACGCCACCTTCTCCACCCACCCCCGCGCTGCCCCGCCCGGACGGCAGAGTGCCGCAAATGGCTCGGCTTCGGCGGCACTGCAGTCTCATTTCCATCGACCGCCCCCCCCGCCCTCCTCCTCCCAATCCCTTCAAGCTCTCAGAGGGCGGATGGGACGGAGGGAGACAATGCGCCGCGTCTCCTCAGAAGCGCTGGGAGAGAAGAGGCGGGAGCGAGGCAAAAGCAGAGCGTCGCTGAGGAAAGGGTGGCTCGTAATGCACTAGTCTCCAACCATGTTCGCCTTCCTTCCCGGCAGCCTTTCCTGCGGGGAGTTCTTTCTTTCTCTCTCTCCTTCCTTCTTTCTTTTTCTCCCCCGCCCCCTCCCTATCCCGAGTTCCTGAGTTGGGTACCTCGTTTCTGGATTCATTCTCCAGGGAAAGCAAATGAGTCATCCTGTAAGAAGACACCCCGCCCCCACAAAAAAGCAAGCCTCGGTGCTTGGTGGTTGGCTTTTAGAGAGGTATTCGGCTATTTTTAATCTGGCCTATCTTCCCTCTCCTGGCAATATTAAGCTTCCCCCACCCCCCCTTCCGCTGCCATTTTAGCACATTGCGGTTGGGTCTTGCATCGAATGCATGAGGGGGAAAAACAACGCGTTGCTTTCCGCGGCAGCGAATAAAACGCAGAGCTCTTTACGCGACCCGCTTCCTGACATAAAGAAACGAGTCGCATAAATGAATGAAACCCCCCCTTCCTTAAAATAAAAAAAGAGGAATTGTGCAAGAATCTCGAATTAAACCCCCAAAGAGGAATTTTGCAAGAATCTCTTAAAAAAATCAAGCCATCCCTCTTGTCCCCGCCCTATGCTGTATGCAGATTTCTTTCAAGACCACGTGCTGTTTGAAAAAAAAAATCTGATTTGGATGTTGAGCAAGAGACAGTCAGCAAGTTTTGCCCCTGGTAGAGTGAAATTAATGATAGTTATACGTCCTGGGATAAGTAATATATTTGAATCATTAAAAGAGATTAATGAAGGTTGACACTGATTTTATTTTATTAGAGCTGTAGGGTTCAGATTGGTGAACAAATCATGCCCCTGGGCTAAAAATATGAAACTTTCTAAGTACACAGAATAATAGGGAACATTTAACATTCATTGAATTCTCCTTATGTTTGAAATCAATTAGGTTTACTTTTTAAAAGATTTTATAAACAGCATAAATTAATGTCCGAACAGTAATAATGTTTCCAATATTGATTGTGGGTCCAAATTTATTCTTTTTCTTTTCTCTCTCATTTTCCTCTCTCCTTCCCTCCTCTTTCTGCCTTTCCTCTTCTTTCCTTCCTCCCCCCCCTCTCTAATACACGCACACACATCTCTGCAGACCTCCAACAAAAATTGTGACTGCTTCAAAAAGTCATAGGAGTTACACATGCCTTTGAAGTTTGGTACACCTTTATAACACAGAAAACAAGCTGCATGTGTGTGCATGTGTGTATATTTGATATCACACATACGCATATACGTGATTCATTCCCCTCCTCTCAATCTCTGCTATGCTGAGATTATGCATGTGTGTTCCTGGATGGGATAAGTGACAAAAGCTTGGAGAATATGTCAAGAGTACCTAAGAGTCCCAGCAGCCTCACACAAGCTGTGAAGGTCATCCCAGGTGCCCAGTTAAAGCAAGCAATTATCTATATTGAGCAGGAGTAATACAGGAAGATGCTGGAGGAAGATCACTTTAGGGACAGTGGCAAAGGCATCAATTCATACTGCTCAGGAGAAATCAGTTCAATATTTTACCAGAAAATTGTGGTTGGACAAAATAAAGTGATTGATGACATAGTGCAGGATAATGGCCCCTCAAGTTGGAAGGCATTCAACATGCTACTGAGAAAGAACAGAAAGTATTTCAAAATACTATTTCTGTTTATGATGCAGCTAGCCGAAATCTTTGGGACATCCAGTTGCTGATGTTGCCATAAAGAAAAATCCAAAGCTTTGACATAATTATAGTGAGAACATAAACATAAAAAGCATGAATATGGGAAAGGTTGACACCTTGAAAGACAATCAGATGTCATTTGACATCTTAGGGAACAATGAACTGAAATGGATTAGAATTGGATACTTTCATTCAAAAGATTGTATTGCTTACTACCCAGGATAAAAACAAAGAAGGACTAATGTTGCCTTTGTAGGAAAGACACAGCTGAGACAGAACCTGGTACCATGCAGTCTATCAACAAACAATACCAGTTTTCATGGACAACCATTTAATATGACACTCATCCAAGTTTACGCTCTAGCCATTGGCGCAGAAGAAGAAAAAGGTTAACAAATACTATGTTCAATTTCAGTCTGAAATCAACACAACAGGCAAGCAAGATGTGCTGACTATGATGGAAAATGGAAAGCCAAAGTGGGAAATGCAGTGGGACTGTATGACCTAGGAAACAGCAATGAAGCAGAAGAATGCTCTGTCCTACATATTGGCAAAAAAAATCAGAAAATAAAATACAGGCTGAATAGTCAAGCCCTTGTTGATGATCCAAACTCTGTCAAGGATCTTGGAGTACTCATCTCTAATGATCTAAGTGCTAGAGCCCACTGTAACTACATAGCCAAAAAGGCGTTAAGAGGTGTTAACCTAATCTTACGTAGCTTTTTCTCTGGTAATATTACACTAATAACTAGAGCATACAACATTTGCTAGACCAATACTCGAATACAGCTCATCAGTTTGGAACCCACATTACGTATCTGATATTAACACAGTTGAGAAAGTCCAGAAATACTTCAGAAGAAGAGTTCTCTATTCCTCTACTCGTTGCAGAATACCTTATACCACTTGAAATTCTAGACCAAGAAAACCTAGAACTATGCCGCCTTAGGTCCAATCTAAGCATAGTATATGAAATCATACATTGCAATGTCCTACCAGTCAATGAATACTTCAGCTTCAACCATAACAACACAAGAGCAAACAATAGATACAAACTCAAGGTTAATCGCAGCAAATTTGATTGCAGGAAATACGACTTCAGCAACAGAGTGGTCAATATCTGGAATACTTTACCTGACTCTGTGGTTTCTTCCCCAAACCCCCAAAAACTTTAACCTTAGACTGTCTAGTATTGACCTCACCCCTTTCCGAAGAGGTCTGTAGGGGGCGTGCATAAGTGCACCAACGTGTCTACCGTCCCTGTCCTATTGTTTCTTTTATTTTTTATTTTTCTTCTATGTATCCATGTATTCATAACTATGTTGTTACTTATACCTAGTATCTTGTAAGCAATTGACAAAAATAAATAAATAAATAAAAATAATTAAATAAGAACGGCTTATCAGTTTCTGCCTCTCCATTATTTTCCTTGAAACAAGCACAGTGATGTTATCCATATAGACATGACCAGATGGAGTACATAGAAATCAGATTTACTTTTGGTTGTGTTGACCATGTAATGCTATGAAATACCTTTAGGAATATCTGGGAATCCCAGAATAGCTTATTGTTCTTATGTGAAACATAGGGCACAGAAGAAGAGAAATATGGCAAAACAGCGTGGCTTCATATTGGCAAAGGAATAAGAAGGCTTTCTTTCCTTTTATTTATTCTATCAGTGGTGACTAAAAGGGGATTAGAAGAAGATAAGTATGGTTTGAAAGCTGGAAGAAGGAACATCTGTAACCTGCATTACCTTGATGATACTCTTGATAGTTAAAATGCAAATCATCCGAAAATTTTACTAATGAAAGGAACACAGTGAATAAACAGGACTAATTTAAGTACAGAGACAAACGATAAAAGGTACAAAACCAGCATTAGAATTGATAGAGTGCAATGTTGTGTGGGACATAAATTAATGGGATATAAACATGGTCATGTACCTGTTTGTTAGAGAAGTCTCAATAGGATCCTTAGTATTACACATAAATTCATTCTATGAAAGAGGAGAGGCATATTTTTTTGTTTATAAGGGATCAATAGGCCAATAGAGTCAAGGATAGTATTGTAGTACAAATACAACATCTTCATGCTTTTATCAAATTCCTTCCCACTTGTTTGCTATTGTGATGGTTGAGATATACTGTATATAGCTGAGGCATGCATAAATGCACCAACGTGCCTACCGTCCCTGTCCTATTGTTTCTTTTTTTCTTATATGTATCCATTTTATGTATTCATAACTATGTTTATACTTATATCTATTATCTTGTAAGCGATTGACAAATAAATATCTCCTGTCTGCCTGCAAACATTTGATTATACCTCAAGTATGTTAGTGTATGCTCATTTGCTATGAATGGTTTCATGTGTTGTGGTTTCATGATGTTTGAGAACATGCTACACTGATCATTTTGATTGGCTTTCCACATTAGGCTAAGTCATGATGCAAGTTGTTTGGTTTATTACATGAAACCAGATATTGGAATTTGAAGTCCATAGTATATGGATTTGGAATATTTTGCAGATGCAGCATGGCATTCCTAGACGATTCTTTGTGCATAGGATTCATGATATGAATAGTATAAAAATTATCATAAGGTGCATATTGGGTATGCAATGGAAAAATTGGGTTTAAACTATGGATGGGTTATTTTTAATGTAATTTATTTAGTGAAATTGTGAACCCATTATGATTTAATGATATACATAGATGGACATAAACATAGAACATAGAATAACTGTCACTTTGAATGTACACGAATTGGCATACATTAAAATGAAATTTTATTGCATAAACCAGGTGACTATAGCTTGTTTAACATTTTTTTTAAAAAAATTATCTGTAATTAATTCTTGAAATGATCATCTTTGAAAGCACACATAGGGGCAGAGACTCATTTGCAATTTTTTAGAACAAAACAGAATAGAATAGAATTCTTTATTGGCCAATAAAGTGATTGGGAATTTGTCTTGGTGCAAATGCTCTCAGCATATATAAAAAGAAAGATACTTTCCTCAGGAGTCAAGAATTACTTGACAGAAACACCATCTCTTCCATATACCCTGTGATTGGATGATTGAGAAACTCCAGTTCCTGACAGAAAGGATCTGAAGGAACAAATGACTTCAAGCAAGATAGGAGGGCAGATTGTGTGAATTCACAGATGACAACTCAAAGAACAGCAGCTACAGATAAGTAACTATTTCTTGTGAGCATTGTGACTGAGTAGTAAAAAGTTGCTTACCTGGAAAAGCATTCAAGTACCTTAATATGACTGAAATAAGTTGGCCTTTTCAAATATCTGGAAATGGACATCTAATGTACAATGAAAGGATGAGCCCATGCAGTTGCCAAGCACAACTACAGTCAGGGAATACTTGAAAGAAAGGCTATGATATGGGAACAAAGTAGGTTAGAAGAGGGCTATAGCTGTTCGATCACCTCACAAACTTTATGGCTACAGCTGTATTTGCATTTGGAGGACTGCTGACAAAAAAGACCATATCCTTTAGATGTGTCTTGGAAGGCAGGAATACATGTTGATCTACATGAAACAGTGCCATATTTCAAAATGAAAAGGAAAAAATACAACTAAAAAATGAAATGATGTTCTCGATGAGGGGGGAGTATTAAGAAAAAAGCAAGCAATACAAGGAAGGAGAAAGGATTCCAAATGTTGTCCTTAAATAAAAATTCTTTAAGAGATCTTCAGCTTGATGAGCTGGCAGCATAGCTATCAAATCAATTACCTTTCATGAGTCACAGTTAACTTGTGTGATTGCTGTAAGGCTGCATTCTATTTTACATCTTGGAATAAAGACCTTGCTGAAAATCACATTCACCATTATTTGTGACATTCACAAGAATATTCTCCTTGACTGGATTAAAAAGTAGGATACATTTGTCACTTCCTGTCTTCTTTTTTTACATTTTAGTTATTGAGAGCCATTATAATTGTTTAGTGCCCAAATATGCCAAGCTTCATAATTTTATCCCAAAACACTGCATATAAGTTATTTTGCTTCTGTTTCATAGATTGAAGTTTATTTCCTTAGCCAAGAGCATGGATAATGGATTAGCACAGAATGAGTGGAGCAGACATAATTGGCTAGTGAGGATGGGACCATAATTGGGAATAGGGCATTATGATTTATCTAGCAAATCCAGGGAAAAGCAGGCAAATTAAATAAATTAAATGAATTATTTGCTGGCAAATTAATGTGAATTATTGAAATCAATAATTAAGAACATTAATTGTGCATAGAGATTGCAGAGATGATACATGAGACCATAACTCTCAAAAAGATCTAGATAAAAACCTCATATAATAAATCAGTGTTAAAATATTCAATAATATCAGGACAAATACTGTAGGACAATAGCTGAATTCAGAAAAAAACATACTTCTGTATTAATGGAGAAAGATGAGAGATGATTTTTCCTGGGAATACTAGATAATTTATAAAGACTTAGTGTTACAAGATTGCAAATACAGCATATAAAGGTAGGAAAATAAACACCAAAAGATTAGGAAAGTGCTAAATTAAACTTTCCAAGGGAAGAAAATAAGGATGTATTTATTGCTTACGAGAAATGAAGCACCGAGCGGGCCGGTTGGTCCTCCTTAGTGAAAGAATAATAGATCTGGAGTATTTCTACATTATCTTGACTTGATGTTACCTTGACTTTAAAATTTGGCTTAATCTCTGGATTAAGATGGTTTCTAGGTAATATTTTGAGAAGCTATAATTATTTCTTCCATGCTAATACAACTACAAGTGAAAAGGTTTATACTAGCAGGATGAAAATTGTCACAATTGCCTAGTAAACCATGAAGCACAGTTGAATTCATATAAGAGCAATAGTCTCGGCATTGCTCTTATACTATTGCTCTTCAAACTGGTGCTGTTGACCCCATAGTTCATCTCCGAGCTATGGATTCTCTATTAACTATGTTCTGCTGATGGCTTAAGAAGTGTGAATCTTTGGTATCTATTTGATGTAGCTGGGCCCAATTGGGTAAACAATTGGATCTTATTTTGGTTTGTTTCACTATTTAACACTCTCTCCCCCGTCCTGAAACATTATTTTACTTTCATGAAAATTTAAAGTTAAAAAGGAGGACAAAATTAATCAATCCATGATAAAAATGATCAGCTTTATTCTTTTGTCTTGTTAATAATATGGTTTATAGCTATTTATGCTAAAATATTCTTCCACATGCAATTCATCAATATATATTACTAGTCAATAGCCAAAGTAAAAGAATAGGTTTACTTCTTCCCTCTGTAAGAAACAGACAAAACAATGATGTCCAGATACATTGGTTTTCATTTTGCTATTTTGTTCTTAAAGAAACAGGACATTTGAATCAGCCTCTAGGGACCAAATTACAGTTATGATGTATCTAACGCAGCACAGATCAAAATGAATACTGCAACAGATGTAGCAGTAGTGAAATTCAGACCCAAGTGTTGGTGCAAGTACAATGAGAACCAAACATTCATTAATATCAGTGATCCAAAGCTCACTGCTTTCACAGGCAAATCACACACTGTCTCTATACATCTGCAATTACTTCACATTCAGATTTGTTCAGCTTTTCTAACTGAAATTGCTGGGAGATACAGAAACAAAACGTCGCAAAAACGATTGTCCCCCTCCCCCATTGGTATGTTAAAATGTATTATAAAATACCGGTTCAAATAAATAAAGCAAGCATATCAACTGCAAGCTGATAAATCGAAATGATTTAAAAATAATATAAAATATGCTTTTATAAAAAGTTTTATACATTTGTATAAAATGTATAATTTAAACCAATTACCATGTTCATAGTACATCTTGTTAGTACAGTAATGTTTCATGTCATGAAATAATCAATTAATAAAAATTATACAGTGGTTATATGCAGCATCAAATATAAATAGAAGAATATCTCTTCTTTCAGCTTCAGACACGATTTCCCATCTGATGATTACAAAAAAAGATGAATCAGAGGCAATAAAGGTATTCTGCACCAACAGATCTAGATCCTGCCACTAAAATCCAAATCACTCTGATCAGCATAAATTGTGGAACTTTACTAAATTGTACACATCAGCCCCATTTCCAAGCATGGCATGTTCAATTAATTTAGGATTTCTCTGTTTTCCCTATAAGGTACGTAAGGTGAGAAAGCTCTTATCTAAAAGTAAAAAGAATATGTATCAGCTGATCTTTATTTTTTTAAGAAAATCTTCACTCAACTACAGTAATGAGCATTCAACAACTGTATAATGTACCAGAACTGCACAGAGGTTAAACAGTAATTTCTAAAAGTCTTTGCTCCTTTTCCAAAGCTTCATGGGAAGAAAGTCTTTCTTTCTCCTTGTGAAAAAGTTATGTGGGATACCTTTCCTAAGGCAGCACCTGACATCTGCACTTGTTTTAGACACAACATAAGCATACTATTTATTGAGTGGCCATTCTCAATCTATAAAATATTGAAGAAGCTAATCTAGAATCTTTGCAGCTCTAGATGTGTTGAACAATTCTCTTTCAAATAGTGATGATTATTCAATAATCTTGAGAGCCAGGCTGAAAGATCATATCCAATAAATCTAGAGCTAGTTTGGAAGAAAAAAGAAATGGCATATTTAAATAAGCCGAACGTATAATTTTTTGGGCTTATTTCACTTAATTTATTAGATTGCTATAGCTGCCTATTCCAGAAGACTCTGGATGGCTTAAACATAAATGAAAAAAACAACAACAGTAAAAACAATTATGACCCACATAAACAAACAACCCTATTTAGCAAACGAATTGTGAAATATACTGAATCAGATATGAACATTTACAATAAAAGGAGAAGAAAAGTTGCCATGTTATTTGATTCAGTTTACCTACATATTATAAGCTGTATGGAAACTTTATCTTGTATTATATAGCATGAATAGGTAAAAAACTACAAACTTATGCAACCCTGAAATTTGGACAAGTTATGACTCCTTGTTAGTTGCTTACTTTTCCATCATGCATGAGCTAGGAAGTAGAGCATGCCTTCGTGCAAATCTGTTATCTCTACATGTGTGAAAATACCAGTAGACTAACTGGCCAAACAAATTCAAGGGATAACTGATGTGCTAGAGTCTTGGGATAGCTCATAAAATACCATTTTAAGATACAACTGCATTGTAGTTGTCATATTATTTTAGAATGATGAATGAATGAATGAATTCATCCAATCAGTAAATCCATGAACAAATGGTAAGAGCTAGCCTTACCATCAAATGCAGTGTATACACTGTATGCTATAGTATTGTATTTTAGAATATGTAAATATGTTAGAATATTTATTTTTGATTATTTTTAATAGTTATCTTTTTCCCTGTAGAGGTAGTTACAGGAGAAGACACATGAGAATGTAAAATCCTTTCGGATTTTGCATTCTTATGTACCATATCTCACAGGATTGAAGACTTTTCCCCTTAAGAAAGTATCACCTCAGAACATATTCCTGTTCTACAATAGGAATATTTGTGTGTGTACATACAAACAGAAAACTAAAACATGTGGAAGTTGAAGATCTAGAAGAATTGCCCAAACATGAGAAACTTAAAAAAAGAAGTTGCCAGAATTGTTGGCGTCCGTGTAGCAGCTAATTCAGATTGTTTTGGGAAGAAAAATCCCACAAAGCTCAATTTAGTACTTAAGTTATGCCAGACACCAGCCTATATTCTTAAAGCACCTATCTGCCTCTTTAAAAAGGGGAGCAGATTTCAGCCAAATTCAAACAGCCAATGACCTGATCAGTGATAAACTGCAAATAAAGTCTGGAATCAGCAACAGCCAATAAAGAAGATTGGTAGGTCAAGTTGCTGGCTGACCTTCCACAATGATGGGGGAGGAACTTTTGTTGCTACCTATGGCAGGAAGCAACACATCTTGTGCCTCCCCTCCAGGTGGCCAACCATTTACTGCCCTTACTCTTCACTTCCCAGCTGGGTTTCTATCTTGCTTTCTTCGGGTTCCTTTCAATCATATAAGTTCAACATCTGAACTTCTAGTTGCTTACAATTCTCTTAAGCTTTTCTTTTCACTGAATTTTAATTGGAAGTCAAGTTTCTTATTTTGATTCCCACATTTCTTTTCTGGTAGGCTTACCTTTTAGTAAACTTAGCTGGACGTTTTTTTTTTCAGGGTGAAACTTGCAGGTCTGAAGAATGTTGCAGATAAACGTTGGACAAGCCTACAAATGTCTGACAAGAGTTTTAAGCCTACAATGGTTAAGTTCCCCAATGATCCTATCATTATTATAAGTAACAAAGTTAAATACATATATGTTTATATATATAAATGTATCTGTGAAAAATCAATTCTGTTGCTGGACATAATCACAAACAATGATTTGTGAAGAGAAATACAACTGCACTAACAATTTTGTCAAACATGACGTAAATGACAATTGAGATGTACACACTGGATACAACTGCTGCAGCAAGGGAATATTTTTTGGTTGTTAACACACACACACACACCACACACACACAAATGCTAATGCATTCTTGCAGCCTATAGTAATCTTGTGAATCCTCTTCATCTGTGCAAGCTGGTAAGAATTGTTCTTGTCCTCATAAGTCAACGATAAAATTACAAGTACCTTGGATGCATGACTATATTATGTTGATATAGTAGAAATGGTCAGTTTGGCATAAGCTTCAGCATAATTCCTGTTAGTATCAGCATTATCTTTCTGATGCTGTAAACAATTTGGTGTAGATAGAATTACAGGCCTGCTTCAGGGTTACTTTCTATAATCCTTGTCATCTTTATCTTTTTCTTCTTTTTCTGACTTTTCTTGTTCATATTTGTCTGGTTTTGTTACACTATCATAGGAAGGAGGTGAAGTTGTGGAGGAACTTCTTTCTGTCTTTTCCAGAGTTAAGCTCAAACTTAATTTATCAAAAGCCATTTCTGTTATGGAAGAAAAAACGTCCCCATCCCTGTATAAGTATGATGTATTGCACACTGGTTTCCTCAGGCGATAATGCCGAAAGGCTCTCTGAATAACCTTAGCTGACTGCTCCTCAAGTTTCCGTTTCAGGGTGGTGGTAATTGGTTCATAGGAGACTTTTGAGGGATTAGCAGCCATAAACCGGTCTTCCATTTGCACACGAAGGGCGTCCATTTCATCGCTTTCACCCAAAACACGCTTTGTAAAGGCAAATAAGATATCGAGGCAGTGAATTCGGTCACCACTCACAATGGGCAGGTCCATTGCAATTAGTTGAACTTTGTTTGGTTTTGGTATTAGCAGAGGGGGCTCCAGTGAGGCAGCAAAATCAAAGAGTTTGCTGAACTCTATAAACTGTGTTGCACCTGGGTCAAATTTTTCCCAGACCTCATAGAACATCTCAAAGTCATCTTCCCCTAATGGTTCAGCGCTTTCTTCGGTAGCTACGCTGAAGTTTTCCAAGATGACAGCAATGTACATGTTGACTACAACTAAAAATGAGATGATAATGTAGCTGACAAAGAAGAAAATCCCAACTGAAGGATTGCCACAGTCTCCTTCAACTGAGCTTCCTGGATGAACTTTTTTAGGGTCACAGTCTGGCTCCTTGTTGAGAATGGGAAACAGCAGATAATTCCAACCACCAGAAGTGGTAATTTGGAACAGGCAGATCATACTGTTAGCAAAAGTTTCAAAATTGAACATATCATCAATCCCAGATTCTTTTTTAACGTAGGCGAATTGGGACATTCCAAATATGGCGTAGATGAACATGACCAGGAAAAGGAGGAGACCGATGTTAAACAAGGCAGGGAGAGACATCATCAAGGCAAAAAGCAGAGTGCGGATTCCCTTTGCCCCCTTGATTAGACGCAGCACTCGACCAATCCTGGCAAGTCGGACCACTCGGAACAAAGTGGGGGATACAAAGAATTTCTCAATGATTTGTGACAGGCACATACCTAAAAAAAACCCCGCCATGAGTTAAAATTGTATAGTTATATTTTCATACATTTATTGTATATTATTGTAACTTTAAATCAGAAGTGAACATTATTGTAACTTTAAATCAGGATGAAATAACAGACTTGTGGTTTCTTTTATCTGAAATTGTCTCTATCCTCCTTTTCTAAGCCATATGATTGAGAAAACCAGGACACTAAGTCAATGTGTCCTCTGCACAAAAATGCATCTTTTTTAAAATAGTAAAGATGGGAGAACTATCAGAAAGGAAAAAAAATTAACGCATAGCACACGATGTATGCAATTCATTTTTATTCAGAGTGTTGCACAGAGATCTATGAATTCTGAGAACTTAAAAAATGCATTTGGTCTTTAAATAGGATCCTGAAGAAAGGGGCTTCAATGTTTAAAACTGGAAGATTCTGATTATATTTTTTAAGATTATAATAAGTAAATTATAGTTATCATCTACTGGATTAATAATGGCCCTCTTCTGACATATTAACTATCTAAATATTTTAACCTCCTTTTCTATACTTAAAAAGATCTTTAAAAATTCTAGCATGTTTATTACAATTCATCTTTTTCTATTTGTGACAATTTCTTGGAAATATGAATATTAAAGTGTATGTATTCATAATATAAGTGAATAAATATATTTGTTTACTCAAAGAAGGGGAAAAAAAGATAAAAGCTATCTCAGGTAGCACCCATCATCTATAGGAATAAATTCACCAATTAATTATGCCTTGCATTAAGAGTAGAGGTTTTTGGTTTGTAGCTGAAATCAAATGAAAGAACTTTCTATGTTTTATGCTTTAACAATTTATCTTATACAAATAAATAATTCTAACAGGCTTTGTAAGATATGTCATCAGCACTGCTTACTAATTTATATCAAATATCCAGAATATTCAAAAGACTAAAATTTTACTTCAAAAGTTTCTTACCTACAATGGAGAATATGACAACCACAAAATCAAATATATTCCAGCCAATAGTGAAATAATAATAACGGAGAGCAATCAATTTCAGGAGACACTCCCCAGTAAAAATAACAATGAAAATCAAATTAATCCAATATAAAATATCTTCTACAGATTGATCCTGGTCAGCTGTTTCCACCATCATGGTAACCATATTAAGACAGATAAGAACCATGATACCGATATCAAAGGCTTGTTTGGTTACAAAATCAAAAACGAAGCCTTGTATTTTATTCTAAAAAAGAAAAAGAAAACAGTGTTATCTGTTATTATTTCCTGAAGGATTGGAAATCATTTTACGGAGTTATTTTTCAGTTATTGATAAAAGGATACATTCTTAATTTCAGTTAAAGTATTTTACTTCTATCTATTTGTTTTAGCCAGTTAAACAAACAACAAGCATTCTTACTGATGGCCTGGGTATAGGTTTCTGTGGTTTTTTGGATCCCAATTTTTTCATGGCATTATAATATTTTTTCTGTTCTTCTGTCATAAAAATATCTTGACCTCCTAAGTAAAGAAGTAAAACAAAATGGTTACAACCACTTACCCACAAGGACAAAGCTGCGTATGGTAGTTTAAAAAGGGTTTAAAAAAAGGAAAGAAATCGGTTGTTTCCTCAACAAACTAAGTGGTCACAGGTTAAGAAGAGTTCTTCTCATAAAATTCTACTAACCAGTTAAAACTAAACTATGAAAGATTCTCAAAATGAAGGAATGTGGAACAGTGGAATTTTTCAAGAGTTTATATTGCAACTAATGGTTATTATGTTTTCATAAAATGTTCTGGATATAAGATAGAACATAGAAGGGGCAAAATGTATTTTAATACTATATTATTCTGGATAGATAGAATAATAAGGGATAGCACTGAGTTCCAAAAAAATGTTTCCAAGTTTCCAATGTAATAGAATTGTAATGGCACAAATAATTCAATGTACAGGTAATCCTCGACTCACAACCATAATTGAGCCCAACATTTCTGTGCTTAAGTGAGGCATTTGTTAAGTGGGTTTTGCCCCATTTTACAACATTTCTTGCCACGGTTGTTAAGCAAATTCTTGTGGTGGCTAAGTTAGTAATATGGTTATTAAGTGAAACTGGCTTTCCCAGTGACCTATCTTGTCAGAAGGTTGCCAAAGTTGATCACATGATCACTGCAACTGTCATAAATATGAACCAATATTAACAAAAATTATTATTTTTCCATTATAAGAGAAAATTATTTTTCCATTATAACAATTACGTCAGTTGTGGGCAGCCTTTCACTGTTGAGTGAGCCTACTGCTACAATATTTTCACACACGTTTATGTGTAGCAGTAGCAGTTACTAAAATGTAATATGCAGTTACTAATTGGAGTGAAACATAATTATATTGAGAACTAAACTCATTCAGTAAAACAACTAAAATGACATTCTACCTATTTAATTATAACAATGAGTATATTGAAGTGAAAAGTAATTGTTTAAATTTTATTTATTTATTTATGAAATTTATTTGCCGCCCATCTTGTGTCCAATGGCTGTAGGTGGCTTGAAACATTAAAAAAAAAACCATTAAAATCATCTATTATAAAAACACAGCAAATAAAAATGTTAACAGATATTAATGAATACTTATCTTCTTTTTCTGTTGGTTGAAATTATCAATGATGACGCCAATGAAAAGATTCAAAGTGAAGAAGGAACCAAATATAATGAAGCCGACAAAGTAAAGATACATATACAGGTTATTCTCATACTGGGGTTGCTTTTCTATCTATAAAATAAGGAGGCATGGAAAAGTATTATCCAATGAGCTTTCAGGAATGATGAAGAATTTGTACACTAAATATTTGCTGAACAATGAAATAATCTACAGAATTTATCTTTTTTTTTTTTTCTTTCCTAGCATTTTCTCACACATGCAGAGTCTACTTTTTGGGGATCAACTGAGTCTTGATCCATTGGCTGATCCATTGGAATTGATAGATCAGTTTGTCACAGCTGTAGGCTAAGGTAGAATCACTGGCCCAAAGTCAGTCAGCTAGCTTTCATGTCTAAGGTGGGACTAGAATTTCTGGTCTCTGGATTTCTAGGCTGGTGCCTTAACTAGACCAAACTATCTCTCTATACAGAATATATGGTTATATCTTGAAATCCATTTTCTTCATTAATTTCCCAGAAAGTCTGTGGAGAAAATACTTTGGATGATATTAGAAGCAGCAAACCAATGCCGAAAGAGGTGCACCTGGGATCCTTCTGAACATAATTCTATATTATCATTAGATATTCTAAGAATAGAGCAGTATGGGATATACTGGTGCAATAATGGAAGAATCTAGTATTAGCTTCCTTAATGTTCTCTTCAATAGTAAATACTGGAGAGAAGAAGAAATACTGGAGAATTCATTTCAGATGAATTGGAAGATAAGTCAAACTAAAGCCGAAGCAGTTCTAAAGAAAACAAAATAGCTGCTCTGTTGATGAGGAAAAGTTCAGCACATATACCATATACTTTCTCAGTGTTGTTATAACTGCCAAGAGAAGTGAGGGAGATGAATGAAAATTACTCAAAGCTCCTTTAGCAAGGAGTAATGAAAGATTATCTTGTCTCAGTATTCTTGGCTATTAGTGGAGCTCCCCCAAACATGGAGCGAAAAAAAACTGGAGAAAAGCAACATTCTTTTACACAGGCCTCGTTATCTGGCAAATAATTACTCTGAAGGTCCTATTATTCTTACCAAAAGAGAGAAGCAAAGAAAAAAAGTAAAGTCAAGGAGGCAAAATTAAGGAGATGCTGCTGCTTCTAATTCATAACCCAGGATTAAAAGTCAAATTTCTTCTGCTTGGTCCGAAAGAATAAGCCTTCTAAACTCCAGATTATCTTCTAATATCTAAAGACCAAAACTTTGATGGACAAGAAAGATGTTCAAAGTGTCTGATCACTGAATGAATCTGACTGAAAGCAGTAACATTCATTCTGTTGTGAATGTATAAAGTTTTAATAAAGCGTGAGCTTGGAGTAAAGTGCAGGGCTCTGGTCCTGCACTTCTGATTGGCTGTTAAACGGCCGGATCGGATTGGCCCGCTCCAGGGAATCCGATTGGCCCTTAACAGAGAGTTCCTATTGGTTATGAGAGCTAGCGCTCCTCGTTGGTTATTGGTTAATAGTTACGGGGTTTGCCTATATAAGGCGGGTTAAAACTGCTATAGAAGTCAGAAGTCACTATGTAAATAAAGAGCTGAAGTTCAACGTTCAGAGGCTTGTCTCCATTCTTTCTCGCCCATGCTCCAAACATAACACTGGCGACGAGGATGGGATGTGGAGACATCTGAACCAACGAAACTTCGAAGAACACCGAGCACGTGACAGATGACGCTACACAACGGAACCATGTCCGGCGTCGTCGTACCACCGCTCCGTTCGATCCAGTACAGGAGGACTGGGAGTCCTACATGGATCGCTTCCAAATGTTCTTAGAAACCAACAACTTAAAGGACGCCACACCAGGAAAGAAACGGGCGGTGTTCCTAACGCATTGCGGTCCAACCGTATTTAAGATGGCTAAAGCACTAGCAAAACCCCGAGAAGTGAAGGCGATGGATTGGGACGACCTCGAACCTCTCCTACGCGATCACTACGCACCGACCGTGCCTACGCTCGTGAGACGGCACGAGTTTTATCAGAGGAGCCAGTGAAAGGGAGAAAGCGTGGCCGACTTCATAGCAGACCTCCGAAATTTGGGAGGCCTCTGTGGATTCGCCGATTTAGAAGAAGCACTAAGAGATCGCATAGTTCTGGGACTAGATGCACCAGGCGTTCAAAGCAAGCTGATGGTGAAAGGCGACATCAGCCTTGCTGATGCCATCGCCGATGCTACTGCAGCAGAAGCAACCAGGAAGTCGGCTGCACAACTACGCCAAAACTGCGCTCCAGTACCACCACCGACAAGCGACATCTTACTCAGCTCAGAAGGGCAGCTTGCAATGACGCACCACGAGGACCTCTCTTCGTCGTCAGACAGCGATGAAGAAGGGGTCCATCGACTGCGGTCCGACCGGGACCACCACCCGAAGCCTTTACACCCTTGCGCTGGCTGTGGGGCCAACCATGCTAGGTCTGAATGCAAATTCCGCGACGCGCTCTGTCATGAGTGCGGGAAGCAAGGCCACATTGGACGGGTCTGCTGAAGCTTACCAGGACCCGGCCAGGCCTCAAAAAGGACTAACTATTGCCAATCGATAGGAAACCGTCCTGTATGGCGAGAGCCAGTAAACCACTCCTACAGAAATCGAGTTTTGCAGAGAGAAGAGGCTCACCATACTATCACTATCGGTCACGCCTCATTTTTAGACACCAAGAAAATACGAGTCACAGTAGCCATCGAGGACCAGCCTTGCCACATGGAAGTCGACTCAGGATCGTCCCTCTCGATGGTGTCCTGGAAGACCCTTAAGCAACTCATCCCCACGATTCAACGCCAAGATCTCCGCTCCAAAGACTCATCCTCAAGGACTACCAAGGGAATCGAATCCCCGTCGTTGGTTCCTGCCGAGTCCGAATCTCCTTCAAGAAGCACATAGCGTACTTACCACTAACTGTCATCGATAGAGACAGGCCTAGCCTACTAGGCCTCCAATGGTTCGCGCCACTCGGCATTGAAGTGGCCGGCATAAACCGAGTCAGCGGAAGTGATTGGGAGGGAGACCTCATCCATGAGTTCAGGGACGTCTTCGCGGACAGCTTAGACATGTACAAGGGGACCCCGATTTCGTTCAGTCTAGACCCAAAGATAGCTCCCATCTGACTTAAGCCCCGTCGAGTTCTGTTTGCCTTAAAGTCGAAAATCGACAAACAACTCGACAAACTGATAGCTCAGGGGGTGTTAGAGCCCATCGATCACTCCCCATGGAAAACCCCAATCGTAACACTCATTAAGCCAGACGGGTTGATCCGAATTTGTGGGGACTACTGGGCCACTTTGAACCATGCCCTACAGCAGAACGCATATCCAGTGCCGGTGGTGCAGCATCTCCTCCACTCCCTGGGGGGCGGGAAAGTCTTCACTAAATTAGACTTAGCTCAGGCATATCAGTAACTACCTGTTGATGAAAAGACGGCACTGGCACAAACGATTGTGACGCACCGAGGTGCCTTTAAATGTACCCGGCTTCAATTCGCAGTTAGTGTAGCCCCGGGGATTTTTCAGAGCCTTATGGAGAGGTTATTACAAGGGATTAAGGGCGTGGTCCCCTATTTTGACGATGTATTAATTGCGGCCCCTACAAAAAAAATCTTACAGGACCGGTTAAAATTAGTCCTAAAAAAATTCCAAGAGGCCGGTCTTAAAGTAAAAAAAAAACAAATGTAAATTGTGTTGAGTTTTTAGGGTACCTAATTGATAGCCAGGGTATTCACCGTACTGAAAGTAAACTAAGGGCGATAAAAAACACTCCCAGGCCACGAAACAAGGCCGATCTCCAGGCGTTCCTAGGCCTCATCAACTTTTATAATGTATTTTTACCGCATAAAGCAACGGTCGCTGAACCGTTACACCGGTTGTTAGATAAGAAAGCAAATTGGTTATGGGGTCACCGTGAAGAACAGGCATTCCGCAACGTGAAAAAACTGCTCACTTCTGACTCTGTACTCATGCAGTATAACGAGACTTTGCCGTTAAATATAACACGTGATGCTTCGCCTTTCGGAGTGGGCGCCATTTTGAGCCATGTACTGCCTAATGGGAACGAAGCCCCTGTTGCATATTTTTCAAAGACACTTTCAAAAACTGAGCGAAATTATGGACAAATCGATAAAGAAGCCCTCGCAATTGTGTCAGCCGTTAAAAGATTCCATGAGTACGTGTATGGCCAGGCTTTTACTATCGTGACTGACCACAAACCATTATTGGGGATAATAGCTGGAGATAAGCCGACTCCCTACATATTATCCCCTAGGATGACTCGATGGTCAGAATTCTTAGCTGCTTATAACTATCGGCTGCAATACCGCCCGGGGAAAGCCATTCCCCACGCTGACACATTGAGCCGAGCACCGCTTCCAGAGACTCTCGACGATCCTGCACCAACGGTAACCATGTTGCAAATTGAGGCACTCAACTCGCCGCCATTAACCGTCCGAGATATCGCGAGAGAAACCAAACGTGACCCCACCTTAGCGCGAGTCCTAAGCTGGGTAGAACGCGGATGGCCATTGGACCAATTATCAGATGACTTCACACCATTCAAGACTCGACAAACCGAGTTGTTCTCCCAAAAAGGCTGTGTCATCTGGGGAGATAGAGTCGTTATCCCAGAACGACTCCAGAAAGAGCTTCTGAGAACCTTGCACGATGGCCACCCCGGCATTGTGCGAATGAAAGCCCTTGTGCGAAGCTACGCATGGTGGCTGGGCATTGACAAGCAAATTGAACATTGGGTTAAAGCTTGTCCAAAATGCCAGGAAGTGAGCAACGCCCCACCTAAAGCCATTCCTACTGAATGGGAGACACCACGCGGACCCTGGTCCTGAATTCACTTGGACTTCGCGGGGCCGACCAAAGGCCACACCTTTCTACTAACTGTTGACGCCTATTCAAATTGGCTTGAGATTCATCGCATGACGACTACAACCTCCGAGGTGGTTATCAAAACCTTGGAAAGACTATTTGCAACCCATGGACTACCAGACGTCCTGGTATCCGATAACGGGCCCCAATTTACAGCACTGTCGTTCGAGCAGTACCTTGCTGACCGCGGCATTCGACATGCGCTCACCTTGCCTGCGCACCCTGCGACCAATGGCAAAGCAGAACGCATGGTACAATTTGTGAAGAAAACCTTACAGAAGGTAGACTATGACAACATTGAGGACAAGATCAATCGAATCCTTTTTTTACAACACATCACACCGCATAGCGTCACCAACAAAACTCCCGCCGAACTGCTAATGGGACGAAAACTCCGCTCCCACCTCGACCGGTTACACCCAGCTTACGAACCGAAAAAACCACTAGGATCCAGCGGCCGCTGTCGCGCCTTCCAGGTAGGAGATTTGGTATACGCTAAAAACCTATCGGGCGACCCATTGTGGGTGGAGGCGACAGTAGTTCGTGTAACCGGCCCAAGATCCTACCTTGTATAATGCCTTGATGATAGACTATGGAAACGCCATATCGATCAATTACGATCGCAGCTTCCGGCGGGCAGTCCTGAACTCCCCTATGACCAGACTGAGGGGGGGGAGGTACGTAAGAAGATGAATTCCAAGGAGAAGAAAACCCGTTCGAAGGGAACGACGGTATAATAGAGACTCAGGAAGTGGAACCAGAGAGGGAAACAGTTGCACCTCAGGGAATTACAGAGAACATGGGCAACGACAGGGAAATGAACTCTGAACCAGAAACAGCCCCACTGCCAAACAACGATCTACCTCAGCGTGATTGCAGCCAAATGACACAGCGAAAATCAGAGACTAATAAAACAACCGTCCTACCTAAAGGACTATGTAACTGCGCCCTGCAAACAGAAGCCAGGGGGAAGGGGTGTTGTGAATGTATAAAGTTTTAATAACGCGTGAGCTTGGAGTAAAGTGCAGGGTTCTGGTCCTGCACTTCTGATTGGCTGTTAAACGGCCGGATCGGATTGGCCCGCTCCGGGGAATCCGATTGGCCCTTAGCAGAGAGTTCCTATTGGTTATGAGAGCTAGCACTCCTCGTTGGTTATTGGTTAATAGTTATGGGGTTTGCCTATATAAGGCAAGCTATGGAAGTCAGAAGTCACTATGTAAATAAAGAGTTGAAGTTCACCGTTCAGAGGCTTGTCTCCATTCTTTCTCGCCCATGCTCCAAACATAACACATTCAGTCATGTCCCTTTATATAATCTGAAAGCAAAGCAAAATCTACTTATTATGAACACATGGACATTTGTCATCCTATACTTACTCCTGTTGAATCAACAGCAGCATACATGATTTCCATCCATCCTTTAAAGGTAGCCTATAAAGAAAGTGTCAGTGTTGATATATGGCAGATGCTGTTCCATTAAGAGAACTATGGACGCAACCTAGACTTCAAAATGAAAACCTCTATTTGGAATTAAATGAATAGCTTCAGAATAAGGAACTGTGCTAGTCTACAAATGGCCCTGAAGTAATTTTAATGGCCAAGTAAATGTTCTGCAATTTTATAATTTAGCACCTGATACTTCCCAAAGATGGCCAGCAATAGTGACTAATGCAAATGCCAATATATTTAGCATCACCTGGATGGACTTTACATATAGTTCTTCACTATCCTTATTTTTAACAACCGGGACTCAATTTCACATGTTTCCTTCTTAAAATAAAATGACGCTGAAGCAAAGCATAAATAAGTTAAAACAGAAGAACTGAAACGGTGAGTCATGGCTATTCTACACAAGTCACTGAATGTACTGATCTGGATCAGTCCAATGGCTTTCATTTGACAAAAATGGTAAAGATACAGCAAGAACGCTTTACAAAAAAATCTCTGTTGATATGTTGTTCCTACATGCTAAAATATTGCTTGCTTGAAAATAGGGATGTGAATTGATAGGATTTGGCTAATGGCTTCACTTGTTTCCATTTTTCCTATGAAACCATGGACTACATAGTATAGATGGAAAGTTATTACTAGTATCATAGTGATAGTTACTTACAACTTGAAGAAGAGAGAGATAGCCAGCTCCAACGTTGTCAAAGTTGACTTTAACATTTCTCCATCTGGCATAGTCTAAAGTCTCACAGACATTTTTAAATGGAACGATTAAATGTGAAATCCTTACTCCATCTGTTTTGTTAACACATTCAAAGAATGTACCAGAAAATAGATTTACACCCATGATGCTGAAAATTAGCCAGAATATAAGACAAACTAGAAGCACATTCATAATTGAGGGTATGGCTCCTACTAGGGCATTCACCACCACCTGGAGAGAGGGGAACAAAAATTGTGTAAAAGGTTGTAGGTCTATACTCCATAGTCTTCTGGTACCTGAAAGATTACATTTATCCCAATACCTTAGGTTTGCAAAACAGGTAACAAGAAAAAGAGCAATGAAACAGAAATTGTCTGAAGTATAAATATATAAAACTGATAGACAATTCACCAGTCAACATTCACATAACAAACATGCTGATGCGGCCCACCAAAACGCAGCAGCCAGCAAGAATTACTGTTCTCTGTCAGTAGCATGAAAGGAAATCTCAGGAATAAAGAACAGAAATATCTTAAATATTATGTTTCCAAAATTGGTTTATAGGGTAGAATTTTTTTATTTTTAAAAAGAATCTCTGGAATTTCAGGGATTGACAATTTATAATGATTCTATTTCTACAGACTTCTGTAGAGGAGTCTACAGACTCCTCACATCCTGGACATAAATTGTTTCAACTTCTACCCTCAAAACATTATAGAGCATTGCACACCAGAACAAGTAAGACACAAGGACAGTTTTTCCCTGCACGCCATCACTCTGCTAAACAGCTAACTCCCACAATATTGTCAAACTACTAAGACTGTATTACTATTATTCTTCTCATCCTTCCTATTATCCACTTCTTTCTATTTAGGATTACAACCTTGTGTCTTGCATCTTTACGATTTATATTATTTTATTTAGTTTCATAGTATGATTTGATTGCTTATTTAGTATCCTATGACTATCACTAAAGTATTTCTTATGTACACTGAGAGCTCATGCACTAAAGGCAAATTCCTTGTGTGTCCAATCACAGTTGGCCAATAAAGAATTCTTTTTTATTCTATTCTATTCTGTTCTGTTCTATTCTACATCTTTGGACTGATTTGTCAAGAAAGTATGCAAGTTTTGCAGTGGAGGAGGAATTCATCTGAGCTAAATGCATTGATAGGGCAAAGAAGCAATGGTGGAATAATGAAATACTCATCCTGACATCCTGATTCATACAGAAGGAATGGTGGGATTTGTACTGTGAGGCAGGATTTATAATTTTTTTGTTACTATGGCTTGTACCAGGAACCTATGATTTTAGCTTAAAAAGAGCAACATCATCTTCTGAACAAGACATAAGACATAAGAGTTTATTTGTCATTACACTCGCAAGCGGGTGCAAGGAAATGAGGTGCTCTTCCACAAGTAAAACTGGACAAACACCACTAAAAGAAAAAAAAATTAAATTAAAACTAAACACAACCTACCATACAATAATCTCTATGCAATTTAAAAATGTAAAACCCCATTACTCTCAGCCATTATGAAAGATAATCAAGATATGATGAAGGGCAGGTATAGTAATATAGTACTTATGAAGACAAACCAGAAAGGAAAATGAACATGAGCCGAAGTCAGAAGGATGAGATGGGATGCAAATGAAACAGAAAAATCAATGACTATAGAGTAAGAAGAAAAACTGGCATTAATGTTTTCCAGACTAAGACTTGGTAAACAATGGAATCTTAAAATGCTCAGAAAATGAGGAAATAAATGTAAGTAAGCAATGTTATGCTTAAAGATTTTCTGATGTTTTTTTGCACATTTGTATAGCTTTTTAAACTGACCTAATAAAGTCATTGTTCTGATTCAGTCTTGGATATTTTTTTGATGGGCAAATTGATATTTGTGCAAACAAAATATCAGTAACAGTGTCACTTTAATTTGCAATACAATGCCCTTTCAACTCAATCCAGCCGTTTTATTAACAAAAGGATACCAATTGAACAAATATTGCAATATCAGGATATCAATCCACAGTAAAGTCTGACTCACAGATGAACACTATACAAAAGCCTGGTGATGGCAGATGAGATTCTGCTGAAACAAGTTGTAGCAATGTTTTGGCAGAATCTCATCTGCCATCATCAGGCTTCTGTTTTGTGTTCATCTGTATTGTGTTCATCTACAGAAGCCTGATGATGGCAGATGAGATTCTGCCGAAACGTTGCTACAGCAGGTTCTCAATGTGGCCGCCAATTTGGTAGCATGGAAAACCTATTACTGCAGAATAATTTTTATTCACAGTTGTTGCGATGCTTGCCTATACACTTTCACAGGCAGCTCAGTGTGCTGGTTGTTAGATTTAAAGCTCTATGCAGCCTACTAAAGACTGCCTGATACAGGTAGTCCACAATTGAGCCCAGAATTTATGTTGCTAGATGAGAAATTTGTTAAGTGAATTTTGCCCCATTTTATGACTTTTCTTGCCGCATTTGTTAAATGAATCACTGCAATTGTTAAATTAGTCACATGGTTGTTAAGGGATTCTGGTTTCCCTGTTGACTTTGCTTGTCAGAAGGTTGCAAAAGGAGATCTACATGACTCTGGGACACTGCAACTGTCATAAATGTGTACTCGTTTTTATATGCTTTTTTTTTCTTTTTTAAATTACAGCTTGTTTGGCAATAAACAAAGAGATGCAATCTGTTCTAGGATTAATTTACGTCGCCTTATGTTGCCATTTTGCATAATGTGTCTCCCAAATGGTTCTAAGGATAGCATTAAAAGAACAATGCATTTGGCTGTAAAAACTATTCGCCAGAACGACTACATTAATCTTCTCTGCAAATCTTTATCCTTGTTACAGGGAATGTTTCTAATCGTGGAAAAGCGAAACAGCAGATAACTTCACCCAACAAATATTTTCCAGAAATCACCAATGAGTCAGCATCCATGGAACAGCTCGTTACCAATAATTGTCATTTTACTTACCCTCATTCCTTCAAAGCGGGATAGGGCCCTTAAAGGTCTCAAAGCTCTCAGGGTGCGAAGTGATTTAATAGGACCAAGTTCAGAGTAGTTCAAGGCGTTGGCAATTAAACTGACTAAGGAAACCTGTTCAAAAACAAAAAGCACTAGCATACCAAAATCATGTCACAGAAGAATTGCTGGGGGGAAAAAGGTATCCTGTTAAAAAACATAATTAACAAAAAAGACTTAAATGATCAGATGGATTATCAGATTGAAGTGTCTGGACCAAATGGTTTAGATATTTAACCTATATTTAGTCTGCTTTTCACCCTGGTAGAATTCAAGGCAGCATACCAATAGAACTGTATTCTTTTTAAGCAAACTTACTGCATTAACTGTTCTAGACCAGTCTGTTTTTACACATTAATTGTAATTTGTGCCTTTGGCATAAAGCCATGTTGGCCACGTGACCATGGAAAATATCTGTGGACAATGCTGGCTCCCTTTGTTGTGGTCCGCTGGTGGCCTGTGGAGATGGCAGCAGAGTCAGACAGTGGGGAGGAACATGGGCCAGACCTGGAGTCTGGGGAGGACTCGGACAAGGGATCTGCGTCCGACACAGAGATGGGGCCAGGGACATCTGAGAGTTATGTGCTGACTCCAGATCCTTCAGAATCTGACATCAGCAAGGCAGAGGAACAGGGGGAGTCTGTTCCCAGTGCGCACTTGCACAGAACTGCCAGAAGGCAAGAACAGTTAAGACAAAAGGGGAGACTCGGGAGTAAGACTTGGAGATGAGGCATAAAGGAGGAGCAAAAGGACATGAGCCTTTGCAGGAAGCAACTTTGTTCATTCTGGTCAGTCTAAAATCTGAAGCTCCATATTGACTTTGTGCTCCGTTTGGCCTTGTACAGCTAATTGGCAATTTAGTCATTGGCAGCATTTCAAGATGAAGATGGGTGCTTATCAGCCTTATCCTGAAAGACTGTGGCAGATTTCTGTTGGACTATTCATAAACTGTTTGGGACTCATTACAGGCTGTGAATGCATATAATTCACAGCCGTTGAAATAAAATAAAAGGTTTTTGGGAACAGTGGGTGATTGTTACTGTCTCAGGAAGCCTTGGTCAGAACACCCTTGGCCAAGACACAGAGATGAGCACTGCGCCCTAAAGTCAGATATGACTGGACAGGGGAATCTTTATCTCTAAATCAGGGGTCTTCAAACTTGACAGCTTTAAGACTTGCGGACTTCAACTCCCAGAATTCCTCCTCCAGTTGTGTCAGCTCAGGAATTCTAAGAGTTGAAGTCTTAAAGCTGCCAAGTTTGAGGACCCTTGCTCTAAAGAGTCACCTTTATTTCCATTTGCCAGGCAGTATGAAATCTTCATATAAAAAATCAAAAACAAAAAAATCAATAATAATAAAATTAACAATGACACCCAAATTTAAGATTACTTATTCTCTTTCAGTCCTGGGGAAGATGCAAGGGCAAAACTACTTCCTAAATATGGCTAAATTCGACATCATATTTGTCTGTGAAACATGGCTCAATGACTCCATTACCACAGGAAGAGACTATCATGTTTACCAATCAGATCGTGAAGTTCGTAGAGGAGGTGGTATTGCTATTTTCTATAAAAAGTCCTTAATCTAAAAAACATCCAAGTTACCCAGGAGCTTGCTCTTCCTGAGACCATCATCTGTGAACTATCCTTAAATATCACATTTCAATTCTTACTATGTTACAGAGCACCTGATTATGACATCGACATGGAAACAAGCTAAATTCACAACTAACATGGGCAGCATCCTGCCCACACGCTTTTATCTTTCTTGGTGACTTCAATCTACCTCATATTAACTGAACCCTAAACGAATGTACAACTGAACCCATACATGCAGCCTTCTACAATCTGTAACAAATCTGGGACTGGAACAACTAGTAACCAACAATACTAGACTTAACAACTGCCTCGATCTCATCTTCTGCAATAGTTTGAATTTAATTTACGGAATACAAACTAAAGAACCCTTTTCCAACAGTGACTACAATATGATTGACTTTTGTCTCAACATACCGCCCACACAAAAATCATCACAATGATGTAATCCCCAATTATAACTTCAAAAAAGGCAACTATGATCTTATAGACAATGATCTCTCATCCCTTGATTGGCAATCTCTATTCACTGGATGCAATACTGTTGAAGACCATTACAACATATTTTTACCTGAAGTCAAAAGATTCATCAAACTATATGTACCAACAACAGCTCCCAAAACAAACAAACAAACAGATTACCCATAACATTAAGGAAACTTCAATCCAAAAAGACATCACTCTGGCAGAAAAACAAATCTGGTCACATTGCCAATTTCAAAAGCCGATACAAAAATTTATGCCATCAGATAAAGACTGAATGCACCAATTATCACATTAAACAAGAGGAAAACCTTCTAAGCACCAATTCCACCTGCGCTTTTTACAATTTTGTTAACAACAAACTAAAAGACTCAAGGTCCATCCCACCCCTGAAAGGACCTAATGGTAAAGACTGCAACAATGACACTATTAAAGCCAACCTCTTTAACATATTCTTTGGCTCAGTATTTGTAAACAGCAATGGATCATGCCCAGTATTTCCTAGCCGAACCACAGAAAACTACAATGATCTAATACATATCGATTTTACAGAAGACAATGTTGAAAAAGCACTATGCAATCTTAAACCATCTCTATCTATTGGACCGGATAGAATATGTGCCTATTTCTTAAAAAAGCTATCCACTGCCATAGCTGAACCTCTAAGCATAATCTTTGAAAAATCTTTCAGGACCAGCTCCTTGCCTAACCTATGGTCACAAGCCACGGTCATCCCCATCTTCAAAAAGGGAGACCCCAGCCTAGTTGAAAATTATAGACCAATCTCCTTATGCTGCGTCACCTGTAACACCATGGAATCAAATATTAACCAAACCATTATCCTCCACTTAGAGACAAACAACCTACTCTCCAATAAACAATTTGGTTTCAGAGAAAAACTATCCTGTTATCTGCAACTCTTACATTGCAAAAACATATGGACTACACAACTCAATCAGGGGAAAGCAATAGACACAATCTACATAGACTTCTGTAAAGCCTTTGATTCAGTGGTACACGACAAACTACACCTAAAACTAAAATCTTATGGTATCTCTGGACAACTGCATAACTGGATAGAAGCATTCCTGTCAAACAGACAACAAATAGTCAAAATTGGGAGTGTCCTATCAAATTCTGTACCTGTCAATAGTGGTGTCCCTCAAGGCAGTGTTCTAGGACCAGCTCTCTTCATACTCTACATAAATGACCTCTGAGATCATATTAAGAGCAACTGCATTCTCTTTGCTGATGATGTAAAGCTGTTCAATACCACAGACAATATTGCTCCCCTACAAAAAGATCTTGACTATGTATCAGAATGGTCAAACAAATGGCAACTTCAAATCTCAACAAATAAATGCTCTGTCTTACATATTGGCAACAAAAATCAGAAAATAAAATACAAACTGAATAGTCAAGCCCTTGTTGATGATCCAAGCTCTGTAAATGACCTTGGAATACTCATCTCTAATGATCGAAGTGTTAGAGCTCACTGTAATTACATAGCCAAAAAGGCA
Source organism: Hydrophis major (assembly GCA_033807585.1). NCBI lineage: Eukaryota > Metazoa > Chordata > Lepidosauria > Squamata > Elapidae > Hydrophis > Hydrophis major. The sequence continues at coordinate 185,100,707 of CM066328.1, forward strand.
TTAAGAGTTGTTAACCTAATCCTAAGTAGCTTTTCCTCTGGTAATATCACACTACTAACTGGAGCATACAAAACATTTGCTAGACCAATACTCGAATACAGCTCATCAGTCTGGAACCCACATTATGTATCTGATTCAAAGCATTCCCCACTCCCCAAGACAGAAAATATTAGGAGACACTATGTGACAATACAACACAGGTGCCAAATGTGACAATCTGACAATTTTTTTAAAGAACTCTTTTAAAATAAAACTATTAATATTGTTTAAAAAGTTTACATTATGGCGACAAATGGATGCCATTGTGATTGCTCTGGTGTCAAACACAATCACATGCTGAATTATTATTTTCAGACTAAGGCATTAAGGTAAGTACATGGAATCAAGACTTACGTCTACAATCATGAAATCCAGCCAGCACCAGGCGTTGGTGAAATAGGCTTGAAAGCCATAAGCCACCCACTTCAGAAGCATTTCTAAAATAAAGATGTAGGTGAAGACCTTGTCTGCATATTCCAGTACGGTCTTGATAGTCTTGCGTTGCTCAATGTATATGTCTTCGAAAGCCTTTGGATTAAAATACTACAACAAGTAAGGTCATGAAGGTAAAGGATTAAAGATGGAAAAGGGGAAAAAAAGAGAAGGAAAGGAAGGAAGGAAAGAAAGAAAGAAAAAAATAGAAAAGAAAATACCCCCCACCCATATTGTACTCCATATTTCAAAGATTTGTTTTGCATTGATTTCTATCTCAATTATATTTTGGATAGTTGTATTTTGTTATTCCATCAGGATTCTTTCTGCTGTTTTGTTAAACAACACAATGTTTTAGTACTATGTTGTAGGCCCTACTTATGAACCACCACACTTATTTGCCCCATTATAAAATACTTCCTGTATTTCAGAGTCATCAGGACAAATCTATTTGCCCCAGTTGCTTTGGAGCCTTCCCACATTTGTTCCAATTTACTTTCTCTATCCGTCTATCCAACTTAGTCTTTTTCTTCTACCTCACCTCCTCTAATGGAATAACTCGTTCCTCTCATTCTCCTCTGCCTATCTTAACATTCAGTGACAAAGAAGCTCCTTTTGCACATTATTTCTATTAAAAAAAAAATCAGTGTGGAGCAGCAGGCAGGGCAATGCCGGCTAAGTTGTAGCTCTTATCAAAAGAGTAAGTTTAAGACATCTGGTAATAATTCTGCTAGCTTCGTTCAGAGCAACCTCTACTTTCCCAGTGTGTGCTGATTTATACAAGATTGGGCAGGCATATTCGCCTGCCAAGTAGCAAAGAGCTAGAGCTGTTGTCTTAAGGTTTGGCACCCCAGGTAAAGCTTATTAATGAGCTATACCTGGGTCAGCCCATCATATGCCCTTAACAGAGGACATTTGTATGAATGGCTTTCATATACATGCTGCAGACATCCAAAGAGATGGGAAACAATGGGTAAAGAAAGTTTTCTGAAGCTCTTCATTGCCATCTGGTGGTTATGTAGATTTTGAGCTGATAGTATATGAAATTCTGCAAAATCCTCATAAATGTCAAACTAATCATAACTGACATTTTGTATTCAATGTACCACAGCACAGGACTTTAACAACCATTTCATATTCTAAGAATTGAACAGTGTTAAGAGCCAGATCCCTTGAATTTATCAATGTTTTCAATATTTATTGGTATTTTAATGAGCTTAGATAGAATCTATTTGAATTGAGGCTGGTTCTATCATATCCTTTATAATCTATTCAACAACTTCATGACAGAAAACTAGGAGCTTAGAGACTTAGATAAATTTTGAAAGCTTATATAGATACTACAGAGAAGATAGAAAATTGTGGCCAAAACAGTTAACCTCAGCCAACTATTATTAACAAATAATTATTTGGATTATTAAATGAAGCAAAGCAAAAATAAATGAGAAATAATAAAGCTACAAGAGAACATCTGGAAACATGATAGCTATCATGTGATTTCATATGTCTCCACATTATATAAATTAAAGCTTCCATTTGATGCTGAAGTGACCACTGATAATACAAGTTTTCCCCATAACCAGGATGTCACTATAAACGTCTACCTCCTTGATGGTCATGTACTCAATTTCACTTGTATAAATATCAAGGTTGCCCTCCAATTAGTCCACTAATTTAATTCACAAGCAACAGAACTTGCATGTGAAGTAATGTGGAATCCTGTTGTAGCACAACCAACAGTTATCCTAGGTAACTTGATTATCCTACAATTGTTTTGTTTACAGTTGGATATGGAATACATTTAACTTACCAAAGCACCACTACTAAGAAGAATCATGAAGACAATGAAGGTTTCAAACCAATTGTGTTCCACTATCTTAAAGCAAGTTTTGCGAAGGTTCCACCAGCATTTGCCTTTCCCAGACTCTATATTGATCTGACAACATCTGAATTTCTGTACACAGCCTAGAAACCAGAATATTTGCATTAAACACACTTAACAGCCCTAAAAGAAAGAACCATTATCTATGATAACACCATCTCTTTATAGCAACCCCTGCAATTTGTTTCCAGAACTGGATTTTGCACATGGAAAAGGTGAGTTTCTATTAATTGACAAAATGCCAATTCAACAAAAATCTGAGCAAAAAGAAGGGAAGGAAATAATATTTCAGATTCCACTACCTCTGCAGGTTCCTGGGCCACCTTCTACACTGTTCTTAACCCCGAAACGTCCTGAGTATGTGTGCCAAATGTTGAAACAGAGTCCTATTGTGATGACACAAGCTCTGCCCTTTACGTATATGCCTTCTCTAGCTGCATATACACACTGTAAAAGGGCAAAGCTGGTTTCACCATGGTAGAATGTTAGTTTCATCACTTTGATCAAAGGAACATGTCTGCAGATGTTTTATATGAACCCCAATGGTTTGGAATAAATTTTCATTAGGTACAAATAGGAGCCAAAGATGCCAATGGGATTTGTTTGTTACTACATTATTTCTGCTCATTAATTTCTGGAGTCTTTTCTTACATATTTTACATACTCCAGAGTCATGGATACAGCTTGTCAGCACTCAATGTATGAACAAAAAGATGAAAGAAACAACACAATCCTCTTGATAACTCGGCTACTCTTTGAGGGAAGAAGATTATGATGAAAGTAATTTTCTCCTGTTCATCTTTTTTTTTTTTTTTTTTTTTTTTTTTTTTTTTTTTTTTTTTATTGTGTAATTTATTTCGAACATGTGCAGAATGACAATAATAATCAATACAACAACAGTAATAATAATAATAATCATAATAATGATAATAATAATACACAATAACATGTCCGAAAAGGAGTAGGATGAAGCATAAGCTTATTTAATCCTACCCCTTCTTCACTTCCCCATGAATTCAACTTATATCAATAGAATGCATAGTACAAAAATGATGATAATAATAATAATAATAATAATAATAATAATAATAATAATAAATAATTGAAGTACTAAACATATACATATATACAAAAAAACAAAAACAAATAAGCAGATAGAAAGTAAGTAACAAATATAATTAATAAAGAAATCCAGAATGTTCGACCCCTTCCTCTTCCCTGTACCCAGTGAAAACCATGTACCTGTATCGCTTTTTAAACTGGATCATGCTTGGACATTGCTTGAGCTCCACACCTAACTTGTTCCACAACCTCACTCCACAAACAGAAACACAAAAGCTTTTCAGTGTTGTACGTGCCCTCTGTTGTTTTAAATTGTGCTCCCCCCTCAAATTATAATTCCCTTCTCTGTTGAAAAACATTTTTTGTAAATTGCCAGGAAGTGCCTTACGTATCACTTTGAACATGAATTGAGCTGTTTGAAAATGAATAATGTCGGTGAGTTTTAATGTTCTGGATTTTACGAATAGTGGATTTGTATGATCTCTGTAACCGGCATTATGAATTATTCTTATGGCTCTTTTCTGTAATATGGATAATGAATTTATTGTACATTTATATGTGTTACCCCAGACCTCTGCACAGTAATGTAAATATGGTGAAATGAGTGAACAGTAAAGTATGTGGAGTGATTTGTGATCCAGAATGTGCTTTGCTTTGCTGAGAACTGAGATGCTTCTTGATAATTTGCTTTGGATATGTTTTATATGAGCTTTCCAGTTAATCCTATCATCTATTATTACCCCTAGAAACTTATTTTCGTACACCCTATCAATATCTACCCCATCTACCTGTATATGTGTGTGAATGTTTTTATTGCAGTTGCTAAATATCATGTATTTGGTTTTACTTAAATTTAATGATAATTTGTTCCTGTCAAACCATGTTTTTAATTTGCGTATTTCCTCAATGACTCTCCCCAGTAGTTTATGCAATTCCTCCCCAGAACAAAAAATGCTTGTGTCATCTGCAAATAATATTAGTTTTAATACTTTAGAAACTTTGCATATATCATTTATATAAAGAATAAACAATTTAGGCCCCAACACTGACCCCTGGGGGACGCCACAAGCAATGTCCAAGCATGACGAAGAATATTCACCCACCTTCACAAATTGTTTCCTGTTGCTCAGATAACTTTTCACCCAGTGCAGTACTAACCCCCTGATCCCATACCTCTCAAGTTTATTAATTAAAATGTCATGATTTATTGTATCAAATGCTTTTTTCAGATCTATAAATATTCCAACTGAGTGTAATTTATGATCGATGGCATTGGTGATCTCTTCTATTGATTCTGTTAATGCTAGTGATGTTGAACTGTTTGATCTAAACCCATATTGACTATCGGAGAGTAATTTGTGTTTATTTATGAATTTATCTAGTCTGTTATTGAACAGTTTTTCTAGGATTTTGGAGAATTGTGGAAGCAAGGAAACAGGTCTGTAGTTTGTGAAGTGGTGTCTATCCCCAGTTTTATACAGCGGTACAACTTTAGCTATTTTCATACTGTTAGGAAATTTACCAGTCTGGAATGATAAGTTGCAGATGTACGTTAGTGGTTCTGAAATCCCCATAATGACCTTTTTTAAAACTTTCATATCAATTTCATTTAAATCCGTAGATGTTTTACCTTTGCATTTATTTACAATATCTATTATTTCCTTTCCTTCCACTGCTGTAAGGAACATTGAACTGGGATTCCTTTCTATAAGGTTGTCACTCCACTTCTTAGCTAAACATGCATCTGGGATTTCATCTGCCAGCTTTGGTCCAACATTTACAAAAAAACTATTAAAACTGTTGACAACATCATCCATATTATCAATTTTCATATTATTTTCAACAAAATATTGAGGGTAGCTCTGTTGCTTGGTACCATTTTTAATAATACTGTTTAATATGTCCCACATTCCTTTAATGTTATTTTTGTTATTAGATAATATTTTACTGTAATATTCCTTTCGACACACCCTTATAATATTAATTAACTTATTTTTATATTTTTTGTATTTATTTTCTGCTTCTTTCGTTCGTTTTTTAATGAACTCTCTATATAGTGTATTTTTCTTTTTACAGGCATTTTGTAATCCCTTTGTGAACCATGGTCGATCTTTGTACTTTTGATTTCTGTCATATTGTTTTATTGGACAATTTATATTATATAATGATGTAAACATTTTTATAAAAGTTTCATATGCACTATCAATGTCTTTTTTATTATATACATTCTCCCAATTTTGTGCCAATAAGTCATTCTTTAACATATTCATAGTTTCCTCTGACCTCACTCGCCTGTATTTTAGTTTCTTCTCTGGGTGATCTCTCAGCTGACTATTATTATAAATTGTAAAAACTGGTAGGTGGTCACTGATATCGTTGATTAGTAGTCCGCTTACTGTATTATTTTCAATGTCATTGGTGAATATGTTATCAATTAGAGTAGCACAGTGGGTGGTAATTCTGCTAGGTCTAGTGATTATTGGATGTAAACTCATGCTGTACATTGTATTAATGAAATCATCGGTTATTTGGTGCTTATTTGGATTTAACAAGTCAATGTTAAAATCCCCACAGATGAAAACAACCTTTTGGTTAGTCTTCGAAAAAAATTCTCCAATCCATTCCTTAAATACCTCAACACTAGAGCCTGGTGCTCTGTATATGCAACTGATTATTACATTTTTACTTTTTTCATTATACATTTCAATTGTTATACATTCTAACAAGTTATCAATCACAATTGTCATATTTTCTACTACTTTGTAATTCAAGTTTTTGTTCACATACACAGCGACACCTCCTCCACTCTTATTCCTTCGGTTTGCACAGTGAAGTTCATATTGATCCAGTTCAAAATCCATTCCTTTAGCTGTATTGATCCATGTTTCTGATATTGCAATAATTTTGAATGGTTTTATAAACTGATTTAAATATTCCTTAATGTTATTAAAGTTTACATATAAACTCCTACTATTGAAATGTATTATTGATAGTTTGTTATCCATTTTAATGGTGTCGTTGTACTGTTCCTCTGTATAATAGCAGCAGTTGTTGTTGATATTAAAGAAAAAATGATTGTCCGGGTCTATGTCATGCTCCAGATCCAGTAGATCATGATCAGTGTGTTGAAATGTCTGAAGTTCCAGGTTACCATGATCTGCAATCCTTTGTGATAAGCTGTCCCTAGTTGGATATGAATGAGCCATATTGGTGTGTTGTGTGTACTGTCATACCTTCGAGTCCGGGATGATGCTCATTCATACCTGACCAGTTCCTCAATATTTCTGATGACCAGAACTTTGGCTTGCTCTGGTGTCCCGTTTAGTTTAATGAATATTTTACAGTTCGATGTCCATGTGTGCTGTATTTTCCCCTGCCTCTTCATCAGCCGCGCTTTTCTGGCGATATCGGCGTTTTGTTTGGTCAGATGCTCGTTGATGAATACGTTGGTTCCTTTCAGTTTCCTTCCTTGTTTTAACAGTGCAGTTTTCTGTTTTCTGTTGACAAACCTCATGATGATGGCTCGTTTGTCGCTGTCATCTCTCCGGGGCAGAGGGTGGCAGGCCTCGATGCAACTACGGTCCATTTCGATCCCTTTGGACTGGAGGAAAGCAGCCACCTGTTGCTCCACGGAGCTGCCATCCTGCTCACTGGGCTCCCCCCCGCTATCATCGGTCACCGCCCGGGCGTATGACCAGGGTTTAATCTGGAGCCCAGTCACGATCACGTCGTTGATCCTGGTGTACTGCTCCAGCTCCGCCACACGGCTCTCCAGGTGCGCCAGACGCCGGTCCTTTTCGGCGTTCTGGATCCGGAGCGCCTTCACCTCCTCCACCAGGTTCAGAATGGACTTCTGCTGCTGTTTGACGACAGAAATCTCTTCGGACAAGAAGTCCAGAGACTTCTTAATGTCGTCGCCCTCCTCAGCTGTCAGTGCCCTCTTTGGGCCCATGTTGCTAGTGACGAGCTAGCGTCTACCTTAGCCACCTGCTAGCTAGTTTGTCAACTAGCCGCCGAGCTCCGTTCTTTCAGTCCGTTTTCCAAAACTCAGCGTCGTTAAACCAGGCAGTGGTCAGGCCAGTGTTGTCAACAGATAGTCCAATGTCCGCAATCCCAAATCAGTCGCCAATAACACAGAAATAATCCAAAAACCGAGCAAGAAAACACCAAAACACACAGACTCCAAACTTTTCTCCAACAGGAAACGGGAAACAAGCTATGATCTCTCTCTCTCTCCCTCGCCCCGTCCCCGCAGCCTTTCTTTCTCACGGCCGCGTCCTCCCGGCTGCCTGCACGCTCGATATCTTAAATGAAAAGCCTGTTATTTTGTTATTTTTTGCAGCAGAGGAGTCAATATTGGCTGTATACTTACTGCGTCCAGCAACAAAATCTTTAAATCAGCATTAGACTCATTTATCTCAGATTCACATATCCAGTTAAATTTTATAAATCACTAGTACTAAATTCAGCATGCATGATAGATAATCGTCAACATACATGGTCAACATATATCGTCAACATGCACAGAATTCAATTTGGAGAGCTAGAAAGGTTGGCTCACTCAGGTTTCTTCTAATCTGGGAGGGATTCCTCCTAAAGATCTGGGGAATTTTTAAGAATCTACAGGGAAATAATCTGTTCAAATGGTCACTGTGTGTGTGTGTGTGTGTGTCTGTGTGTGTGTCTGTGTATGATTAAAAAGTCTACTTGTTTGCTTTGTTGTCTGGAATATGTTTTACTTTTCCATTTGCAGGCATATAGCATTTTTTCAATACTCCAACTGCATTATTGATTGCAAATTATGAGGGATAAACGGCATGTATTTTCAAAAATAACAGTGACTGAGGTTGGCAAGGCCAGAAGCCCAAGGCCAGACAGGACTGTTACCAAATCATGGTACAGGTGCCCTCTGTGTCCACAGTTAAGAAATGAACAACAAAAAGTTCATTACTATGTAAGGAAGGGAAAAAGATATACACAGTAAGATATAAGGTGTAAGCTTTGTGGTTATAAATAAAAGGCTTGACTTTGCAGCAGCTATATGCATTATTACAGCTTCTTAAAACTGCATTAAGCAATTTAAGCCCCACTCTTGACAATTGTGCTTTTAGCTTCTAGAAATATGCCTCTGCATTTACACTGTCATTGTTGCTACTACTACTACGTCTACTCCTCCTCCTCTTCAGAGGTTGTTTTTTTCTTCCTTTTTTTGCATTCTGCTTAATCACATGAAGAAAATGAATCAACAGGAACCTTCTTCCTTTGCAATCTGTAAATATCAAATTTACTATCCATATCCTGGCAAGCGAAAAAACCATCTACAACCTAATTCTCATTGTCTAATTCCCAAAGTTACTGTCAGTCACATCACAAGTGGGCCTGGAATCCGAATCTTTCATAAACTTGCTTTTTTTTTTTTTTCTTCAGAGGCTAAGAAATTGATTCCATAATAAATGACTGACACATAACCCTTCAATAACTAGCCAGAAAAGATAAATCAAAGTACACAGCAGTGAGAAGATAATTAATTCCTGGTGGTATCATATACAGATTAACAAAGTACATTTTGGCTGAAAGCAAGGACTGAAAAAGGCAATTATTTGCAATTTTCCCAAAATAAATTCACCATGAATATACATCATCACCACAATAAATTTGGTCCCTTTGATACATACCATCAGTAAAACAAGATTTTGGTTGTGGTGGGCCTTTTGCTGCGGTATCAGATTCTTTGTCTCCCACAGATGCGAAAATAATTGTGCTACCTTCAGTGGAGCTGCATAGACTTGTTTTCTGCAAATAAAATCCCACAAGGCATTTTAAAGAAAACAATACTTATTCTGAATGGAAGTTAGGCATGCAACTGTGATACTTTTCAGGGATAAGCAGCTTTCAAACTTAAGGATGACCTACCACTTTTTACAATATTAGGCAACACAGTATCAAGAGTAGAGTCCTTCACATTTGGTTCTATTATCTCCGAGGACTTGAAATGAATACCTAATATTAGAACCATCATGAAAAATGAACAACAAAGAATCTTCTTCCTGCATCAACTCAGGGGAATTATTGACTCTGTCATTTGTACCTCAATAACTGTCTGGTTTGGCACAGCAACCAAACAGGACAGGTATAGATTTCAACGGATAATTAGGACTGCAGAAAAAACAACCGTAACCAGCCTGCCTTCCATTGAGGATCTGTATACTGAACGAATCAGAAAGAAGGCTGAGAAAATATCTACAGACTCCTCACAAACTGGACATAATCTGTTTCAACTGATCCCCTCAGGATGCTGCTATGTGGCATTGCATGCCAAAACAACCAGACACAAGGATAGATTTTCCCCCTCCCCCCAGTGCCTTCACTACTTTTAAAAACGCTGTTGGCCTCAATCTGGATCAAGTTGTGTTATAGCCATTAGTAAATGGTCCGTTCTGTTACTCTTGTCAGTCACAATCCCTTAAAAAAAAAAACACCAGTTATGTCTCAGTCAATGGTTTGGATTTACATTCAGCTGTTCCTGATATACACTGCTCAAAAAAATAAAGGGAACACTTAAACAACACAATGAATTGACAATGTCAATCACACTTCTGTGTGATCAAACTGTCCACTTAGGTAGCAACACTGATTGACAATCAATTTCACATGCTGTTGTGCAAATGGAACAGACAACAGGTGGAAAGCATAGGCAATTAGCAAGACATCCCTAATAAAGGAGTGGTTCTGCAGGTGGTGACCACAGACCACTTCTCAGTTCCTATGCTTTCTGGCTGATAGTTTGGTCACTTTTGAATGCTGGCAGTGCTTTCACTCTAGTGGTAGCATGAGACGGAGTTTACAACCCACACAAGTGGCTCAGATAGTGCAGCTCATCCAGGATGGCACATCAATGCGAGCTGTGGCAAGAAGGTTTGCTGTGTCTGTCAGCGTAGTGTCCAGAGCATGGAGGCACTACCAGGAGACAGGCCAGTACATCAGGAGATGTGGAAGAGGCCGTAGGAGGGCAACAACCCAGCATCAGGACCGCTACTCTGCCTTTGTACAAGGAGGGACAGGAGGAGCACTGCCAGAGCACTGCAAAATGACCTCCAGCGGGCCACAAATGTGCATGTGGCTGCTCAAACGGTCAGAAACACACTCCATGAGGATGGTATGAGGGCCCGACATCCACAGGTGGGGGCTGTGCTTACAGCCCAACACTGTGCAGGACATTTGGCATTTGCCAGAGAACACCAAGACTGGCAAATTCCCCACTGGCGCCCTGTGCACTTCACAGATGAAAGTAGGTTCACACTGAGCACATGTGACAGATGTGACAGGGTCTGGAGACGCCGTGGAGAACATTCTGCTGCCTGCAACATCCTCCAGAATGACCAGTTTGGCAGTGGGTCAGTAATGGTGTGGGGTGGCATTTCTTTAGGGGGCCGCACAGCCCTCCATGTGCTCACCAGAGGAAGCCTGACTGCCATTAGGTACCGAGATGAGATCCTCAGATCCCCTGTGAGACCATATGCTGGTATGGTTAGCCCTGGGTTCCTTCTAATGCAAGGCAATGCTAGACCTCATGTGGCTGGAGTGTGTCAGCAGTTCCTGCAAGATGAAGGCATTGATGCTATGGACTGGCCCGCCCCTTCCCCAGACCTGAATCCAATTGAACACATCTGGGACATCATGTCTCGCTCCAACCACCAATGCCACGTTGCACCACAGACTGTCCAGGAGTTGGGGGATGCTTTAGTTCAGGTGTGGGAAGAGATCCCTCAGGAGACCACCTGTCGCCTCATCAGGAGCATGCCCAGGCATTGTAGGGAGGTCATACAGGCACATGGAAGCCACACACACTACTGGAGCCTCATTTTGACTTGTTTTAAGGACATTACATCAAAGTTGGATCAACCTGTAGTGTTTTTTTCCACTTTAATTTTGAATGTAACTCCAAATCCAGACCTCCATGGGTTGCTAAATTTAATTTCCATTGATAATTTTTGTGTGATTTTGTTGTCAGCACATTCAACTATGTAATGAACAAAATATTTAATAAGAATATTTCATTCATTCAGATCTAGGATGTCTTATTTTTGTGTTCCCTTTATTTTTTTGAGCAGTGTATATCTCCTGTTATCTGCTGAAAGGCCCCATAAGAACTAATGGACACTTCAGATTAATATATGACATGGGTGCGGATACCTGAGCAAAGCTGGTGATAAAAATGGCATGTCCTGTCTGCTATATGTGCACTTACATATTGTAAGGTCAGTTTGCCACTTATCATGGAAACATTTTGTTTAACTGAAGTTCAGTTGAGCTAAGGAAAACAGTGCTAAAATACTGAACAAGTATCACAGATGATAAATCATTTTTTTTCAATACAACCAAGGCAACACTGAAATCTTTACAGTGAAAGATAAATTAAAATAAATTGCATTCCAATTGCCTCTGTTTTGCATTCTTTCTTGCTGAAGAAGCACAAATGTGTTGATTTTGACACATTTTAAAAACTATTTGTTATTTTGGTACACATATAGATATAGATATCCAGATTGTTCCTGGGGGGAAAAAATCAGATTGTGACTATATTGATTTCATATCTACCAATCTTGAAAACATCATCACATATGTAAAAGTGATTTAATGTAGCGTTCTGGGCAAAGACGGAACTGGTTCAAACTGGATAAACAATCAACATATATGAGTTTCCAAAATAAAGCAAATTAGTTTTGGTAATGGAATTTTCCAATCTGTTGCAATGTTATTACCATAAAGTATAACATCAGAAATGAGTTCAACGTGACACAGCTGAATGAATATAATGAACAATGGAAGCATATTTAAAACAAAAAAGGATCATTCACACCAACATTGCTGCAATCCAATTTCCTTTTTTTAATTTGAAAGATACAAAATAGAAGTTAACAGAATAAGATATATTTTTATTTTATTTTTTAAAATAAAAATACTTCTATAAATTTATTTTGTATTCCATTCAGCCCCCCCTCCCTTTTAAAGGGAGCCCATGAGCACAAAGTGAATGAAAACAAAATATTTATTTGTAGCATATGACTATTTATCTGCCATAGTTTCACTGAGCTGCATTATCCAACCCACGCTTTGACATTTCACAAGGAAGAAAAAGTCACTGAATCATCCTGCTATGTGTTCTTTCTTGAAATTGTCTTCCTATAATTACCTGGGTGAGAAACAATCTACAGACTAGATATTCAAATATACTGTCTACACTCTCCTTATGAGAACCACTGGAGTTTGAACTTCTATTGCACAAGGCTGACAAGGCTGTATAGGCTTTGGGTTCGTTGAATGTTTGCCAACACTTTGTCCTAATTACTGATGGCCAGAACAAAGGATGTCATGAGATCATTTTCTCCCATCTTGGCTGGGGAAGAATGCTACCAGAGATCACCCAACTCTTGGAGAAAGCCTCCGCTGGTTGTCTGAACAGGGCAAAAGTTTCTATGGCATTGTCGATTCAAAAAACCAAAATGGGTGCTTGTAGATAGAAGTGAGGAAACAATGGGGAGACCAACTTAACCAAAGCACTAGTTTCCCCTCTCTCTCACACACAAATGATTTATTACAACAATCCTTCCCCTGCAACCAAAGAAGGAATGCATATTATTTAATCTACTACTTTCTGAGGAAATGGAAACTTTTCCATTTGAGATGACCAAAAAGCAGATAAATTGCCTGAGGGAAGACACTTGTATTCAGTTCCTTGCCTGTTACACAAATGATTTTATCTGTTATTGGAAAAATAGGCAATATAAGAATGGCAAAGAACTCACAAGAGGGCTATAAGGATTGTGTCTATGTTAAAATAATCATGTATCATTTTCCTAATTATTGTCGGCTGAGCTGTAATATTTTTGCTTTCATCATTTTAATACGGACATTTTTCTTACACCAAATGTTACAACAATGACTGGAGTGGACATATTCATTCTAAACTGGATTATACAGTAAAACAAAGGTAATAGAAAATGTTTAAGTAGCTAGACTTGTATATCATGTTAGATAATTTCAGATTATTTTTAACTGTTGTTTAATAAATAGTTACACTGACCTTCCTCTTTTTCCTTCAACCTTAATCACTTTTCTCAGTTCTTCAGTAGTACATTTGAGAACGGATCTGAATGGTGCCACGGCATTCCAGAGTGATAAAGTTCTCATTTCACCCCCTTTTCAGCCTTCTCTATCCCAGTTCTTCTTTTCCCATGATATTATTTTTTCCTCATCATTCACTGAGTCAGCTTCTCAGTAGGCCCTGCCTTCCTTCCTTTAAATTTGAGTATGGTACCCTGCACATACATTCTGGAGCCTTCCATGCCTGGATCAGACATAGAAGAGATTTGTGATCAACTATGGCAGCTTATATCAACCCCAGAAAGTCATCAGTTGTTAATAATCTCCCTGCTCGGTGAAAAAAGCCAGGAGCCAAGCCCATTCTTGTTCTGGGAAGTAATAATAGTGAGGAACTGTGTCTGTTTCCTGAGCCTACAGGAATCTGGAAATCCAATTTCTCAACATGTAAATACTATGAAATGGAATTCAACAGGCCAGCAAAGAGAGATAAAGTGTTAGAAGAGAAGGAAGAATTTAATGGTTCAACAAGACCTGTGAAAATGGGTTCTCCACCTTTTACACAAGTTTCTTGCTGAAAAGGGAAGTGTGGAGAAAGGCAGAGGATTGGGGACTGGAGGCGAGGCAAGCCAGGAGTGCAAGGAGAAAGGAAAGCATGGGGAAAGTGAAAGGGGGGGGCAGCAGGAATGATAAGAAACAATACAAGTGCTTGACTGGCACCTCTGTCACAACATAATATTTACCAGATGAAGCTGTGGCGCTATAAGAGGCTATGCGCGCCTGAGTGGGCCACCTGAAGATTTTGAGTTATGTACCCTAATAAATTATGTACTCTAATAAAATTTAGAGAATTTGTCTTTTTCTCTAGGTATAAAAAACACTCAAGTTATGACTGAAGATGGAATTACTTCAGACACTTTTCAGGATGGGTTTTCCTCCTAGTACTTATGGCAATAGTTGTAGTTATAGTTAGGCAGAATTGGTATAGTTTTATAGTTATAGGAAGACCTGTTCTAATTGTTTTCTCAGAAGGTAGCAGGACATCATCACTTATAGCAATAGCAGTTATATTTATATACTGCTTCACAGTGCTTTCCAGCCCTCTCTAAATGGTTTACAGAGTCAGCCTATTGCCCCCAACAATCTGGGTTCTCATTTTACCCAACTCAGAAGGATAGAAGGCTGAGTCAACCTTGAGCCTGGTGAGATTCCAACTCAAAGTCAGCCTTTAGTACTTCATTCTAATCACTGCGCCACCATGGCTCATATAGCAATCATGTTATAAATTTATCACAACTTTGAGTGGTGTATGGACAAAAACTTTGTATCATCAAAATCTTATGTAACTCTTAGCAAAAAGTTCCCCTGAATATGCTAGAAAAATTAAATACCACATTATAATTTTAACATTACAATATTCAAATAGGTTCTTCAGTAGTTTACTTCCTATGGAGAACACCACTGGACAAAATCAATATTTTATTAAAATCAGAATTTCTATTAAACTCAAGACCTATCAGAAATTTATAATCCAAGACAAAGTGGATCCATAGACCATGCATTAAAATGCTATGTAACAATATTGGTGAATATTGGGCATTGATCATGCTGTAATGCAAGTCACATGACTCAAATACTAGATCAATTCATACATGTTTCTGTTCATTTGCAATGTATGAAATTGGCAGATATTGTAAACTGATTATTTGCATGCAAGCCAATCAAGTTTTATTCAACACTGAACATGTAGATTTGCTAAGACAACCTGTTCAAAAGAGATGACACATGATGATCTGCCTTGTTTAAAGCACCAGAGGTGCACTCCTGATTGATCTTGCTTGATTTAAATCCTGTGAGAAGTAAGAATGATAGAAAACAGGGTTGAAGACACAAATAATTGGTTTGTTTCAGTTTCAGTAAATGTGATGAACATTGCTTCAAACGGTTCTACTACAATATTCAAACCAAAAATTTGTGAAAAGTAGGGCAAACATAGCAAGTGAATGAAAACTCAATTTAAAAAATATATACATTAGGAATATTGCTTGCTGTGGTTTGTGGTATGAGCCATGACTGACTGAAGACGCCTCTGTGAATGAGCAGAGATGACAACTACTGTGAAGAACTAAAGATGAGTGAGTAGATGAGGCCTTCAAATCTCTCTGGAGAAGAGTTAGAGAGATCACCACGAGTGCTCTGAATGGTAACTTTGTTCTAGGAGATCATAAAATTCATATCTCCCACAGGTTTAAGTACCAGAAGCTGAGGGAGACAACATCTTTGCTCTCTTCAGTGGTGGAGCCTATCATAAGGACACCAGGTCAGCAGAACTTTCTAGTTACATTTGGAAATGTTCAATTAAATCATTTTATGAATATTGGAGATCTTCAAAGCAGGGAGCTGAATTTGAAACCTGGTAAGTTTTACCTTCTTTGGATTTAAGAAATTTTAAGCAGAGATTTAAGAATTTAAAATAATATACAAAAAAGCAAAAATAATGGCAAAAAGCAAAAAAAAAAAAAGTCTTTTATTTCATAAAGTTTTAGAGGGAGTGGGAGACCAGAGAAGTTTGGAATATTGGTTATTTTTGCTGTAATATTTGAAAAATAACTATATAATTTATTTAATATACTTATGGAAAATGACTGAAATAGAACTAAATATTAGTTCTAAATATTAGGAATTGAGGCTTGATGAAGCCTGCAAATGGACACTAGAGGGAACTAAAAGACCAAGCAGAAAAAGCGTTAAAATGGCTAAGCCAATTTTGATTTTATCTTATGAATAAGAAAGTTTTTGAAATACAGACTTAAGTGCATAAACATTTAGAAGATACAGAGAAAAACTAAACAAAAAAGACCCCTTTTTACCTGACACAGACATTATAGAGTCAGGGCAAGGCAATAAAATTGAGATTACCTAAAAAGAAGTACCAAAGGCATATCAAGAAAATCTGGGCATGAAACAGCTGTAGCAAGAAATCCTGGGCAAAGCCTCTTTATGAGGTTTACAAAGTAGGCCGGTAAAATCTTTGAAGACTCCTTTTAAATCCAAAGAGTGATGAAATATCAAACCCTGAAATGCTATAGGAATGATTTTAAAGTCAAGATTTGCAGAGGGAAAAAGAAAGAATACAAAGTTGGACTATTTATTTGATATTTCTGGCAAAAGTCCCGAATGGAGATTTTGTTGAATTAGGACTGAACGGATGATGGTTTCTAGATTGGCTTTAGTTTAGGCTATAGGAAGGGGTTTTTTTGGTAACGTTAAAAGAGGGCGAAAGGTTAGCATATTAACTTATGCTTGGCACGATGAAGGTTTGAAACATTCTTCATTATTGTCTTTGTTGCTTTTTCCTACCTCTTCTTTAGTCTGCACCTTCTGAACTTTTATTTTTCTTTCTTCTAGTTCAGTTTATGTTCATTTTTATTATGTCTATTACATTTTTATAATCATATAGTAAAAGAGAATTTTTAAATGTACTCATATTTGCTGCAAAGCAAATCGGAAATTTTTTTTAAAAAAAAAAATTTCTGCACTTTTGCTTTTCTTCTTCTTTATTTACTGTTTCTGTAACTTGTGTCAACTTTCATGTGTTTTGTAAAACTTAAATATTAAAAAAGTTTTACTATGTTTATTAAAGACTTCAATACAACTATCAACAACAACAACAAAAACATACTGGCAGCTATGAAAACCCCAAAATCTGTTAGTCCAGAACAAGTTGATTCCAAATAGATGAATCTGTGCATTGCACTTCTCTCCAGGGTGGAAATTTTCCTTTTGAAAAGCTGTTGCAGGATAAGAAAAAATAAAGTCAACTATGCAACCTTGGGATACTCCAGCAAACTCACACTGATGCTGTGGGACTTGAACGGTTTAATAAACAGAACTGAGGAAAATATGAGAAGGGAGTGTGAGGTATGTTAGTTGCCTTGAGTTATTTATCAAAATAATAAAGGCAGGAAATGAATACATAAATAAAATACGTTCACTATATTAGATGTGTAGGATAAGTCACAGTAACCTTCTCCTCTCTTCTTTTTCTGTGCATCTCTGAAGTTGGATATTGAACTTTATATTATACAAACATTATGTTCACAACCCAAAATTGCAGCCAGTTTTAATTACAATAAGAAAAAGCAATAATGTGAATAAAATTTGATCTGAAGCTGAATTGTTCCCATTAATCTAACAAAGTCTAAGTAAAGTTTGTCTGTTTGTCCAAAGCTTCTCAACTTGGAGCAAAATAAAATAAACTTGTTAATCCACTGTTCTCTTGTACCTTATTCTCTGCCCCTTCCTCTCATAATCATATTGGTATTAAGTGCCCTTTGTGACTGAAAGTGGTTCAGAAGAAGAAGATAATGTATGGTACTAGAGCATCAAGTGGCACTTGACCTAAATTGAAAACAAATTATGTTTGTTAACAGACTTTTGGCAAGAGTAAAGTGGCCCTCCTTTAGTATCTTACTAGATGGTTAGATTAAAAAGAAAGGAGTTTGCAGAAAGAAGGAGAAAAAGAAAATGGCATTTTTGGCTCCAACCTCAACTAGCCTAATCTTCTACAGCATTCAGGGTTTGCCAACAGCTGATAAACAATGAAGATGCTTCTCTACTTGGGAGGACAGGATACAATTTATATACACAAACAGAGAAGTGAAAGTGAATAATAATACCCATGCTCAAAATTCTTGGAGAATGAGGCAAGCCAATGTATAGAGGAAAAGACACCTGGTATTTATTTATTTACTTTTAAAATTTTTAAACTGCTTGCCTTCCCACACTATGGTGGAATACTACTTCCATAATCTAATCTCTCCAAAAGTGGGGAGATCTAAGTTCAAATCCATCCTTAACCATGGAAGCTCACAGGGTGACATATGATTAGTCTCTATCCCACAAGATTATTGTGAGGGAGAAAAGAAACCTAGGTAGATCAGCTTGAGTTCCTGAAGAAATATAAATCTAAATAAATAAAATTATTATTACCTGACTGTTATTGTAATTAGTGTTACTTCGGTTAACACTAGCCTCAAAGGGGCCATGCATCTAACTGTTTTCAAAAATTTGACTATCAGTAGTTCCTACTTCAAACACAACATCATTTTATATTCATACATTTATTAAGTCAAATCACAGCCCATTTCAGCATTTTGTTAAAGATATATATCTCCTAGATATTTGGGCTGAAAAAAAGTATAAAAGTTACTAAGGTTTCTATGAAAATTAATAATGAGAAGTAACCACACTTCAGATAAAGTGGGTTTCCCTATACTGTAGAAAGCTATAATCTTTTCCACACATTTATTTTGTCTGTTAAAAATGTTGTTGTAACTCCTTGTTAATGATTTAACTGCAATATATTTTGATTTCAGACATAATAAATCTTTTGAATACACAGGTAGTTTCAGATTGTTTGAATCATCCTGGGAGAATTATTTGCCTTACCAAAATATCACTTCTGAACTAAAGTAAACTTCCAAGCCAAATGCCACTAGAGGTCTGAGTTTTCATGCGAGTTTTCCTTTTGGGTCCTGTCATCTTTTTTTCCTTACAGGAACATCTTGAACCTACCAAAATGAGTCTCCTTAATGGACCTAATTCAGCCACTGATTTGACGTTTGTAGGTGGTATTCAAAAATAGCATGTTGACAGAATTCTTCCATTTTTGACATGTATCTTGCTCCAAACAGCATCTCCTCCCTAACTTTCAGACTGTGTGAAATCTGTATTTCACTCAATTTTTTGCATATATATTATAGTTTATCTGTCATGCGCACTCAACAATATGCAGATACATGTTAGGTGCCATTCTGTGAATGAAAGGACACACACCATACATTGTCTTGTATTACATGGTGAAAAGATAATTAGGTTGTCACTGTTTAATAGTCACAAGTCAAAACTAATATGTAGATAAAACAGTAATTTTCAGTGAACCCCCAACTTATTAAATTTTGACACAACAAACTTCATATCCACTAGATCAAATTTCTCCAGTTATTTATGTCATTTGTGTAATCTTATCATTAAAAAAAATGATACAAATGAAGTAAATTGCTGCGTGGCTGTGCATGAACAGCTCCTCTCCCAATTAGTCCAATTAAAGAGAGATTTCACTTTACTGAAACATTAAAAATCCTTTAAAACATTTAAGTCATAGAAAACTAATGGCACTAAAATAACTCAAGTATGTAAAACAGCATTATTATATAAAATAATGTCTTACTTCTTTGGTTTCTTCAAGTTCGGATATGCTGGTAAGTTCCTCCGTGTTGAAATGTTCAAAATCAGACTCTCCCACTGCTATTGGTACAGTCACAGTAAGATTTGGGTTGTTTATAAATGACATGTGATCACTGTTGTCCATGCAGGTGGTGATCATTTTAGGCCTCTGATAACCAAAAGTTTGGTTGATCTCCACTGTGGTGTGGTTGGGAATGCACTGATCTTTCTTATTGTTTTGTTGATCAGCTGCACTTAATCCAGAAGTGTCCTTGCATCTTTGCAAAAAACCAATTTGCACAAATTCACATATCTTCCTCTTTATGTAATTTATTCCCCTCTGAATTCTTGATATAGCAATCTGTAGATTATTTGCTTCGGTTTCCTGCTCTGGAGCAGCAAGGCTGTCTGAACTGAAAGAACTCAATAATAATGCCAGGAAGAGGTTTAGAAGCTGGAGGATGGAGTACGGAAATAAATTAAATTAGATTTTTCCCCTCTCTAGTTAATCATTTTGACTTCTTGCTTTTGACTTTCTACCAATTGCATGCATTCACTTTTCAGTTTCTGATCATATAAAAACAACAACCACCCAATTATTGATCCTAGGTTTTCAACTTTGGCAGACATAAAATCAAATTTGTTTGCATGATTCGGGGGGGCGGGGGGAGAAGGGAAGTCTTTAACCAGAATATGAGATCAATTCCATTAAAAAAACACATTTGTATAACAAGATGTAATTTGGCTTGTTGGTAACACCACATCAGTGCTGTTTTTGAAGATAGAATGAGATGGTATAGTAGTTGGAAAATAACAAATTAACTTGTAATAAAAAAAAAGGAGAATCTGAGTGATGAAAAGGACTGAAGCAACAGAAACATATAACTAAAATATAGGGCTGCTAGGATCCAAGCTAGATAGGTTGGGAGTCTCTCTTTCCACGGGTAACTTTTTGAACCAATGTAATTTCTAAAATATTTACACTTTCTTTTCTATGATCACAGGTTTTCCTCCCTGTTGAAATTAACCACATTAACTAATTTTATGTCTATGCTACATTATGTCTGTACTGCAAACGGTGGATGGTTAAACATAGTAAAGTTGTAATATTTTACTGTTTTCACCAGGCAAGTAATAGAATATTCTTGCTTAGCCCATAAAGGTGTCATTCAGTTACTTGAAACAAAAAGAAAATTGCTCATCATATTTTTGCAATTACCATAGAGGAAATGGAAGGTACAATACTTGAATCTGAGTTCCATTTTAAATTGCTGTTATCAAATTTTAGTAAGAATTTGTTTCTGGAATTCTGCACTTTGATACAGCCCAAGGGCCAATCAATAAAGATCAAATTGAATTTAGTTGCTTAGAGTTTTAAGTTTAGCATTATGTCAGAATTACATTGTACCCATTAAGGCTGGACAGCTATCTAAAGTTGCAGAAGTTACAACAGCACTAAAAAAAAGTGTCTTATGATGATTTTTTACACTTACGACCATTGCAGCATCTCCTCAGTGACATGATTTACATTCAGATGCTTGACAACTGATTCACATTTATGACCATTGCAGTGTCCTGGGATCAACTGATCCCCTCTTGAGACCTTTTGACAAGTAAAGTCAATGTGACAACCGGATTCACTTAACAACCATGTTACTAATTTAACAACTGCAGTGATTCACTTAACTGTGGCAAGAAAAGTCATAAAATGGGGCAAAACTCATTTCTCACTCAAAAAAATTCTCAGCATCATAAATTTTGGGTTCAATTGTGATCTATGTTGAGCACTACCTGTATAGGGATATTTGCAATTCCTTATAACTTTCTGAATATACAAAATATATTTGAAAAAAGTATTCTTAGTAGCTCTCATGGACTCTAAATTTTGGTGGGAATGTGCAACAGCAGTTTTCTCAACAAAACTAATTAACTGACCTCATCAACAATAAGAGTTGTATCGTATCAGACAACACAGTAGAAACAATCCCATAACAGCTGTATACAACAGTGTCTACAAATAGTTACCACTAATCCCAAAGGTGCTTTTCAAAAGGCAACTGGACTTCCTTTGTTTTTTCCTTGAAGACTGTTTTTTCCAGTTCTGAAGAAGTTTCATGGATAAGAAGCAAAATGTCTTCAAGGAAAAAAACAAAGTAAGTCCATTTGCCTTTTGAAAAGCACCTTTGGGACAACCACGACCAGAATAATTAAGAATCTCCATAGTTACTTACCACCAGGTTTCCAATCACCATCACCATCATAAAAACTGTCAGGCAAAGGGCTTGACCTGAAACCTCCATACAGTCCCACATGGTTTCTATCCATTCTCCACAAAGAACTCGGAACACGATCAAGAATGAGTGGAAAAAGTCATTCATGTGCCAGCGTGGAAGTGTACAGTCTTCTGAAATTTTGCATTTAAAACTGTCATAGTTTTTACCAAATAGCTGCATACCAACCACAGCAAATATGAAGACAATGATAGCTAGCACTAAGGTCAAGTTTCCTAAAGCTCCAACTGAGTTCCCAATGATTTTTATTAGCATGTTTAGCGTTGGCCAAGACTTTGCCAGTTTGAACACTCGAAGCTGAAAACAGTAATGAAGAATTCATATGTAAGAGAAATTTATATAATTTATAAAAATGAGGCAGAGGTGATATTCAGCAGGTTCTGACTAGTTCTAGAGAACCGGTAGTGGAAATTTTGAGTAGTTCAGAGAACCGGCAAATACCACCTCTGACTGGAGATTTTACAGTATCCTTCCCCTGCCACGCCCATCAAGCCCACAGAACCAGTAGTAAAAAAATTTGAATCCCACCACTGAAATGAGGTACAGACTGCCTAAAATGCAGAGAACCACCAGGCCACACTATTAGCTGTAAACGTATAGCCTGTGAATTGTTTTAATTCCTCTGGTATCCATTTATTACACTGCAAACCCTCTCAGATTGCAAAACTGTTGATTGTCAGCAGTGGGTTTTTGTTATTGTTCTTATTAATTGTGTTCTGTCCCCTCATTAGCATTCTTGAGATCCCCGCGCTTTGATTGGCCAAAGCGCGGGGCACTCTGATTGGCTAGGCGAGCCGCGCCGATTGGCTCGCTAGGAATCTCCCGCGATTGGTCTATTCGAATCGCGGGAGATTCAAAGCGGTGCCATTGGCCGCGGCCGCCACGGCTAAAGAAATAAAAGCTGCGAAGTTTCCCTATAGCGCCAGTTCGGTTCCCATATCAATAAAAGAGCTTGATACAAAGTCACTGACTCCTGGCATCATTTCCGAAGACACAACAAATTGTCTCTCAGAATACTTTAAAATTCTCCAATTCTAGAGAGAACAGAACTTCCCAGTAACCCAAACTTGTCTTTCTTTCATTAGTTTCTAGTAGCTACTTCAGACAGTTGCCATTGCTTCCATTAGCTGCTGCTGGCAATAGAACACAAAATCTGAAGCAGGAAAAGTTCCTTCTACGTCCCTGCTCTGCTTGTCTGGCTTCTGCCATTACTTCTATGCTTCTCCCTAGCAATAGAAACTATTGTCCTGTCATGTGAATGTTACAATTTTTTGCAGCTTTGCTTTGGAGCTATCTTATGAATGCTATGAACTGCTGTTTTCTTTCCTTCTCAAGGATGAGAAGACAACACATAGCTCTCTCTCTCTCTCTCTTTCCCTCCCTCCCTCCCTCCCCACCTCTCTGTAGGAAAAAGCCATAAACTTGACAGCCTTATATCTGAAGGGGCTTGCTGCTAATCATTCTGAATGCTTGTGAAATCCAGGCTGTAATCAATTGATTACAGAATGGCCTAGAAATTTCTTCAGGGAACTTCACTTCTTTCTAGGGAGTACAAAGCTTCTCATTCTGCTTCCTTTTAATCTGCCCTTCCTATACCAAACACCTGCCTACCACAGAGGTTACTTACTGTATGTTCTCTGTTGTTAGATCCTATGTAGCTAGATCCTAGTAATGTTGGAAATAGAATAGTGATCTATATGTTACATATTCCACACAGGTTTTCTATTCTAGTAAGAATGGCTAAACCGCTTCCTTCTGAGTAAACTGTAGATCCCTCTAGTATTTTCAACTTATTCCAGATGAAGGGGATTTTTTTTTTAAACAAATTTTATTAATTTTACAAACACAATGCACAAAACATAAACTAAAACATCTTTTCTGAAGGCTGCCTGATCCTGGGTTAAAACTCTTCACACAGACACAAATTCAAGCATCATATTCATTTTATATATCCTTCCATATCTTGTTATCATTTTCTTTTCTTTTTATAAACCAATTTTATTAATTTTACAAAAACAGTGCACAAACAATCAAAGCATAACAGCTTATAACCATTTTCAATAACATTCTTTGTCTGTTCTATTTCCAACCATCCATTCATCTTTTTTCTTTTACTATACTTCTCCTATACACTATTTGGAGTGACGCCTTTACCCTAACTTAAAAGTACTTCATATAACACTTAATTTATTTTGGGATTCTGTTTAATCCATTCTAAATTTACACAATAAATTTTATACTCTAAATACACATATAAAAACACAATCTTATATACCTTCCAGAATCCCCCTTTTATCCTTAATTAAATTCACCCATTGTCTCTAAATAAGCTTTTTTTCTTTAGATCTTGCTTCCCATCATTGAGGCTTCTCCTCCCCCCCTTTCTCTCTTGCTTATTCTTCCCCTTGCCCTTTTTACCCCTTTGTCTCTCCTCTTCCCTTTTCTTACTCCCTTCCCTTTGCTTTCTAACCTTGCATCCACCTTTCCTCTCATTTTTCTTTTTTTTGGTTGTTTTTTTCAAACCTTAAAATCCTAGATGAAGGGGATTTTTTTTAGGGGGGAGGGGTTGCTTCATCCAAAATGCACATCCCAAACAGGGAGTTTTCATTCTCCCCTAATCACACGGGTGTCAAACTAAGATCACGTCACGTGATGTATCATGATGTATTGTGACATTTTTTTGCCTTTGCGGAGCTGTGGAGCTTCCGGCCCACCAGCCACCAGTTTGACAGGCCAGGCTAATCAGAACCCGGCAAACTATATAATGACAATGCATCAAATCAGCCTGTTTCCCTCTAAGAAAGTAATTATATATATGGATATTCCATCCAAGTATTTACAAAACCTCTAATGAAGATCTTGGTAGATTCGAAAACCTTAGTCTGGGTTTTCTAATATAAAACTTCTGCTCTATTATAACAATCTTCAGATAGGATAAGCGGAATCTGTCAATTCCAGAGATATTATGTGTTTTCCTGCTTAAGTGAGCTAATCTGCAGATATCTGCACAACCTGCTAGATTCACCAAGTCCACAATCCACGTGGAAGGATTTTTATCCTAAGTAAAATTGCAGCTATGTTGGGGGCAGTGGGGGAGGAAATTGCCCTACAGGTCAGATATTTACCAGTCTGAAAGATCTTAAGACTGACAATCCGTCCA
The DNA here is from genome assembly GCA_033807585.1 of Hydrophis major. NCBI lineage: Eukaryota > Metazoa > Chordata > Lepidosauria > Squamata > Elapidae > Hydrophis > Hydrophis major. Next base: position 185,125,902 of record CM066328.1, read on the forward strand.
CCTCTTGAAGACCCAGCTCCATTAAACTCAGGGTTACAATGATGCTATCAAAAATATTCCAGCCTTCTTGGAAATAATAATAAGGATGCATGGCGAATATTTTGAGGACCATCTCTGCAGTGAAGATGCCAGTGAAAACCTAAATGTAGAATGCAATCAGTTAATTATTCCCATTGAAAAACGCCATGTATTATTTTGTTGTTTGTAGGCCTAAAGCTCAAGAAACAATACTTGAAATACAATGACAAAAATAAATGTTTAAATCTCATTTGTGCTCTAGCTCCAACTGAGGAAATACATGAGTTGACATAATTTTTAAAGAGCTGAAATACAGGAGAACGTACACCATAGGACAGGGCATGAATCATGGAAGGATTTGTTGAAAACAATATTATTTAACAGCTTTCAGTCACACACAAATAGCTTTCTAGATATGTGGGACTCCAGCTTCCAGAATTTTCAGTCAGAACAGTATTTCCTCTGTAGTCCTAAGGTTGTAACTACAATTCTGAAAAGAAGGAACACAGCCGTGGGAGACTCACATTTTCCATAAAATAGACTTCAGATTTAATCTCAGGAAGGATGTTAATATTATGGTGGAAAAAACAATATTTTGTGCTATGTTGATGATTCCTGCTAAAGAGGGACTGATGTTTGACTCGGATTTATATTTTCCAAAAGTTTAGAGACATCCATTTTTTGAAACCTTCCTTAGAATTTAGCAGCTTTATGAATTATAAAATTCGTTTATACAAATTTGACTTACCACATTTCCACTTTTAAGAACACCGCTGAAGGAGTCATCAATTGGATAATGTTCCATGCTCATGAACAGTGTATTTAAAATAATGCAGATAGTAATTCCAAGTTCAACAAATGGATCCATCATAATTAAATAAATAATTTTCTTTATTTGTAACCACCTATCAGAACAATTCCAAATCAAGTAACTGCGGGCAAACTTATACCAGCATGGTGGACATTTTTGTCTTGATTCTTCAAGCTCTGAAGGAATTGAAAACATAAAAAACTCCATCTTATACTGATTTCATGATTTACATTAATCAGAAAACAACAACTTCATTAAAATGTGATTTGCAGGTTCATTTCTATGAATTTTCTGTCATAGCACATTTCAAATACTGCTACTTAAAAGAGCAAACCTATTTCACAGATATTATGACAACTGGTAAGACAGAAAATGAAGTGCTGGATATGTTATTTATTTATCTCCATCACACAGAAAAGCCACTGTAGGAAGTGCACAATAAAGAGACTACTGTACAATCAAAATATTAAAACAATTACAATTAAAAATACATCAGGCAATATTATTATTTATTAAACAGAGGGAAAAAATGATGCAGCCATCTTTTTAGACCACCATTTCCTTGAGATCCTTAAGCAGCCATGTTTTGAGGGACATCCAGAAGGACATCAAGGAAGGGGCCAATCTCACCTCAGAGGTGAGGGGTTGGGGACGGCCTTCCACAGAACAAGCATCAGAGCAGAAAAGGCCATCTCCTGGGTCACATCAAATAAAACTCTTTCACAGATGGCAGATGTAACTGGGTGGAGATGGTCCTTCAAATAACCTGGCCCCATGCAACGAAGGGCTTCAAAATCAACATCTTGAATTGTTTCAGAGCAAAGATGTGAGATGCGCTATTCTAGGAGCACACATATTTCTAGGGGCACACATACACACAACCCACCATATTTTGCATCAGCTGAAATGTCCAGATACTTTTCAATGGCAGCCCCATGTAGAACTGACCCAAGAGATGACCAGGGCATGATTCTGTGTCAGTCACTTGTCTCTTTCAATGGAAACAGGCACATCCAGAGGTGGTATTCAGCAGGTTCTGACCAGTTCTGGAGAACCGACAGCAGAAATTTTGAGTCGTTCAGAGAACCGGCAAATACCACCTGTGACTGGCCCCGCCCCCATCTATTCTCTGCCTCCCAAGCCCCCGCTGATCGGCTGGGTCTTCTTTTGTTGCCCTGCACAGGAGAATGGAGCTGGAAAGCAGGTTAGTGGGGTGGGGAGGGAATGGGGATTTTGCAGTAATCTTTCTCTGCCACGCCCACCAAGCCACTCCCAGAGAACCAGTAGTAAAAATATTTGAATCCCACCACTGGGCACATCCCAAAACTATATCAAAAAATATCCTGCATCATCTTGAGCATGATGACTTGAAAAAATATGGAACCATTCTGTCCCAAATGGAGCCTCTATGACCTGCACCCATTGCTCAGCTGCAGTTATATCAAAGGACAACAGGGTAGGGCTCTCAGAGATATATGAAGACCTGTGCATTGATCTAATTATAACTTCCATTCAAACAAAGAGGTGAGTAGAATTTGTTCCACCCTCTGTATCTTCCTTACTATAACAAGACACCTTAATTAAAATTATGTGTTAATTAAGGCTTTGTCACGGTTTATTCTAGTACTTGAAAAATATCCTCTACTAAAAACACATCCAGTGTACTATTTTTTTTAAATTGGCAGGCTATCAGTATATTTGAGAGGACTTCACTCTCAATCTATCCCTCTTCTTCATTTTAGTTCTAATTTAAGTCTTGCCTTTAGGAGATGACCACGTTGAGCTGGAGGGAGGGGTCAAACGCATCATCAGCCATCAGTCCCTGCGTTCCACAAGAGATTTAAGTCCAGTCCACATTGAATGCCTTTCTTAACTCCCGTTAATTTACCTTGACCATTAATAGCTCAGATTCTTGTAGAGAGCTTAAGCTTGTAATAAATCTTTATACTCATTTGAACGGCCTGAATCTCCTGATTTCCCCAGCGCTTGACATTATCAATTTTAACTGCTTATCATTTTGTAAGCTGCCCAGAATCACTTTATTTGTGGGCAGTATATTATAAACAAACTAAGTTAATATTATAAACTATACTATAAAGAAAAAAGGGTACCTTGAGAAACATGAGATAGTTTGATTGAATCTCCTAAAACACACTGAGGGATGCCTAAGAGGGATTTTAGGCCCACACCAGTGAATTGTTCAACACATTAGATTAATGGCAAGTTTAGGGCTTGTGGACTTCAACCCCCAGAATTCCTGAGCTAACATGACTGGAAGATGAATTCTGGGAATTGAAGTCCACAAGTCTGAAAGCTGTCAAGCATGAAGACCCCTGCATTAGATCATGAATGGTCCAAATCAGCAATTTTCCTGTGATTATGCATGAATGAATGAATGAAACAATGAGGCAATGAATCTTTACCATCTACCAGTGCTACCATCATTCAATTTTCTTTTCTTAATTGCTTTCACCTAAATCTGTAGCACCAGCCAAGAACATCTAAAGCCAGATACACCTTTTCCAATATTGACACACTGGCAGACACACAAAGAAAATGGAGAGTGTTTTAAAGTTTTACAGGTGTTATGCACATCCTGAATTACATTTTGTCTATTGATTCCACATCTCTGCAAAGCCTTTTACAGGTTTTTTTTTAACTTTATTAGAGCCTAATTAGATTTGTAAAGCTTTCCATATACATAACAGAAAACTAAACCAAAATTTCATAGCAGATTTAGTATGTTAGGCACACAACTGTACGCAGAGACCCACCTTCCATCGTGTTTGTGATAATGCTTGCTATGCTCATTGCTCTTTGCCTTATGGTGGGGTCTTCCAGCATATCTATCGATATCTGAAAAGAACTGGACCGCCTCTTTTTGCCTTCCATCTCAGAAGCAGTACTCTACAGTGAAGTAAGGAGACTAAATTATCAACATGATTATGGTGATCTACATTAGAAATATTACTACATTAGAAATAACTTCAAGAAGTTCATGCCACTGCACATGCACCCAAATCTCTGTATTTCTTAAGCTTAAACATATGTCAACCGTAGGATGTATTTTATGCTTGTTACATGTAACCAACTAACCTTGCTCCTCTACAACAGGCCAGTTTAGCCTTTTAGCTTCGAAATGTCCCATGACCAGGCTTGTACCTCAGGAGCCCTTGAGGGCTCTCATGCAAATCTTGTATGTTATTTTGAATATATATCTTCTATAATAATTGAAACTACATTTCAAGTTCCCCAATGATGCGCTTAGACAGGATTAAGGTTCTTGACCTAGATTTTAGCAGGGATGAATCTATAGCATGGGTGTCAAACTCGCATTTTCACGGCAGCATCATGTGGTGTATCGGGACTTTCTCCCCTTTGCTAAACCAGGCATGGGCGTGGCCAGCGCATGATGCATCCAGGTATGGGCCGCGAGTTTGACAGCCCTGACCTATAGCCTTGTGCAACACATTTGTTTATATTTAGTTTTGCAGATCCTTTTTGGTTCAAGTAGAATCTGTTGGCATAGTTTTCTGTTATTTTGAAATGGAGTATATAGAAAACCTATAATGTAAGGTAGGTTTTGGTTTCTAGAAATACATGGACTGTTGGTGGCACATATTAAGAAAAGAAAGTGAAAAAAGTTAAAATACTGCTCAATAAGGGAAAAACTCCAGAAAAGGGTGGCCTCACTCAACACTATGTCATTGCTATGCCATTGCCTTAGTCCCATTGTCTTCTATGTACTGGTGAATATGAGTCTTATTTTCTGCAGAACTGCAACACAATTGAAATGATCGTGAATATTTGATTACATCTTATTGCTAAGACACAAAGATGATATATGTAGATCAATGCATGAAAATTCATACTAGAGGTTAGAAGAATTAGTTTTATGTATAGATAACCTGACACCTTTCACATGGGAATCCAGAAAGAAAAATTAGGTCATGCAACAAAAGTCATTTATAGCGTTATGTTTTTTGAGCTAGTGCTCCTCCAGGCCTTCAATCCATTCTGGACAATTGTTTAAAAAATCAATAACAAATTTATCCCAGGTGCATCTTGTTACATGCTGTTTTGCCACTAAATCTGTCTCACAATTAAAAAGATGACTTAATTGAGCTTCAGTCAACCATAAACCAGGGGAAATACCCTGGGATATAATACTCTATGGAGCTGCAAATACAACATGTAGTTAAATGTGATCTAATCATGTGTATAATGTGATTAGATCATACTTATTGCATCCCTTTTTAAAATTGGGAAATGAGTAATTATACAGTTGGAGAACCATACTGTGAAGTTAATGAGGGGCAAACACAGATTTTAATCTCAACACATACTCTTGAGTTCAAAAGGATTCTTTCACTGAGAACAAAATGAAGGTTCTGCTGATCCTGGCATGAAGGGCAGGATAGTAAGCCAGGTAGATTTCACCCTCCATTTTGCCCACAATGGTCTCCACCCAATCATATTACCTGAGTTTAAATTTGTGTAGCTCCACACAAGTTTATGTCTATATATGTAGAGATGCACACACATACAAAAAAAAACAACAACAAAAAACCATGAGCATTTCAATATACAGGCTCAGTGTAGGTAGTAAGATTTACTGCTTTTGTGCCATTTTTTACCAAGCTGGTTTCTAGGAGACCTGTTGCCTCAGGAATTGGCCTTAGTAGGCTAAGTGCCACAGAGCATGGAAGAATGCTGTCTATGGTCATGGAAGTGACTTTTTGTTAAGGAAAGGCAATGAGACAGATACCAGTGGGAGAATTAAAAAGAGACAGAAGCAACTGTGGCAATGGAAGAGAGTTAAGTAGGAGTGCACAATTTTGGGGGATTGAGTAGCACTAGCACTAGCACTTAGACTTACATATCATCTCATAGTTCTTTACAGCTCTCTCTAAGAGGTTTACAGGATCAGCATATTGCCCCCAACAATCTGGATCCTCATTTTGCTGACCTCGAAAGGACAGAAGGCTGAGTCAACCTTGAGCCTGTCAGGATCAAACTCCAGACTGTGGGCAAAGCTCACCTGCAATATTGCAATCTAACCACTGCATCACCACGGCTCCTACCACATTATGTGGCCAGGGTTGCATTCCCAAAAGCAGGAGACCCAGATAAAGGGGTAAGATCAAGAAAAGTTTACTCCAAATAAATAAAGTTAGTGGAATTTTACCCTTTTTGTACGTTAAAAATCACATTAAACAGCTGGGGTTTTTTTGAGCAGCTCTAAGGTCCATGCGGGCACTTCTAGAAACAAGGTACATAATGGATCTTTTAGGCAAGGAAGAGCAGGAGCAAATCAAAGATAAAGGAGCAAAGAAGACGAAGGTATTTGCTAAGCATAAAATAAAGGTAAACTTGGCAATAAACACTTTTGTATTTAATTTAACTTTAATCTTGTTTTCCTTTAAATCGCATTGTGTGTGCATGGTGTTTGCAAATACATGCAGCAGAAGTCAGACCATTTATTTTTGTGTGGCTCAGGGTTAAAATCTGGAAAGGAGCAATATCGAAAGCATATCCAAGATGCAGAGGCATTCAGGAGTTGGATTCCATACTGGAGACCCATCATGCCTACGCTACTTAAATCTTCCTTACACTGTCATCGGTAGTTGCTTTATCTATTATCACCTCTGGGAGAAGCTGTCCTGTAGGCGACAGGAGCGCAGGGGGTCTGCCTACCAAGGAAACCACCCCATTGCAGTCCACGCTGCTCTGCATCTTCCCATTCATTGGAAACATGGTCTGACTAATGTTGCTGCTGCGGCGGTCGCTATGCCTGCGTACAACAAAATAGGAACCATTCCGGCTTCCATTTTCTTCAAAGGTGCTGTGCTCACTATCAGCATCTGAACTTCCTTCAGCGGTTGGGCCTTTGAAACTGGAGAAGCTGGCCCTGCTATTGCGCCTTGTGGGAAACAGCATCGACTAAGGAGACAGAAATTGAATCATCAAGTGAAAACCTGTAAATTGCATACACTTCTCAGTTGGATAATGCTAGGCAATAACTTTTGAGAGGAAAAGTACAGCTGATTTTAGGAAGTATGATATGATCAAACTTCTAAATAGATTTCATGGGGATCAGATATGCTTCCTAGGGGATAAAGGAAGGCAAGTTTGACTCAAAAATGGGGAAGTGCAACCACAAGCCATTATAAAAGTCCTGGCAAAGAAGAAAACATAAGAAATAACAATAGCACTGAGACTTATATACCACTTCACAGTGCTTTACAGCCCTCCCTAAGTGGCTGCCCCCAACAATCTGAGTCCTCATTTTACCCACCTTGGAAGGATGGAAGGCTGAGTCAACCTTGAGCCTGGTGAGATTCGAACTGCCAAATTGCAGTCAGCCAGCAGTCAGCAAAAGTAGCCTGCAGTACTTCACTCTAACCACTGCGGCTCTTAGAAACTCTAAACATTCAAATATTGTTTTCTACCACCTCCTCTTGCCTCCAAGGATACTGTCTATAATATCAACTTTTCCTTTATTTGCGAAGGTAATCATACAAATTGAGCAACCACTATTTTCATTTTCTAGAAATACCTATATGGCTGTGTGAGGCTTATGGGCTTTCTTAGGAACGTGGTTAATAATGCTTTGAAATATGATAGCTGTTCTATTTTTTAAAATTAAAAGAATGTTTAAGAAGTAATCAAAATCAACATGGGCCAATAGTTCAATACATATGACAAGTAATGTCCTTGGGTACTATTCTTCCCCACCGCCCCAAATTTCAATCACAGCTAAAAGGTCCTTCCAAACACATCAAATTTACTGCATCAAAAGGCCTATCAATAAAGCTTTACACATATTACTAAAGGAAAATTCAACTATAATTAGTGGTTCCTTTGAGATGATAATCTCTAACTAGTAGAATCCTTGTGCTACCAAGTTCTTATTAATAAGTCATGAAAATGTCCACACAGTACATTTAAATAGGTTATATTTTGCTATCAGATACATAGCGCTGTTCTGTCTTTCCAATATAGCAACAAAGATCCTACTGCATGGGTCCCCAATCCCCGAGCTGGTCCATGGCCTTTAAGGAACCAGGCCAAGCGAATGAAGCATCATCTAGGTAGCATGTGAAACCACACTACTAGCACCGCTCCGGTCCATGGAAAAATAGTCTTCCACCAAACTGGTCCCTGGTGACAGAAAGGGTGTGGACCGCTGCTCTACTGACTTTGTTAGAAAAAACTTATTCCTCTTTCCCCAAATGTCATACTATTACCTCTACCTCTTTTCTAACTGTTTGGCTTTCTAATAACAAAAAGATACTATTGTTTTTAACTTCCTCAAGTTACTGCAAGTAATGACAAGAACCTGAAGGACATAATCTGTCTTTCCTTTCTACAAAGTGTCACTCAGGCCCTCATCTGCAACTATTTGGATAGATATACCCACAAGATATCTGACCTGGTATGGAGAAATGACCCTGTTTTCATATGTGAGTCTATTCCCTTCCAAGGAAAACCGAAATCCTTTCCTTCGGATGCTATTATCCGATTCTGATTTTGGAAACGTTTTGCTGTTCCCTCCAGGCTCGCCGACAGACAATTCTCTTTCCCGTCTTTTTTTCCTTCGGTTTCTTCTTTCTTTAGCACTTTTGGAGCTGGATAATTCTGAAGATGTTTCGGAAAGTCTTCCAAGAGCACCGTCATCCCTTAAATCTTTACAAGCCGCCGCTGCCACCAGTGCCTATTGTATGAAGGGATCAACTATGTAAGTGCTCTTCACACAATTTAGTTATTTAGCATGGTGCTTATTACTCCAAAAGAACACAGCTTGAAGTATACAAGTGGGAAAAAAACAACATCATGCATGTATCAAAATATTAAGCAAATGAATATACACCAAAATAGGGGCTCTTAGTCTTTTTGTTTCATGGATCCCTTGACACCTACGGATACCTTCTTAGATAAATGCCTTTAAATGTATAAAGTCAAGTACATCAATAGATACTGCATTGCAAAGGAAACCATTATACTCAACGACAGGCATCAAAATATTTTAAAAACAGCAATATGGAATACAATAGACGTGCATAATTATTAAGCCATTTAATCAACACAAGCTAAGTTTCAGTTAAAATAAAATTACAATTTTTCCCTAGTGAAGTTCATGAACCCCTTGAAATTTATCAGTGTGTTAAGAATGCCTGATATGCAGGTAATCCTCGACTTACAACAGTTCATTTAGTGACCAAAGTTACAAGGGCACTGAAAAGAGTGAGTTAGGACCATTTTTCATACTTGCAACCATTGCAGGTGTCACTGATCAAAATCCAGACACTTGGCAACTGATCCATATTTATAACAATTGCAGTATCCCAGGGTCGTGCAATCTCCTTTTGCAACCAGTCAATAGGGAAGCCAGATTCACTTAACAATGGTGTTACTAACTTAACACCTGCAGTGATCCACAAGGCAAGAAAAGACATAAAACAGAGCAAATCTCACTTAACAAATGTCTCACTTAGCAACAGAGATTTTGGGCTCAGTTGTGGTCGTAAGTCGAGGACTGCCTGTAAAGATTTAGCTGATATATAATAATGAGAATTAGAATCTAGCCTGTGTGATGTGTGCTAACTCTGTGTGTATCATTAAATAAGCCAAGGCTCTGTATTTCATATTTCTGTACGTAATATTGTAATAGTGTTCTCTCCATCAACATGAGCACCCATCTGGTTCTAAAACTCTGGGAACTCAATCCCATCCTTATGAGGGGCAACAATATTAAGTAATGCCCTTAAATTTCCTGTCATCTTTGTTGGTGTTGCATCTGTACTACAACTGTTATTTGACAGATGTCATATGATTCATATTGGAGGTGGTATTCAGCAGGTTTTGACCAGTTCTGGAGAACCGGTAGCAGAAATTTTGAGTAGTTTGGAGAACCAGCAAATACTACCTCTGACTAGCCCCACCCCCATCTATTCTCTGCCTCCCGAGTCTCAGCTGATTGGCTGGGTCTTCCTTTGTTGCCCTGCACAGGAGAATGGAACTGGAAAGCAGGTTAGTGGGGTTTGGAGGGAATGGGATTTTACAGTAACCTTCCCCCAGGAATGGGGAGGGAATGAGGATTTTACAGTAACCTTCCCCTGCCATGGCCACCAAGCCATGCCTACCAAGTCACACCACACCCACCAAGCCACGTCCACAGAACCTGTAGTAAAATTTTTTGAATCCTACCACTGATTCATATGCTTTCTATATGGTTGATAAAGGCAAGTCATAATGAATCCAGATATAACTCTATTTTTTATAAAACATACCACATCAGGCACTGGTGTACAAACATATACAGGTAGTCCTCAACCTACCAACCCAATTGAGCCCAAAATTTCTGTTGTGAAGTGAGGCATGTGTTAAGTGAATTTTGTCCCATTTTACGACCTTTCTTGCCATTGTTGTTACTCATGAAGTTGATGAGTAACACGGTTGTTAAGGGAACCTGGCTTCTCCATTGATTTTGCTTGTCAAAAGGTGATCACGTGACCTTGGGACGTAGGAATGGCCATAAGTATGAACCAGCTGCCAGTTGCCAAGCATCTAAATTCTGATCACATGACCACAGGGATGCTACAAATGTTGCCAATGTGAAAGGCACTTTTTTCACTAAATGAACTGTTGTAAGTCGAGGACCATTTGTACCTCAAAAATGCAATTGATTTCTTAAACACCTTGAGATTAAAAGCAATACTGCATGGGGGTCCCACACAAGTCCTTCTAAAAGGAAAATGCTTTGTATAGTTCCTACTTATCTATCTTTACTTTTCTTGAAGATTTTAGACTCCAGTACCTGCGCTTCCTCTTGTTGCCTTTTCAGATGCTCAAGCATTTGCTGGTACTCTGTCTCCTTTCGCAGAGCTTCCTCAATAGTAGCTTGATTTTGCTCATCGTAGGCCATAGCTACTACTGCCAAGATCAGGTTGACCAGGTAGAAAGAACCCAGGAAAATCACCACGACGAAAAAGAACATGTATCCTTTGCCAGCAGCCCGCAAGGTCTAGGAAACCAAGCAGCAATAACTAGTTAGTAAACAAGTGAATGTTAAAAGTTATGTGGGTATCTATCTCTCTATCTTTATACATCTTTTGTTGATGTTGTCTCTTAAATATACGGAATGAAGAAAAAAGTTTTGGATCTGTTATTCAGCAGTATAAACATTTCCCCCCCTGAATTTAATACATGTTGTATTCAACTCTACCACCATGTATTACTTGTTTAAAATTGGGTTTGACGATATCAGGGTTTTCAATGCTGCATGTGAAGTTTAGCTGTTTCTCTAACAACATGGTTCATAGCAATTCTTCATCCAAGACGTATTCACAATAGGACAGGGTGGTTTATTTTTCTGTTCTGACGCTTGCATAAACAAGTTTTGGTCCTTTCTCACAATTAAAAGTGTTCTTTTTTCTCACCTGTTGATAAAGGTTTTCCCAGTAATCCTGAGTCATCAGCCGAAAGAGTGACAAGAAAGCCCAACTAAAGCTATCGAAGCTTGTATAGCCATAGTCCGGGTTTCTACCAGCTGCTATACATTTGTATCCTTCTGGACACTGCCTATAAAACAAGATAACGAAATGAACATTTTTGCATTTTTTTTTGCACATGGAATATGTCTCAAAGCAAAAGTAAAGGAGTAACTGCATTGTGTACCTCAAAATACTGAGATATATAATAACGCAAACTATATGGAATAAAACTGTATAGTTTTTAAACTTATTTAAATATCCTTGAAGAATTTAGTCTTTGAAAATTCTGATGAATTCTAACTGATCCTATATCCAGGATTAATATGTGAAATTACCTCTCAAATTTTACACTTCTTCAAATCAAATCAAATGCATCAATCACAAATGCATTTTACAATGCTTGTTTTGCACTAAAATAGTTTAAATTTCATACTTCTTCAAATCAAATCAAATGCACCAATCAGATCAGAAGCATCAAATGCATTTTACAATGCTTGTTTTGGACTAAAATAGTTTAAATTTCATACTTCTTCAAATCAAATCAAATGCACCAATCAGATCAGAAGCATCAAATGCATTTTACAATGCTTGTTTTGGACTAAAATAGTTTAATTTTAATAGTTCTTCAAATCAAATCAAATGCACCAATCAGATCAGAAACATCAAATGCATTTTACAATGCTAGTTTTGCACTAAAATAGTTTAAATTTCATACTTCTTCAAATCAAATCAAATGCACCAATCAGATCAGAAGCATCAAATGCATTTTACAATGCTTGTTTTGGACTAAAATAGTTTAAATTTCATACTTCTTCAAATCAAATCAAATGCACCAATCAGATCAGAAGCATCAAATGCATTTTACAATGCTTGTTTTGGACTAAAATAGTTTAAATTTCATACTTCTTCAAATCAAATCAAATGCACCAATCAGATCAGAAACATCAAATGCATTTTACAATGCTAGTTTTGGACTAAAATAGTTTAAATTTCATACTTCTTCAAATCAAATCAAATGCACCAATCTGATCATAAACTTCAAATGTATTTTGTTGTTCAATTAAAGAAACCAGATCTTTGTACCAAACCAAACTTTTATTTAGGACTTAACATTAACTGGGCCTGTAAAACAACGTAGCTCAGTACCTAGAATATTCTTGCCATATTATACAGCAAAGAGGAAATATTAGATTTCTCCCATTTCTTCCCTTAAGCTACAGTTTTCTGTATAATGTTCCATGATGCTGGAAAGCATCCCCAAACTTCTGCCACAGCTTCTGCTCAAATATGTTAGCATTTAGTGCAAAGTCGTTGATGGGCTAGCAGATTTAGTTACTAATATTTTATTACTAATATTGGATTTCTCTTCTAAACTATACTTACCCAGCATCTGTGCTATTACCACAGAGCAAGGCATCCTTTGCACCTTCCAAGAAGTAAAAGTGTTCTGGTAAGGAAAAAAAACAAAACACCTTATGATATTTTCATGCATATCATAGTCACAATTTTCCGTTTGTTGCAGAAGGCATTTTTGCACTAAGAGCCGCAATCCTACCAACCAAATTTGTCTTATGCACAAAATGACTATGTCTTACTTGTGTTTGTGAAGTGTGTAGCCTCTACAACTCTCTTGCCCAACCTTAAAGCAGTCCAAACACATCTGTAAGGCATGAAGATGGGGAAATAAGATAGACTAACATAGTGATAAGTTAACAGTGAGCAATCTGTTTTTCTACCTTTAACAGCAACTTGTTTCTAATGTATGCAAATGTAACTGTGGTCTTGTGACTAGACTTGTATGGGCAGGGATGGGATCCGACCGGTATAACTACCGGTTCTGTTGCTCTGCGTCATGCGAGTGCAATTTACGACCTGCTGAGCTGCCTGGACAACTGAGCAGCGCTGTGTGCGGGTGCGCAGAGGTTGGAAAAGCCTCTTTTTCCTGCTTTTTCAGCCGCAGCTGTGCCACGCAAAGCAGCTGCGGTTGAAAGAGCAGGAAATAAAAGACAGGTAAGAGCCTGGGAGGGCAGGTGGGCCAAAACAGCAGCAGACACAGAACCAGTTCTGTGTCTGCTGCTCTTCAGAACTACCAGTTTTACAGAGGTGGACAGAACCGGTAGAATCCCACCCGTGTATGGGAGAAGACAAAGCAGTTAGGAATGCAGGTTAATTGTTTGTGTGTGTGTGTGTGTGTGTGTGTGTGTGTGCATGTTTATTAAATTCAAGGAAGTTGACTAGCCTGATTATATCATTATATTTCCTGAATCCATGCAATTCTTTTTTATTATTATTATTATTTAATATCTTTACTTTTTTGTAACAAAAAGCCCTTAGGAATCCATGTGATTCTGTAAATGATAACTAAAATCTGATTTTCAAGATGAAGTATTGCCAGTGTGTGTACATGAATTACAACCAACATCACTATCGGGAAAGTAAGACAACTTGAGTGAAAGGGAATTTGTTGGTTTTCTCTAAATAGAGCACCCCTAACATTTGCAAAGAGTTTTACTTTTTCTTTTGACATTGCAACAGAAACTACTAATTAATTAATCTATCTCTGTGATTGAGGATTTAGATTCAAATACGAAACATGAGTTATTGTTTATTTATTGCAGTTTTATAATGCAACTCTTATTTGAAATGGTGTTTTTACTAACAGCACTGATCTCCCTTCATTTAAGCAATTCATTTTCAATTATACTTGTTAGGGATAACATTGTTTTACCCTAACTGGTTTAGGTAAATAATAATATGTAATCATAGTTTATATGTTAAAGTGTCTGCAACTTTAACTGTGGGATAGTAATTAAGGGAGTGGTTGTGAAAACACTTTAAAAGAAGCAAGACGGCAGCTTGCTCTCTCTCTGGCTTTGATGGTTCCTGATTACTGCAAGGACACAAGACTGCATTGCTCGAACGGGAGAGAAAACAAAGGACTGGCTTGTAAGTGAACTGACATAGGGTATTCAACACGGACTTTGCTAACTGAATATCCCTGAATGGACTGACTAAATGATACATGACTATTGGACTGTTATTTTGACTATGCTATGAACTCATAATGGAATAAACTATATATTTGATAGCACAAGCGTATCTGTCATTTTTACTGTATGTTAATAAACATACAAGCTTAGCTCACTCATTTATCTGTGTGCCTATCTGACTAAGCTGCACATTCTGTTTAGCTTGTCTCCCTAACCCTGGTTGGGGAAACCAGGCTTAACAATACTAAAAGAATTAAATTTATATGGTAATTGGTCCAGAGAAGCCATTAAATAAAATTAGTGCAGAAAAAATATCTTAGATTAATTATTATTACATCATCAACTCTATTGCCAGTCAATGTTGAGCAAACGGTGTTTTCACTTTAATCAAAAAGACCACAAATTAACTAAACATTGGCAAATAGAGTGCCACCCAGTGGAACAACTGAATGATGGTAGCATGATGTGAGGTTGATTCACAGCAAGACTTTTGATTCAACAGATATTTTCTGAATTTAGAACGGGCCAAATACATCAACTGGATTTATGGCAAAGCTTAGATTCATATCCAAGCACTCTAGTGAATTAGTATCATTGCTGCTGCTGTTGTTATTTCAACATTACCTTTATTTTCAATATATTTAGACCACATGAGCTCAGTTCCATTGTAGTATTCCATAAAGCGTGGATCTTTATAAGAAGTGTTAGTCAGGGGCCAAAGCAAGCATTTATGCTTCAAATGACCCATAAACAACTGCAATCCTACTAGTGCAAACACACTCAGACAAAACAGAGTCAAGATCATAACATCTGAAAGCTTCTTCACTGACTGAATGAGAGCTCCTACGATTGTCTTCAGGCCTGAAATAGAAGAGAAAGGCATAATCCCAAAATTAGTTTCAGTTTGATCTCTAGGTATTGGCAACTGAGATGAATTAAAATGTTTCATGCAAGCAGTTCCTAGTTTTGAAAGTCGTCACTTTTTCGCTAAACGAGAAAGCCTTCAAACTCTTGAGACATGAAATATTTTTTTAAAAGGCAACTATGCAGGAATATAAAAAGCATCATCACCTAAACAGCTATGCGACTGGAAGCCAGCATGTTTAGTTATTCTTACTTTGCATAGAGCTAATACAGGGGGTAGGCAACTGGGGGTGGTGTGTGTGTGTGTGTGATAATTTTAATTTTGAAAGCATGGGTTAATTACAGTCACAAACATTTGACATGAGAAGACACCCATTTACCAGAAATCAAATTAGCCCTTTTCCCCAGTATGTTCTTTGTGATTCCAGTGGGACTTGAAGCATTCTTATTATTCCACAGCACATTAAAAAAAATTGCAGTTTTGCTTTCAAACATCATGGTTTTATACATATATAAAAAGGATTTGTTAAACACAGCCAAGCAGGATGGCAGGCTAGGTAAGTAGCAAAGGAGGTGTCATGGGCAAGTTGGTGACCATGTTACCTACCCCTGGTCTGATAATATAAGGAAAATTTTTTACCAATAGTAAATTTTTTCAAGCATGACTTAACAGAAACATCTTTCAAGCCAGAAAGTGGTTTGGAAGATATGGCTTCCTAAGCTATATTCATGCAATATCCATGCAGTTCCTTTATTAGCATATTATTATTAGAAGGTGTACTAGCAATCTAATTTTCTAAATGCTAACATCCTCATTCCCAAATTATTTCCATAAGCAAAGTCTATCTGAATATGAAAAGTGCAACCATTTTTCATATTGTTGTATGAAAGAAAATTAACTATGTTCATGTGCAACATACATAGTTTTCATTGCTATCTCATGCAAAAATGTGTTAAACTCCAAGGCTGATGTCTTCACCACAGCAAGAAACAAAAGAATTGTTTCTAGGTAAATAATCTGGATTAGCAATTAAATGGGCCAAACAGATAAAACTGCAGTTTTGATCAATTAAAGTCAGCCTCTGGGTTTAACCTAGCTCTCACCTGGGATGACTGATATTGTTTTCAATGCCCGGAGAACTCTGAATGTTCTCAATGCTGAGACATTACCCAGGTCCACAAACTCTGTCACATATCTGTAATAGGGGAGTTCACACACAAACACAATGACAGGATAAAAAGGAACAGTTGGACAGGTACAAGGGACCTAACACCTTACACCACTTACATCTTACCTGGGATTACAGAAATAGTTTTCAAAGCTCTCAATACTCTGAAAGTTCGAAGAGCTGAAACATTGCCTAGGTTTACAAATTCTGTTATATACCTGTAGAATTAAACCACAGTTATTCAGAGTTGAGGTAGACTTCATGGTACTTACCTGGGTATTTATTTGAACTAAATCCTTTTGGTAATTAAATTATAATTTAGTTTGAGTGATTTTGCATTCAGCACATAGAGTGGAAAGTAACTCCCACCGGGAAAAAAAACTAACTGAATGTGTGTAAGTTTGTCAGTACTGTCAGTGAAACATTTGCTAGCACATTTGATATCAATGATTAAAGACATTTTACGTTTATATATGGCACTGGTTTTGTTAGCAGATTGAAACTTAGGTGTCTGGATTTCCATGCCTGTGTGATGTATTGTGATGGAATAAAGTACCTCTTCCTTATAAGGGAGCTGCATTCAGCCCTATAAAATGCACATATACAGAAACTGTCAGTGCTTTGTTGGAAGCCTCATGTACATACAGTTGTTTGTGTGATCAATAAATTAATGTACCACTTTCAAAGTGATATGGATTATTTAAATGAACAATTTAGAGCCATGAGGGTATATGTATATTGTATGTGCATGTGCATGTATATGTCTGTATTTCAGACCATTTGAATCAGTTATACCATATTATTGCTTCAACAAATGAAATTTGATATTTAAGAAAAAGAGAGGAAAACTGGATTAAATACAGCAATTCATCCTTTACGTTCAATCTGCTTCTCCTTCCAGAATACCTTGTGAAGAAACATGCATTGGATTTCAGGACAACCCGTTTTGCTGATAGAAACTATTTTACTGGTAAAGGGAGCTAATGATGACCAAGAAAAACTGATCACAACTGAACTAATCATGATATTAGTATGGCTTTGTTGTAGTATCTGGTGACAGCTTTTCCATTCTGCTCATGCAGTGAGAATTTCCCACAGATTCTTTCCACCTTCTGGGATTCCTGCACCTATCCTACAGCAGTGGTTAGGGGAGTGGGGCACGCAGGGAAATTTTTCTTGCCTATTATGCCCATTCCATTAAGAAAAAGCTATTTGCAATTCATAAAAAATGCAATTAATGTATGTCAAAATTGTCATGCAGGTGCAATATTAGTGACACTGGTTTTTTAAAAATACATACGTCACCTATGTTAAAAAAAAAAAAGGCTGAATACTTACGCAAATGAAATGACGAGAAAATCAAGCCAATTCCAAGGATCTCGAAGGAAAGTAAACTTATCCATACAGAAACCTCTTGCAAATATTTTTATGAGGGATTCAAATGTATATATTCCAGTGAATGTGTATCTGAAGGGGAGAAAAATTCAAACTTGTCATTCCCACAGGATTTAGTATTTACTACTTGTTTTATTATTGCCTCCTTTTCCTTTTATTTGGTACCTTCCAATAATGCAGAGATTACTGCACTGAAAATGATAATTTTTCTCCCCAGCCCTCTACTTTCATTCCAATTTCTGTTCCAAAATCTAAGGGCAGGAACATTCTCTTTAGCAAAAAGATTATACTACTGGATTTTTAACATTATTTTTATACTGAGCTTAAAACACTACTGTAGATATACGTTTCATTAAAAGTTTTAAGACATAAAGATTTAACATAACTTTAGACACAATGCTAGAGGGCTGTTTTTAAATTATGTTGAAGTTTTAAAGAGTACCAATGTATCAAGTTTTTAATACAGGAAAGTAAGGTTCCTTCTTATTTGCTAAATAAGAAGGAAGATATATTAGTAGAAGGAACATATATTAGTTTATTACTGAAGTGACAGACTAGTGATAAAAATATATCAAAGCCCTTATTGTTTTATGGAAGCATATTTTACATGTTCTATTTTGGACATGTAATTCTTCCACATTCCTCTCCATAAATTCCATGAAATTTGGTTGGTGAAACTTCCTTTTTTCCTTGAATATGTCATGACGTGTCTCCTAATGACACCAAAATCTGCATTACCACATGACAGACAAGAGCTGCAGCGATGGAGACAGGAAAAAAAAATCCATTTTTATCTTCTGAATTTTTTATTGGAATGTTTAGCATTTTCAAACATAATCCTTTTCAAGATACATATGAAAGTTTATGTATCTGATACTTTTCACATGAACACAAGGTTGTGCATTAAGTGCTACCATTTGTATGGTAACAGCTAAATAAACGAAATGAAGGACCAAAGTGAGTTTTTGAAAAATAAATCAATCTAAAGAATAGCTTTCTGAAGTAAAGAAATGTCCTTTACAACAAAAGATGTATGGTTATTGTAATTATATTTGAAGCTTAAGGAATCCATAAGTTTCTGTAAACTGATACAAAACTGAGCTGTATGAAATTCGATGCATATTATTTGTATTGCTTTCTCAGTGAAGTTCTATTTTGTTTAATTTTTTAAAATACTTTTAGAAATGTGTTAAAAGTTTGCACCTGTCTACCCTTGCAGTAAATTACAGATTAAAGAGTTTATACATATTTGTCAAATGTACATGATACATAAATAAATAGAACTATTAATGCAAATTGTCCAAGTATCTTTTTAATGCAAATTTCCCTGCTTTCATCTTTTGATATACTTTTCCTAAAGATTTCAACATAATGCATTTGCACACCAGTTTCAAGACTATGTAATGTGGTGCTGAATATTGTTCACAAAACTATTCACAGCAGAATTGTTTCCCTTCTTACGAAGTTATAATAAATATTGTACCTGTCAGTGAGGATATATTCTAGCTGGTGTACAGGTAGTCCTCGATTTACAACATTTAGCGATCGTTCATTTAGCGATCGTTCAAAGTTACAACAGCATTGAAAAAAAGTTAACTTAAGACCATTTTTCACTGTTACAACCTTTGCAGCATCCCCATGGTCATGTGATCAAAATTCAGGTGCTTGGCAACTGGTTCGTAAGTATGACCATTACTGTGTCCCAAGATCATGTCACCACCTTTTTCAACTTTTTGACAGGCAAAATCAATGGGGAAGCCTGATTCACTTAACAGTCGTGTTACTAACTTATCAACTGCAGTGACTCACTTAACAACTATGGAAGGAAAGATCATAAATTGGGGAAAAGCTTACTTAACAAATGTCTCATTTAACAGAAATGTTGGGCTCATGAACTATGTTCATAAGTCGAGGACTACCTATATATAATAGGAGCTCTAAATCAAAAACTAAATGGAAAAAAAATCTTCCTTTCCTACTATTAGCCAAACTATCCTGAGCAATGTCTATTGACAGATGCAAACACTGAATTTAAACCATTACATTTCTATTCCAATGAACATAATTTTCAGTTTTCAATGTGGCTCTATCGTTAAAACTGCATTAAAGGAGCTGCATTTTTTTCCCTTTAAAAATGTAAATTGCATTAACAAAATAAAGGTGAAGTTTCCCCTGTCCAGCTGTGTCTGACTCCAGATAGCGGTGCTCATCTCCATTTGTTAGCCAAAGGAGCCAGAGTTGTCCAAAGACTTTCCATGGTCATGTGGCCAGCATAACTATATGTCAAAGGAGCATGGAATAGCAATAGCACTTAGCAATAGCTATAGCACTTAGACTTATATACCGCTTCACAGCCTCTCTAAGCAGTTTACACAGTCAGCATATTGCCCCCAACAATCTGAGTCCTCATTTTACCCACTGTGGAAGGATGGAAGGCTGAGTCAAGTTTGAGCCTGGTGAGATTTGAATTGCCAAACTGCAGGTAGATGGCAGTCAGCAGAAGTAGCCTGCACTACTGCATTCTAACCACTGCACCACCATGGCTCATGTTGTTACCTTCCCACCAAAGGGGTGCAAATTTATCTAATCATATTTACATGCTTTCAAACTGTTAGATGGGCGGGAGCTGGGGCAAGTAATGGGAGCTCTCCAGCTGCCAAGCTCGGCATCTTTAACTGCTGAGCCATTGTGTCCCATTAAGTTGCATTAATAGTCTAAATAAAAATTGTACATGGTATACTAATTGTACATGGTATACTAATGTTCTGAAAAATGTATCACTGGCTCTTCTGGCTGAATTACTGCTGTGAGTTACCAAACAGTTGATCAGAGTACCTAGCATTGTTGCTGAACTCTGTTTTTAACTGACTCACAAAATTCCAGAAAATTTAACAATTGGTTCTTGCAAGTCAGTATAAACCAGCTCCAACACTACCACTTGGTGGTTTGTTTGTTGCTGGGTGTTTTTTTTTTTGGGGTGGGGGAAATGGACCAAAAGCAATCCATAAAACACCATATATATATATTTCTTGCTGTAAATCTACATCACTGCCTAGATACAATATTATCACATCACTGTCTATATATGACTAGGAAAACACACAAATCATGTACTTACTCTACCATCTTTGACCAGTCAGGAGGTTCTTTCAAAGTCATGAATACACAGTTTGTGAGAATAGTAAACATAATAAAGATGTTGAATAATGTTGGATTATGTCAAGGAACATGTGACAAATTCTAGACAAATATTTACATCTACCAATTCATTTCAATATATGTCTACTCAAAAGTAAGTCCACTTAATTGAATGAGATAAACAGGCATAAGTTTATTCTCTAAATAGCAATAGCATTTAGTGCTTGCTCCATAGTGCTTTACAGCACTCTCTTGAGCAATTTACAATGTCAGCATATTGTCCCCAACAATCTGGTCCTCATTTTACCAACCTCAACTCCAGATTGTGGGCAGAATCAGCCTGCAATACTGCATTCTAACAACTGTGTCACCAATGTATCCATGTTTTTTAGGATACTGGTTTATAAAATATTCAGTGTATGAATTGATGAATTTAATTGAAAACATATCTATAAATTCCACATAAAAATATCAAAATTTATCTTGAAAGTAACATAAAAAGTTTTACTTCCAAGATAAATCCAGTTTTACTCTATTGGTAGAAAATCAAAAGGAATCTGGTAACATCTTTTACAACTGTCAAATTGTATTAAAAAGCACAAGCTTTCATGAACTATTGGTTACTTCATCAGATACTCAGGGTGGCCACAATAAGCCGAAGAAAAGAAAAGAAAAGAAAAGAAAAGAAAAGAAAAGAAAAGAAAAGAAAAGAAAAGAAAAGAAAAGAAAAGAAAAGTGAAGGAAGGTTATTCCAAGTCAAATGATATCTACAAAGAGAAAATTTTATCTATTTAAATAAGGATATAATGTTACCAAAGTAATCAAAATTAAGGAAGAGCACTGTACATCTCTCTGACAAAGGAAACTGATGCTGCTGTTTAAAAAGCAGTTTCATAAGAGAAAGCTTTACATTACTATTGTAAAAGGATATGAATGAACTAAAATTTTTATAGAAATTCTTCTAAGAGTACTGAAAGGACTCAGCATGTATAAGGCAGGTGTGGCACTGAATCTGAAGATAGTCTTCCCTTTATTCAATACTATAAATGTCTGACAAGAGAGAACAGAACAAATAAATGCAATGTTGTAATCATGTTGATTTTCTTTCTTTAGTTTTACATCAAGTTGCAGTTCCAATGTTCCAGATAATCATGGTTTTCTATTATGAGAAGGAGTCACTATTAGCCATATGCTATTCCTTCCCTTCATAATTGTGCAAAACGAATTTTCAAAACTTTTGAATTTCATTTTACACTAACCACAATTCTGTATAATATTCCTGTTCTGTATTCATTTGTTTCTAGAACATACAACCAGCTTTCCTTTTAACAAACAATTATACTGGGGTTTCAGTACAGCATTAAAACTGAAATTCATAACCCTTAAATACTTACTTTGCATTTTTTTTGTGATAAATGCCACACAGTTGGTGTGTACAAAGCCTACCATTCCTAGTCTTCCTCCAAATTACAACATATTAAAACTGTAAAATCATCAGCTTGCAAAATCTTAATAATTACCGCAGGATTAATGAGACTCAGAAGCACTAAATCAGTTAAAAGCCTGGGCAAAGACAACATCTGTTGTAAATGAATGGGGAAGATTTCCAGGCTTTTATATCTCTTGTTGCCTATCTTAACTATTTTTTTAGTATGCCATAGTGACGTATCATATCGTATGATAAAAGTAGAAGTGTTCCAACTTATCAAATTCTCCTGGTACATTGTTATGAGATGAATACACCCTCTTTAATTTTAAAGTAGGAGCATGGTGGCTCACATGTTTAGGACTCTGGGAATGGAAGTTAGCAAGCCCATGTTCGAGACCCACATGCTGCCCTGGGCCAAGGCTGAGCTCCCACCCTTCATTCCAGCTCCTGCCAGGGACATGAAAGGAGTCTCCAGCTGGATGTCCCCTGAGCAACAGTACATGTTTCTGACATGAGTGCAATTTTAAAGGTAACTGCATTTTTTTGATCTGAATTGTAAACTATGATTGTCATTGTATAATAATTTTATTGACAAATGGCAGAGTGTACAATTCCAGTAAGCGTCGTATTTCTCATTTGCAGTATGATTGTTTGTAAATCCACACCTATGGCAGCTGGTTGAGAAATTTCCTACTCTTAGAATAGGAATGGTAGGCTTTGTACACACCAACTGTGTGGCATTTATCACAAAAAAAATACAAAGTAAGTATTTAAGGGTTACGCATTTCAGTTTGCCACAAGGAAATATGGCAAATAAGACATCAATTTTCCATTTCAGTACAAATGCTAGTTGATTAAGAAAAAAGAATAGATTTGTGGGTCATTTGTTATAATGTTCAAATAACTGCTAGACAAGATGCATTCACTAGTCCAGGGGTCTCAAACTCGATTTCATTGAGGGCCACATCGGGGTTGTTTGACCTCAGGGGACCAGAGTGGGCATGGCCAGCTTGACATCACTTGTATCGGAGGTGCCTGTGGTGGCCCGAGTGCTCTGTCAGCAAAAACAGGCTCCTGAGCTCTGTTTCCAGCTGTGATGGCCTCCTTCAACCCTCTGCCAGCAAAAATGGAGCTTGGGAAGGCTGCCTTCCTGAGCTCTGTTTTTGCTGGCAGAGGCACTGCGGGCCAGTTGTTCACTGTTTCCAGGGCAACCCTGTGGGCCAGGTCTAAGCAACCTATGGGCCGGATCTGGCCCACAGGCCTTGAGTTTGACACCCCTACACTAGCCAAACACTACTAGTCAAGGTTATACATAAGACTTGTTTCATACACATTACACAGCACATATATACTCATTTACACACGCTAGTTTTAATCTTTATGAACACTTACTTTTTTATTTGCATAATAAGGGTCCAGGTCTTCCAAGGGCTGAGACACAAAGTGAGGAGGAATGTCTCCATAAATAAAAGGCAACGGCTTCCCTGCTTCCAAATCAGTATTTGGCTTTGGCTTGCTTTCATCGTGGTCTTCCTCCTTTTGCTCTTGACCTACTTTTTGTTTGGCTTTTTCCTCAGAGATCCTTTGCTCAATTGCTGCAAGGGACTCCTGAGTGAATCGGAAGAAGCAATCGGGTCCTGGTAGGGCAAGCAGTGCATGTGCCATTTTTTCATTCTGCAAGTTTTAATTACTTTTTAATTCCTATGAAAGAATGACCTATGAGAAGGAGGGAAATCATAAAAGAGTTTTAAAAAAACAAAACAGCAGCAACAACAAGAGGTTTTGTGTGCCTCTGTGTGAAACCCTTCCAAATTGCAATAGGAAACAAATCAATAGATTCCTGGCCAGGCAAATATGAACTCTTTTATTTTTTTCAGATTTTCCAAGTAAAGTTAGGATTAAGTTTGTAAAGTTCAGTGTGAATCAATGGGACATGGTGCAGTAATCTTTAATCATCTACATTCAAAATCCAGACTTGAAGTTTTCTGTTAGTTAAAATAGGGGTGGGATTCTACTTGTTTAATTCAAAATAGGGGTGGGATTCTTCAGAACATGTAGTTCTGAAGAGCAGTTGTTTTGTCCCCCCGTCCCCCCCGGGCTCTTACCTGTCCTTTATTTCCTGCTTTTTCAACCACAGCTGCTTTGCACGGCACAGCTGTGGTTGATAAAGCAGGAAATAAGGGCTTTTTCAACGGCTGCGCACCCACACGCAGCACTGCTCAGCTGTCCGGGAAGCTCAGCATGGTGTTAATTGTGTGCATGCAGCGTGTGTCAGGTGCACACATGCACGAAGCGCCCATGTGCGACACAGAGCAACAGAACCAGTAGTTATACCAGTCGGATTCCATCCCTGGTTAAAATGCTATTTAGACATAATTGATACTAAAGCCTTACAACATTCAAATCATTATCAGAAAATTCTATGTAGCGTTTGTGTGCAGCTCATCTGAACTATTTAAGTATTTGCATGCAGAATCATAATATGCAGGAATCTTTTTCTTGTTCTAAAGTCGCACAGCAAGAAATTCCACTGACAATCAATAAAGAAATTTCACACCCACAACTCTTCGTCTTCACCTATTGTTTAGTAATGCAAAATATTTATCAGGCTGACAGAGTAGCTTTTGGATTGTAAACTGACTTTATATAAGCTGCTGTAGTGGCCCTTTCCATTAAAAAGGGAAGAAAAAAAGGGCACGGGTATAGACAGATCTGGCCTTATGACCATAATGGCAATGACCACATGTTCACCTTGTTTAACGATCCTTACCCCTGTCCTCCCCAATGTGGTCGTTAAGCAACTGTGCTGATCATTATGTGGAGTATGGTGTACCTCAGTGGTGGGGGAGATGCTGGGAGGCCTAGCCCAGGCTCAGGCACACCTTCCCCAGGCCTCCCAAGGCACTCCACATCCCACTACACCCCATACTCCACTTCCTGTTCCTTGAGGTCCTTGAAGGTCAGGGCTGTCAAACTCCTGGCTCGTGGGCCGCATGAGTCACACGCTGACCCTCGTTTTAGTGAAGGGGGAAAATGTCCTGATACGTCATGCCTCCTGTTGTGTATGCAATAAGATTAATAAAGTGTGAGCTTGGAGTAAGTGCAGGGTTCTGGCCCTGCACTTCTGATTGGCTGTTAAGTGGCCGGACCGGATTGGCCCATTCCGGGGAATCCGATTGGCCCTTAACAGAGAGTTCTTATTGGTTATAAGAGCTAGCGTTCCTAGCTCGTTATTGGTTAAACGTTACAGGGTTTGCCTATATAAGGCGGGTTTTACTGCTGTTGAATTGAGGAAGTCACAATGTAAATAAAGAGCTGAAGTTCACCGTTCAGAGGCTTGTCTCCATTCTTTCTCGCCCATGCTCAAAACTTAACACTGGCGACGAAGGTGGGATATGGAGATATCTGAACCAATGAAACTTTGAAGAACACCGAGCACGTGACAGATGACGCCAACAATGGAACCATGTCCAGTGGCATCGTACCACCCACTCCGTTCGATCCAACACAAGAAGACTAGGAGTCTTACATGGATCGTTTCCAAATGTTCCTAGAGACGAACAACTTAAAGGACGCCACATCCGGGAAGAAACGGGCGGTGTTCCTAACGCATTGCGGTCCAACCGTATTTAAAATGGCTAAAGCACTAGCCAAACCCCGAGAAGTGAAGGCCATGGATTGGGACGACCGCGAAACTATCCTGCGAGACCACTACGCCCCGACCGTGCCTACGCTTGTGAGACGCCACGAGTTTTATCAAAGAAGCCAGCAAAAGGGAGAAAGAGCAGCCGACTTCATAGCAGACCTCCGGAATTTGGGAGGCCTCTGCGGATTCACCGATCTAGAAGAAGCACTAAGAAATCGCATAGTTCTAGGATTAGATGCACCAGGCGTCCAAAGCAAGCTGATGGCGAAAGGTGACATCAGCCTTGCCGACGCCATTGCCGATGCTACTGCAACAGAAGCAACCAGGAAGTCGGCTGCACAACTACGCCGAAACTGCACTCCGGTACCACCATCGGCCAGCGAAATCGCACCTAGTTCAGAAGGGCAGCTCGTGACAACGAGGACCTCTCTTCGTCATCAGACAGCGACGAAGAAGGGGTCCATCGACTGTGGTCCGACCGGGACCACCACCCGAAGCCCTTACGCCCTTGCGCTGGCTGTGGAGCCAACCATGCCAGGTCCGAATGCAAATTCCGCGACGCACTCTGCCATGAATGCGGGAAACGAGGCCACATCGGACGGGTCTGCCGCAGCTTGCTAGGACCCAGCCAGGCCTCAAATGGGCTATCGCCAATCGACAGGAAACCGTCCTGTAAGGCGAGAGCCAGTAAACCACTCCTACAGAAATCGAGCTTTGCAGAGAGAAGAGGCTCACCATACTATCACTATTGGTCACGCCTCAGCCTTGGACACTAAGAAAATCTGAGTCACGGTAGCCATCGAGAACCAGCCTTGCCACATGGAGGTCGACTCGGGATCGTCCCTCTCGATGGTGTCTTGGAAGACACTCAAGCAACTCATCCCCACAATTCAACGCCAAGATCTCCGTTTCCAATGCCTCATCCTCAAGGACTACCAGGGGAATTGAATTCCCGTCGTCGGATCCTGCTGAGTCCGAGTCTCCTTCAAGAAGCACACAGCGTACTTACCTTTAACGGTCATCGATAGAGATAGGCCTAGCCTACTGGGCCTCCAATGGTTTGCGCCACTCGGCATTGATGTGGCCGGCGTAAACCGAGTCGGTAGCTGTGACTGGGAGGAAGACCTTACCTCTGAGTTCAGGGACATCTTCGTGGACAGCTTAGGTGAGTACAAGGGGACCCCGATGTCATTCAGCTTAGATCCAAAAAATAGCTCCCATTCGCCTAAAGCCCCGTCGAGTTCCGTTTGCCTTAAAATCGAAAATCAACGAACAACTTGACAAAGTGATAGCTCAGGGGGTGTTAGAGCCCATCGATCACTCCCTGTGGGAAACCCCTATTGTAACACCCGTTAAGCCAGATGGGTCAATCCGAATTTGTGGGGACTACCGGGCCACTTTGAACCACGCCCTACAGCAGAACGTGTATCCAGTTCCGGTGGTGCAGCACCTCCTCCATTCCCTGGGGGGCGGGAAAGTTTTCGCTAAATTGGATTTAGCTCAGGCATATCAGCAATTACCAGTAGATGAAAAAACAGCACAGGCCCAAACTATTGTGACGCACCGAGGTGCCTTTAAATGTACCCGGCTGCAATTCGGAGTTAGTGTAGCCCCGGGGATTTTTCAGAGCCTTATGGAAAGGTTATTGCAGGGAATTAAGGGCGTGGTCCCCTATTTTGACGATGTATTAATTGCAGCCCCTACAAAAAAAATCTTACAGGACCGGTTAAAATTAGTTCTAAAAAAATTCCAAGAGGCTGGTCTTAAGGTTAAAAAAAACAAATGTAAATTGTGTACTGACAGTGTTGAGTTTTTAGGGTACCTGATTGATAGCCAGGGCATTCACCCTACCGAAAGTAAATTAAAAGTGATCAAAAATGCTCCCAGGCCACGAAACAAGGCCGATCTCCAGGCGTTCCTAGGCCTCATCAATTTTTATAATGTATTTTTACCGCACAAAGCAACTGTCGCTGAACCGTTACACCGATTGTTAGATAAAAAAGCAAATTGGTTATGGGGTTACCGTGAAGAACAGGCGTTCTGAAATGTTAAAAAACTGCTCACTTCTGACTCTGTACTCATGCAGTATAACGAGACTTTGCCGTTAGTTATAACCTGTGATGCATCGCCTTTCGGGGTGGGCGCCATTTTGAGCCACGTACTGCCTAATGGGAACGAAGCTCCTGTTGCATATTTTTCAAAGACTCTTTCAAAAACGGAGCGGAACTATGGACAAATTGATAAAGAAGCCCTCGCAATTGTCTCAGCTGTGAAAAGATTTCACGAATACGTGTACGGTAGGGTTTTTACTATTGTGACTGACCACAAACTTTTGTTAGGGATAATAGCCAGAGATAAGCCGACTCCCTACATATTATCCCCTAGGATGACCCGATGGTCAGAATTCTTAGCTGCTTATAACTATCGGCTGCAATACTGCCCGGGGAAAGCCATTCCCCATGCCGACGCATTGAGCTGAACACTGCTTCCAGAGACTCTCGACGACCCGGCACCAATGGTAACCACGTTGCAAATCGAGGCACTCAACTCACCGCCACTGACCGCCCGAGATATTGCGAGAGAAACCAAACGCGACCACACCCTAGCACGAGTCCTAGGCTGGGTAGAACGCGGATGGCCATTGGACCAGTTATCAGATGACTTCACACCATTCAAGTCTCGACAGACCGAGCTCTTCTCCCAGAAAGGCTGTGTCATCTGGGGCGATAGAGTCGTTATCCCAGAACGGCTCCGAAAAGCGCTACTGAGAACTTTGCACAATGGCCACCCCGGCATCGTGTGAATGAAAGCCCTTGCGCAAAGCTACGTATGGTGGCCGGGCATTGACAAGCAAATCGAACAGTGGGTTAAAGCTTGTCCCAAATGCCAAGAAGTCAGCAACGCCCCACCAAAAGCCATGCCTACTGAATGGGAGACACCACATGGACCCTGGTCCCGAATTCACCTGGACTTCGCGGGGCCAACCAAAGGCTACACTTTCCTGCTTACCATCGACGCCTACTCGAATTGGCTCAAAATTCATCGCATGACGACTACGACCTCCGAGGCGGTTATCAAAATTTTAAACAGACTCTTTACAACCCACAGATTACCAGATGTTCTGGTATCCGATAACGGCCCACAATTTACTGCACTAGCGTTCGAGCAGTACCTCGCTGACTGCGGCATCTGCCATGCGCTCACCTCGCCTGTGCACCCGGCAACCAATGGCCGAGCAGAACGCATGGTCCAATTTGTGAAGAAAACCTTGCAAAAGGTAGACTACGACAACATTGACGACAAGGTCAATCAAATTCTCTTCTTGCAACACATCACCCCACATAGCATCACCAACAAAACTCCCACTGAACTGCTAATGGGACGAAAGCTCCGCTCCCACCTTGACCGGTTGCACCCGGCTTATGAACCGGAGAAACCACTAGGATCCAGTGGCCGCTGTCGCACCTTCCAGGTAGGAGACCTGGTTTATGCAAAAAACCTATCGGGCGACCCGTTGTGAGTGGAAGCGACAGTAGTACGTGTAACCGGCCCCAGATCCTACCTTATGCAATGCCTTGATGATAAACTTTGGAAATGGCATATCGATCAATTACGATCGCGGCTGTCAGCGGCCAGTCCGCAAATCCCCTTTGTCCAAACGGAGGGGGGGGAGGTACGGAAGAAGATGAATTCCTAGGAAACCCGTTCGAAGGAAACGACGGTTTAATAGAAACTCAGGAAGCGGAGCCGAAGGGAGAAACGGTTGCACCTCAGAGAATTGCAGAAAATGTGGGCAACGACGTAGAAGTGAACTCTGAACCAAAAACAGCCCCACTGCCAAACAATGATCTACCTCAGCATGATTGCAACCAGCCGATACAACGAAAATCAAAGAGACTAAAAAGACAACCGTCCTACCTAAGGGACTATGTAACTGCGCCCTGAAATAAGAAGCCAGGGGGAAGGGGTGTTGTGTATGCAATAAGATTAATAAAGTGTGAGCTTGGAGTAAGTGCAGGGTTCTGGCCCTGCATTTCTGATTGGCTGTTAAGCGGCTGGATTGGATTGGCCCATTCCGGGGAATCCGATTGGCCCTTAACAGAGAGTTCTTATTGGTTATAAGAGCTCGCGTTCCTAGCTCGTCATTGGTTAAACGTTACAGGGTTTGCCTATATAAGGCGGGTTTTACTGCTGTTGAATTGAGGAAGTCACAATTTAAATAAAGAGCTGAAGTTCACCGTTCAGAGCCTTGTCTCCATTCTTTCTCGCCCATGCTCAAAACTTAACACCTCCGTGATGTGAATTTGACCCTGTAGGTTTTGAGAGCTCCCCCAGGCAATGTTTTCACAAAAATCAAGATCTGGACCACAGAAGCCGGTGGGGACATTATGTGTACCAATATGTTATTTGTAAATGATGTAATTCATGAAATTTGCATGAATTGTGCCATGATGCAAATAATGCAGAGCTTGCAATTCTCACAGCTTATACATTAATATCATGATATATGTGATGTCACTCTGTCCTCGCCATCCTGGAAAGTGCAAAATGTTCCATCTCAGATTTAAAGGAAAAAGAATGCATTTGGCAAGTTGTAACTGCTTAGATGCTAAATGTAGCTTAAGTTTTAAACAGCCTAAGTACCTACAAGGATTGATCATTATTTCTGACAACCACAGGAACACTGAAAAGAAGATGAGGAAACCATACAACGCACAGCATCGCACTGCACTTTGCTGAATGCAAATCAAGCATTTGTGTGAAAGGAGGTCCCCCCCCCCAATGCAAATAGCAAGTGCAGCAGAGCTGGTCCAATCAGAGAAAAGGGTCAAAGCTTGCTCCCTTCTCCAAGCACTTGTTACTTATTTTAAGAAGCTGTTTCAATAATTTCTATATTGTAAATAATGTCTTATTTAATTTAGCCCTGAACCACTGAATAGTTAATATACACCACGCTTATGTGCACACACAGTATAGAGCAAGTCCTGAACACAAAGGAATTAACTTAGAAATCACAATTGTGTTGCTTGTGTACCTTTCCTAATGCCTCTATTTTTACCTATGCGCCAATGTAAAAGAAAAAGGAATATGGAAACACCATCCACCTAAAATAAATATTTATTTTAATCAGTCTATGTAAATTTGGCATACATTAAGCAAACTTTTACTTGCTTTACATAAACCATTTGTACGTTTACGGTGTTTTACAGATGTCAAGTCCATAATAATAATTATTCTAAAACATTATTCAGTATTTTACTCTCAAAACCTTTTCACAAAGAGGAAAACATAGAAAGAGGGGGAGATCAGACTGAGATCAATGTAGGCCAAGTTTGATTCAAATGGAGAACCAGTTTGATTTTCTGGTTAAGGCACAAGGCTAGAAACCAGGAGCCTGAGTTCTAGTTCTATCTTAGGCATGAAAGCCAACTAGGTGACTTTAGGCCTTTCTTTCAATGGGTAATTTCTGTTGCCATTATTATTTTAAAAGAGTAAACACAGTTGATTGATAAGAAATGGCTTATGAGTGAAAGAAATGTTTTTGTGTTATCATTATATTCTCTGAAAACTGGTCAAGAAATCATAAATTCTGCCAGGGTATTTAAAATTATGAGCACAACTGTATACATTGGTATCTATTTTAAGAAAACTATAGTTTGCCTTACTATCTGTTGAGAAGAAAAATAACTGATGTTAGAATTCAAAACTTGACAAGAAAGTTGTGTACTTGAGATGTGCAGCTATATAAAATGAGTGAGGAAGAAGGCAGCTGGTTTCCCCCACCACATTGTATCATTTTTATAACAAATGGTTGGTTTGGTTTTCATAAGGTGAAAGCTAGGTGTCCTAAAAGTAGACCACTGCTTAAGTATGAGCCAGCAGTCTGCCACAGCTGCTCAAAAAGCCAATGCAGTCCTAGGCTGCATCAACAGAGGGATAGCATCAAGAAGAGGAGAAGTCATAATGCCACTTTATATTACTGGTAGGTGGGAGTAATGTGTCCAGTTCTGGCCGCCACAAAAGGAAAAAGATGCTGAGACACTAGAAAGAATGTAGAGAAAAGCAACAAAGAAGGGTTGGAGACTAAATCACACAATGAATAGTTCAGGGAACCAGCCTAACAAAGAGAAGGCTTTGTGGTGACATGATAGCAGCCTTCCAATACTTAAAGGACTGTCACGGGGAAGAGGGTGTCCATTTATTCTCCACAGTACCCAAGAGCAGGAAAAAAAGCAGTGGATGGAGGCTCATCAGAAGAAAATCTTATCTGGAACTAAGGAGAAATTTCCTGACAGTGAGAATGATGAACCAATGGAACAACTTGCCTCTCAAAGTTGTGAGTGTTCCATCACTGGAGGATTTTGAGAAGATATTGTACAATGTTTTCTCCAGAAGAACTCCTGCCTTGGACAAGGGGTTGGACTAGAAAACTTCTATAGTCCCTCCCAGCTCTATGATTCTAGGTCTAGTTCACACATGGTTTTTAGTTCCTTCAACCTTCCTTTCCTCAGCCTCATGTTTTTTTAATCTTCTGGAAAGCACTGCTTGAAATGAGCCATTGCCATTCAATTAACGACAAGTGCTCTATCTGGCACTAACATTCAAACGTTCTGGCTGGCTTCCCTTTCAATTTCCATCTTGCTATCTGTCTTGCTCATCGTAGGAGCTTCCAATCTGCCCTTCATCTTAACACTCAAATGTCCATCACTCCCTTGTTCCTTTGCTTTCTTATTTCACCATTCAGCATCTAGGCAAGTGCCACAAAGAAGCAAACATTAAGAAAGTCAAGGTATTTCCCCCATGTCTGCACTGTTTTATTCCTTCACCCCAACAGAATAATGACATACGGAAAGAACTCTGGGATATCATCAGTATGGTAGGAAGATGGGTTTTTTTTCTTCTTCTTCATCAACCATACTCCCTTAAAACTTTACAGGTAATCCTTGCTTTCTAACCTCTTGTTTGTTACAGTTGTTACAGGCTGCAATTTGGGTGCTTGGCAACTAGACTGCCAAATTACATGTGGTTTTCTCACAAGGCTAGGGAACGCATCGAAGCCTTGCTTTGAAGGCAGGGGTGGGCTTCAAAAATTTAGCAACCAGCTTCTCTGCCCAGTTGCTGGGTGGGCATGGCCATGGTGGGTGTGGCCTAGTTGGCCTCCTGCACTACAGTGGGAGGGCTTTTTCCTTGAGCCTCCAGGAGGGTGAACATGGGCTCCCCGGGCTCCAGAGGCTCTGTGGAGGCCAAAAACAGGGTTTCTGGACCTTCTGGGAGGCCCGTTTTTTGCCCTCCTTAGGTTCCAGAGGCTTTCTCGAGACTCCAGGAGACCCTTTCCCACTCTGCTCCGGTGCCGGATACTCTCTGGAGGCTGGAAATGGGCTCATTTCCAGCCTTCTGGAACCTCCGGGAAGCCCATTTTTCTGCCTCCCCGAGCCTCCGTGAGAGCCCTGCACTTACCTGGGATCCAAAATGGGCCGCGTGGAGACTCCTGGGAGAGGAGGGGTGGGTGTGAACAGCCAGTCACTGCAACTACTGGTTCCGTGAACCACATGTAAAAATAACACCTGGGACTTCCGGTTTGCCAGGCTTCGGCGGTGGCAGGGATTCGTGATCCTGCGCGATCCCTGTTGCGCTAGGCGTCTTGGTGCCTCCGATCCTGATGGGTCTGGAGGATAAGGCTGCCCCGTAGAGGCAGCCGAAGATAGGGGGGATCCGGATAGGGGTTTGGGGGTGTCGCTGACCCCCTCCCCAACTGGCAAAACCCCCTTTTCTCAAGGCGGTGGAGCGGTGGTCTGTAATGGCCGCCTCAAAGAAGCCAGCAGCTGGACAAGATAGTGCTGGAGGAAGAAGGAGAAAGTTTTGAAGTGAAAGTTTTTTGGCTGAACCGGGAGCTTAAGATACATTTAACATCCTGAAAACTTTGATTTTTTTAATGATAATTTGTTTCCAGAGGAGATTTTTAAAACGGCGAATGGAAGTGCTGAAAGGGAAAGTTTACTCTCCTTCCTTATGGAGTTAACAAATGGATATTGAAAAACCTGCTTTTTTATAGAAGGTAAAAATTTAAAGCTTTTTGTTACAAGTGGGAAGGGAGAGGACAAAAAAAAAAAATCTATATTAAGATTTTGTTGGAGGAGATGCCTGGAAGATTTTGAGACTAGAAGTTAATTGCAATAAGGCTTTAAAATACAGACTGGGTTTTTTTCAACTGATATTACCCCAGGAAGAGAAAGTGTAAAGGGAAGAACTTTGTGCTCTGTTTGGGCTGTTTGATGACTCTGGGATTTTGGGGAACTGTTTTAAGCTTTGAAGCTATCTTGGTTGTTTTAAGAAGAAGAAGAGGGAAAAAGAAAAAAGAAGAAAAGGTTTATAATGGCTTTATCTGTTGATGAACTAAGAAAGGAATATGGAAAAACAAAGAAAGAAGGCCTTGGAAGAAGCCTTTCATTTTTTAGAAATGGTGCTTGTTATTTATCAGCAAACACAACAACTGATGGAAGAAACAGAAGAAGAAGAAGAAGAAGAAGAAGAAGAAGAAGAAGAAGAAGAAGAAGAAGAAGAAGAAGAAGAAGAAGAAGAAGAAGAAGGGGAAGGGGAAGGGGAAGGGGAAGGGGAAGGGGAAGGGGAAGGGGAAGGGGAAGGGGAAGAGGAAGAAGAAGAAGAAGAAGCCATCTTTAATGAATCCAAAAGTTTGATTAAGAAAGAAAGGAGAAAGAGAGGAAGGAAAATGAAGGACTTAAGACCTAAAAAAATACCCAAGAAAGAGAAAAATAAGATGCAAAATCAATACAATGTTAGAAAGCAAAAGAAAAGAGGAATACAACACAGAGGGGAAGCTAAAGAGGCGGAGGTTAAGAGGGCAGGGAGGGGGGTTAAAAACCCAGGTGGGATAAGAAAGGAAGGGAAAAGAGGGAAAAAAGCCACAAAGGTATGGAACAAGATGGGGAAAAGCAAATTTTTTTTAGGGATAAAGGGTAATGTACAACACTTTAAAAAAAAAAAAGATTCTGCAAGGTACATAAGATAGTATTGTAGTATTTGTATTGGAAATAGAAAACTAGAATTTTATAAGATCTAAAAAAAAATATTAAAATATTAAAATGCTTAATAATGATAAATTTTAAGATTTAATAAAATATTAAAGGGAATGTTTAAAATATTTAGTTCAATTATAGAGCTTAATTGACTATTGTGTTGATGTTATTATAAACTTATTATTGCAGCATTTGTTTTTGAAATAGATAATTGGAATGTTATAAGATTTAATACTTAATTTTGTACTTAATTATTTTATAGATTTACTATTTTCTCTTTTTCTTAAAATTTAGTAGGTAGAATGTACTAAGCAGAATCAGATTGGGAACTAGGTGTTATTTTAAATGTCAATTTAGGGTAACGATAGAAAGTCATCATATTTCGATTAGTGATCTCAGGAGAAATTTTTTTTTATTATTATAGGGAATGAGATAAATGGATAATTGGAAAAGAATGGACAAAAGATACAAGTATAATGATTTAAATTAAGATGAAATAAATAAAATAGAATTAAGAAGAGTGAAAAGCGGGGAGAAGTTATATAGAAGATATATAGGTAATGATATATAAGATGAGCATGAATTTAATTGAAATCCATATAAAGAGAGGTAAACCGGGGCCAAGCCACTTTCTAAAAGAAGTTTTATGTTTTTGTTTTTTGTGTGTTTATGTTTGTTTGAGAATTAATAAAACCTTGGAGGAATGTCAGATGAGAATAATTGTAAACAAGTCAGAGGGAAATATGAATATAATGAATATAAAATGAATAAATATAGAAAAGAAATTTAATTGAAATAAGAGTAAAGAGAAATAATGAGAAATTTGCTAAAAGATTTTTTTTTTTTTTTAAACAAATTTTATTAATTTTACAAAGAACACAAACAAAACTAAAAGATCTTTTCTGAAGGTTGTCTGCTCCCGGGTTGAAACTCTTCGCACAGACACAAATTCAAACATCATATTCACTTTATATATCCTTCCATATCTTATTATCATTTTCTTTTTTATATTATATATATATACCATTTTTATCAATTTTATATAAACAATGCACAAGGCATAACAGCTTATAAGTTCTTTTCGAAGAAAAAATAATAAAAGAATAAAACCAATAGAACATAACAATCCCAAATTATAGTATCAATACTTTGTCTATTTAACTTCATATCTTATCCCAACTTCTCCTTTTCATCCAAATTATTTCTTATTAATTAAAAAAATATACAACATCCCAAAAAAAAGCATAACAAAACCTTTATATATCCTTTCATATCTTATTACCATTTTCAATAATATTCTTTGTCTGTTCTATTTCCAACTATCCATTCATCTTTTTTCTTTTATTATACTTCTCCTATACACCAATTGGAGTAACGTCTATAACTCATTACCCTAACTTAAAAGTACTTCATATAACAATTTTTCTTGGGATTCTGTTTAAAAAATTCTAAAATTACACAATGAATTTTATACTCTAAATACACATATAAAAAACACAATCTTATGTACCCTCCAGAATCCCTCTTTTATCCTAAATTAAATTCACCTATTGTCTCTGAATAAACTTTTTTTTCTTTATATCTTGCTTCCCCCCATTGAGGCTTCTCCTCCCCCCCTTTCTCTCTTGCTTATTCTTCTCCTTGCCCTTTTTACCCCTTTGTCTTTCCTCCTCCCTTTTCTTACTCCTTTTCCTTTGCTTTCTAACCTTGCATCCACCTTTCCGCTCATTTTTCTCTTCTTTGGTTGTTTTTATAATTCTTAAAATTCCCTTTTTCTTATCCTTTTTCTCCTCCTCCCCGGAAAGAACCCATTGTTCATCAAAAATGGCTTCTTCTTCCTCTTCTTCTTTGTCCCAGTCCTTCTGCTGCGTAGTCAACTTTTCATAAGTACATAACGCCATTTCTAAGAATTGAAACAAAGTGCCCAAAGTATCTTCTTTTTTATATTTTTGATATTCAGTCTTTAATTCATCCACAAGCGATGCCATTATGAAAAGAGAAACTTTTCCCAAAACAACCACAAGTATTTTTAATCAAAAATAATTCAAAAAAAGTTCCAAAAATTAATACTTTTCTTCCTTCTTCTCTTTCTTTTTCTGGGGTTAATGTTTAATCAAAGAGGTCCAATTACCATATACCTTTCTTTGGGATTCTAGGCAATCTCCTCCTTTTTCAGCTTCTGCTCCAATTTTTTTCCCCTCTCCCTTCCCACTTGCAATATCAATTTTAAATAATCAGAAATCCATACCTCCAACAAGGGTTTTCCAATTTCTTAAGTTTTTCAATGTCCAAAAATCCTTTTTTCCCTTAGCTTCAACTCTCAAAACAATTCACTTTCAATGTCCAATATATCCAAACATTTCTGCTGTTTCCATGGGGTGGGAGAGTGAAGAAAAAAAAAAGTTCCCTTTAACAGCTTCTCCGCCGCTTTCGATCTTCTTAGGGATACAATGTATCCTCCAGCAATTCAAACAGCTCAGTTCCAACCAATTTGAAAGATGTTACTTGACCCGGCTCAGACAGCACTTTCACTCTTCTTACTTCCTCCAGCGCAATCTTACCCGGTTGCTGGCTTCTTCGTGGCGGCCATTGCTGACCGCCGCTCCACCGCCTTGGGAAAAATGGGTTTTTCCGGAGGAGGAGGGGGTCTGTGACACCCCCAACCCCCTGTCCGACTCCCCTCTCTCTTCAGCTGTCCCTACAGGGCAGCCATATCCCCCTGACCCATCTGGATCGGGGGTACCTCGGCGGCTAGCACAGCAGGAATCGCGAGCTGTCGCGAATTCCTGCTGCCCCGAAGCCACGCGAAACCGGAAACCAGAAATTTGCTAAAAGATATTTATGTGTCTATATGGAAATGGGATAGAGTTTGTCTTTAAAATTAATAAAATTTGTTTCAAAAAATAAATAAGAATAACATCCGGTTCGCCCAAACTGGTGTAAACCAGTAGCAGCCCGCCCCTGAATGAAGCCACATGCAATTCGGACAAGGCATGTAAAATGGTTTACATTTTTTGAACAATTATGTTTTAAAAAATAGGTTTTGGAATGAAAAATTGAAACTGGTTGCTATTTTCTACTTCGTACTCCAAGTACAGAGCCAGTTTGGTATAGTGATTAAGGCACTAGGCTAGAAACCTAGAGAGTGTATGAGTTCTACTACTACCTCGGACATGAAGCCAGCTGTGTGATTTTTGGCCAGTCACTCTCTTCCAGACCTGGAAAAGGAAGCAAAGGCAAACCACTTTTGAAAAATATTGCCAGGAAAACTGCAGGGACCTGTTCAAGCGGCTGCCAGAGCTCAATACAAAAGCACAGAAATACACAAACAACGCTCCAAGTATATTGTGGCGGACTCATACTATCTTGGTCCTTATAAACACAATTGCTGTAAGGGATTTTGAATTGCACAAAAGGAGCGGGCAAAGTGAAATTGTTAAATGGCCTGGAGGGAAGGAGGCAGGTAACAGAAGCCAATAGTTGCTTTATCTTTGGTGTGAAAGGAACCAATATGTACGCACAATAAAGAACAGTGTTTATATTAGAGGATACAAATATCAGTGGAAAGGACAGGCTGCCAAATCAGCCATTAATAAGGCTGTAACAGGCCATTCTAAGTTTATGATAAGGTTGTAGTTAGCTTATGCTCCTATCTGACACCACATTCTAAGGTCTTGTTATAATTTGCAATGCCCTTTGTATGTATCCCTTATTGCATGTATCATTTTGAAGAGCGTATTACCTGTAAACTTGTGGGCTTCAGGGAGCCCGGTGATCACTGTAACCACATATGCTAATAAAAGTCCCTTTTGTTGTATCTCTATGAGCCACGATGGCGCAGTGGTTAGAGTGCAGTACTGCAGGCTACTTCTGCTGACTGCTGGCTGACTGCTGTTTGGCAGTTCGAGTCTCATGGGCTCAAGGTTGACTCAGCCTTCCAGCCTTCCGAGGTCAGTAAAATGAGGACCCAGATTGTTGAGGGAAATATGTTGACTCTGTAAACCACTTAGAGAAGGTTGTAAAGCACTGTAAAGTGGTATATAAGTCTAAGGGCTATTACTATTGCTCTTTTCCATATGCTCTCGTTTCTTAATTAAGTGGGCATTTCCCCACAAAAGCCTGGAACAGTTGGCATAATTGGCATCATCTGCTGTGCAACAAATATGATTTCCTTAGCTATCTCAACAAGATGCAACATAGCCCCTTGCTCAGGACAAATTTATTGAGAAAGGTTATAGAGTCACCCATCAAATTTTGGGCGGCTCCCAATCAGAAATGAATCAAGGCACCTCTTAGCCTCTTCTGTCTGCTTTTGTTTTAACCAGCCAGTCAAACACTATTGTCTGTTTTAAGACTGCCATTTAGCCAGGATGTTTAATTCTATACAACATAGAAACATTCAGCATATCTTATGCTGCTAGAAATCTTAAATACAGGTAGTCCTCGACTTTTGAGCCCAAAATTTCTGTTGTTAAGTGAGACATCTGTTAAGTGAACCTTTCTTGCCACAGTTGTTAAGTGAATCACTGCAGTTGTTCATTTAGTAACATGGTTGCTAAGCGAATCCAGCTTCCCCATTGACTTTGGTTGTCAGAAGGTTGCAAAAGGAAATTGCATGACCCCAGGATGCTGCAACTGTCATAAATATATACCAGTTGACAAGCATCTGAATTTTGATCACATGACCAAAGGCTGTCACTGTGAAAAATGACCATAAGTCACTTATTTCAGTGCCGTTGTAACTTTGAACTGTCACTAAATGAACTGTTGTAAGTCGGGGATTACCTATACACCAAAACAGGTCTAAGCCTCTTCACAATGAGGAATATCAGAAATACTGAGGTGTGGCCGCAGAGGCAGGATGGAACCAGCTTGGGGTAATGGGAGTATTCAGCATAGTGATTGACCTAAAACCCTGATGTACAGCAAAACAGACAAAACTCGCACGTTCATAATTTGACTAATGAGAAAGCCCAAAGTTGCTTGAATTTCCCAGAGTTTGGAAATGCAATGATGGGAACAACGCCTGAACATGCTGAAGGGATATTCAGCTCTGGGTCACAGGGCAAAGCGTTCTCAGTCCACAGGTAGGGCTGAAGCGATGCTTTTGGTTACCTGTCTGCTGGTAAGGTAAATAACAGAGATGAGATTGAAGCTCTTAGTAGGACTCTCCTTCCAGTGGCTGATGGTTTTGTGGGTGGGTCCTATACTTTCTCTCTACAGAGAAAGTAGCAGCAATTAGATCAACCGTTCCCAAAGAGAGGTTTTCCCTAGCTGATTTGTACAGGCGGCATGTCAACCAGCAGCGGGCTTTTTCCCGCATCTCAAGAGGCACTCTTAGTTTACATAAGGGGAGGCCCAAGCAGGTGAGGGAACGACTAATGTGTTTACTTGTAGCAGATGGCCTAGAGGCAGCTCTCTCGCTATAAAAACAACAGACAAACATTGAAGCTTAAGGCCGAGAGGAGCAAAACTACAATTCAGAATCCAGATCAAGAGCAAGCATGGACAGCTTTAAGAGTTTTATTATACATTCTATGAAAAATAGCCCTTTGATGTTACCCTGATTTTTATATTATTAATTATTATTAGATTTCTGTCTTTAATTTTTCTGCCTTTAGGTGCCGGGCACCTGTAATATGTTTACAGCAGAACAGCGATAAGTAAAATGTGAAAATAGTGCCACAGCATACAAAGTTGTATTGAATGCCTCATTGTATTCATAAGCATACTTGAATACATCTATGTAACTGTCGAGATTTACTTCTTATTTTAAAACTTCATTCAGCTTATCTGAATTGCTAATAAAAGTATTTTTGAAGCTTCAAATACATGGATTATTTAACAAATCACAATA
Source organism: Hydrophis major (assembly GCA_033807585.1). Classification (NCBI taxonomy): domain Eukaryota; kingdom Metazoa; phylum Chordata; class Lepidosauria; order Squamata; family Elapidae; genus Hydrophis; species Hydrophis major. The sequence goes on from CM066328.1 coordinate 185,166,750, forward strand.
TATGTTTCCATTCACTATTCTATTCACTCCTTGACATTAGTTTCATATCTTATTTTTCTCCATCTGTAATCCTACTTTAAATTTCCACGGACTAAAATCCTTCTAAGCCAGGGGTGTCTAACTTGTATCGTTATGGCAGCATCACATAACCTATCAGGACTTTTTTCCCCTTTGCTAAATCGGGCGGGGCGGGGCTAGCAGGTGACACATCTGGCCTGCGGGATGTGAGTTTGACACCCCTGTTTCTAAGCAAACCATTTTGTCATTTTTCCTTATTTTTATGTCATTCTGTCTTTTTGCATAACCTTTCTCTCAACACTAAAGCATAATGCAGCTCTGTTGTTTAAGAAACACTTGGCAAAATATAACTTCCTTAGTGAGAAACAAAATGTAAAATCTCTTTCAATTTGAACTCGACTTGTGGTGTCTTCATGGATAAGTTTACAATGTTTTCTTAGTAACTAAAATGATTTTATTTGCTTTAGCAATACATACCTGATTTACTGTTGCTTTCCTCCAGAATGTTTCTTTTTAAGTTTCTCAACAGGTTGGGATTCCCAGGTGGTCTCCCATCCAAGTCCTAACTAGGCCTTATTCTAATCAGCTGAAATTGGCTACATGCTGCCATCTAGTTATAAAAATAGAGTAACACTTCCATAGTTGACCACCCCTCTACATTGACCACTTCCCTAAGTTGACCTAAATTTCATAGATTGAACATACGTTATATGAACACAATAGAAAACTAACCTCTCCATATTCACCACCTCTGTAAGTTGTATCTTGACCACATGAACATGATATTAATTCACTCTCTATAACTTGACCAGTTGAGCCCAGTGTGCACTAATGGCAAGAAAAGAGAAATGCTGAATTGGTAGCTATGATTTTTTTCCAAGAAGAATATAAAAGAATACAATATTTTTGACTTTGATTTGACAATTTAACAATGATAATTATGGGTTCATTTCATAATAAAAATTGCACAAAGAACTTAATTTTTTTCACTTCACTTTCCACTTTTTTGGGAACACTCCCCCCCCCAAAAAAGAGTTCCATTTAGCATAATAACCCCATTAAGGGAATTGTTATCAATAGCTATTTGTGAATAGCTTGCAAGACTACAAAACAGATTGCTTCTTTATTTCTTACAGTTTTATCTCATAGATTGAGCACATGAAGTTCTGAATAGGGTCTTCAACATACAGTTTCTAAATACTGTCTTTATCACACAGCCTTCTCTGAATATGTTCTCCAATACACAGTAACAATATATGGAAAAATCGTATGTGGTGACAGTCAGTATGCTATTGCAATTAGTATACAGGACTAGGGCTTACCACAGCAGCAAGAATTGCACTCACACAATCTTGGAAAATGACCATTATACCGAGAGATTGTTTAGTAATCCATTTTTTTTTGATTGTGCAGAAATGGACAAACTCACTATAGAATTAAACAATAAGGAAGACTTGGAATCTTATTCAATTTGGGATAACTGGCATTAATGGATAGATAGTAGGAATATGAAATGTACAAATCAGAACAAGATATAAATATGTATATGTGTAGGATTAATTAGAAATGTATGGAAATGATACAGGAAGAAATTATTAAGAAAATATTGGAATGTACTGAGATGAGTAGATTGACATTTGAAATTAGACAGCAAGAGGAGAAACAATTTTATGAAATTTGGGATCTTTTTTATCAATGGCTAGATGATAAAATACGATAATAGAATATTTAGAATGCTAGACAGTAAGGAATATCTTTATTTTGTTTTACTTGCCTTTGTTATTTGACATTATATTTATAAAGGGTTTTTTAGGATTGATTTGGTATGATTATATGATTTGTTACAGAATAAACTGGTTAAAGTATTGTTATCTCATAAAGCATGAATGATTAAAAGTATAGTCAAAAATTTCTTTTTTTTAGTGATATTAGGATATATAAATTTGGATTGACAATATGAGTTGTTATGTAACATAATTGTAATTGAGACTACAAAATGAATGCACAAAACTGATGAACCAACTGACACACTGGATGTACATATGAGAGTTGATGTTTTAATGTTTTGTTTGTCTTGTTTGTTTGTAGAAAATTAATAAAATTCTTTTCAAAAAAACAAAAAAAGAAAAAAGAAATGTATGGAAATGTATGAATGTAACCAAGATCTTTTAGCATTGTCAAAGAAGATGGAGAATTGTACAGTTATTTTTTAGATTTACTTGTATTTTAATGTTTCAAATTTCAGTAAAGGTTTAAAATTTAAAACAAAGTATATAGGACTAAGGAAAGTCAGGTTCAAGTCAATTTTCAGTCATGCAAACTTGCTTGATTAAATCTGGGTCAGATCCTATCTCTGTCCAGCCTTTCTAATAATGTTACTGTATGGATACAATTGGAAGGGCTATTGTGGTTTCCTGATGTGATAGGATAAGACATTTAATGAACAAGTGTGTACCCACATAGAACCAGTAATTTCTGACTTGAAAAGTTGGTCAGTAAATTCTTACTTGAAAAAGAAGAGAGAACTTTCTGAGATAACCCACATTTTCTGCTAACACCAACAATTTTCTTTCTAGAGCACTTTTATTTCATTTAAGGCTGAATAAAATTTAATGCAGGGCTATATTGATACCACACGATTTTTTTCAACAGTGTCATAATGAAGGAGAGGAGTCACAGATAAGTAGTATATATCAATATTCAAATACCAGCTGCTCCAGAGCTACTTATCAGGTAGGATCCTATCCCTCAGAAATATTCCTACTTATAATAGTTCATCTGATTGGGGAAAGCTAATTCAGGCTAATGCATTTTTATATATCCTTCACAATTAAATAAAATTTATCTGACTAAAATATATTTTAGTTTAATTCATTTTATCCTCAAATCATGCTGTTCACAGAAAATGATACATTCAGGCTCATGCATCATAGAAAAACATAGATAAATTGCAATGCCTTTTATGCACTGATATCAAATGTATTTGCTCAGAGTAAGATTAAGTTATGAATTATTATGGCCATTAATATTTTTAATCGATACAGTTACAAGAAACAATACCAGATTTTTAACCAAATGATCCTTTTTCACTACTTTATTTAACAGTACTTAAATAATAACCTTTGAGGATGAAAACTTTTTTTTTTAATTCTCTAGAAGCCAATGATTAACAATCAATTCAGATTACTTAAAGTTGATAAAGAAATTGGTTAACAGAATTTGATGAATCAGTAAAAACATTAAATTAAAACATGCTTTATTGGATCAATATTAAACTCATTATTTTTATTGGATGGATAATAGGTGTTTATGGTGTTTATCCAGCACTGAGTTGAGTTTTAAATTATTTTTCCCTCCTTACCATGTTCCATAAATAGTTTCACTATAGACAGTCCTTGTTTAGCTACCACAATTGGGACTGGTAAATCGATGGTCAAGCACAATAGTCACTAGGTGAAATTGGGACTGTGCTTAGGATCTTACTTCAGCTTTTGTTTCCTTTACAGACCCGTGAAAGTCATAAATGTGAGGATTGGCTACAAAAATACATCTTCATCTCTGTCATAACTGAATAGTTAATTGGTAAACAAAAGTAATGGCTATCTGTAGTGATATTATACTACAGACTACAAATTTTACAATATCATGGCTTAATTCTTCACTCACCAAATCTTTGAACATCCTTCCCAGCCCATAGCCAAATTTTAGGATACTCTCTATGACCTAAGTTTAATTTTCTTTTTTTATCCTCTACAGAGGTAGATGCATTTAGAAAAGCAACATTTACCATCTTATAAATACATTTTTAATGAATTCCTCTAGTGCTTATTTGGACTCCAAAGGCATCTTCGTAAATAGGATAAGCCTAGAGACTAGTGCTTAGACTGTAAAATGCCCCCTTCTATTAATTCTAAAAAATAAATGGTAATCTTTTTAAGAATTTAAAGTGGAATAAAAAAAACCCAGCAGACGGCAAAGAAGTTGGCTGCAGGCAAGATATGTCCATTGGTACCACATTCCCTAGGCCTGATATATATAATTTATATTCTAAACCTATCTGGGCCAGAGGTGGTATTCAGCAGGTTCTGACCAGTTCTGGAGAAACGGTAGCGGAAATTTTGAGTAGTTTGGAGAACTGGCAAATACCATCTCTGACTGGAGATTTTACAGTATCCTTCCCAGCCATGCCCACCAAGCCACGCCCACAGAACTGGTAGTAAATAAATTTGAATCCCATCACTGATCTGGACTCTTTTCATTTTATAAATTACCATAAGTGTTGATTTAATGTAATGGTTGCCAGATAAAATTAAGGGACAGCAGAGCATACAGTCCTATGGAGAGAAGGTGGATTGTTTCTAAACTGTGTAATTAAATTAATATTGACCTTTACTAGTGCAGGTAATCCTTGAATTACAATTATTTGTTTGGCCACTTTTCAAAGTCATGGTGGTACTAATCAAATGGTACTTATGTTTGCTCCCCAAAGTTATAGCCATTGCAGCATTCCTATGGGATCATGGGATCAAAATTTAGACACTTGGCAGCCTGTCCTCATTTACAACTATGGGGGAATTTCAACTTCCATTTAACTCTGCCCCAGATGTCCTTTGCCATCTTCTTCCTCCTGCTACTGATGACAAGCTGGCACTTCTCAAAACAGCTGCTGACTGTGTGAAGTTTTCTTCCTGAGGCCACACCTGGAAATTTCCTCAAGAAACCTAGAGGAGAAGACCGTGTGTAGTCAGCATCTGCCTTATGAAGGGTCAAGACTCGGCATTGTCTCATTGGCAGTGGGAACAAGGAGATAGGAAAGGTCACCTTGGTGCAGTGCAGCCTCTGAGTGCAGGTGACAAAGGCAGCTCCCTTGTGGGGTTTGTGCTGTTGGCTGGACCAGGACAGGTTGGAAGCTTCCAGGACAGCTGAGGCTTCATGATGTACCTCTGGGCCAGGTCAACTGTGGCTTCCGGGGTTGGCTGGGCTTCCAGCGGTTGTGGCTATGGCTGCATCCCATTGGAGCAGGCCTGGGAGTGGCTTCTGAGGTGACTGTGTTGCAGCTCAGAGGGTTTTAGGAGCCCCACAGGCATGGCATGCCACGAAGCCCTGGTTCTGGGGCTGTCTGCCACCTCATAAAGCAGAAAGCAGGAAGGACAAAAGGCCAGAGATGGAAAGGAACGGGTAGTTGGAAGGAGCTGAAGGGAAGTTAGTCCCTTGGAAGAAAAGAGGAGAGACCAAATTGGAAATGCTTCAGATTAGAATGGAACCTTGGTTAATGACAAGTGAAATTCAATTAATGATGACAATGGAGAGTACCAGGATTGCTGTCACTAAGCAATGGAGTCATATGATATCACATATCACAACCACATCGCTTAGTGGTTCCAGTCCCAATTGCTGTCAAACTCAAGAATTATCTGGAGCACATTTTATAGGAAATTTTGCTGCATTATTTCCCACTTATTATAATTATTTTAATTTCTAGATACATTTTGAGTATTCTTTCTGTTCCTAATATTTTGCATTTATCTTTATATATGTGACCTCAAATTTTAAATCATTTTAGTATTCTTTTTTTCTTTTATTTAAGCATAGATGAGTAGAAACATATAGAGCAAAATATTGGAAGAGAGATTATTTTTACCACATGTGCACAGAGTTTTCTTGCAAATAAGAAAACAATTACTGTGCACAAATAATTCTTGGCCCTTGAGCACAGCTGTTTTAAATCATTTCAATAACCTGCAAAGACTTTGCATCAAAGCCTCAAGCAATTATTTATAGTGCATCCTATAGTACGCTTAAAAGTGTAAGTGAATAAATATTCTGTAAATGAGAAAGAATAAGAATATCCTGTTCTGTACCATACCTCCACAAAGCTCTGCTCTGAAAAGGTGGCCACAATGTTTTATTTAACAAAAAATTAATTTTAAAATATATGACCAATTAATAATTTAAACCAATATTATGTGGTATTTCCAAGATTACACTATGCACATAGCAGATCTACAGAAATATATGAGATAGAGTCAGTTTGGTGTAGTGATTAAGGCATCAGAGTAGAAACATGAATTCTAGTTGCATCTTGGACACAAAGGCAGAGGGTTAAGTCAGTCACTTTTTCTCAGTTCTAGGAGGGAGGCAATGGCAAACTACTGAAAAACATTGTTTTTCAGAAAGCATGACTCTGTATGTGCTGTAAGGCCAGAGTATGTCAGCCCAATGAAGTAGATCAGATTAAGAAACTGACTATAACCATATATTATTGAAATAAGTTATAATGACAGAATTTTGCAACTCTGGATGTGTTTTACTTTCCCTCCCTCATACTTCATTGAGTCTCTTCTTAACACTATCTCCTTTCCTTGGGCTAAAGGAATGCTTCTGCCCATGTTTCTTTAGCGGCTTCCAAATGTTTCTTTCAAGGCCATCTCCATGGTTCTCTACAGTGAGGGACAAGTTAGGGATGGTGCTGTTACATCATCTGCCCAGCTTATATAACTCTGTCTTTATCTGAGCTTCTGGATCTCACCTCTGGGTTTGTAACTGAAAAACAAGGATGCTAATGCCTGGTGATTTCAACTCTCTGGTTCTGGGGATGGAATTGTGTGTAAGGAACACCATTCATTACAGCTGCATTACCCCTCTTAGCAATTGAGACATGATGGAGAAGTGGGGGGGATAGATATGACACCTAGTTCTCCAGCATGGAAATGTCAACTTTTAGCAGAGATTGACACCAGTGCCATGCTTCTGAAGCAGGACTGGAATCATTAAATTGATCTATCCCAGGAATAGGCCCAAATATATTCTTTAGAGAAACAAGGGAGTTTCTTAGCAACCTGGAAAGCAATTCTATTGAGAAATCGCTCAACCTCTGGAACAAAGATGATGGCTCTTAAAAATTTTGTTCTTGTAGATTATATAGATAAGTCCATACTTATCTATATACTAGTATGGATAAGTCCATACTTATCTATATACTAGGTGATATTTCTTGAACTATTTGGCCACTGGGGCTGAGAGAGTGTCTCACTTAAAAACCAACTGGCTTGTTAAGCTAGAACTCAGATTTTCCTACTCCTAGTCTCACACTTTATCTGGTCAAATCAGTTTATATATACACACACAAAAGTAAAAGTGCAGGTGAAATTGAAAAAGAGGAAGTGATTAAAAAAAAATTACAAGAACTAAGTGATTAAGTAAAAGGTGTTCAAAAATGTTCTACAGCTGTAATAACTAATATTAGATAATATTCTTCATTTAGGTACAAGGTTTTTTAATGGGCTCCACTGAGTGGTGCACAACTTTTGTAAATGCATAACCTTTCAAACATCACGTTTATGGAGATTCTCGGTCATCCAGTCCTAGTTGCCCCAAAGGCGTTTTTTTTTCCAAGGGCAATTGGACTTTCTTTGCTTTTCCTTGAAGATGTTTCACTTCTTATCCAAGAAGCTTCTTCAATTCTTCTGCATCTCAGAACTGAAGAAGTTTCTTGGATGAGAAGCAACATAAATCAATTACTTTCATTATAAAGTTTCTGATGCTTCTACTGTAATTGGCCAGTAAGCGACACAGAATGATGGACTAGTTAGGTCTTTTGCCTTGATCAATAAACAATGTTCAGATACAGCGATGTGGATTCCTGAGTCAAAGACATGTTTCTCACTGAGTTCATGTAGAAGTAAATGGCTCATTCTTTGTGCAGGAAAAAGACGATATTTGAAATCCCAAAGGTGCTTTTCCAAAGTGTGACTTTCTTAGTTTTTCCTTGAAGACATTTCACTTCTCAACATCTGGTGTTTAAGCATACTACTTATGATTCAAGAAGTAGTATGTTACCAAGAAAGCTGCACAGAATGAAGCACAATTCAAGGGTTTAACTTCTATATAGCCATCAAGGTTAGCAGCCACTCCCAGATCAGTCTTCCACAAACTGGTTTAAGACTTTTACAAAACCATACATATTTGTGGCCATCATTCCGTCATATCTCAGGGAAGCATATTTCATAGTAACTATTCGTTGTGTGCCTTTTAGTATCTATCCTGAACATTCTCACATGTCGTTTTGATATTTAATCCCATTGTTAGAAGGGAGGAAAAAAACTCTCCATTCTCTTCTTTTTTAATTAGAAATTTTAATGTATTGCAATACACAAAACAAGCAAGAACGATAGAAAATAAGAGATAGAGAAACAAGAAAGAAATTGGGGAAAAAATATAGAATTGTGCCTTCGTCCTTTCTGTCAAGCCTTCACATTTCTTTCCCCAATCTCATTTTTAATTCTACAAAAACTTTTTCATGCTATGCAAAATTTTAGCTCTATTATCTGCCCTTTCATTGTATAACCTAAAAATATCAAATGCTATGATTTTTCTCTGTGTAGGACAGCTCAATATAGTCCCTCAATCTTCTCTATTGCCTTTTTCCATATAATTTCCACTTCCAGCACTATTTTTTTAGAAGAGAAAAGCATCCAATGTGCTCTAGGACCTTTAAAAGTCTCTAAATTAGCATGGTTTGTTAATAAATGAGATTTTATAAGGTAATATTGCACTACCGATGAATTAATTAACGCATTGTTGGAATGTGTAAGTCCAAGCTAGAAAGCAAAAACAGCAGTAGTAGATGACAACGGCAGAATGTTGTATTTATATACTGAAATGTAATTTCTTCTGAATTTCACAGTGCTGATTTATGAGTATTGTAGCTTATTTCTTTGAGATAAGTGGAAATCTAAATAAAACCTTATGTGAAAACTACTATACCTGGCAACACGATTTTCTTTACTGATGTGAAATATAACAGTGACTAACATATCAACAAGATTGTAAACGAATGGTGTTTTCATATATCACAGTTTTAATGTACCAGTGGTGGGATTCAAATTTTTTTACCATCGGTTCAGTGGGCATGGCTTGGTGGGCGCGCTTTGCTTGTGCGCCAAACATGCACTTTGTGCAGGCACAGAGGCATTCCAACTCACCTCCTGCAAGGTTGCACTCTCCCGGTTGCTTCAGCAGCTGCTGCGCAACACTAGTCTGTGCCACACAAAGCAACTGCGCTTCAAATTCAGGGGATAAAGGTGAGTATGGAAGCCCGGGCAAGCGGGTGGGCCCAACAGCACAGTGGCAGAGAGAACCGGTTTGATCTCTGCTGCTCATCACTGCTACCGGCTCGACAGAACCAGGCCAAACCTGTAGCATACCACATACTCTGACAATATGCACTGTCCGAGGCATCAAGCCAATCTGGAACAATTTTGATTGATCAGGGATTTTACTAGCTACCTATTTTGCACTATACAGATTCTTGTTCTCATGCTTTCTTTCAACTACTGTGTATATTTGTGGATAAGCCTACTACTGGATTACACTACTAACTGGAGCATACAAAACATTTGCTAGACCAATACTTAAATACAGCTCATCAGTCTGGAACCCATATTACGTATCTGATATTAACACAGTTGAGAAAGTCCAGAAATACTTCACAAGAAGAGTTCTCCACTCCTCTACTCATTGCAGAATACCATATCCCACCAGACTTGAAATTCTAGACTTAGAAAATCTAGAACTATGCTGCCTTCGGTCTGATCTAAGTATAGTATATAAAATCATACATTGCAATGTCCTTCCTGTCAATGAATACTTCAGCTTCAACCATAACAACACAAGAGCAAACAATAGATACAAACTCAAGGTTAATCGCACCAAACTTGATTGCTGGAAATACGACTTCAACAACAGAGTGGTAAATGTCTGGAATACTCTACCTGACTGTGGTTTCTTCCCCAAACCCCCAAAACTTTAACCTTAGACTTTCTACTATTGACCTCACCCCTTTCCTATGAGGTTTGTAGGGGGCGTGCGTAAGCGCACCAACGTGCTTACCATCCCTGTCCTATTGTTTCTTTTATTTTTCTTATATGTATACATAACTATGTTTTTACTTATACCTATTATCTTGTAAGCAATTGACAAACCAAATGAAATGATAAATAAATAAATAAATCTGTAGATAAGCCATCTTTTGAATTTTTAACTAAAATACCATGAAAAATGCAACATCAGCATATAAGGCAAGCCTTGAAATTTCTGCATATTTCAATTTTCAAAAGTGGCTTATCTGTAGATGGAACATTTTTCATGATATTTTGATTACAAACTTGAATGATGGCTTATTCACAGTGGGATTATCGATGCACATCGATGGGAAATACAGGTACTTTAAAAATTATTACTACACATACACAAACATAAACCCGCCCCCCTTCCCCCATGGATAGTCATAGCCAAATTTGAAGGTGTATTTTTTAGATTAAAATTATTTATTTATCTATGAGGATATACAGTGGAACCTCCTGTAATCCATTCCAGGACTTTGGTCGCAATCCGATTTGGTCATGACCGGAAACAAGACTGACTGTGCATGCACGGACAAAAAAAAATGTCACGGAAGGTAAATCACTGCAGCAGGAAAAATTGCCATGGCTGTGTTTGGTCACTACCTGAAGATGTGTTTGCAACCAGATGCAAAAAAAAATTCAAAATTTTTGGTCATCACCTGATTTGGTCATGGTCAGAAGTGCTTGTGACCTGAGGTTCCACTGTATATGGTAGTTACCATAGTTCAAGAACTTTTTCATTGCCCAAGTACACAGAAACAAAATACTAGTTCTCAAGAAAAAGAATCCAAAGTCCTCTTCACATATCAATGTGCAGCTGCTGATGACTTCTTGTCTATTTTATGTCATCATTTCCTGTCTGCATTTTTGCTTGCACTTGTTTCCATCTGCTTGTAATAATACTTATGACAAAACCATTTAAATGTTCTACCATCAGAATAAGTTATGGAAACTGAATTTTAATTTGGGTCCTTTTCTTACTTGTTGACTCATGTTTACCTATACTTAAAATTGTGTTTTTCAAAGAAAAGGAATAATAAATTATTGTTTTATTTTTAATTACTGAATTTAATTTTATCAAAATTTGGTAGATGGATTGTAATACCAATATATTTTTAAACTAAAAGATTGTGATGGCCCGTAGTCTTTCAAAATAACCCAAAACCCAAAATATATATTAAAGTTCAGTAAGGCCTTCAACTTAACTTCACTGTTTTATTTGGCACAGTTTAAAGTCACAAAAGTAACTAATGAGTCAAACAGAAACCAAACAAACTGCATTGATGAGAGTTCCGAAGCAAGCCAAGATAACTAATCATAAACTCCAGGAAAATAATTGAGCAGAGTCCATGGGAAGAACACCAGCACAGATAAACCTCTTTCAAGATGAACACTAAAATTGACTCCTGCAAATTCTAACTGCGCAGTTACAAACTTATATACATAGCTCCCACTTGCAAGCCACGAAGAGGATCGTGGTAATCTCCTCTTGAGTAGACCTCGCTTTTCCCTGATCCTCTTCTCGCTGCGTGACCTAGGATGCTTAGGGGATGGGCATGGATCCTCTTCAGACTGCTCAGACTGCCTCTGCCCTTCCCCAGCCTCCTCCACCACCTCTGGAGCCACACTCCCACTCCCTGTTGGCTATTCCTCCTCTTCCTCAGAGTCAGTCTCCACCAGGGGCATGACAAAGATAAAATAAAAACTTCTCTTCCCTTTCATTTTTTCACAAAACAATTTTTTGACACATTTCCAGAAGGCTCAATTAAAAATGTAAGGAATGAAATTGTTTTCAGTATCAACACTTTTGATTTCACGTATCTTCTCTGGAAAATTTTTATGAGGAAGCTTGAACTGAAGTTAATGGGCTAAATCAGGAGGCCAAGATTTCCTGACTTTAAGGGTTTAAGAGTAGAAGCAGGAGAATGCAAATCTTTGTTTGGCTAAAATGAGAGTGCTTGGTCCTGATCTAGATATGTCCTTTCATGATAGGACAATTACATATGCAATCTGAATTTTCTTAGAGGGAATCCGAGATGGAAATGTATACATAAGCCCTGTATTTATATCTGGTTGAATTTAAATGGTTTTTGACATTGATAAAGATCAAAAATTTGAATCCTTCCTGATGTAATAATACAGAAATATTACATACAAGCACAACTCAGATTACCTTCACTGTGGAATAACAATTCATCATCTAAAAATAATATCCGCTTCAAAAGAAGAAGCTTAGCTCCAAATTGAAAATAAGATTTTGAGTACCGAAAGATGTCCTATTGCACTTTTATCTGAACTGCAAAAATATCTTCAGACAAGTGTTTTTGTCCAATAGTGATTCTATTGCTATAACAGTATCATTCAAAGGACCATATGGGGAAGAATTATGTAGACATTGTTATCTATCTCAGCTAAATTCTTCAGCTCCAAGTTATATAATGTCAATTATTATATCCAGGTTAAATCATATAGACATAATTATACAAATATTTGTATAAATGTGATAATTTTTTCTTTATAAAGTAATGTGGCTTGAAGGATTACTACAGAAGAGGAAAACTGGATTTGATGACATCAATATCTCATTCCCAATCTAAACAGGTAAGATGATGGAAGCAGTGATCCAGTTCCTGAAGGCTGTCAGTGTTTGGATATTAAGAAGTCGACTTCAACTGAATCTGTTAGTAGATTTGCATTTGTGAATGTAGTGATTCCAAGGAAATTTCATTTTTTACTCTGGTAGGATAGGTGGCAACTTTGGCTCACCTCAGAGAGCACCAAGGATTTTGCACCTTGTGTGCCAATTGCAACTTTCTTAGACCAGGGATTTCTTCTCAGTGTCATTCATTCCCCAATCACTTGTGTGGACTACTTAATATAATCTTGATATAATCTACCCGGAGGAACAATATCTGGAAGGTACGGTTGGAACATTCTAAATTGTTATAATGTAATTCCTTACATAGGAGCAATTAGTAAATACAGATACCTGCTGGAAATCAGGGTAGTAAAAACATTTTCAAGGACTTTCACAAAAGCATGAAGTATTCTTTCAACTACTCCACAAAGCTACCAAATATAAGAGCTCCTGAAAGAGATTATTGAAAGATTTCTCTACTAAAATTGTAGACGGATATAGATTCCTCTCACTTGTAAGTTTATAATTTTTTCATTATTTTACACCAGCAAATAAGTTCTTAAATAAAAAAAAGTCCTTTGCATATAGTTGAAATAATTCTAAAAACTATTATTTTTAGTAAGAGTTGTAAGAAAGCATCATGATTATGTGAAGTGTTAATATCACTTTATAATGCCTTGGAAAGGCCACACTTCAGGGGTGGTATTCTGCCGGTTTGCAACAGATCGGGTGAACAGGTAGCAAGAGTTTGGCATGGGTTGCCGAACTGGTAGTAAGTTCTGGCTCGCCACGTCCCCCACCCGGTCGCCCTCCCACCTGATGCTCGCTCACCCCGCCCGCCTGCCTGACATTCACCTAAGGTATTTCTTTCTTTTTTTCCCCTCCCAAAAATCAGCTGTAGATAAGATCAGCTGTGCCGGGATTCCCCTTGCTGAAGCCCAGGAAGGCAAAAAATGGAGGGAGCTCAGCCCCTTCTCCATTTTTTACCTTCCAGAGTCCCAGAGGAGCCTTGGGGGAGCAAAAACGCCCCCCCAAGGCTTCTCTGAGGCTAGGAAGCTCCCAAAACGGAGCTTGGAGGAGTGCTGAATGCCTCGCCCATGGTCTGTTCCTTTTCTTCCTGAACCCTAGAGGTGCCTTAGGGAAGCAAAAACGCCCTCCCAGAGGCTTCTCTGTGGCTAAGAAGTTCCCAAAAATGGGTGGGGGCTGCAAAAAAAGACCATGCCCACCCAGTCACATGGCCACACCCACCAAGCCACGCCCACAGAACCGGTAGTAAAAGTTTTTGAATACTACCACTGCCACACTTGGAATACTGCACCTAGCTTTGGTTGTATATATGGTTGTATACAATGCCCAAAAAGTAGCTAGAGTGGTAGTCTGTGGTGATTGCTATTTAAAATTCAAATTTCTGGGGAAAAAATGGTTGAATGATTTTAAACATTTTTTTTTTTAAAAAATAAATTTTTATAGGAAAAATTGCCACGCAGCTATGCTATTACCCCATGAAATTTTCTTTAGTATATAAATTGTTATTAGAACATTCCACCAGCAGAGAAAAATGTCAGTTTATTTAAATAAAACCTGTAGATTGCAAGACTAACAGATTGCAGCAGAAAGCAAGTGGTGTATCTTAGCTACATGAATAGTGCAACACACCAAACTCCAACGAATCATCCTAGACCACCACAGAACGTTTCCATTTTTAAATATATTCTTAAATTCTCAACATGAATAAAATGTAGGGAAATGGGAATATATATACCTATCAAAGCTCAATAAATCAACTTATCATTGTATCAACAGACTTTATATTCCATCTCCACAATGGTAGCAACATTTGTGTGTAAAGCATTTACACCAACTTTGTATGAACTGCCTGCAAAATAAAGCCAAGCACTGCAAAAATCAAACCATATAAAGAACTCTAAATTCCACATAACACACCAAATAGCAATAGTTTACCATGAAACTGTGAGCATGAGTTTATTTTATTTCATCACGAAGTGGGTTATGATCAACTTTTACCAATTGCCTTACCAAAGTCTAAGTACACTGGATTACTTTGTCAACTAATCTAGTCATCTAGTGGGAAAAAAGCAGTAAGGTTTGTTTAGCATGATCTATTCCTTAACAAAACCATGCTGCTTTCTAACAATTCCCTTGCTTATCGCTTGTAGGATTTTTCCAGGGCTTCATGTCATCTAGATTAATCTGTAGTTCCCTGGATCCATTTTTTTCTTTTTTAAAAAAACATGAGAATATTAGCACTTTTCCAATCTTCTGGTGATTCCCCAGAAGTTCTCAAATATTACTGTAGTTAGTGATTATACCTGTCACTTCTTTTAGCACCCTAGAATATAATCCAACTGACTACAGTCTTTATTTAATTCAAAGCAATTAGATATTTTCTCACATATTTGATCTGCATGCCTCTTTTACCCTGCCATGCTGCAGCTTTTGGTGGGTCAGAACCATATTTCTTTTCATTAAAGGACAGGTACAAAATAGGTATTCAGACTTCTCCCTGTTTCTGATACCATCGTTCCTTGATTTTCCTCTTGCTTCCCACATATCCGAAGTATTTCTCATTGCAAGATTCAATTCATTCAGGTTATTTCCAGATAGCATGTCCAATAACCTGGATATTCATGAGAACTCAAGCATCTAGACATTGGTGCATTTGTTTCACTATTTCAGATTGCTAAAGTGGATAATCAGAGATCACTTCTTAGGTAAAACAGCATATTCTTGTACTGGGTGGAATTCAGACAGCACTCCCTTATAGAAATGAATCTTTCACTATGAGTGCTTTCCAGGGTGACAGGTCTATTTTTTAAGGAAGAAATTAATCTCTTCAAATCAAGTTAAATTGGCTAAGATATTTACAAACAATTCTTATTGTTGAAAAAACTGGATTAAATCCTTGATGAACATCAACTTTATTTTAAATAAGGCAACATAGAAGAGTTCAAAGTTACTGTAAGGTTCATTTTTATGTCAAAGGCATTTTTCATAAACCACATCCTTTTTCTTATTCTCTCAAGAAATTTGTAGAAAAAGAACCATGAAAAAATGGAATAGCATGGCACTGTGTCATATCAAGACAGTAATTGGACAGCTGCTATCGTAATTGCCTCACCTACCCAAAAGATAAATCTAAGCAGTGTGAAAGTTACATTTGATTGCTTATTGTTGTGAGACTCCAGAATCTTTACCAAACAAAGATGATCCACATTGCTACAAGCAAAAGCTCCAGACTTAGACAGATGATGTTACCTAGATTGGGTAATGAAATATCTGCAAGAAAACAGCCAAGCTCAGAAAGCACCAAAGACTCCTCATTTCCACCCTGAGTGACAAACATTCTCCTTTATAGGCTCCAGACTTACGGTTTGCCTACTGGCAGCAGAATTCTTGCTAAAACTACAAACCTATAGCCAACTAGATTTAGCTGAACTCTCTTTGGCCCATATTGCAGACAAGGATCAGAAGCAATACATGTAAAAACATGATTATCCAACACAAAATAGCCTATTATGCCTTGGTGGAAAAATATATATAGGAATTTCAGGAATCATACTACTACTCTCCTAAAAACTATTTGTCTCTGAAGTTCTTTAACTTAAAATGCAAGTGTTGGTGATCATGCCCACATTCATGTGGATAATTCCTTTTTTTCAATTCTAAAAGAATGAAAGCTTTGCCTTCTCAGTATTGTCTCAGGTTGTCTGAAAAAAGAAAAGTTATGTTTGTAACTTGCTAAAAGGGGAAGGAATATAAATGCTGCCCCGAGCAGACATTTTTGTAAAAGATAGCATTCCATTCACTGCTAAAGATCATGTGAGATGTAAGATTTTCTGGCAGCCATTTTAGATCCAGAAATGGGATTAACAGCATGTCAATGTGCAGAGTTCATTCTTATAGTTAGTCTGAACTGCTGTTCCAAATAAAACAATTTATCTCAAGATATTTTATTACTAATGTACAACTGTTAAGTATACAGAGTACTAACCTTATGATGACATTTAACAGGATCCAAATTGATTATGAAAATTCAGCAGATTGGCCCCCCAGGTGTATTTACCCTGTGGGGGTCCAATTCCATATACGTGCTACAACTCTCTCACCGGTCATCACATACTTTTGGAAGCTAAGAGGGGGGGAAAAAGAGGTGTCTGATGAGATGCAAAATGTTTTGGAAGATTTATGCATCCCAAGTCATTTTGGCTTAAATCTACCCCCCCACCCCCCGAATCCACAGAAATGAATTCACAAGCAACTATTTTAAGACTAGCAATATGTGCTCCTTTTTACCTCTCCCCATTAGGAGCTCAGCAGCTGTGTTCTGGCTTAAGTGCAGTTTCGAAGAAGTCTTCAAAGGCAGCTAATCACACAATCCACTTTAATCATCTATAGGAACATAACACAGCATGCAGAACTGTGGACAAGCAATTTCTCTCAAGGAACAGGCACAATGTACATACTATGGTAATAGAGTATGCCATAACTGCTATTTGGGCCTTCGCTGACTGATGTATCCAGAACAATGGACACCATTACTCCAATCAGACAACAACCCCCAGCATTTTTCCCAGGGACTTCAATTTACCTAACCCAGTTCATGACAGTCCATCATACAGACATCAAAGCAGTAAATTCATATAGATAATGAAAAGCAAGGGAAGGAAAATAGCCATGTGATTTCAGGAAAAGAAACCAGAGCTATGTGCCCCAAAATTCAACATATTGTGGAAAAAGAACAATGCAAAATAAAAAAAAATGGTAAATATATTTAATCTCCCCCATAAATCTGAAAAGATCTATGCATACAGCTGGGCCTCTATGCACTTATTATTGAGTGAATACTTGAAGTGCAGATATAAAATTAAAATGTGCATCTGAATTCATATCTAACAAAACAGATGGCACAAACTCATGTTACATTGGTCTTCTGGCATGTACATACTGATGAATTTCCACAAATGCTACCGAATGTTTCCAGAGCAGAGTTAATCAACTTTGTCACCCCTGATAATTGAGAAAATGAGAAACACTGTTATGGAAATAGCAATAGCACTTAAACTTACATACTGCTTTACAGTGCTTTACAGCCCTGTCTAAGCGGTTTGCAGAGTCAGCATACTGACCCCAACAATCTGGATCCTCATTTTACAGACCACAAAGGATGGAAGGCTGAGTCAACCCTGAGCCTGGTGAGGTTGAACTGCCAAATTGCAGTCAGCAGAAGTAGCCTGCAGTACTGCACTCTAATCACTGGCTCAATGGTGGAGAATTATGAGATTTGTATTACAAAACAAATAGAAGATGCTAGGGCACCTATCCTTGATTTAGCAAAGTATAGGTACTTTTTAAAACAGACTGACTGGTGAGTGCTTTTAATGTTTTCTTCAAAATGCCCTCAATCTATGAAAACTACATGCAGCAGCAATTATTTTGTATAGATACTCAGCCAGATATTTGTATGATTGGCAACTCAATATCCAGCACTTAGCCATAAATTCTATGTTCATACACTTTACTGAGAACTAAGTCACACAGAATTAAAGGGTTTGCTCTTCAGAAAATATTGAAAGAACTGCATTGCACATTCTTTAAAAATTATTTAGCACATCAGCAATCCTATTGATAAGAGCAATAGAAGCAGTTTCCACGATAAGCATACTTTAAACACAAATCTTGATAAGGTGGCTATAGCCTGTGTTATCACACATATATGAATTTTTACCAATATTTTAGAAATATTTAATTTTTATAGCATTTGTATGATTGCCAACTCAGACAATATGATTCTAAGTAGTATATAAAAAAGGAAAAATCAACACACACTCAACTGATACATACTGACAACAAGTAGACAATATATGATTATAAAAATTACATAGTAACTTCTAAAATGGGGACTTTCCTCATTCTGATCTAAAGATCTCAGGCAAATGTATTTGTATATATACATGCATAATAAAAATGGATATATAAATTCTACATGCCTCTACATATGCCAATTTTTTGAGATGTAAAAAAAATCAGACTTCAGAATTTTTCCACCTTTAATATAATATATAAGCTATACCATCCAATTGAAAATCAAACTGAAATCTTTCAGGGAGAAAATAACAGTAGAAAATAATCGTATGTAATGTAATGTAAAATAATCGTATGTATGTAATGTAAAATAATCGTAAGCTTCCTAAGTTCATATCTTCTTATAATTAAGGATATGGCTGTGCTCAGAAATAACCAATCACATTCAAAGTGTTAAATGGTAGTCAGTATACACTTTTAAAAATTAAACTAACCCTTATCAAGCCCAGTGTCATGCCCCCATCGGAGTCTGAATCCAAGGAAGAAGATGAACAGCTGACAGGGAGTGGGAGTGTGGCTCCGTTGGCTATGGAGGAAATTGGGAAAGGGCAAGGTCCGGCTGGGTAGAGCAGGGGAGAGGTAGAACAAGGGAGAGGGAGTTCAGAGGATGACCCAGGCCTGTCCCCTCTTCATCCTAGGGCACACAGGGAGGAACAGAGAAGAGCAGCTTGGGTTGCGTGGCTTACAGGGGAGGAAAGGACCCTGATTCCCTTCATTAGGCACACCTGGGAAGAGAGTTTAAAAGAGATCCAAACTGAGAGCAGCAGCTGCTGGGAACAAAAGTGACTTTAGCTTGTGTTGATTTTGGCTATCTGCATTCCTAGCATCCTCTCAACTTGGTTAAACTGCTATTCCTTCACATCTGGAATTCCTTCTCTTGCTCTGCCAAACTAATTACCTCATCTTGCCTTGTTTGGACTTATAGTCACAGTTTTGGACTTGATTCTCTAAAGCCAAAAGGTGTTCCTGGGAGAGTTTTTCTCCAGCCCAGAAGGTAACCAGGACATTGGGGGCAAAGTTGGAGCTAATAAAGGGACTCCTACTGGATCTGACTGTGTTGCCTTTGTGCCATGCCCTGGGTCATCACACCCATATAAAGTCCAGCTGTTCTAATAGGATTTTTCTGAGATTTACTCAGTTATCTCTTATAGCAGGGGTATCAAACTGGTGGCCCACAGGCCACCTGCGTCATGTGCAGGCCATACCCAACCCAGCTCCGCAAAGGGAAAAACACCATGAAACATCATGTGATGGCAATGTGACGCTGCAAGTTTGGCATCTGTGTCTTATAGTAAAAGACATGGACTGCAAAAAGCCTACAGAGTGTCACTGTTGGAAGGTATCAGTCAGAAGAAAAAATTTCCAAGACACTGGATATACGATGAACACAGTGAAGACAGTTATCAACAAGTGGAGCAAATATGACACAGTAGTGACATTATCAAGAACTGGGTGTTCTTTCAAAATTGATGAAAAAAAGAAAACTGACCTGAGAGGCTGCCAAGAGGCCCATTACAACATTAAAGATGCTGCAATAATTTCTGGCAAGTACTGGTTGTGTGCTACAAGCAACAACAATCTAACATGTCTGGGAAGTGGGGTAGGATGATAAGATGGAAGTATTTTCTTACAAAGAAAAACATTCAAGCCTGGCTACAGTTTGCAAAAACCTACACCAATGGTTTCATGAGATCAAGTGTGAATTTTTTGACCATAATTCCAAAAGTATGTTTGGTGCAAAAACAATACTGTACATTACCAAAAGTGTACCATGCACACAGTGAAGTATGGTGATGGCAGCATTATGCCTTGGGATTGCTTTTCTTCAGTGGAACAGGGGCTTTAGTTAAGAGGGAATTATGACCAGTACCAAATATCAGCCAATTTTGGCACAAAACATTCAGGCCTCTGCTAAAATCCTGAAGATGAACAGGAATTTCACCTTTCAACATTATGATCCAAATCAACAAAACAATGGCTTCATCAGAAGATCAAAGTTATGGAATGGCCCAGACAGAGATCTGAATCCTATTGAAAATCTGTGGGGTGACATGAAGAGGGCTTTGCACGGGAGATGCCCTCACAATCTGACAGATTTGGAGCATTTTTGCCAGGAAGAATGGGCAAAGTTTCCCAAGGAAAGATGTGCCATGCTGATAAGACTGGAGGCTGTCAAAAAATCAAAAGGTGCTTTAACGAAGTGTTAGTTTAAGGGTGTACATCTTTGTGCAACCACATTATTATATGTTTTTATTGTTATTCTCCCCCTCACAAATTGTTTTTCAATTGAATTGTACAGCTTATGTGTAAAAGGTAGGGAAGTTGTGATTTTTGTGTGTGTGATTTTGTGGGGAAAAAAAGTGATTTTATCTTAGTGTGGATTTTTTTATATCTCCAAAACCTGGCATTTTAACAGGTGTGTAGACTTTTTATATCCACTGAATATATATCTATATAAACAACTGTACACATCATACTTGGTTCTGCATGCCTAAATATTCTTTAACACTTTTCTGATCTGCAGAATAAGATATTTCAGGACTGTTCTACTTTTTATGAAATTTCTGCATAATATTCTGTTAGCTGCTTTATAACATAACACCAAAAAATTCTTTGTCACAGGAAAACCCCAAGGAAAATGTATCTGACAATCAGTTCCTACCTACCCAAATCCTAAGTTGCAATATATTTACTAATCTTTTTAAAAAACCAACCAGCCTCTGAGTGTTTGTAGTTATAGACATCTCCTAACTTAAGACAAGCAGGAGGAGAGAAAATGGATCACTTGGCATAGAAATTAGAGGTCTACAATTCCCAATCCTATCACACTATAGCAGTCTTCCCCATACTGAGGCTTCCAGCTGCACTGGACTACAAATCCCAGCCAACATAGGGACTCTGGTACCAATGCAACTTCTAGGGTTATCTTGTTGAGCAAGGCTGAATTAGAACAGAACTTTATAATCCATACTGCCCCACTAAAGTGCTTTCTCCCTGGCTTGAGTGAATCAGCGGGTGAAGGAACAATTCCTTTATGCAGAAGGCATGAATAATTTAGTAAATCGCTAATCAGTGTAGGATATCCCATTAGTCTGAGGCACTTCCCTATCCATCTACTTCCTCCAGTCAGTGAGACTGCTGCTCTAAGCAACAGAGAAATGTGAACATTTTTTCAGGCATCATAAGATAGGCAACTAAATTACATATGCCACAACATGATTCCAAAATGCCCAAACATTGGCTTATTTTCTAAGTACAGAGTTCCTCCAATAACAGTGTTTAACAATCTGATTATTTTGGGGGGCTCAGAATGAAATACATTCCACACTTATACCCTTGAGCCTAACCCCTGGTTCAGGAATCTAAATTAAATCTTCTACATGACACCCTTCATTCTTTTTTTCCACCTCAGGGCTAACCATCCATCTCCTTCGCTCTCTCCTCCTAAAGCTCATTTCACAAGACTCAGGAAGCAGCATTAGTTCATAAGAAGTAGCATTACTATTGATGATTCCATCCTCCAACTCGAATTTAAACTGAAAAGCATTGCATGATACAAAATAGCTGTCAACTGAGAATCCCAATGTTTGGAGAAGATAGTAATGGATGACAGGGAGAGGGGCATAGTTTCTTGATTCAATTTTTTTTTCAGTCTTCTCCCCCCAAAGAGAGAAAGTGATCAAACAAATCTAAGCAAAACAATTGACACAAGGAAAGATTTGCAACCCATGCTAATATAGAGATTCTTAGGGAGAACTGGGTTACCATGAGTGGGTTGAGTTTCTCCGGATTGTGCCAATTACATCGAAAAATTTGTAAGAAGCTTACAGATGTTACTTCAGAATCCTTTTCGTTATCTGTCAGAAATCATGCAGGATGGGCACAAACCTATACAAAACAGTTAGAGAAGAACAAAAGTTGATCCTACCTTCAAAAAGAAGAAAAAAAAGACAATCCACCTAGGTCAGCTTCATGTCAACATCCCGCAAAACCTGGAATAGATTATTAAACAATTGATTCAAGAGTATTTAAACAAGAATACATTGCTTGGCAGGACTCTGTCTGAATTTCCAAAGACAAATCATGTCAAACCAACTAGATCACAAATAACATCCCCATTATCTGAAACTCTAAGTTACAGTTCATTGTAACATCTGAAATAAAAGAGACTCCTTTGAGGAGGAGGAAAAAATGGAGAATGTTCACCAAGAACTCTCTAATGATATGATGTTAATAAGTTAATGGGATGTTGAACACACACATATATATATCTTTCTCTGACTTTAACTCAATATTGGACAGGGAAGCACTTAGAGAGTATAACTGAGCTTTTGAAATCAGAAAGCCAAGTAGTGTCTTACTCTTCTGACCACTAGCTTAAAAAGAGGTCTTTTGGACAGCTGTTCCTTGAAAAAGTAAAAATAAATCAAATAATGAAAGGAATATCAGAAACTACAGTATAAACTGATGGGATTAAAATCTATAGCAATTTTAAATGAATTATATCATTCCAATATTTTCTCAAGTAGCTAAGATGAATCCTGTCCTAACATGCATTAAAAAACCCTAAAAACTAAGAAAAGCTGAAAAGCTACAGACTAAGACAAGCTATTAGTGAGGGATTATGGGAGTTGAACTCTAATTCATCTGGTGGACAGTAAATTGAGAAAATGCTCCACTAGATATATTTTTTTTGTAATGGTCATTATATATAGATACCATGATCCTTAAATTATAGCAATAACATTTAGGGTTATATACTGTCTCATAAGGCATACACACACACACACACACACACACACACACACACACTGAGAGAGAGGGAGGGAGGGAGGGAGTAGTGACCAAGTATATATTCCTAATTCATGTCTACTATTCCAAAATACATTAATTAGCTTTCATTGCCAATTTGCTATTGCCCATAATTGGAATTAATTACCATACAATGGAAGCAATCTTGATTGATTGATGATTATGTGCCCATTAAGACAGTATTGACTCTTGGAGACCATATAGATTTTTTTTTTTCTATGACAAGCTGTCTCTATTCAGGTCATCCAACATTGGACCTTTTGCCACCTAATTGACACCATCCACCCTGTTGCTGATCATTCTCTTCTTTTTAACTTCTATCTTTCCACAGCATTTAAGCCTTCTCCAGAGAGCTAAGTCTGTACATAATGTGTCATAAATACGATCATTTGAATAGGGTCGTTTGTGCTTCAAGAGAGAAAACTCAGGCTTGGTTTCTTCAGGGCTTCATCTTGTTTGGCTCCTGAGGTATTCTCAAAAATCTTCCCCAACACCAATTTTCAAAAATGTGAATATATTTTGTACTCCACTTCTATCCTTTTATCATGAAGAAATTATGAGACAACCTCTAGTAATAAAATTGGTAAGAGAATGTAAATTCTTTTCCCTATTAAAAAAAGACTTTTAAAAAAAATACAGGGATCACTTTTTCTTCCCCTCAAAAGTTAACAGTAAGATTATCAGAGTTGCCCTTCAGCACATGAGGTACAAACCAGGTTACCTTCCTTGTATGTGTCAATACACACATATGCCACAAAAGGCGCACACAATGATACAAACAAATTGTATATTATTATCAAAAAGGACAATATTCCAGCTGTGCTCACTTACTTTTCAAAATATATATCTATGTAATATGCAAAGCAATTGCCCTTTATCTTTGTAACAAACCAAGGTAAGCTTCACAAATGTATATCCTAAAAAAGAACAGAGAACAGAACCTGTGGGAAATGTTTTAGATACCATTTCTAGACATCTATCCTGATCAAAGAAAACCTTAAAATTGCAAATCAATGTCCAACAGAACTTGGACACATCAAAGACCGCAATGCTGTCTCCCATCTTATGACAACATAACTCCTTTTAATCATGCAGAAACACTAATTAACTACCGTATATACTTGAATATAAGCCGAGTTTTTCAGCACATTTTTTGTGCTGAAAAAAACCCCCTCGGCTTATACTCGAGTCAGATTCCCCTCTGAAAAAAAAATGGTGTGGAGCTCCGAAGCTGGGCAGCCGCTTCCCTGCTTCCGTGTTTCCTTTGCAACTTTTAAGCATGGGAGGGGGAGGCTTTTCTGAGCTCTAGGCTGAAAAAGCAACGCGAGCCTAGGTCGCTCCACTCAGTTTCATTTCCTCAGCTCCAGCTGCTTTCAGTCCACTCGGGAGGAGGGGGAGGCTTTTCTGAGCTCTAGGCTGAAAAAGCAACGCGACCCGAGGTCACTCCACTCAGTTTCATTTCCTCAGCTCCAGCTGCTTTCAGTCCATTCGGGAGGAGGGGGAGGAGGGGGAGGAGGAGGGGGAGGCTTTTCTGAGCTCTAGGCTGAGAAAGCAACGCGAGCTGAGGTCGCTCCACTCAGCTTCATTTCCTCAGCTCCAGCTGCTTTCAGTCCACTCGGGAGGAGGGGGAGGAGGGGGAGAGAGAGAGAGAGATATATCATAAGAACGGCTCTTGGTTTTTTCTTGCAAGGGAGAGAGTGACTCCTGCCTACCACTGTCATCATCATCATCTTTTGCGTTAGTGAATCAATCAAACCTTTCATGATAGTGAGATCGTTTCCCAAATTTCCCTTAAATCAGGGAAGAAATCAGAAACAAACCTTTGGACTGAGAATAAGCTTGTTCCTATGATGCCATTTTTGTTCACTTCAGTGTGAAAAGTGTGAAAAAACACACTTCTTTTTCTTCATCTTCTTGTTCCCTATTTACTGGTCTCTTTCAAAGAGGAAATTGTGAACATCAAACTTATTCTCAACTGTCCTAGTGAAAGTTTTTATTGGCATCTATTTTTATTTTTGAAATTTACCAGTAGCTGCTGCATTTCCCACCCTCGACTTATACTCGAGTCAATAAGTTTTCCCAGTTTTTTGTGGTTAAATTAGGTGCCTCGGCTTATATTTGGGTCGACTTATACTCGAGTATATACGGTAATTAATCCCTTATATTAAACAATCGGCAAAATACTATTTCAGAATTCAATCTTTTAACGTGGCAGGTAGATTGAGTGGCTAATCTTTGCCCCAAAAGAAGCTGCTTTAAAAATATTACTCTGGTTGTCAAAGTCCACAGCTAATATCAAAGGGATGAGAATTGTAACTTGTTCTGCTTTACTATTTTTGTTCTGGTGGGTTTTAAAAAAAATATATATATATATGTGGATTAAGTCTACCCAAGGTGTAGCATTTGTTTTCTTACATTTCCTGCCAAATCCAGATGACAATTCAAACTATTTTGTTGCTGCCAAATTTGAACAGTGTGATTTTGGAGACTGGAAAACCAGTGGGCAACCTGTTTTGCTGCATATTCCTTATGTAGATGAAGATAGTCACTAGCAATGAATTAAGACAACAAATGATTAAAAAAATTATTTGCAAACAATAGCTGCTTATGACTAAGCAGTTCCAATGCTGCGAGCTATGGTTACATCATGTCCAAATTGAATATCTTTGTGTCCAATGCAGAAGCAAATTAAATAATTGAATTATGCCTGTTTATGGAAAGTGCAGCAAGAAACCTCTTCTTGCAAACATTTCAATAATTTCAGTGCCAGCATAACACAGGGAGAAAAATAGGAATAATTGAGAAAATATTTATGAACAGCCAAGCACTAAGAAGTATAATATACTCACTTGATAAAGACACAAAATGAAAATGTTAGCCTACAATTATCTGTTTTAATGAACCTTCTTTAGTTTTTTTTTTGAAAAAGATTTTATTAATTTTCTACAAACAAACAAGACAAACAAAACATAAAAACATCAACTCTCATATGTACATCCAGTGTGTCAGTTGGTTCATCATTTTTGTGCATTCATTCTGTAGTCTCAATTACAATTATGTTACATAACTACTCATATTGTCAATCCAAACTTATATATCCTAATATCACTAAAAAAAGTTTTTGACTATATTTTTAATCATTCATGCTTTATGAGCTAACAATACTTTAAACCAGTTTACTCTATAACAAATCATATAATCATATCAAATCAATCCTAAAAAACCCTTTATAAATATAATGTCAAATAACAAAATAATAGCAAAATAGCAAAATAAAAATATTCCCTACTGTGAACCTTCTTGAGTTTTAAATGTCATGAATACTCCTCTTTTTTTAAAAAAAGCCTTTCATGGCATTTCCTAACACAGAGCTAGAGAACTTCTTGGACATTCTCTCTCACAAACTCTTGTGAACCATAATCCTCATGGCTAATAGCAAAGGATGATCAGAATTACATCCAGAAATCATTCCTGCCTTTAGAATTAAAAAAGAGCCATTGTAAAAATGTTCCATGCAATTTATTGCACATTTAAAAACTGGAATATTGAAAATTATTAGTCAAATATTTGCTGTTTAATAAAATTATTCACCATGGTTTACAGTAGGCTACAAAAACAAATATTGCAATATGTTATACAACCATCACAGAACAGCACATTAAGTGATGGTATTCAAAAAAATTTTTACTACCGGTTTTGTAGGCATGGCATGGCAGGTGTGGCATGGCTCGGTGGGCGTGGCAGGGGAAGGATACTGTAAAATCCCCATTCCCTCCCCAACCCATTAACCTGCTTTCCAGTTCCGTTGTCTTGTGCAGGGCAACAAAAGAAGACTCAACCGATTAGCTGGGACCTGGGAGGCAGTGAATAGTTGGGGGTGGGGCCAACCAGAGGTGGTATTTACTGGTTCTCCGAACCACTCAAAATTTCCACTACAGGTTCTCCAGAACCTGTTAGAACTGGCTGAATATCACCTCTGAGCACATTCCATATGCAAATCACCAGTAAGGAAAATGCCTCAGGTGGTCCATTTAAATGTATTGGCATTAAGTTCTTTAACCTGAGAAGAGCATTGGGCCTCTCTTCTTTTAAGACCATTTATAAATATCATGGACTATACTATTCTACTATTTATATCATACTGGACACCAAGGCATTTGTAAACCAGTAAAATTATTTTTGTTTTGGAAAAGTCTGATTTCACAGTTACATTACAGATTGCTTGCAGAAAAAGCCTGACCGTATATTGTAATTTTATCTCAGAATGTCATTAATACATGGTATTCAAATGCAGACATACATATGTCAAGAAACTGAGACAAAAAAGACAATGAAAAGATAGGAATAAAGAGTTTGAAAATGAATCAGAACATTAGTGTGGGGACTGGTAGATATTTAAAAAAAAAACATTTTATTTATTGTTTTGTCTGGTCTAGTATCCTACGTCATCATAAAGATATGACACCAATTACAAAATAACAACTTTGAATTTATAAAATTATAAATAGGCTAAAGATTCAACTAAATTTGGAATAAGATTTTGAAATTAATTATAAAGAATCCTTCTTGTGGGAAACAGATTTGTTTGGATATTTGCAAAACACAATAAATATGATTTTTTTAAAAATGGATACTAGAGGGAATTAAAGATTTTAGTAAAAGAAAGATAAACAGTTAATGTATATTGATTAACTAACTGGAACTTATAAAATGACCCAAAATACTATGACACTGAAAATACTGAAGGACTTTTGAAAAGTGGAATGAG
The DNA here is from genome assembly GCA_033807585.1 of Hydrophis major. NCBI lineage: Eukaryota > Metazoa > Chordata > Lepidosauria > Squamata > Elapidae > Hydrophis > Hydrophis major. The sequence continues at coordinate 185,194,774 of CM066328.1, forward strand.
AAGTTACTACCAACACTGTCAATAGCAATGTTTGTTTCTATGGAAAATCTGTCACCAAAATATGTTACGGAAGAAATGGCAGATGAGGAACAAGTTTTATTTGAGAAGCCAGCGATGACATCAAGAGGGTCTACAAATGGCAGGCTATGAGTACGACAGGCAAAAGGATGTCTCACTAGACATACAAAATAAGTTGATGTTTTAAAAATCAAAAGATAAACGAACAAACAAACCAAGAGAGTGACCTGGATCATGTTTTTATATTTGATTTACAAAAAAAGCTTATTAAAACTTTGAAGAATCTTGTAAGAAGGGGCAAAGAAGAAATGAAATCAAATTCTACAACATTATTTGAATGGACTAAAGCAGGGTTGTCAAACTCATGTTGTCACATCAGCAACACGTGATGTATCAGGACTTTCCCCGTGTGAGACATCCGGCCAGCGATCTGGGAGTTTGACAGCCCTGGACTAAAGACTGAAACTGGAAGGAACATAAAGTTGGTTTATATGATCAAGGTTAAAATGAGTTAAGTTATTATTTTTTGGTAACCTCTAATGGACTTTCTGCTTACTAAAAGATTATGCTTTATGGATTTGTCTATTGAGAAGAGATGAGATATGAGATGAAGAGATCATTGATTGTAAATTAAGGGTGAGTGAAGAAGAGTGTGATGGAAAGTTGGAAGTAACTTTTTAATACATTTCTTTCTCTTTAATATATTCTTACTTTTCTTTCTTTTACCTTTTTCTCTTTTTCACTTCTTTTTTCTATTCCTTTTCTTTCTTCATTAGATTTTATTACTATAATTAGAATCCTTAATAAACATATACAAATACACATTCTTTACTTCAGGGGTGGGATTCAAATTTCTTTACAATCAGTTCTGTGGGAGTGGCCTAATTTGTGGGAGTGGCCTAATTTGTGGGTGTGGCTTGGTGATCATATGACTTGCTGACTTGGCATGGCTTGATGGTCATGTGACTGGCTGGACATGGCTTGTATGTAAATATTATAAATATTTATATAAATATTGAATTTTTTATAAAAAAGAGCAACTTTTACCCAGATTGAGGCAGGCAGTTTGAGTTGCTCACAGAATGGGCGTTGGTTCTTATCTGACACGTCATTTCTCTTGAGCTGAGAGGATCGTCCAGAGAGTGGGTGGAGCTTCAGTCTCTGCTGTTGTAGGCTGAGCTTAATTTCTGAGGAAAGCTCCACCTTCCATCACGTGGCTTGCCATTGCGTTCCCCAGTTTATGCGAAGACGAGAGGAAAACAGGCATTTGTGCTCTCCTCTTACTAGAGTTAAAGTGCATTGGCCGAAACAAGACCCCGCCAGACGGTGAAAGGAAAAGGGAGGGGCTGGACGATCCTCTCAGCTCAAGAGAAATGGCGTGTCAGGTAAGAACCAACGCCCATTCTCCTTAGAGCTGTTCGGATCGTCCAGAGAGTGGGACATACCAAAGCTGGGGCCTGTCCTACGGGAGGGACACCGTCTGGTCTGTTGACTCCTCGGGATCCCTGAGCACCCTCTGAAGGACCCTTCTACCAAAAGAAGCCTCCGCAGCAGCATACCTATTGATTCTGTAGTGCTTAATGAAAGGCGACGGGGAGGCCCATGTTGCTGCCCGGCAAATGTCGAGTATAGGGGCCTGGATAGCCCAGGCAGCTGATGTTGCCGCACTCCTGGTGGAATGAGCCGTGATGCCCCTGGGCACTTGGAGGGCCTGGGCCTGGTATGCCCTTGAAATGGCCGCCCTTGTCCAACAGCCTAGGGTGGTTGAGGGTACCTTGAGCCCCTGTGATTTTGGTTGAAAGGAAATAAACAGGGCCTCGGATTTACGGAAGGTCTGAGTACGCTTAATATAGATCCGCAAGTCCTGTCTGATGTCTAAGGTGTGCCATAGACTCTCTCTTTCATGAGTTGGCCTGGGGCAAAAATTGGGGAGGATAAGTTCTTGAGCCCTGTGGAAAACCGAGTTAATTTTAGGTAGAAATGAAGGGTCAAGTTGGAGGACCATCCGATCAGAATGGAAGACACACAGGTCTTTCCTAACTGACAGAGCAGCGATCTCTGAAATCCTCCGGGCTGATGTGATCGCCACCAGGAACACTACTTTGTAGGATAGGAACTGGAGAGAGACTTCTCTTTGGGGTTCAAAGGGTGGAGGTCCCAGATTGGGTACTGGTGAAGGGACAGTGGTCGTAAGTTTGAGGCCCCTTTCAGAAATGCTCGGATGTGGGGATGGTGAGAGAGGGAACTAACACCCTCACAGGAAATGACAGTGGATAGGGCTGCTACCTGACGCCTTAGTGGGTTGGGGTTCAGTCCCTTACTGAGACCCTCCTGGAGAAAGTCGAGGATTTGGGCCACAGATGGGTTCATTAGGTCAATGAGGAGATTGGCACACCATTTGCGGAAATTGTCCCAAGTGGCATCGTAAATCCTTCTGGTGGAGGGACACCTGGCTGCTAAGATGGTATTGATGACTTCGGTGGAGAAATTCTCCCTCTTCAGACATTCCCGCTCAACCTCCAGATGGCTAGTTGTAACCATTGGGGGTCCGGGTGAAGAAGGGGGCCTTGAGACAGAGAAATCCTGTCTGCTGGGATCCTCCGGGGGGGGGCTATGGTTAGGCAGCAGAGGTCCGCAAACCAGGAGCGACGGGGCCAATAAGGAGCTACTAGAAGCAATTCCGCCCTCTCGTGGAGTACCTTTTGTAGTACTCTGGGCACCAGTGCCAGAGGGGGGAAGGCCCAAAGAAGGCCCGAGGGCCACGGGCATCGAAGGGCGTTGTGGTTCTCTGCCCCTAGGGACGGAAATATGGAGATGAACCGTGGAAGTTGGGTATTGAGGGGGGAGGCAAACAGGTCTACCACTGGCAGGCCGAATATTGCTGTCGCCTCCCTGAACAGGGCTGGGTGGAGGCGCCACTTCGCCTGATCTATGGTGGCCCTGCTCAACCAATCTGCTCGGGTGTTGTCAATGCCTGAAATGTAGTCTGCCCTGAGTGAGAGGAAGTGAGACTCTGCCCACCGACAGAGGCGCTCGGTCTCCCTCATTAGGCTTGAGGACTGAGTGCCCCCCTGCCTGTTGACATGAGCCTTTGCTGTTATGTTGTCGGTGAGAATGAGGACGTGACGGCCCTGAAGCTGAGGGAGGAAGCTGCGGAGGGCCAAGTGGATGGCGCGAAGCTCTAACCAGTTTATATTGTACAGCCTCTCTGTCGCTGACCATCTGCCCTGAGTTGTAAGGGAAAGAAGGTGGGCGCCCCATCCGGACAGACTGGCGTCTGTGGTGATGGTGAATCTTGGTGGCTCCTTGAGGGGGCAGCCCTTGTTGATCGACGCCTTGCTCCACCAGAGGAGGGAGCAGAGACCTTGGCGAGACCCTGATCTTGCGCCTTGAATTGCTTGACCCGGCTCTTTGGTATGGAAGCAGGAACCACTGGAGGGATCTAGAGTGGAAATGGGCCCAGGGAATAATGGAAATACAAGAGATCATCTTACCTAACAACTTGGTTAATTCGAGGAGAGGGACCTTCTTAAGTCGTCTGATGAGCTTGACTGATTGTTGGATGCTGAGTATTCTTTCAGGAGAGATGAACACCCTCCCTTTGACTGTGTCTATTATAGTCCCCAGGTGGGGTAGCCTGGTGGAAGGGGCCAATTGGCTTTTCTTCCAATTTATGAGGAACCCGTGTTCCTGGAGGGAGGTGAGGGTAGTTTGGGTGTCCCTGATGGCCTGTTCCCTGAAAGGGGAGAGGATGAGAATATCATCCAGGTAACAGTGGAGCTGCACCGGGATGGTTCTGAGGTGGGCAGCCAGAGCGGCCAGGACCTTGGTAAAGATCCTGGGGGCCAAGGCCAACCCGAATGGGAGGGCCACGTATTGGAAGTGTAGGTTATTATAGCTGAAATGCAGAAACTTGGAGTGGGAGGGTCATATTGGGATGTGTAAATATGCCTCGGAGAGGTCGATGGATGACAACCAGTCTCCCTGTCGAACTCCCAAGAGGATGGATTGCAGCGTGTTCATTTTGAATCTGCGGTATACCAGGTGGCGGTTTAACCGCTTTAAGTCCAAAATAGCCCTCCATCCCCCCAAGTGTTTGGGCACCACGAATAAGTGTGAGTAGAAGCCCTGTCCCCTCTGGGATGGAGGAACTGGCTGGATAGCCTGAATGTCCAGTAGGTGCTGAATTGCCGAATCTATGAGGCTGCGTTTGGTGTGGTTCTTGGAGAGGGGACATGTAATGTAGAAATCGGGGGGGGGGGGTAGAGAGGAACTCGAGGGCAAGACCAAACCTGACGGTATCCCTGACCCAAGCGTCCGAAGTGCATGAGTCCCACTGGCTGGCGAAGGCTTTAAGTCGCCCACCAATGGGGATGAGGTCAGGTGGCCTATCTGGAGCTCCGGAAGAGCCTGCTGCCGGAGCCGTGAAAGGGTCTCTTGAAGTTTCTGCCTCTCCTGTGTCTATCGAAGGGGTCGGACCTGTCTTGGGGCTGTCCTGAGCCAAAGGAGGAGGGCCTTTGGTACCTGGGAGGGAAGGGGGGTTGGGGATAGGGACGAAAGGGAGCCCTCCAAAAGGGCTGCAGAGATCTGGGTTCTGACTTACAGGTGAGGGAAGGGAGGAATTTCTTTTTATTCCTTCCCTCGACTAGGAGAGGATCCAGGGAAGGTCCGAACAGCTTATTTCCTGTGAGGGGGGAGAAAGCTAGTTTCACCTTATTCTTGAGATCCGCCTGCCAGTGTCTTAGCCAGAGCAGGCGGCGGGCCAAGACATGGGAGGAAATGGCGCGGGAGGAGAATTTTACTGAGTGAAAAGTGGCGTCTGCTGAGAACTCCGCTGTGGCCGTAATCTTGGCGAGGTGCTGATGGGCGCGGATATTGGAAGTCGGGACATGTTGCTTAAGCTGGCGAAGCCAACGAATGGATGACCTGATGAAGAAGGAAGCGGTCGTGGCCGCCCTGATCGCCCATGCGTCTGACTGGTGAGCTCGTCGCAATGCCAGCTCCGACCGCTTCTCCTCTGGCCTAAAGGGTTGCTAAGGGCGGAGGAAGAGACCAGACCTACGATGGGCTCATCAACCTCCGGGGTGCTCAGCAGGTTGGAGAGCTCCGGGTCAAGGTTGAAGAACCTTTTATCATGGGCCGAAGGGGCTGGGGGGGGGCAACTGAGGAGGCCAGTTGCTTGGACACCAAGTCCAGGAATATGGGGGGGTGTTTGGGATGACCTTGACCTCCACCACTGGCTGTCTAAACATGGAGTCCTCTGGCCCTTCCGGAATCAAGGGGGTGGGATCAGAGGGGCTCTGGGTAGTTAGGCCCGAGATGTTCCTGGCTTTGTAGAGGAGGGATTTGAATAGCTGGGGCTTGAAGAGCCCTACGAAAGCAGGTTGGTCAGGGGTGAGCCCTTCGTCCTCGGACATTTCCGCCTCTGATGGATCTGAGTCCGGAAGGGGTTCGTTGAATTGTAAGGACCCCAGTTCAAATTGTTCCTCCTCCTCCTCCCTGCACAAATCTAGGTCCCCTTCCGCCTCCTCCTCGTCCTCCCTGACTGAAGGGGAAACCTCCCCCTGGAGGGGCACCTGATCATGAAACGGTTGCGGAATGAGAGGAAATGATCTTACAGATTCAGTGGCCTGCGGAGGCAACCCTGGTCTAGCCATCTGCTGCATTCCTTCTGCAATTCCCTGTCGGATAGCCATCTCCATCCAGGCTCTGAGCTGCTCCGGAACCGCCTGAATGAGAGGTTCCTCCTGGCACAGGCTGGCGGCCGTGGGCATGAAGGTAGCCTCTGGAGTTCGCCTGGCTGGTGTTCCTGGGGCCTGTTGCCCTTGAGAGGGTGAACTGTGCCTGGATAGGGAGGAAAAGGCTGTGGGGTGGGGGAAGAGCAGAGGTGGAAGGAATGGCTGGTGCTGGAGGCACTGGGCCTGTCTGTCTGGTGCGTTTGTCTATTTCTTTTTCTAGCACCTTGTGTCATCTAAAGGCATCCCATTGTGAGGCTTTGGTGGGCTCCTTAGCCTGACTACGCAGGTGGTGGGTTTTTGCTTTGGCCTTTAAGGAAGGACCTTTTGAAGGATTGCTTTCTGCCATTTTAGATAGTTGAGGAAGGTGAAGGATCAAACATGAGGCGGTTGGCACGCCTAGGGGTCGACCTACAACGAAGGCCAGGAGCCCTGGGAAATTCTTTTACACACAACCTGTTTATTATTCACTTATAATTAATCTGTTTGTTTTACTTGTTGTTATTCTCTGTACTTTTGCTCCGTATATAAATGATTTCCCCCTTTTCTTTTTCTTTTTTTGTAAGCTTAGGCCTACTTGAGTCTCTTAATTTTTCTGATTTAATAACTTTTGAAGATCTCTCTCTCTCCTTCTTCTTCTTCTTCTTATTTTTTTGGAAGGGCTGATCGAGATGATCAGAGAACAACAGATGCCTTAAGGGCGAAGCCAGGCCTGAACCAGACTGCCATCCCAGGCGGAACCGGGCGGGAGTGGTGGGAATAAACCGCGGCCGCTACGTCTGGCTGCAGGGTCAGCCAACAAAGGAGTCTCCAACTGGAACAGCACAATTTTATTTGACAGATTCCTGCTGTTTTAAATAGGCATGCTGCAGAGATCAGAATGATAAGGGTAAAACAAAATGGCGCCCGGCCACGAGGCGTCGCTCAAAATGGTGGCCGCCATTACTTGGGCTTGCAGGGGCCCTTCTGCAGTGACCAGGAGAATCCCCAGGGGCAATCCAAGGACCCCAGGGGAAGGACAAACAGAAAGAGGCTAGCAAACGTTCAAACGATATAAAAAACGGAGTTCGGTGGGGGGCGGAAATGGAATGAAACGGAGCGTTTTAAACAAACAAAACTAAAGCAGCAGAAAAACAATAGGGGAGGGTGGGGGGCAGCTTGTAATTTTGCTGGCCTTTCCCCTGGCACCCCCTGGGGGGAGGACCTCCCAGGGAACTCTACCAAATAAGGAGGACCAACTGCGCAGGGCTAAGGGAAAAAACACAATGAAGGGATTATATGCAACCTGAAATGAAGCAAAAACGATTCAAATTGGAATTTTCCTGAAACGGCCAAGAGCACATACAAACACTGCCTACTCTGCACGAGGGCTGAGCATAAACTGGGGAACGCGATGGCAAGCCACGTGATGGAAGGTGGAGCGTTCCTCAGAAATTAAGCTCAGCCTAAAACAGCAGAGACTGAAGCTCCACCCACTCTCTGGATGATCCGAACAGCTCTAAGGAGAATCACAGATTCATTCAGAGATCTATCTTTCTGCAATCAGCTACTTGAATCTGTCACATAAAATTTGCTTGCAACAAAGTCATAAAATTTTCTAGCAAGCAAACTCACAAAATTAACTCACAACATACAAGGAGAAGGCGGAGTTTCGTTTCGGCGATACAGCTGCAATCTTGGGGCTCTGAGATTGCAGCCGATATTTTCGCCCCTGGTCGGTCCCAACGGACCTAAACCGTCCCGTAGAGACGGGGATTGAGAAGGGTACTGTCCCAGGATCCCAGAGATATCGCAAATCTCTGGTTTGATCCGGGAGAAGCCCTTTTGCTGGCGGTGGAGAGGCAGCCCCCATAGCTGCTGAAGTCGGACAGCTCCGGAAAGAAAGTGGCTGGAAAGAAGTGTGTCGGCTGGGTGAGAAATTCCTTTTGTGTTGTAAATTCGCTGAGGTTTGAAAGGGCATCCTGAACAAAGAAGAAACCTGCGCGACTTTTTTTTTTTTGACCAAAACTGTTTGAGCGGCGTTTTTTAAAGTGATGTCAAATTGAGGCTTGGATTTTTTTTTTCTTTTCCTTACTTTTTTTGGGGGGACTTAAGTGTGACTTTGTAGGTAACCGGATTGAATTTTCTCTTATACATATATTTTATGCTCCTTTTGATTTTTTAATTTTCTCTAGGATAGAGGCTCCCTTTAGCTATTTTCTTTTTCTTTTTTTTTGTATACATTATTCATTTTTTCTGGCTGGGGGGGGAAGAGCATTAAGAAACATTGCAACACTGCCAACTAGAGGCTTGAAAATACTTTATTTGAAGTGGAAAGAATTGCAAGAAGACTCCTTCTCAAGGACATTTCAACGTGATAAGATAGAGGGAGAGCACAGCAAAATATTATTACAGGTGTTTTCCTGGACTCTTATCAATATTTCAACACTTGAGGCTTAGCTTTGAAGCTGCTGGAGAAGAGAGTCATAATAAGAGCCTTGGATAAATAAATAAAGTGCAGTGGGCTCTCTTATATATATATATATATATACCCCATTCGCCAGCCTTTTTGTAAATTTCAATTCAAGTAATATTCTCATTTTTGCCTTTTATTTTAAAGGGAAAGTCTCAGAGTTTTTTCTTTATTTTTCTTTTTTTCTCTTTATTTTTATTGGGACTTCTTTGCTTTTTCTATCCATGTTTTTGGACCACTTTGTTTTTCTTTTTTGATTATTGAGATTAAGGTGTGAAGAACCTGAAGGAATTTCTTTTTTTCTGTTGTTTTTTATTTGCTCTTAATCAATAATATCATTTTTGGGTTTGTTTGTTTTTTTTTCCTTTCTATTTTTCCTTTTTTATGGTGGACTACTTTGTAATTGGATTAGGGTCAAGAAGAACCTGAAGATTTTTCTTCTTTCTTTTTTCCTTTTTCTTCTTTGGTTTTGGGCCTTTTACCATTGGATTTTTCCATTTTGGATTATAATTGGCTATTCTACCAGTTGGATTAAAAGTCAAAAAGAATTTGAAGCTTTGGAGGCATTAAAATGAGCAGGAAACCAATACCAGTTGGCATTTCTACTTCTACCTCTGCTTCCCCACCAGCTGGAGGACAACGTTTAATTCAGACAATGTTGAAGCAAAATAAAGAACAAGAAATAGTAACTTTACAGATGATTATGCAAGGAATCCAAGATCTCAAGATAAAATCAGACATCATTGAACAAAGAATAGAGAAGACTGATGAAAAAGTGGAAAATATTAAACAAATGATGGGGAAGTACGAGGAGAGATTCCAAAAAATTGAGGAAGAAGGGAAATAAAGAGAGGAGAAGATTGGAAATATTGACAGTAGATTAACAGTGGTTGAACAAGAAAAAAATGGGATGTTGAGGTAGGAGATGGAAAGGTCAGAATTTTATCTCAGATTTCAAAATATAGAAGAGGAAAAAGGAGAAAATTTGGCTGCGATAATGATAGAAATTTTGGCAGATGCTTTGGAAATTACAGAGGAAAAGATGATGGATGGAGTAGATGAGGTATATCGAGTTTATACAAGATATGCGATGAGAAATAAATTACCAAAGAAGTCCATATTAGATTTACCAAAAAATCCATTAAAACACAAACATTACAAGTGGTAAGAGAGAAAACATTGAAATACAAAGGTAAAGAGATTGTGGTTTTAAAACAAATACCCAGAAGAGTGAGAGAGATGAGAAGAGAATATCAATTTCTGACCAAAATGCTACTGGAAAACGAAGTGAATTATAGATGGCTGATTCCAGAAGGATTAATGTTTACGTGGCAAGAGCAGAGACATAGAATAGATTCAATTGAGAAAGCAGAACTTTTCCATGCAGAATTTTTTGGAAGAAGAAGAGAGGAGGCAGAGAAAGAGGTCTCATTAATTGAGTTTCAAGAGGAACAACTGGAGACTGAAAAAGAGAAAGGAGCTGTAGGTGGACAGGTGGACAGTAAAGAACAGCGTGAAGTGAGATCCACAAGAGCTGTTAGACCTAAATATAAAGCATAATCATGGAAGAAAGAAAACTGATTACAATGAACATAAATGGACTTAATTTAGCTGTTAAAAGAAGGAAAACTTTTCATAAATTAGAGAAATTAAAATTTGATATAATTTGTCTACAAGAAGTTCATATTAAAAAACAACATGAACAATTGTTAGTGCAGCCAAAATTGGGGAAAATATTTACATCTTTGACTCAATGTAAGAAAAGAGGAGTGGTTCTATACATTAAAGAGGCTATCCCAGCAAAACTGATCTACAATGATGAAGATGGAAGAGTATTAATGGTGGAAATAATGGACAATAATATAAAAATACTCTTGATTGCAATCTATGCTCCGAATGAAAAACAAGAAGAGTTTTATAAAAACCTACGCATGAAAATAACTGGACTGGACTATGTTAATATAATTATGATGGGAGACTTTAATGGAATTGTGGACAATAAATTTGACTATTTAGCAACAATAACCAAGCAAAATAGAAAGGCTCTCCCTAAATCTTTTTTTAAAATGACAGACGAACTATCTTTAAAAGATATTTGGAGAGAAAGAAATGTTAAAGCTAAACAATATACTTTTTATTCAAATAGACATTTATCATGGTCCAGATTAGATATGATTTGGATATCAACAGAATTAATATCTAATATTCAAGAAACAAATATTGAAACAAGTACTTGGGCAGATCATAGCCCAATGACAATTAAATGGAAGGGACAAAAAAAAAAGATCGAGATGGACATTAAATAATACTATTTTAAAGGAGAAAGATTTTATACAATGGATGGAAAAGGAATTGGCTTTTTTTTTCAGAGAAAATAAAAAAGAAGATACTTCAAAGCAGAATGTTTGGGATACAATGAAGGCATATGCTAGAGGTCTGATAATAGATTATACAAGAAAAAAGAATATTAGGAAAAGGCAAGCTTCTAAGGTCTTGGAAGATGAGTATAAAAGACTTGAAAAAGAATTACAGAAAATGCCACAGAAAAAAGATATTAAATTGAAGCTGGATGTAATTAAACATAAAATGGAATTAATAGAGAAAGAAGAATTGGCACAGAAAATCAGAAATTCTAAACAGAATTACTTTGAAGATGCGAATAAACCAGGTAGATGGCTAGCATATAAATTGAGAAAGGAGAAGGAATCAAGAAAAATATTGAAGTTAATAGATGATCAAGGCCAAGTTTGTTATGGTAATAAGGAGAAAAAGGAAATTATTCGAGATTTTTATGGGCAACTATATAAACAAGAGAATATTGATGAGGAAAAAGTCAAACAATATTTATAGAATGCTAATTTATCAAAGATACCTAAAGAGACTGAAGAAATGTTAGAAAGCAATATAACAATGATGGAATTAAATGAAGCATTTAAGAGACAAAACAATGGGAAAGCACCGGGTCCAGATGGGCTTCTGGCAGAATTCTATAAAACATTTCAAGAATCATTGAGTATCCCATTGTTAGAAGTCATGAATGAAGTTATGTTAAAGAAGATGATACCTAAAACATGGTCAGAGGCTTATATCACACTTATTCCAAAAGAAGAGGCTGACCCACTGCAAATTAACAACTACAGACCCATCTCCTTATTGAATGCAGACTTTTAAATCTTTGATTCAATTTTAGCAGAAAGACTTAAAAAATATTTAAATAATTTTATTCACCCAGATCAAAATGGATTTCTGCCAAAGAGACAAATCAGAGACATTATGAGAGTAATCTTGGATACTTTGGAATACTATGAGGCTCATCCTGAAAAGCAAATGGCTTTGATATTTTTAGATGCTCAAAAGGCATTTGATAATGTGAATTGGAGATTTATGTTATTACTATTGGAACAGATGGGTTTTGCTAAAAAATTTATTCAAGCAATCGAAGCCATATATAATAAATAGACAGCAAAGGTAATGATGGAGGGGGAACTTACAGATTTTATTAATATAAGAAAAGGCACAAGACAAGGGTGTCCCCTATCTCCTTTGCTATTTGTGTTGACCTTGGAAGTGTTGAATAGAAATATTAGGGATGATAAAAGCATAAAAGGAATGAAAATTAAGAAGGAAGAATTTAAACTACAAGCTTTTGCTGATGATTTAGCTTTTATTCTGGAAGACCCATTAGAAACAGCTCCAAGGTTATTGGAAAAGATAGAGACATATGGTGAGATGGCTGGTTTGAAAATAAATAAAGATAAAACAAAGATTTTGACAAAGAACATGCTATTGAGACAAAGAGAAGAACTGGCAGATCTTTTGAAAATCCAAATTACAAATAAGGTTAAGTATCTGGGGATATATTTGACAGCAAGATGTAGCACATTAAAAGAGAATAATTATATTAAACTCAAACAACAGATAGCTACAGATTTGAAGAAGTGGGAAAACTTGCAATTGTCATTAATAGGGAGAATTTCAACAATCAAGATGAATATTTTACCTAGAATTTTATTTTTGTTCCAAACAATACCAATTAGGCTTGGAAAAGACTATTTTGAAGATTTAAATAAAATCATGTTGAAGTTTATATGGCAAGGTAAAAAAGCGAGAATAAAGCTAAAGCTTTTGCAAGACGCTAGAATTAGAGGAGGTTTTGGCCTGCCTAATTGGGAATTGTATTATCAAGCTGCAAATTTGATGTGGGTCAAAGAATGGATAACATTAAGAAAGCATAGGTTGTTGACATTAGAAGGGCATGATTTGCTGTTGGACTGGCATGCTTTTTTATGGTATAAGGGAACTAAAACACAGGGTTATTTTAGAAGACATTTTTTGCGGGAGTCTTTGTGGTTAAACTGGGAGAAGATAAAAAGACAATGTTATTTGAAAATTCCAGTTTGGTTATCGACTATTGAAGCATTTTCCTATCCTATAATTTATAAGAAGGAACAAACAGTTAGATATGGGGAACTCTTGGATGAAAAGGGTGAACTTAAATCGATACAAAACCTAGAGGAACAAGGTATAAGGATGAATTGGTTTTCATATGCGCAAATACATTCAAGGTATGATGAAAATTCTAAAACGGAGGGATTCTATGATCAGCAGACTGATTTAGATAAGATCTTGATGGGTACTGAGGAGAAGGTGATTAAAAAATTATATGGTTATTTACTGGGAATGAAATTAGAGGAAGAACAAGTCAAAGAAACTATGATTGTTTGGGGGAAGAATTTTGGATATGGGATTGATCTAGAGAAATGGAAGAAACTGTGGTCTCAAAATTATAAAATGACAATGTCAACAGCATATAAAGAAAACTTGTATAAGATGTTTTACAGGTGGCACTTTCCCCCGACAAGAATAGCAAGAATGTTTAAGAACAAATCTGAAAAATGCTGGAAATGTCATCAGATACCCAGCTCGTATTATCATATGTGGTGGACTTGTGAGGACGCTAGAAAATATTGGACTATAATTTGCATGTGGTTGGAAAAAATGACAAAGAAACACATAGACTTGAAACCAGAGATCTTCTTTTTGGGAATTTTACCTGATATATATAGTAAAGATTTGAAGTAACTGATTGTAAATGTATTAACAGCGGCTAGGATTGTATTTGCTAAAAATTGGAAGAATGAGAAAATACCATTACAGGAAGAAATTATTAAGAAAATATTGGAATGTGCTGAGATGAGTAGATTGACATTTGAAATTAGAGAGCAAGAGGAAAAACAATTTTATGAAATTTGGGATCTTTTTTATCAATGGCTAGATGATAAAATACGATAATAGAATATTTAGAATGCTAGACAGTAAGGAATATCTTTATTTTGCTATTATTTTGTTATTTGACATTATATTTATAAAGGGTTTTTTAGGATTGATTTGATATGATTATATGATTTGTTATAGAGTAAACTGGTTTAAAGTATTGTTAGCTCATAAAGCATGAATGATTAAAAGTATAGTCAAAAATTTCTTTTTTTAGTGATATTAGGATATATAAGTTTGGATTGACAATATGAGTTGTTATGTAACATAATTGTAATTGAGACTACAGAATGAATGTACAAAATTGATGAACCAACTGACACACTGGATGTACATATGAGAGTTGATGTTTTTATGTTTTGTTTGTCTTGTTTGTTTGTAGAAAATTAATAAAATCTTTTTCAAAAAAAAAAAATTAACTCACAACATACTATGTATGTAAATATTGATTTTTTTTATTAAAAAAGAGCAACTTTTACCCAAAATCAGGCAAAGCAAGCAGGCAGATTGAGTTGCTCACAGAATTCCAGATTCACTTAGAGATCTATCTATCTCCCATCGGCTACCTGAGTCTGCACTGAAAAATAGAAGCTTCGGTCCTAAGGAAGGTTCAGCTCTGCTTTTAGATTAGCTAGAAAGCAAGAAATGCAACAATTTCCTGCTTTCTAGCTAACCTAAATATCCTGGCACAGCAGAACAGCTGATGGTCAGGGGGAAAAAAAAAAGGAAAAATAGCAACTTAGCGGGCAAGTTTCATGGCGCGCATGCCAGGTAAGGAGTGAGGAGGCGGGGTGGGGTGGGGCCAGCTAGTGGTGCGATCTGCCCATTCTCCAGCAGGTAGAATCCCACCCCTGGTGAGAGTGCGTTTTGCGCATGTGTGTGGACTATTTCCAAAAAATCTCAACCGTGCTGCCCAGAGAGCTGACAAGCGCTGCGTGCAGGTGCGCAGCGTTTCAAACTCCTCTTCTTTCCTGCTTTTTCAACCTCAACTGTGCCGCGCAAAGCAGCTGAGGTTGAAAAAGCAGGAAATAAAGGACAGCCAAGAGCCGAGGCAAGTGGGTGGGCCAAACAGCAGCAAACACAGAACCGGTTTGGTGTCTGCTGCTCTTCAGAGCTACTGGTTGTATAAAACTGGGCTGAACTGGTAGCATCCCACCCCAGTTACAGTTTATCTGTATCTGCTCTGATTCTGGTAGAGCATAGTCATATGGGCTGTGATTCATAATTCTCTCCCCTCCTGCCCTTTTATGGGATTTCAGATTGTATACATCGGCCATTTTTGTTTTCCATTATTTCACATCCCTCGGCAAACTAAGTCAACCATATAAGCAGCATTGTTTAGATACACAGTTCAGCTTGATTCTTGATTCTTTCTTCCCCAACAGGAAAAAGAAAAAGAACCCATACTCACTTCCAAAACGAAATAGCTGAATGAAAGGAGGAGGAGGAGGAGGAAAGATAGCAACATGTTGCTGGGATTATAATTTTACCTTTTCTGAAAAGAGCTACATATGGGAGCAACTAATGTAGAAATACATGTTAATTCAATGCTGTCTTCCAGACCAGGGTCGCCAACCTTTTGGACCTCAGGGACCACCAAACTCATAATTTTAGATCCCAGGGACCACTAAATGGTTCTGTGGGCGTAGCCTAATTTGTGGGTGTGGCTTGGTGGTCACGTGACTGGCTGGGCATGGCTTGTATGTAAATATCTATATTTATATAAATATTGATTTTTTTATAAAAAAGAGCAACTTTTACCCAAAATCAGGCAAAGCAGATAAGCAGATTGAGTTGCTCACAGAATCACAGATTCATCTAGAAATCTATCTATCTGCCATTGCCTAGCTCAGTCATAAAATTTGCTAGCAAGCAAACTCACAAAATTAACTCACAATACATCATGCATATAAATATTGAATTTTTTTATTTAAAAAAGAGCAACTTTTACCCAAAATTGGGCAAAGTAGGCAGGCAGATTAAGTTACTCACAGAATCACAGATTCATTCAGAAATCTATCTATCTGCCATTGCCTAGATCAATCTGTCACATAAAATTTGCTTGCAAGCAAACTCATAAAATTTGCTAGCAAGCAAACTCACAAAATTAACTCACAACACACATACCATGCATGTAAATATTGAATTTATTAAAAAAGCAACTTTTATCCAAAATCAGGCAAAGCAGGCAGATTGAGTTGCTCACAGAATCATTCAGTGATCTATCTAGCTGCCATCGGCTAGCTCAGTCTCTCAAATTTGCTTGCTGTGAATCTGTACTGAATTTGCTTGCAAGCAAACCTTCAATCCTAAGGGAGGTTCTGCTGTGTTTAGCTAATCTAAGTTTCCTGGCACAGCAGAACAGATGATGGCCGGAAAAAGGAAAAATAGCAATTTAGCAGACAAGTTCGCTGGGTAAGGAGTGAATGGGCGGGGAGGATTCCCGCAGGCCATGTGGGCTGAGCAGCCTTGTGTTTCTGTGCAGCCTGGATTAATTGCTTTGGGGGGGAGGTGCTCTGAGGGTAAGATTTCTCTGCGGCCCACCAAAATTTTATCACGGCCCACCAGTTGGCGACTGCTCTTCCAGACAATAGCAGCAACAAGAAAAGTATGTTTACAATTAGTTAGTGTGGCCCTAGAATCTGTTCTCAAGTTCTATGAATCCGATAACATTTATTAGTGTTTTTATTCATCCTAGTTTGACCTCTTATGCACTTCTGTACTCCTAAATTAACATTTTGTGGCTTCCGTTATATTGTGTGGTGTATATTGTGGGATACCATTTTCTGGGCTCAATTCAAGACTCCCTATAGCCTGAGTGGATATTAATGTTACTATACCAGGAAAAGCTCTTTTAAAGTTGCTCCCCTCTTGTCAGAGATAAGTGGAGTTTTAGAACAAGGGAAAAAAACAGGAGATGGAATCTCTATTACACACAAAAAAAATGCTCCATCTCTAAATTTTTCATTAATGCAAATCATATGACTATGAAAATCAGATTCTCCCTACACAGTTTAAAATATATTCAAATTATTTCCATGATAATTCTTTTATGGCTTATAAACACTAGAAAATGTAATTTTTCCACATAGCTTAACAATTATTTTTAGTTCTAGTACATATTCTCCTGAAAGGTGGCACTGCTCTTGGAAAAAGGCCTCTCCTGAAGGCATACAGCTTAAAAGATAGAAATAAAACTGCCCATTACCAAATATCAATACAGAGCTGTTTCTATCCTATAGCTTTCATGTGTTTTCAAGCATATTTGTATTAATGTTTGAATAATTTATGATGTGAAGGCTCAATAACAGCATTTTTTTCTGTAAAATTTAACAAATTAAAGTCCCAGCCATAGAGTCTTTCCAGTATAAATAATAAAAGATGATGATGATGATGATGATAATAATAATAATAACAACAACAACAACAATAATAATAATAATATAACAGATGGGGCCACAAAATAGACTCAGTAATAAAAAATGAGAAAGCTAAAAGTGCGCTGGGACTTTAGAATTCAAACAGACAAGCACCTGTCATGTAACACTATAGACTTTACAACTGTCAAGAAAAAAAAAAAAATACTGGACATGGCACTACCTGGAGATAGAAGTGAAGAACTGGAGAAGAATAACGAAATACAAAAACCTACAAATAGAAGTAGAACTATTGTGGCAAAAGAAAGCAAAGATAGTACAGGTGCCTTAGGCACAATCCCAAAACATCTGGAGCATTACTTGAACGTTATTGATGTTGACAAAATCACCATCAGTCAATTGCAAAAAGTAGCTTAGAACAACAGAATAACAGAGTTTTAAGGGACCTTGGAGGTTTTCTAACCTAACCTCCTGCTTGTGCAGGAGGCCATATACCATTTCAGACAACTGATTGTCCAATTTCTTGTTAAAAGCCTCCAGCAATGGAACACCACAAACTTTTGAAGGCAAGTTGTTTCATTGTTCTAACTGTCAGCAAATTTCTCCTTAGTTCTAGGTTGGTTCTCTCCTTGATTAATTCCATCCATTTGCTTCTTGATCTGCCTTCAGGTATTTAGGAGTATAAGCTAACTCCCTCTTCTTTGTGGCAGCCCCTTAGAGATTGGAACACTGCAACTGGAACACTTTCATTAAACTACTCTTTTCCTGCAACTGTTCTTTATATGTTTTAACCTCCAGTCCCCTAATCATCTTTGATGCTCTTCTATGCATGCTTTCTAGAGTTTCAACATCTGTTTTATATGGACTACAAAAGTGTGGCCTTACCAAGGCATTATGAAGTGTACTAGCACTTCATGTGATCTTGATTCTATCCCTCTGTTAGTACAGTTTAGGATGGAGTTGGCTATTTTTTGGGCAACGGCAGCACACTGATTGTCCACTAGGACTCCAACATTATTTCCACAGTTACTACTATTGTGCCAGGTGCCACCTATTCTATACCTGTGCATTTGTTTTTTCTTGCCTAAATGCAGAACCTTCAGTGGTTTTCTCACCACTGAATTTTACCTTGTTAAATGGGGCCCAGTGTTGGCAACACCTTCTATATCTTGAGCCTATCTTTTGGAGTGTTGGCTCTTCCTGCCAGTTTGGTGTCTTCAGCTTTTCTTGAAACAGCCTATTTTTTTTTTTGAAAAAGTTTTTATTAATTTTCTACAAACAAACAAGACAAACAAAACATAAAAACATCAACTCTTATATGTACATCCAGTGTGTCAGTTGGTTCATCATTTTTGTGCATTCATTCTGTAGTCTCAATTACAATTATGTTATATAACAACTCATATTGTCAATCCAAACTTATATCACTAAAAAAAGAAGTTTTTGACTATATTTTTAATCATTCATGCTTAATGAGCTAACAATACTTTAAACCAGTTTACTCTATAACAAATCATCTAATCATATCAAATCAATCCTAAGAAATCCTTTATAAATATAATATCAAATAGCAAAATAATAGCAAAATAAAGATATTCCTTATTATCTAGCATTCTAAATATTCTATTATCGTATTTTATCATCTAGCCATTTATAAAAAAGATCCCAAATTTCGTAAAATTGTTTATCCTCTTGCTCTCTAATTTCAAATGTCAATCTGCTCATCTCAGCACATTCCAATATTTTCTTAATAATTTCTTCCTGTAATGGTATTTTCTCATTCTTCCAATTTTTAGCAAATACAATCCTGGCCGCTGTTAATACATTTACAATCAGGTATTTCAAATCTTTACTATATATATCAGGTAAAATTCCCAATAAGAAGATCTCTGGTTTCAAATCTATATGTTTCTTTGTCATTTTTTCCAACCACATGCGAATTATAGTCCAATATTTTCTAGCATCCTCACAAGTCCACCACATATGGTAATACGAGCCGGGTATCTGATGACATTTCCAGCATTTTTCAGATTTGTTCTTAAACATTCTTGCTATTCTTGTCGGAGGAAAGTGCCACCTGTAAAACATCTTATACAAGTTTTCTTTATATGCTGTTGACATTGTCATTTTATAATTTTGAGACCACAATTTCTGCCATTTCTCTAAATCAATCCCATATCCAAAATTCTTCCCCCAAACAATCATAGTTTCTTTGACTTGTTCTTCCTCTAATTTCATTCCCAGTAAATAACCATATAATTTTTTAATCACCTTCTCATCAGTACCCATCAAGATCTTATCTAAATCAGTCTGTTTATCATAAAATCCCTCCATTTTAGAATCTTCATCATACCTTGAGTGTATTTGTGCATATGAAAACCAATTCATCCTTATACCTTGTTCTTCTAAGTTTTGGATCGATTTAAGTTCACCCTTTTCATCCAAAAGTTCCCCATATCTAACTGTTTGTTCCTTCTTATAAATTATAGGATAGGAAAATGCTTCAATGGTCGATAACCAAACTGGAATTTTCAAATAACATTGTCTTTTTATCTTCTCCCAATTTAACCACAAAGACTCCCGTACATAATGTCTTCTAAAATAACCCTGTGTTTTAGTTCCCTTATACCATAAAAAAGCATGCCAACCCAACAGCAAGTCATGCCCTTCTAATGTCAACAGCCTATGTTTCCTTAATGTTGTCCATTCTTTGACCCACATCAAACTTGCAGCTTGATAATACAATTCCCAATTAGGCAGACCAAAACCTCCTCTAATTCTAGCATCTTGCAAAAGCTTTAGCTTTATTCTCGCTTTTTTACCTTGCCGTATAAACTTCAACATAATTTTATTTAAATCTTCAAAATAGTCTTTTCCAAACCTAATTGGTATTGTTTGAAACAAAAATAAAATTCTAGGTAAGATATTCATCTTAATTGTTGAAATTCTCCCTATTAATGACAATTGCAAGTTTTCCCACTTCTTCAAATCTGTAGTTATCTGTTGTTTAAATTTAATATAATTATTCTCCTTTAATGTTCTACATCTTGTTGTCAAATATATCCCCAAATACTTAACCTTATTTGTAACTTGAATTTTCAAAAGATCTGCCAATTCTTCTCTCTGTCTCAATAACATATTCTTTGTCAAAATCTTTGTTTTATCTTTATTTATTTTCAAACCAGCCACCTCTCCATATGTCTCTATCCTTTCCAGTAACTTTGGAGCTGTTTCAATTGGATCTTCCAAAATAAAAGCTAAATCATCAGCAAAAGCTTGTAGCTTAAATTCTTCCTTCTTAATTTTCATTCCTTTTATGCTTTTATCATCCCTAATATTTCTATTCAACACTTCCAAGGTCAACACAAATAGCAAAGGAGATAGGGGGCATCCTTGTCTTGTGCCTTTCCTTATATTAATAAAATCTGTAAGTTCCCCCTCCATCATTACCCTTGCTGTCTGTTTATTATATATAGCTTCTATTGCTTGAATAAATTTTTTAGCAAAACCCATCTGCTCCAATAATAATAACATAAATCTCCAGTTCACGTTGTCAAATGCTTTTTGAGCATCTAGGAATATCAAAGCCATTTGCTTTTCAGGATGAGCCTCATAATATTCCAAAGTGTCCAAGATTACTCTCATATTGTCTCTAATTTGTCTCTTTGGCAGAAATCCATTTTGATCTGAGTGAATAAAATTATTTAAATATTTTTTAAGTCTTTCTGCTAAGATTGAAGCAAAGATTTTATAGTCTGCATTCAATAAAGAAATAGGTCTATAATTCTTAATTTGCAATGGGTCAGTCTCTTCCTTTGGTATAAGTGTAATATAAGCCTCTGACCTTGTTTTAGGTATCATCTTTTTTAACATAACTTCATTCATAACTTCTAACAATGGGATGCTCAATAATTCTTGAAATGTTTTATAAAATTCTACTGGAAGCCCATCTGGACCCGGAGCTTTCCCATTATTTTGTCTCTTAAATGCTTCATTTAGTTCCATCATTGTTATATTGCTTTCTAGCATTTCTTCAGTCTCTTTAGGTATCTTTGGTAAATTAGCTTCCTGTAAATACTGTTTGACTTTTTCTTCATCAATATTCTCTTGTTTATATAGTTGCCCATAAAAATCTCGAATAATTTCTTTTTTCTCCTTATTCCCATAACAAACTTGGCCTTGTTCATCTATTAACTTCAATATTTTTCTTGATTCCTTCTCTTTTCTCAATTTATATGCTAGCCATCTACCTGGTTTATTTGCATCTTCAAAATAATTCTGTTTAGAGTTTCTAATTTTCTATGCCAGTTCTTCTTTCTCTATTAATTCCATTTTATGTTTGATTACATCCAGCTTCAATTTAATATCCTTTTTCTGTGGCATTTTCTGGAATTCTTTTTCAAGAGTTTTATACTCATTTTCCAAGGCCTTGGAAGCTTGCCTTTTCCTAATATTCTTTTTTCTTGTATAATCTATTATCAAACCTCTAGCGTATGCCTTCATAGTGTCCCACACATTTTGCGTTGAAGTATCTTCTTTTTTATTTTCTCTGAAGAAAAAAGCCAATTCCTTCTCCATCCATTGTGTAAAATCTTTCTCCTTTAAAATAGTATTATTTAATGTCCATCTCGATCTTTTTTTTTGTCCCTTCCATTTAATTGTCATTGGGCTATGATCTGCCCAGGTACTTGTTTCAATGTTTGTTTCTTTAATATTAGATATTAGTTCTGTTGAGATCCAAATCATATCTAATCTGGACCATGATAAATGTCTATTTGAATAAAAAGTATATTGTTTAGCTTTAACGTTTCTTTCTCTCCAAATATCTTTTAAAGTTAATTCATCTGTCATTTTAAAAAAGGACCTTGGGAGAGCCTTTCTATTTTGCTTTGTTGTTGTTGCTATATAGTCCAGTTTATTGTCCACAATTCCATTAAAATCTCCCATCATAATTATATTAACATAGTCCAGTCCAATTATTTTCATGTGCAGCTTTTTATAAAACTCTTCTTGTTTATCATTCGGAGCATAAATTGCAATCAAGAGTATTTTTATATTATTGTCCATTATTTCTACCATTAATACTCTTCCATCTTCATCCGTGTAAATCAATTTTGCTGGAATAGCCTCTTTAATGTATAAAACCACACCTCTTTTCTTACATTGAGTCAAAGAGGTAAATATTTTCCCTAATTTTGGCTGTAATAACAATTGTTCATGTTGTTTTTTAATGTGAACTTCTTGTAAACAAATTATATCAAATTTTAATTTCTCTAATTTATGAAAAGTTTTCCTTCTTTTAACAGCTGAATTAAGTCCGTTTATATTCATTGTAATCAGTTTTTTTTCCTCCATGATTATGCTTTATATTTAGGTCTAACAGCTCTCGTGGATCTCACTTCATGCTGTTCTTTATTATCCATCTGTCCCCCTGCTGCTCCTTTCTCTTTTTCAATCTCCAGTTGTTCATCTTGAAACTCAATTGATAAGGCCTCTTTCTCTGCTTCCTCTCTTCTTCCTCCAAGAAATTCTGCATGAAAAAGTTCTGCTTTCTCAATTGAATCAATTCTATATCTCTGCTCTTGCCACCCAAACACTAGTCCTTCTGGAATCAGCCATCTATAATTCACTTCGTTTTCCAATAGTATTTTGGTCAGAAATCGATATTCTCTTCTCATCTCTCTCACTCTTCTAGGTATTTGTTTTAAAACCACAACCTCTTTACCCTTGTATTTCAGTGTTTTCTCTCTTGCTACTTGTAATATTTGCGTTTTAATGGATTTTTTGGTAAATCTAATATGGACTTCCTTGGGTAATTTATTTCTCATTGCATATCTTGTATAGACTCGATATATCTCATCTATTCCATCCATCATCTTTTCCTCTGTAATTTCCAAAGCATCTGCCAAAATTTCTATCATTACTGCTGCCAAATTTTCTCCTTTTTCCTCTTCTATATTTTGAAATCTGAGGTAAAATTCTGACCTTTCCATCTCCCACCTCAACATCCCACCTTTTTCTTGTTCAACCGCTGTTAATCTGCTGTCAATATTTCCAATCTTCTTCTCTCTTTGTTTTCCTTCTTCCTCAATTTTTTGGAATCTCTCCTCATACTTAACCATCATTTGTTTAATATTTTCCACTTTTTCATCAGTCTTCTCTATTCTTTGTTCAATATTTTCTGCTCTTTGTTCAATATTTTCTATTCTTTGTTCAATATTTTCTGTTCTTTGTTCAATATTTCCTGTTCTTTGTTCAATGATATCTGATTTTGTCTTGAGTTCTTGGATTCCTTGCATAATCATCTGTAACTGTAAAGTTATTTTTTCTTGTTCCTTATCTTGCTTCAACATTGTCTGAATTAAACGTTGTCCTCCAGCTGGTGGGGAAGCAGAGGTAGAAGCAGAAATGCCAGATGGTATTGGTTTCTTGCTCATTTCAATGTTTCCAAAACTTCAAGTTCTTCTTAACTTTTAATCCAACTGGTAGAGCAGCCAATTATAATCCAAAATGGAGAACTCCAATAGTAAAAAACACGAAACCAAAGAAGAAACAGACCCTAATCCAATTACGAGATAGTCCACCATAAAAAAGGAAAAAATAGAAAGGAAAAAACAAACAAATCCAAAAATAATAATATTGATTAAGAGCAAAAGAAAAAGGAAAAAGGAAAAAGCAAAAAGAGAAAAAAGAAAAACAAAAAACAAAAAGTTCCTTCAGATTCTTCACACCTTAATCCAATTAAAAAATCTCAATAATCCAAAAAAAAGAAAAAAAAAAAATCAACCACAACAACAAAGTAGTCCAAAAACATAAATATGAAAAGCAAAAAAGTCCCAATAGAAAAGAAAAGAAAAATAAAGAAGAAAAAAGAAAAAAAACTCTGAGGCTTTCCCTTTAAAATAAAAGGCAAAAATAAAAATATTACTAAAATTAAAATTTAGAAAAAGGCTAGCGAATGGGGTATATATAAGAAGACACACTGCACTTTGTTATTTATCCAAGGCTCTTGTTATGACTCTCTTCTCCAGCAGCTTCAAAGCCAAACCTCAAGTGTTGTTGATAACAGTCCAGGAAAGCACCTGCAATAATATTTTGCTGTGCTCTCCCTCTATCTTATCACGTTAAAAAGTCCTTGAGATGAGGTCTTTTTGCAATTCTCTCCAATTCAAATAAAGATACTTTCAAGCCTCTAGTTGGCAGTGTTACAAAGTTTCTTAATGCTCTTTCTCCCCCCCCCGCCAGAAAAAAGGAATAATATATAGAGAAAAAAAGGAAAAAATAGCCAAAGGGAGCCTCTATCCTAAAGAAAGTTAAAAAATCAAAGGGAGCATAAAATCAAAGGGAGCATAAAAATATATATAAGAGAAAATTCAATCCGGTTACCTACAAAGTCACAGTAAAATCTTTCCCAAAAAGTATAAAGAAAAGAGAAAAAAAAAAAACAAGCCTCAATTTGACATCACTTTAAAAAACGCCGCTCAAAACAATTTCAGTCAAAAAAAAAAATCTCACAGCTTTCTTCTTTATATCGAATGAACTTTCCAACCTTAGCGAATTTACAGCACAAAAGAGTTTTTCTCACCCAGCCGACACACTTCACTCCAATCACTTTCTTTCCGGAGCTGTCCCGACTTCAGCAGCTATGGAGGCTGCCTCTCCGCCGCCAGCAAAAGGGCTTCTTCCGGATCAAACCAGAGATTTTGCGATATCTCTGGGATCCTGGAACAATGCCCTTCACGATCACCGTCTCTACGGGACGGTTTAGGTCCGTTAGGACCGACCAGGGACGAAAATATCGGCTGCGATCTCAGAGCCCTGAGATCGCAGCTGTATCGCCGGAACGAAGCTCCGCCTTCTCCCGAAACAGCCTATTTTTTTGTGACCATCCAACAACATCTGCCTACCCCTGATCCTCAGCAAGGACTTGACCAATGGATAAAATACCAAACACAGTCTAATGGCTGACTATACAGCCATTAATAATAAAATAGACAAAGAAATGAAGAAAATGAAGAAGCTAAAGTACTCTGGGTGGTTAGTATTCAAACGGACATCTGCCACACAAGTCCCCAGATTTAACAATTGTTTATAAGAAAGACAAAAGAAGTGTGGATAGTGGATATTGTAATACCTGGAAACAGCAGAAGAGAAAGCACTGGAGTTAAATCACAAAAGCAGAAATATAAAGATCTACAAAATAGAAATAAAACAGCCTGGCTGACTGTATGACCATCCATAGTAATATATTATCAAGAATAGATAATAAAAGATAAATACTGATGAAAGTATTATGCAAATAAGTGCTTGCTTATTATAACAATGTAAATTATATAATAATGTAAATCATTATTTTCATATTTATGCAAATAAGCACTTACTAATTTTAAAATCCTATATGTATTATTATTTGAATGCAATCTAAACTAGGATCCACACGTGTTTTGCATTACATCTGGAAGGAATCAGGTTGCCTATACAAGATAATCTCTGAGGAAACAACATGCAATTCTAAACACTCTGCCTGCATTGGCAAGAGATCAAGTCACTGACTCCTCTCAAAGCCTATATTTCTGAGTGGCATCAAACATGGAGCAATTCTCCTCAAATTAGTGCCTAAACTGGCTGGAAATTCTGAAATACCCTGATATGTAGAATCAACTTTTGAAAATGCTGACCTAAGAGAAAAATGGGGTTTGCAGGCACTATTCTATCATAGCATATTCTTCTATTAAACTGCATCTGCTACCATCCTGTATGCCATATAGTTATAGGAATAGCTGAAACAAAGCTTCCTTTACAATTTTGTATATATACTTTTGTTTAGTATAAGGGATGCTCTTGTCAGGGATAACATTGTTTACCCTAACTGGTTTAGATAAAATAATAAATATGTTATCATGGTTTGTTAGTTATAGTGTCTGTAACTTTAACTGTAAGAATGGAATTAAGGGAGTGGTTGTAAAAGCACCATAAAAGAAGCAAGGCACGGCAGCTTGCTCTCTCTGGCTTTATGATCCCTAATTACTGGATAGACTGAAGACTGCGTTTTTCCCCTACTGGAACGGGAGAGAGAAAGGACTGTTGATTTATCAATTGTGAGAGGACTGATTTATTGTAAGTGAACTGACATTGGATATTCTACATGGACTTTGCTAATTGAATATCCTTGAATGGACTGACTAAAACAATACATGACTAATGGACTGTTATTTTGACTATGCTATAAACTCTAAATGGAATAAACTATATTTTTGATTACACAAGCTTATCTGTTATTTTTACTGTATGTTAACTAACATACAAACTTATCTCACACATTTATCTGTATGCCTATCTGACTTGTCTCCTTAACCCTGGTTATGGGGAACACAGGCTTAACACTGGTTATGGGCCCAGAGGCTGCAAAGTCAGTTTAACTAGGATAAAACAGATTTATGTAAAAAGTGAGAGTTTGTGTTGTTACACTTACAGTAAACAGACAGCTGTGTTTTATTAATTATAGTTTTATATCCATATAAGAAAACATGGCACAAGTCAATCTACAAAGTTTGTCCCTTATATCCAAGTTGGATGGAACAAACTATGTATCATGGTCTATGAAATGTAGTCTACAATATAGGATTTAAATCTGGTTTAGCAGATCCATGTGTGTTTAAAAGAGAAAATAATGAAATGGTGTCATTATTGTTATTATTTACAGATGATATTGCTTTGATAACTAAGACTAATAATGAAGCTAATGAGATTATATCATTATTAGCTAAAAAGATAAAATTAAAGCATTTAGGTAAAATTAAAAAGTATCTAGGATTGACAATTAACAAAACAAAAAATGGATTTAAGATATCTCAAGAAGATAAAATTTGCCAATTAATTAAAACGTATAAAATGGAACTTTGTAAACCGGCAAAGACTCCAATGAGTCAGGAAGTTTGCCAAACTGATGATCAAAGTCCCAAATTTGATAAGTCCATATATCAATCTTTGATTGGTAGCTTATCATATATAAGCAATTGGTCTAGGCCAGATATAGCTTATAGTGTAAATCAGCTGGCACGTTTTAATTCAGATCCACATCAATGTCATTGGCAATCATTAAAAAGAATTTTAAGATATCTTAAAGGAACAATGAACCATGCATTGTATATAGAACCAAAGGGTGATTTGAGTCTTAGTGCCTATGCAGATGCAAGTTTTGCAACTGACATAAACACTAGAAAATCAACATCTGGGATGGCTATATTATTTGGTAAGACACTAATAGGGTGGAGGTCAATCAGACAACAGCATATTAGCTTGTCCACGATGGAAGTGGAATTTTCATGTCTGTCATTACTATGCACTGACTTTTTGTACAAACAGTTATTATTAGACATGGGTATAACTGTTAAAGATTCCATTATTGTGTACGAGGACAACCAGGCAGCCATAAAGTTAGCTACTAATATTGCTGTAAAAACTAGATCAAAGCATACTGATTTAAGATACTTAAATGTTAGAGAATCTGTAAAAAATGGGCTAATTAAATTGGAATATTGCATGACAGAAGAAAACATTGCAGACCAATTTACAAAAGCTCAAGGAGTAATTAAGTTTAAAGAGAGTTGTAACAAATATGATTTAAAGATGTAAATAGTTATATTTATTATTATTTCCTAAAAGGGGAGAATGTTAGGGATAACATTGTTTACCCTAACTGGTTTAGGTAAAATAATAAATATGCTATAATGGTTTGTTAGTTAAAGTGTCTGTAACTTTAACTGTAAGAATGTAATTAAGGGAGTGGTTGTAAAAGCACCATAAAAGAAGCAAGGCACGGCAGCTTGCTCTCTCTGGCTTTATGATCCCTAATTACTGGATAGACTGAAGACTGCATTTTTCTCCTACTGGAACAGGAGAGAGAAAGGACTGTTGATTTATCAACTGTGAGAGGACTGATTTATTGTAAGTGAACTCACATTGGATATTCTACACGGACTTTGCTAATTGAATATCCTTGAATGGACTGACTAAAACAATACATGACTAATGGACTGTTATTTTGACTATGCTATAACTCTAAATGGAATAAACTATATTTTTGATAACACAAGCGTATCTGTTATTTTTACTGTATGTTAACTAACATACAAACTTATCTCACACATTTATCTGTATGCCTATCTGTCTAACGCTGCACATTCTGTTTAGCTTGTCTCCTTAACCCTGGTTATGGGGAACACAGGCTTAACAGCTCTAATAATTTATTAATCAATTTAGAGTAGGCTGTCCTGTATAAACCAAGTATTTTTGAGCAAGGTTGTACAAGCATTAAAAGGGGCAGTATGCAAAGGATTCACTGGTATGAATTTTCCCTCATTTCCCCCATATACTGAGGCAGCCATGGTTCCCCCCCCCCCGAAATTATTTATTCATGATTAAGAGAAAAGCAAAAGTAGCATTTTTATGTTCACAGTAATTGAAAGCAATTGCTTGTATTGTGCATAGAGTCTACCTCTTTGTTAATTATTAATATGACAAATCTGTAACATATTGGAGAGAAATTGTCT
This sequence comes from Hydrophis major, assembly GCA_033807585.1. Lineage (NCBI taxonomy): Eukaryota > Metazoa > Chordata > Lepidosauria > Squamata > Elapidae > Hydrophis > Hydrophis major. The sequence goes on from CM066328.1 coordinate 185,223,182, forward strand.
GAATTTATCCTTGTTCTGAGGGAGGAACCACCTGCTGTTAGTGAAATGCTTCTTTATATGGGATGAGATGTTTTGGTTGACTTTGGATTTAGATCTGTTGTTGTGATTGCTAAAAGTTTCTATAACTGCAAGGGTAATGACAGAAAATGATCCGTGCTTCTTTGTTGCCCAGCATTACTGTTAAAATATTTTGCTACTGCAAACACAATTGATTGACACAATATCGTTCTCACGATTATAGTGTGGATATATAAATTTGGAAACGTAAATGGTCAACCATTAATCGAGCCCTTAACCTATTTCTGGAGGGAGAGTATAAGGGAAGAATGAGACAGCTGAAATAAATGGAGGCAATTGACTAGTCTGTGTAAATCACTGGTGGGCAACTAAGGAACAAAAGTCCCGAAAATTTAGTACCTTCTAAAAAATGTTATTTTTTCCCCTCAAAAAAATTATAATATTAGGCAGGTCAAAAGTGCATGTTTCATCATTATATTTTTTGGAATGCTATGACTTGGAATGTATCATGGACAATAAAACATTAGTGCAGCTGTATCTTAAAAAGAGGATTTTAAATTCTTGTGACTATAACGATTCAGTTCTTCTCTCCCTGAAGAGGATTATTTTAGAAGTCCCATACTATATCTTCTCTCTGAGTTTCAGAAGCATATTTTCTTCTGGTTAATGTGCATTTAGTATTCCTGCGTTAATGCAACATAGATAACTCAAGAAAGTCTCAAAGGTGGTACCAAGTATTTTATTCATCTCTTAAACCTGTAACTGTGCTAAAGATTTAGCACTGAAGAAGTGCTGTTAATGCTGAACAAAAGAATACTATTACTAACAGCAACAAGTTCAACATCTTTAAACTTTCAACATGTTTATTTAGATCAGGTAAGAAGCATTAAGAAGGTGATTTTTTTAAACATAGCAAGCTCAGCATTTTGAGACAGGCTGAATGAATTGTCTCCTCTGTAGTGATTCTACTTGAAAGCCCCTAGTTTAATTGAATCCTAGTTTCACACAGTTAAAGCCGTGATTTCCAATGATGTTGAAAGACTATGGTTTAGTTCACCCCAAACAATGTGGTCTGGGTTCCATTGAAAAAATATATTCTGGGGGAACCAAGGAAGTGGGCCTTCTCTGTCATGGCACCTGCCCTCTGGAACAGCATATCCTGCAAGATATGTACAGTCCTCACCCTGGCCCTCTTTACATTAGTCACTGAAATCTGACTCTATCCTCAGATCTTGAATCAAAGTGGGTGATGGACCCTTGGGCAATATTCTGTCTTTTAGAGGAAGATTTATTTCCCACTCCCCTGGATTTTCCCATTGATTTTTTTAAACCAATTTTTATGTAGGTATTATATAAACTTCCCAGAGTTATAAAAGTCTGGGGTGGCCTATAAATCCAATCAATCATCAATCAATAAACCAATAAATGTTTCACTGAAATCAGCAGGGGATTATTATTATTTTTTGCTAAAAGTCACAATGATGGCCAGAAAAGTCTATTTTAAAGTCTTGCAGGAATGGGGCAGAATTATTTTTCCTAAGCAAATGCTGATTAGAACATTTCCTTTTTAAGCTCTGGCAAAAGGGAAACCAGAAGACCCTCCTTAAATGTTTGTGGCCTTGATGGAGAACTTGTTTGGGTTAGGTTGGATCAGGGTACTGGAGAACTTCCAAGTTTGTGCCAGGAGAAATTGGGGACTGACTTCATTCTGAGTATCAGTTCATCACAAATCAGAATGGGTAGAGCAGGGGTGTCAAACTTGATTTCATTGAGGGCCGCATTAGGGTTGTGTTTCACCTTGGGGGGGGGGGCTGGATGGCATGGACAGGGTGGGCGTAGCCTGCTCGATGTCACTCGTGTTGGGGGCATCTGTGGTGGCTTGAGCACTCTGCCGGTGAAAACGGACAGAGCGCAGAGACACCGCGGACTGTTTCCAAGGCGGCCCTACAGGCCAGATCAGAGCACACTGCGGACTGGATTCGGCCTGCTGGCCTTGAGTTTGACACCCCTGGGATAAAGTTTCACTTATCCTAGAAACTCAAAGTAACCCCTAGGAACCTTAAAAGAAAACAATAGGAGACTCCTTGTCTCTAGTATCCCAAAAAGAAATCCCAGAATATGAGTTGTTGGCCAAATGCTATCCTCAAATATATATTGTAAAAATCATTTATTATTTACTACTAGCATTAAAAAGTTCTGAAACTAAAATACATAAAATAAAATAGACAAAAATCTCACTGGGGAATTATCAATTTGTGTTACAATTATATTGGGGAAAAACATTATGAGCAATCCTCAATCTATACTGCTTAAGATTTGTACCAGTGAGTTGCTCTAATCTCCAATCTGAACTCAACAGAACCTGTCAGCCTGGATAGGGTTGTACAACCTGACTTCCATTGGAACATAAAGCTTCAGAAAGTATAATTTATAGAACCTATGAGCTTTACACTTCAAGAAGATTAAATTAGTCAATCCTAAAGGAAATCAACCCTGAATGAAGCTAAAGCTCCAATACTCTGGCCACCAAATGAGAAGAGAGGGCTCACCAAAAAAGACCCTGATGTTAGAAAAGATTAAAGGCAAAAGGGGAAGATGATGTGATAGAGAATATTATTGACACAAAGGACATGGGTTTGACAGACTCCAGGAAACAGTGGAGGACAGGGGCTTAGTGTGCTGTGATCCATGGGATTGCAAAGAGTCAGGCACGACTTAGCAACTGAACAACACCATGAGCACAGGCAAATAAGCAATGTTTTTAGTACATCTTAATGTAAAAAAGTTGGAAACCTGGATAAAGAAGGCTCCAACTAGATTCTTATCTAAGCTTAACTATTCAAGCAGTCTGATTATTAACCAGATACCTCTGGAAAGCCCCAAAACAGAACAATACAGGAAAGTTATATTTTTCTTTCTACTTCCCAGATATGCATTCCTACTGATCCTGGCCATTTTGAGTTATGAGTCAGCTTTCTGGTTCTAAATTATGTTGTGGAAATGACATATGAGATAACTGCCAAATGATCTACATGTGGAAGGGGCTTGTGCTGCCTTAAAATGCTACTCAAAACAAAATTTAAAGCATGTACTCTGCAGCAGGTTCTGTCTTGTAGATCTCAAAATTCTAGCCGAGAATAGAAAAAAATTCCAGAAAAATCTAATTTCTAATCACTTTTACTACATAGATATTCTTCCTACATAACAGCAGCCTTGCTTTTTCCAAGCACCTAGAGGAAACCTAGGCAGGAGCTTAGTTAGGTAGACATCAGTTCTACAATCTGTATATCAGAGTCCTGCATTCAAAAAAACCTACCCTCAGAACCTCCATTTCATCGTACAACATGCAAATTCAGGACTAAAGTAACTTAAAACACAAAGGAACATAGAATGTGCCATGTAAAATGAGAACTTTTCTCTGTCCAACACAACGCAGTCCAGCCACATTGGTCCGTTAAGAGGGCCGCTCCAGGAGATTCTGCTGCCAGAAAGACAATATGGTGCCTGTCTCCACTCTTATGGACAGAAGCCTTCAGAGCTGGCAGCAACTCTTATTATTTCCTTATCAACACAAGAAGCTTCTGGGAGACTTTCTGTCTGTCTGCCACGAAAATGAAAGGCACGATTAAGACCCACTGAACATCCCCTCCCAACATTTGTTGCCTGAAGTAGTTTCCTTATCTTGCCCAATAGTTTATCCATTGTTTAAAGGAAGGATCCAAGATCTCAACCATTGCCAGGATCAACGACAAGGAGAAGCAATCATTAAAGCAACGAAACTTTCCACCTCTCCACAGGTCTCGTTTCAAGTTTGCTTGTTGACGAAAAGAGGTAAGGAAAGAAAATAAAGGGGAACAAAATGTTGCTGAGTGTACATGATTGAACTAGTGGAAACATCTAATTTCACCGGCATTAAGTAGAAGACAGGCACTTTTAAAAGGAAAGGTGAAAGGGTCGGGGCAGGGTGGGGTGTCCCTCCATCTGTTCTACCAGAGGTCTCTCAGAAAACACGCTCATCAGCGCTTAGCAACCAACCAAGGGAGGGTGAGAGAAGGGGGTAGCTCCACCTACATCATCCCCAAGCTCTCTCTCTCTCCCCCCTCCCCAGAAGACAAGGGTGTATTCAGAAACGTGGGGAAGAGGGTGGGGAGCGGAGCCGAATGGCTTTTACTCCGAGCTCCCCAAAACGAATCCGAGAGCGGCGTCTGGTGGAAAAAGAGCCACGGTTTTCTGATTTGATTTTATTTGATTTTTTTTTAAAAAAGCAGACAGAAAACCCGCGGGAGGCGCGCGGCCGGGACGGTCCACTGGGGAACATGCTGGAGCCGATGACAGGCGCAAGGGTGACTTCTGCCACTTTCCTCGAGCATCGCCCCGGGGGTAGCTTTCTCTGTCCCCAGCCAAAAAGACAGGAGTAAAGGAGGGAAGGGAATCCGGGGAGGGGGGGGGGAAGGCACTTACTTGCTCCCATTGCCCCGAAGGTGGAGTTTTCAGCAGGCTACAAAGGGAGCCTCCTCCCCGCCGCTTCTCTTTCTTTCTTTCTTTCTCTCTCTCTCTTTTTGGTCCACCTTACTTTGCGTCCCCCACCCCTTTCTTTCCTCCCTCTTTTAGGTACTTTTCTCAGCGCAGTGAGCAACCCCAGCTTGGAAAAAAGTGAGCCTGCTAGCAAGTACCTGCTGCAGCTGGGGAGGGATGGGGTGAGGAATAGACTCAAAGTCCCGGGCTCTCCAAAGCTTGAAAACAACAGCGTTGGTCTCACTGGCGATGGCAGGAGCGACGGCGCCCTTTCCTCTTGCCCACGTGAATCGAGAGCGGCCCCGCCCGGGCTCTGGGGACCAAAAGCAGCCCTTAGGCAGGCGATGGAGTGCCGGAGGGGAACGCCGGCTGGCGAAGGGCGTTGCTCTGCTTTAGGAGAAAGCCGGCGTGGAGCGCTTGCTGCGCCCACCCTTTCCAGACTCGGCTCGAACGGGGCGGATACTAAGTGCGCGCCCGAGACAGAGATGCGCGGAAGTATTGCAGGAGAGACCTCGAAAAAGGGAGGGGCCGGCGGCGGGCATCTCCGGGAACAGGAGGCGCTGAGAGAAAGAAAGAGAGACGGAAGGAGTAATGTTGCTTGGAGTAATCCAGGAGGAGGACCTGAAAGTGTAAAAACTGGGAAAGGAGCGTGCGATCTCTTGAGAAAGATCTGAGAGGCGGCTAAGGCGAAAGGCCCGAGACCTGTTGACAATGGAAGTAGCCGCGGGAATGCTGAGTAAACGAAGGCGGGTTAACAGATAACAGATAATCAGAGTTGGAAGGGACCTTATAGGTCATCTAGTCCAATTCCCCCCCCCCCCCCAAGCGGGAGATATAATTGGAACTTGATTAAACCAGGCAACACCCTGGCCATCACAACCGCTTTGAGGCTGAAGGACGCGTTTTGTACATGCGGCCCTCAGCGGGACTTAATTCCAAAACCTGTGGCCAAGCTCCTCTAATATGTTCACTTCAAAGTATGATGTACAGCATTACTGTAATCCAATTGCCTGGCTTCCCAACACCTGGAATCCTAAATCATCCCTTTCAGTTTTCTCCTGTTAATACAGATCATGTGATACATTCTGATTATTTGCTGAGAACAGCACAGATTACATTTGTTTTAAGCCACTGTTGTAAAACAGAGTTCACACCTGGACTGGTCCAGAAGTAGTTCCAGAAAAATATATGTTCTTCACTTGGTTCTTTCCACGTACTGTATATTGGACATAATGCCCAGAAACTTTGGAGGGACAATTTTGCAGGTTGAAGAAGACTAACCCCCTAAATTATGGCTAGATATCAGGTAAACTTTCCTAATAATAGTTGTTCAGTTATGGATCAGAATACAGACCACAACTGAACCCAACATTTATGTTGTAAAGTGAGAAATGTGTTTAGTGAGTCTTGCTCCATTTTACGATGTTTCTTGCCACATTTGTTAAGTGAATCCCTGCAGTTGTTAAATTAGTAACATGGATGTTACGAATCTGTTTCCCCATTGTCTTTGCTTGTCAGAAGCTTGCAGAAGGTGATCACGTGACACTGCAATAGTAATAAATGTGAATCAGTTGTCAAGCATCCAAATGTAAATCGTGTGACCATGGGAATGCTGCAATGGTCGTAAGTATGAAAAATGGTCATAAATAACTTTTTTCAATACTCTTTGCTCTCAGGTACTTTTGAGATAAGTCAACCTCCTTTTCTCTGTGGCAGCCCTCAGTAGTTGCCACAGATGCTATCATACCACCTCTAGGCCTTCTCTTTGTTAGACTAGACATACCCAGTGCCAGTTCCTGCACTCTTCATCATAAGCTTTAGCCTTCAGTCCCCTGTTAATCTTCATTGTTCTTCTCTGCACTCTTTCTAGAGTCTATTTACTGAAAGTGTTTAAGGCTGGCCATTGGTGGAAAGTGCCATAGAACTAGATTTCCAAACTCTCCATAATTTCTAAGTTCTGGAGCTTGGAAATTCAAGAATGTTGTTATGGTTTATTTATATTAAAAATGTTTAGGCCACCCGGAGTAACACACTCTGGCCAGCTTCCAAAATACAAAGATAAATATATTCTAAAAACACAAGTCTCATCAATAAGAAAACAAATGTGTTTTGCAAAGCAGTTAATCAAAACTGCTTTCAAACGGGGGTGGAGTAATTATGGTGACCAAGGCTGGCATGCCATTGGCGATTAGAATTAGAAAAAAAATTAGAATTCTTTATTGGCCAAGTGTGATTGGACACACCAGGAATTTGTCTTGGTGCAAATGCTCTCAGTATACATAAAACAAAAGATACATTCATCAAGAATCATAAGGTGCAACACTTAATAGGGTACAATAAGTCATAGGGTACAACAAGTAATCAAATCATACTAGGAAACAGTCAATATAAATCGTAAGGATACAAGCGACCAAGTTATAGTCATACAGTCACAGGTAGGGGGGACGGCCGATAAGGAGTGTTGAGAAGATGTAATAGTAGTGCAGACTTTGTAAATAGTTGGACAGTGTTGAGGGAATTATTTGTTTAGCAGACTGTTGGTGTTTGGGATGAAAAGTGCTATAAAACATCTGCATGGTGAAATAGATTTTTGTAATACCCATGCCATGCTATAAAAATATTTTGAGATATTCCTAACCAGAACAAAAAAAGTGCAATGTGGGCAAAACCAAATGGAATTAATATTATAATTATATATGCAGCTTTTGAAGCTGCATCTGTTTGATAAACATCAATAAACCAAACTGACAAGAGATCCATGAACGAACATTTATTCCATAAATATGGAGTAGGTATTTTTAAAGGAATCCTTTATCTTACGTATCACAATGTATAATTATCAAAATCTTCAGAAATTCTGTTGGATGAAATTTAAATATTTGAAGAGAGTATGATATGTAGCATAGTATGATATGTAGCATAGTCTCTTATTAGTGCTATCCGCATGCATTCATATGGATGACTATTGAAAACCTTCAGGCTTTCCAGTATGTCTACACTGGGCTGGAGTTGCTGGAGGTATAATTCAGCACTGCACATGAAGCATTGTCTCTGAGCATGCACAAACTGCCTTTTTTTTGCTGAGCAGAACAGTATTTGCGATGTTTTCACTCTAGGGGTAAAAGGAGCTTTAAAGAGAGGCAGTTATGATAGAAACACAGTACCTACAATCTTGGACAAATTGATTTTTTAAAATTAGGTGCCATTAAGTCGGTGTCTATCTTAAAGACCATATAAATAGCCCTTCTTTAAAATGATCTGGAGATTCTCAATCTTCAGGTGCATTCACTGCTACACTTTGCTGCTGGTCACTTTCTTTTTCCTTCTCCTTCCACCTTTCCCATGAACTTCTCAAAATAGCTGAACACAGAACATTTCCGAAACATGATAATTTGAGTCTGGTCATTTGGGCTTGAAGTGAGAGCTCTAGGTGGATTCAGTCATGAATCAGTTTGTTAGTTAGACCACTTCAATAAAATATGTGACGTGTGAAAGTTTTCCAAGCATATTTGCCAGATGACTGCCTGGCACAAAATTGGTTGTCATAACGGGATGAAGTATTAGACTTTAGCTACAAGATCTCTGGGAGGTTTCTTGTATTAGTAGGCAACCTATTAGTAACAATGGAAGATTCTCCAGCACACCATACCCTCCCTTTACATTCTAGATAAGCGATGCTAAGATAGGGAAGACACAAATAGTCCTTGACTTACAATAGTTTTTTTTAGTGACTACTCAGTTACAACAGCACTGAAATTTCATGTTAGTTTTCACACGACCATTGTAGCATCCCTGTGGTCATGTGTTCAAAATGTGGACAGTTGGCAATTGATGCATGAAGATTATAGTGTTTTTGAGGACATGTCACCTTTTGCAACCTTCTGATAGTGGGCAAGCAAGATTCACTTAACAACTGCTTTGCTAACTTAACTCCAGTGTCTCACTTAACAAATGTGGCAAGAAAGGTTGTCAAGTGGAGCAAAACTCACTGAACAAATGTCTCACCTAGCAACTGAAATATTGCGCTCCATTCTGGTCATAAGTTGAGGATTACCTGTATTCATCAATTCTTCTCCATCTGGCCTCTTAAAATACACATACTTGTTTTAAAAACATGTGATACAATATATCTACTTCAGTAGACAATCCCCCCTTAACTTCCATGGGCTGGGTGAAGATTTGGGGAAGGGGAATGTAGCGCATGTGTGAGTGAGAAAAGACTGGACAACCATTTGCCCAGAGTGTTTTAAGTTCTCCTGCCATGAGGTTGGACCAGAAGACCTCCAAGGTCCCTCCCAACCCTACAGTTTTATGATTCTCTCCCGTGCTGCAACCTTCTTGAAAACAATAATTAAGAAAAACATTTTGCCATTAATACCAATGGATGCTTAGATATAGATCCTGGGATTCGAGACCTCACACCTAGATTTCTGTGTCTTTCAAATAAGATCCTATTATGTCAGAAATGTCAGAGGGAGCAAAGCAGAAGTTGACTTTTCCCCATCTGATCTTATGATAGTTAAGTTTCTTTAAAAAGTGTAGACTTTTCTTTCTTCTAGTCTAGTGCCTTTAAACCTGAGAGAGACTGGCCCAAGGTCACCCAGCTGGTTAAGATGGGACTATAACTAGTTTCTAGTCTGGCCCCTTTAACTCTACCCCAAAAGCCAAAGCAGTGAGGAGGGGTTGGGGAATATAAATTGAGGAAGAATCTCTTTCTCACTACACGTGGGTTAAAATAACACCAAGTCCCATAAACCCAAATCCCAAAGGTGGCTTTTTCAAAAGGCATTTGGACTTTCATGTTTTGCTTGGAAGACGTTTCACTTCTCACCCAAGAAGCTTCTTCAGCTCTGACTGGATGGTGGGGAAATGGAAAAAACACTTTGGGACAGCCATCCCCTGCCTGACTGAGAATCTCCATAAACTTTTAGCTCTGCCCTTTGGGATGAACACCCTTCGAATGGTGCGGGGGCGTGGACGGATTTCCAGAAAAACTGCAGACTACAGGAACCATTTAAGCTTCAGTTGGAGATGCAGGCACTACTCGGGTGATGCTGAAGACATAGGTAAACCTCCAAGTGGCCTCAAGGACTCTCTAAAAAGAATGCAAATGATCAGCCCTCTGCGAGGAATATAGAGCCTTCCATTCCCCACCATTCAGTCAGAGCTGAAGAATCTTCATAGAAGGGAAGTGAAACGTCTTCTAAAAACAACAACTAGAGGGTCCAGATAGATGCCTCTTGAAAAAAAGTACCTTTGGGGCAACCACGACCTGGATGACTGAGAATCTCCACAGCCATAAATCGAAGGGTCTCATTGGTGGTGCCGAACTATCAAGGCAAAGGCAGCCCTAGAAAGCAGATAATGAGATCTGAAAGAGGGGAGGGGGATGACAAGACACGCTTCCAGATCTTTTTCCAGCAGGTCGATGACAGAAAGCACAATCCGTTTCCCTCAGGCTTTCAGAAGAAAGCTAGGGGTGGGAAGAGCAAGGAAAGGAACCCGCCGGGCGCATTCTCCCCCTTTGGCGCTTCGCTGGGCGTTGGCCGCGCCTTGTGTTGCGCCGCCGACCGGTGGGAGGCGCTGTTCCGCAGCTCAGTCGGCTTCTGAGCTTGCAGCCTGAAGCAGCAGCAGCGGATCATTTTGCTCCCAGGGGAGGAGCGAGGGAGGTGGTGCGCAAACTGGAGGCTGTCTGTGGAGCCGCCAGCCGAGATGCAACGCAAAGCCTGCGTGCGCATCCCGCATCGTTATTGATCGGGTTTCCTAATTTTTTTTTTTTTTTTTAAAAAGCAGCAGCAGAAGTGCTTTCGGTTGTGGCAAAATTAAACGAGACCATGTTCCTTTTCCCAGAACAGCCGGGGGAACATTCTGACTTGAAATCGCAGATTTTGTTAATCAGGGTTTTGTTTAAGTCTGGGAGGCTGAGAAGCGATCGTGGGCTAAGTTCACATCGATAGGCGACTTCGGTAGTTGGGAGGTACGGTCTCTGTTGTGAAAGACAAAATCGCTGGTAATGGCGAGGGGTGGGAGGAAAGGCTTAAGACTGAGGTAAGTTAAGTTATAAGTAGGTCTGTACAAGGAAAGTGGAAACAATCCCCCCCCACCAAAGTTGGCTCCTCTTGATTTTATATTGTTATGATATGGGATCACCATGAAACCACCATGAAATAATAGATCGTGTCAGACACCATGGAGTATATCTACCTACCTATCTATCTATCCATACAACACAATTCTTGGAAGCAAAAATGTGGTGATGTAGAAGTCACTTGGCGCATGTATGTATGTATGTATGTATGTATGTATGTATGTATGTATGTATCTTAGTTATCCCAAAGATGCTTTTTAAAGAGGCAATTGACTTTCTGGTTTTTCTATGAAGATGTTTTGCTTCTCATCCAAGAAGCTTCTTCAGCTAAAGAAAGTCTAGTTGCCTCTTGAAAAAAGCACCTTTGGGACAATCATGATCTGGATGACTGAGAATCTCCATAGACATTTAGCGATATGACAGTTATGTTGCAACAATTGTCAACATAGTTATAATTCTGTTTTTGGATCTACCATGATGCAAAAAAAAAATGTGGATTTGGGGTTAGATCATCTTGATTTACTTTTTATGTGAGATGCATATGAAATCACAACAAAATTATACATACTGTATGTGTAAACAAGCAATGATAATCATAGTTCTAAAGGATTTTGAAAATGTAAATCCTGTACAATTCACATTTAGAATTTATCATCTTGGAGTAAGCGAACACAATTCTTGGAAGCAAAAATGTAATGATGTAGAAATCACGGCATGAAATTCAGAGGAAATCATAAATCACCTATTTTATCCATCAGCTCATGGTAATCCAGTATTTTGAGTTTCAAAAATACATGGATGTAAGGCCCATATCCCTATGGTCTACCCATGTTATTTGCACTATATTAAAGTTAGAAATCTCCAGATCTTGCTACAGAAATATTCTGATTTTGATGGCTGGTTATAGGCAAAAGATTAGAATCTTATGTTTTGACAATGATTTCAGCTGGATTTTGAGTAAAAATTATATAGATTAATGCTTTGGATCTAAGTTTATGCATCACAATAAGGTCAAAAACTGCAATGGTTCATTAGACCCAAATGTATTCAGTGACTTGACAGTATATTCATGTATAAAACTAAAAACTATGTAAAATCAAGATTGGAGCACCATTTTTGCATCCTGCTGGGACCAAAAAATTAGGTTGCAATGGAATGTAGACAGAATTGCTATGATCTGATGATTGGATGGAAATCCTATGAAAAAAAAAACCTGTGAAATTAAGAGGATTAAACCTCACATCCATATTTTGAACATATTTTGACAGCAGTGGCTTATTGTATGCAAGCACAATCTGTGATTTCATATGGCTCTCATGTAAACATATGATATGAAGATGATCCTTGCCTCACATCCATGCTTTTGTACCATAGCAGAACTAAAAAGCTGTTAGATCCATGATTGTTAAGGTGGGCTGTGGAGTAACAGATATAATCTTATCAACTAGATATTTGATGGGGTTTTATAAGTATCTAATGCAAATATTTCATAAAATCTGGTTATGATTTTGATGTCAAGAATGGACTTTTTACCTAGAAATGCTATTAAAGAAGAAGTCTGGTGAGATTGTAAAACACACACACACACACACACACACACACACACACACACACACTTTCCAGTATATGCTTTTATTCTACATATATCTTTTGATGCAAAAGTTGATAAAGACACTACCTTTACAGTTTGTGTGTGTGTGTGGGGGGGGGGGAACAAGGGCATTCTCTTTCACACAAATTATGGATCTGTAGAATTATGATGTGTTTTATTTCAAGATTCGTAGGAAATAGAGTTTTCAAATGTCCACAAAAGTTTGCACTGAGAATGTGCCAATTGGATGGATACTGTAATGATATGTGGGAATCGCCTTGGGAGACATGAAGAAGAGCCACAAATTAGAGAATGGTCAGATAAGCAATTGTGTCTGCAAAATATCTACGGTCATCCAGGTCATGATTGTCCCAAAGGTGCTTTTTTTTCAAGAAGCAACTGGACTTTCTGGTCTTTCTCTGAAAACATTGCCTCTCATCCAAGAAGCTTCTTCAGCTGAGATGAGAGACGAGACATCTTCAGGAAAAGACCAGAAAGTCCAATTGCCTCTTGAAAAAAAAAACAAAAAAAAAACACCCCACCTTTGGGAAAAATGTGTCTGCAGGAGCAATAAAGGCAGGGTAGGCATCTCAGAAGGGACCCTCCCTAGTTTCTTAAGGAGGGGGGGAGAGATGTATATTCAGACCAGTGGTGGGTTTCAAACTTTTTCACACTGGTTCTGTGGGCGTGGCTTGGTGGGCGCGCTTTGTGTGTGCACAGAGGATTTCCTACTAACCTGCAATCCTGCACTCTCCCTGTGTCTTCAGGTCAGTATAGAGCCAGGGTGGATGAGAGGGCTCAGCAGCTGATCAATGGAGCAAACTGGCTCACTCACAGATTGTCGTTGGAACTACCGGTTCAGTTGAACTGGGCTGAATCAGTGGAATACCACCACTGATTCAGACCTGTAAGATTCTGTTAATGTAACTTAAAATAAAGTAGTACTTCTGGGCGTGTTTCTTGTCTGCGCTGTCTCACAAAGCTGACAATAACTAATTCATAAATGTCAGTGGAAGACATAATGCCTTTAGCAAACAAAATCATGACAGTGTCTGAAGATTAAAAGTCAGCAGAATCACACAGTCTCCGCAAAATGCATGCAAGGTTGATACAGAGAATGTTTATGGTTGTATAACATGTTCTTTCTGTTACCACCCATTTTTCTAGATTAAGGAACAGCTCCCATACCATCTTATGAGGGAGGTAAGTTCCTACTTGCTTATTAACAGGGCATTTTGTTGATGGCAATGATAACAGCAACAGTATTAGAAGAGGTTCAGGAGAAAACAGTGAATTGTTGCCAACAATGTGGGGCAACATTTACGCCTGTTCTGTGTGAAAATTTTGTCGGTGAGTGAGTGCCAATACATAGCCAGAACAAGAGTAGGGTCCACTTTGAATAACAGTAAAAATCTTTCTCCTTTCAAATTGCTAACTATACTTTCTGTTACAGTATTTTTTCCATAATGATGAATAAAATTAGGGAAGAAGAAAATGTAATCTCTAATGATATTTTAAATACCTTTATATATATATTTTAAAAGTGGGTTTTTAAATGAGCATATTAAACTCTTACACAGATAAAAAAACATTTGAATATTATTACACTAGTATGAACATAGTGAAGCAGGTAATAGGACAATACAGTACAAGCCAAACTTAATCGATGTTGGTGTTTCTCAACCTTGCTGCCTGGGGAATTCTGGAATTTGAGATCCATGTATTGTAATGTTCTAAAGGTTGAGAAATATTGTTCTAAATGAGATAAGAACACTCTCATTGCTGCTTTTTGCCCCAGCTCCAGTGCTTTCAATATGCAACAACCAAAAATTATATTGTGAATGCCAAGTTCTTTCTGGTACAGTGATAAAGCAGTGGAGTAAATGCTAAGAATTCTTCTTGCTCTCTCTCTCCAAAAACCACTCTACCAATTTCTGACTGATAACAAATATTTCTCTCAATAGTTGGAAAATGGTTTTGGTGATGCTAAGTGAATAATTTTATCTTGTTATTGTCCGCATTAAAGTGAGAACTTTCAGCAGGTGCACAGATGAGATAATTTCAGCAACTTGGACTCAAAATTTAACAATGTGCTTGACTCTTAATTCTTACATTTATGCAGTTTTCTCAATAATGGAAGTAATTTGCCATTGCATTTTTTCAGAAATGTTTTGGTTTCCCATTCTAGCCAACATCTCTAGGAATTCTCAGATCTACCAGCGCCAGTGTCACATCCCTTTATTTAGGTAGGTACTATCCTAATTCACAAAGTAAAGTTAATAAAAAAGGATATAATCCTGCAAGATTACCAAATATCACACAAGATTTCATCAATGTAGCTTTATGGCATGTGATTTCTGGAAGGGACCATCCAGATACCATGAGATTTAATCATTTTGAAAGGGTCTCTGGTCCATTACACAAAATTATGCAATAAAGCTTAAATCCCGAAAAGCCAACTAAACTCTGCAATTGAGTTACACACAATTCTTCCACTGCTATAGTATCAACTCCATTATACATGTAGTCCTTGCTTTATGACAATAATTGAGCCTGGAATTATGGTGGTAAGTTATGGTGGCCATTAAGTGGCTTACTATATGACCGTGACGATTTTATAATTAGAGCCTTGGTGGTGCAGTGTGAGTGCTGTACTTGCAGGCCACTTTTGCTGACTATCGGCTGTTCAATCCCACCAGGCTCAAGGTTGACTCGGTCTTCCATCCTTCCGAGGTGGGTAAAATGAGGACCCAGGTTGTTGGGGGCAAGAGGCTAACTCTATAAAACCGCTTAGAGTGGGCTGTAAGGCACTATAAAGCGGTATATACATCTAAGTGCTATTGCTATAATCCTTTTTATAGCATTTGTTAAGTGAATGCCATCATTGTTAAACAAATGCCATGGAACAGCAAATCTCTTTTCTTCAGTGGGCTTTTTTTTTTTTTTTGCAAGAAACTGATAGTAAAGGCCATCAACTGAGAAAAAAGCTGGAAATTAAGTTTGTGATTGCTGCATACAGCCATAAACGCGAACCAGTTTCTAAGCAACCAAAATGTAATTCATTTATGGAGTGCACAGAAGTAAAGTATGATAAATGAGTATTTCTAAGGATTCATTCATTCACTGATGGTTATCGCTGATCAATAAAATCATTCAGAGCCTTAATGTTAGAGAACTATTGTATAATTTCTACCACTTTGATATAGAGCTTGAACTACCTGCGCTTTTGAAAAAGTTCTGTGAATAGCCCTTAAATCGAAAACCTTGCAGCACGAACTCAGAAAGCTAACTCCCCCTCCCATCTTTAAACTGGTTTAAGAAACAGTGATAGGAAAAAGTAGCAAAAATGGCTATCTGTTGCCACTCAATGTCCCCATGTTGTATTACATGCATTTGTGTTTGTTAACTCAAGAGATGTCTAATTTATATATAGATATATATCAAAGCAGCTGTGGGAGATTAATTCTGCTTTGGTCCTTTTCTTATCCATATCCTTTTTTCCTATTCACATTATTCTATGCAGCTGAATTAATTAGGCTTAGCAAATCAAGCAAAATTGAATTTGAGTAGTTGATTCAGCTCAGGAGATATATTTAAATAAATATATTTATTTTGGCTTATAGAACACTTAATCTCGAACAATTTACATTCCTAATTTTATAAAAAGTTTAGAGCCATAAATAAAATGAACAGTTGTAATTTTGTTTCACTGTACTTCACCAAGGAACTACAGCTCCATACTCATATAAGCCGTCACTGTGTTTTATTGCAGGAGGATAGCCAATCACATCAGTTGCCCAAGGCTTTCTGGTCTTAATGGATTTCCTAAGTCCCAACAAGGTTAGTTTGATCTCTGGAGGATTAATATTCCAAAAGGGAGCAGCAGTGAGAAAAGCCCACTTGTGTGATTCATGATGATTGCATTCCCTCAGATGGATGTGGAATATCAATTCAATTTGGCTATTGGTTGTTCAGTTTCCTGTTTCTGAATCAATTTGAATTATCCTAGTCTAATCCAGCAATGGCTGCAGCAAACCCCAATGATATCACACAGAAATATGCATTCAATAGTAATAAACTGAAACTTAAAAATTTTCATGTATTATTAAGATAATATTCTTTCATTTCTGCAATATAAAGATATTTTAAACAATCAAACAACAAAAAATAATTTGAGTATACTTCTAGAAATTCAAAATACTTTCTTTCCATCTTTATAAAATAATTATCTTAGTCATTTCTTAATTTGATAGAGACAAAAGGTTTCATGGAATGTCAGGTTCTATATTTTTGAGTATAGTTCAACATCACATTTATATTTTAAGTATTTTCCCCCAAAGCTGTGTTAACATGTACGATAATTGAGACCAGGAAATGGCTGGAAGAGAACACAGCCAAATTATGTGAGTCAAAGAACTGTCAAATTTTTTGCAACGTGAACCTAAAAAACCTAAATATTCTTTGGAGAATTTTTTAAAATGAAACAAAATTTTCTAAAGAATTCATCCCTAAGTCATAAAAATGTATTTAATATTTCTTAAAAAGTTGGGGCCATTGATTTTCCATGATTGGATATTCCAGAATCTTATTCCATTGGTCATGTATTAATCTTCATCATATTAAATTGTGATGATCGTTCATTCATTCATTCATTCATTCATTCAATTTCAACAGCTACCCAACTCTGTCAAGTGACTTTGGGTGGCTTACAATTCTAAAGTGATTCCTTATTTATAACAACATAGTGATAAAAGATGAAGTTAGATCAGCACTCCACTCATTACCATTTCACAAGGCTAAAGGAATTGTGAAATATAGGTAGTCCTTGACTTACAACCACAACTGAGCCCAAAATTTCTATTCTTAAGTAAGGCATTTGTTAAGTTTTGTGAGTTTTGCCCCATTTTACGACCTCTGTTGCCACAGTTGTTAAGTGAATCTCTGCAGTTGATAAGTTAGTAACCCCATTGTTAAGTGAATCTGACTTTGCTGGTAAGAAGATCACAAAAGCAACGATCATAAATATGAATCAGTTGTCAAGCACCTGAACTTTGATCATGTGACCGTGGGGAATGCTGCAAAGGTGGTAACTGAAAAATGGTCCTGTCACATTGTAACTTTGAATAGTCACTAAAGAAACTGTACTAAGTCAAAGTCTGCCTGTACTTACCTAAATATGGCAAGCAAAAAAAGAACAACCAGTAAAGATTCTAATTAACTGTGCAGCAAATTTGGTGTGGCATTAATGTTGCAGGGCCAGGGATGGCTACTGCAGAGCAGCGGAAGGTGTGCAGGTGGCCATCAACATAGAGGGCAACCTGTAGGTTGAGGGTGTTGGGAGTGGATGCTACGAGATGGGGAAGGATTGAAAGCTCGAGTGACTGGGGACACATACTGTGGTCGATCTGGGCTGGTTGCTGCCAGGCAAGAGAGAATGTGAGCAACTTTCCAGAATGACTTGTGACCTTCTCTGCTGGCTTCCCCATTGAGTTTAATTCTGGAAAGCCAGCAGACAAATTGTGATGCCATTGTACCAT
The DNA here is from genome assembly GCA_033807585.1 of Hydrophis major. Taxonomy (NCBI): domain Eukaryota; kingdom Metazoa; phylum Chordata; class Lepidosauria; order Squamata; family Elapidae; genus Hydrophis; species Hydrophis major. Next base: position 185,240,931 of record CM066328.1, read on the forward strand.
TGTACCATTGTAAGTGTGAGCAGATTGCTAAGTGCCCACATCATGATCATGTGATCATGGAGGTGCGGGAATGGCTGGAACTTCGATGATTGATCATAAGTACTACTCATTCAAAGCCATTGGAATTTATATTTATTCAATCTATATGTGGAATCTAGACTGAGGGGAAGCTGAATTGGAATGAGATCGTTGTAGATTTACAATTGGAGGAGATACCATATCCTATGGTATCTAATGAAGTATTCTGATACTGAGAATGCAAAACCAGTACTGAAACCAAGGAGCATGATGAAAAATCAGGGCTAAGATTAAATATAAAGAAGGCCAAATTAATGACAACAGGTGCAATAACCAGTCTTAGAACTGACAATAAAAATATCCAATGTGGCCTAGGTTCTATCTTTTAAAGTTGTCTATCAATGATTTTTTAAAAAAGCACTCAAGAAAAACACTTATCTTTTTGAATCCCTTCTAATTCCAGGATTGCAAAACTCAGGTAATCTCTGATGACACAGTGTTATAGAAATCTCTTAATCTCTGCTCCCATCTAGTGGTCATGTGCAGTTTAAATTTGTTACTTTAGACAGTGGAAATACAGTGGTAGACTTATACCACATACATGTTGTTAAGCCTGGTTTCCCCAACCAGGGTTAGGGAGACAAGCTAAACAGAATGTGCAGCGTTAGTCAGATAGGCACACAGATAAATGAGTGAGCTAAGCTTGTATGTTTATTAACATACAGTAAAAATAACAGATACGCTTGTGCTATCAAAAATATAGTTTATTCCATTATGAGTTCATAGCATAGTCAAAATAACAGTCCAATAGTCATGTATCATTTAGTCAGTCCATTCAGGGATATTCAGTTAACAAAGTCCGTTTAGAATATCCTATGTCAGTTCACTTACAAGTCAGTCCTTTGTTTATCTCTCCCGTTCGAGCAATGCAGTCTTGAGTCCTTGCAGTAATCAGGGATCATCAAAGCCAGAGAGAGAGCAAGCTGCAGTCTTGCCTCTTTTAAAGTGCTTTCACAACCACTCCCTTAATTACTTTCCCACAGTTAAAGTTGCAGACACTTTAACATACAAACTATGATTACATATTATTATTTACCTAAACCAGTTAGGGTAAAACAATGTTATCCCTAACATTCTCCCCTTTTAGGAAATAATAATAAATATAACTATTTACATCTTTAAATCATATTTGTTACAACTCTCTTTAAACTTGCTTACTCCTTGAGCTTTTGTAAATTGGTCTGCAATGTTTTCTTCTGTCATGCAGTATTCCAATTTAATTAGCCCATTCTTTACAGATTCTCTAACATTTAAGTATCTTAAATCAGTATGCTTTGATCTAGTTTTTATAGCAATATTAGTAGCTAACTGTATAGCTGCTTGGTTATCCTCGTACACAATAATGGAATCTTTAATAGTTATACCCATGTCTAATAATAACTGTTTGTACAAAATCAAATCAGTGCATAATAATGACAGACATGAAAATTCCGCTTCCATCGTGGACAAGCTAATATGCTGTTGTCTGATTGACCTCCAACCTATTAGTGTCTTACCAAATAATATAGCCATCCCAGATGTTGATTTTCTTGTGTTTATATCAGTTGCAAAACTTGCATCTGCATAGGCACTAAGAATCAAATCACCCTTTGGTTCTATATACAATGCATGGTTCATTGTTCCTTTAAGATATCTTAAAATTCTCTTTAATGATTGCCAATGACATTGATGTGGATCAGAATTAAAACGTGCCAGCTGATTTACACTATAAGCTATATCTGGCCTAGACCAATTGCTTATATATGATAAGCTGCCAATCAAAGATTGATATATGGACTTATCAAATTTGGGACTTTGATCATCAGTTTGGCAAACTTCCTGACTCATTGGAGTCTTTGCCGGTTTACAAAGTTCCATTTTAAACGTTTTAATTAATTGGCAAATTTTATCTTCTTGAGATATCTTAAAACCATTTTTTGTTTTGTTAATTGTCAATCCTAGATACTTTTTAATTTCACCTAAATGCTTTAATTTTATCTTTTTGGCTAATAATGATATAATCTCATTAGCTTCATTATTAGTCTTAGTTATCAAAGCAATATCATCTGTAAATAATAACAATGACACCGTTCCATTATTTTCTCTTTTAAACACACATGGATCTGCTAAACCAGATTTAAAACCTATATTGTTTAACTCTTTCACAATATATTGATTCCACTCAAACCCAGATTGTTTCAACCCATAAAGACTCTTTTTGAGTTTCCAACAATCATTACTATTTACTTTATTGTCTTTTATACCTACTGGTTTTCTTAAATATATAGTGTGCTGCAATGGTGCATGCAGATAGGCAGTTTCTACATCTAAATGGTTAATGACATAGTTTTTCTTAGCTGCCCACACTAATGCTGCTCTTAAAGATGTTGCTTTAAGACTTGGTGCAAAAACTTCATCGTAATCAGATGCAGTTTGATTAAATCCTTGAGCTACTAACCTAGCCTTATGGGTAACAGTCCCATCATTTCCAGTTTTTACTTTAAATATCCATTTGCACCCAATGGATTTTTCTCCTGGAGGTAATTTAGCATCTTCATATACTTTCATTACCTTTAATGAATTTAGTTCCTTTTCCATTGCCTTTTGCCAATTCTCCTGATCCTTAGCAGGATACATCCTAAGTTCATCTACACTAGTTGGAACTTTAGTTACTTGGCAAACTATACTTGCTTGATACCTATCAGGTGGTCTAGTTACACGTGTAGTACGTCTAGGTATTACTGGACTTACAGGTGGACTTTCATTTATTAACTCTTCTTGATTATCTAACTCTTCCTGATCATCTGTTTCCTCTTGTTCTGGTCCTATTTGCTCTTCGTGGACTTCTTCTTTAATTGGACTCTTCTTATAACTAATCTGTTCTTTCTGCCTTTTGTAGGGTTCAATAATTACTTCATTATTTAAATCTTGCTCTAATCTATTCCATCCTACATGTTCTAGGAATTTTGCACTAGCACTGGTGTAAACTCTAGATGTACCTGGTTCCCAGAATCTATAAGATCTATGATTAGATGTATATCCTACAAAAAATAATCTTTTAGCTCTATGTTGTCCTTTGTGTCTAAGTTGTGTAGGGATATGCACCCATGCTGGTGCTCCAAATGTGTGCATGTAACTTAAATCAGGTTTTGTACCATGCCACAATGTGAATGGTAATTCACCTGTTGTTGAATTAACATTATTTAATATATGATTACCACACATGATTGCTTCTCCCCATAAATTGTCAGGTAATCCTGAATCAGACATCATAGTTCGTGCCATTGATTGTAATGTTTGGCCTCTTCTCTCTATAAAGGCATTATGTTGTGGCCTATATGGTGCAGACATTTTATGTTGAGTACCTAACATTCTTAGTCTGTTCTGGAATTTATTATTTGTAAATTCTGTACCATTATCTGTTATAAGAGTTACTAATTTCTTTTTAGTTTTCCTTTCTGCAAATTTAATCCAATTAAAGAGATTTTGATATGTTTCAGTTTTGCTTTTCATTAAATAGCAAAACCCATATCTAGAATAGTGGTCCATTATACTTAGTATGTAACGAGCTCCTCCTACACTTGGTTTTTTCGGACCTATTAAATCTGCAAATACTACCTCTAAAGGTTCTTTGGTAGTAAATCCATCAACTCTATTAGCCGGTGTGACCCTGCTCTTACTTTGATTACAGGCATTACATTGCAAATACTTATTACAAGGTTTCAAATTTATTCCCTTAGATAATTCAACAGTTTTCTTAAGCATTTTAAAATTTAAATGCCCTAGCCTTCGATGTAACAAGTGAATACATTCATCATGAGGTTTCTTATTTTCATAAACTGTGTTAGCCACCTTTAAACCATCATCATTTAACACATATAATTCACCTCTTAAAGATGCAGTAATTTTCTTATCTTCTTTCTCAATTATGCAGTTATCTCCTTTAAAAGTAACTACATATCCTAGTTTAACCAAAATTCTAACTGAAATTAAATTAAACTTAAGTTGTGGTACATATAACATTTTTACATTCTCTTTTATAAAAGAACAATATGCTATACCTTGACCTTTAGCTTTCAGTTTCCAGCCATTGGCTAACAATATCTGCTGTGTACTCTTGGACATTTTAATAAAATTTTTTTTATCATTTGTTATACAATGGGATGCTCCACTGTCAACCACCCATAAATTATTTTTTACAGCTCCGTTAGTATACATGGCTAACTTTAAATTTTTATTTATCTTTTGATGACTTTTAGTATTCTGGCCAGCGTTCTGGCGTTTTGCTTTTTTACAAAATCTTGCCAAATGTCCTCTTCCTCCACAATTAAAACACTTTTTAATTGCATATGCAGTAGGAGATTCATTATCTTCTTTTTGAGGTTGCTGCCTCCTTAACTGATCTCTTTCAAGCCTTCTTCTGGCCTCTTCAATCAATCTGCCAGTTATATCAGTTAAAGTTAGGCTTTCCTTTGGCAAAATTTCAAGTGAAGTTACGTAGTTATCATAACTTTCGTTAAGGGAAGATAGAATTATGTAGACTTGGTGTTGTTCAGAGAAAATAAGCTCTTTCTCGTGCAGTTCTTGAAAAATGCTTTGCATAGTTTTCAAATGACTCAGCATATCACCATTTGTTTGGAGATGCATCCTGAAAAGCTTCCGTGTTAGATTTATGTGAGCACCAACATTATCTCGAACATAAATCCTCTTCAGCTTCTGTCAACACCCAACAGCCGTTTTCTCTCCGTGGATATAAACAAGCTGTTGATCAGTTAAGGTTAACCCAATTATGCAAATAGCTTGTTGATTTTTATGCATAAATTCTTCTATCTTTAGTTTATCTTCATCATCCTCTCGATCCCATTCTTCTACGTTTGGTGGATTTTCAATTATGTTCCACAAACCTTCTCTTCGTAGAAGCAGACTACATTTCATAGACCATGATACATAGTTTGTTCCATCCAGCTTGGATATAAGGGACAAACTTTGTAAATTGACTTGTGCCATGTTTTCTTATATGGATATAAAACTATAATTAATAAAACACAGCTGTCTGTTTACTGTAATGTATAACAACACAAACTCTCACTTTTACATAAATCTGTTTTATCCTAATTAAACTGACTTTGCAGCCTCTGGGCCCATAACCAGTGTTAAGCCTGGTTTCCCCAACCAGGGTTAGGGAGACAAGCTAAACAGAATGTGCAGCATTAGTCAGATAGGCACACAGATAAATGAGTGAGCTAAGCTTGTATGTTTATTAACATACAGTAAAAATAACAGATACGCTTGTGCTATCGAAAATATAGTTTATTCCATTATGAGTTCATAGCATAGTCAAAATAACAGTCCAATAGTCATGTATCATTTAGTCAGTCCATTCAGGGATATTCAGTTAGCAAAAGTCCGTTTAGAATATCCTATGTCAGTTCACTTACAAGTCAGTCCTTTGTTTTCTCTCCCGTTCGAGCAATGCAGTCTTGAGTCCTTGCAGTAATCAGGGATCATCAAAGCCAGAGAGAGAGCAAGCTGCAGTCTTGCCTCTTTTAAAGTGCTTTCACAACCACTCCCTTAATTACTTTCCCACAGTTAAAGTTGCAGACACTTTAACATACAAACTATGATTACATATTATTATTTACCTAAACCAGTTAGGGTAAAACAATGTTATCCCTAACACATGTTATCTTTTTACAGTCACAAGAGTGTGCTTGTGTGTGTATGTTTGTGTGTATAATATAACCCCCAGTCTTCCTCCTCCTCCATACAACAATTAGAAAGGAAAATAATTACAAGAAGAAAATTGTGCTGCCCAGCTTATCTTTATATAGATCCGGCAAGGAAGAAAAAAAAGGGAGAGATTTATATATTTGAGTGAAAGCTATTATTAGAAAAATATAGCTAATGAGTCAGAAATGTACTTTTATTTTCTTTCTTTTAACTTAGTCTTGATACCAGTGCACAGATTTTGGTAGATGTACTTTACTAGACTTTGTATTTTCCAACGCAGAAAAGCTTTCATAGGGTCCAATTTAACACTGTTTGTGCTTTGCAGTTGTGTGGAGTAACTCACATGTATCTTAGTAGTTCTGTACAACAGCAGGCTAACTGACCTTATGGCACATATGTGAGCATTAATCATTTGGCTACTGTTGACATCTTTGTTCACAATTTTTACTCCTGCTGTTATACATTAAGTTGATGTTACAAGTACACTGGTGTTAAAGCTATACATCAGCTCCATTCTTGGTCTTTATTTTTTTTAAAGTAATTAAATAATTTAAAGCTACTATTCTGTAGATGTAAAATGTTCATTAATTAGAGACAACTGATGCCAGCTATGCAGCCATTATATTACTTTGAATCAATAACTTCTTTTGTCTTATTGTATGTACAGTGTCTTCCAGATTTGTATTAGATAGACGATCTGATTTTCAGATCTGGATTACAAAAATATGGATGATGACTAGAGCAGCAGAATTGTACAGAAAAATCTCCCTTTTTCTTGCCATTTAGCAACCTCAGATTTTTGAAGCTCACATCTGATTAGGGCTATATGGAGTAAAAGAGGAACCATGCCTGCCACTGCAAAAAAATAAAAATTTGGCAATAAAGCATTTGTTGCTAATATCCACAAGAGGGCAGCAATGTATTTTGCAAAACAAAACAAAAATTAAATGCATGTTTCTGCAGAAAAATTAATTTAGTATCAACTGATGGCTTTATGTGTGCAATTAAGATTACTCTTACCTGTCAGACCTTTTGGGTATAAACTATATCTTTATATTCTTTTAAGATCCTGACATACACACCTACACACAAACACACATTTGCCTTAAAAGCTTCATCATTTAAATGTTAGTTTTTTTAAAAAAACAAAAAACATAATTTGTTAATCTATGGTATTTTTTATTGATGGGGGAAAATAAAAGTGTGAAATGCAGATTTGTTTCTTTTTTTTTTTTTTTGAAAAAGTTTTTATTAATTTTCTACAAACAAACAAGACAAACAAAACATAAAAACATCAAATCTTATATATACATCCAGTGTGTCAGTTGGTTCATCATTTTTGTGCATTCATTCTGTAGTCTCAATTACAATTATGTTACATAACAACTCATATTGTCAGTCCAAACTTATATATCCTAATATCACTAAAAAAAAGAAATTTTTGACTATATTTTTAATCATTTATGCTTAATGAGCTAAATACTTTAAACCAGTTTACTCTATAACAAATCATCTAGTCATATCAAATCAATCCTAAAAAATCCTTTATAAATATAATATCAAATAGCAAAATAATGACAAAATAAAGATATTCCTTACTATCTAGCATTCTAAATATTCTATTATCGTATTTTATCATCTAGCCATTTATAAAAAAGATCCCAAATTTCGTAAAATTGTTTATCCTCTTGCTCTCTAATTTCAAATGTCAATCTGCTCATCTCAGCACATTCCAATATTTTCTTAATAATTTCTTCCTGTAATGGTATTTTCTCATTCTTCCAATTTTTAGCAAATACAATCCTGGCCGCTGTTAATACATTTACAATCAGGTATTTCAAATCTTTACTATATATATCAGGTAAAATTCCCAATAAGAAGATCTCTGGTTTCAAATCTATATGTTTCTTTGTCATTTTTTCCAACCACATGCGAATTATAGTCCAATATTTTCTAGCATCCTCACAAGTCCACCACATATGGTAATACGAGCCGGGTATCTGATGACATTTCCAGCATTTTTCAGATTTGTTCTTAAACATTCTTGCTATTCTTGTCGGAGGAAAGTGCCACCTGTAAAACATCTTATACAAGTTTTCTTTATATGCTGTTGACATTGTCATTTTATAATTTTGAGACCACAATTTCTGCCATTTCTCCAAATCAATCCCATATCCAAAATTCTTCCCCCAAACAATCATAGTTTCTTTGACTTGTTCTTCCTCTAATTTCATTCCCAGTAAATAACCATATAATTTTTTAATCACCTTCTCATCAGTACCCATTAAGATCTTATCTAAATCAGTCTGTTTATCATAAAATCCCTCCGTTTTAGAATCTTCATCATACCTTGAGTGTATTTGTGCATATGAAAACCAATTCATCCTTATACCTTGTTCTTCTAAGTTTTGGATCGATTTAAGTTCACCCTTTTCATCCAAAAGTTCCCCATATCTAACTGTTTGTTCCTTCTTGTAAATTATAGGATAGGAAAATGCTTCAATGGTCGATAACCAAACTGGAATTTTCAAATAACATTGTCTTTTTATCTTCTCCCAATTTAACCACAAAGACTCCCGTACATAATGTCTTCTAAAATAACCCTGTGTTTTAGTTCCCTTATACCATAAAAAAGCATGCCAAAATATATTTCTAAATGTTCCATTTGTATGTCCTCCTTTGACAAGGTCACTCATTTCAGCCTTGAGGCATGAAACACATATTGACAAGAGCATTAGCTGCCTTGTGTACCACTATAATTAGAGATGATATCTGTAACTGATGACAACATTAACAAGATCTGCAAAGATAGGATAAATTGTCACATATTATACATTTGCATTGTTGTGAGAATGCCTGGTTAAATGTGTGGAGTTAATGCATCATTTAAAGTTGTCAGTCTTAACAAATGCTTCACATTTTGTATCCAAAGTAATGAATAATTCACTAGGCATCTTTGGAAACACACACATACACATGTAAGCCCAGTCTTGCTTCTAGCTCTTGCTAACACAATAAGTTTGCGCTGCAATTAATTGCATTTCTCTTATCTCAGGTCTTCTTGACAATGTCTTGAATGGTTCCTTGCTTTTATTTTGCCTTTGCAAATGTTGTTTAGCTTCCAAGTAAACACATTTAATATAGCTATGTCAAATAAATAATAACAGGTGACTGTTCTAAACACTCAATGCATTCTGGCTTCACTACAATATTTGGTGGTTTTATTCTGTGGGAAAATGGAACAATATGAAAGGCGTCCTTTTTGAGGTTGAAAGCAAACAAAAGTGAGATACTTTTAAAGGGTCTCATGACAGAAATTTGCAGTAGCAGTTTGCTTATTTTATGTTTTATTCAAACTGAGTAGCTGTGGTTCAACTCCTATCAGATTTATTATTGTTTGTTAAAAATACTATTCATCTCCCCTACCTTCATCACAGTGTTAGATTCAAGACATGATTTGCAGCTGAACAAAAGGAATTGAAATGATCACTGATCATTGAAATAAGAAACAAGGGCCATTCTCTTTGTAACATACACCTACAGACAAACACCTATTGATTTTCTAAGGGTGCCATGCCAAAATATATTTCTTGGAGGCTTGTTGATTAAGCAAGCTGCTTATGTGACAGAAGTGAAAGAAAAGAAAGTGTGAGAACATTTGCTTTTACTAGCATAACTTGTTCTTTAAAAAGTATTTCTTCTGGGTAATTCCATTGTTTTCAAAAGGTTTGCTTCAAAAGACCCTTTGGATGCAGAAAGAATGTAGTTTCATTGGAAGTATCAGATCTAAAATTAGCAAAATAGCTATGTATTGATTGCTTACCAAAATTGTTGTGATCTAAAGTTATAATGATCATCTAAGATGCATGGATGTTGAAACAGGAAAAAAAATCATTGGTTTTATAATGACATGATTAAGTGTCCATTAAAAAAAAAACAGGTTCCAGTTATCAAAAGATAGTTTGGTATCACTAGATTTATGGAAAGTACAATTATGAAAAGATTGGCAAGATAGAAATGTGTGTATGTAGGAAAAAGTTATATCCACTGAGTTCTTGTCAGACATCTGATTATAAGAGATTAATCCAACGAACAAAACTAATTACAGAACAGTACTGTTCAAATAAAACATTACACATCAAAACTTGATAAATGACTGATTAATCCAGTGTGATACATAATATTTGACAGAGAAGCTTTTTTCTTAAGATAATGTGATGGTTCATGTTCGATTGTGACATGAAAAATAGAAATATTTCACTAGGAGAGATATCTGCACCATTCTTACTCTACTTACAGGGCAAGGGAAAACACGTTGGTTTGCTTAAAATTTTGGACAGCACTGAAACCATTGATGACAAGTTAAGCTTGCTTCTATACATTTGACATTTACTGTGATGCTGAATACCTTCAGTAACAACCATAACAATCAAGATGAAGAATTAAGGTCTGATTACTTTTAGAGTCTAAACCACTAGTCTGTAATCTCTGTTGGGTCAAGAGCTGTTCCAGGGTTTCTTCCTCACATGGAGACCTGCACTTCAGATATATAGTTGGTCCTCGTTTACCAACTACCTTGTGTAACAACCACTTAAAGTGACAACAATGCTAAAAAAAAATAACTGCAACAAATCATGACTATTGCAACATGCCACAGTGACATGATCATCACTTGTTTCACAATGGGCTTACGATAACCAGAATTAATAGAGAAGGTGGAAGTAAAATCAGAAGTCACAGTTCTAAGTACTAAGTAACTATGGTACTTTGCTTGATGACTTTTGAAAACTTCCCTGCCCTGCCTTGTTCCTCTCCCTCCCTTCCTCCCCTTTCAGTTCCTTAATAAATTCAGAGAAAACTATGCATTTCCATTAATCTAACAAACATTCATTCAGTACTAATACTGGGAAAGATGGAAGGAAAGGAAAGAAGAGGATGAGCAGCAGCTAAGCAAGAGACAACGTTAACAAAGGCAATAGGTGTACACTTGGATCAGGTTAGGAACAGGTCCCATCATGGAGAAAATCTGTCTGTGGTTGCTAAGAGTCATCAGCAATTCGATGGCACATAATCAGTCAAAACCAATGGCATCTTCCATTGTTGATTCATTATTTTAAGTGGCATTGTATTCATAACGCCTTGCTTCATGATTACAATATTTGAAGTTTAGCTTTGTAAGCTTTAACTTAGTACTACTATCCTTCAAGGCTCCCCCCTCAAATGAATGTGTATGTGTGTGTGTTAAACACCGCATAGCGAAATCACAAAAGCTCCAGGTTTGTCATGTCATTTGTTCAAGAGTTTTCACATTGAAGCTGTTGCTTAAAAGCTGTCAAGATGCTTTTGGAATTGCTCATCTATTAACTTCAATATTTTTCTTGATTCCTTCTCTTTTCTCAATTTATATGCTAGCCATCTACCTGGTTTATTTGCATCTTCAAAATAATTCTGTTCAGAGTTTCTAATTTTCTGTGCCAGTTCTTCTTTCTCTATAAATTCCATTTTATGTTTGATTACATCCAGCTTCAATTTAATATCCTTTTTCTGTGGCATTTTCTGTAATTCTTTTTCAAGAATTTTATACTCATCTTCCAAGGCCTTAGAAGCTTGCCTTTTCCTAATATTCTTTTTTCTTGTATAATCTATTATCAAACCTCTAGCGTATGCCTTCATTGTGTCCCACACATTTTGCGTTGAAGTATCTTCTTTTTTATTTTCTCTGAAGAAAAAAGCCAATTCCTTCTCCATCCATTGTGTAAAATCTTTCTCCTTTAAAATAGTATTATTTAATGTCCATCTTGATCTTTTTTTTTGTCCCTTCCATTTAATTGTCATTGGGCTATGATCTGCCCAGGTACTTGTTTCAATATTTGTTTCTTTAATATTAGATATTAGTTCTGTTGAGATCCAAATCATATCTAATCTGGACCATGATAAATGTCTATTTGAATAAAAAGTATATTGTTTAGCTTTAACATTTCTTTCTCTCCAAATATCTTTTAAAGTTAATTCATCTGTCATTTTAAAAAAGGACCTTGGGAGAGCCTTTCTATTTTGCTTTGTTGTTGTTGCTATATAGTCCAGTTTATTGTCCACAATTCCATTAAAATCTCCCATCATAATTATATTAACATAGTCCAGTCCAATTATTTTCATATGTAGCTTTTTATAAAACTCTTCTTGTTTATCATTCGGAGCATAAATTGCAATCAAAAGTATTTTTATATTATTGTCCATTATTTCTACCATTAATACTCTTCCATCTTCATCCGTGTAAATCAATTTTGCTGGAATAGCCTCTTTAATGTATAAAACCACACCTCTTTTCTTACATTGAGTCAAAGAGGTAAATATTTTCCCTAATCTTGGCTGTAATAACAATTGTTCATGTTGTTTTTTAATGTGAACTTCTTGTAAACAAATTATATCAAATTTTAATTTCTCTAATTTATGAAAAGTTTTCCTTCTTTTAACAGCTGAATTAAGTCCATTTATATTCATTGTAATCAGTTTGTTATGGGAATAAGGAGAAAAAAGAAATTATTCGAGATTTTTATGGGCAATTATATAAACAGGAAAATATTGATGAAGAAAAAGTCAAACAGTATTTACAGGAAGCTAATTTACCAAAGATACCTAAAGAGACTGAAGAAATGCTAGAAAGCAATATAACAATGATGGAACTAAATGAAGCATTTAAGAGACAAAATAATGGGAAAGCTCCGGGTCCAGATGGGCTTCCAGTAGAATTTTATAAAACATTTCAAGAATTATTGAGCATCCCATTGTTAGAAGTTATGAATGAAGTTATGTTAAAAAAGATGATACCTAAAACATGGTCAGAGGCTTATATTACACTCATACCAAAGGAAGAGACTGACCCATTGCAAATTAAGAATTATAGACCTATTTCTTTATTGAATGCAGACTATAAAATCTTTGCTTCAATCTTAGCAGAAAGACTTAAAAAATATTTAAATAATTTTATTCACTCAGATCAAAATGGATTTCTGCCAAAGAGACAAATTAGAGACAATATGAGAGTAATCCTGGACACCTTGGAATACTATGAGGCTCATCCTGAAAAGCAAATGGCTTTGATATTCCTAGATGCTCAAAAAGCATTTGATAACGTGAACTGGAGATTTATGTTATTATTATTGGAGCAGATGGGTTTCGCTAAAAAATTTATTTAAGCAATAGAAGCTATATATAATAAACAGACAGCAAGGGTAATGATGGAGGGGGAACTTACAGATTTTATTAATATAAGGAAAGGCACAAGACAGGGATGCCCCCTATCTCCTTTGCTATTTGTGTTGACCTTGGAAGTGTTGAATAGAAATATTAGGGATGATAAAAGCATAAAAGGAATGAAAATTAAGAAGGAAGAATTTAAGCTACAAGCCTTTGCTGATGACTTAGCTTTTATTTTGGAAGATCCGCTAGAAACAGCTCCAAAGTTACTGGAAAGGATAGAGGCATATGGAGAGGTGGCTGGTTTGAAAATAAATAAAGACAAAACAAAGATTTTGACAAAGAATATGCTATTGAGACAGAGAGAAGAATTGGCAGATCTTTTGAAAATTCAAGTTACAAATAAGGTTAAGTATCTGGGGATATATTTGACAACAAGATGTAGCACATTAAAGGAGAATAATTATATTAAACTTAAACAACAGATAATTACAGATTTGAAGAAGTGTGAAAACTTGCAATTGTCATTAATAGGGAGAATTTCAACAATTAAGATGAATATCTTACCTAGAATTTTATTTTTGTTTCAAACAATACCAATTAGGCTTGGAAAAGACTATTTTGAAGATTTAAATAAAATTATGTTGAAGTTTATATGGCAAGGTAAAAAAGCGAGAATAAAGCTAAAGCTTTTGCAAGATGCTAGAATTAGAGGAGGTTTTGGTCTGCCTAATTGGGAATTGTATTATCAAGCTGCAAGTTTGATGTGGGTCAAAGAATGGATAACATTAAGGAAACATAGGTTGTTGACATTAGAAGGGCATGACTTGCTGTTGGGTTGGCATGCTTTTTTATGGTATAAGGGAACTAAAACACGGTTATTTTAGAAGACATTATGTACGGGAGTCTTTGTGGTTAAATTGGGAGAAGATAAAAAGACAATGTTATTTGAAAATTCCAGTTTGGTTATCGACCATTGAAGCATTTTCCTATCCTATAATCTACAAGAAGGAACAAACAGTTAGATATGGGGAACTTTTGGATGAAAAGGGTGAACTTAAATCGATCCAAAACTTAGAGGAACAAGGTATAAGAATGAATTGGTTTTCATATGCACAAATACACTCAAGGTATGATGAAGATTCTAAAACGGAGGGATTTTATGATAAACAGACTGATTTAGATAAGATCTTGATGGGTACTGATGAGAAGGTGATTAAAAAACTATATGGTTATTTACTGGGAATTAAGTTAGAGGAAGAACAAGTCAAAGAAACTATGATTGTTTGGGGGAAGAATTTTGGATATGGGATTGATTTAGAGAAATGGCAGAAATTGTGGTCTCAAAATTATAAAATGACAATGTCAACAGCATATAAAGAAAACTTGTATAAGATGTTTTACAGGTGGTACTCTCCTCCGACAAGAATAGCAAGAATGTTTAAGAACAAATCTGAAAAATGCTGGAAATGTCATCAGATACCCGGCTCGTATTACCATATGTGGTGGACTTGTGAGGATGCTAGAAAATATTGGACTATAATTCGCATGTGGTTGGAAAAAATGATAAAGAAACATATAGATTTGAAACCAGAGATCTTCTTACTGGGAATTTTACCTGATATATATAGTAAAGATTTGAAATACCTGATTGTAAATGTATTAACAGCGGCCAGGATTGTATTTGCTAAAAATTGGAAGAATGAGAAAATACCATTACAGGAAGAAATTATTAAGAAAATATTGGAATGTGCTGAGATGAGCAGATTGACATTTGAAATTAGAGAGCAAGAGGATAAACAATTTTACGAAATTTGGGATCTTTTTTAAATAAATGGCTAGATGATAAAATACGATAATAGAATATTTAGCATGCTAGATAGTAAGGAATATCTTTATTTTGCTATTATTTTGCTATTTGCTATTATATTTATAAAGGATTTTTTAGGATTGATTTGATATGACTAGATGATTTGTTATAGAGTAAACTGGTTTAAAGTATTGTTAGCTCATTAAGCATGAATGATTAAAAATATAGTCAAAAACTTCTTTTTTTAGTGATATTAGGATATATAAGTTTGGATTGACAATATGAGTTGTTATGTAATATAATTGTAATTGAGACTACAGAATGAATGCACAAAAATGATGAACCAACTGACACACTGGATGTACATATAAGAGTTGATGTTTTTATGTTTTGTTTGTCTTGTTTGTTTGTAGAAAATTAATAAAAACTTTTTCAAAAAAAAAAAAGATGCTTTTGGAATTGCTACATTTTCTTTTTCTTGTCAACAGCCATACTTCAAAGAAAAACACTCTTACTTTCTTTGTGAAAGAATTTTTCTCCAAGCCAACAAATACAAACACAATTCATGAGAGAGAAAGATTAAAATGATTTATGTAAAAGGAATGACAAGTGGATCTGTTGTTATGTTGGAATCAGATTGATGTTAAAGCTAGATGACATGACTTTGCCTGATAAATCATTTTTAAAAAATAATAAGTTTCAAGATATTGCAAATAATTTGTTATTTCTTTCCTTTTTCCCGCAAACACCCCCCCCCATGCTAGTTTATCTGATGACATTTATACATAACACAAACACATTAGGTGTTAAGAAAATAATTTTGATTCCAAAGAATACTTACTTGTTTAGTAGTTCCAATAAGCTGCAAATTATTGGCAGGAAAATGATGGTTTGGGAACACTAACAACTTCTCTGCCGCTTCAGATTTCTCAAAGGATTTATGTTTTCTACTTTCTCTTTTCAAAGATATGGGTTTAAACATCATAAAGCAGTATGAAAATTTTCTCTACAGTGGTTAAACAGTTGCTAAATCGTTTATCAAGACCTCTTGATGTCCTGAGATGTCTTGAAGTCAAATCTTTAAAAACAAACATAGCTAAATATTGGCAATTCTACAGTTAAAAAAAAAAAACTAAACTCAATCAAATAGAATTCAGGATTCAAAATATTCATGTTGAGCAAATATTATTTTTTTAAACATTAAAACAACTATTGAAATATATATTGAGTAATCCACTTTGCAATTGAATATTGATAAAACATGTCCATTTACACACCTTTTGTCAAATATAGATGTATGTTTCCAGGCTAAGCTAATTTTTAGGTCATGGGTTTTTTTTTCATGCTATGATTAAGGATGTGGGCATCATTCTAATTTCAGCTGTAAATATTCCATTTTATTGTAATATTCTATGTGATGTTTTGTACATTTTGAAGTGCAAAAACTATTTGTGTCTTCTTTCATACACAGCTATTCTTAAAATGTACACATTTCTATACAGTGTTTCTTAATGCAGTAAATATTGCTTTGGACTTCCTTTAACCTACAATATTTTTCCGTAATACATGCTTATATTGAATAGAGCTTTTCCAAATATACCTTTTAAGACATATATAAGTGTCTACATAATTGTGTAATGTTAACCTACCACACCTACCAAGCCACGCCCACAGAACCGGTAGTAAAAAAAAATTTGAATCCCACCACTGATCCATTCCCAGTTATATTGCTAGGTTTCAAAAGCAAATCCCTGAGAGCCATTGTAACTAGTGCAGCAAAAAAACAAAATAGTCTGCATTCGCTTTGGTTTAGCGTATCTTATCCCACCTCGAGTACATCCTGACAATATTTCAAAAGCAAAAAAAAAGTCTCATTTGCTTGATGAAAGTAGCATATTACCCACTGGTTCTCTGCGTTAGTTTTTTTTTTTAATGCACTCCTGGCCACCGAAATGTACATCCGTGAGGTAGATTTATTGTAACAAGCAATGAGTCATTTATTTACTTGAAGGAGGCACTTGAGAAATTTGAATTCTCCACTCTCTCAAGAATTTCCTTGACTCTAGATGAAAACATGGCTTTTGTCTCTTTATATATGACACCTAATAAATGAGCCATGCTTCCCACCCCTCTTCTTCCCTTCCTCACTTGCAAGTCTTCCAATAAGGCAAATGGCTCCCTCAGGCCATCTTAACAGAACACGCCAAAAAGCTTCCAAAGATGTTACACCATCAGAGAAGGTTATTCAGAACCTCTCAGGAGAACAGAAGAGAAGAGACGCTTTAAGTTTCCTGCCACAATGGGCTGACTGTTCCCGTCCAATTGCTTGTAGCCTGACAAAAGCAGGAGAAAATAATTTAAATCATCAGTGAGTCTAACTTACCACGTAAGTTATAACTGTGTTCTGTTCTCTGTGGTATAGATACATGATATAAAGGTGATGATATCTTTATGACTCTATTCTAAATATTCCAAGACTTGATGCTGTCTTTTCTAAAAGAAGCCTGCAAATCTCTTATTTATGTATGTTTCTTGCCTGCCACGCATTGTGCCCACAATGCATAAAATGGCAGTGCACAAAAGAATAATTGGTTAAGTGCAGTTTCCTGGGGCCTCATCCATTTAATTTATTGTTACTATCATCTATTTATATAGTATTTTCCAATATTTATTTCCTGCCTAAATCTTGCTGGCTTTTGGTGGATAATACCAAGATAAAAGATACAATACAAAAAACAAAAACAAAAAAAACCCACCCCAAAACATAAAACTCATAACAAGGCACAAAAAACAACCAAGGACCGAGAATATTCACCTATAGATGGTTTTCATTTATTTACAAATTGCAGGTAGAGTTAATCTAAGTTTACATGGAGGGGAGTAAGCAGTGGGGTGCCACAAGGTTCCGTCTTAGGCCCAGTACTCTTCAATATCTTCATTAACGACCTAGATGAGGGAACAGAAGGGGAACTTACCAAATTTGCAGATGATACTAAGCTGGCAGGAATAGCTAACACCCAAGAAGATAAGCTCAAGATCCAGATGGATCTTGACAGAGTAGAACACTGGGCCATATCTAACAAAAAAATTCAATCTAGAGAAAAGTAAAGTCCTACACTTAGGCAAGAAAAACCAAAAGTACACATATAGACTGGGTGAAACCAGGCTCAATAGCAGTAACTGTGAGAAGGATCTTGGAGTCTTAATGGACAACCAGCTAAATATGAGCCAGCAGTGTGCAGCCGCCACCAAAAAAGCTAATGCAATCCTACGTTGAGTTAACAGAGGGATACAGTCAAGATCAAGGGAAGTACTAAAATCACTCTATAAAGACCACACCTAGAGTACTGCATCCAGTTTTGTTCACTACATTATAAAAAAAGACATTGAGACCCTAAAAAAAGTACAAAGAGCAACCAGGATGAATAGGGGACTGGAGGCTAAAACATACGATGAACGGTTGCAGGAACTGGGCTTGGCGAGTCTAGTAAAGAGAAGGACCAGGGGAGACATGATAGCAGTCTTCCTATATTTGAGGGGCTGCCACAGGGAGGAAGGGGTCAAGCTATTTTCTAAAGCGCCTGTAGGCTAGACAAGGAATAATGGATGGAAACTGAATAAGGAGAGATTTAACCTGGAAATAAAAAGAAACTTTCAGAGAACAATCAACCAATAGAACAGCTTGCCCTTGGAAGTTGTGGGAGCGCCATCACTTGAGACTTTCAAGAAGAGATTGGACTGCCATTTGTCAGAAATGGTGTAGGGTCTCCCGCTTGGGCATGGGGTTGGACTAGATGACCTACAAGGTCCCTTCCAACTCTGATTATCTGTTATCTCCACCCTTGATAATGCCTATTACCCAGAGCCCCCAAATCTTACAAGGAAGAACATTTCTAGATATCCAGAATAGACAGACAATATTTAAGCATGATAGCTTGATATGTTCCAGTGCTATCCATTAAAAAGTACTAACTATCAATCTGAATTGGGCTCATATTGATAATCAATGCAGCAACTTAAAAATTGGTGTTGTGGAACTCAAAGAACCAAGAATGACACATGAATGGCATGGGTTTTTTTTTTTCTGGAGCAGTTCCTTTATTAATGCTTGTCTACAAACCGAATCTTGCCAGACTAAAGCAACTATCTGCAATAATTATAAACTCTGAATTGTTAGGCAGGGTCCAACATTGCTCTTTTCCTGACTACCAGACATTTCAGACTCTGCTCAGTCTTTTTGCCCTCTGGGACAGAGCCCCTCCCCCTGCAATTCAAGACTACATCCCACCACTAATCTAACTGCACCAGCTATGGAGTCTGGGTCATCTCCAAAGAAAGACCCATGTAAGAGTGCATTACAGTAGCCCAACCAAGTGATGATCAAGGCATGTTGCTGTTGCCTGGGGATTCTTGGTTCAAGTAAGAATGTAACTGTTTACTAGCTGAGCTGGATTAAGACCTCCTAGCTACAGCATCCACCTAATGCTTTAGCAGGATCTAAGAAACTAGAAGGATCATAAAATCATAAACCATTTCTTTCAAAGAAAGAAGTGGTTCATGACTTTGTGGAGAGTAACTACTGAGACCAATGATATTGAATAAGTGCCTAGGTCTCTGAAAAGATGAAAGCTTCTACTAAAGGTTTGCAAAACTTGAGCAATTTGCTCAGGTTATTTTTGCCAAGTTGACAGCTCTGAAGCCATTGTAAACAAGGAGCCAGTTACATTGGGTCAAAAAAATCTGGGAAAGCCTGCGGGAAGTCTTTTTGCTATGTGGCAAAACCTGTGGGTAATATTTCAAAACATTTTGGGTAATATAATTTGTTAATTAGTTAGCTGGTTGGATTCTTAGTTACTCATGTTGGTAGTTACTCACGCTTTGCGTCTGCATATGCAAATAGGAACATCCCAGTCCTAGCTCATTCCAAATGAAAATCTGAACCAATAACAAAACAGTCAAAGCTACTGTTTAAATCCTGGAATAAGATTTATTCTTGACAGAATGGAGATCTATCTCTTTAGTATCTATTGTAAATATCTTATTATTTCCAAACCTGTTACAACAATAGCCTGCTTTTGGGCATTACACAAATTGGATTCTTCAAATGACATTTGTACATTACAACTGTACCTGTGTGCACTTCCATGTAAGCAAGGATCCTTGAAGTGCTTGTGTGTTAGGCAATGGGAGTACATTTCATTCCAACATTTTTCTTTTACAAAGATTAATACAAAATACATGAATATCTACTGTATAGGAGCTGATGTAAGGGACATCATCTGAGGACATGGTTTTAAGTGGATGCTTTCCATGACAAATTGTCCATAACTATAGAATGATGGTCAAATTGCTGCTTAATATAATTGTTATTCTTTAAGAGGCAAGATTTTTCTTCTTATAAAGAAGCATTCCTTGTTCTTATATTGAATAGCACAGGTTGTACTTCTTAACTCTTGAGTCAGTAGCATTTGATTAATGCTTCTTTGTGTGTTTAATATTTTCCATTTCTGTTTTTATGGAGGCCCTAAAAAGATACCTTTGTACATTCAGAATGCAAGACGCTACACTGATGAGAATACTAGCTGTTATTTAGTGATATTAATTTGTGAGATTGTTCCACTTCTGTCCCCCTTTCTCTGCTTTCTTGTTTGGAACTGAAAAATAAATGAAATCAAGTGTCCTGTTTTCTGAAAGGTATTATTTCCAAGTAATCCTCCTTTGATGATGCAGAGGGCCTAGTAAACCCCGCTGTAATATTTATTCTTGTTAAGATGCTTCAATACATGACACTTAATAGCAGGGGTGACATATTAGCACTACCAAACCTATTTCCTAAAGCAACTACCATCTGAGTTTTGTCTGCGGAAGATAACTAGATGAGAATTAAAAAGAATAGCCAGGGATCTCTTGCCAAGAATAAAAAAAAAAAAAACAGCTGTGCTTAAACTATCTTTCCCCAGCTTCACCCACCAAAGCATATTGACTACAATGCCCATCACTTCTCATCAGCTGGGAGTGATAGGAGTTACGGCTCGCTCTGTCTGGAAGCAGCCAGTCAATAGTGGCATGTATGGATTTTGTTTTCTTCCTCGATTTCTCTGGCCTTCGAATCAGGTTTATTTTATTTTGTTTTATTCTATTTTTTATTCCATTTATTTTATTTAGCTGAGATGCCTCAGGCGGCAACGATGGGCAGGTTTATTTAACAAATCAATAAAGATAAATTATTGAACAAAAAAGCAGAGGAGAAATATAACTAAAGTTTCATAAAACTTTATGGACTTTATTTATCTGTTGACAGTTGACTCCCATTTTGTATTGCCCTTTCCCCAAATGCATGTACAAGTTCAACCCAATATCTCTGCAAATTGTGTCTTCCTTCCATCCAAAGAAGGAAGACTAGTTTTGTTTTGTTTTTACTTCCAAAGTAATTTACCTTAAAAATGTAAAGGTCAACTTAGATTTGTTGAGAGTACAAAAAAATAAGACAGAAAAGTCCCCAGCCCCCAATCCAACACTCCCTGTTTGATGAGGAAAAATGGTTATCTTTGTTCAGGGATGCGGTATCTGCCATCCCGCATCTGATGGGCGGCTCATGATAGGAAGCGAAGGGAAGAGAAACTACAGGAAGCAAGGTTTCCTCTTGATGAGCGCGCCCCGAATGTCTTGGCACACGCTCTTTTATTGTGCTTTTTTACAAGAAAATGATTTAATCAAAGCTCAAGTCAAACATGGTAATCTCATCAGGATGTGCATGTTTACAAAGCTGCATACCGGACAGATTATTTACAATGTGGATAAGCTTATTAACAACCGTCTAGCTCCTTGTCCCTTGTACGTGCCTTGCAAAGGTCACTGAAGAGACAGAAGTTAATGATTACACGTGAATGATACAATGTTGCAAACACATGAATGATACATAGTTGCAATGATACATAGTTGCAAACACATGAATGATACATAGCTACAACATCTCCTCTGTTTTTATTATTTATGACGAGTCTTCTTCCTCGTCCAAGAAGACAGGAACCATTTTTCTGAAATGTTCGCCGTCCCCGTCATCTAGGCAAGAGTGCGACCCGTCAGCGTCAGGGTTGTCCAAGGAGCGGTAACTCAGCAATGACATTTTTTCGTCCGGTGTTGAGGATATAACATGAGCTTGCAATAGCACATTAACATCAGCAGAGGATAATTAATTTTTTAAAAATTGCAATATTCTATAAAAACAAGGTCCTATAATACATATCAATATAGTGATTATTAATGATCCTGCCAATGCAGTTAAAAAGGTTGTAAACCATGGCGAAATAGAAAACAAACCCTCCCCCCTCTATCAGCATAAAGACAACATTCTTCTTTAAGCGCAGCACACAATCCCCCTTGTTTTAAAAAATAACAGATCTAAATCTTTACGATTTTGCAAAAGGGGGTACTCCATGGGTACCTGTAGGGATATAAAATCATCAGAGTTATACACACAAGCCATACTTGAATGCAAAATGATTTGGATTTAACAATTTCATCCCCGTGGACACATGCCATGAAACCGGTGTAACAAGTCCAAACAAAATTATTGCCAGGGATAAAATACATTCCTTTCAGGTGTGATGTTAAAGTTCCTCCTGCAGTGGTGTAGATTGCAGGATATCCCCTGGTTGTGTGGGTGCGTCTGCCAAATCGAATTGAAGTGGTGGGTAGAAGTCTTCTATGCGAGAAAAATTGGTTGTAGAACTTAAACGAACGCCTTGAAAGTCAGTTTTAGTCCAAGCAATATTATCTCTTCTATGAGGCTTCTGCAGATCGTCATGGACAGTTCTTTTGAAGCGTCGTTTGTTGACAGGATCAGAGTTCGGGTATATAAAAACATGACAAGCAGGAGAGAGGGCTATGGACAAGTTAGTTGTAGAACATTTGCGAAATGAGGAGGGAATGCAATTAGTAGAAAAAGGATAATAATTACAATAATGACAATGAAGATTAATTTGGTAATTCATCAAGGATGTTAGTTGGGGTGGGGAAACCCATAATACAATAGAAGGACATTTAGGTCCCCCTATGTTTTAGATTGAATAGAGGAAAAGATTTTAAGGTTCCTTTCCATAGGAAGAGTAAAGAAGGAACAAAAGAGCGAGTGGTAGAGTGTTCTTTAAATAAAACAGAAGTGACAGAGTGAAAACTACGGGTAGCATTTTCATGACATACCCACATGGAGCAAGTATAATAGCCTTCTGTTAATGAAATGATTTTAACACGAATAGTCTTTTGACAGGAAGCATAGGTTTTGTTGAAGTAAGGTAGAAATTGCAAAGAAGATATAGGCAAGAATATCAGGAAGAGTTTTAAGATACAGATGTAGCAGAGGAATTCCCATGATAGGGTCTAACCGCCCTACCAGGGATCCAGCAAGTGGTTTTGTCTGGCAGTAAGATCGCAGCGTAGCCTCATCCCCAAGTGAGAAGCTCAGCGGGACCCTGCCAGGCAGGATCTGGCAATCTGCAATAATATACCAGAGGTCTGTTAGGCGGGGGTGAGGGGGAGGAAAAATGACGCAAAGCAGCAGAAGTGGGAGGAATGCCAGTCAGATTAAGAAAGTTTAAAGTGTAAAGACAAATGTTAAGAGAATTTTGCAATGCTGGGAGGTTCGGGGTTTTTTCCCCCAACGAATATCGATCAAGAGCACGTTTCAGAGATAAGTTCGCTCGTTCCACAATAGCCTGCCCCTGGCTGTTGTAGGGAATCCCAAACTTGTGGGTTACATCCCATCTGTTACAGAAGTCCTGGAAAGCAGAACTTGTATAGGCAGGTCCATTGCCAGTTTTGATTTCTTTTGGACGTCCCAGCGAGGCAAAGGTACGAATTGAATGATTGATGACATGTTTTACAGTTTCTCCCCTTTGAGGAGTGGCCAGAATAAACCCTGAATATGTATCGATGGAAACGTGCAAATATTTCCAAGGGGCAAAAGGTGGATACTGAGTTACATCCATTTGCCAAATTTCACAAGCTTTTAATCCTCTAGGATTTACTCCTATGGGAATGGAATGTCCTTGCTTACTACATGTGGGGCATTGTTGAATAATGGCAGCAGCTTCTGCCTGAGTTAGGGCAAATTGAAAAGTTATCATAACTTGGCGGGGGAGATTCAAACATACTCCCTGCTTCTATTTTATAATGGACTTTTAAAGCCTCCATAATTTTCCTCCAAGTGACCAAAATGCCAATAGGTGCACGAGGAGGACTATGGAGATGTTCACCAATTTTTTGCCAAGTGGAAATTTTTAAGGACCCTTCCTCTGAATAATTAGGACAATGTTGCCACACATAAGCCAATAATGTAGCAATAGGTTTCTTTTTTACAGGAGAGCCCTTTAAATTCGCAGAATATTTAGAAGAAGTGACTAACTCCCTCAATTCCTTCAGATGCTGCGTCCGTTGTTGAGAAAAGTTTCCACCCATATTTACAAAAGTCGAGACCGTGTTTCAGATCCGATGATGTGCAATTCGCTTCAGGCCTGGCGATGCACAGCTCCCATCGAACTGATAAGATATGGGCGCGTCGCTGCGTATCCCCCTTAGGGAATCACGTCGGGGTCACCAGAATGCGGTATCTGCCATCCCGCATTTGATGGGCGGCTCATGATAGGAAGCGAAGGGAAGAGAAACTACAGGAAGCAAGGTTTCCTCTTGATGAGCGCGCCCCGAATGTCTTGGCACACGCTCTTTTATTGTGCTTTTTTACAAGAAAATGATTTAATCAAAGCTCAAGTCAAACATGGTAATCTCATCAGGATGTGCATGTTTACAAAGCTGCATACCGGACAGATTATTTACAATGTGGATAAGCTTATTAACAACCGTCTAGCTCCTTGTCCCTTGTACGTGCCTTGCAAAGGTCACTGAAGAGACAGAAGTTAATGATTACACGTGAATGATACAATGTTGCAAACACATGAATGATACATAGTTACAACACAGGGATATCCACCTTTTTGAAGATTCTGTTTATTCTGACTCTGCTATTCAGATATGCCTCATTTTAAAGAAAGTTTTAGCTATGACGACCTTGATAGGATAGGATAGGATTTGCTGAAGATCATATTATTAGTTTTTTTTTTTAAATATCAGCAGAGACTCTTAATGGTTAGGAGAGTTTAATCCATGATGCGTTTATTTTTTCAGCAATCACTCAATTGTTTTGATGGCAGTGCAAAGAAGTGTTGAGAGATCCACTATAACATGAGTGTCGTTTGCTACATTCTTCAAAGAGGGACCCAGGATCAAAGTCTTTACAACCCCAGAAGTGGCTTTCCACTGTAATATTTTAGGCTTTCCATTGTGATTCTCCCAAAGGTGCCTTTTCAGAAGGCAACTGGACTTTCTTGTTTTTTTCTTTGAAAACATTTCACTTCTCATCCAAGAAGCTTCTTCAGCTCTGATGGGATAGTGGGAAATGGAAGGATTTATATTCCTTGCAGACAGCTGGTCATTTGCATCCTTTTAGAGGATCGTTGAAGCACTTATCTGTGTCCTCAGGGTCACCTGAGTACTGCAATTTTTTTCTTTTTCTCTGGATTTCCAGAGAAAAAGAAAAAAAATTGCAGACTACAGGAACCATGAACACCTTTCATTCCCCACTGTCCTGAGGACATGGACAAACCTCCTAGTGCTTCAATGACCCTCTAAAAGGATGCAAATGACCAGCTGTCTGCAAGGAATATAAATCCTTCCATACCCCACTATCCTATCAGAGCTGAAGAAGCTTCTTGGATGAGAAGTGAAATGTCTTCAAAGAAAAAACAGGAAAGTCCAGTTGCCTCCTGGAAAAGAATCTTTGGGACAATCATGTCCTGGATAATCTCTATAATCTTCTTAGGATGGCTGCTATTTTTCTGCCTGTTTTGAAGGCAGGACAACTGTTCCATAGGTCTGTGATGTGATGCCTGTATAGTAGCTTACTGATTTTGTCTGTAGTGCCTCTTATGTAGGGCAGGACAACTGTTCCATAGGTCTGTTCATCTTCTAGGTCTCCATTATGTCTCAGTGTGTTTTTGTGGATCAAGCCAGTGATTTTGCTTTTGTGGAAACCGTTGGCTGTCAGTACTTTAGTCAAGGTGCATAGTTCAGTCTTTATGTGTGTCTTGTCTGCCAGACGTTTGGTTCTGGCAATTAGTATTAATGTTAATATGCTTAAAGTTGGGGAATGAATTATTAAATTAGATAGATTGAGGGGATATACCATGTGGATCCTAAATATATTGGTTTTGCTTTATTCTTGTTTTTCTTTAGATTGTTTATTATTAAATGATTGGTTTAGAAAAAATTAATGTAAAATAAAATAGGTGGTAAGCTAAAAATGGAAATAATAGGGGATAAAGAACTGGGAATCTATATTTGGATGAAATGATATTGATATTGAATGAATGAATTGAAATATAAAATGGAAATTTATTTAAAGATAAGCGAAATGGATAATGATATGAGATTGGTGGAAATGAAAGTATGTTTATGTAAAAGTGTTATAATCTGGAATCACATTGCTCACATAAAGAGATGTGTAAAAACTAAAAAATAAAAACACTTTTTGAAAAAAAAAATTAATCCCACCACTGAGCCAGGTCTTGTGGTCTTTTATTCTTATCTGAAGTAAAGAAAGTAATCTAAGTGGGTTGCATATGAACCTTCTGCTGGAAAGT
The DNA here is from genome assembly GCA_033807585.1 of Hydrophis major. Taxonomy (NCBI): domain Eukaryota; kingdom Metazoa; phylum Chordata; class Lepidosauria; order Squamata; family Elapidae; genus Hydrophis; species Hydrophis major. Next base: position 185,267,418 of record CM066328.1, read on the forward strand.
CAGATTCTGAATATGTGGCTCAATATCTAGAAAGACAAGACAAATGGTATGTGTTAAATGAAATTTGATAGAAAATAAACTTGAAATGATCAGGGGGGAAAAACTGTACTCAGGCAAAACACCCACTACACACACAATACAGCTAAAATGCAAAAAAATATATAACATATTTTAAGGAGGGGCAGCTCAAAGCATATTTTCTTTTCTTCCTAAAAGGCTTCTAGAATTCCTCAGGATGCTCCTTACTATCCTATATTTCTTTTTTTTTTTTTCTTTTTCCCCTGGAACTGCAGGTATAGTTTGAAACCAGGGATGGGATCCGACAGGGTTAACTACTGGTTTGGTGATTTATGATGTGCTTCCTTGCACGCTGTGTGCGCATGTAAATCGTCGTCAGCTTGCTGCCTGGACAGCTGAACAGTGTTGCATGCAGGGCAGCAGGATTTGAAAAAGCACTTTTTTCCTGCTTTTTCAACCGCAGCTTTGCCTCGCATGGCAGCTGAGGTTGAAAAAGCAGGAAATAAAGGTCAGGTAAGAGCCCGGGGAGGGGGGGGCAAAACAACAGCAGACACAGAACCAGTTTGATGTCTGTTGCTCTTCAGAGCTACCAGTTCTACAGAGCTGAACAGAACTGGTAGAATCCCATCCCTGTTTGAAACCAAGGAGTAAGTCATCCCCCATTTACATTTACTAAGAATACTTATGAAGATCAGGAAGGATTTCTGATCCCACATGGTACTTTATTTTTCAAAATTAAAAGTCAGAAGCTAAATGAACACCTGATATGCAGGAGTGTACATTCATTGCATAAAGCCTGCCATTATTGTTGATACATAGGCAGAGGTGGTCTTCAGCAGGTTCTGACCAGTTCTGGAGAACCGGTAGTGGAAATTTTGAGTAGTTCGGAGAACTGGCAAATCCCACCTTTGACTGGCCCCGCCCCCATCTATTCTCTGCCTCCCGAGTCCCAGCTGATCGGCTGGGTCTTCTTTGGTTGCCCTGCACAGGAGACCGGAACTGGAAAGCAGGCTAGTGGGGTGGGGAGGGAATGGGGATTTTGCAGTAACCTTCCCCTGTCACATGTCAACTCATAAAACATTCCTATGCTTTGTTTTAGTAGTTGCCACAAAAAAACAAAAAAAAAAGGGGGGGGAGGAAGGAAGAGCAGTGCAGCAGTTTGAAAGCAAAAGTACATCCCAACTCTTATTCTTAAAAGATTGTAACTAAAATACCAGAGCTTTTGCCCGCAAATATATTTAATTGGAGAACGTGAATGATGACACACAGCCCATGAACATGCTCAATTGAAGAATCTGGTTTATGAGACACCCAGGGAGGAGGGGGGAAACAGTATCACAGGTGACTATAAATTATGTATGCCAGAGTTGGCTTCATACAAGACAGTGCCAGTGTGTTGCCTCTAATAAATCCTTTGAAGTTTTTTGAAGTTTGGCTCGAGAATCATGATTTAATTAGGGTGATTGCTGGAATCCTGATAGCATGACCACCGAGCCACACCTACCAAGCCACACCATGTCCACCAAGCTATATCCACAGAACCGAGAGTAAAAATTTTTGAATCCCATCACTGTACATAGGTTAATCTGTAAATCCCTCTTAAGTGTTGCTAATCACAGAAATACAAATAAGCAGTAACCATTTGTGAATAGGATTATTTAAAATGTCAGAACCAGGCTGGATCTTGGTTGGAAGGATCTATTCCTATGTTAACTTTGGAGATATGAACAGAAAAACCTGTTCGTGAGCAGTTCTTGTACACTGTATCTCCATGTGGTGTAAATACCTGATAGCACAACCTTTAAATTTCATGAAATTCCAGTTGTAGCACAGAAATGCAAATTGTTAAGGTTTTCAGAAGTTTGTGTCAATACCCTAATCAAGGAATATCAAGAACACTCTCACCAACATTGACTGGGCAAGCTACTTGTATATAAACAGAGAGCACTGTTCCCTTCTAGCACTGATGATGTTACCTAGCTGGATAATGAAAAATCTGCAAGAAAACAACCGTGCTCAGAGACCAAAAGGACCTACTGCTTTTTTTGTTGTTTCATTCAGTTCATTTGCCATTGAACTCTGTTTTGAAGCCGAACAGCCAAAGTTGTCAAAGGATCACACTTTTGCCCTAGTTACCAAGTCAACAAATGTGATTGCCGAGTGCTCTTTTTCTGAGTTCCCCTTTGTTTTCTGCTAGAGGGAAATAATAACAGCAAATGTAGGCACTTCTTTAGGTGAGAAGGTATAAAAGGCTGCTGGCCTTGACTTCATCAAGGCTTTCCCCATTTCTGTTCTACATATAGATTCTGCAGGAAAATATGTAAACCTAGCATTAAGGTTGCTGAACCATGTAGTATACAGTATGTTTCTCATTTCTTCATTGCCATTATATTTGTTTATCAGGCAACATTTATTACAACTCCTCAGTTTCGAGAGAAAAACTAAATACACAACTCAGCAGATTCATTGAGCAATAAAATAACAATCCAAGCTTATATTATGGTAAATTGATGTAAATAATGTTAACCAATGCATGCATTTATATTAGACCATAACGAAGATAGGTAATTGCAATTGGTTCACTTAGTTTAATGTTATCTACACACAAATGTGAGCAGGATTCCAGAAATCCAGGGTTCTCATCTAGGGCCTGAACCACAAATGATATAATAGTATAGTAGTATAATACGGGGGTCCTGAACTTCTGGGCCGCGGAAAAGGCATGCAAATGCATGAATGTGCATGCATATCTCCACTTTTGCAAGACACACTCCATTTCCATGAGTGGTGGGCACATGTGCATGTTGCTCACGCAAATAGAGCTATGCGTGCCCACCACCTGTATATAAAAGAATAACAAATGGAAAAGGTCTTCTTCATGGACTTAGTGAGCTACAGAACTTTCTCCCATATCCCTGAGAGCAAGACATTTGTTAGGCTCTGTATGGTCCAGTTGAAGTAGCTTTGAAGTGACTGTCCATGCTTCAGAGATAAGGAAGTCTCAAATGGACTATGTCTGGAAAAGTGGAACATTAAGGAATCAGTTATTCCTTAAATCCACTGAAGAAGTCTTGAAGACCTGTGGTGGCGCAGTGGTTAGAATGCAGGCTAATTCTGCTGACTGCCAGCAGTTTTATTCTTACCAGCTCAAGGTTGACTCAGCCTTCCATCCTTCCAAGGTCGATAAACTGAAGACCCAGATTGTTGTGAGCAATATGCTCACTCTGTAAACTGCTTGGAGAGAGCTGTAAAGCATTGTGAAGCAGTATATAAATCTAAGTGCTATTGCTATATTCTTGTCACTCGGCTTTAGAAGGAACATTGGATTTTTTTTAAAAAAAAATAGGATGGTAACCATTTATTTAGAGCTAGATCATATCACACTTGTGTATTTGCTACAACATTACTGCTATAGAGTGCTGCTGCCAATGTGAATGCATTTTAAAAAATAATGAAACAACAACATTGTCCAAATTTTCCATAATGTTTGTTCTGCAAAGGATAATTCTTGGGCTCAAACACAGTAAGCTCCTGTTTTTGGAAAGTTTCAGATTTTTAAAAGAATGTTCAACTTTATTATCTAAATAAAATAAAAACAAAATTCAAGAGTATCCCTAACAATATATTTTTCCATATTAAAAATTAAATGTAAGACATTTACTTAATATGGACAGAAGTTCATATTGTACATTAGGAAAAAAACTGATGTATAAATTTGTGTACTCATTTCAAGAAAGGAAAACTGTCTTGAAGATGAGAACAAAGAGCAAAAGAGTAAAATAATGATAAAGAGTTCAAAACTTAACAAATTCATTTTTATTATGAACATTTTAAAGAAATGAATACATTTACAAATATTCATACAGTAATTGTGTCCCAGGATAATGTTGCAGGATCCAATCTGGGCCACTCTCTGGAACCAGGGGTTTAGGCTTCCAAGCTTCTGGACTTGTGCTATAGCCCATCCTTAGGAAACTTCACAGCAATCCCCAAGGTACTACAGAGGAAATATTTATAGAAGATATTACATAAGCTTTAAGCCTTTGACAGTGAATACTTTGGTCCCATTGAAATAAAACTATTTCATATTGGTATGGGTCAACATATAACTGTTACATATAACTGAGCCATAGTGGCGCAGTGGTTAGATTGCAGTACTGCAGGCTACTTCTGCTGCAATTGCTGCCTGCCATTTGTTCGAATCTCAGCAGGCTCAAAGTTGATACAGCCTTCCATCCTTCTGAGGATTGCTTGGGGCAATATGGTGATCCTGTAAACCGCTTAGTGAGGGCTGTAAAACACTATAAAGCACTATATAAGTCTAAGTGTTGTTGCTATTTTCCAAATAAATCTTTCAGTCACTCCAATAAGAGTTTCTGCAGGCAAAGTATAACGAATGGAAAGTGTCTTCTAAAATAATAATCTCAGCTAGTTTAGGGTCCAGGCCAAAGACAATATGTATCTCCAATAGAATTAAAAGCACCTTCTATTTTATTCACCCTTGTATTTTAGTAACTCAAATATTTCATTTAAAAAGAAATATACTCTTGGTCTTTGTCTGCCCTTGTAGGCCAAACAAGAAGCTCAAACCACAACTACTAATACTTCCTGTATTGTAAGGTTACAGTAACAGAATCTTGCAAGACTGAGCAGAGGTGGTGGTATTCAGCAGGTTCTGACCAGTTCTGGAGAACCAGGAGTGGAAATTTTGATAATATCACCTCTGACTGGAGATTTTACAATATCCTTCCCCTGCCACACCCACCAAGCCACGCCCACAGAACTGGTAGTAAAAAAAATTGAATCCCACCACTGAGACTGAGGTATTTCTCCTCTCCTTTCCCCTCCCCTCCTCTCTTTTTCTTATTTTGAAAACTATAGAGGGTCTTCTGACACATTTGCCTTTCCCTCCTCACTTTTGTGGGCTGAGATACTTTTTTCCATGACAGTTGTCCAGTCTCTTTCTCCTGTCTCCCAATGTCATTCCTATTACACTGCTCAACCAAATCAATTAAAATGCACTTCAGCGTTTTCCTTCTGATCCTGAGCTCCATTTGTTTACTTTTCTGTTCATATGGCAAATAACTGGGCTGTGTATATAAAATAATCAATGTCTGTATTTGTAGAAGATTTCTTGGAGATGATTGCAAAAGAACATGCTTCCTAGCATTCTCATATCCAGCATGCTACTTTTAAGCAAGGTCCACCACTTAAACTAGAACAGACTATGTAATCACCTTCAGCCAATTCTAATTTCTACCTGTCAAGGATTTTTATCTCTACTCTCTGTAAGTTCTTGCAAAACTATAGCTGCAAATACAGGTTGTGTTTATGGGTAGCTTGGACACTTAAAAAGCTTGAAGAGCCCGTGAAATAAATCTCCATGCGAATCAAGAAAAATAAACTTTATTTATTGTCTTTTCTGTACTATCATCTCAAAGAACTCATGAAATTGTATACTCTGCATCTGCTCCATTTCACATTTTTACAGTCCATAAATGATACATTCATATTCAGATATCATATATTAGTACCATACTTTATCACACATTTCCATCACATAGTAATTAAGTTTGGAAATAAAGTTAATAGAACACTTATTCCTAGGGGATAGAAACAGACTGTGACGCAGTCTCTGGTGTAATAATGCAGATCTTGGAACCTGAGACAGATTGTGTCTGGATAATATTCATCTTTTTTCTTCTTCTTAAGGTAATTGTCTACATCGAATGAATTCTGGGGAAATAATGAAAATTTGATGGATAATGGTGTTGATAAGCTAGCACACATAGAAAAGTTTTCCTAGTGAAAATTTATGATACTTTGAACTCATGGCTCACAATGCATTTTATGTGTTGAAAGTTGCCTCCTACTTAAAGACAGCCTTTAAATGTTTGGTTTTAAGAAATATGAGTTGAAACTTAATAATCCTCTGGAATACATCAGAGGGTCCTAGTCGTTTCCTTTAATGCTCAATTGATATGTTGGCCATATCATTTAGTTCTTATTTTCACATAAACCCAACAAGAGACCTCAAAATTGGGCTCAAAGCATCCCAGTAATCAAAATGTGGACTGGCATGTATTTATAATGTTAGCAGTGTCCCAGCTCGTGGGATCACCTTTTTCAACCTTCTGACAAGCAAAGTCAATGAGGAAACTATATTTAGTTAACAGCCATGCTAACTTAAGAACTGCAGTAATTCATTTAACAACTATGGCAGGAAAGATCATAAAATGGGGGCAAAACTCACTTAACAACTGTCTTGCATAGCAATGGAAATTTTGGGCTTAACTGTGATTGTAAATTGAGGTTACCTGTATTCCTTGGGATTTTAGAAACTGGATAGCATTTTTGGATGGTAAATACCTTCTAGACACTTGATCTGTTTGTCTTTCACAATGCTCCAGTTTTGAAAGATGTTCCCCATTGTTGCTAAAATATGATCATACATTCTTTGTCTGACAGATGACATTTATTACACAAAAAACAAAGTGCGTGCGGTGCAGATTTCCATCTAGCCTATCTATCTAGTCTATGGATGGTATCAATGTACTATCTTGCCATTGTCATTTCAAACTGTATGGAGGAGAAAAGACCAATCAGATTTATTTAGCACCCCGTATTTGATCTTAACCAGTAGACAGTGAAGCCATAATTTGCTGTTGTTTACCTGCCAAACAGAAAGATGGGCTAGTTTATAATAAAAGACCAAGCACAGTTCTGAGCAGTGAGAAATTTCAATTGTTGTGGTGCTTACTCAGGGTTCAGAAAGCAGAACTGAAGACCGATGCCATTTCTGTGAAGTAAGATTTATCATGTACACTGTCTCATGCATACATTTTGGTGTCTGGTGGTTGCTAAAATTAATCCCAGCAGTTTTTCTTGGAAAGATTTTGAAAGTAGTTTAGCCTTGCTTTCTTCCTAGGGCTGAAAGAGAGTAACTGGTTGCCTAGCTGATGGAATTAGAACTCATATTGCCTCAACTGCTGCACCAAACTGGCTCTTATATATGTATTTGTATGATTTATATGATACACATACCTATACAGTGAACACAGGGGTGGGATTCTACCAATTTGTACCTATTCGCTAGAACCGGTTGTTAACATTCTAAGCAGTTCAGAGAACCGGTTGTTAGAAGAAATTACTGTCCTAATCCTGTAAGGAAGGAAGGAAGGAAACATTCTGGTGTTGCTTATAGAAACTTCCTCTCTGTTAACCCTTATTACATTCTTGGCAGGACTAGACTTCCTGTCTCAGGAATTTCTTTTCTAAAAAACAAACAAATTTTATTAATTTTTAAAAACAATACACAGACAAACAAAACGTAGAATATAAGAACATAAGATATCTTTTCTGAAAAACAAATAAAACATCTTATTTAAAGACAGCATAATTCCAAATTATCACATTTCCATACAAGCACAATTTAATATGCATATTTATCTTATATATTCAACTTCATATATTTTCCCAACTTCTCTCTATTTCTCCCTTTCCTTCTATTCAATTATATTTCTTTTGCCTTGATTTGTATATATTCGTTGTATCCATCTGTCTTATTTGCAGTTTCATTATTTTCTTCCAACATTCTTCTAGAGTTTTATTAATTCAAACATAGACAAACAAAACACAAAACATAAATACATAAAACTTCTTTTTGGAAAGCGGCTTAACCCCGGGTTACATCTTTTTGTACAGACATAAATCAAATTCATACTCACTTATTATACTATTTCATATCTTATTTAACATTCTATATTTTCTATATATTTTCTCTCTTCTATTCACTCTCTTAATTCTATTTTATTTATTTCATCTCAATTTAGATAATTATACTTGCATCTTTTGTCCATTCTCTTTCAATTATCTATTTATCTTTTCTTTCTAATACAATATTTCTCCTGTAATCACTGGTTGAAGTATGACAACTTTTTATTTTTCCCCTAAATTTAACACTTAAAATAATACATACTTTCCATACTGATTCTGCTTAGTACATTCTAAGTACTACATTTTAGAATAGTAAAACAAAAAAAGAAAAATAAGTTTATAATATAGTAAAAACAATGTTCCATAGGAAATTAAACTCTATTGTTAAATCTTAGACATTTTTATACATTCTCTTTAATGTATTATTAACTCATATAATATTTCAGTTTTCTAACTCGATTTCAAATACTAATATCTACAATACAGTCTTATGTACTTTTGCAGAATCTTTTTTTTTAAATTATATTTTACCCTTTGCCTCTAAAAACCCCCCTGTTTTTTAACATCTTGTTTTAAACCTTTATGACTTCTCTTTCCTTTTTCCCTTCCTTTCCTATCAATTCTAGCCTTTTTGCACCCCCATCTCTCAAACTCCATTCTCTTAGTCTCCCCTCTCTGTTGTATTTCTCTTTTCTGTTGCTTTCTGACATTGTATTGATTTTTCACCTTATTTTTCCCTTTCTCGGTTGCTTTTTTTAAGTTCTGAATTCTCCATTTTCTTCCCCCCCTTTCTCTTTTCTTCCTCAACTAAGATTATTTGTCCATTAAAGATGGCTTCTTCTTCTTCATCCCAGCTTTCTTGTTGTTGTATTTCCTGGTAGGTAGAAATCACCATTTCTAAAAAGTGAAAAATAGATCCAGAAGAGCCCTTGCCTTCTTGTTCCTCTTCTTTTAACTTTTGAAATTCCATTTACTATTCTTCAACAGATAATGCCATTTTTTTGAAAACAACCCAAATGTTTTTAATCTTTCAAGAAATAGTTCCCAAAAGTCACAAAGTCACAAAGCAGTCCAAATCAAGACAAACTATTTCATTAACACTTTCTCCTTTTTATATTTTCTCTTCCTGGAGGAGAATTCAATTACACGGTTCCAAAATAATTTTTTAGAAGTCTTATTGCCATTTATTTCTAGTCTTATAAACTCCAAGCAGTCTCCTCCAGTACAATCTTAAAATAAATTCTTTACCTCTTCCTTCCCACATATAGCAAAAAGATTTTAATTTTTAATTCCAATGTTCAAAAATCTTTTATCCCCTTAGATTTAATTTTCAAGTTTAGTTACCTTCTGTGCTCAAGCAGGTTTTTCAGATTTCCATCTGCTATTTCCGTAGGGAAGGAGAGTGAGAGAAAATAACTTTCCCTTTCAACTTTCTTCTGCCGCTTTTACAGTCTTCTTGGGAAACAATGTATCGTTCAAGAGATTAAATTTCCAGGGTATTTAAAGGTTCCTTGTTGTCCCGGTTCAGCCAAAAAACTTTCACTTTCTCTGACTTCCTCCTGCACAATCTTATCCAGCTGCAGGCTTCTTTGTGGTGGCCATTGCTGACCACCGGTTCACCACCTTGAGAAAAGAGAGTTTAGCTGGCTGAGGAGGGGGTTTGCGATATCCACAAGCCCCTACCTGGATCTCCCCTGTCTTCAGTTTCCTCTACGGGGTAACCATATCCTCCAAATCCAGCTGGATCAGAGGCACTTTGGCGGTGAGCGCAGCAGGAACCATGCACGATCGCGGATTCCTGCCGCCACCGAAGCCTTGCAAACCGGAAGTCTCTGTCTCAGGAACTTCTTCCTCTCCTTTGCTGGTATTTTGCTTGTGTGGAGTGACCATTCAAAGTTACAATGGCACTGAAAAAAGTGACTTATGACCATTTTTCACACTTACGACTGTTGCAGCACCCCCACAGTCATGAGAGGCCAAGCGAGGAGATGTGTGACTAGAAGTGAGTGATATTGAGTTGGCCACCCAGCCAATAACATGATCACCAAGCCACATCCACCCAGTCACATGACCACCAAGCCACGCCCACCAACTAAGCCACACCCACAGAACCAGTTGTTAAAAAAATTGAACCCCACCCCTGAATGAACACCTTTTCATGTCTCCCTCCCAATGGAGCCATTTGTTTTTCTGCAGGTGACAATGTCCATATCCTGCCTTCTTTTGAGACCAGGTTTCAGCTTTATTTCCTGCTTCAACAACAGATCTAACATGCCTCCTCCCTTGATGTAGAGAAATGCACTATCTCTGCCCATCCTCCTGCTTTTTTGAACTATTCTACCTCAAACTCATCACCAGAATGTTAGCACTTATCAGCTCTTTTTTGTAAGAAAACTGTTTGCTTCAGAGCACTACATTTATAACTGCTTACATAAATCTTCTTGTCAGGCTTTATAGAGTGGAATGTGAATTGTGTTATCTTGATCAGTTCTAAAATGATGTCTGGTCTTTTTCCATAGTGAGGTTTGAATTTACATTTACCAACAGGAAGAACAATTAATCAGGACCACAATTTCTTCTTTGACTTGCCCTGTTCCAAATCTACACTTGTTGTAATAGCTGATTGAATATAAAACCTTATGGCTAGTTGTACTAGGACAGGGGTGTCAAGCTCAATTTCATTGAGTGCCGCATCAGGGTTGTGTATGACTTTGGGAGGGCCATGGTAGGCAAGGCCAGCTTAATGTCGCTTGTGTTGGGGGCACCTGTGGTGGCCCAGGCAGGGTTGGAAGGATCCTCCTGCAGCCCTCTGCCAGCAAAAACAGAGGTTGGGAAGCCCTCCAGAGCTCTATTTTTGCTGGCAGAGGCACTGTGGGTTTTTCGTTGTTTCCAGGTGGCCCCAGGGGCCATGGGCTGGCTCCTGCCCCTGGGCCTGGAGTTTGATACCCCTGTACTAGGATCAGGTCTGCTTCTTCAACCAGTGGCCTTCAGGTATATTGAACTAGAGTTCATGTCATTCCCTCACAGCATAGTCAAATAATACATTGGTTGTGGGAAAAGGGAATTATATTTCAAAAGTCCACAGAAGTGCTAAGTCTGGGAACTTCCGGTTGCAAGGCTTTGGCGGTGGCAGGAATCCACTTCTCTGCAGGTCCCTGCTGCACTCGCCGCTGAGGTACCCCCGATCCAATTGGATTTGGGGATTGTCACTGCCCTGAAGAGGCAGCGGAAGACAGAGGAGATCCGGGCAGGGGTCTGGGGATATCGCACCCCCCTTCCGCAGCCAGCTAGACTCCTTTTTCCTGAGGCGGTGGAGCGGCTGTCAGAAATGGCAGCCTCAAAGGAATCTTCAACCGGATAAGACTGTGCAGGAGGAAGTTTTTTAGAAGGAGAAGTTTTCTTGGCTGAACCGGGACATTAAGTTACTTTTTAAACACCCTGGAAACCTGACTTGTGGATTGATACATTTGTTTCCAAAAGATTGTTACAGCGGCGAAAGTACTGACGGAAAGTTCACTCTCCTTCCTTACGGAGAAAGGAAATGAGCATAGAAAAACCTGCTTCTTTAGGGTAAAAACAAGCTCTTTGTTATAAGTGGGAAGGAGAGGACTAAAAAAAATCTTTAAAAATTTGTTGGAGGAGACGCCTTGAAGATTATAAGGCCAGCAACTAACTGTAATATGGCTTTAAAATATATTTGGGATTTTGCTCCAGGAGGAAAAATTGCAAAGAGAAGAAGAGGAAATAATTTTTGTCTGTTTGGATTGTTTGATAACTTTGACATTTGGAAATTACTTTAAGACTAAAAACATCTGGGTTCTTAAAAATTTACAATGGCACTATCTGTGGATGGATTAAAAATGGAATATGAAAAATTAAAAGAAAGAGAACAAAATGGCAAGGATTTTTTGGGAGCTGCCTTCCACTTTTTAGAAATGGCGGTTTCTACGTACCAGCAAATACTTGAGGAAGGAGAAGAAGAAGGAGAAGAAAAAGAGGAAGAAGCCATCTTTAATGGACAAAAATGTTTGATTAAGAAAGAAAATAGGAAGAGAGGAAGGAGAAATGAGAATTTAAGATTCAATAAAACAACCAAGAAAAAGAAAAATAAGGTGAAAAAAAGGTACAATGTTAGAAAGCAATTGAAAAGAGAACTACAACGGAGAGGGGAAGTTAAAAAGGTGGAGGTTGGGGGGGGGGCAAAAAGACCAGACTGGAGAAGAAAGGGAGGCAAAAAGGGAAAACAAGCCACAATCTGAAACAAGATGCCAAAAAGAAAAAAATTTTTAGAGATAAAGGATAAAAGATAATGTATAATTAAAGAAAGATTCTGCAAGAGTACATAAGATAGTATTGTAGTATTTGCATTTGAAATAGTCTATTGGAATATTATAAGATTTAACAAAATATTAAAATATTAAAATGTTTAATAATGATAGATCTCAATATTTAATAAAACATTAAAGAGAATGTGTAAAATGATTAATGCTTAGTTATTGTTTAATTCGTTATTGTTTTAATGTTATTATAAATTTACTATTTCATCTTCTTATTTTAAAATAATGTATTAATTAGAATTAGAACTGGAATGGAAATTATATACTTAACTATACTATAAGTTTATTATTTTTTATTTTAAAATGCAACATGTAGAATGTACTAAGCAGAATCAGGATGGAAATTATGTATTATTTTAAGTGTTACTTCAGGGGAAAGATAGAAAGGCGTCATACTTTAAAAGTGATTACAGGGGAAACTCTGCTAAAGAGAAGAGATAAATGGATGATTGGAAAAGAACGGACAAAAGATACAAGCATAATGATTTTGAAATAAGATGAAATAAACAAAATATAATTAAGAGAGTGAAAAGAAGGGAGAAGTTATATAGAAAATATAGAATGGTCAATAAGATATGAACGGTATATAAGGTGAGCATGAATTTGATTTAGGTCTGTAAAAAAAGATGTAACCTGCCACTTTGTGTTTTGGTTAGCTATGTTTGATTGTGAATTAATAAAACCTTGGAGGAATAAAACTAAAGGGAGAGAAATTTGGAAAAGGCATGTACAAATGATAATTAAGGAGGTTTTATTTTTTTATGTCTTGTTTTATGTTTTGTATTTTGGGTATTTATGTTTGACTGAGAATTAATAAAACTTTGATAGAAAGAAATATAATTGAATGAAAGTGAAGGGAGAAATAATGAGAAACTTGGAAAAGATATATAGGTGTCTAAATGGAAATGTGACAATTTGGAACTATGCTGTATAAATGTCTATATTCGATTGAGAATTAATAAAACCTTGATAGAAAGAAATATAATTGAATAAAAGTGAAGGGAGAAATAATGAGAAATTTGGAAAAGATATATATGTGCTTAAATGAAAATGAAACAATGTGGAACTATGCCTTAAAAATGATGTTCTATTTGCCTTGTTAAAACTTATAAGTAATTTTTAGAAAGGAGGTTTTATGCTTTTATGCCCTATGTTTTGTTTGTCTTCAAAAATTAATAAAATTGGTTTTAATAAAAAGAAGTGCTAAGTCTGGGAAAGCTATATTAGATAAACGCCATGAAGATATTGAATATTATTTTAGGAACAAGGACTCTACAGATGCAGCTTAAGAATTTCGTTCTTCTCTGCAAACTAGGACATGACAGTTTCTCCCAGAAATCTGGCACAGCATAAATATTATGCATTGCACATTTACATGTTTATTTTTAGTACCTTTGTATCCCGCTTTTATTATTTTTATAAATAATATTATATTGTTATTATTTGTTTAATAAATAATGTTTCTTCTTCCTCCCATTTTTCCCACAATGACAACGGTGTGAGGTGGGTTGGGCTGACAGAGACAATCTGGGCCTCAGCTGGCTTTCATGCTTAAGGTGGGGCTAGGACTCACTGTCTCCTACTTTCAAACTAGCACCTTAAGCATTACACAAAATTGCACATTTAAAGCACAGCAAATTATTACAAATTATGCTTGGATTGTAAGCTTTTTAAATTGTTAACTTTGAGACATATTTTATTGTTGTAGAGCGGCGGTTACAGAGAGAGACGGAGCCAGGGAAAAGGCTAACAGACTTTATTCAATGAATAAAGGGTCGCCGTGGCTGCCAATGGCAATCTGACAGCCAGCTGGCGGCGACAGCTGATGCTGTTTGACAGCTCCCTTTTATAGCCAGCTGTCAAACAGCATCAGCCAACGAGAGCGGTCGATGCTCCCGCGTAGGCAGCGGACCAGAAGGAGAATTGCAGCTTAGTCCTTAAACATAGCACTCCTTCCCCCTGGCCACGAGCATGCGTAGTCTCGTAGCCAGGATGGCGGTTTCCGTTCGCGGCCTGATCTTCGCGGCTCCAGGGGCTTGTCTGCTGCTGCCTCGTCCTGTTCTTCCCAGGCGGTGCCAAGAGTCTGCGGAGGGTCGTCAGCTATCCTGGATCTGTCATCTGACTGCTGCTCTGGTGAGTCCTCTCGCGGTGGTCGGTTGGTTGGGTCGTTGAGCGGCTGGTAGACCGGGTCCTTTAGTGGGTTGGCTGCGGCAGGCGGTGGGTAGGCTGAGTCGTTGACCGTGGTTTCGGTGGCAGGCTTGGTCCAGCACCTCCTCAGCTGATCCATGTGTCTTCTCCAGATGCGGCCATCTTCTAGGAGGACTCTGTAAGACCTGGGCCCTGTAATAGAAACTATCTACCCTGGCAGCCATAATGAGTACCCTGCATAGTTCCTGGCATAAACCAGATCTTGCAGGGTGAATTCCCTGGCATGGCTGTCAGAAGCCAGGGGTGAGCTGGGAGCGTAGTGGGGGTGCAACCTGTCCAGAGTAGTCCTGAGGCGTCTGCCCATCAAAAGTTCTGCAGGTGACTTGTTGGTAGATGGGCATGGAGTGGCGTGCTGTGTTAATAGGTATGTGGACAGCTTGGAATGCCAGTCCGCTTGGCCCAGCTTGGCCAGAACTTCTTTGACTGATCTAACAGCCCTCTCTGCCATCTCGTTGCTTGCAGGGTGAAAGGGGGCTGTGAGGGCGTGTCTGATACCCAGGTTGGCTGTGAAGATGGCAAACTCGTTAGAACTGAATTGGGGGCCATTGTCTGAGACCAAGGTGTCAGGCAGTCCATGAGTAACAAACAGTCTGGTCAAAACCCTTTTGACCACTCATGTGGTGGTGGAAGGTAACAAGGCCACCTTTGTCCATTTTGAAAATGAATCTACCACAACCAAGAATGTCTTCCCCAGTATGGGACCAGCTAGGTCAATATGCAGCCTGGCCCAGGGCACCCCCCATCTTATTGGTGTGGCTGTGGGTGGGGCTGCCCTTGTTGCCTGGCAGGCTTGGCACGTGTTAACCCAGTTGGCAATTTGGGCATCCAGTCCTGGCCACCAAACGTAGCTGCGTGCTAAGGCCTTCATTCTTACGATGCCTAGATGACCCTCGTGCAGTGCCCTTAAAACTGATTTTTGCAAGGTGGGTGGAATAACCACCCTAGTCCCCCATAACAGACAGCCCTGTAGACAAGACAACTCCTGCCTGCAGGTCCTGAATGGTAAGTATTCAGGGGCGAATTGAATATCAGGCCACCCCCTCCCCACCCAGTCCAGGACTTGGGAAATCACAGAATCTTTTTTGGAGTGTGCAACAATATCCCCAGCTGAGACTGGTAGGTCAAGTTCATTGCAGTCGAAGATTGTGTGGATGGGAGCTGGGTCCCTGACTGGTGTTGGCAGGGGGCATCTGCTGAGAGCATCTGCATGGCTGAGGTTTATTCCAGGGCGATGTACCAAAGTGTATGAGTAAGCGGCCAGAAACAGAGTCCATCTGGTCATTCTCGGGGAGAGCACCTGTGGGGTTTGTTTGTCACCGGCTAACAGTCCCAAGAGAGGTTTATGATCTGTTACTAGTTCAAAAGAATGGCCATAGAGAAACTCGTGGAATTTTTTTACAGCAGCCACAGCTGCTAAGGCCTCCTTATCGATCTGACTATAGTTTCTCTCTGCAGCAGAGAATGTCCTTGAAAAGAAGGCAATAGGTGCCTCAGATCCATTTGAAAGTCTGTGGCTTAATACTGCTCCTATACCAAAAGGTGAGGCATCAGAAGCCAATACCAGGGGCAAGTCCTTGTTAAATTGAACTAACACAGCATCTCAAGTCAAAAGGGACTTTACTGCCTGGAAAGCGTTGGCTTCTTTCTGTCCCCAGTGCCAGGGGGTTTCTTATCTAGGAGCCTATGTAGGGGTTCAGCTACAGAGGCCTTGTGAGGCAGGAAAGATGCATAAAAATTTAGGAGCCCCCAAAAGGCCTGTAATTCAGTTTTGTTAGAGGGAGTGGGTGCCTCGTGAACGGCTCTAACTTTACTTTCAATGGGGTGAATCCCAGAGGAATCAATTCGATAACCAAGGAAGTCTACTTGACTGGTAGCAATGGTGCATTTATCTTTTTTCAATTTGAGCCCATTTAGCCTAAATCTGTCAAGGACAGACCTCACTCTGAATAGCAGTTGTGTTTTGTTGGTGGCAGAGACTAAAATGTCATCAAAGTATGGGAACCACCTCAAGTAGGCCCTGGAGGATTCTTTCCATGAGTGATTGGAAAATGCCAGGGGCTACACTGACTCCAAACTGTAAACGTTTACATCTGAAGGCGCCCCTGTGTGTAACTATGGTTTGTAGGTCAGCAATGTGCTGGTCCACAGGAAATTGTTGGTATGCCTGGGACATGTCCAACTTGGCAAAAATTGTACCTGGCTCAAATGAGTGGAGCAGGTGTTGGATTACAGGTACTGGGTATGCGCTAATTTGGAGGAAACGGTTGAGGGACATCTTATAGTCAGCGCAAATTTTCACGCTGCCATCCTTTTTTAGGGGGGTCACTATGGGGGTTTCCCACTTGGCAAAATCTACCTGTTCCAAAATTCCTTGGCTGATGAGCTTGTCTAATTCAGCGTCTAATTTGGGCCTAATGGCGAAGGGAACCCTTCGAGGTTTTAAACGGATTGGGGTGGCTTATGGACCCACATTGAAAGATATGGGGGTGCCTGTATAACACCCTAGCTCGCTGCTGAAAACATCTGAGTAGTCCTTAAAAAGGGCATCAACCTCAGAATTTACCACAGAGTGAATACCTGTAACGTTAAGGCCTAGGGCAGGAAACCAATCTAGTCCTAGCAAACTAGGTAGGGCACCATTTACAACTACCAGTGGCAAGTGACCTCTAAAGTTTTGGAATTGAATGAGGAAGTTTCCCTTACCCAGGACTGGGATGGTCTTCCCCTGGTAGTCCCGAAGAGTCAGGTGGCAGTTGACCAGCTTCTTCTTTGAGAGCGAAGGCAGTATCTTCTTCAAGGTGGTCCACGATATGATGGAGAGTGCTGATCCGGTGTCCACCTCCATCCGGCAGGGTTTACCTTTTATGAAAACAGAAATGCTTATTTTGTTAGAATTACTGGTGCTATAGCCCGTGTGATAACATGTGTAGCAATTTTCCACTTGCCTTTGGGAAGGGGCAGAAACTTGGGGTCTTTGAGGATGGGTCTGTTCGGCTTGGCAAACCCTGGCTATGTGCCCTCTCTTCTGGCAGTTCAGACAAATAAAGTTTCTGAACCTGCAAGTTGACCTAAGGTGGTTGCCCCTGCAGCTCATACAATGAAGTTGTTGTTTGCTGGTCTGGGCATTGGTTTTTTTGGGTGGACCAAAAGTGCTCTGGGGCGAGTGAGGCGATTTACCTCTGATGTTTCTTATTCCTCTTCTTGGGAGGTTTCATCATAATGAATTGTAACCTGACCTTGTTTAGAGCTGCTTCCCTGGAGCTCAGCTACAGATAGTTCTGATAACTCAGCAGCCTAAGCTTCCTCAACAGCTAGGGCTAAGGTCGAATCTTTTTTTGCCAATAACCTCTGCAGTTTTAGGTCCCTGACTCCTCCCACAATTTGGTCCAGTAGCATGTCCTCGAGGTAGTCCCTAAACCCACAGTGTATGGCAGCTGATCTTAATGCTGCCATTTACTGAGTCACAGTTTCCCCTTCAGCTTGAACCCTCCTTCTAAAAGCTAGCCTCCTAGCTATTTGAGAGGGCCTGGGGGAATAGTGGTTTGATAAGATCTCCCTCAACTCATCCCAGGGGATAGCCTTGATGGATCGAGGGGACACTAGAGCAGAGGCTGTGTCAAAGACGGTAGCCCCACAGAAGCTTAAAAAATAAGACCTTTTTCTCAGGTCTGTAGCCTCAGACAAATCAATCGCATTTAAAAAAACATTCGAATCTATTCATGTAAGATTCCCAAGTCTCTGCTCCCGGTTGGAAATGTGGGAATGTCGGAGTTGATGCCATCGGAGTGGCAGAGTCGGTTTCCTTAGGTGAGGAAATTTAAGAGATATTGCTTTTAGAAAAGCGTTTCTGGTTGTGCTTGTCAGCGGCGCTCGGCTTCTCAGTTGTGGAACTTTAAAGTTTGCGCTCTTTTTTTTCTTTTCTTTTGGAGAGTGCCAGCGGCGGTGACTTCAAAATAGCCCTTGGCGGCTTCAGCTCTTTCTTGTAGTGACTTCGGCTCAGTTGTTTCGCCTGGTCATCTTGTTGTATCCCGCCCTCGTCGCCAGTGTTGTAGAGCGGCAGTTACAGAGAGAGACGGAGCCAGGGAAAATGCTAACAGACTTTATTCAATGAATAAAGGGTCGCCGCGGCTGCCGATGGCAATCTGACAGCCAGTTGGCGGCGACGGCTGATGCCGTTTGACAGCTCCCTTTTATAGCCGGCTGTCAAATGGCATCAGCCAATGGGAGCAGTCGACGCTCCCGCGCAGGTGGCAGACCAGAAGGAGAACTGCAGCTTAGCCCTTAAACATAGCATTTATCTTGAAAACATGATGGCAATAGCTGGGTATAGTATATAATAATGGAAGAGAGGCGTTTAGGTGCTGGCTGGAAAGTATGAGACAGTGACTTCTAGACCTCCCTTCGGCATGACAGCCTGCTGGAGGACTTCGGCCCACTTGGCCTAATGTGTCCCTATCAGCCCAACCACCTTACACAAGATCATGGTTGTTGTGGGGAAAATAGGAGGCAAGAGTATTAGGTATATCTGCTATTTTTATATTTCTACGAGGGATAAAATATTATAATAATGATGTGGCTGTAACTGTTTAAGATATAGTCTTTTTGATGCAGGCAGGATTGTTTTAAAGAGGGATGATTGATACAGGACAGTGGCTGAGGAAAATTCACGAAATTTGGAGGACTGTGGGTGTTTCTAAAGAGATAATATGATAGTATTTCTAAGAATTTGAGAGTCGCCTAGAGCAATGCTAAAGATGTGATCTACAAAACTGAGAAGGAAGTGAAAGCCACTCCTGCAGCTTTGACTTCTGACCTTCTGATAGGACAGCAGAACTAATAATGAAACAGAGCCTTGCAACCTTGCAATGATCTAAGATGGTATTTTTCAATCTTGATAGCTACCCATCTTTCAGTCAACCCTGGGTGACTGCCCAATCAAAGATTAAAAAGAAATACAACTTCATTTTAAAAACTATAAAGCGCCACCAGTTAAGACATAAAATGTTAAAAACAACAAAAACTTGGTGCCAATCCATGCTAATGTACCATCACATATGGACTGGCTCTACGATAAGAAGTTCAATATCTATTTGATTCTTTGATACCTTATGATTCTTGACTCTTGACAAATGTATCTTTTCTTTTATGTGCACTGAGAGCATTTGCACCAGGACAAATTCCTTGTGTGTCCAATCACACTTGGCCAATAAAGAATTCTATTCTATTTTATTTACATACATATGTGTAGTGTGTATGTTTTGTAATCCTACCCTTTTGCACATGCAACTCTCTATATCCTGGAGTGATGTTTCGACTTTGCTGTAAATTAGGATTTGGGGAAAATTGGCTTTTAGAGCATTGAGCTCTAAATGCTCAGCTGTTTGAAACTGCTGCTTTTCAGAGGCTTGGGAAGATGAGAAAACCACAGGCTCCTTTTTATTCATCTAGTAGTTGGTCATGCATTGTAACTTGACAAATGCAATATTTCTGATAGAACTGCTGACATACTAATGGGAACCACATGCATTAATACATAGGTTGAGTACCAGCCTCATTATATGGCTTGATGCAAATCTTTTTCTTTGACACCCCAACCTTTACAGTTCTCTATACCATGATTGACTGCTGTTACAGCTCACTGAAAGGACATTTATAAAAATCTGACATCTGGGATAAGTTGAGTGTGATTCCTGGCAACTTCATTCATATTCATATGGTCTCCATCTAAATACTAAGAATGTCAGAACTGTTTAGATTTTGGAGGAACTCAGCTACTTTCTGTCACACTTCACCTCATGGTTACATACATTAAAATTACAAACCCAGAAATCTGACTGGCATTCATGGTCACCCATAATAAGATTCATAGAATTCTGCTATTGTTGCTCTTACATATATCACTTGGATTGCCATTTTAGTTTTGCTGCAGCAAATGAGGGTAGAGTTGAAAAAAGGAATGCAGGTTAAACTGATGGTTTTAGATTCCTTCATCTCTTCTCTCTCCTCAGAGGAGCCCTGACTCTGCACTGTCTTCTGTTTTATGTGTTTTTCAACATGAAAAAGAAGATGCAAGCATGTAACATCAAAGCAAAATGGCGGTGTGCATGTATATATGCATGGATGCATGAAAAAGCTTGAAAGTGACTTTGTTGCTTGCTAGTATTGTGTATCTAGTCTTCTCCCAGGAAAATTCTTAAAGATTTTCTTCAAATTACTTGAACTTAAAGAAAACACGAAATCCTGCTTTCAAAGAAGGTGCATCAAACAGCCTTAAGCCCATCTCATAACAGGTGTTAAACTGGTGGCCCGCAGACTGGATGCATCACACGCAGGCCACACATACCCTAGCTCCATGAAGAGAAAAAAACATTGTAAAACGTCACATGACAGCAACATAATGCCGTGAGTTTGACACCCGTGCTGTGCTCTATAGAAAAGAGAACCTAGCAGGGGAAATTGAAAGCTTTAAACCCCCTTACTCATGAATTCATAGAAAGTCCCTGTGCCTATTTTTTTTCTATTGAGAAAAAAAGAAATATTGAGAAAGAAAAGCTCTCACCCTTGCAATTTATTTGTTTTTCAAGGTTGTGGGTTGTGTAAAGAGGGTTATATTTTTGACTCTGAGACATTTTCATAAGCCATTCCAACACAGTCTTTTCCAACTGATTCCTATTTGGAAACCATTTCATTCTACAAAGTCAAAATGTGTCATGTGTTGCCTGGCAATGTCAAACTCAGAAAGAGGAAAATCATTCTAAAGATGAGGTACGTTGCAAGCAACATCTCTTCAATACCCATCTTCCTCTACGATGCCACTGCCATTTCTTTTGTTTAACTAAGAAGATTGAAGTTGGCACCTTGCTGAATGTGAGTAGGAAGCAGTATATACCCTTGAGCATTCCAGGAAAGTAATGTCTACCGTCTGCCTGCCTACTTAAATCTGTTTTTCTTCTTGCCCCAAGAATATATTTGCTGTCTCCCTTATCCTTTTCTACAACTTCCTAGTTAGTCGATACTATATCACAGTGTTTCTCAACTTTGGCAATTTTAATTGTGTGGACTTCAACTTCCAAAATTCCCCCTCATTATTCAGTTCTGGGGGTTGAAATCCACAGACCTTAAAATTGCCAAGGTTGAGAAACACAGCTACAGCAGGAGTAACAAGAAAAAAAAAATGTGGTTTTTTGTTTTGTTTTCTTTTTTCCACAGGGAATGATACAGTTAAATATTTTATTTTCTGAGTTCTAAAGAAGGGTTTTCTTTAGATGGAAATTCAATTTATTTTATTCTTTAACTTCACTGCATTTGGGGTTCTTCCAGGTCAAACTGATGAATGTGTTCTGAATTTCTGCATAAAAGGACCTCTCATGAGAAACATGAGAGGAAGAAAAGGATAAAGGCGGAAAGCTGTGCCTATTGTTCCTCTTTCTGATGAAACCATTAACAGTGGGAAGAAAGGATATTGGAGGAATTATTACCATATCAACAATATCGAGCCACAGCTGCCAGTTCTTTAGCTAGTATTGGCCTTTATACACATTGAATTCTTCCTGAGAATCTAGGATATTGTAATGTATTAATTAATATATATGTGGATCCAAGCAGTTTGGCTGTTTACAATTGATGGATGGAAATTTTTTCCCACATTTTTCTAAGTGCCGTCCAAGATTCTTAGTTATGGCATCCCAATGTGCCAATCAACATTATGACCACCATGGCTTGTTTAAGCCACAACCTTTCAATTTCACTTTTCAGATCTATACACTTTGTGATCTCCTCCCACTCTTTATCTTCTATTCTACTATCCCCTGGTATTGCCACATCAATTATCCACATTTTTCTTCTTTTCAACTACAGTTATAACTGGTGGATTATGAGCCAATACTTTATCAGTCAGTACAGGTAGTCCTCGACTTACCCCAGTTCATTTAGTGATCATTTAAAGTTACAACAGCTCTGAAAAAAAGTGGCTTATGACTGTTTTTCACAGTTACGACCATTGGAGCATCCGCATGGTCACATGTCCAAATTCAGATGCCTGACAGCCGGTTCTGATTTATGATGGCTGCAGTTGTCCCAGGGTCATGTAATCAGCTTTTGCGACCTTCTGACAAGCAAAATCAATGAGAAATCCAGATTCACTTAACAACCATGTTACTAACTTAACAGCTGAAATAATTCAGTCAACAATTGTGGCAAGAAAAGTCATAAAATGGGGCAAAGTCACTTAAATTTTTCACTCAGCAACATAAATTTTGGGCTCAATTGTGGTTGTAACTTGAGGACTACCTGTATTTTAACCTGCTCATTTTTTTATTACTTTTTCAGCCCTGAGTTCTCACCAGTTTTTCATTCCAGCACATAATAATTTTTACAGATGTTCCACTGAATTATTTTGGCAACTGTGTTAAGTCATTGTTTATAATCAGGTTGTATGATCTTGCACAAGCTGAATATATGATCTATTGTTTTTTTCTGCTTCTTTGCACAATCTGCATTTTGAATAATTTGATGTTTTTTTTTTCATTTCTGATCTTGATTGCATTTGTTTTAACAGCGTACTGTTGCACAACCAAAGTGAAATCTTCCATTTCTTTGTTTAATGGTCCATTTATAAACATGGCCAGGTTTTGTCTTTATTTCCCTTCCCCTTGATCTTTTGTAGAAATTAGCCATGTAATGATGCATTATTGCGATTACTTTATAATTATTATTGATATCATTGAGTAATATTATCAGTATTAAATGATTCAAGGGATCGGCTGGATTGAGTTTGGCTCTAGGATATCATCAGGAAGCAATAAAGTCATAATAAATAATAAAGTGTAAATTGCTTTGAGGTAAACAGAACTAGACTATTTTCCAACAGGGTAAGAAGCAAGTAATAAAGCTTGAAGTAGCATATTTTGAAGCAAATTGAAGTGAGTGGCTTGATTATAATTATTCATCCACGTATACTATGCTTCTTGGTATAACCAGCTAATTCTAAAATATAAGATTAGTGTCATAGGTTCCTTTCTCTCGCCCCCTCACCCAAAGGATTGAACGCTTATATCTGCTGAAGTGTGAATTCAAAAAAGTAGGGCTAAAAGGAAACAAAGAGAAGATCTGATTAGAAAACACATATTAAATGCTATACTACTGAAAAAGAAAACCAATAAGCATTATTTCTTTTTACGTTGCTACAGACCACAATAAATTATTTTATAATCTGAACAAGGAGAGTTTGATGATGTGAATAAAGCTATGATATATGTAGTTTTCCTTCTTTGAATGATAATAGTTTTTCTTTTTTAAGTTTTAAAAGGAACCATGCTTACATACTGTTCTGTAGAGCTTCATTAACATTCTTGTAAACACTGCACCCTGATTGGTCAGGGCGCTCGGCAACCGGATTGGCTGAGCGAGCCGCACTGATTGGCCCACCGTGAATCCCCACGATTGGTAAGAATCAAGTGCAGGAGATTCAAAGTGGTGCCATTGGCCGCGGCTCGTGTGGCCAACTGAATATAAGCCGGGGCCGATCTGGTTCAAGCCAAGCTGATCCAGGAACCTAATAAAAGAGCTGAACTTGTCACTGCCTCCTGAGTTTCCTTCAAGCGGCGACATAACACTGGCGACGAGGGTGGGATCGCGGAACTAGCACCCACTGAACACGTGGCATCAAGAACAACGAGATCCTCAAGATGGCCAGCATCACACCGCCCGCACCCTTTAATCAAGCTACCGAGGACTGGGAATCGTACATTGACTGGTTCCTGATGTTCCTCGAGAGTAGCAATCTCAAGGATGAAAACAGGCAAAAAAAAAGGGCAGTTTTCCTGACATCCTGCGGGCCCGCAGTTTTCAAAATGGCAAAAGCCCTCGCGAAGCCCGAGGACGTGAAGACAATGGACTGGGCCGACCTTGAACCGCTACTATGAAGCCACTATGCCCCTGCCGTGCCCACCCTCATCAGGCAGCACAACTTCTACCGGCGAGACCAGAAACCGGGTGAGAGCATCAGCGATTTCGTAGCAGACCTGCGGAACATGGGGGGCATGTGCGGCTTCACGGACATGGACGAGGCGCTACGAGATCGCGTCGTCCTCAGGCTCAGGGACCCGTCTGCAAAACCGCCTGATGGCAAGGGGCGACATCTCCCTCACTGACGCCCTTGCCGAGGCCACCGCAGCAGAGGTTACCCGGAAATCAGCGGCCCGAATGTGGAGAACCGATGCCGGGGACCAAGCCACAACCTCCGACACACACCCTGAAGCAAGCCACCGAGCGACCACGACCACCCACCATGGCGACCTCAACTCCACATCCGACACCACGGACAAGGAGGGGGACATCCATCGACTCCAGACAGAACGAGACCGGCGCAAACGGCGGAGTCTTAAGTCGGGGTTCCAATACGCCGGTTGTGGGAGTGACCATCTTCGCTCGGAGTGCTGTTTTTTCGACGCGATCTGCCGACAGTGCAGGAAGAAAGGCCACATCGCCCGAGTCTGCCGCCTCAAGAAATCATACAACCCCCGATGACAAGACAACACCGAGCGGAGATGGAACGGAAGCCCCTCGGCGCAAGGGACCGTCAACCCGAGAGCCGCTGGAACCGGGACGGACGAGGCTGACAGAGTGGCGAGAACCAGCAGAGAAAGGAGACCCACCAGACAGTTGTCATTGGCCACTCATCGAGCATGGATGCTCGAAAAGTGTAAGTGGAAGTGGGCATCGAGGACAGGCCATGCAAGATGGAGGTGGACTCCGGGTCCTACCTCTCCATGGTTGCATGGAGGGAAATCCAGCGCATGGTGCCCACCATCCACAAGTGACGTTTGGAAAGCCAGAAGTTAATCCTAAAGGACTACCAAGGGAACTGCATCCCCGTAGTCGGAACAGGACACTTCGAGGTCACATTCAAGGGGTGCACAGCAAGGCTTACCCTGATGATCGTGGACAGAGATTGGCCCAGCCTCCTGGGACTCCAGTGGTTCGCGCCGCTCGGGATCGAAATAACGGGCATCGACCACATCGCAGAGGCCGACTGGGAAGAGCAACTCGTGAGGGACTTCCAGGAAATGTTCGATGGCACCCTAGGCAAGTACCAAGGGCCCCCTATTTCGTTCAGCCTAGACCCCAGCATTCCACCAATATGCTTAAAACCGTGGCGAGTACCTTTCGCACTCAGACCCAAGATCGATGAGCAGATAGACAAGCTCATCAAACAGGGAGTCCTAGAACCAACCGATCATGCCTAGTGGGAGACCCCCAAGGTCACCCCCATCAAGCCCGATGGGTCGGTGAGAATTTGTGGGAACTATAAGGCCACCCTAAATTGTGCCTTACAGCAAAGTGCTTATTCCGTCCCAGTAGTACAGCATCTCCTGCACTCACTGGGGGGAGGCAAGGTTTTCGTGAAGCTCGACCTGGCGCAAGCCTACCAACAGCTACCGATCGACGCGGAAACCGTGGAAGCACAAACCATAGTAACCCACCGGGGGGCTTTTCGCTGTAAGAGACTCCAGTTTGGAGTCAGCGTAGCCCCAGGAATCTTCCAGAGTCTCATGGAAAGACTTGCAAGGCATCAAGGGGGTGGTTCCCTACTTCAACAACATACTGGTGTCACTGGCAAATCAGAAACAACTAGAAAGTAGTCTAAGGGAGGTACTGCAAAAATTCAAAGAAGCAGGGCTAAAAGTCAAAAAAGAGAAATGCCAACTGCACACTGAGAGGGTCGAATTCCTAGGGTACCTTTTAGACCACCACGGAATTCACCCAACCGAGCAAAAGATCAGAGCAGTCAAGGAAGCACCCTGACCGGGGAATAAAACGGAGCTGCAGGCATTTCTTGGACTGCTAAATTTCTATAATGTTTTCCTGCCCCAGAAGGCGACCGCGGCGGAACCGTTGCATGGACTCTTGGACAAAGCGGCCACCTGGAACTGGGGGAAACGTGAGGAAGCCGCATTCAACAAGACCAAAGACCTGCTCACTTCAGATGCCATCCTCATCCAGTACAACAAGACCCTACCCCTAGCAGTCACAAGCGATGCTTTACTGTTCGGCGTCGGAGCCGTCCTCAGCCACACTCTTCCTAACGGAAAAGAAGCACCCATCGCATTCTTTTCAAGAACCCTCTGCAAGCCAGAAAGAAATTACAGTTAGCTGGAAAAAGAGGCCCTGGCAATCGTTGCCATAGTGAAGAGGTTCCACGAGTACCTCTACAGCAGGACTTTCACCATCATCACCGATCACAAGCCGTTGCTGGGAATCCTGGCAGGGAACAGGGCCACCCCGAACATTCTATCCCCAAGAATGACAAGGTGGTCCAAATTCCTTGCCACCTATAACTACCGGCTAACACACCGACCCGGTAAGACAGTCACCCACGGAGATGCCCTGAGCCGCACGCCGCTACCCAAACTGGACTCCGATCCCGCACCAACAACGTCCACCCTTAACATAGAGACTCTACCCGATTTACCCATAACCGCATCAGATATTGCCCGCGAAACTAATAAAGACAAATGTCTGGCGCGGGTTTTACAGTGGGTAGAGAAAGGGTGGCCGGAAAAAGATGATGATGAAACATTCAGGACTTTTTGGAACAGACAAATGGAACTTTTTATGCAAAAAGGTTGTGTACTATGGGGGGACAGGGTTGTCATCCTGGAGAAATTACAAAAAAGGGTCCTGGGATTGTTACACAAGGGGCACCCAGGCATCGTTAGGACAAAAGCCCTGGCCAGAAGTTACACTTGGTGGCCAGGGATGGACAAACAAATCGAAGCCTGGGTGGCAAGTTGTAGACAATGCCAAGAGTCCAGGCCAAGCCCACCCGCCACCCCAATCCTGGAATGGGAAACCTCTAGAGGACCGTGGTCCAGGATACACATAGATTTCGCCAGACCCACAAATGGACACACATTCCTCATAACAGTAGACGCTTACTCCAATTGGCTGGAGATAAGCAACATGAAAAATACCACCACTGAGGCCATCGTCAAAGAACTAAACAAACTATTCTCAACCCACAGTCTCCCAGATGTAATTGTGTCCGATAATGGGCCACAATTTACAGCACTGGATTTTGAAAAATTCCTAGCAGAGCGGGGCATACGACACGCCCTAACAGCACCAGCACTTCTGACGGCGAACGGTAGGGCGGAACGGATGGTACAATTTACAAAAAAAAACAATCAAAAAAATCAAAACCGGGGAAATGCAAGAAAAAATAAATAAACTACTTTTTATCCAATATATAACACCAAACACAACAACCAACAAAAGCCCCGCAAAGCTATTAATGGGGAGAAAATTAAGATCCCCACTAGACAGGCTTCACTCCACTTACAACCCTGAGAAACCCACCAACTCATCAAGCAGGCACCGAACATTCGCACCAGGAGATGCAGTATACGCGAAAAACCTCAGAGGGGACGCCCTCTGGGTACCGACAATGGTAACCCAGGCCACAAGTCCCCACTCGTACCGGCTACAAACAGCTGATGGACGAGCATGGAAATGGCACATCAATCAAATAAGATCAAGAACGATCACGGGAAACACAACCGACACGCAAACAGACACAAACATAAACCCAGAAAGGGAAGAAAACCACCCAAGCACAAACCAAGAGGGGAGGGAGAGCCCCAGGAACCAAGCCCAACTAAGAAGAAACCAAAACTACTCACCAACCGAAGCAGAAGCAGACAACCAGCTCAAATCCTCACCGGGAAGAAGCAGCCAGGCCAGCTCAACCAGCCCGGACAGACCGGGCGGGAGCAGCGAAGCCAGCAGCGTGACCAGCCCGGCTAAACAGGGAGGTAGCCACCACAAGAGGCCTGGCTCATTCCAGGCGGTTCCATCAACGAGCCAAGGAGCAACACAAAACCCGACCGAACTGGCTGACAGCCAGGCATCAACTAAACTGTGCAGGTCAAGTAGGCAAGTGCGGAGCCCCGCCTACTTACGGGACTACATCATGTAGGACCCTACCAAGAGGGGAGGGGTGTTCTGTATAGCTTCATTAACATTCTTGTAAACACCACGCCCTGATTGGTCGGGGTGCATGGCAACTGGATTGGCTGAGTGAGCCGCACTGATTGACCCGCCGCGAATCCCCGCGATTGGTAAGAATCAAGCGTGGGAGATTCAAAGCGGTGCCATTG
Organism: Hydrophis major; assembly: GCA_033807585.1. Classification (NCBI taxonomy): domain Eukaryota; kingdom Metazoa; phylum Chordata; class Lepidosauria; order Squamata; family Elapidae; genus Hydrophis; species Hydrophis major. The sequence continues at coordinate 185,295,856 of CM066328.1, forward strand.
GCCATGGCTCGTGCGGCCAACTGAATATAAGCCGGGGCCGATCTGGTTCAAGCCAAGCCAATCCAGGAACCTAATAAAAGAGCTGAACTTGTCACTGCCTCCTGAGTTTCCTTCAAGCGGCGACATAACACATACCCTTATCTGACACTTCACAAAGTGAAGTATTTTCTTTTAAGTCAAAACTTTTCCCCAAGCAAATAACGACCAACTGATTTCCTGGTCATAATGCAATTACCATTTTAAAAAAACAACAAAAACTGATTGCACCAAAGAAGCTGGATAAAATGCAAAAAAAGTAAAGAAACCAAATGAAAGAAGTAATTAGAAGCTTCATCACTGGGGAGATAGTGGAGCATGCAGTTATATGTGACTTTTTTTTTTTTAAAAAAAAAGCATACTGTTAGTTGCTGATAGTCCTCTGCAAAAGTTTCAGCTGATGCTAAGCTGTTGCTATGTCTACAGCCTAGCAACCTAGCAACAGTCCTATTGTGTTAACCTTTGAGAAGATTATTTCCTCCATATAGAAAATGTTATTTACTGGATATTTACTGACTGGGATATAAGTTGGCAGGAGGTGAGGCCAAAGCCAGCAGTGGAAAACACTATTCCCTTCCTTCCTTCCTTCCTTCCTTCCTTCCTTCCTTCCTTCCTTCCTTCCTTCCTTCCTTCCTTCCTTCCTTCCTTCCTTCCTTCCAATGGAAGGAATATCATTCTGGTTTCAGTTCCAAGTGGGGAAAAAGACACTGGAAACATGGAGGCTGTTTGGAAAGATGGTTTAATGGTGGACAGGACCCCATGGCTTGGAGCTCCAAACTGAAAAGAACGATCACATGCTTCAAGATGTTGGGTGAAGGAAAAGAAGAAAGAGCAAGATGGTGAGAGACCCTTGGTTTTATATCCTCTATTGGGATTTGAATTTGAGCTTGTATTCTGATTGGTTGTCAGACTCCCATGGGGCCATGCAGGGGCAACTCTGTAGGCTGTCCTGAGTCTCAGGCTTGGTTGAGCCTTGCTAGATGATGATGTAATGAAGGAGCTTTGGGAATCCTATTATAGCTCTACTTGAAGAAGGTAGATCTCTTGTTAAGTAGAATAGACTGGCCCAGGCCATAGTAATGGTACATTTGCAAAGAGGGGGGTGAATTTCTGCCTCTGAGTTTCTACTTTTCTTTTTAGGGGAAATATTCTGTCTTTTTAGTATATCCTAAAATATTTTATCTTTTGTGCTAAATACACATGGCTGCACTGGTTATAATTGTATGAGCAACCATCCTAAAACATTTGGGGGATACCAGACTGAGAAAGGCTATTTTAAATCAATCTGTAGATTAGATAAATTGGAATTACTTCTCTGTAGCTTAGAGAACACATCTAGTTCTTTAGGAAATTATGACTTTGGGTAGAAAAAAAAAGTGCTTGCATTTCATTGAATAGCTGCTTCTTTTATTTAATATTCCATCAAACAGAATTATCACAGCGGCTAAACCTTATTTGCCCTTCTTGGAAGAAAAATCAAGTCCTGTTCCAAGCTGTGAGAAAAAAGATCAATGGAGGCTGGCTACAAGGAAAGAAGGCCTCCAGAAACTTCAGTGACAGCAGAATGTTTTTGGGGTGGCTGACAAAATGGGTGAGTGAGTGAATGGATCTTTACAGGGTTCTGGATTTTTGTGTTTGAGATGCTCCAGGAGGTTGTACAATTAGTGAGCCTTTTGTCTTTTACTATTTCATTGGTGGTGGGTTAATCCTATTATGTCCTAAAGGTCATGTCCTGTTCTAAGAATTTGGGCGGAGGAATGTAAATTCTTAATCCCATCAGCTCCCACCAAAGGCTGGAGCTGTGACTGAAATTATTTTGTTTATGAATAGATTGGCCTAGTTTTCCTAAATGGATACAAAATCTTCATTCCTAATGGCCAACCTCTTCAAGCTTCTTAGTTTGAAGCCGTTTACCTATGGCAGAAAAATTGGGGCTGATTTCTGCATTTGTTAAGATTTTTTTCTCCATTTCTCCTTTGGGGAAATATAATATTCTGCCTCTTTTTATTATTAAGAATAAAGAATATTTTAATCTGGAGGGGACTTCTTACACTTAAAACTAACAGAAAACAAGAATTATAACACAATATAATAAACAATGATAGAGATACATTAAGTTATTTCATTTAAAAAGTTTGGTAAAACTCATTTTCTAATGGTGGAGAGACGAGAGGATCACCTTCCTCAGCTTGGGAGAAACACAGATTTTTCCTGCATGTGCAACAAATAATCCCTGAAAATGGCAGCATCCTCAACAAGGAATGTCACAGCACTCAGATAGGCTCATAACAATTGAAGTCATCCCTCAGAAAATCAATGTGATGACCTGGGGCATGGCACAAAGGCAACACAGTCAGGTAATCAGTAGGAGTCTTTTTTATTAGCTCCAACTTTGCTCCCAATGTCCTGATTACCTTCTGGGCTGGAGAAAAACTCTCTCAGGAACAGTCTTTGGCTGCAGAGAATCAAGTCCAAAACATGGTCAACAAAAACTGTAACTATAAGTCCAATCAAGGCAAGATGAGGTAATTAGTCTGGCAGGGCAAGAGAAGGAATTCCAGATGTGAAGGAACGGCAGTAATTCAACCTGATTGGGAGGTTGCCAGGAACACAGATAACCAAAATCAACACAAGATAAACTCACGTTTGTTCCCAGAAGATGCCACACTCAGCATGCATCTCTTTTAAACTCCCTTCCCAGATGTGGCTAATGAAGGGAATCAGGGCTCTTTCCTTCCCAGTAAGCCACGCAACCCATGTTGCTCTCTTCTCCATTCCTCCCTGCATGCCCTCGGATGAAGAGGGGGCGGGCCTGGGTCTTCCTCTGAACTCCCTCTCCCTTGTTCTATCACTTCCCTGCTCTGCCCAGCTGGACTTTGCCCTTCCCCAGTTTCCTCCACAGCCAAGGGAGTCACACTCCCGCTTGCTGTCAGCTGTCATCTTCCTCCTCAGATTCAGACTCCAACAGGGGCATGACAATCAAGTGCTAAACATTCAAGGTTTAAAAACAAAGTTGGTAACTTTGTTAAAACAGGGGCCCTCAAATATGGTCCTTCAAATGTAGTGGAACTACAACTCCCAGAATTCAGCATGGCCACAAATTGCTTTGGAATATTGGGAGATATAGTCCCAGTGTATCTCATGGGTTTGAGAATTTTGGACAAGGATATTTGATATCTGAGGGACAATCTCTTGCCAGTCACCTGACCCATCAGAGTGGGGGAGGGCAGGGAATGTTGTGGGTCCCATCCTCTAGGGAGATACACCTGGTGGGACCCCAAAGAAGGGCCTTCTCTATGGTGGCCCCCTCTCTCTGGGACATCCTCCTCCCAGAGATTAGAATGGCCCCCACTCTAGCACTCTTCTTGAAGGTGCTGGTTCTGCCAGAGGGCTTGGGGAACCCAGAGCGGAATGGAGCCCATTAAATGGCTCATGTGAGGTGCTGCTGCTGGTTTTTTTTGTTTTTTGTTTTGATATTATATTAATTTATTATAGGACTCTTCTTTTATTAGTTTTATTGTTTTTATATGAAGTTTTATATTATGTAAGCCGCCTTGAGTTGCCATGTGCAAATAGGCGGCAATATAAATTCCCTAAATAAATAAATATTGCATTTGTGACAAACTATTTGCAGATTATGGTAAATGTGTGAACAGGGCTAGAACAGACTTGCACCAAGATGAAGCAAATGCCTGACACCAGTCCTGGGAGGTAGGCTGAGGGTTGTGTGGCTGGGCAGAATATAGTTGATGGTAAGAGGCAGTGGCGGATTAAGGCTCACTGGTGCCCTAAGCACTGACAAATCTTGGTGGCCACTTCCTTTGTACATACTGTACAAACAAGCTATATTCTGAACTTTGTGGTGCCTCCTTTGGGCCTGGTGCCCTAAGCACGTGCTTAGTCTGCTTAATATACCACTGGTAAGAGGAAATATTTGAAGGATATAACCAGATTTTCTAAAGACCAGACTCAGAGAAGCAACATAGCCTATTTTAGCCTCTTTTGTATCAGGCCGATACTGTGCAAAATAAATGAACTGATATTTTTCTGAGAGAAAAATATCGAATATTCAATACCACTCCCGGGATGAAAATTTCAGACATCAAACATCAAAACTATATTTTTTAGCCTGGTTGTGTTATGAAATTTTACCACAAAGCTCATTTTGCTGGTACAATAAGAAATTATATTTCATCACTTGTGATGGTTTGAAAGCTTTTATATATAGTGTAATAGAGGCGAGATGATAGGATGAGAACAAAAGGCAAGTTTGAAAATAATTTAACCTGCAAAATCTGTTGCCCTCGCTTTCATTTGAGTTCTGAGAGCTACAATATTTGGCAATATCTCACTTTAAATCTCCAAGAAATGATGGTTAGAGATTGTTTTTTGCTATACTCCAAAGAAACATTATGTATTCTTTTTGACTGTGTATTTTTAGGACATATAGCCTTTTCTGAAGCCAGTCCAAAGTAATCAGAGAAATGACAATTTGAAATGTAAATTGAATTTTGCCTATCTTATTTTCTAATGCAACTTTGTATCAGTAACAAATAGGAAGAAAGAGGCGTGCTGCTTGTGGAATAAAATTTATCTAAAATACTTCTTCTGCAATTGAATGTTGAATATGTTTTCATTTTCTATTTCTACCCTAGACACTATTTAATTTATGCTTTCTCTGTCCTATTTCCATAGCAGGTAGCTGGATATCTTCTAGAGCGTATAATTTCCTGTTTCTCAGGAATGTATAATTCATACTGTTTCTCTTCAGATGTGGGACTTTTGGGTGGTGGGGAAGGTTATGAGATTTTTTTAAAAAAAAAAAAAGCACAAAAAACCCCCCCAGAAGGCAGCAAAGGAGGTTCTCCTGTGCAAATTTATTTCTGTTTCACTGAATTTTTCTCCTCAGAACACTGTTCGGTTTCAGTGTGTTTAGATCCTCTAAGGGCAACACCATGGGATTCCTATACAATTTGGGTTTTAACGGCTCTCAAATTAAATATTCTTTCATTATACTCTGAGAAGAATGCCTCCTTCAAATGAATGTTGCAATGATGGTCTGCGTAGTCCTTCTTGACCGTAGTTTTATATCTTGTTATATATACATGTAGTCCTCAACTTACAATAGTTCACTGAATGGCTGCTCAAAGTTGTAAGGGCATTGAAAAAAGTGACTTGTGACCGTTTTTCACACTTAAAAACTGTTGCAGCATCCCCATGGTCATGTGATCAAAATTCAGATGCCTGGCAAATGGTTCATATTTATAATGATTAAAATGTCTTGTGGTCATGTGATCACCTTTTGTGACCTTCTGACAAGCAGAGTCAATGGGGAATCAGGATTTACTTTACAACTTCATTACTAATTTAACAACTGTGGTGATTCACTTACCAATTGTGACAAAAAAGGTTGTAAAATGGGGCAAAACTCACTTAACAAAGGTCTCGCTTAACAACAGAAATCTTGGGCTTAAGTGTGGTCGTAAGTCGAGGACTACCTGTATATATAATTTTATTTCTAACACAAATTGTAGGATATAATCATTACAGTACAAGCAGTCTCTGTTTAGTGAATGCAACTGAGAACAGCACTTCAGTCATTAAATGAAGCAGTCACTAAATGAAAAATCTCATGACCGTGGCTGTGCTTATGATTTTACTTCAGTTTCCTTTCCTTTAACACTATCAGAAGGACATGACCTCAAAGAAGCAGGTGAGTCCCAATGGAAGGAAAGGTTTGTGCAAATCTTCATAAGACATCGGTCTAACTAGGATGAGAGGAGAACTAGGTGGAAACATTCTCCCTAAACAGCAGCCCTTAACAGTCAGGGTAATTAGGAGAAAATAAGGAGTATGCCATTTGTTGAAAACAAGGTCTTGCTTTAGTCTGATTGCTATCATAAAAAGATGATCTTCTCTGTTTGTCACAGCTGTGGCCTGATGAAGATTGAAAAACTGTGCTGGCATATTGTAATTTGCAAACCAAACACAAAATAGTTTTCTCGCTGTCATGAGAAACAGCTGTTTTTCCCAATGCCTCAAGGCTATATGTAGCTTTACGCTGAGTCAGATGGATCTGTCTAGCTCTAATGTTTTGAGCAGCGTATCAGCTGCATATGGTCTCCGAGTGCCACTTAGGAAGCCTGTAGCACCTCAGGGGTAATATATCAGTCTCCCCGCCCCTCTTTTTTTTTTTTTTTTTGCATGCGTTGGATGATTGAGGCAGCTCGAAAGGTTTCTGTGGATGCTTTAGGACTTGTGAGGGGTTTGAGACAGAGCTGGTATTCAACAGGTTCTGACCAGTTCTGGAGAACCAGTAGCAGATATTTTGAGTCATTTGGAGAACCGGCAAAGACCACCTCTGACTGGCCCCACCCCTGTCTATTCTCTGCCTCCTGAGTACCAGCTGATTGGCTGGGTCTCTTTTTGTTGCCCTGCACAGGAAATCGGAGCTGGAAAGAAGGTTAGTGGAGTGGGGAGGGAATGGGGATTTTGCAATATCCTTTCCCTGCCACGCCCACCAAGTCATGCCATACCCACCAAGACACGCCACTCTCACCAAGCCATACCCACATAACCGGTAGTGAAATTTTTTGCAACCCGCCACTGGTTTGAGATATTCATTTCATTCCCTAGAATTTCTCCTTATCCCTGGAAAGAGGCTTTCAATCTATTGCAAATTTCTTCCTAGAAGCGCAAGGTGATATGCACGGCTCTTTCTCTTATTTTATCTTCATAAGAACTCTAAGTCAAGCTGAGAGATCTGCATGAGCTCCATGACTATGAGAGGATTTGAGTGTTTTCTTTCCAGAGTTAGCCTGATTCTCAGTGTAATCCCTATATCAAGTTGGCATTTATTTACTTACAACAACTATATCTTGCCACAATTCTAAATGACTGTGTACCTATATAATATAATGCATGTGTCATAGTTCTTGGCTGTCATGACTGCAGCTTGCTTTTCATTTGCATTCTCAGCTATCAGAGTGGTATCTTTCGCATAGTGCAGGTTATTGATCTTTTCTTTCTTCACTTTTAAAAACAATCCTCATCTTCTTCAAATCCAGCATTTTCTATATATTCAGCATTGAGGTTGAATAAAAAGAAGAGAGTATATAGCTTTGTCACGGTCATTCTTAGTCACCCAGGTCATGGTTGTACTTCTTCAAGGGAAAATTCAATTGGGCATTCTTTGTTTTGCCTTGAAGATGTTTGGCTACTCATCCAAGAAGCTTCTTCAATTCTGGCTGAATGGTGGAGAATGGAAGGATATATATTGCTTGCGACCATCTCATCATTAGCACTTTTTCTGAAAGTCATTGAGGCCACTTGGAAGTTTATCTGTATCCTCAGAGTCACCTGCATCAGAGTGCAAATGGGTGTGGAACCTTCTTGGAGCTGCTGAGGGACTGTGTTGTAAACAGGAAATAGGTGCTGCTGAAAGAGGGCTGCTCAATTTTAATATAGATGGCCTCTTTGACCCCCTCTTTTAAACCAGCGGTCCTCTTATTACTTTGTCTCATTGTGCCAATCTTGAATCATATCTATCATATCTATCATATAATCATATTTACTGTAGCTTCCTGTCCTCATGGTAGGTTCTTGTGGTAATTAGATGTTTTGGGACCAATACTTTCCTGAAGACATTTCACAATCTTAACTTGATTGACATGTTGAAAGCCTTCTAATAAGCAACGAAGCACACAATGACTTTTGAAGGTATTTTTGGCTTTCTCAATTATCCATTGTACATCAGCAGTAATATATCTCTTGCTCCTCAGCCTTTTCTAAAATCAGAATGAAGACCTGGCAGCTCTCTATTTCAATGTAGTGGTTTTAATTGGATTGGTTAATTCTACCATGTTTCTCCAACAATACGGCCTCCACCAATAGGAAGGCCCAGCATGTTTTTTGGACATAAAATCAAATTAAGCCCCTCCCCCCAAATTTAGGCCTATTTTAAAATATGCAAAATAAGGGGGAAGGGCGGGGAGACTTGCCGTTAGGAGTGCCCGGCGGACAGGAATTCCTCGCCACCAGCCGCTCCAAATGCAAAGCCGGTCGCTAAAGAGCCAGAAAGCAGCAAGGGCGCCAGGTAGAAAGGACAGGGTCATGATCACATGGAGATGCCCAAAGAGCGAATCGCACATAACTAAAGGTGGCACATGCTCTCCGTTGCCTACCGGCCCTTCTTCCTTGGGCTCCCTGCTGTGGAGTACACCCATTTCCTCCTGCAAATTATGCCTCGCAACTCTTCTCTCCCTTTCCTCTCGCTCCAAAAAGATTGCCATCCTATCCCGCCGATTCTGGCTTCCAGCCACGTTGTGATCCACTAGTGAGGTTGCCATCTCAGATGGAGGCATCGCAGTCTCCCTCTCTTGCTCGCTCTGAACTTTGCGCGGACCAAAATAAAAAGATCACCTGCCATCATGTTTGGAGCTGCCACTTCCGCGTTTGGAGCTCCAAATGGTGGCGGCGCTCCAAATGGCGGCGGCACTCCAAACACGGAAGCGGCAGCTCCAAACGTGGTGGCAGAATGGGCAGAAGGGAAAGCAACAGTGGTAGGTGTCAAAGGTGTCTGCAGCAAAGGTGGGAGTAGGGAGCTCTCTGTGCTTCGCCATGATCACCTGTTAGGAGCAGCTATTGGTGAGGATGCAAGGAGGGGAATTAAGTCACCCCCGAAAAGACAGCCTAGCCGTTTTTTGGGGGCTCAAAAAAAAATAAGGCCCGCCTTATTATGTGAGAAACACGGTAAATATCTTTCTAGTATATGAAATTAAGAATAGTGTATGATAATTTGCACATTCTGTTGAGTCTTATTTCTTTGGTATTATTGAAATTGTAACATGACTTCTTCCAATCTGTGGGCCATTGTGTCATTCTGCAGCTTTGCTGGTACAGTTTGGTTGCAATCTTTATATCATTTTCTTCTGTTGCTTGGCATATTTATGTAAATAGTGCATCAGATTCTGTGACCCTCTGTCTTGGCAATGAAAAGAATGTAGATTTAACTTCATCTTCTTTAATTACCATGTTTCTCATATAATAAGGCTGGGTCTTATTTTTTTTTGACCCCCGAAAAAATGGCTAGGCCATCTTTTCAGGGGTGACTTAATTCCCCCCTTGCATCTTCGGGCGGGCGGCAACGGCTTGGATGTTGACCTCGGCGTTGGTGGGGCACTTCGTATTGGGGTCAACGCAGGCAGCACCATATCCGGGTGTGCAACAAAAGTACTTCCTAACGGCAAGCTCCCCCCCACCATTCCCCCCCATTTCACATGTTTTAATATAGGCCTTAATTTGGGGGGAGGGGCTTAATTTCATTTCATGCCTATAAAGCATGCTGGGACTTCCTATTGGGGGAGGCCATATTGTTGGAGAAACAGGGTAGAAGTTCTGGTAAATAGGGAATATGTTCTAAGCTAGCTTGCATTTGGGCACCTCTACTTCCATATACTTCTTTTAGACCTCTGAAATTCCTTTGGTCTTTCTTCTCTGAGTCCGTAACTGTTGCCATCTGTCTGTTGTCATCCTTTAGCACAAGGGTGTCAAACTCTCATCGTCACGGTGTCATCACGTGATGTATCCGGACTTTTTCCCCCTTTGCTAAACTGGGCACAGATGGGGCTTGCACGTGATGCATCGGGCCTGTGGCCTGTGAGTTTGATACCCCTGCTTTAGCATACCAATTTGAACTTGGCACCTGCTTCTGAGTTTGGGACCTTTCAAAAGCCTTTCTTTCTCTTTCCCTGTAATCATCTTTGACACCTTTGCAGATATTGTTGTAATGCCACTTCTTGCCTCTTCTAAGAGCACTCTGAAAGTCTTTGTTAATAGAATAGAATAGAATAGAATTCTTTATTGGCCAAGTGTGATTGGACACACAAGGAACTTGTCTTGGTGCATATGCTATAAGTGTACATAAAAGAAAGATACATTCATCAAGAATCAAAATCATAAGGTACAACACTTAATAATAGTCATTGGGTACAATAAGCAATTAAATCATACTAGGAAACAATCAATTAAAAAATTGTAAGGATACAAGCAACAAAGTTACAGTCATACAGTCATAAGTGGGAGGAGATGGGTGAAAGGAAGGATGGGAAGATTAATAATAATAGTAATGCAGACTTAGTAAATAGTTTGACAGTGTTGAGGGAATTATTTGTTTAGCAGAGTGATGGTTTGAGGATTACCTACATAAGATTATGGAGGTTACACATCTGGAGACCATGGCATTAAATAATATTAAACCACAGCTCATGTACTTGAACCCACAGCTCTCCTTGAGGATTCTTGGCACTTTCTTACAGCCTCTGCTTTTGTCATACAGAGCAGGGCTCTCTTATTCTCCCTTCACTCATACTTCATGCCCAAATGTTGGTACAAATTTCTGGCATTTTTCCTGTTGCCTTGTCATCTCCTTAACTCATTTATTCCACCTCATTTAGCCCATGTTCCTTTCTTTTTTGAATATACTGTGCAATCTAAAACCAGGCAGATAAGTTATCCAGCATTTTTCCCCCAGTCAGTCCTCATTCAACCTGACAAAAGAAAATTTTTCTTACAATGGAGAAGAAGAGTTAAAAGAAATTAGATGGGCAGAGTGCAGCATCCCTTATCAGTTATGAGGCAGCCAAAGAATGTTTCTGCCAATGTCCTCTTCCATCATACAATACTCTTTCTTGGCATCTCTATTCATTTGCTGATTAGATTTATAGCCTTCCTTTTGTATAGAAGCTCAAGGTGGCATATATAAGTGCTCTCATCTCCTATTTTCCTCACAATTAAATTCCAGAGGAAACCCAGAGAATCTTTTCAGAAATGGTATTCAATCACTGTTAAACTGGGGCCAAGCCAGTGGTGGGATTCAGCCAGTTCGTACCAATTTGGGAGAACCGGTTGTTAAATTACTTGAATCCCACCACTGGGCCAAGCCCCTTCACATAATGCTTGAAAACTATTTCTTTCCCTTGAAGAAATATGGAGAAAGTTTCCATCCAATTTCTCCATTCATAAATTTATAGTGGGGAATTTTAAGAAGCCTTTAGTTTTAGACAGATCACCCCAACCTGAATTCTTATCCTCTGTATTTTCCTTAACCTCCAGTGCTTTGCTTGTTGATCCCCTCCATCCCCAAACCTTCCCATTTCAAGCCATAACCATTCCTGGGTCATAAGAGAGCTGAAAATGCACTGAAGTACAAAATGCCTGCCTTTTTGATGTCTAAGAATGACTGTGAGTCCAGATGGAACTCAATGACATTCCTGCATGGAAAATAAAAACTACAACTAGTCAGAAGCCAGGGTGCACCCTATTGTTTTTTCCCCAACCTAGACCATCTCAAAAGGCTGAATGTAATCTTGCTGCATCGTAACAAGAGACACCTGAGGATTCTTGGCAATTCTGTAATGTGCTGTCTAATTTAAGATATATGAAGAAAAGGTTTAAAAAGTTTGTATTTCCTCACTGCTCCAATTTCAGCAACAGATGGAGGAATCTTTTAGTGATCTATGGAAACAGGAGAGATTCAATTACCCTGCTGCTCTGTCAGCAGGAAGAAATCGTAAAATGGAAACGAAGCATTTTCCAGAGGCTTGTAAAAAAAGGTGCTGGGGAGGTATTGTGCATTTTTGTTTTCAGATTCTCTTATTAAGGTCATGTAGTACTCTACTAAGTTCTTGAGGAGCAACCATGTTTTCATAACATGGAAATGGTTTGAAATTCAAGCCAGTCTGCTTGCTTGAACTATTGTTTTCCCTTAAACACTAAGTTATCTGGGAAAATTTAATGCACTCTTTGTATTTTATGAATGAATTTATTTGGGAAATCAGTTTCTGAACTGTACGAAATTGTAATTAACTGACTTACCCTCAGATGAGGCAGAAGGTTTGGTCAATGTTCCAAGCTCTGTAGATTTAATCTTCTTTATGAGAGTTGGCTATTTCCTGGACTATACATGTTTATAAAAACCAATTGAGAATTAGAATATCATATTTTATGATAGACAATAAGAAGCAAGGCATGAGGGGCATGTTATATAGTAATCTATATGTTAAGTACTTGGACATGGGTCGGAGTAAATGGAGACAGCCTCTGAATGTGACTTTCAGCTCTTTATTGCATAGTGACTTCTCAAAACAACAACAGTGAACTCTGCCTTATATAGGCAACCCTTGTGAGAATTGTCCAATAGCGAGCTGTGAACGCCAGCTCTTTTAACCAATAATAATCCTCTGTTAAGGGCCAATCGGATTCCTAAGAACTAACCAATCCGATCTGGCCGCCTAACAGCCAATCAGGAGTGCAGGGCCAGAACCCTGCACTTTACTTCACTTTACTCATACTTTTATTAACTATGGTACATACACAACACCCCTTCCCCATGGCTTCTTAATTACGGTGTAGCTATATAGTCCTTCAAATAGGACGATTGTCTTTTGAGTCTTTCGGATTTTCGTTGGACTGGTTGATTGCAATCCTGTTGAGGTAGATTGTTGTTTGGCAGTGGATCTGCTTCTTGCTCAGGTGAAATTTCTTGCAGTGCAAACAATTCTCCTTCCTGCTCCATTTCCTGAGTCTCACTTGATTCGTCGCTCTCTTCGAGCAGGTTCCCTGGAACGTCATCTTCTTCTGTACCTCCCCCCCCTCGGTTTGGTCATGGGGGAGTTGTTGACTGGCCGTTGTGAGTCGTGACCGTAATTGGTCGATATGCCGTTTCCACAGTCTATTGTCACAGCATTTCACTACGTAGGATTTGGGGGTGGTCACTCATACTACCGTTGCCTCTATCCATAACGGATCGCCCGATAAGTTTCGTGCGTAAATGTGGTCTCCTACCTGGAAGGTGCGATAGCGGCCACTGGATCCTATTGGCTTTTCCGGTTCGTAAGCAGGGTGCAACCGGTCGAGGTGGGAACGGAGTCTTCGTCCCATCAGTAGTTCGGCGGGAGTTCTGCCAGTGACGCTATGTGGAGTTATGTGTTGCAAAAAGAGAATTTGGTTGACCTTGTCATCGATATTGTCATAGTCCATTTTTTGCAAAGTCTTTTTAACAAATTGGACCATGCGTTCCACTCGGCCATTGGTCGCAGGGTGCACAGGCAAGGTGAGTGCATGGCGGATGCTGCGGTCAGCGAGGTACTGCTCGAACATTAGTGCCGTAAACTGTGGCCCGTTATCGGACACCAGGACGTCAGGCAATCCGTGGGTTGCAAAGAGTCTATTTAGGATCTTGATCACTGCCTCGGAAGTTGTGGCCGTCATACAATGAATTTCTAACCAATTGGAGTATGTGTCGACTGTCAGCAGGAAGGTATATCCTTTGGTTGGCCCCGCGAAATCCAGGTGGATTCTGGACCAGGGTCCACGTGGCGTCTCCCATTCAGTAGGCATGGCTTTTGGTGGGGCGTTGCTGGCTTGTTGGCAATTGGTACACGCTTTGACCCACTGCTCGATTTGCCGGTCCATGCCCGGCCACCATGCGTAGCTTCGTGCAAGCGCTTTCATCCGCACGATGCCGGGGTGGCCCTCGTGCAGAATTTGCAGCAGCGTCTTCCGGAGTCGCTCTGGGACAACGACTCTATCGCCCCAGATGACACAGCCTTTTTGGGAAAAAAAATCAGTCTGTCTTGCTTTAAACGGCGCGAAGTCATCCGGGACTTGGTCCAATGGCCATCCACGTTCTACCCAGCCTAGGACTCGAGCTAGGGTGTGGTCTCGTTTGGTTTCTCTCGCGATGTCTCGGGCGGTCATAGGCAGCGAGTTGAGTGTTTTGATCTGCAACGTGATTGCCGTTGGTGCCGGATCGTCGAGAGTCTCTGAAAGCGGTGCTCGGCTTAATGCGTCGGCATGGGGAATGGCTTTCCCCGAGCAATATTGCAGGCGATAATTATAAGCAGCTAGGAATTCTGACCATCGGGTCATTCTAGGGGATAATATGTAGGGGGTTGGCTTGTCCCCGGCTATTATCCCTAGCAACGGTTTGTGGTCAGTTATAATGGTAAATGTCCTTCCATACACATATTCATGAAATTTCTTTACAGTTGAAACGATTGCGAGAGCTTCTTTATCAATTTGTCCATAGTTCCACTCTGCTTGTGAAAGAGTCTTCAAAAAGTATGCAACAGGGGCTTCATTCCCATTAGGCAGTACATGACTCAAAATGGCGCCCACCCCGAAGGGCAAGGCATCGCAGGTTATAACTAATAGTAAAGTCTCATTATACTGCATAAGTACAGAGTCAGATGTGAGCAATTTTTTAACATTCTGGAACGCTTGTTCTTCCCGGTAACACCACACCCACAATGCTTTTTTATCTAATAACTGGTGTAACGGTTCAGCAACAGTCGCCTTGTGCGGTAAAAATACATTATAGAAATTAATGAGGCCTAAGAATGCCTGGAGATCGGCCTTGTTACGTGGCCTGGGAGCATTTTTTATCGCCTTTAATTTACTTTCGGTAGGATGAATGCCCTGGCTATCAATCTGATACCCTAGAAACTCAACACTGTCAGTATATAAGTGACATTTATTTTTTTTCATCTTAAGTCCTGCCTCTTGGAATTTTTTAAGAACACATTTCAAACGATCCTGCAAGATTTTTTTGGTAGGGGCTGCAATTAATACGTCATCAAAATACGGAACCACGCCCTTGATTCCCTGTAACAACCTTTCTATGAGGATTTGGAATATCCCCGGGGCTACACTAACCCCAAATTGCAATCGAGTACATTTAAAAGCACCTCTGTGCATTACAATTGTTTGGGCTTGGGCCGTCTTTTCATCCACTGGTAGTTGTTGATAAGCTTGAGCTAAATCTAATTTAGCGGAAACCTTTCCGCCCCCCAAGGAATGGAGGAGGTGCTGCATCACCGGAACTGGATACGCATTCTGCTATAGGACGTGGTTTAAAGTGGCCCGGTAGTCCCCACAAATTCGGATTGACCCATCTGGCTTAATGGGTGTTACAATAGGGGTTTCCCATGGAGAGTGATCGATGGGCTTCAACACCCCTTGAGCAATTAGCTTGTCGAGTTGTTCATCGATCTTAGCTTTAAGAGCGAATGGAACTCGACGGGGCTTCAAGCGAATTGGGGCTACTTTTGGATCTAGACTAAATGAGATTGGGGTCCCTTTATACTCGCCTAAACGGTCCGCGAAGATGTCGCTGAACTCAGAAATAAGGTCTTCCTCCCACTCACAACCACCGACTCGGTTCACGCCGGCCACTTCGATGCCGAGTGGCACGAACCATTGGAGGCCTAATAGACTAGGCTTATCTCTATTGATGATCGTTAGAGGTAAGTACGTTGTATGCTTTTTGAAGGAGACTCGGACTCGGCAGGACCCGACCACGGGGATTCGATTTCCTTGGTAGTCCTTGAGGATGAGGCGTTGAAATTGGAGGTCTTGGCGTTGGATTGTGGGGATAAGTTGCTTGAGTGTCTTCCAAGACACCATCGAGAGGGACGATCCCGAGTCGACCTCCATGTGGCAAGGCTGGTTCTCGATGGCTACCGTGACTCGAATTTTCTTAGTGTCCAAAACTGAGGCGTGACCTATAGTGATAGTATGGTGAGCCTCTTCTTTTTGCAAAGCTCGATTTCTGTAGGAGTGGTTTACTGGCTCTCGCCTTACAGGACGGTTTCCTGTCGATTGGCGATAGTTGTCCCCTTTTGAGGCCTGGCTGGATCCTGGTAAGCCGCGGCAGACCCGGCTGATGTGGCCTTGTTTCCCGCGCTTATGGCAGAGTGCGTCGCAGAATTTGCATTCGGCCCTGGCATGGTTTGCTCCACAGCCAGCGCAAGGGCGTAAGGGCTTTGGGCAAGGGTCCTGATCGGACCGCAGTCGATGGACCCCTTCTTCGTCGCTGTCTGACGGCGAAGAGTGGTGCGTTGTTAGTAGCTGCCCTTCTGAGTTGGGTGAGATTTTGCCGGTCGGTTGTGTTGCCGGAGTGCGGCTTCGGCCGTAATTGTGCAGCCGACTTTTTGGTCGCCTCCGCAGCCGTGGCTTCAGCGATGGCGTCAGCAAGGCTGATGTCGCCTTTCGCCATCAGCTTGCTTTGCACGCCTAGTGCATCTAATCCCAAAATTACTCGATCTCTTAGTGCTTCTTCTAAATCGGCGAACCTGCAGAGGCCCCCTAAATTCCGGAGGTCTGCCACGAAATCGGCCACGCTCTCTCCTTTTCGCTGGTTTCTCTGATAAAACTCGTGGCGCCTCACAAGTGTAGGCATGGTTGGCACGTAATCGTCTCTCAGGATGGGTTCGAGGTCGTCCCAGCTCATTGCTTTCACTTTCGAGGTTTGGCGAGTGCTTTAGCCATTTTAAATACAGCTGGGCCGCAGTGTGTCAGGAACAGTGCCCGCTTCTTTGCTGGTGTGGCGTCCTTCAAATTTTTCATCTTGAGGAACATTTGGAAGCGATCCATGTAGGATTTCCAATCCTCTTGGTTTGGATTGAACGGAGCAGGTGGTACGATGCCGCCGGACATGGTTCTGTTGTTGGCGTCGTCTTATCACGTGCTCGGTATTGCTTCCTGGCTTCTTCGGTTCAGACGTCTCCACATCCCATCCTCGTCGCCAGTGTTAAGTACTTGGACATGGGTCAGAGTAAATGGAGACAGCCTCTGAATGTGACTTTCAGCTCTTTATTGCATAGTGACTTCTCAAAACAGCAACAGTGATCTCTGCCTTATATAGGCAACCCTTGTGAGAATTGTCCAATAGTGAGCTGTGAACGCCAGCTCTTTTAACCAATAATAATCCTCTGTTAAGGGCCAATCGGATTCCTAAGAACTAACCAATCCAATCTGGCCGCCTAACAGCCAATCAGAAGTGCAGGGCCAGAACCCTGCACTTTACCTCAAGCTCATACTTTTATTAACTATGGTACATACACAACACTATACAATAGGGTAATGTATATAAGTAGGGTCTAGGTAAGCATTATGATGCAGAACTGATGGGATTGTATGTATATACATCATCATTTGATCCTTTAGAAAGTTGCTTCCATCTTTTTTTAATTTAAATATCTCTAATTTTACTTGTGTTGCTTAATTACGCATATTTTTCAATCTTTTGCTTCATCTTGTTTTTATAGTAATTTTAGTAAAACTTAAAATTATAAAAATACAAAAATAAAAAAATAAAAACAAACAAAAGAAAAGGCGGTGGTGCAGAAATTAAAAATAAAAACATAGTGAAGAAAAAGAAAAGTAATATATAAAGAAATTTGGACACCAATTATAACTCACCTTATACAAACATTTTTAGTAACTACAGTAATAACCTTTTCTTAAAATACAAGTGATCCCGTCTTTCCATATCGCATCTTTTATCTTCAAACAATCTTTAAAGCCTTTTCATTTGAACCTTGATATCAGCAATAGCCCACTATGAATTACCACAGATAACCTATTTAAAACTTGATCAAATAACCCAACTTTATATTCTTTCCTTTTACTTCTACCAGTTTTAATCTTTAGTCCCTTCAATAATGTCCTAGAACTTCATTTCTTTTCACTTTTTCCTTTCTCACAAAATTCTCCCCCAGAGATCCCCCATCTTTATTATTTCTTACCTTGTACTTTCTTTATTTTTAGTGCTGACTTTATTTTACTAGTTTTTATTTTATACATTCAGAACATATGAAGAGTCCCAAATGACTACTTATGTATCTGGGACGTTTCAATGGTTTGTATGGGTTCTCTTAGCATAAATTGCTCTTGCTGCTGCTAAGATAATCAAACCTGTTATGTACTGATAACCCTGTTTAAGTATCTCCTGCCTAGAAATTTCTGCCTAGCAGGAAACCAATATAGCTAGAGTAATGAATTGAGTGCCAGTTTTGCTGAAACTTTATTTATTTTGATTTGCAGATTTATTCTTCATGAATAAGGAACTTCCCCTTCCCCAATGCAAGATTTTGGTGCATCTAAATCTGATGTCAATTTTATTAATCTTTAATGGTACGTAAAGGAAAAGGATATGAACAATTTCAGATTAAAAGAGCTGCGTGGCATAGTTGCTCAGGAGCTACATATCTCTTGCCTTTGCTATATATGTGAAGTGGGTTTTTTTAATCCCCTTCCCTTTGTTGAGAGTGCTTTGAGTCAGCAGAAAATTATATTGTCATGTAATTTGTTATCCTCTTTGCTGATTGCTATCCTGCCTCTACTCCTTTTGTTTCTGTGAGATGCTTTTCTACCAAAATAAAGATGACAAGACCAAATAGATTTTATATACTTTGAGGCTACTTTTGAATCGTGTCAACATTAGAGGGAATTTGGAAGAAGATTTTATTTATTTATTTATTTGTTTGTTTGTTTATAATCTCACCTCAAAACTGTGAACATACAGAACCTTCTTCCTCCTGTTTTCCACACAACTACAACCAGTGAGTGAGTTGGGCTGAGACAGAAGGACTGGCCCCAGAATCACCCTGTCAACTTTTGTGATTAAGGCAGGACTGGAACTCTTGGTCACCTGCTTTCCCCCCTGGTGCCAAACTGGGTCTCAACCAGTTTGCCAAATATTGTCAGTTATGGTTTTAAAACTGGAAGAAGCGACACCAGTATCTTCTGCTATCCTGATGACACTACCCTAATAGCTCAGAATCCAAACTCTAGTAATGAAAAATAAGAAGCATGATGAAAAAAATAGAAGTAAGATTAAGCATGAAAACGACTCAAATAATGACAACATGTAGAACAACCAGCCAAGTTGATAATGAAGATACTGGCATACTGCTTCTGATTTTTTTTTAGAGTTGTTCTTTTTATCAGTTTATAATATAAAATATAAAAATATAAAAACAAATAATAGGAAAACTAGGGGAGGAGAAAGGGAAGAGAAAAGTGTAGAAAAGAAAAGAAAAGAAAAAGAAAGAAAAGGTGTTGACTTCTGACTCCCCTTTATGCAGTAGAATAAGATAATAACACCAAACCTCAAGTTTTTTACTTTTAAATACTGGTTTAAACTAGCCATTTATATAACAACAAATCTATCTAATCAGTAGAACACAAAATCAAAGTTTTATTTTTTTTCCATCTCAAGCACAAAGTCCAGAAGCAGTTTCCAGGTAGAAACAAAAGTTATTGTTTTTTTTCCTTTTACCAAAGTAGTCAATTTAGCCATTTTTGCTAAAATCCTTCAACTTTTGCAGCTATTTATCTATTATGGGGATTGAAGTATCTTTCCATTTTTGTGCATCAAATAATCTTAGTGTCATCAACATATATAATATAAAAGTTCCGAATTTTTATTCCAAGTCTTTTTCCATAGCTTCTCATTTTTAACATTAGAAATTCACACTAATGACAACATGTACAACAGCCATACAATGGACAATGAAGTTACTGAAGTCCTGTAAATAGTAGCTTCTGACTTTTAAGATTGACTATAACTCCCTTTTTATACCTCAATAGTAAAAAAATCAGAAGTCAAGAAATATGCCATAGACTAGGATTTAGTTAGGCAGCAGTGAAAACCCTGGAAATCTGAAGAAAAGTTTAGATACTGTGACATGCATTTACCTACAAAAACCAGAATCACGCAGTCAATGGTTTTGCCTGGGACACCATGGAAGCACAAGTTAGACCTTCAGGAAGCAGGATCAAAAGAGTTATTGATGGTCTTGAATTTTAGTGTGGAGAAGCTACCTGATAAAAGCTAAGGACAGCCAAGGAAAAAAGGGTCCTAGAAGAAATAAACCAGAGTGATTGACCAGGTTCAAATTAACATATTTTGGAAACATTATGTGAAAAGGTAGCTTCTTTGAAAAGTCCATAATGCTGGGAAAGGTGGAGAAAAGAGAAGACAGCAAGTTGTTTTGACTCAACTACAGTGGTAATGGTTAAACCATTGGAAGCCTTGAAAGGCCACATTGGGGACAAATCATCTTGAAGAAGATCTGTCTATGTGATCACGAAGAATCAACACCAACTTGATGCTGAATAATGAAAAATCTAACTAAGGCTATTCTATACCTATCTTAAATCATGGAAAAGGTAACACCAAGGCAGAAAAATTGTATTGCCAAAGCATGTTTGTGCCATGGGTAGGTGCATATTGCATTTCTGAGTTAGTCATAGTTGCACAATGTGGAATGATGACAATAATGCTTCTACTCACTTGACTTAAAAGAAGTTGGTCAGATTAATCAGAAGAAAAAAGTATAGGAACTATTTACACAGTGAGAAGAACTGCATATTATTATTATTGTTGTTGTTGTTGCTGTTGTTGTTGTTGAAATCATCATCCTTACCATCAAACATATCTGAAATCCTTTTAATAAATTTGGCTTAACAAAGACCCGTCTGTGAAAACTGCAGGTTTTGAAAGCATTTTATAATAATGATTCCCACAATGATAGACTGAATTGCTTGCAGCAGCACATGATAAAGAAAACCAAGCTGTCAAACACGTTGAAGCAGTCATTTTTCTAAAACCAATCAACTGGAGTCTGTTAAATGGCAATTTGACATTTAGTTGGACAGCACCAACTATAATAGGGAGTTCTTTTCTACTATATTCACATGATTACCTACTTCTATAAATTATTAAAGCATCTCTAATTGATATGCGGAATTGGTCATTAGCTGTTGAGCACCACTAGAAGATACTTTCTAATTTTCTTTTCTTAGATCAGAACATCCTATCTTGAAGAAGTGAATGTAGGAGTTGCTTTGTAACATTAAACTTGGTGGTTCAATATCACTGGAAGAATTTTTTAGATTTCTTTCCAGTTGTTTAAATTATTCCAAAAACAAGTTGAGGGACATTTGAAAGTAATATTATTTGCCTACCACCTGAACATCTAAAGAGAATGTTTCAGTTGTCGCATCGTGATTATATTTAGACACATTCCAATTTTTATTCTATGAAAAAGGAAATACCATGAAAGAGTTTCATGGGCTTTTTATAGGATTTTAGAGATTGGATTTTACTTGCGAAGTGGGATATTTGTGTATATATTTAAGAATAAGATCTCTCCAAGGACAGAATGAATTTTTCACTGAAGTTGCTGCTTTTGTATTACACGTTTTCTAAAAGTGTGGTTTTCCACTACCTTTTCTGGGCCATTTTTCAGAGTTGAGGAGAAGAATTAGAGATGGATTCACCAAGCCTCAACAAACTGCTGAGACAGTTTTCTGAGAATGCTATATAGCAGTTCCCATATTAGGAGAGTAGGAGTCATGAGGTTCTTCAGTTAGTTTTGTTCTTTGTCCCTTAAATCCTAATCAAGTCTTGCTGGCATAGCAAGGACAGAGTCTCTAAACTTATTCATCTTATAGCTGCCCTTTGCAAAACACAATAATTCTTCACCGAGCTCTCCGGCTTCACATATATGGCTTTTATGCTGTCTGGAACATTTATTGGGGTCCATCATTTTCTGAGGAAACTTTTAGAGAAGGTTGTCCTTCATTCTCTTCGGTTCTTACTCATTTGCCTCAGCAGACATGTCATAAGAACATTTTCTGGTGTGTTTTTCTGAAGAGAGAAACCGAGAACCTGTGTTTTTCTACAGTTTACTTTTATTCTTTACCTTTTTAACCAAGTTGCCTTTAACTTTTATGGATGTCACCCAGAGTCACTTCTTGTGATATGGACAGCCATAAAATTTGATAGATGATAGACAGACAGACAGACAGACAGACATATAATAGCATTCTTTCTGTCAACTTTGCAGTTTTATACCTCACTGAGATGAACAATAGGGCTGTTGTCCGTAGTGGGATGCTGCCAGTTCAGACCAGTTCTAGCGAACCAATAGTTCCTACCATCAGCTAGCCCTGCCCACCTGCCCCCGCCCTATCCTGTCCTATATTTCCTTCTTTCTGGCTCAGTTGATTCACAAAGTGTGCGCTCACAGAACCAGTTGTTAAACTAGTTGCAGCCCACCACTGGCTGTTGTTCCATCATGCTTATGGCTTATGGCAGCTTGACCCTATTCAACATATAGTATGTATTAAGTGCCTTCAAAGATGACCACCCTCTGGCGTATTGTGCCTGGGACAGAGACACCATTTGGATGCCTGTGTTTCTTGTCAAAACTATACTGAGCAAGGAAAAATAATAAATTATGCCTTTATTGCTGGAGATGTCGTTGCTGAAAGCCTCTTGTTCCAGACTGTTGTCATCTATGGAATAAATAAAGCTGCCAGTTCACTTACAAAGCAAAGGAATTTGTGACAGTGACTGAACGAAAAAGCCCTCCTGTCTTGTTGGATCACTCTATGCCTAGCTCCATAACTCCATGAATTACTCCATTTTTCTAAGTAATCAAAATACCATAAGTATATAAAAAAGAAGGTAGTATTCATCTAAATGTGAGTTGAACAAAAAGAAGAAATAATCAATCGATATATTGGTTAAATGACTTTGTAATGGATGACTAATCTTATAGCTATAGCAGAGCCTGATACATTCACTACCTCTTCTAGCAACTCAGTTCTGAAATAAACAGTGCAACTGGTTTTTAGGAAGCACCAGGAGGCCATAATCACTGATACCTGATATCTAAAATATGCTACTGAATTTTTCAGGAGTTAGGGCTGTCTTAACAGCATTATTTCATTGCAGAGTGATAGAGTTGCAATGATAGATGTCAGGTGTGCTTACTTCAATATTTCCACCAGGTGGGGACATAGCAAAGAGTTAATATTTTCCCTAGGAGAACAAGCTTCCCAATTTCATTTGATTTTATGCAATTCTCCTGAATCTTTCCATTTGTAAAACAAATGGGAAGGACCATCTCCCGGAAACTGGGCAGAACTCCAGGTAAAAGTCACTTTGGATAGTGAGTTGGGTGGTATATAAACTTAATAAATAAATAATAAAGAGGGAAAATCTCTTTCAAAAGGATTGTGTAGAAATAAGAACATTTAATACATGTAACCCTTGTATTCTGCTCTTTAGCTATAGTTTGTTTTTGTGTGTGGTGTTAATAGCAATAGCACTTAAACTTATATACTGCCCCATAGTGCTTTACGGCATTCTCTGGGCTCTTTACAACATCAGCATATTGTCCACCCCCACAACAATCTGGGTCCTCATTTTACCGACCTTGGAAAGATGGAAGGCTGAGTCAACTTTGAACCGGTCAGGATTGAACTCCTGGCAGTGAGCAGAGTCTGTCTGCAATACTGCATTCTAACCCCTGTGCCACCACAGCTCTTTTTCCTATATGAATTATAGAATTAAGCATATCACCCTTAGCCTGTACCCATCTTTTCAGGTAGTGTGCATGAAGTTATAACATTTATTTGGAATCATCTCACAATTTTTAATAATCATTTGAGATCTCTTTAGTGGTTTGGCAGGAAATGAGCCATCTGTAACAAACCATCTTATGGTCCTCCTGGAGCTCTGTTTTTACTTTCTCTTCCTTGATTGGAACAGCTCTGTCATTTACCTTTACCTACACTGACTATTTAAATGTTAATATTTAAAGTGAACAATGGGGTTTGTATTTTATCTCTTTGTAAAAATAATAAAGACAGATTTCATTTATTTCAAATCAGATGGACTGTCTCCCATGGAGAAGGAGAAAGAAAAGCTGGTACTTTTAGTCACACACTTCAGTTTATGTGACCCAGAGATGGTGCTATAGAAAATATTTCACAATTTCTATTTTCCAGAAATGAAACAAAAGGCATTGTAGTACAGATGGACCTAAAATCTTGAGTAAATGGATATATCCTAAATTGGCACTGAAAGCATATCAGATATTATATACCGTATATACTCGAGTATAAGTCGAGTTTTTCAGCGCATTTTTTGTGCTGAAAAAAACGCCCTCGACTTATACTCGAGTCAGATTCCCCTCTGAAAAAAAAATGGTGTGGAGCTCCGAAGCTGGGCAGCCGCTTCCCTGCTTCCGTGTTTCCTTTGCAACTTTTAAGCATGGGAGGGGGAGGCTTTTCTGAGCTCTAGGCTGAAAAAGCAACGCGAGCCTAGGTCGCTCCACTCAGTTTCATTTCCTCAGCTCCAGCTGCTTTCAGTCCACTCGGGAGGAGGGGGAGGAGGGGGAGGAGGAGGGGGAGGCTTTTCTGAGCTCTAGGCTGAGAAAGCAACGCGAGCGGAGGTCGCTCCACTCAGTTTCATTTCCTCAGCTCCAGCTGCTTTCAGTCCACTCGGGAGGAGGGGGAGGAGGGGGAGGAGGAGGGGGAGGCTTTTCTGAGCTTTAGGCTGAGAAAGCAACGCAAGTGGAGGTCGCTCCACTCAGTTTCATTTCCTCAGCTCCAGCTGCTTTCAGTCCACTCGGGGAGGGGGAGGAGGAGGGGGAGGCTTTTCTGAGCTTTAGGCTGAAAAAGCAACGCGAGCGGAGGTCGCTCCACTCAGTTTCATTTCCTCAGCTCCAGCTGCTTTCAGTCCACTCGGGAGGAGGGGGAGGGGGAGGAGGAGGGGGAGGCTTTTCTGAGCTTTAGGCTGAGAAAGCAACGCAAGTGGAGGTCGCTCCACTCAGTTTCATTTCCTCAGCTCCAGCTGCTTTCAGTCCACTCGGGAGGAGGGGGAGGGGGAGGAGGAGGGGGAGGCTTTTCTGAGCTTTAGGCTGAAAAAGCAACGCGAGTGGAGGTCGCTCCACTCAGTTTCATTTCCTCAGCTCCAGCTGCTTTCAGTCCACTCGGGAGGAGGGGGAGGGGGAGGAGGAGGGGGAGGCTTTTCTGAGCTTTAGGCTGAGAAAGCAACGCAAGTGGAGGTCGCTCCACTCAGTTTCATTTCCTCAGCTCCAGCTGCTTTCAGTCCACTCGGGAGGAGGGGGAGGGGGAGGAGGAGGGGGAGGCTTTTCTGAGCTTTAGGCTGAAAAAGCAACGCGAGTGGAGGTCGCTCCACTCAGTTTCATTTCCTCAGCTCCAGCTGCTTTCAGTCCACTCGGGAGGAGGGGGAGGGGGAGGAGGAGGGGGAGGCTTTTCTGAGCTTTAGGCTGAGAAAGCAACGCAAGTGGAGGTCGCTCCACTCAGTTTCATTTCCTCAGCTCCAGCTGCTTTCAGTCCACTCGGGAGGAGGGGGAGGAGGGGGGGAGAGAGAGAGAGAGATATCATAAGAACGGCTCTTGGTTTTTTCTTGCAAGGGAGAGAGTGACTCCTGCCTACCACTGTCATCATCATCATCTTTTGCGTTAGTGAATCAATCAAACCTTTCATGATAGTGAGATCGTTTCCCAAATTTCCCTTAAATCAGGGAAGAAATCAGAAACAAACCTTTGGGCTGAGAATAAGCTTGTTCCTATGATGCCATTTTTGTTCACTTCAGTGTGAAAAGTGTGAAAAAACACACTTCTTTTTCTTCATCTTCTTGTTCCCTATTTACTGGTCTCTTTCAAAGAGGAAATTGTGAACATCAAACTTATTCTCAACTGTCCTAGTGAAAGTTTTTATTGGCATCTATTTTTATTTTTGAAATTTACCAGTAGCTGCTGCATTTCCCACCCTTGACTTATACTCGAGTCAATAAGTTTTCCCAGTTTTTTGTGGTAAAATTAGGTGCCTCGGCTTATATTCGGGTCGACTTATACTCGAGTATATACGGTATGTTCTTGGGCTGGTAATATGTTTTACATTTGACTGGAATGTGAAAAAAAAACTAATGAAAAGGCAAATAAATAGGAATTGTTTACTTGTCCACTCAAGTGAGCAAACATAGTCTCTTAAAAATGAGATAATGTAATCTCGCATGTTTAGCATATTTTCTGTAGAAGAAGAGTTAGTAGATAGTTTTGCTTTATGGGCTCAAGAACAAGCCATCATGACCAAAAATGGAGTCCAGGAGGGCCATGTGTGGCCTTCCCAACCTCTGTTTTCATTGGCCAAGGCACCATGGGCTGGTCCTTTACTATTTACAGGGTTGCTCTGCAGGCCAGATCTAAGCACCTTGCAGGCTGCATCCGTCCCCCAACACCCCCGTCCTAGACTATAAAGACCTCATGTAGTCACAAATATCAAGTAGACTGATAACACTGTTTATTGACTATACCAGTATATTATATGATAGTTCAGACAAGCAGGGATTTTTGAGGACTAGGCCTAGAGGATTTAGGGTTGTGAGGTGGGCTACGAAAAGGCCACCACGAGGTTCGTTGATCCAAGGAAAACAAGATTTATTACGCGTTTGCAAAAGCGGGTTCCCTCAGGCATTGAAGGAACCTAGAGCAAAATTCAAGCAGCACTTTTATACCCTAACTGTCCGCCCCCTCGTACGAGGGCTTGGCTCACATTCTTCCTGTTTCAAATTGACACATATACATTTTGGAGGTTTAGGCATTTCCTTATCTGGCAAAAAGCAGCTACACAGTTTCTGACAAGTATGCACTCTATCAATACCCCCCATTGTTCCTGTTTTTCTCTCTTGTGCTCAAGCTGGAACACTTCCTTATTTGATAGAGCTACTGAGTTTGAGACACTTCCCTATTTATTTCAGTGGGCCATCCAACAGGGCTTCGGTCCTGCTCACAGGGTCCAGAACTTGTAGTGGGACAGGCCTCACTACGAAAGAACTTGTTTCACTTTCTCCATAACTCAGTTTGCAGATACTTTATCAAGCTTGAAGGAATTCTAATACATCTTGGTAACCTTTGGCCTTTAAGTGCTTCTTTCTACTCCCCAAAGCCAAACCATTTTTTGACTACGATTTCCTATCTCTTCTTCACTTTCCTTATGTTTAAACAATTTCTAAAGGAACCAATGTTAAAGAAGTTTGAAGAAAGTGTTCTGGGTGGATTCCATTGATCTACATGTTGCAATATTTGCAGATATTTGATCTGCATGTTGCAAATAGACAATATTAAATTATCATTGTTCTTAAATGGTCTCTCTCCACATGTTTGTGTGGATGGCTTAAAACTACAGTATAACCATAGAAACAGAATGGAACCAACTTCTGAATATGTTTTGTTTTGAATAAATATATATTGAGACAGATCAGAAAAAGAGATCTCACTATCTATCAGCATTCTTCTCGGGTAATATCTATTTCTTTTTTATTTTGTTCCAAGGCAGAAATTGTAGACTGAGTGGAGATCTGCTAATATATTTTCATCTGCACATAGAAAACTGGGCACCACAATTTGCCAGCATTCTTTACAGAAGGTTTTTCTTTTTCTAAATCATTTAATCATATGCAGGGGTGGGATTCTCCTGGTTCAGACTGGTTCGGGAGAACCCCTTGTTCCAACAATCAGTTGGCTTCAAACTGGTTCGCTCCGATGATCATGTGGGCCCGCCCGCCCACACCTGCTCTTTCCTGTGCTTTATATCTTTTTGTTAGAGCACAGATGATTCACACAGCAGAGTGATTTGCTGTGCCTCAGCTGTTTTCTAAGTTGTCTGTTGTCTAAGGACAATGTCTTCTGAAGTGGCTCTATGTCTATATCATGGATCTATCTCTTATCATGGATCTCAAATGCTGCACAGTGATTTGACATGCCAACTCAGGATGGGTAAATTTGGAGCTAGCAGGAGAGATTTATTCCCTTTGTCTCTCTTTCTGCTCCCCTGAAAGAGGTAAAAATTTGGCTGGATGCTTCATATCAGCAATAATATCTCTTGTACCTAAGCCTTTTCTAAAACTATCTGGCATTTTCATTTCCATGCGGGGTTCCTAATCTGCATTGGTTTTTACTACTTTGGTTTTGATGTGTGGAGTGGCCTCTTCCAATTTGTTAGGCAGTATGTCATTCTCCATATTTGCAGGCATAATTGTTTGTTTACAACTTTACTAATCCTTCTGTTGCTTGCCATATTTCTTTGGTTCAGTTCCTATAGTCTTCCACCAAGATATTTTGAACATTGGTATTTGTACAAAAATTATTATATTTCTTTCTATGTTTGCTTGATCATCTTTGGATCAGTTCAATTTATTTATCTTATTTTATTTAGGCTCTGACAAACTCCAATCAATTCTGGGCTGCTCACAGCATGAAAGCTAAACACCTATGCACAGGTGGCATCCTTTAGCACACTAATCTTTTTGGGGGAAGACTTCCCTTGTTTTTCCGTCTTTGTTTCCAACTTCAAACTTTGTTCCACATCTTTAAAGTTTAATTCTAATTCTGCCTCTTCTGAAATGTTTGTTTCTCTTGGCTTTGACTTCTCTTCTTGGCAATTTTCACCTTTTGTTCTGCCACCTAATTTGCTTTCTTCTGATTCTTAGTTTTTGGCAGCCTCTTTTTACATTCATCTCTAAGGACTTCTCTAAATTCATTCTGTAGTTCTGGTTTCCTTTCAGTAAGTTTCAGAACTTCAAAGCGATTCCTGAAAAATAGAAGATATATCTGTAGAATTACAGCATGGAAACTAGCTGGCTTTGTTCTTCTGCTTTAACTTTAACACAGTATTGATGTGTGAATTCTGTTTGTTCTCCTTCAATTCACGGAACTTTTACCTTTCTAAAGTTTCTGGTTTTGTTGGTGTTATGTGTCACTTCAGCCACATCTCTCTTTAGGTTGCCTTATATTTTTAAGTGTATGCTAAAATATTTGTACTAAAATATTAAAATACATATAGTAAACATGTTTCAGGGCAAATTGGAAATGGATTTTTTTTTTAAAAGCACCCTGTTAAAAGAATAGCTTCAATCTATTTATTGATTACTATCTTATCATTATTATTTTTACAAATAACTCAAGGCAATGAACATATCCAACACACTTTCCTCCTACTATTTTCCCCACAACAAAAACCCCGTGAGGTAGGTTGGGCTGAGAGAAAGTGACTGGGCTAAAGTCATTGAGCTGGCTTTCATGGTTAAGGCAGGACTTGAACTCTCAATCTCCTGCTTTTTGGCCTAGTGCCTTAACTACAGGACCATACAGGTAAAATAGTAGGAACTTCTGCTAATGTACAGATAGTCCTCGACATACAACCACAATTGAGCCCAAAATTTCTGTTGCTAAGTGAGACAATTAAATGAATTTTGCCCCATTTTACAATGTTCCTTAAGTGAATTACTACAGTTGTTATTTTGGTAACACGGTTGTTAAGTGAACCTGGTTTTCCCACTGATTTTGCTTGTCAGAAGGTCACAAAAGATGATCACATGACTCCAGGACACCGCAACCATCATAAATGTGAGTCAGTTGCCAAGCCTCTGAATTTTGATCACATGACCATGGGAATGCTGCAATGGTTGTAAGCATGAAAAATGACCATAAATCCCTATTTTTCAGTGCCATTGTAACTTTGAATGGTCACTAAATGAACTTTTGAAAATCGAGGTCTACCTGCATTCTGTTATCTTCTGTTATCATGTATACTTTCTTTCACAGCAACCCAAAGACATTGAACCCTCTACAACACAGGTGTCAAACTCGAGGCATCATGTTGCTGTCACGTGACATTTCATGATGTTTTTTCCATTCGTGGGAAGCTGGGGTGGGTGTGGCCTGTGCGTGACTCATCCAGTCCATGGGCTGCCAGTTTGACACCCCTGCTCTACTGCAAGTGTAACAGAATAAAGATTTTCACCCTCACCCACTATCTACCAAAGTCAATTGCAGTGCAAAACTCCCACCGTCTGCTTGAACCCCACTATTTTTTAAATCCCCATTTTAGATTGGCACATCAACTTGCCCCCAAGGGATAACATGGATTGGTCTACATTTCCACCATTAATTTTGTACCCGCTCTGCTGAAGCTGCATTGTTTTTATATTGTCAGATTGAATTTTCTCCTGCGCCAATGTGAGCATTTCTCTCTTAATGGTGGTAATTGATCTATTTGATGAGAACACCATCCTTCTGGAATATTAATGCCCTGGCAGCTCATTTACTTTATGTCATGTCTCTGTAGTGGGTGTGCAGTGCTGTTTACACAGCTGCTTCTATAGATATAGATCAGCAAGAGAAAATCAACATTTCTGTAACAAGACAAAGGCACCAAGATATTGTTTCTAAAAATATTAGATTAAAAAAATTCTGCTAGGGATTCAATAATTTAGTTGCCAAGGAGGCAGACCTCCATCCACCCCCCTTGGAGAATATTGTGTGAGGGTTCCCATCTAAACAAGTATAAGTGAATTTTCAAGAACTCCTACGCTCACATTTTTCTCCTTCATCCTTCTTAACTTCTTAATCGCTTCTTTCTGTTGTTTCTCTGCTTCAACAATCTCTTCAAATATTCAGTAGCTTTAATAGGACTGATTTTAGTCCTTTCCCACCTGACACCTTCAGATCCCCAGCCTCCTGGTATTGAAGGGGACTTGTTCATTTACCAGTCCTGGGAAACAAGCATTTCTCTTGCTAATTTGATGTGATAAAACTCTGTAGCATAAATAACATCAGAGATAGCCCTTGATTTACAACAGTTCATTTAGTGATGATTGAAATTTACAACAGCACTGGAAAAAGTGGTTCATGGCCATTTTTCTTATGACTAACAGATTAACAGAATTGGAAGGGACCTTGTAGGTCATCTAGTCTAACCCCCTGCCCAAGTGGGAGACCCTACACCATTCCTGACAAATGGCAGTCCAATCTCTTCTTGAAAGCTTCCATTGATGAAGCTCCCAAAACTTCCAAGGGCAAGCTGTTCCATTGGTTGATTGTTCTCGCTGTCAGAAAGTTTTTCCTTATTTCCAGGTTAAATCTCTCCTTGTTCAGTTTCCATCCATTATTCCTTGTCTGGCTTATAGAGCTTTAGAAAATAGCTTGACTCCTTCCTCCCTTGTGGCAGCCCTTTAAATATTGGAAGACCGCTATATCATGTCTTTCCTGGTCCTTCTTTTCCCTAGACTAGCCAAGCCCAGTTCCTGTAACTGTTCTTCATATGTTTTAGTCTCCAGCCCCCTAATCATCCTGGTTGCTGTTCTCTGCAGTATTCTGTTCTGGCATCACCATGGTCATGTGATCAAAATTCGGGTTCTTGGTATCTGACTCATTTTTTTGACGGTTGCAATGTCCTGGGGGTCATGTGATTCCCTTTTGTAACCTTTTGACAAGCAAAGTCAATTGGGGAAGCCAGATTCATTTAACAACCGTGTTACTAATTTAACAGCCGCCATGAATCACTTAACAACTATAGTAAGAAAGGTCATAAAATGTGGCAAAAGTCACTTCACAAAAGTCTCACTTAAGAACTTAAATTTTGGGCTCAGTTGTGGTTATAAGTCGAGAACTACCTCTCTGTACTTGTTCTAACCCAAGTCTCATTCCAAGCAAAGAAACACCAAACAGAGATAAAAGCAAAACCTTCTTCTCTGTGAATTCCTATTAAAAACACTATTAAAACTAATTGTCCCAGATAAGAACAAGCCTTGCCAAGAACACTAGATTAAATTGCAAGGAAATATTCAAAACCAAAAGTCTCCAAACACAAATCAGGATAGCCCAAACTTCCACAAGACTTGAAGTGCAAGAACTTCTTTGCTTCCTGCAAAGAACCCCACCCCTGAGGGCTGGCTTTTATCCCTTATGGGAGGGGCCACCATCTTGCAGCCTTACTCCCGAGTCGCCCATGCTGCTGCAGCTGCTCTTTCCTTTGAGCAGCCCTGAGCGCATGTGCACTGGGTACAGGCTCCTCAGGGTCCTCTTCATCACTGCTGCCAGACTCCACAAGCTCCAAAAGCAGCCTTCCACTCCCTGATGGTCCTGGCCCCATCCCTGCATCACATGCAGGCCCCTCATCCGAGTCCTTGCTCTCCGAGACCTCAGCCACCTGCACCTGCTGCCAGCGAACCACAACATTACTTATGGGTTCTTTTTGAATAATATTGCTATTAAAGTCCATAGAGCCAGAACTCATTTTTAAGCCCAAGTGTAGCAGATTTTTCAATCTTAGCTTCAAAGGTAGTGTACTACAACTCCTGCTAATCCAAACAATGGACTATGTTGGATTGGGATAATAACAATTGGTGTTCCAATGGAAATTTTCTTCTATTCTTCTATCCTTTTGTGTCTCAGTTCCCCACGGGTCCTTCCCAGAGGTGGGCTGCATTTTGGTTGACAAGGGGTTCGCTGATCATGAGCACCCATTTTGAGGCTGAAACACAGCTTCAAACAGGCAGCTAATCACTCAGGTAGCTCCTGTGAGTACAGCAGGGTGGTGCGGAACTCACCTAGGCAAGCCTGGGTGGATGGAAAGTTAGTTATTTAGGAAAAGCATACCACAAGGGTGGGTGGATGGGCCCAGTCAGAGATCACAGCTAGGGGTTCGCCCGAACCTCACTGACCATCCAAAAGCCCACTACTGGTCGTTCCTTGGCAAGATGTTGCCCAGATGGGTTGCAACCTATTCCTTTGGAACCACATACTTGTATGAACCTAGATGATAATAATAACTTGCACCTTACCAAGTGTTTAGATTTAGAAACACATTCTATATTCTATATTCTACATTCTATATCAAATATAGAAATATAGAGGATGTCCCTCTAGATATTTTTGGACCATAGCAGAAATAAACCACATATTTACACTTCCCATGGGTACTAACATTTATCCATGGATCTATGCATCCTTCAGAGCACATCTAGCAAGTTGTTAAGTTCTGCGCATGGGCACAAGGAATGGAGATGAGGCAGTGAACAGTGAACTTCAACTCTTTATTAATCATTCTGAACAGAGCAAAAACCTAAGGCAGCAGCAGCCCTTTTATAGGGCAGGCTGCTGATCTAGTAACCAATGAGAAATGTGGAGTGTTAACCCCTTGAACCAATGAGAGTGGCTCGTAAACAGCCAATCAGATTCTCTTGAATGGACCAATCCGATATCACTATTATCGGCCAATCAGAAGTGCAGGATTAGAACCCTGCTTTTTCTAAAGGTTTGATAAAACTTTAAGCATTTTATTAGTTCATAACACCCCTTCCCCCTGGGTTCCGTTTAATGGGAGCGGTGATGTAATCCCTGAGGTATGAAGGTTGTTTTGACTGTCTATTAGATTTACACTGTCCCACCGGTTGCTGTCTGTAATCCGGTTTCAGCGGGACATTTTTGGGCAAGTCAGGTACCGGTGGTTCTGTATCCTCATTGGATGACTCGGTGCCGCTAATGTTCTCGTTGTTGTCCTCCGATCTTTGCGGGCTTGCTTCTGTTGAGGTGTTCCTCTGTGGCGAGGACACTCCCCTCCCTGATTCTTCTTCATTCGTTACACCCGATTGCTGACTTCTTTCGCTCCTGCTTTCAACCATCTCAAATTTGGTTTCTTCGACATCCCCTCCCCCCTCAGTTTGGGAGTTACCGGAGTCGCGGAAACTGGGTTGTAGCCTCGAGCGAAGCTGATCTATATGGCGTTTCCATATTTTTCCATCGCAGGTTTTCACATGGTACGACCTGGGTCCAGTGGCTTGAATTATGGTTGCCTCGACCCACAACGGTTCGCCGGAAAGGTTTCTGGCGAAAACTAAGTCGTCTATCTTGAACTCGCATTTTCCGCTAGATCCACAGGGTTTCTCTGGCTCGTAAGACAGGTGAAGCTGGTTGAGGTGGGAATGGAGTTTGCGTCCCATCAATAGTTCAGCTGGAGTCTTGCTGGTGACGCTGTGCAGAGTGATGTGTTGGAGAAGGAGTATTCTGTTTATTTTATCTTCAATGTCCCCATAGTCCATTTTGTAGAGGGTTTTTTTAACAAATTGTACCATGCGCTCGGCTCTTCCGTTAGCCGCAGGGTGCGCTGGCGAAGTTAGCGCATGGCGAATACCTCGGTCCACTAAGTATTGTTCAAAGGGTAGAGCGGTAAACTGGGGTCTGTTGTCGGAGACCAGAACATCTGGCAGTCCATGCTTCGCGAATAGCCTATTCAATTTCCGGATGACGGACTCGGTTGTAGTTCTCTTCATTTCGTGGATCTTGAGCCAGTTGGAATAGGCATCCACTGTTAGTAGGAACGTATATCCCTTAGTAGGTCCCGCAAAGTCAATGTTGATGCGGGACCACGGTCCCCGGGGTGTTTCCCATTCTGTTGGAGTTGCTTTAGGTGGGGCATTGCTAACTTCTTGGCACTTTAAACAAGTCTTTACCCAGGCTTCGATCTGTTTGTTGATGCCCAGCCACCACACATAGCTTCGTGCGAGCGCTTTCATACGCACGATGCTGGGGTAACCCTCATGCAGTGTTTTTAATACTGCTCATTGTAACCGCTCTGGGGGGACAACTCTATCCCCCCATAGGATGCAGCCTTTTTGCAAAAAAAGTTCTGTTTGCCGGTTCTTGAAGGGAGTGAAGTCGTCAGGGGTTTGTTCTACTGGCCATCCCCGTTCGACCCAGCTAAGAACTCGCGCTAAGACAGGATCGCGTTTTGTTTTGATCGCAATGTCTCTAGCTGTTAGCGGCAGTGAATGTAGCATTTCAATCTGGAGTGTCGTAAGGGTTGGAGCTAGGTCATCGATGGTTTCCAGAAGTGGTGCACTGGTCAGTGCGTCAGCGTGGGGAATGGCTTTCCCCGGGCGGTGTTGCAGTCTATAGTTGTACGCAGCCAAAAACTCCGACCAGCGAGTCATTCTAGGTGATAATATATAGGGGGTTGGCTTGTCTCCCGCTATAATCCCCAGCAAAGGTTTATGGTCGGTAACAATAGTAAAAACTCATCCATATACATATTCATGAAACCGTTTCACAGCAGATACAACAGCAAGAGCCTCTTTATCGATTTGACTATACGTTCAGCCTTTGATAGGGTCCTTGAAAAATAGGCCATAGGGGCCTCACTACCGTTTGGTAACACATGGCTCAAAATGGCTCCTACTCCAAATGGTGACGCGTCACATGTAATTGTTAAAGGCAAAGTCTCATTATACTGCACTAAAACAGCATCTGAGGTTAATAAGTTTTTCACTTGTCGGAATGCGTGCTCCTCTCGGTGCCCCCAGACCCAGGTTTCTTTTTTGTCGAGAAGTCTATGTAGGGGCTCAGCTACGGTCACTTTGTGGGGCAGGAAGATGTTGTAAAAATTAATGAGCCCCAGAAAAGCTTGGAGATCAGTCTTATTTCTGGGTCTTGGGGCATTCTTGATTGCTTTTAGTTTGCTATTGGTGGGATGAATGCCTTGTTTATCGATTAGGTACCCCAGGAACTCTACTTTATCTGTACACAGTTGACATTTATTTTTTTTAACCTTAAGGCCGGAGTCTTTAAATTTCTGGAGAACCAATTTAGGACGCTCTTCTGGTATTTCTCTATTCGGGGCAGCAATTAAAACATCATCAAAGTATGGTACGACCCCTTTGATCCCCTGCAAGAGTCTCTCCATCAAACTTTGAAAAATCCCTGGGGCTACGCTAACTCCGAATTGGAGTCGGTTGCACTTAAAGGCACCTCGGTGCATAACGATCATTTGTGCCTCTGCTGTTTTTTTATCTACAGGCAGTTGTTGGTACGCCTGTGCTAAATCCAATTTAGCGAAGACTTTTCCGCCCCCCAGGGAATGGAGAAGGTGTTGTACCACCGGCACCGGGTAAGCGTTCTGTTGAAGGGCGTGATTCAGGGTGGCTCGGTAGTCCCCACAAATCCTTGATGATCCATCTGGTTTGATGAGTGTTACGATTGGGGTTTCCCAACGAGCGTGGTCTGTTGGTTCTAAAACACCCTGGGCTATTAATTTATCAAGCTGCTCGTCAATCTTTGGTTTAAGGGCAAAAGGTACCCGATGAGGCTTAAGGTGGATGGGGGCTACTTCAGGGTTAAGGTTAAATGATATCGGGGTCCCCTTGTACTCGCCTAGTTTGTCTGCAAAGATGTCCTGGAATTCCTGGACGAGGGCCTCCTCCCAGTCGTCGCTTCTGGTTTGGTGAATGCCGGCTACCTCGATCCCAAGTGGGGCGAACCATTGAAGGCCTAACAAGCTAGGCTGATCACGGTCGACAACGGTCAATGGTAAAGATGCAGTACGATTTTTGAATGAGACCTGGACTAGGCTGGATCCAACGACCGGAATTCGGTTTCCTTGATAATCCTTGAGTATGATTCTTTGGGTTCTGAGGTCTTGCCGCCGGACGGCAGGGATTAATTGTTTAAGGGTCTTCCAGGAAGCCATCGAGAGGGACGATCCTGAATCGACTTCCATCACGCAGGGCTGGTTTTTGATGGCGACCTTCACTCGGATCTTCTTTGCATCTAATGATGAGGCGTGACCAATTGTAATGGTTTGGTGTGCCTCTTCTCGTTTTGTTGAATTGGCCAGTGGTTTATTTCTGTAGGAGTGATTGTTCCATTGTTGGTTCAAATGTTCCCGACTCACAGGACGATTTCCTGTGGTTTGGCGGTAGTTGGTCCCCCTGTGAAGTGGGCTGGATCCTTGCTTGCTTCTACAGACCTTTCCGATGTGGCCTCTTTTCCCACAAAAATGCAGAGTGCGTCGAGGAATTTGCAGTCTGATCGTGGGTGGTTTGCCCCACAACCTGCGCATTGATGCTGTAGTCTTTGATTACGCTGGTGGCATTGGTCATGTTCAGACCGGAGCCGCTTGACCTCCTTCTCCTCACTTTCTGATGAGGATTCGAGTTCCTCGTGGTGGGTTGCCGTTGTGTGTCTCTCTAGGCGAGGTGAGGTTTCGCCGGCGAGTTTGCGGAGTGGTGCTTTGGTGCAGCACATTCAGGCTGCCGACTTCCTGGTTGCTTCTACTGCAGTAGCGTCAGCGATGGCATCTGCAAGGCTGATGTCGCCTTTCACCATCAGCTTACTCTGCACACGTAGTGCATCTAATCCCAGAAGTATTCGGTCTGCTAGAGCTTCTTCGAGGTCGGCGAACCCACAGAGGCCTCCCAGGTTCCGGAGATCCATGATGAAATCTGCAACGCTCTTTCCTTTCTGCTGGTCTCTCTGGTAAAATTCATGTCTTCGTACAAGCGTTGGTACGGTAGGTGCATAGTGGGCCTGTAGGAGGGGCTCGAGGACGTCCCAGTCCATGGATTTCACCTCAGCTGGTTTCGCCAGTGCCTTGGCCATCTTAAAAATGGCAGGTCCGCAGTGAGTTAGGAATACCGCTCGCTTTTTTCCCATAGTAGCATCCTTCAAGTTGTTGGTCTCCAGAAACATCTGGAACCGGTCCATGTACGAGTCCCAGTCTTCTTGTGCCGGGTCAAATGGAGCGGGTGGTATGGTGCCGCTAGACATGGTTTCCGCTGTCGATGTACTTTCAGCCACGTGGTCTGTTTGGTGCTCTGTAGTGTTCAGTCAGCTCTGACGTCTCCACATCCTATCCTTGTCGCCAGTGTTAAGTTCTGCGCATGGGCACAAGGAATGGAGACGAGACAGTGAACAGTGAACTTCAACTCTTTATTAATCATTCTGAGCAGAGCAAAAACCTAAGGCAGCAGCAGCCCTTTTATAGGGCAGTCTGCTGATCTAGTAACCAATGAGAAATGTGGAGTGTTAACCCCTTGAACCAATGAGAGTGGCTCGTTAACAGCCAATCAGATTCTCCTGAACGGACCAATCCGATATCGCTATTATCGGCCAATCAGAAGTGCAGGATTAGAACCCTACTTTTTCTTAAGGTTTGATAAAACTTTATTTAAGCGTTTTATTAGTTCATAACACAAGTGAACGATGCTGATGGTATCATCAAAAGGAAAGGATTTTTCCTTCCTTCCTTCCTTCCTTCCTTCCTTCCTTCCTTCCTTCCTTCCTTCCTTCCTTCCTTCCTTCCTTCCTTCCTTCCTTCCTTCCTTCGTGATTCTACTCTGTATTGACTCCCTAGTTGCTACTGACAGCAGGGAAGCAAGTTTCTGTTCTCTGCTGTCCTGCTGTAAGCTGATCATCTGAGCAGCAGAAAGAAGTGTTGACAGAAGTGGTGAGAAGACAGGGTTGCTGGTCCTTTACACACGTGATAAAGACACTGTAGATCAGACTAAGAAACTAAGACTCCTTTTATCAGAACAGCTGTTGTAACCAACATCTTGCAAGTGAATGTGTTTCACTCCTTCTCCCTTTATCTTCATGTGAATTAGGGAGGGGGCATGTTTGAGGCATTTCCTCAAATTAATTTCTTGGAATGGACTTTGGCCACACTTCTGATTGATACCTTGGCAACCAATCTTCTCACTATCCTTCAAGGCTATTCCTTAATCTCTCAACTGACATGCCAATCTTTCCCCAGTGTAACAGTTCACATCGACATGAATATAGAGAAATTAGTCTTCCAGGAATGGCGACTCTACAACTTCCAGCAGTCTTAGCCTGTAAGGCTTATGATGGGGGATGCTGGGAGTTGTAGTTCTGCAAATCTATATAGAACACAATAGGAAAAAAAAACAACCATGGGGAGTTTTCAACCATTTCATGAATATTGGGGTGAAATCATTTCTTTTGGCCGACAGGAAATTCCACAATGGTTTAGGGAGGAGTCCATGTGTCACCAACATTAAAGGATTTACAGTTTGCATCTCCTCCTTGTCCCCTGTAGCAGCAATGCTGAAAACGAGAGGCTTCTAAGGTGGTTAATTGATGGTGGTTGATGTTAAAAGGTACATTCATACTGAGATTTCCATTTTAGGCTATTAGGCAAGCTAGCTGATGCTGCCTGCAATCTAGCAGTCAGTCAGTCAGTCACACTGAAATAAGATGCTGTCAGCAGTGACAATTGTGGTTAAATTATAGTAATTTTATGCTAATTGAGAATTTGGGTTCAAAGCTGCACCGTGTGATAAATCAGTGACAACTTGCTGGACAGCCTGATATAAAAACGGACAGTGGCAGTGAACATCTGTCGGATATGGATTACTGAATGCAAATGAGTTGGCTAGACATTGACAGCATCAATATATTGTGCTAAACCTTAAAAAAAGGAAAAAGGAAGAGGAGATGATGAATTATCAAGGCCATGTTTCTCCAGTACTCCCAAAATAATTATATCTGTGTTTTCTGCAAGCTTATGTTAGCATGAACCCTGTTCATTTAGCATCAGGAAGTTAGATGGTTAATTACAGTCAGGGAAAGACAGACATGTCTGAAGGTCAACCAACTCTTTAATGAGAACATATCAAGTAGAAAGTGTTGGAAGAAATATCCATCTGGTTCAGTTCCAAGCTGGGAGAAAGGCACTGGAGACAAAATGGAGGCTGGGGGCTGATTGGAAAGAGGGTCCATTTATTGATGAAACAGAAACACATATTTATAGTTCTGGTGCAGCTGACTACATGGAGTTGAGAATGGGTTTTTTTAATACCTTCTCTTGTGCTTTGCACTTGAACTTCCTGTTCCTGTGCAAGAATATGTATTCTATTGGCTGTGGTCAGATTCCTATGGGGCCGTGTACAAATCCTAGGAGTTTATCTGGGCTAAGTTTGGTTCAACTTTGAACTGCTGGGGGTGGTGCAACTGAGGTGATGCAATAAAGGGGCTTTGGGAAATTCCTATTATGGCTGAGGGCTAATCCTACCTTTGTTGGATCTTGGTGAGGGTATTTGCTTGTGAATAGAGCTAGCAATCTCTTTATATCTTAAGTGCTGACATCTGCTGAGGGCTATTAAGAAAGGTGGGGGCTGCTTTCCAAGAGCATGTTTCTCCATTCCTCATCCAGGGAAATATAATAGTCTGCCTTTTTAATATTTCTCAAAATATTTCATTCTCCTAGGTGAGGGGAGGGTGCTAACTTTCTACAAGAGAAATAGCAATTAAGACTTTCCTGGTACTTTGTAGGTTTGCACTGGAAGATCTCAAGTTTTCAGCTAAGATTAGAGATGTAGAATTGTGTTTCCTTTTGCTTTTCTCATTTCTGAAAAACTCAGCAAAAAAACCCTTTATCAAAAGTTATTTCAATTATTGGATTCATTTATCATATCCAAAATTTATTGAATAGGTGTATATTGCTCCCAAGATTTGTCAATGCAGCTGCTATTTATGGAAATTCATTTTGACTTTATATATTGTGCTAATCTTTTTAAACCATGGTTTGTTCTCTAAACCACAACAGTAAGGTTCAATAACCTGCTAAGCCATAAAGCTTGGCTTACAAAGAACAATTTAAACAGTCCTAAGGATTTTCTTGCTGAAGGTGAAAAGAAGAGCAACTGGTCTGCTGCTCAATATTTAAACAAAACACAACATTAAGATTATGTCAACACACAGTGCTAACCAAATGCAAATAGACTGAAAAGATGTTGAATTTTTAACAGGCTTGATCCTCCTAGACTGAAAGCATTTGCAAGGATAATGATTGTAGCCCCGGAATATAAAAATATCTGCTGCTTGGGAAAAAGTCTTTGCCACATTTGGACCATACAGTAAAGAGCAAAGATGTCACACGCACAAGAAAGATACATTTTGTCAAGAGTATGGCTTTTCTAAATGCAGCATGTGGGTATGGAAGATTGAACAATTCTTAGATTGTGATACTGTAGAAAATAATTGAGAATACTTTGGATTGCAAGTAGTACACATAATTCAATCTTTTAGATGAAGTAAAATCAGACTTGCTACCCTTACTCCCAAAGGATCCCTTCTTGCTTCTCTACTTCAAAGACACTTAGAAAATCCTCCAAGCTGCCCTGAGAAACCCTACGTCAGGGCTATCAAACTCCTGACCTGAGGGCCAGATGCGTCATGCACTGGCCCTACCCAGTTACCGAAGGGGAAAAAGTCCTGATACGTCACATGATGCCACCATGATGATGTGAGTTTGACACTCCTGCTATGGGCTTTTCACTAGAGGGTCCTCCAGTGTTCTGCCCATGCCTGCAGGGCATGCTGGGCTGGCAAACCAGCCCTTGACCATCCCAGCTACAGACCAGCATCCTCAGCATCAAGAAGAGCTAGTATGCCCTCCACCCCTTTTACATCAATTTCTGGGAGCACCAGATTATAGCTTCCCACAAGTATGAGCCCAGAACCCCCATGTCTTGTGCTATGGTTACAATTCCCCCAATCATGCCATTGTCCAGAACATGATTAATGAGTTGGTGAACTAGCATACCTTCCTCCCCTCTTATATTCCTATGATTACAACAATAGCAATAACACTTAGACTTATATACTGCTTTACATTGCTTTACAGCCCTCTCTAAGCGGTTTACAGAGTCAGCCTGTTGCCCCCAACAATCTGGGTCCTCATTTTACCCACCTCAGAAGGATGGAAAGCTGAGTCAACTTTGAGCCTAGTGAGATTTGAACTGCCAAATTTCAGGCAGCCAGCAGTCAGCAGAAGTAACTTGCAGTACTGCATTCTATCCACTGCACCACCATGGCTCTTTGGTCATAGTCATATCCATACTCATACTCAGTCATGAATACATCCTCATCTTCATATTTGAACAGAATAACAACATCCTGCAAAAGGTATATGAGAATATAATTGCTGAATTCCTCAGTGAGTAGCTTCAGCTGGGCAGCCCCAACCTTTGTCACGGCCATGAGCTTTGCAGCCTGTAGCATGACCTCCTTTTCTGGACTTCAGATTATGTTTCATTGTGTTCCACCAAGAGAAGATCCAGATTTTAATTCATTTAGCAACTTCTCACTTGGTTGTTGTAACTATGTATCATTCATGTGATTGCAGCTATGTATCATTGCAACGATGTATCATTCAAGCATTGCAACATTGTATCATTCATGTGTAATCATTAACTTCTGTCTCTTCAGTGACCTTTGCAAGGCACGTACGAGAGGCAAGGAGATAGACGTTTGTTAAATAGGCTTATCCACTTTGTAAATAATCTGTCTGGTATGCAGCTTTGTAAACATGCACATCCTGATGAGATTAACATGTTTGACTTGAGCTTTTTAATTAAATCATTTTCTTGTAAAAAAGCACAATAAAAGAGCGTGTGCCAAGACATTCGGGGCGCGCTCATCATCAAGAGGAAACTTCGCTTCCTGTCGTTTCTCTTCCCTTCGCTCCCTTTCATGAGCCGCCCATCAGATGCGGGATGGCAGATACCGCATTCTGGTGACCCCGACGTGATTCCCTAAGGGGGATATGCCGCGACGCGCCCATATCTTATCCGCTCGATGGGAGCTGTGCATCGCCAGGCCTGAAGCGAATTGCACTTCATCGGATCTGAAACACGGTCTCGACTTTTCGTAAGTATGGGTGAAAACTTTTCTCAACAGCAGACACAGCATCTGAAGAAATTGAGGGAGTTAGTCACTTCTTCTAAATACTCTGCTAATTTAAAGGGCTCTCCTATAAAAAAGAAACCTATTGCTACATTATTGGCTTATGTGTGGCAACATTGTCCTAATTATTCAGAGGAAGGGTCTTTAAAAATTTCCAATTGGCAAAAAAATTGGTGAACATCTCCATAGTCCTCCTCGTGCACCTATTGGCATTTTGGTCACTTGGAGGAAAATTATGGAGGCTTTAAAAGTCCATTATAAAATAGAAGCAAGGAGTGTGTTTGAATCTCCCCTGCCAAGTTATGATAACTTTTCAATTTTCTCTAACTCAGGCAGAAGCTGCTGCCATTATTCAACAATGCCCCACATGTAGTAAGCAAGGACATTCCATTCCCATAGGAGTAAATCCTAGAGGATTAAAAGCTTG
Source organism: Hydrophis major (assembly GCA_033807585.1). Classification (NCBI taxonomy): domain Eukaryota; kingdom Metazoa; phylum Chordata; class Lepidosauria; order Squamata; family Elapidae; genus Hydrophis; species Hydrophis major. The sequence goes on from CM066328.1 coordinate 185,338,312, forward strand.
TGAAATTTGGCAAATGGATGTAACTCAGTATCCACCTTTTGCCCCTTGGAAATATTTGCACGTTTCCATAGATACATATTCAGGGTTTATTCTGGCTACTCCTCAAAGGGGAGAAACTGTAAAACATGTCATCAATCATTCAATTCGTACCTTTGCCTCGCTGGGACGTCCAAAAGAAATCAAAACAGACAATGGACCTGCCAATACAAGTTCTGCTTTTCAGGACTTCTGTAACAGATGGGATGTAATCCACAAGTTTGGGATTCCCTACAACAGCCAGGGGCAGGCTATTAGGCTATTGTGGAATGAGCGAACTTATCTCTGAAACGTGCTCTTGATCGATATTCGTTGCGGGAAAAAAACCCGAACCTCCCAGCATTGCAAAATTCTCTTAATATTTGTCTTTACACTTTAAACTTTCTTAATCTGACTGGCATTCCTCCCACTTCTGTTGCTTCTTGTCATTTTTCTTCCCCCTCACCCCCGCCCAACAGACCTCTGGTATATTATCGCAGATTGCCAGATCCTGCCTGGCAGGGTCCCGCTGAGCTTCTCACTTGGGGACGAGGCTACGCTGCGATCTTACTGCCAGACAAAACCACTTGTTGGATCCCTGGTCAGGCAGTAAGACCCTATCATGGGAATTCCTCTGCTACATCTGTATCTTAAAACTCTTTCCTGATATTCTTGCCTATATCTTCTTTGCAATTTCTACCTTATTCGTATCCTACTTAAAGAACACTCTACCACTCGCTCTTTTGTTCCTTCTTTACTCTTCCTATGGAAAGGAACCTTAAAATCTTTTCCTCTATTCAATCTAAATTTAGAGGGACCTAAATGTCCTTATATTGTATCATGGGTTTCCCCACCCCAACTAACATCCTTGATGAATTACCAAATTAATCTTTATTGTCATTATTGTAATTATTATCCTTTTTCTACTAATTGAATTCCTCCTCATCTCGTAAATGTTCTACAACTAACTTGTCCATAGCCCTCTCTCCTGCTTGTCATGTTTTTATATACCCGAACTCTGATCCTGTCAACGAACGACGCTTCAAAAGAACTGTCCATGACGATCCGCAGAAGCCTCATAGAAGAGATAATATTGCCTGGACTATAACTGACTTTCAAAAAGTTCGTTTAAGTTCTACAACCAATTTTTCTTGCATAAAAGACTTCTACCCACCACTTCAGTTCGATTTGGCGGACGCACCCACACAACCAGGGGACATCCTGCAATCCACACCACTGCAGGAGGAACTTTAACATCACGCCTGAAAGGAATGTATTTTATCCCTGGCAATAATTTTGTTTGTTACACCGGTTTCATGGCATGTATCCACGGGGATGAAATTGTTAAATCCAAATCCTTTTTGCATTCAAGTATGGCTTGTATGTATAACTCTGATGATTTTATATCCCTACAGGTATCCATGGAACACCCCCTCTCTTGAAAAATCGTAAAGATTTAGATCGTTATTTTTTAAAAAACAAGGGGGATTGTGTGCTATGCTTAAAGAAGAATGTTGTCTTTATGCTGAAAGCAGGGGGGGGGGGGCTTGTTTTCTAATTCGCCATGGCTTACAACCTTTTTAACTGCATTGGCAGGATCGTTAATAATCACTATATTGATATGTATAATAAGACCTTATTGTTTTTATAGAATATTGCAATTTTTTAAAAATCAATTATCCTCTGCTGATGTTAATGTGCTATTGCAAGCTCATGTTATATCCTCAACACCGGACGAAAAAATGTCATTGCTGAGTTACCGCTCCTTGGACAACCCTGATGCTGACGGGTCACACTCTTGCCTAGATGACGGGGACGGCGAATATTTCAGAAAAATGGTTCCTGTCTTCTTGGACGAGGAAGAAGACTCGTCATAAATAATAAAAACAGAGGAGATGTTGTAACTATGTATCATTCATGTGATTGCAACTATGTATCATTGCAACTATGTATCATTCAAGCATTGCAACATTGTATCATTCATGTGTAATCATTAACTTCTGTCTCTTCAGTGACCTTTGCAAGGTACGTACGAGAGGCAAGGAGATAGACGTTTGTTAAATAGGCTTATCCACTTTGTAAATAATCTGTCTGGTATGCAGCTTTGTAAACATGCACATCCTGATGAGATTACCATGTTTGACTTGAGCTTTGATTAAATCATTTTCTTGTAAAAAAGCACAATAAAAGAGCGTGTGCCAAGACATTCGGGGCGCGCTCATCATCAAGAGGAAACTTCGCTTCCTGTCGTTTCTCTTCCCTTCGCTCCCTTTCATGAGCCGCCCATCAGATGCGGGATGGCAGATACCGCACTTGGTTCCTTCTGTTTCCCAGTGACATAGTAGACTAGCACCATCATTGGGTTAGTCCAATGGGCTAGGAAAGAATTTTGGTGTGCAGGTTGTCAAATCCTCCTTTTACAAGAAAAAGAATGCACTGGTACGCCTCCCAAGAGTCATTGGAGAAAACATTATGCTTGGGAAAATGGAAGGCAACTGAGAAAGAAGCTGATAGGTAGCTAAATAATATTTCTGATGGCATCAGCATGCACTTACAAAGATTTAGGAACATACCCAATTTGGCAGAACAAGTGTCCACTACATGTCAGAATCCACAACTAGCTCTATATCCTATTATAGTTGGTGATGTGTAATGTAACTCAAACATAGCCAAAAGTGATTAAAAGACTTTAAAATAATTTAAGAAAAGTTTAGGAGCAATTTTAACCATCATGCTATTAAGGCCTTCATATCAAAGAAAAGTTGCTTTAAGATAAAGAATATAATTCAGGTACTGGATATTTTCTTGAATAGTAGTTCCAGACATCACCTCAAGACACCAGCAGTGGAAATGTCTCCAAAACTATGATTTCAGCAACATAGATCATTCTTGTCTTCTTTCTTTAGCCAATGGCTTAAAAAAATTACTTCAGTTTGATTTTTTTTAAACCTCTGAACAAATAAACAGTTAAGAAATAAAATATTTTTTTCTCCCAAAAAGGGACAAGATGGGGAATAACCCTACTTTTTCAAAAGCTCAAACAGAAATCACATAATCAACCAAACCCTAAGGTGCTTACATCCATGGATCTCAGATTTATGAATTCCACTCTTCTAAGATATGTGGATGCAGTCGCTGTAGTTGGACTTCCACCTTAAGTCTTTTGGTTACTGTCTTCCTGACTGAAGATCTTTCTAACTCTAAATTATCTCATGGAAGTGTTAGTCATTCAAGGCACAAAACTCTAGCAGATAACTTCAGAAAACTAGGAACTTTTATGTCAGGCCCTTCTTTCTCTCCCTTCTTACTTCTGGAAAGATTTCCAATGTATTGTTGTCTTTGCTTATGAAATGATGGGTAACTGCATTTACTAGCCCAGATATTTTCCCCAGTAACCTATTAAATTGCCAAATCCCTACTCCAAATCCATTTTTCCTGTTTTTGCTAAATATTTTGCTCGAGTATTTTTTTTTATCATAAGTAACATAAAAAGCAATCACAGCTGTGCTGATTCATGGGGGGGGGGAGGGATCCAATAATTGGGAAATATATTTATTAAAGTAACACAAATGGTACAAAAGAGGTACAAGCTTTTGGTGTTGTTTAGCATTCTTTCATTAGGCAAGATATTACCCAAAACAAAGGATAGGGAAGAAGAAGGGCATTCCAAACACTGGGTCAGCCATTTCACCCAGGAAGTCTGCAGTTCAGATTTTAATGTTCTCACCACAACTGTCATTGCTCCTTCTCCTCCCCCTTTCCCCTTTCCCCGTCCCCCTCCCCAGCATTCAAATTCATACAATTCATTCCGAATTGTATAGCTAAAAATCTGTAGAGATTCTCAGTCATTCAGGTCATGGTTGTCCCAAAGGTGCTTTTTTTCAGAAGGCAACTGGACTTTCTGGCTTTTTCTTTTGAAGACATTTTGCTTCTCATCCAAGAAGCTTCTTCAGCTCTGACAGGATAGTAGGGAGTGGAAGCATTTATATTCCTTGCAGGCAGCTGGTGATTTGCATCCTTTCTGTAACCATGACTTGGATGACTGAAAATCTCTTCAGATTTTTAGCTATACAATTTGGGATGAACACCCTTTGAATGGTGTGGGAGTAGGAATGGATTTCCAGAGGAAAAATTGCAGAGTGCAGAAACCAGGAGCACTACTCAGGTGACTCTGAGGACACAGATAAACCTCCAAGTGCTTCAAGGATCCTCTAAAAAGGATTCTATTCATATTGTCTATTCAAAGATACACAAATGCATCTTTTGCATCACCTTATGTCACTTGCATGATGTCTGTATTGCAGTACAGTTGAGTCATCAGAAAGCTGGATGTTCAACCTCCCTCTCCCATGAGCCCTCTAGGTCTTTAGATCCTGTCCCCACCTGTAACTTGGCTTTGCAGCTTGCTAGTCCCCACTGTCATTGCCTATTATCCAGGGGTACCTCATGGAGTACTCTTCCCTTAACTTTAGTTTGACAGGGAACGTTCTCCAAACCTGTGTAGCATTTCTGGTGATTATAGGGTAACAAAAACAAAAATAACCCCTCAACAATGAACTATTTTTAAAAACATGTTTAGTCATGTAGTTACCAGCCCCGTAAGATAGACAAGATCAGACTGGAATCAACTTTATAGAAAAGCTAAAAGTTCATTTTATTAAAATTGGCAATAATAACAGAAACTCTTGACTGTGCTGTAACTACTCTTTTTTTATACCCCTGTGAATTAAGAAACTGTTTCTGGATACTTTCCTCTTCACTTTGGACTTAGAGAGCCATGGTGGTGCAGTGGTTACAATGCAACTAATTCTGCTGACTGTTGACTACCAGCAGTTTAGCAGTTGGAGTCTCACCAGGCTCAAGGTTGACTCAGCCTTCCATCCTTCCGAGGTGGGTAAAATGAGGATCAATTGGGGCAAAATGCTGACTCTGTAAACTATTTAGAGAAGGCTGGAAAGCTCTGTAAAGTGGTATATAAGTAAATGTTATTGCTATTGTTATTGCTATTATGTTTTTCCCGTCATTGCTTTGGTAGATCTAGCCTCCCTGTGTAGATCATCTTTCTTATAGTAGCACAGAAGCATCTAGTAAGAGGTTTCTGCACTCGTTTTCTATTCCCTACTGAGAAATAAACTAATCTCATAAGAGATAAACAAAATCAAACTTTTTTTTAAAAAAAAGGAAAACTAAATTGTAAAAAAAAAAATGCTTTTAAAAAGGCAAACATGCAATGCTCTGAGCAGGCCACAAGATGATGTTAGTCCGTTATATACAGAAATTTCTCTGGAAGATTCTTGCAAGAGATGCTGTAGGGATTTTATCTTGATATTTATCTATCTATCTATCTATCTATCTATCTATCTATCTATCTATCTATCTATCTACCTATCTTCACCATGCTCAGCCTAAAGAATCAATAATGGCTAAAATTAAAAATCACTAGCTTTTATAGTGAATTAAAAAAAACCCAAATGATTTAGTACAATTGGAATCCATAGGAGAGAGGGAGTCAAGGAGGAAGAAATAAAGAAACATACATCACAAATATCACTGTGCAAATTAATCCTTTTGTGTATATGTCACAACATTGCACACATGTATCCACATTTTGAAACAGGTGGTCTCTTTGCTTTCCACTTGGGAAATGCTAAACATTATCCTGGGAATGCCAAATTTAAATCAGAGAGTTTGGAAACTGTTAGCTCCAAATTTCCTCAGTTCATGGCTTCTGTAGTTTTGACTTTTCTACCTCCAGCAAGTGGAAGAGCTGGCCAAACTTCACTTCTGGAAGTAGGCTTTAACTGAGATGAGCAGATATGTGTTGGAAATATCTGTGTGGCTCCAAACATCAGGATTTGTAACCTGCATAATAACAGCAGTGTTGTTACACAACTGGCACAGATGACATCATTTGTGCCCATGTACTGCACCTGCATAATGATATCATTAACAAATGATCATAATTGCAACTATGGGTCAATTGACATCATGTACACTCTGAGGTAATCATTCCAATATTACAAATTGTATTGTTTAAATCAATTTCTGCCATTTGCACCATGACCTCATTTGTTATGAGGTCATTATAACATTATTGCACAAAAGGTACAAATTTATAACCTGCATCTGTTTCATAAAGAGATTAACGTGCAAACGGTAGTCATGATAGTCCATTGTCAGGGAAGACTTCTATTGAGGCCTGGCAAAACAAAAATTAAGTAAGCTTAAGTAAGCTGGAAGGGAAAGAAAGAGAGAAAGAATGAAAGAAGAAAGGAAAAAAAGAAAGAAAGAAAAAGATAAAGAAAGAAAAGAGAGAGAAAGACAGGAAGGAAGAAGAGACAAAGAAAGAACAAAGAAAAAAAGAGACAAAAAGGAAGAAAGAAGGAAGGAAAGAAAGAAAGAAAAAAGTGGGAGGGCTGAAGGAAGGCATTGAGAATAAAAAAAAAACAGAAGCTTTTTTTTGTCAGATGACTATTTTTGAGAAATTTCAATACAGAGTTCAGCATACCACTAGCTTTCCTATCTAGTGGTCTAATAGCAGTTCCTTTGGGTTGAGTCACAGCTGTAGCAGACAGAGCGGGGAATGGTTATGCCTCTTTAAACCATTGTTAAGCTTGGATCCAAATTCTCCCCCAATGCACCGAACTGTTTCTATGAAGCAAAAGGTACCCAAAGATCCAACCACAAAGGTCTAATAGCTTCGTGTTTCTGTTTGCTGGAGTCTTTCCCAAGCTAGTGCCTCCCAGAGGTATTGTATTTCACTTCCCATAAAGTGTTCACTCAGCTGGGATGGAACCATATTTGCTGCAGACTTGGTCCACCACATTTGGTAACTCCAGGAAAGATTACTGCAGCTTTTAAAAATTAGTTTTATTAATTGCCTGTGCATGAATGCATATATTAAGAGGTGTGTATATGTGTGTATGTGTGTGTATTTTCAGCAAATACTTTAGGCTTTTGTATTAAATTTCCCCCCGCCCTCCTCCTGAAATGTATTTTTCTAATTTGTTTTGTTTTGTTAGCTAAATATATGTGTTGTTGTTTGGTTCAGTTTATGTAGCAGTAGAGGGAATTGTGCCCAACTTCCCGAAGGATTTGCAGGAATGCTAATCCAACTTGTTCTTATTTACAATTTCTGGCATTTGAAGAATCCTCAGGTATTTTTTTCTTGAAGAGAAAAAAATGTATGTGAATAAGTCTGGGATCTCAAAGAAGCTCCAAAATGTTTTTAAAACATTCCAGAAGTGGCTGAACTTGATGTGGAAGACACACCCTTGTTTTGAGGGGTTGTTTAGCCAAGTTGGAAGGAAAAAGAAGGCAGCCAGCAGCCAGGTGGATGGACTCACAAATAATAGCAATCAGTGCGCCACTGGAAGAGCTGAAGGACCACATTAGAGACACATCATCATGCAGAAAATCTATCTTAGTACATGGATGCTAAGAGTCAACATCGACTTGATGGCATATCATCAATCATAATTTGCCTGGGAGCCAGAAGTCACCTTCAGGAACTCCAGAATCTGGCTGGGAATGCAGCTTTCATCAAATTGAATTAAACCAGCAGACATTAAAAAAAAATGTTGGTCCATGATAAGGAAGAAAGGGATGGAGCACATAAGCACCCTCAGGTTTTAACAATTCTGGGAGGAAAGAGTGGGGAAAGAAAAAAATAATGCTAAGCTATTGGGGGAAAGACTTGGGGGAACAAAGAAGGGCAGGGAATATATATGAGTGGGTGGGGATGGGGGAGAGAACGCAGAATACTCAGTGATATACATACCATCCTTCACTCCTGCAGCCATTTTGTCCAGGGTCTTTTGGTCTATTAAGGCTCATGTTTCTGCATTTTTTGTTCTTGTTCTCATTCAGATTGACAAAAGAGGATTGGCTTCATCACATTTTTTCAGAGGGAAGAGAGAGAGAAAAAAATTCAGATACTTCTCGTGGAGGGAGGGGGGTCATGTTCTTTAATTTATTTAATGACAACATGGCTAAAGGTGAATGTGGATGTTTCAGCTTTCCCTAAGGGGGCAAAGGGGTTCATAGGGAGTTGAACTAGCAAGATGGTAGCAAGAACACCACCACCAAGGCTCCACCTCTTTTTAATGCGCCTCATCATGCACACACATAAGAGGCAGGGCTTTGATTGTGTGGTGGCAGCTGCCATCTTGGTTTAAAAAATAAACAAACCCTGCAGACACCCTTGTATGAGGTAGGAGTTGGGTGTTCCTGTCCTCAAGAAGTGGTTGGAGCTTTCTCTTTCCTTACTCTGCCCATATACTTGTTGAAGGATTCCAGAAAAACATCGGGTCTCAGTTCTAGGCATATGTAATGTTGCTTCAGATTCCTCTATAAATGAAACTCTCTTGCATATCAGGACTTGTACTTGTAGCATTTGTTTGACATTTTTGTAGCAATGACAAAAATGGGACAACACTTTCCAAACCCAAGGAACAGCGTCTAATGTAAACAGAGCATTTTGTTTGCCAACTTATATAAAATGTTGTTTGCCAACTTATATAAAAGGATCTCTCACACACACATAATCACACACACTAAAATTGAATGGATGGCTTGAAATGACTGAGCAGTCCAAAGCAGCTCATTCACGAAGAAACATGTTTTGGAATAAATCAAATTAATGAAACAGAAACTAATGTTAGCAAATAATAAAATGTGTATGGCTTGTAACATCTTGTCTTTTTATAAATAAATATCTTAAAACCTACAAAGATGCTGATGTATTTTGACTATGAGTGTAATTAGGATTCTCTAATAAAAAATATTTTTGATTAATTCAGGGATTTTCTTTCAAGTAATAATTTTGAAGGAGCATGGATCGATTGGTCCTTGTCAGATAAGAAGGAAAAATTATAAGTTAAATTCATGATTGGTGAACGTCCAAACAGAATTTAAAATCTCTAAATAAGGAATCATTATTTAGACTAAAGAGTGAGAAAAGACTACTTTTGGATTAAACCCTACTGAAACTGTTCAATTTCATTTTTACTTGAAAAGGGCAAAGCTGAAGCTGGGACAGCTCTGGAAGGAAGAGACAGAAAGATAAAGTGTATCGGCTGGTGAGGACTTTTTTTTTTTTAATACTTGGGACTTAAGGACACTCTAGAGTGAGAAGAAATCTGTAAAATTTTTGACAAAATTTGACTTAGCGGTGATTCTTTAAAGAATGTCAAAGTGAGGCTTGGCTTTTTACTTTTACTTTTTTTTCCCCTCTTCACTGAACTTCTATTGCAATCTAGTTAATCAGACTGGTTTTTTCTTTTATATTTACTTGCTCTTTTTTCTCCTTTTTGACTGTTTATATTTTTTAAAATAGAGGCTCCCTTTAGTATCTTTTTTTAAATATATATAAATATACACACACGCACACACACACACACACACACACATATATATTCTTTTTATTAGGCTTTTTTGGGGGGGGAAGAAGGGGGAGTGGATTAAAGAAACTTTGTAACACTGCCAACTAGAGGCTTGAAAATACTTTATTTGAAGTTGAGAGCTGTGAAAAAAATTTTTCTCAAGGTCACTGGAAACGATAAGATAGAGGGAAGAGCACTGGAGAATGTTTACACAAGTGCTCTTTGGGACTTCTATTATCAATTGAACATTTGAAGCTTGGCTTTGAAATTTGTGGAGAAGCCAAAATAAGAGCCTTGGATAAATAAAATGCAGTGTGTGCTTTTTTTTTTTTTTAATCTTCTACTAGCTGTTTTATCCCTCCTCTTCAACCCCACAGTATTTTGTAATATTGGTATATTTATTTATTTTATTTTATCTTTTTAAAGGGGAAGCCTCAGAATATTCTTTTCTCTTTTTTTTTCATTGGGATTTTTGCCTCTCCATCTTTATTTTTGGCTTATTTTTATGGCTATTTTTTATTTTTTGAGATCTTTCAATTGGATTAAGGTGTGAAGAACCTGGAGAACCTTTTTTTTTCTTTTTCCTCTTATTATTTTTTAATATTATTGGGTTTTATTTTTTTTCTCTTTATTTTTAATTTTTACTTTTGAATCATAATTGATTATTCCCACAACAGGATTAAGGTCTAGAAGAACCTGAAGAATCTCCCTTTTTAAATTTTGGGCTTTTTACTTTTTACTGGCTTTTTTGTGTGTTTTCCTTTTTCCTGATTGGATTATAATTGGCCACCTTACTAATTGGATTAAAAGAGCTGGAAGACTTTGCGCTACTTAAATGAGTAAGAAAATTTTACCTTTGGGCATCTCAACTTCTGCTCCTGTCTCCCCATCAGCTGGAGGACGACTTCCAACAATGGCAAAGCAAGATAAAGCACAAGTGGATTTAACGATGGTTATGCAAGGAATTCAAGAACTTAAAACGAGTATTGAACAAAGAATGGAGAGTATTGACCAAAGAATTGGGAAGATTGATGAAAAAATTGAAAATATTCAACAAATGATGATGAAATATGATGAGAGACTCCAAAAAATGGAAGAGAAAGACAAACAAAGAGATGAGCAATTGGAAATATTAATAGCAAATTAACAATGGTTGAACAAGATTAAAGTGGGATGTTGCAGTGGGAGATGGACAGATCAGAATTTTACCTCAGATTCCAAAACATAGAGGAAGAAAAGGGACAAAATTTGGCTGCAGTAATGATAGAAATCTTGGCTGGAGCTCTGGGAATAACAGAGGAAAAGATGATGGATGGAGTAGATGAGATATATCGAGTCTTCACAAGATATGCGATGAGGAACAGTCTACCAAGAGAGGTCCATGTTAGATTTACCAAAAAAACTATTAAAACACAAATATTACAAGTTGCAAGAGAGAAGACATTGAAATATAAAGGCAAAGAGATTGTGGTCTAAAAACAAATACCCAGAAAAGTGAGAGAGATGAGAAGAGAATATCGATTCCTGACTAAAATGTTGCTGAAAAAAGAGGTGAATTACAGATGGCTGATTCCAGAAGGATTAAGATTTACATGGCAAGAACAGAGACACAGAATTGATTCAGTTGAGAAAGCAGAAATATTCTACAATGAATTCTTCAAAAGGAGAGAAATAGAGATAGAAAAAGAGACCATCTTAACTGAACTTCAAGATGACCAAATGGGAATGGGAAAAGAAGAAGGTGCAGTAGGTGGACAAGTGGAGACCAAAGAACAACGTGAAGTAAGATCTACGAGAGCTGTTAGACCTGAATATAAAACATAATTATGGAGGAAAAAAATTGATTTCTATGAATATAAATGGACTTAATTCAGCTGTTAAAAGAAGAAAAACTTTTCATAAATTAGAGAAATTAAAATTTGATATAATCTGCTTACAGAAAGTGCATATTAAAAAACAATATCAACAATTATTGATAAGACCAAAATTGGGGAAAATTTTTACTTCTTTGACTCATTGTAAGAAAAGAGGAGTGGTTTTGTACATCAAAGAAACCATTCCAGCAAAACTGATTTATACTGATGAAGACGGAAGAGTATTAATGGTTGAAATAGTGGATAATAATACAAAAACACTCCTGGTTGCAATTTATGCCCCAAATGATAAACAAGAAGAATTTTATAAAAAATTACATATGCAAATAATGGGATTGGACTACTCTATGATGGGAGATCTCAATGGAATTGTAGATAATAAACTGGATTATACAGTGACAGCATCAAGACAAAATAGGAAGACTCTCCCCAAATCTTTTTTTAAAATGATAGATGAATTAAATTTAAAAGATATATGGAGAGAAAGAAATGCTAAAACTCCACAATATATTTTTTATTCAAATAGACATTTATCATGGTCCAGAATAGATATGATTTGGATCTCAACAGAACTAATACTTAATATTCAAGAAATAAATATTGAAACAAGTACATGGGCAGACCATAATCCAATGACAATTAAATGGAAAGGACAAAAAAGAAGATCTAGATGGACATTAAATAATACTATTTTAAAGGAAAAAGACTTTACACAATAGATGGACAAAGAATTGGCCTTCTTCTTTAGTGAAAATAAAAAAGAAGATACTTCAATACAGAATGTTTGGGACACAATGAAGGCATATGTGAGAGGATTAATAATAGACTATATAAAGAAAAAGAACATTAGGAAGAGGCAAATGATTAAAACTCTAGAATATGACCATAAAAAACTGGAAAAAGAATTACAGAAAATGCCACAGAAAAAAGATATTAAACTTAAAATGGACATAATTAAACATAAAATGGATCAAGTAGAGAAAGAAGAACTGGCACAAAAAATTAGAAGTGCTAAACAGAACTATTTTGAAGATGCAAATAGGCCAGGTAGATGGTTAGCATATAAACTGAGAAAAGAGAAAGAATCAAGGAAAATATTACAGTTAATAGATGATCAAGGTCAAATCTGTTATGGTAATAAGGAGAAAAAGGCAATCATTTGAGACTTTTATGGACAATTATATAAACAGGAAGATCTTGATGAGGAAAAAATTAAACAGTATTTACAAAATGCTAACCTACCTAAGATACCTGATGAAACTGGAAAAATGTTAGAAAGCACTATAACAATGATGGAACTAACCGAAGCATTCAACAGACAGAATAATGGAAAAGCACCAGGTCCAGATGGTCTTCCGGCAGAATTTTATAAAACATTACAAGAGTCATTGAGCACTCCACTACTAGAAGTCATGAATGAAGTTATGTTAAATAAGAAAATACCTAAAACATGTTCAGAAGCTTATATTACACTTATCCCAAAAGAAGGGGCCGATCCATTACAAATTAAGAACTATAGACCTATTTCTTTATTGAATGCAGACTATAAAATCTTTGCTTCAATTCTGGCAGAAAGGCTTAAAAAATACTTAAACAACTTTATTTACCCTGATCAGAATGGATTTCTACCAAAGAGACAAATTAAAGACAATATGAGAGTAATCCTGGACACTTTGGAATATTATGAGGCGCATCCTGAAAAACAAATGGCTTTGATATTCCTAGATGCCCAAAAGGCATTTGATAATGTGAATTGGAGATTTATGCTATTATTATTGGAACAGATGGGCTTTGCTAGAAAATTCATCCAAGCAATAGAAGCCGTATATTATAAGCAAACGGCAAAAGTAATGATAGAGGGAGAATTTACAGACTCTATTAATATAAGAAAAGGTACAAGACAAGGATGCCCATTATCTCCTTTGTTATTTGTATTGACCTTGGAAGTGTTAAATAGAAATATTAGAGAGGACAAAAATATAAAAGGAATGAAAGTTAAAAAGGAGGAATTTAAATTGCAAGCCTTTGCGGATGACTTGGTTTTTATTTTGGAAGACCCTCTAGAGACAGCTTTAAAACTATTGGAAAAGATAGAGATGGCTGGTTTGAAAATAAATAAAGACAAAACAAAGATTCTGACAAAGAACATGCTATTAAGACAAAGAGAAGAGTTGGCAGACCTATTGAACATTCAAGTTACATACAAAGTTAAATATTTGGGGATACATTTGACGTCAAGATGTATTACACTGAAAGAGAATAACTATATTAAACTTAAACAGCAGATAGCATCTGATCTGAAAAAATGGGAAAACCTACCATTGTCATTGATAGGTAGAATTTCAACAATCAAGATGAATATTTTACCCAGAATTTTATATTTGTTTCAAACAATACCAATTAGGTTAGGTAAAGATTACTTTGAAGAATGAAATAAAATTGTGTTGAAGTATATATGGCAAGGTAAGAAAGCGAGAATAAAATTAAACTCTTACAAGATGCTAGAATTAGAGAAGGATTTGGCCTTCCTAATTGGGAGTTGTATTACCAAGCTGCAAATTTAATGTGGGCCAAAGAATGGATAACATTAAGAAAGACTAGATTGTTGACATTAGAAGGACATGATTTATTATTGGGCTGGCATGCTTTTCTATGGTATAAGGGAACTAAATCACAGGGCTATTTTAGAAGGCATTACATACGGGAATCTTTATGGTTGAATTGGGAGAAAATTAAGAGACAATGTTATTTGAAAATTCCAGTTTGGTTGTCAACTATTGAAGCCTTTTCTTATCCTATAACATATAAGAAGGAACAAACAGTTAGATATGGGGAAATATTGGATGAAAAGGGTGAACTTAAAACAATGCAAAATTTAGAAGAACAAGGTATAAAGATGAATTGGTTTTCATATGCGCAAATACATTCAAGGTATCTTAAAGATTCTAAAACAGAAGGATTTTATGATAAATTGACTGACTTAGATAGGATTTTGACAGGTACTGATGAAAAAGTGATTAAAAGATTATATAACTTTTTGCTGGAAATTAAATTAGAGGAAGAACAAGTTAAAGAAACAATGATTCCTTGGGGGAAGAATTTTGGATATGGGATTGATTTAGAGAAATGGCAAAAATTGTGGTCTCAAAATTATAAAATGACAATGTCAACAGCATATAAAGAAAATTTGTATAAGATGTCTTACAGGTGGCACTTCCCCCCGACAAGAATAGCCAATAATGTTCAAGAATAAATCTGAAAAATGCTGGAAATGTCATCAGATACCTGGCTCATATTACCTTATGTGGTGGACTTGTGAGGAGGCCAGGAAATACTGGACTAGAATTCGCATATGGCTGGAAAAAATGACAAAGAAACACATAGATTTGAAACCAGAGATTTTTTTATTGGGAATCTTACCTGATACATATAATAAAAATTTAAAGTATCTGATTGTAAATGTATTAACAGCAGCTAGGATTGTATTTGCTAAAAATTGGAAGAGTGAGAAAATATCATCAGAGGAAGAAATTATTAAGAAAATATTGGAATGTGCTGAAATGAGTAGATTGACATTTGAAATTAGAGAACAAGAAGATAAACAATTTTATGAAGTTTGGGATCTTTTTTATCAATGGTTAGATAATACAATATAATAATAGAATACTTAGAAACCTAGGAAATAATGAATATACATTTTTTTTGTTTTCTTTTGTTTTGATAACATCTTTATAAAATTTTATTAAGATAGACTTGGTATGATTTTATGATCTGTTATAAAATAAAGTAAGTAAATTATAAAAAAGAAAAAGGGCGAGAAGTCAGTCTGAGTTAACCACTAGATGGTAGCACAGAGATATAGAAAACTAACTCCTTGCTTCCATCTACTGTTTTTCTGGATATTTGTAGTCCAGATATGGTAGCCTTCTTTCTGCTGTCCGTGAACAGCTCTTAACTCTAATACTACCTAGTGGAGTCTGGATTTTTGCACTAACTTTAAGGATAGTGTAACATGTCGATCTTTTGCTACGACGGGAGCCCAATAGCTACACTTGCAATAGCATTCACACTGCTTCATAAAGGCTGACCATTACAGATTTGCTTTCAGAAAAACTAACAGCAACTTAGAATGAATGTATTGGAGGGCATTCTAACCCTAAAGAAGTCAAACTATTGCAAAAACATGTTTGGGACTGCTTGTAACAAAAGCATGCGAATGGAGAACTCTTAGCCTTGTCTTTTCAAGAAGATTTATCGTTGCTTCAGATTAAATCACACGGAATTGAAGTGATAGAAGAAAGACCATTCATCTAAAATATATGAAATGCTACTTTCTTATTGTCCATACCTGCATCAATAGGCTACTTCACTGTTGGAAAAATCCATAGAGATATTGCAGACAGGAAGTATTGCTGCCTTCATACGTATTATTTATTAATAGTTGGTTTGGTTCATATTTCACTATTTGGGTTCTCTCTCTTTCTCTTTGCATCTGCACTCTTATTTCAAGGGATCAAACTTTTCCTTAAGTTGTCCTTCTAAGCTCTTTTGTAAAACCTGATGCATTGGGTCTAATCCTACATATAAATCTTATAGTCAGCTGGAACCTTGACCTTTCTTTGTGGTAACCATTTGATGTCTGCCTGATTATTCACTTACTCTGAAAACTGACTTGCTTGTCAAATGAGCTACAAGAATTTGAGGGCGGGCTACAATTCTTGAGGGAAAACCCTTTTACTTTGTATTCAATTTGTGTATTCATACATTACATTCAGCCATATTGTTATTTATTTCATTTTGGCTTAGCATCTTTTATGAACCTAATCACTGTAGTTACTGAATATGATTGATGGCTTTGGACACTTTATGTACTTAGCCATCTCTGAGTTATTCAACCACATTTGGATAAGCAAACCATGACTTAAGATGATATGTGAACCAGGTTGAGATACTTAATGTTTTTTAGTTATGGCTTGGTGTGACTTGGAATTCTTTATATTGTAATTTGTTTACAAAGTTTAATGTAAAGTGTTATAGAAAATCAATCAATAGGAATGTATGCAATAAGGCATGGTTTGATGCAATGTAGGAACCATTCTGTGTGTTGGTAGTGCTCTTACATTTGAAAAGTTTAATTTTATCCACTCTCACTCCTGTGTATAAGCTGGAAGCTGGAGACTATTCAAACAAGACATTGGTTTAGGCTTCTGTCTTTGATTCTACTTTTTTTTCCTTCATCTCTAGTTGGATTTATTATTGGAGACTTTTATGATCTCTGAGTTTGGTTGTTTGCTTGCACATTACCCAACTAGATAACTTCACTGCAATGAGTGTGAGGTTTGTGCTCTATTTATTGCTCTGCCAGATTTGGTGGCGGTATGGCACTACATTCTCCTATATTGGATTCATTATTTTTCTTCAATCTGGTCCTAAGAAAGTTCTGTTCCATAGCTTCCATACCAAATTTTCCAGGAGCAGATTACACACACACACACACACACACACACTCCACAGCAAGCATGCTTGCATGCATATACCTATACATAAGTGTCAATCTGTCATGCCCCTGTTGGGCATCTGATTCCGAGGGCTGAGCAGCTGACAGGGAGTGGGAGTGTGGCTCTGGTGGCTGTGGAAGAAACTGGGGAAGGGCAAAGTCCGGCTGGGCAGAGCAGGGAAGAGGTAGAGCAAGGCAGAGGGAATTCAGAGGAAGATCCAGATCTATCTGCTCTTCATCCTAGGGCACGCAGGGTGGAACAGAAAAGGGAGCAACGTGAGTTGCATGGTTTATGGGGGAGGAAAGGATCTGATTCCCTTCATTAGCTGCAGCTGGGAACACAGTGTTTAAAAAGGGAGATTGTGCACAGCCACTCGTGGGAAGCAAATCATGAGTTATCTTTTATTGTTGAAGCTTATCTAGGTTCCTGGCATCTTTCGAACTGTGTGTGTTTTATTGGCCTTTGAAGTCTGCAATTCCTTATCCTGCCCTGTCCAGTTAATTGCTGCAGTGTGGTTTGTGTGGATTTTTATTTACAGTTTATATGTGCTTTGTTTTTGAACTGAATTTCCTCCACTTAAAGACTGTTTTGGGGAGAGTTTTTTCTCCAGCCAAAGGTAACTGGACATTGGGGGCAAAGTTGGAGGTATTAAAGAGACTTTTCTTACTTATGTGACCAAGTTGCCTTTGTGCCATGCCCCGGCTCATCACACAATCCCTCCTTGGAATAACTTGGGGATAAAAACACAGTAGCCGAACATAGTGAAGAATTGCACAGCTATTGGCAAAAAAACCTTTGAACTTTTTTATAGCCTTTGGTCATTATCTTCACATGGCAGGAAATAAACATTAGCATCAAGTTGTGCTACTGCAGAGGGATATCTTGGTTGGAATGACTGCTGGACATATTATTTAAGATGTAGTTAGACACCTGCAGCTTGAGAGAAATGTAAAGATTTTGTTTCTATGTACATCTCCAGGCATGAGAGGATCTCATTATTTAATTATTGTCATTTCATGGCTTAAGTTTCTTGGCATGCTGGGGAGTTAGTGTTTAATGATTTCTCAGGGGGGGCCTTACAGATCAGATGTGCATAAAAGAAGTTTACAAAGGAACATTTTAGGATGCAAGTGGGCCTCCCGATTCTTGCTTTTTCTCAAGCAAATAAACAGGGCCACTGAAGCTTCTTCATTTCCTTCAACTATTCATTTCAATAGCTGCATTTCTTGTGACCGCAAGTGTCTTATGTATAATTAACACATTTCCTCATGCAGAGTTATCGAGTCTTGGTCCATGCCTTCTGTGTTAGAGTGAACAGTTGTTTATTTGCAAAGGTCTCTTGAAAGCATCCTTTGTCTGAAGGACGGTCCAATTTAAGAATGAAAAAGAACAACGTTGATATAATTTAAGTAACTGTAACGATTTTTCAATGTACATTGATGGATGCATTTCCCCTGCAACTCTTTGAATTCATTTCCCACTGTTTCGTATAGTACAATCTCTCTTTTTTACCATGCGTTAGCAAGAAGGGGGAATCAATATTTGGCCAATAGGATGAATTAACTCCAAGCAACAAGGTCATGCAACCAACAGATGACTCCAGGGCACTCTGGACAGAGACGTTCCATTGTGGCCATGTGGAACATTAGACACAGCTCCCCTCGCGTTTGTTCCACTCACTCCATTCAATCACCTTCTCTCTTTTGCTCTGTATCCTTTCCATTGCATATACATGTTCCTGCCTCCATTGGAAACAATGGGGAACATAGGTACAACAGTTTGTTTAGTGATCATTCAAAGTTACAACGGCACCGAAAAAAGTGATATGACCATTTTCCACACTTCTGCATGGTCACCTGATCAAAATTCAGGCACTTGGCTACTGACTTATATTTATTTATCTATTTTTAAAATTTGATTGAATATTCACATTAAAAACATTGAACGTGGTGGTCTTCTTTGACATGCATTTTTGTCAGTACCTATTACATTCAGAAAGAAATTTTATACATTGATATACATGTATATACATATGTACATTTGAACTTTATACCTTTTAGTTCTTTCCCATTACTTTTCAGGTAAGTAATCCCTCACATCCTCCCAATTTCACCTTTAATCCTGTATTCCATTTTGTGAACTCTCTTTTATATTTCACTATGGTAAAATTTATTCCATATTTTGTGGTATTCTGACTCATCTTTATTCTTCAGTTCTAATGTCAACCTATCCATTTTGGTGCATTGTAATATCTTATCTATTACATCATCATCCCTAAGAATTTCTCTGGCTTTCTAATTTTGGGCAAATATCATTCTTGCTGCCGTGATTACGTGTATTATTAGATAAGCATCAGCTTTGCTAAACTTCTCTTCCATTATTCCCGGTAAGAACACCTCAGGTTTATAGCAAATTTTTAACCCTGTCATTTCCTCTAGCCACAGCCAAATTTTATACCAGAACTCCTGAGCCTTTTTACAGGACTACCATGCGTTGTAGTATGTGCCTCGTTCTTTCAGACATATCCAACAATTAGGCGAAGAGTTTCCATACATTTTGGCTAATCCTGCTGGTGGGAGATGCCACCTATAGAACATCTTGTACAAGTTTTCCTTGTAAAATGTGGCTAATGTTATTTTTTTTATTTCACTCCCAAATTAATTCCCATTGATCCAAATTTATATTGTGGCTACTGACTTATATTTATGACGGCTGCAGTGTCTTGGGTTCATGTGATCAGCTTTTGCAACCTTCTGACAAGCAAAGTCAATGGAGAAGCCAGCTTAACAATCGTATTACTGACTTAACAGCTGCAAGGATTCTCTTAACAATAGTGGCAAGAAAAGTCATAAAATGGGGCAAATCTCACTTAACAAATGTTTCACTTGGCAACATAAGTTTGGGGGTCAATTGTGGTCATAAGTTGAGGATGACCTGTACTTTATAGCTTAGTTGCTGAGTCTTGAGAAAGGTTGTTGGTAGGAAAGAAATGGTTTGTGTTTCATTCCCCAGTAAACAATCTCCCAGCAAAACGCCCTCCTTCACTGTGGGGCTTTAATATGGCTTTATTGATATAACAGATAAAATTGGAGGCTACTTTAACACCTCATTGCAATGTAATAGAGATACTGAATCTTACCTAGTACCAATTAGACAATAGCAATAGCACTTAGACTTATATACCGCTTCACAGCACTTTCACAGCCCTCTAAGTAGTTTACAGAGTCAGCATATTGCCCCCAACAATCTGGGTTCTCATTAGTAAGACAAGCACTTACTTTGTGTTTCATTCATTTGTGGAGTAGGCTATCTTAATGGGAACGTGGTGGGTGGTATGTGAAGCACAAAAGGGCTTTATGATCCCCTTCACACCCAGAACACTAAGCAGATGCTGCCTGCCACAGTTTCACCCCAGGAATATGGCTCTCTCCAAGCACCAAAAGTTTATCGAATTGCAGATGCTTAGATGTTTTTCTTGATGTAATTAACTCTATGCAGCCGATTGTCTCCTAAGTCATGTTATCAGTCCAACCTCCGATTAGCATCTATGAGTCAAAATTAAGGAAGGCCCAATGTTCTTACTGTTGTGGGAACAAGACATCTCTGGCCTTCTTGTAAAGAAATTAAAAGAAAGGCTTGAGAAATATGGGAGAGAAGAAAATGCCTTATTTCCACTTCTGTAGCGGGGAGGTAATGAGAAAAGGTAATGTAGCAGGTGTCTTCTTGGAAGATCAGGGAATTGAATATTTTTATCACCTGGCAGAAAGCTGCTACTCAGAGGCTCTCTCTCAAAAGTATTATTTCTAATCATCCTAGAAATGTGCCTGTCATTCACTGATTATCCTGCTCCGAGGTCGCTTCAGCTGTTGCTTCATCACGAATGACATTTTGTCATTCATTTAGGTGGAAATCGGAGTTGTGTTCTAAGCTTCCCGATGGAGATTCAAGACTTTTAGAAACACACACACATGCACACACACACACACACACACCCTTACAAATCTCTAAAATGCTCAAGATACCTTGCAATCTTTCTTGTTTGCTAACAGCACTTACAAGTCCACTACTTTGTCTTACCTACAACCTCTAAATGCAGATTTGTGTAGCGGGCACCCTAATTAAAACCACACAGGATGGGGGGAAAAAAGTAAGACAATTGACATATGATGTGTGCTTAATGAGGGTGCTGAAATATTTGTTTGCAGTTTTTTGGCAAGGATCAGTTTTTTGTTTTGTTTTTTTTGAGAGAGAGAGTATAAGAAAGCTTCCTTGCCACAGTTGTTGCCTGTCGCATGGGTGGGGAAGTGAAATATTGAGCTTGGCTACAAAACAGCCCGATTCCTTTTCAAGACTACTAGAGCAGTAAGAATAGATTGCACAGACTCAAAAGCTGAGTTTGCACAAGTGGAGCGGTGAGGGGGGACACAACAAATCACGTTTATTATAGTTTTGTACAAGTACCAGCAGCAGAAGATATACCAGGTGACACATTACAATTATAACTTTTAATTAGGTTCACGGGAGAAACAGTAGAACGCACCCCCAGTGTTACATTTCTTAAAGCCAAGGATCTGTCATAATAACAAATGCTCGCTTTGACTAGGAAAGGAAATGTTAAAACTTCTTTTGTGGCAGCTTCTACGGCAATTTGGCATCGGGAACATCAAAACAGCTCTACGATGCAGCTGTTGATGGACAAGCAGTGAATCTCCTCCTCCCTGTATGGCTGCAATAATCAGAACTGAAGAATGCTTATATTGATAGTGTTGCTTACCCATGATGAAGGTGATTAACTGAACCCAATTTTCTGGGCTGGCACGCTATGGCGAATTAAATATCTTGACTGGTTTTGCTCACTATACTTGTCTGAAGTATGGATGGCTGGAATGTGTGAACACATAATTTGGAATTGCTGAATGTGATTGGAGGTCACCCACCCACAACATCTCCCTCTATCTTTCTCCCTGATCCTGGTATTGGGAATGCAGGACGGGAATGGGTTACAAGGTGGGTGGTTTTATCTCTCAATGTATCAAGAGTTTGAAGGATATATGGATGGCTTATACGTTTCAAAATTTGCAGTTCTTCCTCAGTATTTTAGACTGCTCACTAACTGCCTTTTTTCATGCAAAATATTCCCTAAAGACAGAAAAGGAACAATATGTTATGGATTGTATGAAGGAGAAGATAAATCCGTAGCCTTAGGCCACAATATGAGGTTTACATGGACTAAGACATAAGCAATCAAGTTAACCTTCACAAGAGTCACGGTCTATTCATTCTGAATGAGAGAACTCTACACTAAGGGAATGTGTAATGGAATATGTGGAAGACCTTGCGGAATGAGAGGAAGAAATGCTACCTATTTAGGAAACAATGAAACAAGAGAGGCAGGAGCCCCCAGTGGCTTAATGGTCAGAGAAACACAACTTAAGAAAGACCCACCCTTAATGAATCAAGCAATTAAAAGTGGTTGCAGGAAGTTTATACCTTCAGACTTCCAAGATTCTATTAGTGAAGACTCACAATAAAGTAGAATTAGCTGATTTAATTCATCTGTCTGTCAAGATTCCCAATAATCCAGAAATTTCCTTTTGAAAATGTTTTGCTTCTCATCCAAGAAGCTTTTTGGATGAGAAGCAAAACATTTTCAAAAAAAAAAAAAAAAACCAGGAAAGTCCAGTTGCCTTTTGGAAAAAAGCACCTTTGGGAGTTCATCAAGTTGTGCTTCCTGTCTGGTTTATCTGGGAGGGCTGACATCCACTGACAATCAGCTGTTATCATTTTCAATTAGTTGACTCATTGTTTTATGACTGTTATTGAGAAGTTCAATGATATAGTTTAATAGCAAGAAGATCAACTTGTCTGTCTGATGACAAGAGCCAGTACTCTGAAGAACTTTTCCCACAAGGAAAAACACAGCATAAAGGATAGTGAATCAAGTATAGGCAGACCTTCAGTATGGAATTTTCAAAGTTGCTTTGAAATGAGATGGGCATTAAACAAACAAACAAACAAACAAATAAATAAATGCATAAATTTAGGACTACCAGATCTGGGCTGCAAAAATCTAGATGACCAATAAATGAAAGCAAAGTATAGCAATATTTACTTTTCTACTTCCATCTAATGTTTGCTTAGATTTTTGCAGCTCCAGATGGATTAGCCTTTATTTTGACTAGTCCTTGAATGTAAGAGAGATTCAGAGCAATCTAACTCTGGGTTGTTGTCTAGATTTTGTAGCTCCATTTAGCATCTTCAGAGATTAATGAAATTTATATTGTTTTAATTTGAGATGTATCTACAACTCTTGATTGGTGGTATGAAAAGATGGAAAGGGTGGCATTTCAGCCATTGTAGAATCTTCTGTTTCATCCTCCCCCCCCAATCTTCATTTGATAAATTGTAGTTGTGTAAATTATCTTTTCTATGCCATTTTTAAAGATATAGGTTTCTTACTCTACTTGCATATAACTGCTTAATCAACTGTTACAGGGATCGGTGAGTGCAGACTTGGTCATGATTAGAATATGCACTGAAATAACTAAGTATTAACTTAATCATCATTCAGTTAAGTGTAATTGATATCAAAGGATCTCTCTAAGCTTGGCTAAGTCTGTAGCTAACATAGTATCAAAGACTGCTCTTCTGATCACTGTTGAGTAAAAAATCACGACCAACAATGCAATCTGTCTTTTATTCTACAAGTAATGTAACATGGATTACATGAAAAATAAAGTCGAATGACTCTGTGGGATACAGTTGATATTTCTCCTTGCCATGAGTTGAAATGAAGCCTTCTCATTTTTAATCGGACATTTTCTATAGCTCATCCTCAGTGCTAGGCAATTGGGGCTGGCACATCTGTCAATTAAATAACATC
The DNA here is from genome assembly GCA_033807585.1 of Hydrophis major. Lineage (NCBI taxonomy): Eukaryota > Metazoa > Chordata > Lepidosauria > Squamata > Elapidae > Hydrophis > Hydrophis major. The sequence continues at coordinate 185,361,965 of CM066328.1, forward strand.
TGTAAATGAGAATTTACCTGTTTTATTCAGGAGGAGAAGCACAAGGAATACTCCAGGGCACAAGGTTTGAACACAGCTTCAAAAGAACATTGTGTTGCTTTAACTTATAAGAGACACATGAATACAACCCTTGCCATTGAAAAATTAACAATGGACTTTCTTTTTATATTACCTTATCTTCACAAATCCTTACTGTGATTTCTCCTTTGGATAACTCTCCGCTCTCAACTTGTCTGGAGTGATTCAAGCTGCATCTGGCTTATTTAATGTGTCCCGTTCACTTAGCAGAGTGTTTTTCCACCCAAGTTTAAACCCAAGTTTTAAATATTTTGACCTTTTTCAAGCTTCCCTAAAAAGTCAACACAAGAAATGAGAAAGCTGTACCTTCCAACTAGGGCAGGGGTCTCCAACCTTGGCTCCTGGAAGCCTGGCGGACTTCAACTCCCAGAGCTTTGCTGACTGTGGAATTCTGGGAGTTGAAGTCCACCAGGCTTCCAGGGGCCAAGGTTGGAGACCCCTGAACTAGGGAATGACTTACCAAGACTCCATTTTTTTTAAATCTCACAAGGTTGCAAACAATAGACGCTCTACTTATAAGTAATATTTGGTATTTGTTTAAAATTTAATTATCAATATATAAGTAAAATAAATATTATCGTTAAATCAACACATTTCTAGGGTTGCCCCCCACCAGTCATTTGATAGGAATTGCTGGATTGCAGGAAGAGCTTCTGTGACAACTCTTGGTTGTTGTTGTTTTTTTCTTTCAGGGAATTTGCATCTGAAGCCTTGACAGATGGGATTCAACGTGGCGCTTGATTATGCTCTTCTCTGTATCAATGCAAAGCAGATACTAGTGCAGTCATGGTGAATTTTTGGGGTTGGGTCCTCATTAATTCCAAAAACGGCTACTTTGATTTGACAGGACATCCCTCCCATTGTGGACAAAAGAGGCTTCTCTGGGCCTCCTCTACAGACCCTCTGAAGTCATAGGCGAGGGCCCTCTTCTCTAGGGCATTCGGAAAACTGTGCTAAATGTTTGTGGGATTTTCAGGTGTCTCAGAGGCTGTGCAAGAACAAAGCCTTCTTGCACTAATTCCAGAGGGTTTGGAGGCCTGGTATGCCACCAAAAACGGAATGGTGTGTCCTCTATGACATGCATGCCATAGGTTTGCCATCATTGTGTCAGACTCCCAATCCACTGCCCTAATTGTAGATTGCTGACTTGTACCAGGTTGGCAAACACCGACTGGAATGGAAAAGTGGGAAATCAAATGAGGATGCTCTGACAGGAACTTTATGTGTCCTGAAAAGTGCATTGAAATATATAAACCAAATCACCCTGGGGCTATTTTTGTAGATGTATGCTTCCTGATGGATAAATGAAAGCAGCCCACAATTAATATTCTTAATCATTAGGAGTGCAAAATTAATCCTCAGAAATTGATGAACAAATATAGCCATTATGTGCTATCCTGACCATACCAAGGTTGACTCAGCCTTCTTTCCTTCCGAGGTGGGTAAAATGAGATTGTTGGGGGCAATGTGCCGATTCTGTAAACCACATAGAGAGGGTAGTAAAGCACTGTCTAAGTGCTATTGTTATTGCTATTATTTATCAAAAAATAGAAATTTTAATTGGTGAGCCCAACTGATGTTTTGATATTTAATAGAATCTCAGAGAGAAATAAGATATAGTGCACTGATTAATATTACCACTAGTAAGTCTCCAAAATGATGTTACATACCTAATGGATATTATGTAATAAATCTAATGGGAAATCATTTATTTCTGCAATTTTTTTTAAAAATGCTATAGTTGCCCCTCATGTTCGATGTACAAGTATGGTTTAGGCAAAATAATTTATCAGGACCTAGATTGCACAAATTTTGTATGCATGAATGTCATTGTTTTCATTTTCATTAGGTAACATTAGGTTCAGCATTTGAAATGCTTAAAAGTAATTGCTTAGCAGATCAGATGAAGAAACTGTAAACTGTAAGTAATAGATGGAGATGTTCTAACTTTTGGTCATAAGCAAACTTATAAATAGAATCCCACCAAGTTTTGCTGAAGTATATCGATTAAAAGGCAAACATATGGCATGTGTGGGTTGTAGGCATGATTGCTTAAAAGCAAATGCCTCATTATGGGGGGTTTCATGAAGTAGTAGCTTCTCAGGCTTCTGGTAGCATGATGTAATGGTATGTGAGAATGACCTTGGGAGTCAGAAAAAAAAGCTGCAGACAAGACAAGAATAAGATGAGTAAAGGAAGTCTCAGAAGGTTTCTTAAGCTATGAAGGTGATGTGGGAGACTTGTAAGATTCTATAAATGTAATTTATCATAAAATTAAAGCTAATACATTTGGGTATGCATCTTAATTCTTTTTTTTTTTTTGAAACAAATTTTTTATTAATTTTAAAGATAAAACAACACATCATTAACCATTAAATACATAAACACATAAAACCTCTTAATATTGTAAATCCTTACAAGTCAAACAAAACAATATTTTTATACAACATAATTCCAATTTATCCCATCCCCATATGGACACGCAAATATCTTTCATCAAGTTTCTCATTATTTCTCTTTACTCCAATTCAATTTCATTTCTCTTCCATATTTATCCATTTTATAATCATCATATTCTTTTCTTTCTGACTTGTTTAAATTATTCTCATCTAACATTCCTCCAAGGTTTTATTGATTCTTTTTTCCTTTTTTTTTTAATAAAAAACAAATTTTGTTAGTTTTATCATAAGCATAATACACAAACATACAAACACAAAACATAGACAAAACTACAAGATCTTTTCTGAAGGTTGTCTGTTCCCGGGTTAAAAACTCTTTACACAGACACAAATTCAAACATCATATTCAACCTAAGTCTCCTTCTATATCTTATTATCATTTTCTTTTTTATATATATATATAAAAACCATTTTTATCAGTTTTCTAAAATCAATACACACAAAATCAAGGCATAACAGCTTATAAATTCTTTTCTAAAAAAAAATAATAATGATAGACCAATAAAACATAACATTTCCAGATTATAATATCAATATTTCATATAATATTAACTTCATATCTTATCCCTACTTCTCTTTTCCATCCAAATTATTTATCAATTAAAATTTTATTGCCTTTTATCAATATACAAAATCAAAAAAAAAAAGCATATATATCCTTCCATTATTACCATTTTCAACAACATTCTTTGTCTGTTCTATTTCCAAACATCCATTCATCTTTTTTCTTTTACTATACTTCTCCTGTAAACCAATTGGAGTTGCATCTATAACACATTACCTAACTTAAAAATACTACATATAAATCTTTCTTGGGATTCTGTTTAAAAAATTCTTAAAATTACATAATAAATTTTTTATTCTAAATATACATACATATAAAAACACACTCTTAAATACCCTCCAGAATCCCTCTTTTAGTCTAAATTAAATTCACCCATTGTCTCTAAATAAACTTTTTTTCTTTAGGTCTTGCTTCCCCCCATTAAGGCTTCTCCTCCCCCCTTTTCTCTCTTGCTTATTCTTCTCCTTGCCCTTTCTACCCCTTTGCTTTTTCCCTACGCTTTTCTTGCTCCTTTTCTTTTGTTTTCTAACCTTGCCTCCATCTCTTCGCTCATTTTTCTCTCTTTTGGTTGTTTTTATAATTCTTAAAAACCCCTTTTTCTTATCCTTTTTCTCCTCCTCTCCGGAAGGAACCCATTGTTCATCAAAGATGGCTTCTTTTTCCTCTTCTTCCTTGTCCCAGTCCTTCTGCTGCGTCAACTTTTCTAAGGAACATAACGCCATTTCTAAGAATTGGAACAAAGCGCCCAAAGTATCTTCTTTTTTATATTTTTGATATTCAATCTCTAGTTCATCCACAGAGAATGCCATTATGAAAAGGGAAACTTTTTCCAAAACAACCACAAGTATTTTTAATCCAAGACAATCAAAAGCAATTAAAAAAAGGAAAAAAAGAAAAAAGTTCCAAAAGTTAATACTTTTCTTCCTTCTTCTCTTTCTCTTTCCAAATTAATTTTTGATCAAAGAGGTCCAATTACCATATATCTTCTTTTGGGATCCACCAAGACGTTCTAGACAGTCTCCTCCTTTTTCAGTTTCTGCTCCAATTTTTCTTTCTCCCTTCCCACTTGCAATAACAATTTTAAATAATCAAAAATCCATACCTCCAGCAGAGATTTTCCAATTTCTTAAATTTTTCAATGTCCAAAAATCCCTTTGTCTCTTAGCTTAGCTTTCAAAGCAATCCACTTTCAGTGTCTAATACATCCAAATATTTCTGCTTTTTCCGTGGGATGAGAGAGTAAAAAAATAAAAATAAAAAAAAAGTTCCCTTTAACAGCTTCTCCGCCGCTTTCGATCTTCTTAGGGATACAATGTATCCTCCAGCAACAAGCAGCTCAATTCCAGGCAATTTAAAAGTTGTTACTTGACCCGGCTCAGACAGAACTTTCACTTTTCACACTTCCTCCAGCACAGTTCTTACCCGGTTGCTGGCTTCTTCGTGGCGGCCATTGCTGACCGCCGCTCCACCGCCTTGGGAAAAAGGGGTTTTCCCGGAGAAGGGGGGGGTCTGCGATGCCCCCACCTCCCTAACCAGCTCCCCTCTATCTTCAGCTGTCCCTACAGGGCAGCCATAACCCCCTGACCCATCTGGATCGGGGGTACCTCGGCAGCTAGCCAGCAGGAATCGCGAGCTGTCGCGAATTCCTGCTGCTCCGAAGCCACGCAAACCGGAAATCCCCTGGGTATGCATCTTAATTCTTAAACTAATCAAGGAGAGAATTAACCTAGAACTAAGGAGAAATTTCCTGACAGTGAGAATAATTAACGAATGGAATCGCTTGTCTTCAGAAGTTGTGGGTGCTTCATCACTGGTGGTTTTTAAAAGAGATTGGACAGCCATTTGTCCAGAATGGTATAGGTTCTCCTGCTGGTGTAGGGGGTTGGACTAGAAGACCTCCAAGGTCCCTTCCAACTCTGTTGTTCTACTATTCTTGTTTGGAGTTCCTTGCAAGGCTGACACATGGCTGTCTCCTCTTCTCCCAGTAATTTTGTTCCCAAATGCCAGGTTGGTTTCTGATGCAATCTTGGATTAGAGAGTTGATCTAGCTTGTTTTTTTTTTTTTCAACTGAATGAATAAAACTGTGTTTATTAGAACGATCATATCGAGGCTGAAAATCCAGAAATCATGTTTAGATTGCCACTAAAAATGCTAGTCACATTTTTAGTGGCAATCATACAGAGACCTCGGATTCTCTTTTCTCATGACTTAACATTGCAGCAAGAGCTACAGTATAAGGGTGCAGTAGATAAGAAAATAATATGGATTCAGTTCATGTGGCTGAAACTGTTTTTGTCTTTAGCTCACCCAGGGCTTGTTTTGTGACTCAGCTGGTGCAATTGTATTATTCCATTCATTTCCTGTGAGCCTGCCAAGTTCTTGTGTCACATCATTTGCCTATTAGTTTTTGTGCTAAAATGAATAGGATCAATTGACACTGCCCTGCTTCTGATTCCATCAGACTGACCCCAGCAGCTCACAGCCAGCTCTTGAGTTATTTATTTCTCACAACAATTATCTCACAAAGGTGCATGAAGTGGCTTGTGCCACCAAGCAGCAATACCCCTTGCCCATCTCATGTCAAAGGCACATTTAAAGAGGTGTGGGACACAAGAAAACCATTACAGGGTGAAAAATGGAATTTTTGTGACAAAGATGGAAAATCAGCCCCAAAGCTCAAAAAGGTTGTGTACATCGTAGAACATAGATCTCTGTTTGGTTTCCCTATCTACTTGACTAAATCCTTCTGAAACTCCAGTTGAGTAACTTTCTAAAATAATGTGGCTTATGAATTTTACCCAGATGTGGTATTCAGCCAGTTCTGTCCAGTTCTGGAGAATCAGTAGTGGAAATTTTGAGTAGTTCAGAGAACCGATAAATACCACCTGTGGTTGGACCTGCCCCCATCTATTCACTGCCTCCCGAATCCCAGCTAATCAGATGGGTCTTCTTATGTTGCTCTGCACAGGAGAACGGAGCTGGAAATTAGGTTAGTGGGTGGGGAGGGAATGGGGATTTTACAGTATCCTTCCCCTGGAGTGGGGTGGAAATGGGGATTTTACAGTATCCTTCCCCTGGAGTGGGGTGGAAATGGGGATTTTACAGTATCCTTCCCCTGCCATACCCACCAAGCCACACCCACAGAACCGGTGGGGAAAAAAATTTGAATACCACCACTGATTTTACTCCAGGAGGAGCCTTCAAATGTTTGTCCATTATCTTGGCATATGGTTTGCCATTTGAGGTTGGCATCCAGGATGCGACCCCCTGAACCAGTTTTGGAATTTTGTAGATTTGCCCTTGGTTCCCTTACAGAGACCCATCTTTCACAGGTTGACTTACATTGGATGAACTTAGCTAGGGATCTGCTTCAATATGTGAAACTCCACTAAGAGTATCATCGTCGTCAGTCATGGAAACGTCATTGGGTGATTTCCAACTGTGACCTCTCATTTTGGCTTATTGCATCAGCATGTATTCTGGTGAAAATTTAGAAGAAGTATGATATAGGTGGCCTTCTGGAAGAAAGATGGGGCATAAATCTAACAAATGCATGTGTTTAATGAAGTTACAGCCAATTCTTGAGATTCATTGCGTGTTCTACAACTGTGACCATACCCAAGAGTTTGACTAGTGAAACACCCTGTTCTCCTTAATGGTATGGCTAAATGATGTAAAATCTAGTTTCCCTAATTTGCCTAATTTGAAGTGAAACATGGTTTTGTGGAATATTTTCTTTGATGCTTTCTTGAGTCCCTGTTTCCCCATCACTCTTACCTTTCCCTGACCTTGAATACTATGAGAGGAATATTGGGAAAGACTTTAAGCAATTTCGGCCAGTTTGCTTTGGGTTTGCAGCTACAAGTAAGGCCTTTCTTGAATGCATACGTCATTTTCTTCCAGATATGGCTCTTGAGTTGAAGCCCTGCACTGCATCCCACTTCCATTCAAGCCAAATGGTGGAGAAATTGTTCTCCAGACTTCAAAGTGGCTTTCATTAACACTCTCATGATACATATTGGATAGCTGCATGCCATTGGCCGGAGGAGTGTTACCTCAGTAAGTTTGTGAATCTCTGGGACACTTTTAGAGCAATTTCCATTTTATCAAAGATTCTACAAGTCCCTCCTTTGGGTTAGCTTTAGATTGATTTATATGAGATAGGTAAAGAGGCATGGCCTCTAGTTTGGCAGCACATATTTTGCTGCAAGACATGGATGGCCCCTTTGAACCACGATGATGCAAAACACTAGAGAAAAAGCTGATTTGAACAGAAAGAGGGATGTGGATAGCTTTCCAATGGCAGATGAGCAACTGAAATAAGAGCTGACAGAGGTCTTGACCTGAAGTGTTGCTCTCCACCATCCTTAAAAAAAAAAAATCCACTTCTAAAAGTATTTAAAGAAAAATATTAAAATGGAGCAATCACCTCCTTTGCCACCGTTTAGCCCTGCAATCATTATTATTAGAATGACCTATTCTACCACTGCTATTTTTGAAATAATAAATCATAGGAAATGTTTTCAACCCTGAAAGAAAACAAGGCTATAATTTCTATTTCTGTGCTGTGATATTGGAAAATTACTGTAAGAAGAATGATGACATGAGCTATTGCCTTACACACAAAGCTGTGAAGAATTCTTTCTAAAGCAAGTCACAATATTCTATTTGCATTTTGAAGCCAAGGATTTTCTATCTTGAGATTCATGTCAAATTAACTTCTTAAAATGATATTTAAAAATGTAGACTTAGGTGGACATGGAAGTCCATATCATTGTGTGGTTCAAAATGTTTTAAAAGCATCAAAAAATTAAACATCCTGCAACATTTCCACTGCTACTGACTTGGCTACATGCTTCTCAGATGGGGTATGGTATTCAAGATATCTAAAAAGCTTTTTTCCCCCCATCCCAGGACCATCATATAATGTGGGGGCTCTTTGGGTTAAAAGGAACACCCCCCAAAAAGGATTTGCCTCTGAGATTGAGAAATTGGGAAGGAGTGTAACCAATTGTTGGAAGCCATTTTTGTGAATGTTCTGTACTGTAGGATGGTCCATGGATATCTCTCTTATACATGGTTTGTCCAAACTATGGATATATGCACTCTATGTGCAACATTTGAAAGTGAGATCACCTGGATCAGGGTATGCTGTACATCCCTAGTGTGAAGGCCAGAGAAAATTCCTTTGGTATTGTTATTTTTTGGAGCAACATTTTCCAAATGACTTACTTGCCCATGTGTCTGTTTGTGTCATGCCCCTGTTGGAATCCGATTCTGAGGGGAAGGGCAAGCAACCAACAGGGAGTGGGATTGTGGCTCTGGGGGCTGTGGAAGAAACTGGGGAAGGGCACAGTCCAGCTGGGCATTCAGAGGAAGACCCAGGCCCATCTCCCCTTCATCCTAGGGCATGCAGGGAGGAACAGAGAAGGGAGCAACATGGGTTATGGGAGAGAAAAAGGCCCTGATTCCCTTCATTAGCTGCAGCTGGGAAAACAGGATTTAAAAAGGGTGTTTGCACACAGCACCTTGCTGGAAGCAAAGTGTGCATTATCTTTGTTTGTCAAGGCTTATCTGAGTTTTTGCATCCTCCCAACTGTGTGTGTTTTGTTATCCTTTGAAGTCTGCAATTCCTTATCCTGCCCCATCTCGTTAATTGCTGCAGAGTGGTTTATGTTGATTTTTATTTATAATTTATATGTACTTTGCTTTCCGATTGAATTTCTTCCCTTCAAAAACTGTTCTTGGGAGAGTTTTTTCTCCAGCCAAAGATACCTGGACATTGGGGGCCAAGTTGGAGGTATTAAAGGGACTTTACCTACTTTTGTGACTTGGTTGCTTTTGTGCCATGCCCTGGGTCATCACAGTTTGCAAAGGAAGGAACAAACCTTTAAGAGATTTGATTCTCAGCTACTGGATGTTCAGAGAATAATTTCTCCCACCATTCACCTTAACATTCTTCCTTATATGGTGGCTGATCACTCCTCTAATGGATGCTACTGTGGGTAAGGCAAAGGCTTTCTTCCAACACTGTACGGGTGTCAGGAGAGGGGAATAAAGTGCAGGTAGTCCTCGACTTACAACTGTTCGTTTAGTGATCCTTCAAAGTTACAATGGCACTGAAAGAAGTGGCTTATGACCGTTTTTGTTCCATATTAGCAGGCTTGAAGACCTGCATTCCTATTGGCCCAGAAGAGCCGGACGTTGTAAACACTTCCGATTGGCTCGTATAGGGTTTGCCGCGATTGGTTAAAACCAAGCGCGGCAAACTCAAAGAACTGTCATTGGCTGCCTAGCCACGGCCAGCTCTATAAAAAGAGCTGCCGCGCGCTAGGGTTTTGTCTCAGAATTCATCCTGTAAATAAAGAGCTGTTGTTCACTACTTGCGTCTCGTTCTTATGGGACCCACCGACCACACCTAACAGTTTTCATACTTATGACCATTGCAGCATCCATGCAATCAAAATTCAGGCCCTTGGCAACTGGGTCATATTTATGATGGCTGTAATGTCCCAGGATCATGTGAACACCTTTTGCAGCCTTCTGACAAAGTCCATGGGGAATCCAGATTCATTTGACAACTGTGTTACTAACTTAACCACTGTGGTGATTCACTTAACAAATACGGCCAGAAAGGTCATAAAAGAGGGCAAAGTTCACTTAACAATTTTCTCACATAGCAACAGAAATATTGGGCTCAGTTGTGGTCCTAAGTCAAGGACTACCTTTACTTCTGAATGCTAGCCCACTAGAAGAGTTCTTGTGATAGTCGGTAGTGAAGGGGACTTTGCTAATTTATGACATTTAAAGATGGCTCCCATTTCTCTTTTGTAGAACTGGCATTACTATTACACTGGCATATGTGGGGGAATCTGGTACAAAGTTTCAGGAGTGAGAGGATCTTGACAAGATTAGAAACCAAGTATAACATAAGAATTACTTACAGTAGTCTCTTTATTGCTATTTGTCTATGGACAGGAATCAGGCATAATTATTAAATATACCTTATGAATTGTTAGGAAGGGTTCATGCTGGCCTTCTTCCTCCATGCCAAGGATTCAAGTTTGATTTCCCTCTTAACCAGAGGTGGTATTCAGCAGATTCTGACCAGTTCTGAGAACCAGTAGTGGAGATTTTGAGCAGTTTGGAGAACCAGCAAATACTCCCTCTGACTGGAGATTTTACAGTATCTTTCCCCTGCTACGCCCACCAAGCCACGCCCACAGAACCGGTAGTAAAAAAAATTGAATTCCACCACCGGATTACACCACAGCATATTTTAGTATACAATTTTGTACACAGTTGGGAGATATGGCAAAAAGGGAGGAATGTAAGCATGTAATGTAAACAATATCTTGAATAAATGCATTACCTGAAATACTTGATTATTTCCAGCAAATAGAGCTGGAAATATTTTTTAGGTAGTAATAATCTCTAATGACAGAGAGAATTCCATATGGTTGTCTTGAATTCTTCTCTAGCAGTTTTTTTTTACTTGAAATGTCTATGGATAATTTTTGGGGTACATGAACTGGAAGAAAAAAAAAGTTGTATATTTTCCTCCACAATTCACTTGTGTCACTTTGAAAATGGTTTTTGTAAAAAATATTTTTTTAAAATGTCAAATTAGGATATTAGGAACCTGCTTCTCTCCAAGCAAGTGTACCGTGGCATATTTTCCAATACCTTTCAACAGATTTTCAAAGGGCCTGTGACTCTCAGAAAGGTTAAGAACTTGCTGTAACCAACCTCCTCACTGAAATGTATTAAATTTAATTCTCATCATCAAGCATTCTGGAATCAGTCTTGATCTGGTCCATGATAAGCCTTCAAGGTCTCTGCAAATGTTTATTTTTTTTTAAAAAAACCTATTCCACTGCCATTATCATATGTAACTTGCTTTGATATACACATTCATAGTATTACATGCATTTCTCCCCCCCCCCCATAATTGTTTCCAAATGCATATTAGTTTGGCAGTAATGACCCCAGAAATATGCATTTTGCACACAATTTTTGAACCAAAAAAATATTTTCAGACAGGCACTAACGGACTTCTTGAATTATGCGTATATTTATGCCATGAAAAAATTCTCTTTTGCTAGATTGTGTCATTTTGCTTGGGGAAAAAAACCCCTTGTCTTTTTCTTTTCTTTTCTTTTTGCAACCCCAGCAATCCTATCACCTTTTTCCTTCTTTTTAATGCAAGGGAAGGGAACAAGTTCACATACAGAAGGGTGATACAGACAGAAAAAACAGACAGATACAGAGAGAATGAGAAAAGGATTTAAACAGTATACAGTTATGTTGCTAGCTTGGAATAAAAGCACAGATAGTTTTAATAATCGAGAAGACCTGGAGACTAATGAGGAAAAAAAGAGACCTCTGGCATTTGCAAAACAAAAACAAAAAACCTTAGCTGTTATTAAAAAAATGAAACTACTTTTATGGTTAGGTTTGCCACTACATGATGGAGTGAAAAGCAGTTTCCTTGCTCAGTCATTTTGGAAACCATTATTGGGGGGTAGTGTTTACAACTTTGCAGTTAAAATATGATTTAGGAGGACACTTTGCCCTTAAGCGCTCTGATATTTACTTCTCTATCAAATTCAGTTTAAATTGGGTCCCCTACATTTTAAATGAAACCATTTTGCAGGTTTCTAACATTGCTTCCTGGCACCCTAGGGAAAGTGCAACAAATTATATTTTAGGTTTTCTGAAGTCCTTTTTTTCTGACACTTTTCAATATGATTGGTTGTTCAGTTTAAGGATGACATATTGTTCTTTTTTTTCATTTCTTTTTTTAAAGAAAGCTGGCAGTTGTTCCCTTAGTGATTATAGTTAGTTGCCTCCTATTACCATATGCTCAGTTTATATAGATGAGAGTTACTCTGAACAACGATCTATTAAGAGGCCCTTCTGTCTGATTTAAAAGATAATTTTATACATTACCAGTAATTTTCTGGTGGAACTGAAAGTTGATTCACATGATAGCCTTCCACGCTACCCAGGTTTGTGTATTTTTGTGTTCAGGGGCCCCAGTAATAGAGGCTGATAATTGATAAACATATGGTCATATGAGGGAACTGCAGATTTTCCTCAAGAGTGCCAAATTTTAATGTGAACAGAGAGTACATGCAATTAACCTTTCAATGTGGCTGCTGCACTGATAGGTAATTTCTTCCCTTAGGGGACTCTGACTCTTGGTAATTAAAAGATTTCTAGCACAGGATCTTCTGCATACTTAGGTAACTCTATTTCCCAGGATGCTCTGGGAGCCATTGTCAGAAAAAAATTTATGAGAGGCGTTTAATCTTTAAAGCCCAATCCACCTTGGGAGATTGGTAATTGAATTTCTCCCATATTAATTTGCCTATCATTATTTTTCTAAGGTGGCTTTCCACCCATAGTTTCTTTATTGTTTATTGATTTCTATTCCAAGGCTGTATTAGAGACTAAAAGATATAGTAGTATTTAAGAAAAAGGAAGGGGAGAGAGAGAGAGAGAGAGAGAGAAGTAGTTAGGGAGGGAGAGAGAATAATCAGATCAATGAGTAGTTGTTAAAGCCATAATTGTTTCTTTGTTTTTGTGATATCATACATAGTTGGAAGAGGAGGAGGGGGAAGGGAAGGAGTTGGAGAAAGGAGAAAAGAGAAAGAGGACAGCACAGAGGAAAAAAAGAAAAAGAGAAAGAAAAGAGGAAGAGTGGGAAAAATAAGTTTTGATAGAAGAGCTGCCACATAGATCACAACTTCAGAAAACCTTCAGGCTGAGTAGAAGATACATCTGATCTATGGAATTACTGTTATTGAAATTATTAGATTGAGCCTTTGATTTGAAGGCAATAATAACCTTCCCTGTGTGTCAGCTGTTGCTCTTCCTAGATACAGAAAGCCAAGCCAAAGTTGTTTCCTTTCTCATTAAATCCTGGTTAGATTATTGCAAAAACTAATTCATGTGGCTGTTTCCAACAGCTGAGAACTATTAAATATACAGCAATTGGTCTGCTAGTTGGTACAGCTATGTGAGTCATATTATAGTTTACCAGCTTGAGGCACTACTCTATGGATAACAATCTGGGGCTGCTTCTAAACTTCAGACTCCAGCATCGCTTGGGACCAGCTACTTCAAGGTCTGACTTTCAACACAGCAATTGATGAACTTTCTTCTGTAGCCTTTCCTGAAATCCTCCTTGCCATCCCAAGTGAACTGGATGATATGCAAGCCCCTTAGAAATTGTGTGAAAAATGAATAAAGAAATCCATAATATAATCTGAAAAAATAAAGCTGTTATGGAATTGTTAATAAAAATAAGTTGAAATTGTAGATTGAAGGGCTTCACCATGGAAATAGTTAGTGACAACCTATGTGAAGTAGTCAAGGACCCTGGCTGAGAGTTGTGTGTTGTAATCTATTAGCAAACCAACAATAAATGAGATAAATACACTTTTCCACTCTCAAGATTCACTTTGTGTAAGTCTTTCTGAAAGGAATTCCACAGAGAAGTATGGTATTGGCACATGAGCAATAACAACCGTACAAATAAAAATGAGTCGATTATGGTATGCTTTGGTATAGTATTCTAGATTAATCCCAATTTTTAAAAATATGCAATTTGGAAAACCAACCCCCTTTCCCTCCCCTCCAAAATACTCCAACCAGAACTGGAAACGATATCCAGCAAAAAAATTAAGGTTAATTTTGCTCTCTGAATACTGTATGTGTGAGCATTTGGCTTCAGGTCATACTTAAAACTAACGTTAACATTAGACAGACTATGTTTGAAAATCAAACCAAGTCAAATCAAGTTTATTATTTTGTCTACAGAAAAGGAATGAAAGTTGGAGACCAAATGGAAATCATAGAATAGTATCAGAGATGCCAACACTCCCGATTTCATCGGGAGGCTCCCGAAAATTAACCCAAACTCCCGCCTTACGATAATTTTCTTTATCCTCCCGAAATTACGAGCAGCAAAATTAGCCCGGCGGGTCCAGCTGTATGCGCATGCGGTGTGTGAGCTAGCTGACCTAGTGTTTGCAGTCACATGAGATTGCTACGGGCGCTGCTAAGGAGCGTCTCCCCGCTGAACACAATCCCTCAGCAGGTGGATTTCTACTGCTGCTTCTCCCCGTCCCCGCTTTCCATGAAGCAGTTCCTGGATTTCGGTTCCCTCCCCCGGCCCGGGTTGCTCCTCCTCCTCCTCCTCCTCCTCCTCTGTGACTCTTCCTCCCCCTTCGGCCGACCATTTTCTTTCCCCAGAGGGAGAACCGCTACCCCGTCTCTGCGGGGAAAGGTGCTTCCACCTCCCCCGGCCTTCGAAGGCGGCGAGCGGAGAGAGGCCTCGTGCGGAGGGCTCCGCTCCAGCCACGGAGAAGCGCGTCCTTCCCCGCCCCCCTCCGCTTCGCCCTGTCGACCCGTTTCCTTCTCCACGACTGCCAGGGGGACACACGCTGGAAGAGATGGAAAAGGATATTGGCGCGCCCCTTACCCCCGAAATGCACGACAAAAGTTGTGCTTTCCAAAGGGGTTGTGCAACAGAGGGTGTTGTCATGCAAAGAATCTAGACACGTGGGATGGGGGGGGTATTTCTCATGTTGCTGTCCGGATAGTTTTGGAAGGTAGGGGTTAGCCCTCGACTTACAATGGTTCGTTTGGTGTGCGTTTGAAGTTACAAGGGCACCAAGGACCACCACCACCACCCCACTGAAAAAAAGTGACTCATGGCTGAGTTTTCACACTTTGGTAACAACCATTGTAGGGTCCCTCCTGGTCATGTGATCAAAATTCGGACACTTGGCAACTGACTCATATTTATGGACCGTTTCAGGTCATGTGATTCCCCTTTTGCGACCTTCTGACCAGCAAAAGCAAAATTTGGTGTTATTTGAAAATCCTCCCTAATTCTCATTTCCAAAAGTTGGCATCTCTGTAGTATTGTTTTCATAAAAAGGGAAGAAAGGAAGAGAGAGAGAGAGAAAAAAAAAAGATTTGTGTTGAATAGATTTGGGGGTTTATGAGTGAAAAGCCAACAGTGAATCTCTAAAAAATATCTTCATATAAGAAGCTGTAAATTTAAGAAAAAATTGAAAAGATTTATGTGAAGATCAGTAAATGTATAATTTCTAATGTATGAATAAAACATAACAGACCTGAATTTTATAGCCCCTAGTATGGTGCCATTAGAAAGCAGTTCTATTTTTACAACGGTTCAAATCTGTATTAAAAAGTGATGATGCTTTTTCTTTTAGAGAGGGAATGACCCTTAATTTTTTTGTGATGCAAAATATGCAAAACAAGAAGCCTATAGTTTTATTATCTTACATTATTGAAATGGAAGGATGATTTGAAATTCTAATATCTTTCATAATTTTTGTTTGCTTTTACATAGAGCAAACACCTAATGGAGTTCTCTATACTTGCAAGCAACTACTAGTGGCCAGATATGGTATCACATCTGTATCTGCAGCAGCTGCCCACACAAAGGCCTATTTCCCAAATATATCCTGAAGGCCTGGATTCAATTGGATCTGCAGCCTGCATGTGTACCTTGATCCTCAATGACATTGGATTCATGTGTGGTACATGTCCAGATTTATAATACAACTGCATATTAATTGCAACTATTTTTAACTTTGTTAGATTTTGCCCCAGTTATCTATTAATTTAAAACATGTATATAGCTACCCATCTTTCAGATAACTCTGTGTGGCTCCCAATGAAATCATTTTAAAGACTGTAAAATACCTTAAATCAAAACATAAAATATTTTCTAAAAAAATAAAAACAAAACCCTAGTGCCAATCCATTTATTTAAAACATTTATAATTGATAATCAGTTATCTACCCCTTAGTCCTGTCATATCAGGACTATTGTGGTCCATTCCAAATAATACTGTCCTTGAAAGGGCATTATAGTAATTTTAAAATATGACAGCTGGACACAAAACAACAGGATCATTCTATGCCCATGTTGATACTTAACAAATAGCTACAACAATAGATGTTTAATATAAGGAGCCCGAAGAGCAACCTGTTTGTTAGAGATTTGTTCCTATATCAAGGTGATAGGCAGTGCATTTTAGAGAGGTCTATTGTTTTCTCCTATCAGGATCAGGTAGTAGACTGTTACACCTGTAGTAGAAACAAAGACCTTGACAGGCAGGTGTTTTATTTTCACAAGACTCTACAAGGCAGGTTACTATATAGAGGTCCCTATTGGTAGCTTTCTTGGTGGGGAGCAGTGGTGGGATTCATTTTTTTTACTACCGGTTCTGTGGGTGTGGCTTGGTGGGCATGGCAGGGGAAGGATTCTGTAAAATCTCCAGTCAGAGGGGGTATTTGCCAGTTCTCTGAACTACTCAAAATTTCCGCCACTGGTTCTCCAGAACTGGTCAAAACCTGCTGAATGCCATCTCTGGTGGGGAGTCTGTCTTCTGCAACTAAAAGTAGCCAGGAGAAGCTAGGCAGATCTTAGTTCCAGGCAGGTCATTTACATGGTTGTGGTCAAAGTGACATAAATGGGCTACATGAACATGGAAAACACTTTCACATTAGATTGGAAAAACCCATTTAGCTGGCTAGGCAATGGGCTGAAGCTGAAGGGAAGACTGTGTCACTTAGAAACAAGGATAGGATTCTACCAGTTCGCACTTATTCGCTAGAACCAGTTGTTAACATTCTAAGCAGTTCGGAGAACCAGTTGTTAGAAGAAATTACTGGCCTAATCCTGTAAGGAAGGCAGGAAGAAAACATTCTGGTGTTGCTTACAGAAACTGCCTCTCCGTTAACCCTTATTACCTTCTTGGCAGGACTAGACTTCCTGTCTTAGGAACTTCTCTGGAGTTATTTTCCCCTCCTCTGCTGGTACTTTTCTTGTGTGGAGTGACCATTCAAAGTTACAATGGCACTGAAAAAAGTGACTTATGACCATTTTTCACACTTACCACTGTTGCAGCATCCCCACAGTCACGAGAGGCCAGGCAAGGAGATGCGTGCCTCAATGTGAGTGATGTGAGTTGGCCACGCCCAGCCAGTAACACAACCACCAAGCCATGTCCACCCAGTCACATTACCACCAAGCCACGCCCACCAACTAAGCCAGGAAGTGTGAGTAAAAAAGCTGGAACACACTTCCTCACTAGTCCAACACATGAAAGCAACAGGTCATAGCATCGACTTCAATGGCACCAACACCCTAGCCGCTGTAGAAAACCCCAGCTACAGAATTATCAGAGAAGCCATAGAGATTGAAAAAAGACCTGAAAGCATGAATAGAAGAGATGATTCCACCAGACTGTCAATTATTTGGAAGCCTGCACTCACAAACAAAAAAATCTCCACACCACAAGCCACGCAAACACCTGGGCACAAACAGATCCCCCCTGATACCTCCATCTCAAACACATCCCAACCAGGCACCTAGATGAAACCTAGCTTCCTAATAAATGATAGCCATCCGTTTACCTGAAGCCAAGCCACACTAAAAGCCTCCAATACAGGAAACACAATGTTGCCAGCCAATCAAGACAAAAAAAAAAAAAGCTACAAAACAGACAGAAGATTTTAGAAACACCAATCAAGCAGAACACAGCAAATTCCAAGACCAATAAACACAGATCAAGATTCCCAACCAATCAGGATGAAGAAAAAACCATTCTGGCACAGCAGTAGGCTAGCCCCAAATTTAAAACTGAAACGGCTGGGAAAGTCTGACTCACAGACAAACACAATACAGAAGCCTGATGATGGCAGATGAGATTCTGCCGAAACGTTGCTACAACTTTAAAAGCACAACTATAATGACGTGGGAAAATACCCAAACAAAGCTGAATACCATATCTTTTAGCTCTAACAGTCTCAATCTTCAATGCAATCAAATATTGTCATGATTTCATTTAATTCTTATTTATTTCACCACAGATTTCTTAAAGGTTCTAACAAACTTCTTTTCTAGATCCAATAAGAAAAGTTTTATCAGGTCATTCTCTTGATTTAACATTTGTATTTCCCTTTTATTTTTTAAAAATCTTAGCTAATTTCTTTTATATATCCAGTAAAGAATCCTTTCCCTTTACCTATCAAGTTAAATTTGTTCTACCTCTGTCATTCCTTTATTAACATCTTTTGTACACAGTCTATTGATAGAAGCTGATGTCATTACTGACAATATTGATATTGTTTATCTATCTATCTATCTATCTATCTATCTATCTATCTATCTATCTATCTATCTATCATCTTGTATATATTGATATATTTACACACACACACACACACACATTCTGCTTAGAATCTTAAATGCCTGCTAGTTTCCAGTTTCTAAAATAATAAAGTAAATTATCTTTGTTATGACTTACAATAGCCAGGATATTCACACAAAAAGTTTTTTTTAACTTGTTGATGTTTACTTCAGATTATTTAAAGAAAATTATTGTTCTTTATTATTTATTTTTCTTTTGTTCAGAGTTGAAGATAAAACTCACTGGATGACTCTAATAGCTTTAAAGATGGCTTAATAGGCAATTAGAAAGTGAACCTAGTGTCCTTTGAAAGATTGTGCTGTGGTTGTGAGCAAAATGGCGGATCCTGTCATTTCCTTGCAGTCAAGCTCATGGAAAACCACTGGTCCTTTGGTCTCCTGTCAAGGAATGGACATTTGGAGCGCATGTGGGCAATCTCCCATCCTCTCCTTACCTGGAGAAGTTCCAATGCATCAGTCTACTCACTAGTTCTTCGGTCTGCTGAAGTTGTTGGCTCTGCTTTCACATATAGCCATCTTCATTTTGCCATAACCCCCCACCTTCCTAAGTCCTTCGTAGCGAAGTATCTTCATGCCAACACTGGGAATGAAGATATGCCCCCTCTTTCATGTTAAGTGTTTCCATAAGAAGAGCTTTTTGGAAGATGCTCCTGCTGTCAGAAGCCAAAAAAATCCACGTCTTGCATCTCACACACATTCTGAAGAGTAGATGTCAGGAGCTGTTTTCTCTCCAGTTTTAGGAAAATGTAAAAAAATACATTTCTTTGGCCAGATCTTTAAAACTCAAAGTTCTTATTATTTATTTTTTGCTTTATTAGATTTTTTTTCTTTTAGTATTCTGGTTTGCTTTTGTTGTTTTAAACCATAGGCTCCCTTTGTATATAAACCAACTATAAATAAATACCCAGGTCGAAATAAATAAATAAAACAAGGAGATTTTGGCTGTGGAGGCAGTCAGATGGAACCCCAAATATGCCACCTTGAGTCGAATCATAGAAGAAAGTTGGACTATAGAAGAAACAAGCAATTATAATCTCCCTTGTTGGACGAGAATGACCAAATTGATTTCAAGTTGCAATTACACACTGCTTGAATTTTAAAAGCACAGCATATGTACATATCGTGTTTACCAAAGAGCAACTTTGCTATAATCTCCACTATTGATCCATCTTGCCTTGGTGTTCCCCAGGGATGTATAAATCGATAGAAATCCAATTCATTTTACTTATTTGCCTTTCTCTTTTTCCCCTCCAAGAAAAATTCAACAGACTTGTTTACAGGCGATGGTGGCATAGAGAGGTGCAAGGAAGATTTTCATTTTAAAATGTATGAAATGGTTCAGGTGTTTCCTCCCCCCCCTTTTTTTTTTTCTTCTTGTTTACAACACAAGTGTCCTGTATGGACATTGTGATATAGCAGACTCCACAGGGGGGCAAAAAAGGATTTTTTTGTTTAAAAAAGGAAAAGGATTGAAAGAAACGCTAACTCATCCTAAAAATGATATTGAAGAACAGAAACATTTTTTTTTGCAGGGTGTGTGTGTGTGTGTGTGTGTGGAGGAACTCTTCAGAAAGTTAGCAGCCATATTTTGGTGCACTATTAATACAAATCCTGTTCAAAGGATGTCATAAGAAATCCAGGGAACCCAGGCTGCATGGAAGAAACGTGCATTTTTCTGTATACCAGATGGTGCCCCTTTCCAACTCAAACGTCTATTTCTGTGGCTAGCACTTTTTATCTCTGGATAATTGTATAAGAAACACATAGTTTTGCAGTAGTCCTTGGTACTTACTGTTAAGTTTTGAGCATGGGCGAGAAAGAATGGAGACAAGCCTTTGAACGGTGAATTTCAGCTCTTTATTTACATTGTGACTTACTCATTTGATAGCAGTTAAAACCCGCCTTATATAGGCAAATCTTGTAAGTTTTAACCAATACCGAGCTAGGAACGCTAGCTCTTATAACCAATAGGAACACTCTGTTAAGGGCCAATCGGATTCCCCGGAACGGGCCAATCCGGTCCGGCTGCTTAACAGCCAATCAGAAGTGCAGGGCCAGAACCCTGCACTTACTCCAAGCTCACACTTTATTAATCTTATTGCATACATAACACCCCTTCCCCCTGGCTTCTTATTTGCAGGGCGCAGTTACATAGTCCTTTAGGTAGGATGGTTGCTTAATTAGTCTCTTTGATTTCCGTTGCATCGGCTGGGTGCAATCACTCTGAGGTAGATCGTTGTTTGGCAGTGGGGCTGTTTCTGGTTCAGAGTTCACTTCTATGTTGTTGCCCACATTCTCTGCAATTCCCTGAGGTGCAACCGTTTCTCCCTCTGGCTCCGCTTCCTGAGTTTCTATCAAACCGTCGTTTCCTTCGAATGGGTTTCCTAGGAATTCATCTTCTTCCATACCTCCCCCCCCCCTCAGTTTGGTCAAAGGGGATTTGTGGACTGGCTGCTGAAAGCCGCGATCGTAATTGGTTGATATGCCGTTTCCAAAATTTATCGTCAAGGCATTGCACAAGGTAGGATCTGGGGCCGGTTACACGTACTACTGTCGCTTCCACCCACAACGGGTCGCCCGATAGGTTTTTTGCATAAACCAGGTCCCCTACCTGGAAGGTGCAACAGCGGCCGCTGGATCCCAGTGATTTCTCTGGTTCATACGCCGGGTGCAACCGGTCGAGGTGGGACCGGAGCTTTCGTCCCATCAGCAGTTCAGCGGGAATTTTGTTGGTGATGCTATGTGAGGTGATGTGTTGCAAGAAGATGATTTGATTGACCTTGTCGTCAATGTTGTCGTAGTCTACCTTTTGCAAGGTTTTCTTCACAAATTGGACCATGCGTTCTGCTCGGCCATTGGTCGCAGGGTGCGCAGGCGAGGTGAGCGCATGGCGGATGCCGCAGTCAGCGAGGTACTGCTCGAACGCTAGTGCAGTAAATTGAGGGCCGTTATCGGATACCAGGACGTCTGGTAATCCGTGGGTTGCAAAGAGTCTGTTTAAAATTTTGATAACCGCCTCAGAGGTCGTAGTCGTCATGCGATGAATTTCGAGCCAATTCGAGTAGGCGTCAACGGTAAGCAGGAAAGTATGGCCTTTGGTTGGCCCTGCGAAGTCCAGGTGAATTCGGGACCAGGGTCCACGTGGTGTCTCCCATTCAGTAGGCATGGCTTTTGGTGGGGCATTGTTGACTTCTTGGCATTTGGGACAAGCTTTAACCCACTGTTCGATTTGCTTGTCAATGCCCGGCCACCATGCGTAGCTTCGCGCAAGGGCTTTTATTCACACGATGCCGGGGTGGCCATCGTGCAAAGTTCTCAGTAGCGCTTTTCGGAGCCATTCTGGGATAACGACTCTATTGCCCCAGATGACACAGCCTTTCTGGGAGAAGAGCTAGGTCTGTTGAGACTTGAATGGTGTGAAGTCATCTGATAACTGGTCCAATGGCCATCCGTGTTCTACCCAGCCTAGGACTCGTGCTAAGGTGTGGTCGCGTTTGGTTTCTCTCGCGATATCTCGAGCGGTCAGTGGTGGTGAGTTGAGTGCCTCAATTTGCAATGTGGTTACCGTTGGTGCCGGATTGTCGAGAGTCTCTGGAAGCGGTGCTCGGCTCAATGCGTCGGCATGGGAAATGGCTTTCCCCGGGCGATATTGCAGCCGATAGTTATAAGCAGCTAAGAATTCTGACCATTGGGTCATCCTAGGGGATAATATGTAGGGAGTCAGCTTATCTCCGGCTATTATCCCTAACAAAGGTTTGTGGTCAGTCACAATAGTAAAAACCCTGCCATACACGTATTCGTGAAATCTTTTCACAGCTGAGACAATTGCGAGGGCTTCTTTGTCAATTTGTCCATAGTTCCGCTCCGTTTTTGAAAGAGTCTTTGAAAAATATGCAACAGGGGCTTCGTTCCCATTAGGCAGTACGTGGCTCAAAATGGCGCCCACCCCGAAAGGCGATGCATCACAGGTTATAACTAATGGCAAAGTCTCGTTATACTGCATGAGTACAGAGTCAGAAGTGAGCAGTTTTTTAACATTTCGGAACGCCTGTTCTTCACGGTAACCCCATAACCAATTTGCTTTTTTATCTAACAATCGGTGTAACGGTTCAACGACAGTTGCTTTGTGCGGTAAAAATACATTATAAAAATTGATGAGGCCTAGGAATGCCTGGAGATCGGCCTTGTTTCGTGGCCTGGGAGCATTTTTGATCGCTTTTAATTTACTTTCGGTAGGGTGAATGCCCTGGCTATCAATCAGGTACCCTAAAAACTCAACACTGTCAGTACACAATTTACATTTGTTTTTTTTAACCTTAAGACCGGCCTCTTGGAATTTTTTTAGGATTAATTTTAACTGGTCCTGTAAGACCTTTTTTGTAGGGGCTGCAATTAATACATCGTCAAAATAGGGGACCACGCCCTTAATTCCTTGTAATAACCTTTCCATAAGGCTCTGAAAAATCCCCGGGGCTACACTCACTCCGAATTGCAGCCAGGTACATTTAAAGGCACCTCGGTGCATCACAATAGTTTGGGCCTGTGCCGTTTTTTCATCTACTGGTAATTGCTGATATGCCTGAGCTAAATCCAATTTAGCGAAAACTTTCCCACCCCCCAGGGAATGGAGGAGGTGCTGCACCACAGGAACTGGATACGCGTTCTGCTGCAGAGCGTGGTTCAAAGTGGCCCGGTAGTCCCCACAAATTCCGATTGACCCATCTGGCTTAATGCGTGTTACAATAGGGGTTTCCCACGGGGAGTGATCGATGGGCTCCAACACCCCCTGAGCTATCAGTTTGTCGAGTTGTTCGTCGATTTTCAATTTTAAGGCAAACGGAACTCGACGGGGCTTTAGGCGAATGGGAGCTAATTTCGGATCTAGGCTGAATGAGATCGGGGTCCCCTTGTACTCTCCTAAACTGTCCGCGAAGATGTCCCTGAACTCAGAGGTAAGGTCTTCCTCCCAGTCACAGTCGCCGGCCACTTCAATGCCGAGTGGCGCGAACCATTGGAGGCCCAGTAGGCTAGGCCTATCTCTATCGATGACCGTTAAACGTAAGTATGCTGTGTGCTTCTTGAAGGATACTCTGACTCGGCAGGACCCGACGATGGGGATTCGATTCCCCTGGTAGTCCTTGAGGATGAGGCGTTGGAAACGGAGATCTTGGCGTTGAATTGTGGGGATGAGTTGCTTGAGTGTCTTCCAAGACACCATCGAGCGGGATGATCCCGAGTCGACCTCCATGTGGCAAGGCTGGTTCTCGATGGCTACCGTGACTCAGATTTTCTTAGTGTCCAAGGTTGAGGCATGACCGATAGTGATAGTATGGTGAGCCTCTTCTCTCTGCAAAGCTCGATTTCTGTAGGAGTGGTTTACTGGCTCTCGCCTTACAGGACGGTTTCCTGTCAATTGGCGATAGTTAGCCCCTTTTGAGGCCTGGCTAGGTCCTGGCAAACTGCGGCAGACCCGGCCGATATGGCCTCGTTTCCTGCACTCATGGCAGAGTGCGTCGCGGAATTTGCATTCGGATCTGGCATGGTTGGCTCCACAGCCAGCGCAAGGGCGTAAGGGCTTCGGGTGGTGGTCCCGGTCGGACCGCAGTCGATGGACCTCTTCTTCGTCGCTGTCTGATGACGAAGAGAGGTCCTCGTGGTGCGTTTTCGCAAGCTGCCCTTCTGAACTAGGTGAGATTTCACTGGCCGGTGATGGTACTGGAGCGCGATTTCGGCATAGTTGTGCAGCTGACTTCTTGGTCGCTTCTGCTGCCGTAGCTTTGGCGATGGCGTCAGCAAGGCTGATGTCGCCTTTTGCCATCAGCTTGCTTTGCACGCCTGGTGCATCTAATCCCAGGACTACGCGATCTCTTAGTGCTTCTTCTAAATCGGCGAATTCGCAGAGGCCTCCCAAATTTTGGAGGTCTGCTATGAAGTCGGCTACACTTTCTCCCTTTCGCTGGCTCCTCTGGTAAAACTCGTGCCGTCTCACAAGCGTAGGCACAGTCGGGGCGTAGTGACCTCGTAGGAGAGGTTCAAGGTCGTCCCAATCCATTGCCTTTGCTTCTCGGGGTTTAGCTAGTGCTTTTGCCATCTTTAATACGGTTGGACCGCAATGCGTTAGGAATACCGCCCGTTTTTTTCCTGGCGTGGCGTCCTTTAAGTTGTTCATCTCCAAGAACATTTGAAAATGATCCATGTAAGACTCCCAGTCTTCCTGTGCTGGATCGAATGGAGCAGGTGGTATGATGCCGCCGGACATGGTTCTGTTGTTGGCGTCGTCTGTCACGTGCTCGGTGTTCTTCGAAGTTTTGTTGGTTCAGATATCTCCAAATCCCATCCTCGTCGCCAGTGTTAAGTTTTGAGCATGGGCGAGAAAGAATGGAGACAAGCCTCTGAACGGTGAACTTCAGCTCTTTATTTACATTGTGACTTACTCATTTAATAGCAGTTAAAACCCACCTTATATAGGCAAACCTTGTAACTTTTAACCAATACCGAGCTAGGAACGCTAGCTCTTATAACCAATAGGAACACTCTGTTAAGGGCCAATCGGATTCCCCAGAACGGGCCAATCCGGTCCGGCCACTTAACGGCCAATCAGAATTGCAGGGCCAGAACCCTGCACTTATTCCAAGCTCACACTTTATTAATCTTATTGCATACATAACACCTATGTATTGTGCATTGGTGCATTTACAATCACCAATGATCAATTTACTTTTTACACTAATATACATTAAGCCTCCTTAATAAATGAAAGTAAGACAGATGATGGGTGTGTAACAAGTAGAGTGGAAAGTTCAATCATCCACAATACAATTATATCTTTACTCCTAAATAATCTCAGTCTGTTCAGTGATACTTAATCCTAAATAAGGCCTGTAGGAACATGCATATCTTAATCTGCAAGTGTCTGTTAATTTTTTTTGTTTCCCAATGGAATGCGTCACTCTGGTTAATATGTAAGATTCTTTTTTATATGGCCTACGTTTTCTTTCTCTCTTTCTCTCTCTGTGTGTGCACCCTTTGAATCAGTGTTGACTCTTGATGAGTCCCTGCAGTTTTCTTAGCAAGGTTTTCAAGAGGTGGTTTGCCATTACCTCCTTCTAAGGGCTGAGAGAGAGTGACTGGCTTAGAGTTAACCAACTGGCTTTGCGCCTCTGATGAACCAGAACTCACAATCTCCCCATTTCTAGCCTGGTGCCTTCACTACTTCACTAAATTGGCTCCCTATCAGTGGTGGGATTCAACATTTTTCACCACTGGTTCTGTGGGTGTGACCTGGTGAATGTGGCTTGGTGGGCATGGCAGGGGAAGGATACTGCAAAATCCCCATTCCCTTCCCACCCAACTAACCTGCTTTCCAGCTCAGTTCTCCTGTGCAGGGCAACAAAAGAAAACCCAGCTGATCAGCTGGGATTTGGGACGCAGAGAATAGATGGGGGTGGAGCCAGTCAGAGGTGGGATTTGCCAGTTCTCTGAACTACTCAAAATTTCCACTACCAGTTCTCCAGAACTGGTCAGAACCTGCTGAATACCACCTCTGCTCCCTATGCTTCCTTTAGGCTTTAACCTATGGTATGTAGCTTAGGTTACTTTAGTTGTACCTTAAGAAACATTTCATTACACAGAATTTTGCACGTCAACAATCTGCCCAGTGTTATGATATATGGTTCTGTGGAATCATGCCTGGCTATAACTGTGTCCGCAAATGTAAACAATATTTTATAATGTATGAGGTGTCTGTTTCAGTAGCTCATATTAATTCATCTTGTGTCCATGCAGCCATCTTCCATCTTCCTATACCCTTTAAATAAGGAAATAATTACTTGGCTGTGAACCCTGATGGCCTCATCTTTACTGCTTAACTTTTCCCAGGTTTCATTTTCTATCTATGAACCAAGGTCGTCACTGATCTTGTCTTGCTAACAACTATTTTACTTATGCATATTTTCCTTCAAGGTCGCAAATATTAAGGTTGGGCTTCTTTATTCTTTCAGCAAGATTAAGGAATCCAAGTTTATGTTGTGATGATTTCACTGGTCCTCAACGGGTCCTGCATCACTGAAGAAAAGAAAATGAGAGGAAAAAAATATCCAACCAACATTATCCCTGCCCCCCAGCTTGATATGATAAGTCTCCATGACTGAACTGGATAGTTTTGATGGTATCTTTTCCTTCTTCCTCTTCTTCTAGAGCTGTGTGATTGCATGTCATAATTAATGTCATGTCATAGTTAAGATTGTCCACTTTAAATGGGAGAATTCACTGGAATGCAAGGATCCATCTGATGGTGATGATTGGATTATTTTATCATCCAATGATGATAAAAAAAAACACTGGAAGTCCATTGCTGCTCTAGTACCCTAACTGGCTGCACACTCAATTCATATTTTGACAAAGTTGTTTTTTAATGGCATGCTTCTGTAATACAAGTTTGTCCTTGACACAGGAATCCAATTGAGCCCAGAATTATGGTCTTAAGTCATGGTGGTGTTAAGTTCATCAGCACATGAATGCCCCTGATTTTATGACCTTTTCTATGGTGGTTATTAAACAAATGCCATGTGTTATGTCCTGGGCATGGGCGCAAGGAACGGAGATGAGACATCGAACAGTGACTTCAACTCTTTATTATCAAGAAAGAACATAGCAAAATACTTAGGCAGCAGCAGCTCTTTTATAGAGCTGGCTGCTGTCAAAACAACCAATGAATTGAGTTTACCGCTTTCACAAGCGTCCAATCAGGGGGGCCCGTTAACAGCCAATCAGAGTGGCCAAAAACGACCAATCACAACTCGCTATGTACAGGCCAATGAGAAGTGCAGGATTACAAGCCTGCTGTAAAGTAAAGCTGTTGATGGTTGTATCACTGCGTTGGCTTAGTCCATAACACCCCTTCCCCCTAGGTTCCATCTGAGGGGTGGGGTGACGTATTCTCGCAAATAGGCAGGTTGCTTCACCTGTCTGCTTGACCTGCGCTGTTCCACCGGTTTCTGTCCTGGTTCTGGTTCTGGTGGGTTGCTAGCCGGGCTGGATGGCGAAGATCATGGCCCTGGGCTGCTTTCCCTGCTTATGCCAGTGCTGTCTTCCGGGTTTTCTGGATCCACTTCCATTGCAGTGCTGTCACGTGGCGAGGCCACTCCCTGGCTCGGTTCTCCTTCGGATGGTGAGTATCCCCTGGTTGGTTGTGTAGGTTGTCGGGTTTCGATTATCATTTCTTCTTCAGCCTCCTCAATGTTCCTTCCCCCCCCCACAGCTAGAGGTTCAGGTGCTAATCTGGAATGGAGTTGGTCTATGTGGCATTTCCACATTTTACCGTCTGCAGTTTGTAGGTGATAGGATCAGGGTCCCGTAAGTTGCGTTATGGTCGCAGGGACCCACAATGTGTTGCCCGAGAAGTTTTTCGCAAACACGAGGTCACCTTCCTGGAATGCCTGACACTTGCTGCTGGATCCCGGGGGTTGTTCCGGCGTGTAGTTTGGGTGGAGGCAATCGAGATGCGAGTGAAGTTTCCAGCCCATCAGGAGTTTCAGCTGGGGTTTTGTTCGTAGTGCTGTTTGGGGTTATGTGCTGGAGAAGAAGCATCCGGTTTATTTTGTCGTCAATGTCACCATGGTCCATTTTGTGCAAGGTCTGTTTTACAAATTGAACCATTCTCTCAGCCCTACCATTGGCCGCAGGGTGAGCTGGCAATGTTAAAGCATGGCGGATGCCCCGATCTGCCAGGTACTCTTCGAATGCCAGGGCAGTGAATTGGGGGCCATTATCGGAGACCAGGACATCTGGAAATCCGTGGGTAGTGAATAGTTTATTCAGTTTTTTAGTGACTGCGTCTGTGGTGGTGCTTTTCATCTTGTGGACTTCGAGCCAGTTTGAATAGGCATCCACTGTTAGGAGGAAAGTGTGTCCTCTTGTGGGTCCCGCAAAATTGATGTGGATACGGGACCAAGAACCTCGAGGCGTTTTCCACTGAGTTGGGGGAGTCTTTGGAGGAGTGGAGCGGGTCTCCTGGCATTTGCTGCATTTTGCTACCCAGGTTTCATTCTGTTTATCTAAGCCAGGCCACCATGCATAACTCCTGGCCAATGCCTTCATCCGCACGATGCCTGGATGTCCATCGTGCAGCATTTTCAATACTCTATATTGCAATTTCTCCAAGACTATGACTCTGTCTCCCCACACTATGCAGCCTTTCTGGGAGAATAGCTCTGTTTGACGATTCCTAAATGGCTTGAACGTGTCATTGGTTGTGCTGACCAGCCAACCCCGTTCTACCCAGCTGAGGACTTGTGCCAAAACAGGGTCCTTTTTTGTCTCTAAGGCGATGTCTCGAGCAGTCAGCGGCAGCAATTTGAGGGTTTCGATTTGCAATACAGCTAAGGTTGGAGCAGGGTACTCTATGATATCTGGTAGTGGAGAGCGGCTCAAAGCGTCAGCGTGGGGAATGGTTTTCCCCGGCAGTGTTGCAATCGGTAATCATAGGCAGCTAAAAATTCTGACCAACGTGTCATTCTTGGTGATGTGGGGAGTTGGTTTGTTTCCCGCCAAAATACCAAGTAGCGGCTTGTGGTCTGTAATTATGGTAAAGCGTCTCCCATATACATATTCATGGAAACGTTTAATTGTGGATACAATAGTGAGAGCCTCTTTATCAAGTTGACTATAGTTCCTTTCGGTTTTAGACAACGTTTTCGAAAAGAACGCAATAGGTGCCTCATTTCCATTTGGTAGGACATGGCTTAAAATGGCTCCCACTCCAAATGGTGAGGCATCACAGGTAACCATCAAAGATAGAGTCTCGTTGTATTGCATTAATACAGCATCGGAGGTTAAGAGGTCTTTTACCCCTTGGAACGCTTTCTCTTCACGCCGTCCCCAGACCCAGGAAACTTTTTTATCGAGAAGTCTATGTAGGGGCTTAGCTATGGTTGCCTTCTGGGGCAAGAAGATGTTATAAAAGTTAATGAGTCCCAGGAAGGCTTGAAGGTCTGTCTTATTCCTAGGTCTCGGGGCGTTTTTGATTGTGGTTAGTTTTTTTTTTTCGGTGGGGTAGATTCCCTGTCTGTCGAGAAGGTATCCCAGGAGCTCCACTCTCTCGGTACAAAGTTGACATTTGTCCCTTTTTACCTTCAGACCAGCGTCTTTAAATTTCTGAAGAACTTTTCTGAGTCGCTGTACTAATAACTCTTTAGTGGGGGCAGCTATTAGGACGTCATCAAAATAAGGCACGACGCCTTTTATGCCTTGTAATAGTCTCTCCATTAAACTTTGGAAAATGCCCGGCACCACGCTTACTCCGAATTGGAGTCTATTGCACTTGAAAGCACCTCTATGTGTAACTATTGTCTGGGCTTCTGCAGTTGCTGTGTCTACAGGTAGTTGCTGGTACGCCTGAGCTAAGTCCAATTTCGCAAATATTTTTCCGCCACCCAGGGAATGAAGAAGGTGTTGAACCACCGGTACTGGGTAAGCACTCTGTTGAAGAGCATGATTTAGGGTGGCCTGATAGTCTCCACAAATTCTTAACGAACCATCTGGCTTCATGGGCGTTACTATCGGGGTTTTCCAGCGGGCATGGTCAATCGGTTCCAATACACCCTGGGCTATCAGTTTATCTAGCTGCTTGTTGATCTTTAGTTTTAAGGCAAAAGGTACCTGACGAGGCTTAAGCCAAATGGGAGTTACATCGGGGCTGAGATTAAATGATATAGGGGTCCCCTTGTACTTGCCTAATGTTCCTGTAAACACGTCCTGAAATTCCTGGATGAGAGCCTCTTCGTCGCTTCTGGTTTGGTGTATGCCAGCTAGTTCAATTCCAAGTGGGGCGAACCACTGTAACTCTAACAAGCTGGGTCGGTCACGATTGACGACAGTCAGGGGAAGCATCGCTGTGCGGTCCTTGAAAGATACTTGGACGTGGCTGGAACTGACAACTGGAATTCTGTTTGCCTGGTAGTCTTTCAGGATGATTCGTTGCGTGCTGAGGTCCTGGCGACAGATGGCAGGGATCAGCTGTTTGAGGGTTTTCCAGGATACCATCGATAGGGCCGATCCGGAATCGACTTGCATCACGCATGGTTGATTTTCAATAGTAACCTTTACGCGGATCTTTTTAGCATTGAACGATGAAGCATGGCCGATAGTAATGGTTTGGTGGGCCTTTTCTCGTTTCGTTGAAGAGGCAGGTGCTTGGTTTCTGTAGTAGTAGTGGTTGTTTCATTGGTGGTTCAGACGGTCCCGGTTCTCAGGAGGTTTGCCTATCTCCCGACGGAGGTTGTTCTCCCTTCGGTTGGGACTGGACTCTCGTCTTCTTCTGCAGACCTTCGCGATGTGGCCTCTTTTTCCGCAGGTACGGCAGAGTGCGTCGAGGAATTTGCAATCTGATCGCGGGTGGTTTGCCCCGCAACCAGCACATTGGTGCGGACGTCTCTGGTTTCTTTGCTCTCGTTCCGAGCGGAGCCGGTTGACCTCCTCTTCTTCACTGTCTGAGAATGACTCGAGGTCTTCGTTGTGAGTAGTGGTAGCATGCTTCTCATTGATGAGTGGGCTCTCGTTGGTGAGTTGGCGAAGCAGTGCGTTCACTTGGCGCATTCGAGCAGCTGACTTCCTGGTTGCTTCTGCGGCAGTAGCGTCAGCGATGACATCTGTAAGGCTGATGTTGCCTTTTGCCATCAGCTTACGCTGCACATGTGGTGCATTTAATCCCAGAACTATGCAGTCTCTTAGGGCTTCCTCTAAGTTTGCAAAAACACAAAGGCCTCCTAGGTTCTGGAGGTCGGCTACGAAATTTCCAACGCTCTCATCCTTCCATTGGTCCCTTTGGTAAAATTCGTGTCTTCGTATCAGTGTAGGTACTGCGGGTGCGTAATGGGCCTGGAGGATTGGGGTGAGGGTATCCCAATCCATGGTCTTCACTTCTGCCGGTTTTGCCACTGCTTTAGCCATTTTGAAAACGGCAGGGCCGCAATGGGTCAGGAACACCACTCGTTTCTTGCCAGGCATAGCATCTTTTAAATTGTTGGTCTCCAGGAACATCTAGAAGCGATCTATATACGAGTCCCAGTCTTCGGTTGCTGGGTCAAATGGAGCAGGTGGTATGGTGCCGCTGGTCATCTTGCCATTTGTTGCATGCGCTCTTTCGCCACGTGCTCTGTTTTGTTCGATGCATTGTTAGTCAGCTCTATCGTCTCCGCATGCCATCCTCATCGCCAGTGTTATGTCCTGGGCATGGGCGCAAGGATGAGATATCGAAGGGTGATTTCAACTCTTTATTATCAAGAAAGAACAGAGCAAAATACTTAGGCAGCAGCAGCTCTTTTATAGAACTGGCTGCTGTCAAAACAACCAATGAATTGAGTTTACCGCTTTCAAAAGTGTCCAATCAGGGCCCCCCGTTAACAGCCAATAAGAGTGGCCAAAAACGACCAATCACGACTCGTTATCTATGGGCCAATGAGAAGTGCAGGATTACAAGCCTGCTGCAAAGTAAAGCTGTTTGTTGATGGTTGTATTGCTGCGTTAGCTTAGTCCATAACACCATGGACATTAAATTGACATTAAATTTTCTCCATTTGGCCCAAAATGGAAAGGAAATGGTGGTATTCAGCAAAAAAAAAAAAATGCTGAAAATTTCAATCACATGACCACAGGATGCTGAAAATGACTGCAAATGTGAACTGGTTGCCAAACACTCAAAATGTGATATTTGTGTGTTTGTGTGTGTGTGTGTGTGTGTGAGAGAGAGAGAGAGAGAGAGAGAGAGACAGAGAGAGAGAGAGAGAGAGAGAGACTTTGGAGCTTTAAAAACCAGTGGTAAATTGCTTTGAAGTTATCCATTGTAGCTTTGGACAATTAGCAATAGCCTTAGCACTTAAACTTATATACCACTTCAAAGTGCTTCACAGCCTACTCAAAGCAGTTTACAGAGTCAGCCTATTGCCCCCAACAATCTGGGACCTCATATTATCCACCTCCAAAGGATGTGAAGGCTGAATCAATCCTGAGCTACTCAGAATCGAATTCCTGGAGTGAGCAGTCAGTTAGTTTCTAACCACTGTGCCACCATGGTTCTGTTTATTACTAAGCAACTTGTTAAGCAAGAACTATACTTTGGACTTCTTGTCCTACACTCCTCTGCACCATTGCTGAAGAACTAGAAGTATGGAAATGTCCCTTTCCCACCACTAAATTCTCAACTGTCTGAATGGGGAGGCCTGAAAAGATTTTGATCCACATTCACAATTCTTGTGAAACTGGAGACTCCCTGCTAAAGAGGAAGCTCTTTCAGCTTGAAGGCTCCACAGCGATAGCACTTTCGCATTGTTCCATCATATAATGCTAGAGTTTAGACAAGACATAGCACAGCACTCAGTGGTGGGATTCAATTATTTTTACTACCAGTTCTGTGGGCGTGGCTTGGTGGGTGTGGCTTAGTGGGCGTGGTATGGCTTGGTGGGCATGGCAGGGGAAGGATACTGTAAAATCCCCTTTCCCTCCCCACTCCTGGGGGAAGGTTACAGCAAAATTCCATTCCCTCCCCACACCACTAACCTGCTTTCCAGCTGCGTTCTCCTGTGCAAGGCAACCAAAGAAGACCCAGCCGATCAGCTGGGACTGGGGAGGCAGAGAATAGATGGGGGTGGGGCTAGTTAGAGGGGTTATTCTGAACTACTCAAAATTTCCACTACCAATTCTCCAAACTAATCAAAATTTCCACTACCGGTTCTCTGAACTACTCAAAACTTTCGCTACCAGTTCTCCAGAACTGGTCAGAACCTGCTGAATAGCACCTCTGATGCTGTCTAAAGAGTGAGATCGCAGGGAAAGGGACACAAAGGAGACCAGATCTTTCCTCAACTCTAAATCTGGGCATTCCGCCTTGTGACAGCGGACTCTGTTTTGGGATGTTTCTGTTTGGAGAAAGGAAAGGTTTTAGACAGAAAGGTAGCTATCCAGTTTGATTTAATAATTAAGGCTATTACTATTTATTACTATTATTATTATTGCTATTACTATTATTATTATTTTATTCATTGAACATGAACATGAAGTCAACTGAACATTCAAAAATGCATCACAAATATCATTGACTGATGCTAATGGTTGATATGGGTTGCTGCCCATATCAACCAAGTACCTTCTTAAGATGTACAATGTTCCAAGTAGTGCAGTTTTTTGCAGTTCCTTTGGCGTTATTGCAGAAAGCTGCAATTTCTTGATGTGTTTTGTTAAATTCTTGGACATGGTACCAACTGCCCCAATGACAGCGGGTATCACTGTTACATGTTTTATTCATAACTGTGTAATTTTGAGGGCCAAGTCACGATATTTCATGATTTTTTCCAGTTCTTTTTTTTTTGACTCTGGCGTCTTCTGGTACAGCACTATCAATAAATTGTTGTCCCTTGAAAACTGTAATATCTGGTGTGTTGTGTTCCAAATGGTGATTTATCTGTATTCGAAAGTCCCACAAGATCTTCACTGTCTTATTATTATTTACTATTATTATTAATCGCACAGTCAGCCAGATGTTCAGACTGGGTTTGGCATTTTTTTCTACCTATCGAGTCCTTACCAAGGTCCTGGGATAGGCAAATCTGGATATTTGATGGTGTTACATATATTGTTGCAGGATGGAAGCTGTTCCAAGTAAAGCTGCCTTCTGCAATTGACTGATATTATTATTATTATTATTATTATTATTATTATTATTATTATTATTATTATTATTATTATTATTATACACAAAAATCATAGTATACATAGCAAACAATATAACCAGGCTGGGTTTCGTATCACAAATCACTAGTTGAACACTTCCCAAGTGTTTAGGACTGCATGATGTATTGGCGGATTATGCGAGCAGATCCCAGTAAGGTGGCCTTCTACAGCTGACCAATGGTGATTTTGTCAGCACCAATTGTTTTCAAATGCTTGCCTAGGTCTTTAGGCAGAGCACCCAGTGTGCCAATTACCACTGGAACCACCTGCACTGGTTTATGCCAGAGTCTCTGCAGTTCGATTCTCAACTCCTGATATGTGGTGACTTTTTCAAGTTGTTTCTCATCAATTCTGCTATCACCAGGTATGGCAATGTCGACGATCCACAATTTTTTCTTCTCCACAATTGTGATATTCGGGGTATTGTGTTCCAAAACTTTGTCAGTCTGTATTTGGAAGTCCCACAGTAGTTTTGCATGCTCATTTTCGACCACTTTTTCAGGCTTATTTCAGGCTTCGACCACTTTTCAGGCACCAGTTCTTTGCTACAGGCAGATGGTAGTTGTGACACAAGTTCCAGTGGACCATCTGAGTGACTTTGTTGTGACATTGTTTGTAGTCAGTCTGAGCTATTGTCTTGCAACAGCTCAGTATGCGATCGACGGTATCGTCTGCTTCTTTGCAGAGTCTGCATTTGGGATCATCAGCAGATTTTTCTATTCTGGCTTTGATTACATTCATTCTGATGGCTTGTTCTTGGGCTACAAGAACCAGGCCTTCTGTTTCTTTCTTCATTGTTCCGTTGATCAGCCATAACCAGGTGTTTTCCTTGTCTACTTTTCCTTGGATCTTTTCAAGGAACTGTCCATGCAGTGCTTTGTTACACCAGCTGTCAGTCTGAGTTTGCATCGCTGTTTTTCTATATTGATTCTTGGTTTGCTGCATTTTGAGCAGCTTCCTCATGTTGATCTCCATCAAAGCTGGTTCAACACTGCCTTTCACATAATCTGCCAGAACATGCTTCTCTTCTTCGATTGTCTGCTTCATTTGTGAAAGTCCTCTGCTGCCTGCTTTTCTGGGCAAATATAGCCTGTCGACATCACTACATGGGTGCAGTGCATAGTGTACGGTCATCAGTTTTCTTGTTTTCCTATCCAAACTGTCCAGCTTTGCCTGTTTATGATCCCAGCAATATATCTGATGACTGGTCCAGGTATTTATAGCCTTGATGGCATTACTGCCATTCAGTTTTTGGTCTGATTGGAACAATTGATTTTGTTTGTACTGGATGACTCTGGCTTTGTATCTTTCAATTTTTCTTGCTGTTGCTGTTATCTGCTGCTTCACAATTTCCAATGCTTCATCAATTTTTCTTGTGCTGAGCCCATATTTTTTTATCAGAAGTTTCTTGATCTTGCTGTTCTTCAGCTTTTTCTCCTGCAAATGCTTCAAGTTCCTTGCATCTGCTCGCAGGCTCTTGATTTTCAACTCCAACCTGATTTTCCACTGTGGTTTTCCAGTCAATTTTCTAGAGGGCTGCGGCTGTTGAATCCCCAGTACTTCTGTTACTATGATTGCTGTACTGTAGGCAAGCTGATTTGTTTGTTCAGTTGATGTTATCTGGACTGCTGCAAGTGCATAGTTTGCATCTATCATCAATGGTGCCAAATATTTTCTAGGCACAGCCTTCAATGTTGGAAGCCTTCTTCTTTCTGCATTTGTTGCAGTGTGTGCCAAGATTTTAGCTTTCAGTTCTTGTTGCCTGGTATTGAGTATTCCTGGTGTTTCAGTGATGACTTCAGGCCCTTGCTGATCCTGTTTTTGCAAAATATCTGCATCTTCTTTGAATTCAGGCTGTTCAATTGCTCCAGATGTTATTGGAGTATTTTCTGCTGCCACTTCAGCAGTCTGCTGTTCAGCAGTCTGTGTTCCCGTTTCACAATTTTTCTGTATTTCTTCAAGTTCAATTTCACTGAGCACTTTTTCCAAGTGATGAATCATCGTTGATCGGCTAATCGTAATTCAGTTATCCTTGAGCCTTGATATTCTTGTTTCCATAACTTGAACATCCTTTTTTGGTAGCTGTGCTGGCAGTACTGCAAACTACCAGCTGGTCCAACCATGTCAGAGAGGTCTAGGCCGAGGAGCAGAACTGAGTGCACCCATGCAATGAATCATGGTGAAACACAACCCAATGAAGCCTATACCGGCTCGGTCGTCGTCTGGGTTAACAAGGACCGTGTTGGATGTTGGGGAACTTGGGCATCTGTTGACAAGTGGGCTACCGGCCCAGGGTCCCATAGCTGAGCAACCAGGGCATGGGCCTGCCGGGCTACTGGAAGCTGAACAACCTCAGAAGCATCAGAAATACACCATGTCATAGGACCACATTATTATTATTATTAATAATAATAATAATAAACTGTACCCATTATATAATAACTAATAACTATTACTATTAATAGTTAAGGCTAAGTATCAGGCTAGAAACCAGGAGATTGTGAATTTTTCTTCTGGCTTGGGCATAAAGCCAGCTGGGTGACCTTGGGCCAATCACTCTCTCTCCAACCTAGGAAGGGGCAGGAAATCGACAAACCACTTTGAAACCTTGTCAAGAAAAATGCAGGGATTAATCCAGGAGGTCTCCAGGAATCAAGATTAACTCAAAAATATTTTCCCCTCAACACACACAAGTGTTGCTTTGTGCAAAATTCTCCTCCCTGACGGGAACTCTCACATGTGATCAAAAGTTATCAGAAATCCAAAAGACATCTGTACCTACCTCCTTTCTGGTGATCATGAATCTAGTTCACTAGCTTAGGGGTGTTAAAAAGTCAAATGCGGAGATCTTTCTTTTCTGCCTCCATCAGTCTTCTGCCCAATGGTTCTTTTTCAATCTTTCTCAGAGCGATGTTAAGGATCCCATAAAAAGAGTGACCAGATCTCCAATCTTGGTATATAAGGATGGGGCATCTGATTTATCCTGTGGAACATATAATTGCATTCTTAACAAGTGTGTGAAACACTTCTAAGATTTTTTCCCGTACTATTTTATTTTGTTGGTGCTCCTCAGGATATTCCTTTCCAGTTCACCATTCAAACTAGAGAGGTGACCTTTGTGTAACCCAAGGATGAATCTTTTACTCTGGGCTCCTGCTCAAGGAGAAATGTTAAATGAACTCCCAGGGATTCATTTCAAAGCATTTTGCTGAGTTGCTGCTCAGATAACTTGGCAGAGATCTCACTAAAAAGAAAACAATGTGAAAAAAAAGGAAGGCCAAGCTACCTGCTCTTTTAGAGCTAGTCTGTTTGCCAATTTTTCCATGGAGTAGCTCATTTGGTGCTCAGTTTATAGATTGCCCATTACTATCAGTCATTGGTCATACAAGCTGAAGTTTTAGAAAAGCCACTGATCTGTATGTTGCTTTAACACAGAGAGAAATAAAAAAAAAGCCAAGATAATATCACAATTCTCATTGCACTTCCTTGTCCCTCAGTTGCAGATATAAATTGGGGATCAAACCCATTTAATGAAACCTTATTTCTAAATATACTTAGCTTTATGATGTACAGCTCAGTGAAGATGGTGAACCTTACAAGGTTGACTCAGCCTTCCATCTTTCTGAGGTCAGTAAAATGAGGATCCAGATGAGGGGTGTCAATCTCAAGGCCCGTGGGGTGCTTAGATCTAGACTGCAGGGCCAGCCTGGAAACAGCAAAGGATCTGCCCATGGCACTTCTGCCAGCAGTCCCCTTGGGCTCCATTTTTGCTCGCAGAGGGCTAGCAAAACAAACTAAAAACAAAAGGAGAAATGTTTACCCTTTTGCATTTGAGCCTGCAAGAAGGGACAGGAAAGGAGAAAGGGAAAGAGGAAAGACAAAGAGAAAGATGAAAAGATGGAAAGGAAAAGAAAGAAGAATGAAAAGGGAAGGAAAAAGAAGAAAAGGAAGAAAGGAAGGAAGAAGGAAGGAGATTATAATGAGAGTGAGGGAGGGTCTCAGGGAAGCACTTGGCCACCACAGGTCCCCTGACATGAGTGACATCAAGCTGGCCACACCCACCATGACCACATGCACCCCGGCTACCCCCCAGCATTCTGAGATCAAACCCAACCCCATTGTGGCCCTCAATGAAATTGAGTTTGACATCCTTGTTGAGGTAATTCCCCATTAGGAGAATGAGCGTACACAGGGAGACATAGTGAGAGTGGTGGAGAATAACACAATAACCAGCACAGAGATACACTGTATAGGAAAATGTAGGTTTTTGCCTCCAGTAAATGGTTAAACAAAGTCCAAACACAGTCCAAGTCATTCACCGTTAAAGCAGTCAGTTTTCAGTCCAGAGGTTAATCCAATAACAAAGTCAAGTATCATAAACAGTTCAGTAATAGACTCACATCAAATCCAAGAATTACGATGATCAGTAACAGTCAATAAGGAATAAAATGAAATATGCAGTGCTTGAGAGAAGTCAATCTAAGAAGCAGCACTTTAATTCCCTTTTCCTTTTCTTTAGTGAAAATTCAAGCATGTATAACATTTTTTTTTTAAATTAAGAGTGTCTTCGAGGGGGATACCTCTTGGATTTATTAATTCATTTATGATATTCTTGATAGGCTCTCAGAAAAATATTTTTGGAACCTATCCCAGAAGCTTCTTCTTTCACTGGATGTCAGCTTACATTTAAGTTTGCAAAATCACACACATAATTTGGTAGAACGTATATAAGATTTTTTTTGTTATGAAAACCAGGCAGGGCTGGAATTCTACCGGTTCAGACTGGTTCGGGTGAACCAGATGTTAAATTTGCATCTGGTTCACTGAACCGGTATTTCAACTATCCCGCCCACCCTTCCCCACCCCACCCAGGAGTCTCCACGCAGCCTATTTTTGATGCAGGTAAGTAGAGGGTCCGTGCGGAGGCTCTGGGAGGAAGAAAAACAGGCCTTCCAGAAGTCTGGAAATGGGCCAGTTTCTGGCCTCCAGAGGGCCTCCAAAGCCAGGGGGAGGCCATTTTTGCCCTCTCTTCCTTGAGAAGATGAAAAACTCCCCTACTATAAGTACCGGAAGTCACAAAATGGGCCTGTTTCTGGCTTCTGGAGGTCCTCCAGAACCCGGGGGAGGCCGTTTTTGCTCTCCTGGAGGCCTCTGGACCCTTGGGAAGGCGAAAAACTGTCCTAATGGAAGTTGCAGAAGTCACAAAATGAGCCTGTTTCTGGCTTCTCCAGAGGCCTGGGGAGGCTGTTTTCACCTGCTGTGTTCAAGGACTAGCAGCAGTCCTCCCTCCGGTCCGCCGCCTACGTGGGAGCGCCAATCGCTCCCATTGGCTGATGCCATTTCACAGCCGGCTATAAAAGGGAGCTATCAAACGGCATCAGCTGTTGCCGCCAGCTGGCTGTCAAATAGCCTCGGCAGCCACGGCGACCCTTTATTCGCGAGAATAAAGCTTGTTAGCTTTCAGCCTGGCTCCGTCTCTGTCTGTGACCGCCGTTCTACAACACTGGCGACGAGGGCGGGATGCAGCAAAGGCAACCAGGCAGGACAATTGAGCCGAAGTCACAATAAGAAAGAGCTGAAGCCGCAACGAGCTGATTGAAGTCACTGCCGCTGACGCTCTCCAAAGAGCGCAAATTTTTTTTTTTTGGTAAAAGTTTTATTGATTTTAACGACAGACAAAAACATATAAGACATAAAACATAACATAAAAAGATCATTCTTCATAAATTAAAGCTCCCTCAGCTGAGGAGCCGAATGCCGCTGACAGGCACAGCCAGGAACGCTTTTCTAAAAGCGAAAACCACCTCACGCATCCAAGACCCCCCCCAGGGCCACCTAAGAAAGACAAACAGCAACCCCCTTGCATGAGCTGCGGGGGTAACCACCATAGATCAACTTGCAGGTTCAGAAACGTTATCTGTCTGAACTGCCAGAAGAGAGAGCACATAGCCAGGGTTTGTCAAGCCGAGCAGGCCTCCACACAAAGACCTCAAGTTTCTGCCTCCTTCCAAAGGCAAGTGAAAAATTGCTACACTTGTTACCACGCAAACAATACCAACCACGGGTCTAACAAAATAAGCACTTCTCTTTTTATAGAAGGTAAGCCCTGCCGAATGAATGTAGACACCGGGTCAGCCCTCTCCATCATTTCGTGGGCCACCCTGAAGAAGTTGCTGCCTTCGCTCTCAAAAAAGAAGCTGATCAACTGCCACCTGACTCTTCGGGACTACCAGGGGAAGACCATTCCAGTCCTGGGTAAGGGAAAATTCCTCATTCAATTCCAAAACTTTAGAGGTCACTTGCCACTGGTGGTTGTAGATGGTGCCCTTCCTAGCTTGCTAGGATTAGATTGGTTCCCTGCCCTAGGCCTTAAAGTTACAGGGATTCACTCTGTGGTAAATTCTGAAGTAGATGCCCTTTTTAAGGACTACTTTGATGTTTTCAGCAGTGACCTGGGTTGTTATTCAGGCACCCCCATATCTTTCGATGTGGGCCCACAAGCCACCCCAATTCGTTTAAAACCTCAGAGGGTACTTTTCGCCATTTGGCCTAAATTGGATGCAGAATTAGACAAACTTATTAAATAGGGGGTGCTGGAACAGGTAGATTTCACCAAGTGGGAAACGCCCATAGTCACCCCCTTAAAAAAAGATGGCAGTGTGAGAATTTGCACTGACTATAAGACCTCCCTCAACCATTTCCTCCAAATTAGTGCATATCCAGTACCTGTAATCCAACACCTGCTCCACTCTTTTGATCCAGGCACAATTTTTGCAAAGTTAGACATGTCCCAGGCATACCAGCAATTTCCCGTGGACCAACACACTGCTGGCCTACAAACTATAGTTACACACAGGGGCGCTTTTAGATGTAAACGTTTACAATTTGGAGTTAGCGTAGCCCCAGGCATTTTTCAATCACTCATGGAAAGAATCCTCCAGGGCCTACCAGGGGTGGTTCCATACTTCAATGACATTTTGGTCTCTGCCACCAGCAAAACGCAATTGTTACTCAGAGTGAGATCTGTCCTGGACAGGTTGAGGCAAAACGGGCTTAAATTGAAAAAAGACAAATGCACCATTGCCACCAAACAAGTTGACTTCCTGGGTTATCGAATTGACGCCTCGGGAATTCACCCCATAGAAAGTAAAGTTAGAGCTATTCACGAGGCACCCACACCCTCTAACAAAACTGAATTACAAGCCTTTTTGGGACTCCTGAATTTTTATGCAGCATTCCTGCCTCACAAGGCCTCTGTAGCTGAGCCCCTTCATAGGCTATTAGATAAAAAGGGCCCCTGGCACTGGGGACAGAGAGAAGCCAATGCTTTCCAAACAGTTAAGTCTCTTTTAACTTCAAACGCTGTGTTAATCCAATTTAACCCAAACCTGCCCCTGGTGTTAGCCTCAGATGCCTCACCCTTTGGCATAGGAGCAGTATTGAGCCATAGGCTCCCAAATGGATCAGAGGCACCCATTGCCTATTTTTCAAGGACATTCTCTACTGCAGAGAGGAACTATAGACAGATCGATAAGGAGGCCTTAGCAGCTGTGGCTGCAGTAAAAAAATTCCACGAGTTTCTCGATGGCCATTGTTTTGAGCTTGTAACGGATCACAAACCACTATTGAGACTGTTAGCTGGTGATAAGCAAACCCCACAGGTGCTATCCCCGAGAATGACCAGATGGACACTGTTCCTGGCCGCTTACTCATACACACTGGTACATCACCCAGGGAAGAACCTGTGCCATGCTGATGCCCTCAGCAGATGCCCCCTGCCAACACCAGTCGAGGACCCTGCTCCCATCCACGCAATCTTCGATTGCAATGAACTTGACCTTCCAGTCTTAACTATGGATATTGCTGCACACTCTAAAAGAGACCATGTTATTTCCCAAGTCCTGGACTGGGTGGGGGGGGGGGTGGCCTGATATTCAGTTCACCCCTGAATTCATACCATTTAAGACTCACAGGCAGGAGTTGTCTTCATTACAGGGTTGTCTGTTATGGGGGACAAGAGTGGTCATACCCCCCACCTTGCAAGAACCAGTTTTGAGGGCACTACACGAGGGTCATCCGGGCATTGTAAGGATGAAGGCCTTGGCCCGCAGCTACGTCTGGTGGCCAGGATTGAATGCCCGGATTGCCAACTGGGTCAACACATGCCAGCCCTCCCAGGCAACAAGAGCAGCCCCCCCAACAGCTGCCCCAACCAAATGGGAGAATACGGGGGCCCCTTGGGCCAGGCTGCATATAGACCTGGCTGGTCCCATGCAGGGGAGGACATTTTTGGTTTTTGTAGACTCATTCTCCAAATGGACTGAAGTGGCCTTGTTACCCTCCACCACAACATTGGCTGTCACAAGGGCCTTGACCAAACTGTTTGTTACACATGGACTTCCTGACACCCTAGTTTCAGACAATGGCCCCCAATTCAGTTCTAATGAGTTCACCATCTTCGCAGCCAACCTGGGCATCAGGCACATTTTCACAGCCCCCTTCCACCTTGCAAGTAACGGGATGGCAGAGAGGGCTGTTAGGTCTGCCAAGGAAGTTCTGGTCAAGCTGGGCCAAGCAGACTGGCACTCCAAACTGTCCACTTACCTACTCACCCAACACGCTACGCCATGCCCCACCACCAACAAGTCCCCTGCTGAACTTTTGATGGGCAGACGCCTCAGGAACACCCTGGACAGTTGCACCCCCACTACACCCCTAGCACACCACTGGCTTCTGACAGCCATGCCAGGGAATTCGCTCTGCAAGACCTAGTTTATGCCAGAAACTATGCAGGGCAACCCTTGTGGCTGCCAGGGCAGATAGTTTCTGTTACAGGGCCCAGGTCTTACAGAGTCCTCCTGGAAGATGGTTGAATTTGGAGAAGGCACGTGGACCAGCTAAGGAGACTCTGGAACAGGCCTACCAACAAAATCCCGGTCTACCAGCCGCCGGACGACCCGGTCTACTCACCGCCTGCCGCAGCCAACCCGCTGAAGGACTTGGTCTACCAGCCGCCCGACAAACCAACCAACCGACCACCGCAAGAGGACTCACCCGAGCAGCAGCCGGACAGAAGATTTGGGATAGCTGATGACCCTCTGGAGGCTCCTGTCGCCGCCTGGGAAGAACAGGACTTGGTAGCAGCCGACAAGCCCCTGGAACTACGACAATCAGGCCGCAAGCAAAAGTGGCCGTCCCGGCTGCAGGACTACACATGCTCGTGGCCAGGGGGAAGGAGTGCTGTGTTCAAGGACTAGCAGCAGTCCTCCCTCCAGTCCGCCGCCTACGCGGGAGCACCGATCGCTCCCATTGGCTGATGCTATTTGACAGCCGGCTAAAAAAGGGAGCTGTCAAACGGCATCAGCTGTTGCTGCCAGCTGGCTGTCAGATAGCTTCAGCAGCTGCGGCGACCCTTTATTCGTGAGAATAAAACTTGTTAGCCTTCAGCCTGGCTCCTTCTCTGTCTGTGACCGCCGCTGTACAACACCACCCTTCCAGAAGCCCAAAGGAAGCCTCCAGACATTTGGGAAAGTGAAAAATGGCCCTCCCGGAAGTTCCAGTAGGCCTCACCCATCATGACCATGCCCACCCAGCAATTGGGCAGTGAACCGGTTGCTGGGAGTTTTGAATTTCACGCCTGGAACCAGGATAGCGCATAGTTCTGAACCAGGATTGGGTTTGTCCCTTCTCAGTCATTGTGTGAGTTATTGGGTGACTTTGGATGTCTTGGTCCAGCCAACTACAGGGCTGTTGTTGGGAGAAAAATTTCAGGAGGGCGCATATGTATGTCACCTTGAGCCTCTGAAGGAAAGGCAAAACATACATTTGTTAGGGATAACATTGTTTACCCTAACTGGTTTAGGTAAAATAATAAATATGTTATCATGGTTTATTAGTTAAAGTGTCTGCAACTTTAACTGCAGGAATGTAATTAAGGGAATGGTTGTTAAAGGCACCATAAAAGAAGCAAGGCACTGCAGCTTGCTCTCTCTGGCTTGGTGATCCCTAATTACTGGATGAAGACTGCGTTTTTTCTCCTACTGGAAAGAGAGAGAGAAAGGACTGATTTGTAAGTGAACTGACATTGGATATTCTACACGGACTTTGCTAATTGAATATCCCTGAATGGACTGACTAAAAGATACATGACTAATGGACTGTTATTTTGACTATGCTATAAAACTCTAAGTGGAATAAACTATATTTTTGATAACACAAGCGTATCTGTTATTTTTACTGTATGTTAACAAACATACAAACTTATCTCACACATTTATCTGTATGCCTATCTGACTAACGCTGCACATTCTATTTAGCTTGTCTCCTTAACCCTGGTTGGGGAACCTAGGCTTAACAACATTTATCAAAATTTACAAAGTGAAAGTGTAAATAATCAAAGGACACTCTTTTTGAGACTTTTCATGCTAATGGCAGTATATTTTCAGCAGCTCTGGAAAGTATTCTCCCTTTTATTAGATACAGATACATAAATAACATAAATTGCTGCCTTTGCTCATGTCTTTTCCCCCTATTTCTACCTGCTTTTTGTCTGTCAGTTATGTTTGCCCATTATGTGCATAATATAAACACACCCCAACACACACTAGTAACATGTAGTTCTTGTTCCGATCTGGAGTGACTGGAAACATACTGGAT
The DNA here is from genome assembly GCA_033807585.1 of Hydrophis major. NCBI lineage: Eukaryota > Metazoa > Chordata > Lepidosauria > Squamata > Elapidae > Hydrophis > Hydrophis major. The sequence goes on from CM066328.1 coordinate 185,406,709, forward strand.
GTAATTAAACTAGAAATTATCCATTGTAATCTTCCAATAAATACATATTTTACAAATAGGGAGGAATGTGATTCATCAGAGTTGGAGATTTTGCACTTTGACCCAACAATGCTTAAAACAGATTAATGGATAATATATTTGTTAGGTTTTTTTTTCCGTGTGTGAATTAGGAGTTAAGAAAAGCTGCTTGGATTTGTTAAACATTTCCTCCCAAATCTGTCCCCAAATTAAAGCAGCTGCAGGCAGTTTTATGCTTCTCTATGATAGCCTGTAGACCAGGGGATCTGGCCCATGGAGTGCTTAGATCTGGCCTGCAGGACTGCATTGGAAACAGTAAAGGACCGACCTGCGGGTGCCTCTGCCAGCAAAAACAGAGCTTTGCGCTTGGCCCTCCCAAGCTCCGTTTTCACTGGCAGAGTGCTAGGGCCACCACAGGCATCCACGACATGAGTGATGTTGAGTTGACCCTCCTGGTCACACACCCCTGGCCTATCCAAGGTCAAACACAACCCCGATGTGGCCCTCAATCAAATCGAGTTTGACACCCCTGCTGTACACTATCCCTTTTGTCAACTTAAATTTTTGACCAACTCAAATAGGCTGCAAATGAAGCCAGAAGTGTGCCAGGTCTTAAACCCCAGAACTTCAATTGGAATTGAATATAATCTGATTGAAAAAAATCAGTTTAGAGCTTTTTGAGAAGAATATGAATTGCTTTCCTTCTTGGTATGGAAAGGACAGATTTGTATCTGCTGTAGCAATGAGTTAGATAAATAGTGCCATAGTTCTTTTGCTCAAAAACAATTCTAGGAGAAAATTCAATTTTTTCATGTCTCATGGGGATACTAGAACTTACATTAAACTAAAACCCATTTGTTGTTTTGTATCCGCTGAGATTCAGAGACATTGGGAAAAGGAAGACATGTCCTCCTTTGTATCCTCAGGTTTACTATCTGGAAGGCATAGCCTAAAAATCAAATATGTTCTCGCTTTTTTGAATGTTTTATTTTTTGTATATACCAGAGGTGGTCTTCAGCAGGTTCTGACCAGTTCTGGAGACCCAGTAGCGGAAATTTTGAGTAGTTCAGAGAATTGGCAAATGCCACCTCCAACTGGAGATTTCACAGTATCCTTCCCCTGCCATGCCCACCAATCCATGTCCACAGAGCCAGTAGTTTTTATTTTAAAAAATGGTAACAAATTAAAAGCCATAACAGAAAATAAAAAATAAGGGAAAATAATGAGCAGTGAGAAAAGGAAATTAAAAAAGAAATAGCAAGGGAAGGGAAAAGGAAGAAAAGGGGGAAAAAGTTTATAAACAAGCGGCTTCTGATCTTGATGACAGTTACAAAAATATTTCTATTTAACTTCTCTCTGAAGGTTACTGTTATGAACTAATAAAAGCGCTTAAATAAAGTTTTATAAAAGCTTAAAGAAAAAGCAGGGTTCTAATCCTGCACTTCTGATTGGCCGATAATAGCGATATCGGATTGGGCCGTTCTGGAGAATCTGATTGGCTGTTAACGAGCCACTTTCATTGGTTCAAGGGTTTAATACTTCCATGTTCTTATTGGTTAATAGGTCAGCAGCCTGCCCTATAAAAGGGCTGCTGCTGCCCCAGGTTTTTGCTCTGTTCACGATGGTTAATAAAGAGTTGAAGTTCACTGTTCACTGCCTCGTCTCCGTTCCTTGCACCCATGCGCAGAACCTAACACTGGCGATGAGGATGGGATGCGGAGACATCAGAGCTGACTGAACATTACAGAGCACAAAACAGAGCACGTGGCTTAAGGCACATCGACAACGGATCCATGTCCGGCGGCGCCATACCACCTGCTTCATTTGACCCGGCACAAGAAGACTGGGACTCGTACATAGACCGGTTCCAGATGTTTCTGGAGACCAACAACTGGAAGGATGCCACTACGGGGAAAAAGCGAGCAGTGTTCCTGACCCATTGTGGGCTTGCCGTTTTTAAGATGGCCAAGACACTAGCGAAACCGGCTGAGGTGAAGACCATGGACTGGGATGTCCTCGCGCCCCTTCTACAGGCCCACTATGCACCCGCCATACCAACGCTTGTCCGAAGACATGAATTTCACCAGAGGGACCAGTGGAAAGGAGAGAGCGTTGCAGATTTCATCGCGGATCTCCGGAACCTGGGAAGCCTCTGTGAGTTTGCAGACCTCAAAGAAGCTCTGAGAGACCGAATAGTTCTGGGATTAGATGACCAGATGGTACAGAGCAAGATCATGGCAAAAGGGGATATCAACCTTGCTGATGTCATCAAAGTCGCTACTGCAGCAGAAGCAACCAGGAAGTCGGCCGCCCGAATGCGCCACACCAATGCACCGTTCTGTCAACTTGCCAGCAATACCTCACCTCGCCTAGAGAGGCACACAACAGCGACTCACCACGAGGACCTCCAATCGCCATCAGAAAGTGATGAGGAGGAGGTCAACCAGCTCCGGTCTGAACGTGACCAACGCCACCAGCGGAATCAAAGACTACCGCACCAATGCGCGGGTTGTGGGGCAAACCACCCGTGATCAGACTGCAAATTCCTCGATGTGCTCTGCCATTTCTGTGAGAAAAGAGGCCACATCGGAAAGGTCTGTAGAAGCAAGCAAGGATCTAGCCCATTTCAGAGGGGAAACAACTATCGCCAGACCACAGAGAATCACCCTGTGAGTTGGGAACATTTAAACCGCCACCGGAACAACCACTCCTACAGAAATAAAACATCAGCCATTTTATCGAGAAGAGAAGAGGCACATCAAACCATTACAATCGGTCACGCCTCATCGCTAGATGCAAAGAAGATCCGAGTGAAGGTCGCCATCGAAAACCAGCATTGTGTGATGGAAGTCGATTCAGGATTATCCCTCTTGATGGTTTCCTGGAAGACTCTTAAACAATTAATCTCTGCCATCTGGCGTCAAGACTTCAGAGCCCAAAGAATCATACTCAAAGATTATCAGGGGAACCGAATTCCGGTCGTTGGATCCAGCCAAGTCCAAGTATCATTCAAAAATCATACTGCGTCATTACCACTGACCGTCGTTGACCGGGACTGGCCTAGCTTGTTAGGCCTTCAATGGTTCGCCCCACTCAGGATTGAGGTAGCCTGCATTCACCAAACCAGAAGCGACGATTGGGAGGAGGCCATCATCCAGGAATTCCAGGACGTTTTCGCAGACAAACTAGGCGAGTACAAGGGGACCCCGATATCATTTAACCTTAACCCTGAAGTAGCCCCCTCCACCTTAAGCCTCATCGGGTACCTTTTGCCCTAAAACCAAAAATTGACGAGCAGCTCGATAAATTAATAGCCCAGGGTGTTTTAGAACCAACAGACCACGCTCGTTGGGAAACCCCAATCGTAACACCCATCAAACCGGATGGATCGTTAAGGATTTGTGGAGACTACCATGCCACCCTTAATCATGCCCTTCAACAGAACGCTTACCCAGTACTGGTGGTACAACACCTTCTCCATTCCCTGGGGGGTGGAAAAGTCTTTGCTAAGTTGGATTTAGCACAGGCGTACCAACAACTGCCTGTAGATAAAAAAACCGCAGAGGCACAGACGATCGTTACGTTCCAAGGCGCCTTTAAGTGCAACTGACTCCAATTCGGAGTGAGCGTAGCCCCAGGGATTTTTCAAAGTCTGATGGAGAGACTCTTGCAAGGGATCAAGGGGGTCGTACCATACTTTGATGACGTTTTAATTGCTGCCCCGAATAGAGAAATACTGGAAAAGCAGCTTAAATTGGTTTTCCAGAAATTTAAAGACTCTGGCCTTAAGGTTAACAAAAATAAATGTCAACTGTGTACAGACAAAGTAGAGTTCCTGTGGTACCTCATCGATAAACAGGGCATCCACCCCACTAACAGCAAGTTGAGAGCAATCAAAAACACCCCAAGACCCAGAAATATCTCCAAGCTTGATCTCCAAGCTTTCCTGGGGCTCATTAACTTTTACATCTTCTTGCCCCAGAAAGCGACCGTAGACCGTAGCTACATAGACTTCTCGACAAAAAAAGCAACCTGGGTCTGGAGACACCGTGAGGAGCACGCATTCCGACAAGTGAAAAACTTAACTAACCTCAGATGCTGTTTTAATGCAGTATAACGAGACTCTGCCTTTAACAATTACATGTGACGCATCACCGTTTGGAGTAGGAGCTATTTCGAGTCATGTGTTACCAAATGGTAATGAGGCCCCTATTGCCTATTTTTCAAGGACCTTATCAAAGGCTGAACGTAATTATAGCCAGATTGACAAAGAGGCTCTTGCTGTTGTATCTGCTGTGAAATGGTTTCATGAATATGTGTATAGACAAGTTTTTACTATTGTTTTTACCATTGTTACCGACCACAAACCTTTGTTAGGGACTACAGCAGGAGACAAGCCAACCCCCTTTATATTGTCACTTAGAATGACTCGCTGGTCGGAGTTTTTAGCTGCGTACAACTATAAATTACAACACCGCCCGGGGAAAGCCATTCCCCACGCTGATGCATTGAGCCATGCCCCACTTCCGGAAACTGTCAACGACCCAGCTCCAACCCTTACAACACTCCAGATTGAAACGCTACAGTCACCACTGCTAACAGCCAGAGACATTGCAATTGAAACTAAATGAGATCCTGTCTTAGCGCGAGTTCTTAGCTGGGTTGAAAGAGGATGGCCAATAGAACAAACCTCTGACGATTTCACCCCTTTCAGAAACCGGCAAACAGAACTATTTTCGCAAAAAGGCTGCACCCTATGGGAAGATAGAGTCATCGTCCCAGAGGGGTTACAACGAGCAGTATTGAAAACATTGCATGACGGAACTTCCGGTTTGTCGGCTTCGCCAGCGGCAGGGTTCCACGATCCTGCATGATCCCTGCCGCGCTAGCCGTTTTGGTGCCTCCGATCTGGATGGGTTTGGAGGCAAAGGCTGCCCCGCAGAGGCAGCCGAAGATAGGGGGGAGCTGATGAGGGTTTTGGAGGTGTTGCAGACCCCCTCCCCAGCCGGCAAAACCCCCTTTTCTCAAGGCAATCAAGCGGTGGTCTGTAATGGCCGCCATAAAGAAGCCAGCAGCTGGGTAAGACTGAGCAGGAGGAAGAAGGGAGAAAGTTTTCAAGAGAAAGTTTTTTTGGCTGATCCAGGACTTTAAGAGGCGTTTAATCCTGAGAACTATGACTTTTTGAAAAATATTTGGTTTCCAGAGGAGGATTTCAAGTGGCAAAATTGAGGTGCTGAAAGGAAAGTTTACCCTCCTTCCCTATGGAATCAACAAACCTTTGTAAAGCCATTGAGAAACCTGTTGTTTTTTATAAAAGGTAAAAACTTGGCTTCTTGTTATAAGTGGGAAGGGAGAGGACAAAATATATATATATATTAAGATTTTGCTGGAGGAGATGTCTTGAAGATCTTGAGACTAGAAATTGATTGCAACAAGGCTGTAAAATACAGATTGGGCTTTTTTTCTTTTCCCTTTTACTGATACCACCCCAGGAAGAGAAAGTGAGAACTTTGTGTGTTGTTTGGACTGATTGATGTCTCTGGGACTTTGAGGAATTGTTTTAACTTTTGAAACATTTTGGTTGCTCCAAGAAGAACAAAGAATGGCTTTATCTGATGATGAACTTAGAAAGGAATATCAAGAAAGTAAGGACGCTGTGAAAGAAGCTTTCCTTTCTTTAGAAATGGTGCTTGCTATTTATCAGCAAACACAACAACAGATGGAGGAAATAGAAGGAGAAGAAGAAAAAGAAGAAGAAGACGCCATCTTCAGTGAATCTAAAAAAATAACTAAGAGAGAAAGGAGAAAGAAAGGAAGGAAAATGAAGGACTTAAGACTTAAAAAAGCACTTAAGAAAGGAAAAAATAAGATGCAAAACCAGCTCAATGTTACTGAGCAAAAGGAGAAAGGATTACAACAGAGAGGGAAAGCTAAAAAAGGTGGAGGTTAGTGGGGGGGGGGGTTAAAAAGGCCAGGGGGGATAAGAAAGGAAGGGAAAAGGGAGGGAAAAGCCACAAAGATATAAAACAAGATGGGAAAAAAAGGATTTTTTTTCAGGGATAAAGGGTAAGGTATAATTTCTTTAAAAAAGAAGATTCTGTAAGGTACATAAGTTGGTATTATGTATTAGAAATAGAAAACTAGAATGTTATAAGAATTAATAAAATATTAAAATATTGAAATGTTTAGTAATGATAGATTTTAAAATTTAATAAAATTGCAGCACTTGTTTTTTGAAATAGACAATCGGAATGTTATAAGATTTAATGTTTAGATTTATTATCTAATTATATTAATTATTATGAATTTATTATTTTTTCTCTTTAAAGGTTAGTAGGTAGAATGTACTAAGCAGAATCAGATTTAGTATCAGGTGTTATTTTAAATATTAATTTAGGGGGAGGATAGAAAGGCATCATACTCTGATCAGTGATTTCAGGAGAAATTTTTTTTTTTTTTTTTTTTTTTTACTATATGGAATGAGATAAATGGATAATCTGGAAAGAATGGACAAAAAATACAAATATAATGATTTAAATTAAAATGAATTAAATAAAATAGAAATAAGAAGAACGAAAAGCAGGGAGAAATTATATAGAAGATATAGAATGGTAAATAAGATAGGTAATGGTATACAAGATGAGCACGAATTTAATTGAAGTCCATACAAAGAGAGGTAATCTGGGGCCAAACTACTTTCTTAAAAGAAGTTTTATATTTTTGTGTTTTGTGTGTCTATGTTTTGTTTGAGAATTAATAAAACCTTGGAGGAATGTTGGATTAGAATAATGGTAATCAAGTCAGAGAGGAATGAAGATGATGATTATAAACTGGATAAATATAGAAAATAATAATAATAACAATGAAATTGAATACGAAAAGAGAAATAATGAGAAATTTGTTAAGAGATATCTATATGTTTATATTGAAATGGTGTAAAACAGAATTATGTTGCATAAAATAATATTTTACTTGACTTGTAAAATTAATAATGGAAAGAGGTTTTATGTATTTAATGGTTAATGATGGTTTGTTAGTCTTTAAAATCAATAAAATTTGTTTAAAAAAAATATTGCATGACGGTCACCCCGGCATCGTGCATATGAGAGCGCTCGCACGAAGCTATGCGTGGTGGCCGGGCATCGAGAAACAAATTGAAGCCTGGGTAAAGACTTGCTTAAAGTGCCAAGAAGTCAGCAGTGCCCCACCAAGAGCAACTCCAACAGAATGGGAAACCCCCCGGGGCCGTGGTCCCGCATCCACGTTGATTTTGCGGGACCTACTAAAGGATATATGTTCTTCCTAACAGTGGATGCCTATTCCAACTGGCTCGAGATCCACGAAATGAAGAATACTACAACGGAATCCGTCATCCGAAAATTGAACAGGCTATTTGCAATGCACAGACTGCCAGACGTTCTGATCTCTGACAACGGACCCCAGTTCACCGCCCTGGTGTTTGAACAATACTTAGCGGATTGGGGCATCCGCCATGCGCTAACTTCGCCAGTGCACCCTGCGGCTAACGGCAGGGCCAAACGCATGGTACAATTTGTTAAAAAAACTCTCCATAAAATGGACTATGGGGACATTGATGAAAAAATAAACAGAATACTCCTACTCCAACACATCACTCCGCACAGTGTCACCAACAAGACGCCAGCTGAACTATTGATGGGACGCAAGCTCTGTTCCCACCTCGACCGGCTTCACCCTTCCTATGAGCCAGAGAAACCCTGCAGATCTAGTGGAAAATGCCACGAGTTCAAGGTAGGCGACTTAGTTTTTGCTAAAAACTTCTCCGGCGAACCATTATGGATCGAAGCAACCGTAATTCAAACCACCGGGCCCAGATCATACCATGTGCAAACCTGCAATGGAAAAATATGGAAACGCCATATAGATCAGCTTCGCTCTAGGCTACAACCCAGTTCCTGGGACTCCTGGGACTCCCAAACTGAGGGGGGAGGGGATGTTGAAGAAACCAAATTCGAGATGGTGGAGAGCAGAAGCGAAGTAAGTCAGTGATCGGGCGCGATTAATGAAGAAGAATCAGGGAGGGGTATGTCCTCACTACAGAGGAATACCTCAACAGAGGCTAGCCGAATAAGATCAGAGGACAACAACAACGACAGAATTAGCGGCACCGAGTCGTCCAGTGAGAATGCGGAACCGCCGGTACCAGATATGTCCAAAAATGTCCCACCAAAGCTGGACTGCAGACGGGAACTGGTGGGACAGCGCAAATCTAATAGACAGTTAAAACAACCCACATATCTTAGAGATTACGTCACCACACCCCTCAAACGGAACCCAGGGGGAAGGGGTGTTATGAACTAATAAAAGCGCTTAAATAAAGTTTTATCAAAGCTTAAAGAAAAAGCAGGGTTCTAATCCTGCACTTCTGATTGGCCGATAATAGCGATATCAGATTGGGCCGTTCTGGAGAATCTGATTGGCTGTTAACAAGCCACTCTCATTGGTTCAAGGGTTTAATACTTCCATGTTCTCATTGGCTAATAGGTCAGCAGCCTGCCCTATAAAAGGGCTGCTGCTGCCCCAGGTTTTTGCTCTGTTCACGATGGTTAATAAAGAGTTGAAGTTCACTGTTCACTGCCTCATCTCTGTTCCTTGCACCCATGCGCAGAACCTAACAGTTACATCATAATTTCCTTCTTCCATAAACTATATTTTCTACTCTTCAAGCCCATAAATCACAAGTTCATTCTCTCTCTTTTTTTTTAAAGCCAAAACTCCATAAGACTTTCCAGTCACTAATAAATGGGGCTTTTCAAGGTTCCTTAGATGTTGTTTTTTTAAAACTGTTTTTACAACAGCCATGATTCAGGCAATTGGCTTCAACCCCCCCCCCCAAACTATGATTACTATAGTCTTTAGCTGAGCTGTGATGGTGCAGTGATTAGAATGCAGTATTGCAGGCTAATTCTACTGACTGCAGCAGTTCGATTCTCATTGGCTCAAGATTGACTCAGCCTTCCATCCTTCCGACATCAGTAAAATGAGGACGCAGATTGTTGGGCACAATATGCTAACTCTGTAACATGCTCAAAGAGGGCTGTAAAGCACTATGAAGTGGTATAGAAGTCTAAGTGCTATTGCTATTTTGCTAATTCATATAATTCCCATAAATTTAGTAGGTATAGTGTCACTGATTTATTTTATTGCTAGTATATCTTCTTGAAAATGAAGACTGAATGAAATGAAGACTTGAAAAACAAGTCTTTATGATGGTGGAAAAAATAATTCTGTATCCATGTATACATACTTTTTGTAGTTTTTCCTGACTTTTTTTGTCATAGATTCCAAGAAAGTTAAACTGTTAGTTTGTCTGTGTCCTTTGCGCCTGTTCAGATATTGGTAATCTTGATTCAGGGATTAATTTTCTTTGTTCAGTCATGACTCACATTAAGCTAAGCCCAATATTTTTAGGAAGAAGAGCAGTGGAATGTTATAAAATCCAACCAGTTGATTTTGTCCATTTGTGGACACTGGAAATATTTATTATTATATTTAAAATTCATTATATTAAATGATGGTTTATTACATGGTTAATTCTGGTTCAGTTCTGCACAAGACTCTTTTCCTCTTTGTGAGAATAGCAGGCTATGAATAATATTAGGCTGTTCCCCAAATGTTTTCTGTACTTTATTTGGAAACAGGTGCAACCATATCAAACATGAAGTGTACATTTTAATTATACCAGCCCCCAAATTTCTATTTATTCCATGAAAAAACTTCATTATTAGTCCAAACAGCTGCATACAGTTTGATACTCCCACTTTGGTACAAATCTTTGGTTAAACTGAATCTTGAAGCAGTCTGAACTGGAATTGGTTTAAATTTATTTATTTGTTCATTCAATTTATATAGCCACCCATCTCAAATGTATGACTTTGAATGGTCATATAATTATATATTGAAATATATTGATAGAAATATGCTGTCTTTGGATTTTGGTTTTTCAGGGAGAAATGAGTCTAGGTTGGTTCTCAGAGGCTTAACTCAACAAGGACTTCAGGGGAAAAAGTTAATTAGTCCCCTTGTATGCAAACAGTCTGTTACAGTTGATAAGACAGGTTGATAAGAAGGCACTGAAGTGTGAAAAAAAAATGGCTGGGTAAGACTCAGGTTGGAGATTTGAAAAATCTTATTCCTCACCCCTCTTTTATTGTTAACAACTCATCTATTCGGCCATTTTGTAGAGATGGCTAAAAAAAACCCCAGATCTGTAATTTGTATCTTAAAGAGCAGCTGGGAAAGTTTGACTTGAAAGACGGAACAGAGGACTGACAGTAAGATTGTGGTAAGCTGGAGTTTATGATATATTTGGAGTTATGATAGATTTGCTCTAAGTTTTATTTTGTAGTTCTTTCAAAAAGAAGCAGTTGTAGTTATATTCATTTTTCTCTTATCTGTTCTTTAACTGAATGAAAGATGGTTGTTTATGTATAGTCTATAATTCTTGGGTTTTGGCAGGTGGTGTGCTAAAAAATAGTTGGTGTGGTGGTTAAGGCACTGGTGGAAGGAAGGGAGGGAGGTCTACTAGGTCTGATTTTGGACAGAGATTATTGTGCATTGGCACCTTCAGATTCTCTCTGTTGTTGTCAACAAGTCTCTCTGTTGGTGTGTGAATGGCTTCTTGATGCACTTAAGAAAGGCCTGCAACCCTGTTAGGGATACACCGTAGCAGAATCTGCACGGCAGGCAGGCAAATATGTGAGATAAACGTTTTGTAGCTTATACTCAGTAAAAACAGATACACTGTGCTAGTTAAATAGTTTATTCCAGTAAGATTTTTAGCATAGTCAAAACAGTCTATATATCTGTTATGTTTGGAGCATGGGCGAGAAAGAATGGAGACAAGCCTCTGAACGGTGAACTTCAGCTCTTTATTTACATAGTGACTTATAGCTTCTATAACAGTTTTAACCTGCCTTATATAGGCAAACCCCGTAACTATTAACCAATAACCAACGAGGAGCGCTAGCTCTCATAACCAATAGGAACTCTCTGTTAAGGGCCAATCGGATTCCCCGGAGCGGGCCAATCCGATCCGGCCATTTAACAACCAATCAGAAGTGCAGGGCCAGAACCCTGCACTTTACTCCAAGCTCACGCTTTATTAAAACTTTATACATTCACAACACCCCTTCCCCCTGGCTTCTGTTTGCAGGGTGCAGTTACATAGTCCTTTAGGTAGGACGGTTGTTTTATTAGTCTCTTTGATTTTCCCTGTGTCATTTGGCTGCAATCACGCTGAGGTAGATCGTTGTTTGGCAGTGGGGCTGTTTCTGATTCAGAGTTCATTTCCCCGTCGTTGCCCATGTTCTCTGTAATTCCCTGAGGTTCAACTGTTTCCCTCCCTGGTTCCACTTCCTGAGTCTCTATTATACCGTCGTTCCCTTCGAACGGGTTTTCTTCTTCTTGGAATTCATCTTCTTCCGTACCTCCCCCCCCCTCAGTCTGGTCATAGGGGAGTTCAGGACTACCCGCCAGAAGCCGCAATCATAATTGATCGATATGGCATTTCCATAGTCTATCATCAAGGCATTGTACAAGGTAGGATCTTGGGCCGGTTACATGAACTACTGTCGCCTCCACCCACAATGGGTCGCCTGATAGGTTTTTAGCGTATACCAAATCTCCTACCTGGAAGGCACAACAGCGGCCGCTGGATCCTAGTGGTTTTTCCGGTTCGTAAGCTGGGTGTAACCGGTTGAGGTGGGAGCGGAGTTTTCGTCCCATTAGCAGTTCAGCGGGAGTTTTGTTGGTGACGCTGTGTGGTGTGATGTGTTGTAAAAAAAGGATTCGATTGATCTTGTCATCAATGTTGTCGTAGTCTACCTTCTGTAAGGTTTTCTTCACAAATTGTACCATGCTTTCTGCTTTGCCATTGGTCACAGGGTGCACAGGCGAGGTGAGCGCATGTCGAATGCCGCGGTCAGCGAGGTACTGCTCGAACGACAGTGCTGTAAATTGGGGCCCGTTATCGGATACCAAAACGTCTGGTAGTCCGTGGGTTGCAAATAGTCTTTCCAGGTTTTTGATAATCGCCTTGGAGGTTGTAGTCATCATGCGATGAATCTCGAGCCAATTTGAATAGGCGTCGACGGTTAGTAGAAAGGTGTGGCCTTTGGTCGGCCCCACAAAGTCCAAGTGAATTCGGGATCAGGGTCTGCGTGGTGTCTCCCATTCAGTAGGAATGGCTTTAGGTGGGGCGTTGCTCACTTCCTGGCATTTTGGAAAAGCTTTAACCCAATGTTCGATTTGCTTGTCAATGCCCGGCCACCATGCATAGCTTCGCGCAAGGGCTTTCATTCGCACGATGCACGGGATGGCCATCGTGCAAGGTTCTCAGAAGCGCTTTCTGGAGTCGTTCTGGGATAACGACTCTATCGCCCCAGATGACACAGCCTTTTTGGGAGAACAACTCAGTTTGTCGAGTCTTGAATGGTGTGAAGCCATCTGATAACTGGTCCAATGGCCATCCGCATTCTACCCAGCTTAGGACTCGCGCTAAGGTGGGGTCATGTTTGGTTTCTCTCGCGATATCTCGGGCGGTTAATGGCGATGAGTTGAGTGCCTCAATTTGCAATGTGGTTACCATTGGTGGCGGCTCGTCAAGAGTCTCTGGAAGCGGTGCTTGGCTCAATGCGTCAGCGTGGGGAATGGCTTTCCCCGGGCAGTATTGCAGCCGATAGTTATAAGCAGCTAAGAATTCTGACCATCGAGTCATCCTAGGGGATAATATGTAGGGAGTCAGCTTGTCTCCGGCTATTATCCCCAATAATGGTTTATGGTCAGTCACGATAGTAAAAGCCCGGCCATACACGTATTCGTGGAATCTTTTAACGGCTGACACAATTGCGAGGGCTTCTTTATCGACTTGTCCATAATTTCGCTCAGTTTTTGAAAGTGTTTTTGAAAAATATGCAACAGGGGCTTTGTTCCCATTAGGCAGTACATGGCTCAAAATGGCGCCCACTCCGAAAGGCGAAGCATCACATGTTATATTTAATGGCAAAGTCTCGTTATACTGCATGAGTACAGAGTCAGAAGTGAGCAATTTTTTCACGCTGCGGAATGCCTGTTCTTCTCGGTGACCCCATAACCAATTTGCTTTCTTATCTAACAACCGGTGTAATGGTTCAGCGACCGTTGCTTTATGTGGTAAAAATACATTATAAAAGTTGATGAGGCCTAGGAATGCCTGGAGATCGGCCTTGTTTCGTGGCCTGGGAGCGTTTTTTATCGCCCTTAGTTTACTTTCAGTGGGGTGAATACCCTGGCTATCAATTAGGTACCCTAAAAACTCAACACTGTCAGTACACAATTTACATTTGTTTTTTTTTACTTTAAGACCGGCCTCTTGGAATTTTTTTAGGACTAATTTTACCTGGTCCTGTAAGATTTCTTTTGTAGGGGCTGCAATTAATACATCGTCAAAATTGGGGACCACGCCCTTAATCCCTTGTAATAACCTCTCCATAGGGCTCTGAAAAATCCCCAGGGCTACACTAACTCCGAATTGAAGCTGGGTACATTTAAAGGCACCTCGGTGCGTCACAATCGTTTGTGCCTGTGCCATCTTTTCATCAACAGGTAGTTGCTGATATGCCTGAGCTAAATCTAATTTAGCGAAGCCTTTCACGCCCCCCAGGGAGTGGAGGAGATGCTGCACCACCAGCACTGGATATGCGTTCTGCTGTAGGGCGTGGTTCAAAGTGGCCTGGTAGTCCCCACAAATTCGGATCGACCCGTCTGGCTTAATGGGTGTTATGATTGGGGTTTCCCAGCGGGAGTGATCGATGGGCTCTAACACCCCCTGAGCTATCAGTTTGTCGAGTTGTTCATCGATTTTCGACTTTAAGGCAAACGGAACTCGACGGGGCTTAAGTCAGATGGGAGCTATCTTTGGGTCTAGACTGAACAAAATCGGGGTCCCCTTGTACTCGCCTAAGCTGTCCGCTAAGACGTCCCTGAACTCATGGATGAGGTCTCCCTCCCAGTCACTTCCGCTGACTTGGTTTATGCTGGCCACTTCAATGCCGAGTGGCGTGAACCATTGGAGGCCTAGTAGGCTAGGCCTGTCTCTATTGATGACAGTTAGTGGTAAGTATGCTGTGTGCTTCTTGAAGGAGACTCGGACTCAGCAGGAACCAACAACGGGGATTCGATTCCCTTGGTAGTCCTTGAGGATGAGTCTTTGGAAGCGGAGATCTTGGCGTTGAATCATGGGGATGAGTTGCTTAAGGGTCTTCCAGGACACCATCGAGAGGGACGATCCCGAGTCGACTTCCATGTGGCAAGGCTGGTTCTTGATGGCTACTGTGACTCGTATTTTCTTGGTGTCTAAAGCTGAGGCGTGACCGATAGTGATAGTATGGTGAGCCTCTTCTCTCTGCAAAACTCGATTTCTGCAGGAGTGGTTTACTGGCTCTCACCGTACAGGATGGTTTCCTGTCGATTGGCAATAGTTAATCCCTTTTGAGGCCTGGCCGGGTCCTGGTAAGCTTCGGCAGACCCGTCCGATGTGGCCTCGCTTCCCGCACTCATGGCAGAGTGCATCGCGGAATTTGCATTCGGACCTGGCATGGTTGGCCCCACAGCCAGCGCAAGGGCGTAAAGGCTTCGGGTGGTGGTCCTGGTCGGACCGCAGTCGATGGACCCCTTCTTTGTCGCTGTCTGATGACGAAGAGAGGTCCTCGTGGTGCGTTGTTGCAAGCTGCCCTTCTGACCTGGATAAAATGTCGCTTGTCAGTGGTGGTACCGGAGCGCGGTTTCGGTGTAGTTGTGCAGCCGACTTCCTGGTTGCTTCTGCTGCAGTAGCATCGGCGATGATGTCGGCAAGGCTGATGTTGCCTTTTGCCATCAGCTTGCTTTGGATGCCTGGTGCATCTAGTCCCAGAACTATGCGATCTCTCAGTGCTTCTTCTAAATTGGTGAATCCGCAGAGGCCTCCCAAATTTCAGAGGTCTGCTATGAAGTCGGCCACGCTTTCTCCCTTTCGCTGGCTCCTCTGATAAAACTCGTGCCATCTCATACGCACTACGGTTGGTGCGTAGTGATCTTGTAGGAGAGGTTCGAGGTCGTCCCAATCCATCGCCTTCACTTCTCGGGGTTTTGCTAGTGCTTTAGCCATCTTAAATACAGTTGGACAGCAATGCGTTAGGAACACCGCCCGTTTCTTTCCTGGTGTGGCGTCCTTTAAGTTGTTGGTTTCTAAGAACATTTGGAAGCGATCCATGTAGTCCCAGTCCTCCTGTACTGGATCGAACGGAGCGGGTGGTACGATGCCGCCGGACATGGTTCCGTTGTGTAGCATCGTCTGTCACGTGCTCGGTGTTCTTCGAAGTTTCGTTGGTTCAGATGTCTTCAAATCCCACCTTCGTCGCCAGTGTTATGTTTGGAGCATGGGCGAGAAAGAATGGAGACAAGCCTCTGAACGGTGAACTTCAGCTCTTTATTTACATAGTGACTTCTAGCTTCTATTGCAGTTTTAACCCACCTTATATAGGCAAACCCCATAACTATTAACCAATAACCAACGAGGAGCGCTAGCTATCATAACCAATAGGAACTCTCTGTTAAGGGCCAATCGGATTCCCCGGAGCGGGCCAATCCGATCCGGCCATTTAACAACCAATCAGAAGTGCAGGGCCAGAACCCTGCACTTTACTCCAAGCTCACGCTTTATTAAAACTTTATACATTCACAACAATATCATTCACTAGTTCAGTCCATCCAGGGATTGTTCAGTTGCAAAATCCAGTGTCGAAAAAGAGGTCAGTAAACTTACAAATATCAGTCCAGCAATATATCTCCTTGCAGTAGAGATATGAAGAAATCAAACCTCCTTTCTTCGTTCAGCAGCAGGGAACACGCAGTTAACAAACCATCAATCCATCATAGTCAGCAAGCAATCCAGTAAGCCAGCAATACAGCAAGTTAGTAGGTTCTCTTGCTCCCTCTTATGGTGGTTTTACAACCGCACCCAAAATTACATGCTTTGCTGTTTAAAGTGACACACACTTAAATTCACTATCATAGTTTATGTATATTATTTTACCCAAACTACGTTGTTATTCCTTGTTATTCCTAACAAACCCTTTTCAACCTCTTGCTGTTGTGATTGTCAAACTTCTCATGAAGGCTGAGGAATTATTGGAGTTGAAGTCCACAAGTTTAAAGTTGCCAAGTTTGGAGGCTCCCACTGTACAGGTTTAAAACACATGATTCTCAGTTAATGGCCATTTGTTCAGCAACTGTCCAAAAATAAAATGGGGCTAAATGATGGTATTTATGGCTGATCTTCAAAGTTGGGATGGTCACCAGAGGTGGTATTCAGCAGGTTCTGAGAACTGGTAGTGAAATGTTGAGTAGTTTGGAGAACCGGCAAATCCCACCTCTGACTGGAGATTTTAGAGTATCCCCCACCAAGTTCACCAAGCCACGCCCACAGAACCAGCAGTAAAATAATTTGGATCCCACCACTTGGTGGTCACATCATCCCATGGTCACTGCAGCAAGCTAAATCAATGGGGAAGCCGGAAGGAGATCATAAATGGCAAACATGCAATATTGCAAATTAACAAAGCTGTGGGATTCACTGAACAACAGTAACTGGAAGTGCCAGCTTGACATTGCACTTTAGGACTGCATTGCTTAGAATAGAAATTATGGTCCCATTTATCCTCATTCACTGAGAACCAGGTAGTCCTTGACTTACAACCACAATTGAGCCCAAATTTACAGTGGTAAGTGAGACATTAATTGAGTTTTGTCCCATTTTATGATATTTCTTGCCATGGTTGTTAAGTGAATCATTGCAGTTGTTAAGTTCATAACCTGGTTGTTAAATGAATCTGGTTTCCCCTTTGACTTTAGCAATAGCAGAAATAGCACTTAGACCTAGATACTGCTTTATAGTGCTTTACAGCCCTCTCTAAGCGGTTTACAGAGTCAGCATATTACCTCCCAACAATCTGGGTCCTCATTTTACCCACCTCGGAAGAATGGAAGGCTGAGTCAACCTTGAGCCTGGTGGGATTCGATCTGCCAAATTGCAGTGGGAGTAGCTTGCAGTACTGCACTCTAACCACTGCGCCACCGAGGCTCCTGACTTTGATAAGCTGACTTTGCTTGTCAGAAGGTCGCAAAAGGTGATCACATGACCCCAGGAGACGGCAATTGTCATAAATACACATCAGTTGCCAAGCATCTAAATTTTAATAATACGACAGTGGGAATGCTGCAATAGCTATAAGTGTGAAAAAATGGTCATACATCAGTTCTTTCAGTGCCATTGTAACTTTGAACCATCACTATACAAATGCTTATAAGTCGAGGACTATCTGTACCTGCACAGATGTCTACCCATCAAAACTTTCATTTTATTCAAATCAGCGCTCATACCTCCATTGTGGCTTGAATAATCCTACATTCACACTTGAGGTTGTTGCAGATAACTGTGTAAATTGACAGCAGGGTTTTCTGTCTGTACAGCCTGGATGTTCTGTCAACATATCATTCTGTTAGCGAAGCTCTTTCTCAGCCTCCCAGGGGGAACCGGAGCTTTTGCATCAAATAAACAATCTTTCACTCACGTGTTAGAGATGCCACACGTGATTTATTGACAGCAATATGGTCCCAACAGGCAAGAATGGGTATCCCAGTCAAAGTTAGCGCTGTTCTGCCCCAAATCTTGTTCCAATACAAAACAGAGGTAACAGCAAAACCCTTTAATGATTCTTTACAAATTCCCTTCCTTCACAGTTAAAAGACTGTTTCAAACTAATTGTCTCTGATAAGAACGAGCCTTGCCAAGGTTCTGCAAGGCTGCCAAGATAAAGTTACTAAGAAATCTTTCAAATACAAAGAATCTCCAAACACCAACCAAGATACTCCGAACGTCCACAAGGCTTGAGTGCAAAAACTTCTTTGCTTCCTGCAAAGAACTCTGGTTTCTTAGCTGGCTTTTATCTCTTCAGGGAGGGGCCATTACCTTGCAGCCTTTTTCCCGAGTCACCAGTGCTGCTGCAGCTGCTCTTTCCTTTGAGCAGCCCTGCGCGCACATGCATTGGGCACAGGCTTCTCGGGGACCTCTTCATCACTGCTGCCAGCCTCCACAATCTCCAAAGGCAGCCTTCCACTCCCTCATGGTCCTGGCCCCATCCCTGCATCACAAGCAGGCCCCTCATCTCAGTCCTCGCTCTCTGAGACCTCAGCCATCCTCATCTGCTGCTGGCAAACCACAACACGCGCTGAGAGCGGCTGCCTCTCAGCGCATTATATATCTCTGCTGCCCCACCCTCTCATATTCATCCCTGGTTGCCTAACATCCACCTAAAGTTACTAACATCACCCATGTTTCCACCCCCTGCCTCCATCCCTGCGCCTTTCCCTATTCCACCATTCCTTACGTCTCTCGTCTCCCGACCTTCCCCCTGTCTCTTTTCATCATATCTTGTTTCCCCAATGTCCATGTTCCGTGGCTCATATTCTTGCATCCATGTCCTCATGTGGCTATGCACATCAGCCGGGGTCCTTTTACTCTATCTGTCTGGGAAACTGGTAAGAGCATTGTCTTCTGGATCTGTACGGTGATATGCCCAGCACCCCATACTAGCCCGCTCAGATGTGTCAAGCTCTGGGATGAGTGAATGGATACCTGGAGCCGATACTCTATTTTTAACAAAGGCCCTTCAGATGGTGTCACGCCAATATTCTTGATAGCTCTGCCCCTTGAAAACATTTTTTTAAAAAGAGCGCAGGTGGTGGGTATTATTCTATTCAACTATCAAGGACAGAGCTGAACATAAGGGATTATTTACTAAGTGAAAAATAAATAAAAACTTAAAAAAACAGCAGCCCTGTAGTATTGCATCATTTTTAGTCATTCTGTTAGAATTCCCATATTAAATGCTGCTCAATTTTATTAGTGGCATCCATGTCTTAGTTTCTGTGCTTCAATTAGCCCTTTCTGTTTTTTCTCCCTTGAGCAATATAAAATCTTTTACCTAGATTTATTTTTATCTGCAAGGTATAATATATAGGAAATTCCACTTTTTTCTGCCAAATAAACAAGCAAATGGCCCATTTCTTAAAGATTTCATAGTACAGCATAGAACTTACTTTGGATAAAATGATGTTAAGAATCATTTATCAATTTTGTTTGTATTTCTAAAAAAAAAAGAGGTAGAAGGATATATGATGGGTTATGACACTTGCTGTGCACCATAATATTACTAACAAGTGCTTGAAATTTTGGCTAGCGTAATTTCCTGTCAAGATTGAAGGCTCAGTTGAGAAGTCATTCACAAGGTTTTGTGTGCCGTCTACTGCAGTGATTCAACAGTCTGGGTATTTTAAAGAGTAATATATTGACAGCAAAACCAGATCTCTAAATAAATGTGGAACCCAAGACATGTGTTTTGGATTTATTTGTTATGTGTGCTTAGTCCTTCTCAACTGATGTTTACAAGTGAACCTATTTATAATAGCAATCCAAGGATAGCTGGTGCCACATAGATTAGAGGAGGTGTCTTTCACCCAGCAACAGGAAGCTGAAACAAATTATTTTTTCAGAACAGATTTACAAAAAAAAAAAAAAAGTATTTTCTTTTTGGCAGTTAAATGGCTTATTATAACTGAGGCATTTGACTTTGCATCCCTTTCTTTTCAGTTACTATCTTTTACAGGGAGGATTATAGGTAGGATTCTTGTAAAGCAAATTTATTTTTAGGGAAAGGTCATGCTGCAAAAGAAGCAGAAGTGTAAACTTCAAATAGAGATGTCGATCAGTATAAATCCAATCTGTCTTGTGTCTGATTAAGCACAGAGGGTGTTCTATTTTCTTTAACGGATGTGCAAAAAATATTTTCAAAACCATTGAAAATCCATATTAATGTTTGCTTTCTGGATCATGGTGCTTTTGTTGTGAAATTTCTGATTTTGTACTCTTGCAAAACCTTCACTGCTCATGTTCTTGATGTCATTCTATGAAAATGTAAATGTCTTTGATGTTCCTCTGTTATTTTTAAACACATCCTTCCAAAACAAATATTAAGAAGCTGTTTAATAATGGTGTGGTAGATTTGATTTCACAGATCCCACTTCTCCCATGAAAATCTGTGGCAAATTTCTTTTGTGTTCAGAACTTCCACTTGCTCAGTGATGTCTCAGTGACGAATCCATGGTAGATTTTTCAGACATGATGGTCACACATATTAATTGGAAGAAACCTAATGGCTTCCTTTTATTAGCAATAGCAATAGCATTTAGACTTATAAACCACTTCCTAGTCCTTTACAGCCCTCTCTAAGCGGTTTACAGACTCAGCATATTACCCCCAACAATTTGGGTCCTCATTTTATCAATCCCGGAAAGCTGGAAGGCTGAGTCAACCTTGAGCCGGTGAGGATTGAACTCCTTACAGTAAGCCTGCAATACTGCAATATTGCCTTCTAACCACTGTGCCACCATGGCGCCTTACTACATGGTAAGTTGCTATTGGCTTTATCTTGTTCAGCCTACCCTCCTAAGGAATTTGCATGTATGACCAGATCATCTCTATTTCCTCTTGCTCTGAGCTGAAGACATCATTGCTTATTATGGGGACCTTCCAGAGATCAGTATAAGAGGGTGGCTATGTAAAGTTTTAAATAAATAAACAAATAATCAGACTTTAAGGTAACATCCTACAATTTCTAATGGATTGATTTATCATGTACAATCAAATTTGTGGTCTTAGAAACCACATAGATGGATTTCTTCCATGATCTCTCCCTAACCTGGTTTTTCAGGACTTCTAATGGAGCACCTATTGCCCTTGTAACCGAATCCATCCATGTTGCTGATGGTCATTTCCTTCTTCTCCTTCCTTCCACCTTTTCTAGTATTAGCACCTTCTCTGGAGAGCTAGGGCTTTGCCAAAAGTGTCCAGGTACGGTATATATATGACTATAATGGGTATTTTTTAAAGCTTGATTTGAGATTTGGGTTCAGATCTTTCTGCATCTATTAATATAACCTGATAGTTTTGACAGCCTGCTATTTTTTCAACGTGAATGTACCAATAGGGGTGTTTTATGGAGAAATTAAGATGTTGCTCATAGAGACCTTGGTGAGTTTCATGAAGAATAGCAGAACTGAAGCAGCCTATTTATATTCAAATGCCTGGCATGAAACACAATCTCTCTTGTATCTCAGTTCTGTCCAACTTAGTACAAGAGACCTAATACTGGTATTTGTTCTCAAATTCTCTTTTAGAGGAAATTCAAGTATTTTGCTTCTTACGCTGAGACTGACACCGGAATAATTATTGTGTTCTCCCTTTCATACATTGCTGTGTCTAACATCATCATGTCAGTCTGTACGTACAAATTTTAAACAGGCTCTGACAATCCCCGTTGCTTTTTAAGAAATTATGTCTTTTTGGCTTACACAGAGAAATTTGAAAGAACAACACGAGAATAAACAGTAATGTCTTATTAAAGGGCATATGCATTTTAATAAGGAAGCTTCATTGCAAGCAAATGCAAACTATATATTTCATTTTCAGTCATTTCAGGATTTGAGGATTCATCCGGGCTTCACATAATCAGAAAAGAAAAAAAAGAAAAAAGTGTTATATTGAAGCAGTAGGCTGGCTTTGATAACTAAATTTCAAAATCTATGTGCACTTTGTTCACCTTTAGACATACCTAACCGCGGGTAAATAGCAGGAGCCTAATCCTATGTCCTACCTCTGTTCATATCTGTATAGGTAGTCCTCGATTTACAACTGAGCCCAAAATTTCTTTGCTTAATAATGCAAATTATATTCCTAATCTTTAGCCCTTTTTTCCAGCCATTGATAAAATAAATTTCATGTTTGGTAGCATTCTGTATCTTCTTCAGAGGTGGTATTCAGCAGGTTCTGACCAGTTCTGGAGAACCGGTAGCGGAAATTTTGAGTAGTTCGGAGAACCGGCAAATACCATCTCTGACTGGAGATTTTACAGTATCCTTCCCCTGCCACGCCCACCAAGCCACGCCCATAGAACCAGTAGTAAACATTTTTGAATCCCACCTCTGATCTTCTTTCTGTTTAATCTTCAGTGTTTGTTGTCCATTTCTGCACAATCCAGTATCTTCTTAATTATCTCTTCATCTAATGGTATTTCTTCATTTTTCCAATGCTGCACCAAGTATAATCCTCGCTGCTGCTAATACATTTAAGTAGATCTTAAACTTGAACTTTTTAAATTAGGTATAGTACCAGAAAACTTTGATGAACAAAGTGTATATTTAAATTGAGCCCAAACTTTCTGTTGCTAAATGAGACAGTTGTTAAGTGACCTTTGCCCCATTTTACAACCTTTCTTGCTACAGTTGTTAAGTGAATTGCCATAGTTATTAAATTAGTAAGATGGTAAATTTCAGTAGTGGTATTCAAATTTTTTACTACTGGTTCTGTGGGTGTGGCTTGGTGGGCGTGACTTGGTGGGTGTGGCAGGGGAAGGATATCATAAAATCCCTATTTCCTCCCCACTCCTGGAGGAAGGTTATTGCAAAATTCCCATTTTTTCCTCACCCCAGTAACCTGCTTTCCAGTTCCGTTCTCCTATGCAGGGCCACCAAAGAAGAGCCAGCCGATCAGCTGGGACTCAGGAGGAAGAGAATAGATGGGAGCGGGGCCAGTCAGAGGTGGGATTTGCCAGTTTTCTGAACTATTCATAAGTTTCCACTACCGGTTCGTCAGAACCTGCTGAATACCACCTCTGGTGAATCTGGCTTCCCCATTGATTTTGCTTGTCAGAAGATTGCAAAAGATTACATGACCCTGGGGGACATTGCAACTGTCATAAATGCAAACTAGTGGCCAAGAATCCGAATTTTGATCATGTGACTACGGGGACACTGCAGCAATCAAAAGTGTGAAAAACAGTCATAAGTCATTTTTTTCCCGTGCCATTGTAACATCAACCGGTCACTAAATGGATGGTTGTAAGTCAAAAATTATCTGTACAGTTGTAAAGTCACCCCAGTTGAGTGTGATCTCTAGGTAAGTATCCATAGTTCATTGTTCTTATTTGGGAGTAACTCCACTCTACTGAGTTGAACCTACTTTGCAAGGGGGAACCAATATCTCAATTGGTCCTTCTCCTCAGTGAGTATTAAGAAATAATGTACGATTAGTGCGGATTGAATTTTCTGCAATGTAATATCCTCCACATATCCTGGAACCACAATTTCTAGACTTTTTAATGGAGTGGTGACACAAGTTTGGAGTTACAGATGCACTTTCCAGAACAGTTTTCTGAATCAACCAAAAAAGTTTTTTAAAAAAAGTCTACTTCACTCATGTTAGCATCTAATGCTGGCCATGAATCAAATAATTATGGGATTTATCTTTTATTAGATGAATCATTTCCTTTCTCTCAGCAACAAAAATGTCAGTGAAATCACTGAAGTCAGTGGGTTTATTCTTGAGCAAGTGAGCAGGGGTCCAAATTTGGACGTTGAAGTCAGTGAAGCTTATTTCAAAGAGGAAATGTGTCAGATTAAGGCCACTAATTCTGAGTTTTTGCAGAAAATTGGCCAGTGAGTTACAGAAAAATTGGCCAATGAGTTACAGGTGGGAGAAGCAGCTGTGCTTTCTTTTTGAAGTACTTGATGCCACAGAAGAAGCCCAACTTGCTGTGTCAAGGCAATTGGAATGGGCTCAAAAACTTTGGCACTTCCAACAAACGCACAGAAGTTCATTCTGACTTATCAGAACAGGGTCTTGAAGTCAAACAATGTGGCTGCTTTGATTTTTACAGGTAGTTTCAAAGGGACACTTTGTATAAGACTTCACTGAAGGGAATCCACTCTTCAAGCTTTACGGAGCCCTATTAAACAGCCACTCCAGATGGTCTTGGCTACTGAATCATAAACACTGTCCTTTATGGGAATATTTTTTTCCAGCAAGATAAACACCTGTTGCCTATCATTCAGGTCGCCTCCTTATAAAATGAAAAAAAAAAAGTAGGCAGTAAGGGCTTGAGAAACAATATATGCGGCTCATTTAAGGGGGATAAGGCAAATTCTAAATATTTTAATGTTTACTGTTTTTTTTTTTAAATAATCCATTTCTCACTGAATGAAAGATTGAATTGGATGCTTAAAATACATGGAGTAGTTAGACTGTAAAGCATTAGACAGCAATCCAGCCCAAATGTTATGTCATGTTCAACATTGGCTCTTAATATTTCCATCCCATTAGTTCTTCTAATTCAAGGTATGAACTGTCATATCTGGCCTTTGATCCTTTATGTACAAGTGGTTTACAAAGTTAGTGGAATAATTTGCTAACTTCAAATTGCCCGCAGCACCACACACACACATACACCAAGCCAAAATAGAAGCCGAATGGGTGATTTACCACCAAGATGATCTGATCTGCCATTGTACATGCACTTATTTTCACTACTTCAGTACCAGAGCATGCTAAAAATCTGATATGATGTGTTTCCTGTTCTACTGTACTTATGTTTTTGTTGGATTTCAGAGGTAAGCAGTTAGTAAGAGCTGTGGTGGCACAGTAGTTAGAATGGAGTATTGCAGGCTAATTCTGCCGACTGCGAGCAGCTCGATTCTAACCTGCTCAAGGTTGACTCATCCTTCTGAGGTCGGTAAAATAAGGACCCAGATTGTTAGGGGCAATATGCTGACTGTAAACCACTTGAGAGAACTGTAAAGCACTGTGAAGTGGTATATAAGAGTAAGTTCTATTGCTAGTACTATTCTATATGAGAAGATGAGACAGCAACCTGGGGGACATTTGACTGTAAAGGAATGAGTGAGGAATTAGGCACTTATTAGCTTATAAAGAGAGAAACCTGTGAAGGAAGGGAAAAGGGATAGATCAGTTTAAAGACCAATCAAACTTCAAGACAATACATAACAAGGGACAGCTCTGGATGCTGGCATGCTACAGATAGAGCTTAATTCAAAAAAGAAAGAAAAATTCATATTATAATATTGATATTATACATGTATTACCTAACATTGCCCTGTTAGAAGCAGAATCATACATAAAGTCTTTAATTCCTGCTTCACTATCACGTCTAATAAGTATCAGCAGTCCCATCAAGGTATTTCATTGGTGTGTTTGTAGGGGTGCATCTCCAAATACTTATAAAACATTCCACTTCTTGAAATTTAAGTAGGGTTTATGCATTGCCTTTATCCTGGATATATGCATTCTGGGCAACACAAAAAGTCAGAGAGTGATTTCAGTGTATGATGATTTATTATAGTACTTTATGAAAGGCATTCAAGGTTTCACAGCTTCTGTCTTGTTCCTCTTCACCATTTCCTTGCAATCTTTATTATTCTAATCCACAGTTATGGCATAGCTCAAGGTCACCATAGAATTTACAAGTGAGTGGGGACTTCAACCCCATTTCTCTCTGGTGAAAATGCAACATCAGTTATTCATTATGTTAACATTTGCAGCTGAAAAAAAAGTCAAAACGGTGCCTTAGAGACCCAAATTATTATGTACCAAAGGAACTCTCTTAATACTTGGCAGCTTATATACCAGCTAGTTCTCTGTATTCATTCTTTTTAGTCCCTTTAGGCTGCCTTAAAAAAGTTTGATAGTGGCAGTGAAAAACTAATGTTCTAGCAGGTCTAGGCTGCCTTTTCACATCACCCTGGGCCAGAATGTATTTATATACAATTAGCTGGGTTCATATGATTTTTCAAGTTAATTTTACTCCTAGCAAGTGCCTGCATTAATATCTGCAATTTAATAAGGAAAACCTCCAAATTCCCTCCCCCTTAAAATAAAACAATAAAATAATAAAATCAATCAAATAAAATAAACATAAAAATAATTCATGGCCAGAGATGCGGTCCAGGCACACTCACTCTGCTGTTGTCAGTTTCTTCCTGGTATTAAGTATTGTCTTTGAATATTAAAATGTGTTGCCCTCTTTCTGATTTAGGAAAAAAACAATTCTGTGCATTGTTATTGGATAGGGAATGCTAGCTTGGAAATGGTACGTGTGGAAAAGATTTTGTGACTCTGGTTGCTTATAGATTGAAGATGAGTCAGTAGTATGATGAAGTTGTAAAATGACACATGCAGTTTTATATGGTTTATAAAATGTGTAAACATTGTAGAATACAGAAGCATTGTTCCTCTATCATGGGAATTCTACCATATTGTGCAATTGCCCAAAGAGACAATGGATTCTGTTGGGTTGGGGAGGCTGGAGGGCTACTGTCAAGAATGCTTTAATTTTATTCCTGGGTTGTACTCAAAGACCTTTGACAACTTGGCATTTTATGATTCAACACTGAGCAAACTACATTATGACTAATGTGGTGTTTCAACCTAGTCACCTGAAGGGTACCAGATTTGGCAATGAGTGCTTTAGATCTTTATTACCAACTTTCCAAAGAGTCCCAGCAATTTACAAAAACTTAACATAAAATCCAATCCCCTCTCACCCCAAAACACATACCCTCAGCCCAAAACCAACATTCAAGAGCCAACTTCCCTGGCTCCTCATCAGTCCAAAGTGCTGTAGAATTGCTATTGGCCAGCTACTTTCCAAAATTTTAGCATATTAGGAAGAGTTGATGGATTTCCAGAGCTAGAATGTTCCATTATCTCTAGCCTTCCCTTCCCTGGGGTCAAACAGTGGTAGATTCTCAGCAACCATGTTTAGATGAAAAGATTGGAGAGATCACTTCCAATGGAAGCAGGCAATCCTGCAGGACATCCCAGGACATCCCACTCAAAAAAAAACCTCTATAATGAGCCTGCTATCCAAATCTAGGCTAAGTCTCCCCACAGACATAACTTCAACCTATCACGCTGTAGTTACTTGCAGCATCCCCCATCATGAATCTGCTCATTGAAACAGTCCTTTAAGTCTTTTTTAGTTCTTCCCCATCCAGAACAATCAACAGGACAGGGAAAAGGCCAGATGGTTCATGGACAAACAGCATGTACATCTTGCATTTTTGACTTTTTTCTTTCCCTCCAGACTCTAACAGTTTTCAGACACTGGATCGGACTTCCTCTGCATCTATGGTTTGGAATTGGATAATTAATTATTAGTTAAAACTATACTGAGTATGGAGATGGCCTCATTAGCTTAAATGTCCCTTATTCCTCTGTGAATTTACACACACACACACACACAAACAGAAGTACAATAATACACCCAGATTTCATTAGCCATTTGTTCAGATGGAACTATTTCTATGAGGAAATACTAACCCTGAAATTCTAGAAACAAGACAGGATTATATAAATACAAAAGGTCTGTGATTTCATACATTTTTAGCTTCTAATTTATTTTTTTATTTTATCCTAGCTTTAGTTAGAAGGCCAGCTGCCTGAGGAGGGAAAGACTGTTGTTACTGAACTGGAGTCTCTCATCTTTATGAGCCCAACCCTTCGAATATAACAGTCACCTATATTACAAGAATTTGTAATGCAATTTGCATACCTGTAATACCCTCCCACCTCCATTTTCGATAGCACTCGTCTTCTTAAATGTACACTTTTTTATATACAAGTTTTGAGATAAATATTTAGAGATGAAGCTTGGCTAACTTACATGCTCATTTGTGATGTGCTGAATTCCATTTTGGCAAAATGTACCATTTCTCTGAAAAGAAGCCCAAGATGGAAAGCCAAGTGAGTCTCTTCCGGAATTGTCATCTTGCAAAGATTCCATATGTTCCATATGTCTTCATTAATACCAGTTTTTGTTTCTTGTGTTCTTTCAAGACTATTGTTTAAGCAGCAAAGAAGACAAAGCTCCTTCTTTAGTTAAGGAGTCCTGAAAGTGTAACATTGGGAGAGATTATGGAGAGGCTGCAAAAAATAACAAAAAATGTTCCACAGAAATAACAAAGAAATCAAGCGGGTTTTGTTAGTAAACAGCAGCTTAGACTAGTCTGCAAATGCACGTGAGGAAAAAAAATGATTCCCCCCCCCAATAGATTCTGCCTTAATAATCTTAGTGATAAAGGAGGGCTGGAAATTTTCAAAATATTGTACCCAACTCTTAATTCTGACACCTTTTCAAAATCTGGGTAATCCCTGCTTCCTTTTATGTTTCCTTGTGAGGGCCTTGAAGGGTCTGTCTTTACCCAGCAAAAACAGAATGACTGAAAGATACACAAAATGGTCAGGGTTATTCTAAGAGTAGTATGTGTAGGAGACAATTTTCTGCAGTCTTTTTTTGCCATCATTGCAGGTTCAGATCCTGCACTGGCATCCACTAGATTGGGGGTTAGGGAGGATTCAAAAGACAAGATAGTTGTGATGACTCGGGGCATGGCACAAAGACAACCTAGCCAGATAATAAGTTGGGCAACTTTGCCCCCAATGTCCTGGTTACCTTCTGGTTTGGAGAAAAAACTCTCCCAGGAACCTGCAACAGCCTTTAGCTGCAAACATAGTCCAAAATGTTGTAAACAGAAAACTTTAAACTATAAATCCAACAAAGCAAGATAAGGCAATAAATCCAGTGTTAGGTTTTGAGCATGGGCATGAAAGAATGGAGACAAGCCTCTGAACGGTGAACTTCAGCTCTTTATTTACATTGTGACTTCCTCGTTTCAATAGCAGTTAAACCCGCCTTATATAGGCAAAACCTGTAACTTTTAACCAATAACGAGCTAGGAGTGCTAGCTCTTATAACCAATAGGAACTCTCTGTTAAGGGCCAATCGGATTCCCCGGAACGGGCCAATCCGGTCCGGCCGCTTAACAGCCAATCAGAAGTGCAGGGCCAGAACCCTGCACTTACTCCAAGCTCACACTTTATTAATCTTTATGCATACACAACACCCCTTCCCCCTGGCTTCTTATTTGCAGGGCGCAGTTACATAGTCCCTTAGGTAGGACGGTTGTTTTATTAGTCTCTTTGATTTCTGTTGTATCAGCTGGCTGCAATCACGCTGAGGTAGATCGTTGTTTGGCAGTGGGGCTGTTTCTGGTTCAGAGTTCACTTCTACGTCATTGCCCACATTCTCTGCAATTCCCTGAGGTGCAACCATTTCTCCCTCCGGCTCCGCTTCCTGAGTTTCTATCAAACCGTCATTTCCTTCGAACGGGTTTTCTAGGAATTCATCTTCTTCCGTACCTCCCCCCCCTCAGTTTGGTCATAGGGGGTTTGCGGACTGGCCGCTGGAAGCCGCAATCATAATTGATCGATATGACGTTTCCAAAGTTTATTGTCAAGGCATTGTACAAGGTAGGATCTGGGGCCGGTTACATGTACTACTGTCGCTTCCACCCACAGTGGGTCGCCCGATATGTTTTTAGCATATACCAAGTCTCCAACCTGGAAGGCGTGACAGTGGCCGCTGGATCCTAGTGGTTTCTCCAGTTCGTAAGCTGGGTGCAACCGGTCGAGGTGGGAGTGGAGCTTTCATCCCATTAGCAGTTCGGCGGGAGTTTTGTTGGTGACGCTATGTGGGGTCATGTGTTGCAAGAAGAGGATTTGATTGACCTTGTCATCAATGTTGTCGTAGTCTACCTTCTGCAAGGTTTTCTTCACAAATTGGACCATGCGTTCTGCTTTGCCATTGGTCGCAGGGTGCACAGGCGAGGTGAGCGCATGGTGAATGCCGCAGTCAGCGAGGTACTGCTCAAATGCTAGTGCGGTAAATTGAGGGCTGTTATCGGATACCAGGATGTCTGGTAATCTGTGGGTTGCAAAGAGTTTGTTTAAGATTTTGATAACCGCCTCGGAGGTCGTTGTCGTCATGCGAAGGATTTTGAGCCAATTCGAGTAGGCGTCGACGGTAAGCAGGAAGGTGTGGCCTTTGGTCGGCCCCGCGAAGTCCAGGTGAATTCG
Organism: Hydrophis major; assembly: GCA_033807585.1. NCBI lineage: Eukaryota > Metazoa > Chordata > Lepidosauria > Squamata > Elapidae > Hydrophis > Hydrophis major. The sequence goes on from CM066328.1 coordinate 185,436,608, forward strand.
GGACCAGGGTCCACATGGTGTCTCCCATTCAGTAGGCATGGCTTTTGGTGGGACGTTGCTGACTTCTTGGCATTTGGGACAAGCTTTAACCCACTGTTCGATTTGCTTGTCAATGCCCGGCCACCATGCATAGCTTCGCTCAAGGGCTTTCATTCGCACGATGCCGGGGTGGCCATCATGCAAGGTTCTTAGCAGCGCTTTCTGGAGTCGTTCTGGGATAATGACTCTATCACCCCAGATGACACAGCCTTTCTGGGAGAAAAGCTCGGTTTGTCGAGTCTTGAATGGTGTGAAGTCATCTGATAACTGATCCAATGGCCATCCACGTTCTACCCAGCCTAGGACTCGTGCTAGGGTGTGGTCGTGTTTGGTTTCTCTCGCGATATCTCAGGCGGTTAGTGGCAGCGAGTTGAGTGCTTCGATTTGCAACGTGGTTACTGTGGGTGCAGGATCGTCGAGAGTCTCTGGAAGCGGTGCTCGGCTCAATGTGTCGGCATGGGGAATGGCTTTCCCCGGGCGGTATTGCAGCCGATAGTTATAAGCAGCTAAGAATTCTGACCATCGGGTCATCCTAGGGGATAATATGTAGGGAGTCGGCTTATCTCCCGCTATCATCCCCAATAATGGTTTGTGGTCAGTCATAATAGTAAAAGCCCGGCCATACACATATTCGTGGAATCTTTTCACAGCTGAGACAATTGCGAGGGCTTCTTTATCGATTTGCCATAGTTTCGCTCAGTTTTTGAAAGTGTCTTTGATAAATATGCAACAGGGGCTTCGTTCCCATTAGGCAGTACGTGGCTCAAAATGGCGCCGACCCTGAAAGGCGATGCATCACACAGGTTACAACTAATGGCAAAGTTTCGTTATATTGCATGAGTACAGAGTCAGAAGTGAGCAGTTTTTTAACATTTCGGAACGCCTGTTCTTCACGGTAACCCCATAGCCAATTTGCTTTTTTATCTAACAACCGATGTAACGGTTCCGCGACCGTTGCTTTGTGCGGCAAAAATACATTATAAAAATTGATGAGGCCTAGGAACGCCTGGAGATCGGCCTTGTTTCGTGGCCTGGGAGCGTTTTTTATCGCTTTTAGTTTACTTTCGGTAGGGTGAATGCCCTGGCTATCAATCAGGTACCCTAAAAACTCAACACTGTCCTACACAATTTACATTTGTTTTTTTTAACCTTAAGACCGGCCTCTTGGAATTTTTTTAGGACTAATTTTAACCGGTCCTGAAAGATTTTTTTTGTAGGGGCTGCAGTTAATACATCGTCAAAATAGGGGACCACGCCCTTAACTCCTTGCAATAACCTTTCCATAAGGCTCTGAAAAATCCTCGGGGCTACACTAACTCCGAATTGCAGCCGGGTGCATTTAAAGGCACCTCGGTGCATCACGATAGTTTGGGTCGTGCCGTTTTTTCATCTACTGGTAATTGCTGATATGCCTGAGCTAAGTCCAATTTAGCGAAAACTTTCCCGCCCCCCAGGGAATGGAGGAGATGCTGCACCACCGGAATTGGATACACGTTCTGCTGCAGGGCGTGGTTCAAAGTGGCCCGGTAGTCCCCACAAATTCGGATTGACCCATCTGGCTTAATGGGTGTTACAATAGGGGTTTCCCAAGGGGAGTGATCGATGGGTTCTAACACCCCCTGAGCTATCAGTTTGTCGAGTTGTTCGTCGATTTTTGATTTTAAGGCAAACGGAACTCGATGGGGCTTTAGGCGAATGGGAGCTATTTTTGGATCTAGGCTGAATGAAATCGGGGTCCCCTTGTACTCGCCTAAGCTGTCCGCGAAGACGTCCCCGAACTCATCAATAAGGTCTTCCTCCCAGTCACCGCCGCTGACTCGGTTTATGCCGGCCACTTCAATGTCTAGTGGCGCGAACCATTGGAGGCCTAGTAGGCTAGGCCTATCTCTATCGATGACCGTTAAAGGTAAGTATGCTGTGTGCTTCTTGAAGGAAACTCGGACTCAGCAGGAACCGACGACGGGGATTTGATTCCTTTGGTAATCCTTGAGGATGAGGCGTTGGGAGCGGAGATCTTGGCATTGAATTGTGGAGATGAGTTGCTTGAGTGTCTTCCAGGACACCATCGAGAGGGACGATCCCGAGTCGACCTCCATGTGGCAAGGCTGATTCTTGATGGCTACCATGACTCGGATTTTCTTAGTGTCCAAGGCTGAGGCGTGACCGATAGTGATAGTATGGTGAGCCTCTTCTCTCTGCAAAGCTCGATTTCTGCAGGAGTGGTTAACTGATTCTCGCCGTACAGGACGGTTTCCTGTCGATTGGCGATAGTTAGCCCCTTTTGAGGCCTGGCTGGGTCCTGGCAAGCTGCGGCAGACCTGTCCGATGTGGCCTTGTTTCCCACACTCATGGCAGAGTGCATTGTGGAATTTGCATTCGGACCTGGCATGGTTGGCTCCACAGCCAGCGCAAGGGCGTAAGGGCTTCGGGTAGTGGTCCCGGTCAGACCGCAGTCGATGGACCCCTTCTTCATCACTGTCTGATGACGAAGAGAGGTCCTCGTGGTGCGTTGTTGTAAGCTGTCCTTCCGACCTGGATAAAATGTCACTTGTCAGTGGTGGTACCAGAGCGCGGTTTTGGCGTAGTTGTGCAGCCGACTTCCTGGTTGGTTCTGCTGCAGTAGCATCGGCGATGGTGTTGGCAAGGCTGATTTCGCCTTTTGCCATCAGTTTGCTTTGGATGCCTGGTGCATCTAGTCCCAGAACTATGCGATCTCTTTGTGCTTCTTCTAAATCGGTGAATCCGCAGAGGCCTCCCAGATTTCGGAGGTCTGCTATGAAGTCGGCCATTCTTTCTCCCTTTCGCTGGCTCCTCTGATAAAACTCATGGCGTCTCATGAGCATAGGCACGGTCGGGGCGAAGTGATCTCGTAGGAGAGGTTCGAGGTCGTCCCAATCCATGGCCTTCACTTCTCGGGGTTTGACTAGTGCTTTAGCCATCTTGAATACGGTTGGACTGCAATGCGTTAGGAACACTGCCCGTTTCTTTCCTGGTGTGGCGTTCTTTAAGTTGTTGGTTTCTAAGAACATTTGGAAGCGATCCATGTAGGACTCCCAGTCCTCCTGTACTGGATCGAATAGAGCGGGTGGTACGATGCCACCGGACATGGTTCCGTTGTTAGCCTCGTCTGTCACGTGCTCAGTGTTCTTCGAAGTTTCGTTGGTTCAGGTATCTCCAAATCCCACCCTCGTCACCAGTGTTAGGTTTTGAGCATGGGCGTGAAAGAATGGAGACAAGCCTTTGAACGGTGAACTTCAGCTCTTTATTTACATTGTGACTTCCTCGTTTCAATAGCAGTTAAACCCGCCTTATATAGGCAAACCCTGTAACTTTTAACCAATAACGAGCTAGGAGCGCTAGCTGTTATAACCAATAGGAACTCTCTGTTAAGGGCCAATCGGATTCCCCGGAACGGGCCAATCCGGTCCGGCCGCTTAACAGCCAATCAGAAGTGCAGGGCCAGAACCCTGCACTTACTCCAAGCTCACACTTTATTAATCTTTATGCATACACAACATCCAGCAGGGCATGATCAGGACTTCCAGAAGTGAAGTAACATGGCAGTCAATCAAAACAGTTGCAAGGATTCCAGGAATGCAGATAACAGCAGCCAACATTTAGATAAACGTTCCCAGCAAACGCAGCTTGCAACTGCCTCTCCTTTAAACTCCCTCTCCAGGTGTGTCTTGTGAGGGGAATCAGGGCCCTCTCCTCCCTCGTAAGTCACACAACCCATGTTGGTCTCTTCTCCATTCTTCCCTGTGTGCCCTAAAATGAAGAGGGGGTGGGCCTTTGTCTTCCTCTGAATCCCCTCTCCTTTGTTCTACCTCTTCCCTGCTCTGCCCAGCCTGACATTGCCCTTCCCCAGTTTCCTCCACAGCCAATGGAGCCACTCTCCTGCTCCCTGTCAGCTGTTTGTCTTCCTCTTCGGAATCAGAATCCGATGGGGGCATGACACTACTGGTTGAAACAGTGTGATATAAACTCTATTCTTTTAAGATTGTATGTTGGGTATTGCAATCTCAACACACATGTAAAAAAGCAGGTTTTTAGTGCACTGTGACAGCCACCATCTTGCCTTTTTTGATACTCCTTCCTGCAGATAATGAGGACTGCTATCAACTTATTTATATCTTATGATTTATATGATCTATTACTTATCACTTGTTTGTCTGTACACTGAGAGCTCATACACCGGAGACAAATTCCTTGTGCGTCTCATCATAGTTGGCCAATAAAGAATTCCATTCCATTCTATACCAGAAATCATAGAGCTATTTATCGTTACATCTTTGAGGTGAACAAAGTGACAGAAATACTTTAATGTAAAGATATTTCACTGTGGTAAAAGGAGATCAGGTCAGTGTCATCAAGTTAATATTGCTAAAAATAAGGCTTACAGTGTAAAATTTGTTTTACATTTGAGAGAATGTTGATTAAAGCTACGGTGATAAGGACCTCCTTGAAAATGTTAGGAAAATGGCTTCCAAACATACTTCATGCTATGGATTTCCTCAATTTGTGGCTGAACTTTTAAATGACCGAAAACTAAATCTGCTTCCTAATTTTATTGACTAGAACAGGAGGAGGAGGTGCACCTAACAATGTAAATAGATGAATGAACACACACACACACACACACACACACAAAAAAACCAAGCAATCACCTCTGAATGCTTCTTGTCAAAAATTCAGACCCCTGATCCTTTCTCATGGGCTCAAAACTTTTTTTTAAAAGGGCACTTTCTGGCTTCTAGTTTCTTTGTTCTGTTTCTACCATCATTACCTTTCGATTAGAGTGAGAAATTTCTGAGTTGAAGATGAAGGCCTTGGAGACAGTTATCCCTATGATTATAGGCGTACACATGACTTTTATTTTCAACAGCTATTTAGCGGTGAAGTAGAATTGACTCTCTAAAAGGAATTGTGCTTCGAAAGTTATTTCTCAGCTTGCTCAGAGTGGTTGTTTCATTTCATTTCTGAGGAAAATGGAAATGCACTAAGGTTGGGCCACAATCTCCTGTGGAAAGGGGCGGGTGGGTGGAAACCTAAGAGTTGATTCATCATTCCCTCTAATGTTTCTGGATTTTGCTTTGTTTTTTACAAAACGTACCTTGTGAGTGCTTAAAGCAACTCTAGACAAAACCAAGCACAGAAGTACTTTCTAGTGGCTTAGAGAGGATAGCTAAAGGGTGATTATTATTAGTTTATAGCTTTATTAAAATGCATTTGATCAGTATTCTCTTGCAGAGACACAGCACTATTTAATTTCTTCTACCATAGGTTTCCTACCAGCAAGTGGACAGATTAATGATGGGCTACACGACTCCCTGCAGAACAGAATTATATGGTTATCCTAATTATAGTGGGATTCCTTTTGGTCCAATAACAAGCTGCTATTCTCATTTTTGCCATTGGGAAGAGAATATTATCACAATTGCTATGTACCTGGTGATCTTCCTGGCTGCTTATCTCTCCAAGCGCTCCTGGGTATTCCCTTGTCTCTGGAGAATGAGATGAGATTATAGATGACGGTTCACTTCCAATCACCTAGTATCTTAGGTTTACACAGAACACAGTCTGAAATTAATAAAAAGGGGAACCTGAAAATCACAGTTTCAAAAATCCAGATTCTTTTGACAATTAAAAATCTGACTTATGCATATCTTTCAGCTATTCTTTACTTGAAATAACACGTGTTTGATGTTTTTATTTTTAGAGCCCTGGCGGTGCAGTGGTTAGAATGCAGCATTGCGGGAAAATTCTGTGCCCACAATTGAGAGTTCGATCCTGACAGGCTCAAAATTGACTCAGCTTTCCATCCTTTTGAAGTCAGTAAAATGAGGGCTCAGATTGTTGGGGGCGGGTGTGTGTTCCAATATGCTGATTCTGTAAGCTGTAAAGCACTATGAAGCAATATATAAGTCTAAGTGATAATACTATGTGCTATTGCTATTATCACATTTTTACTACCATATCCTAAACTTCTTTAATGTCCCTGATTCCTGCAGTATTATCTCCGGCAAAGTTTTGTGCTAAGGAATAGTTGAAAGATATGCATAAATCTGATTTTTAATTTTCAAAAGAACTTGGACGTTTGAAATTTCACAAATATAACTATCTACATTAAATATTTCTTACTAGCCTCCTTTATTTATCATACAGTGGTTGACCTATCTTGGTTTCTCTCTATTAAACACCTTCATTCAATACTTTTCTTTGAAGATCTTCATAAAAGTTTGTCTTCATCAAGAGTTCTATATTTCCCAGACTACTGATTTCATATAAATTAAGGAGAATTTACACAAAGAGTAATATTGCAGTGTTCAAAAATACACGTGCTTTTCCTGGGAACTTCATCACAAGCTGCACATTTGAAGTGATGTTTTAAAATACGTCCTTGGAAAAATATTAGCATTCTTATTTGTCTTGCATTTACTGTTCTACATTTGCCTGCACTTGGGAGAAGTTGTAAGAAGTACTATTTCCTTCAACTCAAGCTTGGCATCTGATGACTTCAGGTTTGTACCCATGTAATTATTTTAGCAGCAGCTAAGAAGTCATTTGTCATTGTCTTTTTGACAAACTGTGATATTCTCTGATACACTCTTATTCAAATACTTACCAGGTCTGATCCTGCTAAGATTCTGGAGAAATGTGCACAGGTTTAACTGAATGGAAATCCTTGGGAAACTTCTTTTGTTACAGAAGATGAAGTGAAACTTAGAGTTCACATTGTCTCTACTGTGCTGCTAATGAAAATAAATGAGAGGGATGTCCTTAAGAATTGGGAAACTTAGCTATACAAGTGTTAGTTCCAGTTCATTGTAAGTGCTTACCAGCTACATCAATAATAAACCTATATCTCCCTAAAATTGTCTTTCCATGGTTAAATTAATCTCTTTGGCTTCTCTTTCTGTAAAACATTTTATTGTCTCTAGAACATGGATACTTTTTTGACTCCAGTCCTACAATAGGTACCTGTACTCCATGGTTAGATAAAGTTAGAAATAAATCAGATTTGAAAAGCTTGTGTCTGTCACCAATTTCATTCCCACTTTTTGAAGCTGTTCTTTCAATCAAATGCATTAACACCTAAATGCAGCTGGGACTCAAACTCTAATTGACACAATAACCAACAAGGACTGAAACCTTTTCTTACATTTACACAAAATTCTCTAATGAGTCAAAAGTGCAGAAAGGGAAGAATATCACAATATACTATTAAATATATTACACGTACAATTTAAAAAACAACCATAATTTTAAAAAACATAATAAAAAACACAATTTAAAAAACATAACATAATTTTAAAAAAACATAATAAAGTCACACACGCTTTCTATGAAATCCACAGCTAAGCTGGCTAGGGAACATTTAATGTATAGTCTTGACATAAATTTATAATCTTGACACATGCTCACATTTGGAGGCATTGTGATTAAAAGTGTTCCGAACTAAGCAAACTCATTAGCTTACAATTCTAATAGTTTTCTTTCCATGACAGGCTCGTAAACCTGCACTTCTGATTGGCCCGCTGATAGCGGATCGTGATTGGTCGGTTTTGGCTGATCTGATTGGCTGATAGCGGGTTGCTGCTGATTGATCTCTCCCAGCGTGGCAAACTCAAATCATTGGGTGTTGTGACAGCAGCCAGCTCTATAAAAGGAGCTGCTGCTGCCCTAGTATTTCGCTCTCTGTCTCTGAAGTCACTAATAAAGAGTTGGAGTCACTATTCAATGCCTCGTCTCCATTCCTTGCGCCCACACTCCCAGATCTAACACTGGCGATGAGAGTGGGATGCGGAGACGAGAGAGCTGAATAAACACTCATTCAACGCTAACAGAGCACATGGCTGAGAGTGCACCAATCGTGGCAGAATGACCAGTGGCGCCATACCACCCGATCCATTTGACCCGGCTAACGAAGACTGGGACTCGTATATGGACAGGTTTCAGATGTTCCTGGAGACCAACAACTTGAAGGATGCAATGCCTGGCAAGAAACGAGCTGTGTTCCTGACCCATTGCGGGCCCGCTGTTTTTAAAATGGCAAAGGCACTTGCAAAACCAGCTGAAGTCAAGACGATGGACTGGGACAACCTCACCCCAATCCTCCGGGCCCATTATGCCCCAGCAGTGCCCCAGCAGTCAGGAGACATGAGTTTTACCAGAGGGACCAACAGGAAAGTGAAAGTGTTGGAGACTTCATCGCGGACCTCAGAAACCTGGGGGGACTCTGTGGCTTCGCAAACCTCAAAGAAGCCATGAGAGATCGAATTGTTCTGAGTCTAAAAGACCCCACAATCCAGAGCAAAATCATGGCAAAGGGGGACATTGCCCTCGCGGATGTCATCGCCGATGCTACTGCAGCAGAAGCAACCAGGAAATCGGCAGTTCGAATGTGCTGAGTGAACGCACCGCACTGCCAACTCACCAGTGACCATACGCCCCTTTCCAAGAGGCACGCAATGACCACGCACCATGAAGATCTCGAATCCTCCACAGAAAGCGAGGAAGAGGAGGTCAACAGACTCAGGTCAGACCGTGATCAGCAGGATCAATGGGCTCGTAAGCCCTTGTATCAGTGTGCTGGATGCGGGGGAAACCACCCACAATCAGACTGCAAATTCCTAGACGCCCTCTGCCATTCCTGTGGAAAGAGGAGCCACATTGCAAAACTCTGCAGAGGCAAGCGAGGGTCCAGCCCAAACTGAAGAGAAAATAATTCCTGGCAGACAACAGGCACCCCACCAGTAAACCGGGACCGCCCAAGCAACCAATGGAACCATTACTACAGAAATCGAGCACCAGCCACTTCTACCAGACGAGAAGAGGCACACCAAACCATCATCATCGGCCACACTTCATCTCTTGATGCAAGAAAGATCTGAGTAAAGGTCACCATTGAGAAACGTCCATGCGTTATGGAAGTCAACTCCTGGTCCTCCCTATCAATGGTCTCCTGGAAAACCCTCAAACAGCTGATCCCTGACATCCATCACCAGGATCTCAGCCCTCAAAGAATCATATTAAAGGACTACCAAGGAAATAGGATCCCAGTCGCCGGTTCCAGCCACGTCCAAGTCTCCTTCAAAGACCACACCACAACTCTACCACTTACAGTCATTGATAAAGATCGACCCAGCTTATTAGGCTTGCAGTGGTTCGCGCCACTAGGAATTGAACTAGCAGGCATCAACCAAACCAAAAGCGATGACTGGGAAGTGGCTCTCATCCAGGAATTCCAGGAAGTGTTCACCGAGAAGCGAGGCAAGTACAAGGGATCCCCCATATCATTTAACCTCTGCCCAGATATTGTGCCCATTCACCTTAAGCCCCGTCAAGTGCCTTTTGCACTTAAACCAAAGATTGATGAACAATTAGACAAATAAATAGCCCAAGGCATGTTGGAACCGATCGACCACGCCTGATGGGAGACCCCAATTGTAACCCCCATAAAGCCTGATGGATCTCTGAGAATTTGTGGGGATTACAAGGCCACCCTAAATCACGCACTTCAGCAGAGCACTTACCCCGTGCCTGTGGTCCAACACCTACTTCACTCCCTTGGGGGCGGGAAAATATTCGCAAAGTTGGACCTAGCCCAGGCATACCAGCAGCTGCCTGTAGATGCAGAGACCGCAGAAGCCCAAACTATAGTCACGCACAGAGGGGCATTCAAGTGTAATAGACTCCAGTTCGGAGTGAGTGTAGCACCTGGCATCTTCCAAAACCTGATGGAGAAATTGCTACAAGGCATAAAAGGGGTTGTGCCATATTTTGATGATGTCTTGATAGCTGCCCCCACTAGAAGTCTACTAGAAAAGCGGCTAAGAATGGTCTTTCAAAAATTTAAAGACGCTGGCCTGAAGGCCAAGAAAGACAAGTGCCAACTGTGTACGGAGAGGGTTGAATTCCTTGGTTACCTTCTTGACAAACAAGGAATTCACCCTACTGAGAAAAAATTGGCTGCAATAAAAAATGCCCCAAGACCTAGAAACAAAACAGATCTTCAAGCCTTCCTGGGACTTATTATTTTATAACATCTTCCTACCCCAGAAGGCGACTGTTGCTGAACCTCTGTATAGGCTCCTCGATAAGAAGGCTTCCTGGGTCTGGGGATGTCGAGAAGAGCGAACTTTTCAGCAAGTAAAAGACCTTTTAACATCAGATGCTGTATTGATACAATATAATGAGACTTTACCCTTAAACGTCACCTGTGACGCCTCACCGTTTGGAGTAGGAGCCATCCTGAGCCACGTCCTGCCAAATGGCACTGAGGCACCCATTGCATTTTTTTCCAGAACTTTATCTAAAATTGAAAGAAACTATAGCCAACTAGATAAAGAGGCTCTCGCTATTGTGGCTGCGATCAAACGATTCCATGAGTACATATATGGAAGGTCTTTTTCTATAATCACCGATCACAAACATTACTGGGCATCTTGGTGGGGGATAAACCAACTCCCCATATCTTATCGCCAAGAATGACATGCTGGTCAGAGGTTTTAGCCGCATATGACTACCAACTACTACACCGACTGGGGAAAGCCATTCCCCACGCTGACGCCCTGAGCCGTTCTCTGCTACCAGAAGTCCTAGATGACCCAGCTCCAACCCTAACTGTACTACAAATCGAGACACTCCCTTCACCACCACTGACTGCGCAAGACATCGCATCCGAAAGAAGGAAAGACCCATGTTTAGCACAAGTCCTCAGCTGGGTACAAAGAGGTTGGCCTGACAATGAACTCAACAACACCTTCAAGCCCTTCAAACACAGGCAGACAGAACCTTTCACCCAAAGGATGAGTATTATGGGGAGACAGAGTCGTCATCCCAGAAAGACTACAGCATAAGGTCCTAAAACTATTGCATGATGGACATCCAGGCATCGTGCGGATGAAGGCACTAGCAAGGAGCTATGCTTGGTGGCCAGGTATAGATAAGGAAATAGAAGCCTGAGTGGCCACCTGCAACAAGTGCCAGGAAACACGCTCAGCTGCACCAAAAGCATCGCCAACTGAATGGGAAGCACCCCGAGGTCCCTGGTCCTGTATCCACATTGATTTTGCGGGACCCACAAAAGGGCATACATTTCTCATAACAATGAATGTCTATTCCAACTGGCTTGAGGTCCACAAAATGAAGAACACCACCACAGAGGCAGTCGTCAAAAAACTAAATAGACTATTTACCACACACGGCTTGCCAGACGTCTTGGTTTCAGACAACGACCCACAGTTCACCGCCTTGGCATTTGAACAGTACCTAGCAGACCGGGGAATACGCCATGCTTTAACATCGCCGGATCACCCTGCAGCCAATGGTAGGGCTGAACGAATGGTCCAGTTCATAAAGAAAACCTTACACAAGATGGAACAAGGGAACATTCACGACAAGGTAACCAGGATGCTTCTCCTCCAACATATTATTCCAAACAGCACCACACACAAAACCCCAGCCGAACTCCTGATGGGCTGGAAACTTCGATCACATCTTGACCGTCTACACCCTGCCTACATGCCGGAAAAGCCTCTGGGTTCCAGTAGCAAGTATCGCACGTTTAAGGTAGGCGACCCGGTCTTTGCAAAAAACCTTACCGGTGACCCATTGTGGGTCCCCGCTACCATAACTCAAGTTACGGGTCCCCGTTCCTACCATTTACAAACTGCTGATGGAAGACTGTGGAAGCGCCACATCGACCAGTTACATTCCAGGCTGGCACTTACCCCTTGCACAAGCCCTGAACTCCAAACCAGGGGGGGAAGGGAAATCAAGGGGGCCGAAAATGAACTAGTACCTGATCCAGTACGCAAAACTCAGCAATCAGCGTGGCCAAGCCTGGAATATTCACCCTTCGAAGAAGAGCCAGACCAGATGGTCATCTCACCACGTAGCAGCACAGCGGCATCAGAAATCCCAGAGAATCCAGATAACAGCCTTGAAGGGAGTAGAGATGACAACGCTGAGTCACCCAACGGTGAAGTCAGATCACCTCTACCGCTGAGTCTAACGAACAGCCCACTGGAACCAGAGTCCGGGCCAAGACTGGTGGAACAACATAAATCAGGTAGGCAGGTGAAACGACCTGCCTACCTGCGAGAATACATCACCCCACCCTTGAGATGGAACCTAGGGGGGAGGGGTGTTCCGAACTAAGCAAACTCATTAGCTTACAATTCTAATAGTTTTCTTTCCACGACAGGCTCGTAAACCTGCACTTCTGATTGGCCCGCTGATAGCGGATCGTGATTGGTCGGTTTTGGCTGATCTGATTGGCTGATAGCGGGTCGCTGCTGATTGGTCACTCCCAGCGCGGCAAACTCAAATCATTGGGTATTGTGACAGCAGCCAGCTCTATAAAAGGAGCTGCTGCTGCCCTAGTATTTTGCTCTCTGTTCTGAAGTCACTAATAAAGAGTTGGAGTCACTATTCGATGCCTCGTCTCCGTTCCTTGCGCCCACTCTCCCAGATCTAACAAAAAGTAATAAATAAAGCCCACTTTAGGCCTGAATAAATGAGGATGATGAACTTAAGTAAGTTAGGCATCTACCCTCAATGGGAATAGATTTGCTATACCTCTCTGCACTTCCACTTTAATTTTTCTTCACTCTTTTTCATCAGCAATCTTGAGGAAAGTTGTAAGAGGCCCCCCTTTTTTTTTATTTCAGGGAGATTTTCTTATCTCTTGTCTAGGAAGAAGTACCCTTCATTTCTATACAAGGTCTTTTATGTGCACTAACCTCTGCAGAAGCTTTTTTTTTTTTTTTTTGCTGTTCTTTCTAAAAAAAAAAACCTCTAGTCTTTCTGGGATGGTATTGATGGGAAGATTAAAGAAGGAAGAATAAACATCACTCCAAGGCATGTGAGCTAGATGGTCAGATGAACTCTCTTGATTAATGTTGCTTTCTTACAACATTATTTCTGGGTTGTTGTTGTTGTTTTTTTGTGACCTTGGATGTTATGATTTTGTTTGGTAAATTGGTTTTTCACTTTGCATAATTGTGAGATCGGTGATGAACAAGAAAGAAGGAAAAAGAGAAAGAAAGAAAGAAAGTCTGTACTATTTATTTATTTGATTAGTTGTTAGTTTGTCAAATTTATGGAGCCAGCTATCTCCCAAAAGATAAGAAAAGATAAGGGTGGGAGCTCTTAGATGGAGATTCAACCTGGAACTAAGGAGGAATTTCAGAATGATTAAACAATGGAACTGCTTTGTGAGTGTCAGAAACTTTCTGACAGTGAGAACAAGCAACCAACGGAACAGTTTGCCCTCGGAAGTTGTGGGAGCGCCATCACTTGAGACTTTCAAGAAGAGATTGGACTGCCATTGGTCAGAAATGGTGTAGGGTCTCCTGCTTGGGTGGGGGTTGGACTAGATGACCTACAAGGTCCCTTCCACCTCTGATTATCTGTATCTGTGTGCTTTATTGCTGGAGATTTCCAATAAAAGGTTGGACAACCATTGTCTGGGATGAAATAAGGACTCCTGTCTTAAGCAGGGAGCAAGACTGGAAGACCTTGAAGTTCCCTTCTAGCCTAGGAATCTATGATTCTAAATGAATCCAGTTTTAAGAAGCAGTGGTGTTCTCACTAACTCCTCACGAAGTTTATAGGTTCCAATTAATATTATAGGTTCCAATTATAGGTTCCAATATAATAAGGCTCAGTGTTCTCGTGGACTTAAAATGCAAATAGGCATACAAGTGATGATGCAGTCCAGGGGGAAACCTCTCCAGGTGGTTTTCTTTACCGTGATAGTCAAATAATAATTTAAATTCATGCTTCAGAGTATTACTACCCAGGAATTTTGGGGTGGTGGGAATGAAAAGCTCTTTGCACAATTAGCTGTTTTTAAGACACTTTAAACAAGGTTGTAATCACGGCCGTTCAGTCAGCCAATCCGATGGCAGTCCGTGTGGACCAATCAGGTGTCAGGGTTTGGAATATGCTAATATAGCACACTTTCTGTCTTCTCCTTTTCAATTGGAAACCAGGTAGGAAATACGAGTTCTCACCAACTACTTGCCCTTCCTCAAGAATATCAATTTTACATATTTCCCCTAACTGCACAAATTAGATTCATTTCATCTGCACTTCCAACATATCACCTCCTTCCTGATGTGGAGACATACATGCCCCAAGAAAGCCCCTCTTGGTACCGGTTACCTAATCTACACAAAGTTGGAATATGAAGCCATTTTTTTCCCTCTTTCTCACTGTTAAGTTCTGCGCAAGGGCACAAGGAATGGAGACGAGACGGTGAACAGTGAACTTCAACTCTTTATTAATCATTCTGAACAGAGTAAAACCCTAGGGCAGCAGCAGCCCTTTTATAGGCAAGCTGCTGATCTAGTAACCAATAAGAAACGTGGAGTGTTCACCCCCTTAACCAATGAGAGTGGCTCGTTAACAGCCAATCAGATTCTCCTGAATGGACCAATCCGATATCGCTATTATCGGCCAATCAGAAGTGCAGGACTAGAACCCTGCTATTTTCTAAAGGTTTTGATAAACTTTATTTAAGCGTTTTATTAGTTCATCCCCCCGGGTTCCGTTTAGGGGGTGCGGTGACGTAATCTCTGAGGTATGAAGGTTGTTTTGACTGTCTATTGGATTTACACTGTCCCACCGGTTCTTGTCTGTAACCCTGTTTTGGCGGGACGTTTTCGGGCAAGTCAGGAGCCGGTGGTTCCTCATTGGAAGACTCGGTGCCGCTAATGTTCTCGTTGTTGTCCTCTGGCCATTGCGGGCTTGCCTCTGTTGAAGTGTTCCTCTGTGGTGAGGCCACGCCCTTCCTTGATCCTTCTTCATTTGTTACGCCCGATTGCTGACTTCTTTCATTCCTGCTTTCCGCCATCTCGAATTTGGTTTCTTCGACATCCCCTCCCCCCTCAATTTGGGAGTTACTGGAGTCGCGGAAAATAGGTTGTAGCCTCGAGTGAAGCTGATCTATATGGCGTTTCCATATTTTTCTGACGCAGTTTTTCACCCGGTACAACCTGGGTCCAGTGGCTTGAATTACAGTTGCCTCGACCCACAACGGTTCGCTAGAAAGGTTTCTGGCGAAAACTAAGTCGCCTATCTTGAACTCATGGCATTTTTCACTAGATCCACAGGGTTTCTCTGGCTCGTAAGACGGGTGAAGCCGGTCGAGGTGGGAGCAGAGTTTGCGTCCCATCAATAGTTCATCTGGAGTCTTGTTGGTGATGCTGTGCAGAGTGATGTGTTGGAGAAGGAGTATTCGGTTTATCTTATTTTCAATGTCCCCATAGTCCATTTTGTAGAGGGTTTTTTTTAACAAACTGTACCATGCGCTCGGCTCTTCCGTTAGCCGCAGGGTCCACTGGCAAAGTTAGCACATGGCGAATACCCCGGTCCGCTAAGTATTGTTCAAAAGGGAGCGCGGTAAACTGGGGTCCGTTGTTGGATACCAGAACATCTGGCAGTCCATGCGTCGCAAATAATCTGTTCAACTTCCGGATGACGGACTCGGTTGTGGTACTCTTCATTTCATGGATCTCGAGCCAGTTTGAAAAGGCATCCACTGTTAGGAGGAACGTGTGTTCCTTAGTAGGTCCCGCAAAGTCAATATGGATGCGGGACCACGGTCCCCGGGGTGTTTCCCATTCTGTCAGAGTTGCTTTAGGTGGGGTATTGCTAACTTCCTGGCACTTATAACAAGCCTTTACCCAGGCTTTGATCTGTTTGTCGATGCCCGGCCACCATGCATAGCTTCGTGTGAGCGCTTTCATACGCATGATGCCGGAGTGACCCTCATGCAGTGTCTTTAATACCGCTCGTTGTAACCGCTCTGTGGCAACGACTCTATCCCCCCATAGGATGCAGCCTTTTTGTGAAAACAGTTCTGTTTGCCGGTTCTTGAAGGGGATGAAGTCATCAGGGGTTTGATCTACTGGCCATCCCTGTTTGACCCAACTAAGAACTCGCGTTAAGATAGGATCGCGTTTTGTTTCGATCGCGATATCTCTAGCTGTTAGCAGCGGTGAATGTAGCGTTTCAATCTGGAGCGTTGTAAGGGTTGGAGCTGGGTCGTCGACAGTTTCCGGAAGTGGTGCACGGCTCAATGCGTCAGTGTGGGGAATGGCTTTCCCCGGGCGGTGTTGCAGCTTATAATTGTACGCAGCCAAAAACTCTGACCAGCGAGTCATTCTAGGTGATAATATATAGGGGATTGGCTTGTCTCCCGCTATAATCCCCAGCAAAGGTTTGTGGCCAGTAACAATAGTAAAAACTCGTCCATTTACATATTCATGAAACTGTTTTACAGCAGATACAACAGCAAGAGCCTCTTTATCGATTTGACTATTGTTACGTTCAGCCTTTGATAAAGTCCTTGAAAAATAGGCAATAGAGGCTTCACTACTGTTTGGTAACACATGGCTCAAAATGGCTCCTACTCCAAATGGTGACGCATCACATGTGATTGTTAAAGGCAAAGTCTCGTTATATTACATTAAAACAGCATCTGAAGTTAATAGGTTTTTCACTTGTCGGAACGCGTGCTCCTCTCGGTGCCTCCAAACCCAGGTTGCTTTTTTGTCGAGAAGCCGATGTAGGGGCTCAGCTACGGTCACTTTGTGGGGCAGGAAGTTGTTGTAAAAATTAATAAGACCCAGGAAAGCTTGGAGATCAGTCTTATTTCTGGGTCTTGGGGCATTCTTGATTGCTTTTAGTTTGCTATTGGTGGGGTGAATGCCTTGTTTATCGATTAGGTACCCCAGGAACTCTACTTTATCTGTACACAGTTGACATTTATTTTTTTTTAATCTTAAGGCCGGAGTCTTCAAATTTCTGGAGAACCAGTCTAAGACGCTCCTTTAGTATTTCTCTATTCGGGGCAGCAATTAAAACGTCATCAAAGTATGGTACGACCCCTTTTATTCCCTGTAATAGTCTCTCCATCAAGCTCTGAAAAATTCCTGGGGCTACGCTAACTCCGAATTGGAGTCGGTTGCACTTAAAGGCGCCTCGGTGCGTAACGATCGTTTGTGCCTCTGCTGTTTTTTTATCTACAGGCAGTTGTTGGAACGCCTGTGCTAAATCCAATTTAGCGAAGATTTTTCTGCCCCCCAGGGAATGGAGGAGGTAAGCGTTCTGTTGAAGGGCATGATTCAGGGTGGCTTGGTAGTCCCCACAAATCCTTAACGATCCATCCGGTTTGATGGGTGTTACAAGTGGGGTTTCCCAAGGAGCATGGTCGGTTGGTTCTAAAACACCCTGGGCTATTAATTTATCAAGCTGCTCGTCAATCTTTGGTTTAAGGGAAAAAAGTACTCGACGAGGCTTAAGGCGGATGGGGGCTACTTCAGGATTAAGGTTAAATGATATTGGGGTCCCCTTTTACTCACCTAGTTTGTCTGCAAAGACGTCCTGGAATTCCTGGATGAGGGCCTCCTCCCAGTCGTCGCTGCTGGTTTGGTGAATGCCGGCTACCTCAATCCCAAGAGGAGCGAACCATTGAAGGCCTAACAAGCTAGGCCAATCATGGTCAACGACGGTCAATGGTAAAGATGCAGTACGATTTTTGAATGAGACCTGGACTAGGCTGGATCCAACGACCAGAATTCGGTTTCCATGATAGTCCTTGAGTATGATTCTTTGGATTCTGAGGTCTTGCCGCCAAACGGCAGGGATTAGTTGTTTAAGGGTCTTCCAGGAAACCATCGAGAGGGATGATCCTGAATCGACTTCCATCACGCAGGGCTCGTTTTCAATGGCAACCTTCACTCGGGTCTTCTTTGCATCTAGTGATGAGGCGTGACCAATTGTAATGGTTTGGTGTGCCTCTTCTCGTTTTGTTGAATGGGCTAGTGGTTTATTTCTGTAGGAGTGGTTGTTCCATTGGTGGTTGAAATGTTCCCGATTCACAGGATGACTTTCTGTGCTTTGGTGATAGTTGGTCCCCCTCTGAAGTGGGCTGGATCCTTGCTTGCTTCTACAGACCTTTCTGATGTGGCCTCTCTTCCCACAAACATGGCAAAGCGCGTCAAGGAATTTGCAGTCGGATCGTGGGTGGTTTGCCCCACAACCCGCGCATTGATACTGCAGTCTCTGGTTACGCTGGTGGTGTTGGTCTCGTTCAAACCAGAGCTGGTTGACCTCTTCTTCATCACTTTCTGATGACGATTCGACGTCCTCGTGGTGGGTTGCTGTTGCATGTCCCTCAAGGCGAGGTGAGGTTTCGCCGGCGAATTGGCGAAGTGGGGCATTTGTGCGGCGCATTTGGGCAGCCGACTTCCTGGTTGCTTCTGCTGCAGTAGCGTCAGCAATGGTATCTGCAAGGCTGACGTTGCCTTTCGCCATCAGCTTACTTTGCACGTGTGGCGCATCTAGTCCCCGAACTATTCGGTCTCTTAGAGCTTCTTCAAGGTCAGCGAACCCTCGAAGAGGCCTCCCAGGGTCCGGAGATCCGCGATGAAATCTGCAACGCTTTCTCCTTTCTGCTGGTCTCTCTGATAAAATTCATGTTTTCAGACAAGCATTGATATGGTAGGTTCATAGTGGGCCCGTAGGAGGGGCTCGAGGACGTCACAGTCCATGGATTTCACCTCAGCCGGTTTCACCAGTGCCTTGGCCATCTTAAAAATGGCAGGTCCCCAGTGAGTCAGGAATACCGCTCGCTTTTTCCCAGTAGTGGCATCCTTCAAGTTGTTGGTCTCCAGAAACATCTGGAACCGGTCCATGTATGAGTCCCAGTCTTCTTGTGCCGAGTCGAATGGAGCGGGTGGTATGGTGCCGCCAGTCATGGTTTCCGCCGTTGATGCACCTTCAGCCATGTGCTCTGTTTAGTGCTCAGTAGTGTTCAGTCAGCTCTGACATCTCCGTATCCCACCTTCGTCACCAGTGTTAAGTTCTGCGCATGGGCGCAAGGAACAGAGATGAGATGGTGAACAGTGAACTTCAACTCTTTATTAATCATTCTGAACAGAGCAAAACCCTAGGGCAGCAGCAGCCCTTTTATAGGCAAGCTGCTGATCTAGTAACCAATAAGAGACGTGGAGTGTTAACCCCCTTAACCAATGAGAGTGGCTCGTTAACAGCCAATCAGATTCTCCTGAACGGACCAATCCAATATCGCTATTATCGGCCAATCAGAAGTGCAGGACTAGAACCCTGCTATTTTCTAAAGGTTTTGATAAACTTTTTTAAAGCGTTTTATTATTTCATAACACTCACTGTCTGAAATCACTTTGAGCATTCCCATTCCTGCTCCATTTCTTGCAAATCGGGGGCCGGAGGGGGGGGGAGGGAGAATCGTTTCTGCTGCATTACAAAGCTCATTTCAAGAGTGTACAGTTCTGAAAAGTAAGAAACCTCCCTGCAGGGAACATCTTGTAAAGTAGATTTCCTACCGAGCAGCTCCCCCCAACCTTTTTTTTTTTTATTTGCAACGGTAGCAGAAGTCTTTAAGTTGTAGCTACGGCACAGGGTTTTGTGAGTGTGTGTCCAAGGGGTCTCCAAATGTCAGCCCCTTTGGAGATAAGAAAGGCACCAAGCTGGTATGACCTCATTAAAGGCCTTGTTTCAATCTGCTGTGCTCTACAGGAGCTGCAATCCTGAAGTCACCCCTCAACCATTTTTCATTTGGCACCTTTGAGCCTGGAAGGACTTTATGTAGAATGGAAGCAGCCACCAGGCAGCCCAAAGTTCCATATTGGAGAACAACCTTGTTTAAAGTGTCTTAAAAACAGCTAATTGTGCTAAGAGCTTTTCATTCCCACCACCCCAAAATTCCTGGGTAGTAATACTCTGAAGCATGAATTTAAATTATTATTTGACTATCACGGTAAAGAAAACCACCTGGAGAGGTTTCCCCCTGGACTGCATCATCACTTGTATGCCTATTTGCATTTTAAGTTCACGAGAACACTGAGCCTTATTATATTGTCTCCAATTGGAACCTATAAACTTAGCCGTGATTGGTGCGCTAAGAATCTACCGCGATTGGCTGAGCCGATCACAGGACATTCAAAGTGCTGTCATTGGCCGCCGGGCCGCGAGCAATCCCTATATGAAGGGTTGCTGCGGCTCCAAGTTTTTGTACTGAACTGTAAGTAAAAAAACAGCTGAACGTTATGAATGGTCTCGCATCTCTTTGGGAACCGATCCGCCCCGATATAACAGAAAGCAGTCACTTTCAATGGTTAGAGAGCAGAGGTGGTATTCAGCAGGTTCTGACCAGTTCTGGAGAACCGGTAGTGGAAATTTTGAGTAGTTCAGTGAACTGGCAAATACCTCCTCTGACTGGCCCCACCCCATCTATTCTCTGCCTCTGGAGTCCCAGCTGATCAGCTGGGTCTTCTTGTATTGCCCTGCACAGGAGAATGGAGCTGGAAAGCAGGTTAGTAGGCTGGGGAGGGAATGGGGATTTTGCAGTAACCTTCCCCTGCCACATCCACCAAGCCATGCCCACCAAGCCGCACCATGGCCACCAAGCCATGCCCACATAACTGGTAGTAAAAATTTTTTGAATCCCACCACTGTTAGGGAGGGAACAGTTCCCTGCACTGTTTACTACCATAAGAAGCAAAAAAACCCGGACTGCCTACGTACAAGACAATACAAAACATGCTGGGATTTTTATATACTCTTTTTTGGTCATTAATGGCTATTTTCTCTATAGCGTTATCTTTTAATTAATGTTGTTTTTAGGCTAGAGAACACATATTCTACTAGTAAATCCAAATGAGCACAGTGGGGATTATTTTTGAGTAAATATGTGAAAGATATTGCTGTAAAACTCTCAGACCAAACTATCTCTTCTGAATATATTGTCACAATCCTCTGTCTGGAGTGAAAATCCCTTCTGCAATAATTTTGGGGCAACTTTAAATTTGAGGGATGGAAAGAGTGATAACACTTTTCAAATACCTGAAAGGACATCCACACCTAAGAAATTCCAGAACCTGTTATCTCTTTTTTTCCAGAATGTAGAATTCTGAATAAGGTAGGAATAAATTAAAGGAAAGCAAATGCTGGCTGAATGTTAGGGGGGGGGGGGAAATATGATAGTGGAACCAATTATCTAGAAAGGTTGGTGGGTCTCCTTTCATGGGATTCTTCAATTAAAAGCAAGATAGCCATTGCCTTTTTTAATTTGGATTCAGATATAAAATAGATGTTGATATTGAAGACCTAGATATATTCTTTCAGCTGATTCTGAGAATTCACTTTCTTGAAGCCAACCTGTATTTTGTCACCTGAAATGTCCCAGTCTTCATGATCATAGATGAATAATACACACATTTCATAACCAATAACCCAATAGGCAATCTTTCAGGTTATTGATCTCCCTGAATTATGCTTTAAAATGGTAGATTGGTTTCGGATAAAAGCGACAGTTTTCACACTTACAGAGTACTTCTGATTCCCTACTCTCCCACTTTGCCAGCAGCTCCAGAAATCTCTTTCAACAGCTTATATATTGTCAGTTGGTCTTTTTAAAAGTCACTTGGAGAAAACAAATGTCCCCCCCCCCCACATGCACAGTTTTAATATGGTATTTATTTCAAGCATGTCAACAAGAAAATCTGTTTTCCTGTTACACCATTTTGATTAGATGTAGGGAAAACTATACGGAATTCAGCAAAGAGCAACTGTTACTGATGTGAGTTTGTTCCGGAGAATTACAACATCCCTTTCTTCTGTTGCAAAATTATCAGGGTTTTGCTAGGGTTTCATTTAAGTACAAAGAAAGCTTGAGAACTTGTGTTTGACCTTTACACTCACAGAGCAAAAAATCCTGTGCTTTTTATTCTATTTGCAATCCTTCAAGCAGAAATACTTTCTGGGTTTGTTCAGTGTGGAATCTAGATGGGAAGTAACACTAGACAGCCCGTTTGCACAAATAAACAGGATAAAAGGACTTACCCCTTAATGTGTAGATATATAGGCGGGGTTGCAAGGAACAGCTCAGTCCAAAGAGAAATGAAAAGAAGTTGGGCTTTGCTGCCTTCCTTACCTTCTGCAGTAAGTATTCATTTATTATTCATTTATTTTATTTATTAAACAAATGTATTTATCTGTTCCCATTGTTTTTGTGAGCTTCATATTAGTAATGGCCAAGTATTAGTCTGTGTTGTGGACAAAGTATTCCACTTCCTTCTTTGTTGCATTGTGCTTGCAATTTGCCTACCACTAGTGATGATTTGCTGAAAGACAGGTTGTTCTTGCTTTCCAACTGCTTTGTTTCTCAATTATCCAATTATGATGGGTTTTTTTTTAAAAAAAGAACCAGCATTGAGACCAATTCTCCCAACCATTGTAGCATCAGGGGATTGATACTTTGGTGCTTTCTACCTGATTGTGACAAGGAAAAACATAGAAGTAAAACTGAGGTTTTGCTCAACAATTGGAAAGATTTGACTTAACTTCCAAAGGGGAAGTGAGGTCATAAGCCCATTGTGGTCATGTGATTCCCTTTCCCTGGTTAACATTTTTATTCGGTTACAAAGTATCATAAAATACAAATACGAAAAGCAGTGGGCAAGAGAAGTGAGGAAAGATAAGAAAAGAAAAAGAAGCATTGTCTTCTAACTCTCTCTGTTACAGTGAAATAAGGCATTCACATCAAATCACAGCTTTTTGCTTTTTCATAATAATATGAACAAGCCCTGTCTATAAAGATATATCAGTCTAATCCAAGGGTCTTCAAACTTGGCAAGTTTAAGACTTGTGGACCTCAACTCCCAGAATTTCTGAGCTAACATGACTGGAGGAGGAATTCTGGGAGTAGAAGTCCACAAGTCTTAAAGCTGTCAAATTTGAAGATCCCTGGTAATTGGTAAAACCCAAAGTAGAGTTTCATTCTTTTCCACGTTAAGCACAAAGTTCAGAAGTGGTCTCCATGTGGAAACAAAAGCACTTATGTTCTTTTCTTTAATCAAAGCGGTCAGTTTTGCCATTTTGGCCAACTCCATCAACTTTTAGGAATCGAAGTGTCCTTCCATTTTTGTGCATACAATAGTCTTGCTGCTGTCAATATATATAATAACAAAGTTCCAGATTTTTTTTTCTCCAGTTCATTTTCCATTAAGCCCAAAAGGAAACTTTCTGGTTTCATTTTTATCTCCATTTTCAAAATGTTCTGTTGTGATCATGTGATTTTTCAGCTAGTGATCTTACTCTTTAGGGTGGAGAGGCCAGTCCCATATATGATCACCAAATGAGGACTACTGGTAGGTCATTGCTTTCCTCTTTTCCAGCCCATATTGGCTTTTGAAGTGCACGTCACCTTTTAGAAGGATGCACTGTGAGAATGACTTCTTATGCTTATGTTTTCATGGAGGAGTGGGGTGGGCAGTTGCACAGATCCTATTCTGGGCCTTTTGTGGATAAATTTAAGACTTCAGTAGATCGTTTTCATTTGCTTTATTGGTTTGCTATATTTGTGATCTACTCCCGAGCTGACATTCTCACATTTCCCCAGCATACAAGTTCTGCATATTTTCCAGCATATATAAGGATTGAGATATTGCAACAGGAACAAAGCACTCAGGTTCAGGATCATCCACAGCCATGGAAGTTTATTGGATGATATTATTGCAGTGAGTCTCTTTCAGCCAACATACCTGTCGCGATTGATGCAGAGGGAAAAAAAACAGGCAAGGGAGCACTATATACCCTAGATCAGGGGTTCCCAACCTGGGGTGCTTGCACCCCCTGGGGATGCAAGACAATATTCCAGGGGGTGCGAGAAAAGTCCAGGTAAATAATAGGATATTGGCTATATGTTGGCATTTTTATTTATTATTTATTTCAGGGGGTGCGAGGTTCGAGTGAAATTTCTTTAGGGGTGCGGGGCGAAAAAAAGGTTGGGAACCACTGCTCTAGATCATGTTTCCTGAAGAAATCTAATGGATAATTACAAATAACAGTAATATGGAAGGCTACAGGCATAATAAGCTTAGCATTATTTCGAAGAGAGTGGGGCCTTGTATTTATGTGGTTGCTAAGAGTTGATAATGACTTAATGGCACATAATAATCAATCAGTCAAAAGACCTTGAAGAATTACTATTTGAGAGAGTGCAATGTACCATAAATTGTTTTCTGTAACGGGGAAGATGTTCTGCATTGTATTATGATGAAAAAAGAGGCTACAATATTTGATAAACGCCTTGGAGAAAATTTCTGTAGAATGTAGAGGAATCCCTGCTACTAATACATTATTATCTGAGTAGCCTCTCTGTATCATGATAGCTACCTGAACACTGTAATCACTGAAAGCTGCAATAAATAAATAAATAAATAAATAAATAAATAAATAAATAAATAAATAAATAAATAAATAAATAAATAAATAAGAAGAATGAAGCTAACAAGAATGATAAAGTTACACATAGTTCTGTGATTGTAATGGACCTACAACGCAGTGTCTGAAACATGGTCAAATACAGTAAAAAACAGGACTCACAGAAGTGAGTACACCCCCTCACATTTTGTAAATATTTAAGTATATCTTTTCATGTGACAACACTGAAGGAATGACAGTTGGCTACAATGTAAAGTAGTGAATATATAAGAGTGTAAATGTGCTGTCCCCTCAAAATAACACAACACGCAGCCATTAATATGTAAACTGCTAGCAGCAAAAGTGAGTACACCCCTAAGTGATATTGTCCAAATGGGGCCCAAAGTGTCAATATGTTGTGTGGCCACCATTATTTTCCAGCACTGCCTTAACTCTAGAGTTCACCAAAACTTCACAGGTTGCCACTGGAGTTGTCTTCCACTCCTCCATGATGATGTCATGGAGTTAGTGGATGTTAGAGACCTTGTGTACCTCCACCTTCCGTTTTAGGATGCCCCACAGATGCTCAATAGGGTTTAGGTCTGGAGGCATGTTTGGCCAATCCATCACCTTTACCCTCAGCTTCTTTAGCAAGGCAGTGGTCATTTTGGAGGTGTGTTTGGGGTCATTATCATGTTGGAATACTGCCCTGTGGCCTACTGTATATGCAACAAAAAGTTAATGAGTTGAGAAAGCATCAAGAAAAGTGAAAAGGGTGGAGTAATCTAATAGCTTTGCTAAGAGGGCTAGTTTGTTAGTTTGTTTCTGTGCCTTTGAGTCAGTGTTAACTCCTGGTGTCTGCCTGGAGTGTCTGCCTTACAGTTTTCCTGGTAATGTTTTTGGAAGTGGTTTGCCTTTGATTGGTCCTTCTTGGAGATGAGAGAGAAAGCAACCAGCCCAAAGTCACCTAGCTGGCTTTGTGCCCAAAGTGGGACTGGAGGGACTTAGTTTCTCATTTCTAGCCTGCTGCCTTAAGGCTTATTTAGATGTGCCTACAACTGCCCATAGCCATTGCTGCACACCCACACTGTGAAGGGGTTGATGTGGAGGTTGCAGAGGGCTGCAGTCAAGCTGACTCAAACACCTCCTGAACCCCAACTGCTGATTGTGTGGAGGTGCATGGTTTGCGTTTTGATTGGTTCTGACTTCCTGCTAGGACAGCATTGTCAAACTCAAGGCCTGTGGGCATGCAGCCCTCCTGAACTCTGTTTTCACTGGCAAAGGGTTGCAGGAGCCCATCCCAACTCAAGAGCCCATTTTCACTGGCAAAGAGCTAAGGTCATCACAAGTGCCCCTGATATGAGTGATGTCAAGCTGGCTATGCCCACCTTGGTCATGCCCATCCCAGCCCCCGAGGTCAAAGGTCACTCTGGTGAGGCCCTCAATGAAATTTAGTTTGACACCCCTGAGATGGGACAAAGCAAGGCACATTCAAATGCGGAACATTAATATCCACCGAGGTATAAAAAGAACACCTACGCCGCCGTCCTCGAACGACAGATGTATATGTTCCCTTATGTGCCATGTTCTGTCTTTAATTTGCTGGCTGAACATAAAGACAGTCAGGCAAACTCTACAAAAGGCTTCCATACAAAGTTTCTTTATTGAATCACAAGGCATCCTCAAAGTATAACTCACAGTTATGTTGAGATTCATCTTAATGTTCAAATCTTTGCATAGCTGACTTCATAGTGTGAAAGTATAGTGATCTTCATCCCATAACGATGGAGCAAAGAGTGAGACACCAGCATGATTCTGGGGCTCAAGTGTAAAGGAAACTCCCTCACCCAACCAAGGGTCAATTCAGTGACCAATCAGGATTACAGATGTGACCACATGACATGAGCTACATTTCCCATGATGTATTAACTACATTTACCCTGAGGCATTTCCTTAAGGGGACAGCTCCCAATTCTCACTTAACTATCTCAATTCCCAATTAACTCTATACTGTCTGGACAGCACATGCCATGCTGGAGAAGATGGCTCCAACCTTGAATCTCTACATCAAACCAGCTCTCATTGCAATGTTAGACCATGCACAAGATTGATTGGCTGTGATCCTTTCTCCCTTAGCAGAAATATTGAAATCATAGTAAGATCATTGGAATTGAAAGAAGAAACATGGTCTATGTTGTCCGGAGAACCTCAGGCAAGATCTCCCAATGACTTCTAGATTCCTATGTATAGGTCACAACAGTGAACTTTTCTGTGCTTTGAATCCAACAAAAGTTCCTGATTATTCGCACCTGACAATAATAACCATAATAATTTGGTTGACATTTGTGGGTTTAATATCCTTTTAAAATAATTAAATTTCTGTTATTTTTGTCATATTCTGCCAATTATTCTAATCATCATCATCAAGCAGATGCCAGCATATGGATGCTTCATGGGGAAAATAAGAGCAGACACCCACATACATATGTATGTGTGCCTGTACTGTATGCCTATATATCTCTGTGTATAATTGTACACACAGAACACAAACATGCATGCGCATATATCTACAAATATGTAAGGAGTACAATGGCCTCTCATTTCTGAAACTATTTGGCTAAGGATGAATAGAGTGTTGTAATGTTTGTTTTATGACAGCTTGTGCCTGATTAAACACCGTTATGTTTGCACTATAGACTTGAAGTGACTGCTATTATCAGCTCTATTTTAATGGACAAGCAGTGTCCCATGAAATCAAATCTGCTTTATGAAATCAAAATTTGTGCTTTTTAAGTGACTCGGCAGTGTTACAATCATAAAAGTGAGATTAACCTAGCTGTAACACATTCTTACAATAAGCTGTTCCTACTGCTCATAGATGTCATCATTCATTTGCAAAATAATTGGATGCTGGATGAGAGGATTTCTATCAACTTGAATCATATTCTAATTTTGAAAGTGTCTTCCAAGCATTTATGGTATGATATTGATGATCAGCTACTCTTCACACATCTCCAATAATACGGTCTACTGATCCAATTAATATGCTGATGACACGATGAACTCTTAACACTTGTAATTCATAGCCGGCTTTAATCCTGTTTCCAATATTACTTTAAAACAGTACCCTGGACCCCTTCTGCTTGCCTTGGTACTATACTTAGCTTTTAAATCTACTGTGTATCTCACCAGGTTCTCCATATTTAGTTATAATTCCATTTTTTAAAAATTGTAAACATTTGTTTAAATCCAAACATTAACAGCTCTATTATATTGGATAGCTTTTAAACATTGAATGTTAACTGAGCATCAAGGAAGGCAATATGGATTCAGAAATAGGGAGAAATGCACTTCCTGGCCTCATTTGTAATGCTTAGAGCAGCCAGCTTCTCTCTGCTATTAACTCTACTGCTTTCTTTTAAATAATGTTCTGCTCCATCACTCCTTCTCCATCTTTTTTCCCTTTTGCCTGCTGCTCAGTTGAAGAGCTCTCAGCCCATATTTGAAGAGTTAGCAAACTGGGTGGCCCTGGGATTTGCTCTTTCCCCACCAAACTCCTCAGACTACTTTTGTTATCACCATTTCAATCTATTGCAAGCTTCCTTCCAAGATAAGCCCAAAATATTTTAACATAGCTTGAGCTTGCTTTGGATGAGATCATTATCAAGAAGAGAATATTGTTTTAACATCAATATAGCTAAGGGCAACTTATATCTAGCTCAGTAATGGACTGGAGATGAAACGAAGAGATTGGCATAAAGATACAGTAGAAAAATGCTGCAGCCGGGGAATATTAGTACCTACCTAATACCATGATTGGATATAAATGGCAAATAGATTCTCAGTCTCGGCTTCTGATTTGGTTGTTTTAATTCTGCCCATCCTCCCTCTTTAGGAATGTCCAACCTTCTGTTTCTCTAGCATAGTCTAATCCCCATATAACTTTGGGAAAAGGGAATTTCTTCTCCCATCAGGCATTTATGTTTCTCTCATTGTCCTTTGGACCCCATGCCCTCAGTTATAGCCCTTGCTTTATTAAATTAATCTACACCTTTAACCTTTTAAAGTTGCCTCTTTCATGTCCTAAATTGCACTTCTAACATTTCCAGGTTGCCCCTTTGCCCTTAACTGAATATGAAACTAATTCCACGTTAATCGTCTCTATAGAACGAAAATTGTCCAGCAAAGATCTGAAAAGGGCCACAACAGAAGCCTTTACTTAGGAATTTGTTTAATTACAATAATTCTATGCCTGCTGTTCATCGCAATTCCAAGGAAAATATAATAAAACTATATAAAAATTTAAAATATAACATCACAAAATACATATTCCAACATTCAAATCCATAAATATAACCACTTCAGTTTTATGTTAGCACTTTGAAGGTATTGGAAGACAATTCCATAGTTTATAATACTTGTATCTTGAATGTCTCTCTTAGGTTATGCATGTGATAACAAATAGAACATCTTCAATAGATGCAAAAGTTCTAAGGCAAAGAGTGTCTAAGGCAGGGGTGTCCAACCTTGGCAACTTTAAGACTTGTGGACTTCAACTCCCAGAGTTCCTCAGCCAGCTTTGCTAGCTGAGGAACTCTGGGAGTTGAAGTCCACAAGTCTTAAAATTGCCAAGATTGGACACCCCTGGTCTAAGGCATTAGACTCAGATCAAAAGCAAATCACACTTAGAAGGCCAGCGCTAAGAGTAGCAAATTGCCCTAATGGAAGCCCAGAACTCTGTTCCTTTTCTATCATTCTCCAATTTGGTGGTTGTTGACTAATGCAACCTGCTAAGTTTGGTATTTACTGGCAAGTT
This sequence comes from Hydrophis major, assembly GCA_033807585.1. NCBI lineage: Eukaryota > Metazoa > Chordata > Lepidosauria > Squamata > Elapidae > Hydrophis > Hydrophis major. The sequence continues at coordinate 185,465,724 of CM066328.1, forward strand.
AATGCACAGCCCAATTCTACTGAATCCACTTCAGTTTCATGTTAGCGCTTTGAAATAAATTTGGAGCTATCTTCTGATTGCCACAAATAGCGCCTTCTTATTTCCCCTCCACCTCCTCCTCATTAGCAGCAGCATCTCCCCATGAGGGACTATCCTGATAGGATTATAGGGCTTGTGTGCTCTGAGGAAGTTGAGAGCTAAGCCAGAGAACTATCCAAAAGTGTCTGAATGGTGGACATAGCAGTACCTGGAGACAGCAGAAGAGAAGAGAAAACCACAAAATAGAGAAACCTGCAAGTAGAATGACCATGCCAAAAAAGCAAATATACTACCAATAATAACAGGCACCTTGAGTACAATCCTAAAACATCAAGAGCATCACTTTATAACATCATTGGCAATGACAAAATAACCATCAGTCAATTGCAAAATACATTTTCTTGAAAAGAATTTTATTACTTTTCTACAAACAGACAAGACAAACAAAACATTAAAACATCAACTCTCATATGTACATCCAGCACGTCGGTTGGTTCATCAGTTTTGTGCATTCATTTTGTAGTCTCAATTACATAACAACTCACATTGTCAATCCAAACTTATATATCCTAATATCACTAAAAAAAAGAAATTTTTGACTATACTTTTAATCATTCATGCTTTATGAGATAACAATACTTTAACCAGTTTATTCTGTAACAAATCATATAATCATACCAAATCAATCCTAAAAAACCCTTTATAAATATAGTTTCAAATAACAAAGGCAAGTAAAACAAAATAAAGATATTCCTTACTGTCTAGCATTCTAAATATTCTATTATCGTATTTTATCATCTAGCCATTGATAAAAAAGATCCCAAATTTCATAAAATCGTTTTTCCTCTTGCTCTCTAATTTCAAATGTCAATCTACTCATCTCAGCACATTCCAATATTTTCTTAATAATTTCTTACTGTAATGGTATTTTCTCATTCTTCCAATTTTTAGCAAATACAATCCTAGCCTCTGTTAATACATTTACAATCAGGTATTTCAAATCTTTACCATATATATCAGGTAAAATTCCCAATAAAAAGATCTCTGGTTTCAAGTCTATGTGTTTCTTTGTCATTTTTTCCAACCACATGCGAATTTTAGTCCAATATTTTCTAGCGTCCTCACAAGTCCACCACATATGGTAATATGAGCCAGGTATCTGATGACATTTCCAGCACTTTTCAGATTTATTCTTGAACATTCTTGCTATTCTTGCCACCTGTAAAACATCTTATACAAGTTTTCTTTATATGCTGTTGGGATTGATCTAGAGAAATGGCAAAAATTGTGGTTTCAAAATTATAAAATGGCAAAATACATTTTCATAGCAACACCTTCCTATCCAAGGTCCTTGGGTGGAACTTGAGAGGTGGACCAAAGATCAAATCCAATCTAAACATCTGGTTGACTGTGTGACCAGCCTTAATAATAAATCTTTACATGTTGCCTCAGTATACCCACTAATTTGGCAATTCAAAGTATATAAATGACTTGGAAACAATATTTTCTTTTTGTACAAGAATTTAAATCCATCCTTTGAGAGCTGTCTGCTCTTTCCGTGAAGCAAATCACTTATTTTCAGCTGTGGAATTCTGCAGAATTAATTTCTCTTTGCATTAAGTGAGATCACTCACTAAATTTTCCCTGCACTCTGAGTCTAAGAATATTTGGCCATCTTTATTTATCATTCAGTTTTTAATTAGAGGATTCATGATTGTACATATGCATATAGCTAAACTCTCAAAATTAGTTCATAATGTTTGAATGGATGCATCAGGGGCAGGAAAATAATGTATAATATCATTGTAACATTTCTGTTTATTGCATATACTAATCACTGGTGGGATTCAGCCGGTTCACACCAGTTCAGGCAAACTGGTTATTAAATCCCCCTCCAATATCAAAGTGGATGCTGGGCGCTATGCTACACTGCAATGGAGTAATGGCAACAGAGTGGCCAGAGCAATGGAAGGAAAAGATTGCTTTACCTCCTACTTCTCCCTGCTCCTCCTCCTTTTCTCATGCCGGCCACTCCGTTGCCCATTTCTCCATTGCAGCGCAGGGCCCAGGATCCATTTTGATAGTGGGGGGGGGAGATAATTTAACAACCAGTTCACCCAGGGTCAGGTTGGCCTTTGCAGAAGGTTCATCCCGCATGTGTGGAGGAGCTTGAGGATGAGGATGGGCCACGCCACCCACGACAGCCAACCTGACCCTGAGTGAACTGGTTGTTAAATTATTCGAATCCCACCACTAATACCAATCCCAACAATCTGTCCAGAATTGGTTACTAGGAGGTGAAGGAGGAAAAGTCAGGAGTTCTGCAAACAGATGCAGGGCTGCCAACTCTCACGCAATCAGCGTGAGACTCACGCAATTCAATCAATTTTGACTGTCTCACTCTGATAAACAAAATCTCACGCTAAACCCCCAAAATCATGGAATGTACAAAAATATCCCTACATTCTCTGATTATATTCCGAATATTCCCCTTAGCTTAGGAGAAGGATGAGCTCCCAGCGCCGCCCCACCCTGCCCAGCCACCCCACCCTGCCCAGCCACCCCACCCCCACCGCGCCTCTTTTCCCGCCTTAATCCTTCTGCCAGCGTCCCGTAACTGTCACGATGCCGATCATTATCGCTTCAGGAAAGCGAAGAGCAGGAGGCTTCTTCGCCGTCCGGGGCGCTCGCAGCCACTTTGCCCCGCCCTCTCCCTCTCTGCAATGTCCTCTGGGACAAGCCAGCTGCCCTAGGCTTTCCAAAGAAGGACACGAGGGGGCTGGCAAAGCCTCTTTACAGCCTCGGCCAGTAATAACAATGGTAAGCAAAGCCAACGGAGTGGCTTCCATTTAACCCTTTGGTGTTTAAATCTTTGGTGATGTTTCTTTATTTTCTCTGGCTGGATTTCTGACCCAGGGGAGAAAGACCATTTAAAAAAGCAAAAAGGACAGAAAGAACACCAAGAAAGAATGGGACAACCCCCCCCCAAAAAAAAGAGATCCAACACAACTCTGAATAAAATTATTATTATTTTAAATTTTATTATTATTATAATTATTATTACCACCCCTTTACATGCCTTATGCTCTCTTTTAGCTGATCCAAAAGAGTCTTCCCAAACCAGCAAGGCGAGAAGCGCGCCAGGCTGATCTATAAAGGGGCTGGGCAGCTTTTTTGCAAAATACTTAATAGAAAGGTTGGAGGACTGACAGGATTACATCTCTGGCAGTGGATGAAGGAATCACTTTTTCCTCTTTCTCCTTTGAGTTTAAATCCTAGGTCTCCATGCACCAGATCGACAGGACTGTACTACATTATTATCATATTTTCAAACCCTTAGATAAGGACTCAATAAGGACTTTTTTTTGATGCCAGTAGGCTTCTCAGCCCCAAATTGGGATAGCCCTGACTCAACTAGAACATATTCTAATCTTAACACAATTTACCATCCAAAGAGCAGTAAGACCATTAAGTTCAGAATCTAAACTTACCCAATAAATAATATACTGTTTCCTCACTGTGCTCAAGCTTCAGAATACAGTAGATGAGTTTTACAGTTAACAATATGTATATTTATATGAAGCACTCATTATTTGATTAAATGTTTAGTTTATACATGTCTGAAATTATGAACCCCTATTTCAGTCAACAAGTTAGTATATAATTAAAGACTGAGACTATAGCATTTGATATTGGCATGTAGTATGGTATTTGATACAGAAAGAAGAATACCCATTGATGTATTTGCATTATCTCTGTAGTTGTTTCGGGTTTTTGTCTTTTTGTTGCACATTGAATTCATCCTATAGTGGTCTATAGTACATCACTAAGCTAATAAAGTCAGTTGAGGTAGAATACTGCAGTTACAAGTCAGGAACTTCAATTATTCATGGTCAGTGAACTGCATTATTAATATCTTACAAATCCGGTTCAAGTACATTGGTGCTGCTTGCATGTATGTATGTATGTATATGTCCAAATCATGACTAAAGTATGCATCAGATTGCACCATTTAAAATGTAAAATTGTCAAAGCTCCCTACCCTGGAAGGGGGGACACCCCCCTTCCACACCATCCCCCCCCCCTCGGTCGCTCCGCTCCCTCGCAGTGTCTCACTCCGAACTATCACTCAAGGTTGGCAGCCCTGCAGATGTTAATTTCAAGAGAGCAGATAGTGACTTTTTTCACTGTCTTTTAGATCTTCTATGTGGAAAAGCAGCTTGATGCCTGACAATATGGATATGGGATAGAAGCAGGAAAGAAGGGGGAGGTACTTTAACTTTATGTTTTAAAAATAGGCATTGGGCCTTCTAAACTGCCGTTTTCAAGCAAAAATAGTTCCTCTTCAAGACCCAATTCTTTCATCATTGTTCTGAGCATGGATACAGTTGGTGGGTCTAACATTGACTGCTGACTCTGCAAACACAGAAGGGGACATGAACTTTGTTGTGAATGAATAAATGTTAAATAAAGTTATCTTGAGCTTGAAGTCAAGTGCAGGGTTCTGTCCCTGCACTTCTGATTGGCTGTTAATGGCAGGATCGGATTGGTCTGTTCAGGAGAATCTGATTGGCCATTAAAAGGCCATTCTCATTGGTTAATGGAGCTAGTGCTCCTGGATTGCTATTGGTTGAATAGTTAATAAGTTGCCTATATAAGGAAGGCTATAGCAGCCATCCAGTTTGAGCTGTCACACCATGTAAATAAAGAGTTTGAAATTCACTGTTTCTACCGGCTCGTCTCCATTATTCGCACCCATGCTCCAGACTTAACAAACTTGAAACACATTTGGTTATTAATTATCAGTAGAGTACAGTACAAGATCCAAGGTAAGAGTACCTGACTCATAAGAACAAGATTTATGAGCAACGAAACCTTATTTTACATTTCCATTGTTTGCAAATTTCCCCCATTGCCAATGCTGTCAAAGATTGACTCCTGCTGTGAATCAAGCAAACATTGTTTGCAAGCTGCTGTGTTGCACAGACAGTTTTGTGGCATTTAACTTCAGAAGTCCTTCCTGTATTCCCTTAGTAGAGAGTAACTGAAAAATCACAAAAAAATTTCCTGATTTTGGTTAGGTACTCTTGGTCTTGTGCAAGGGCCTTCAATCTTGGCAAGTTTAAGACTTGTGGACTTTAACTCCCAGAATTTCTGAGCCAACATGACTGGAGGAGGAATTCTGGGAGCTGAAGTCCACAAGTCTTAAAGCTGTCAAGTTTGAAGACCCCTGGTCTAGTGATTAAAGTACCAGGCTAGAAACTTGGGCCTGTCACTTTCCCTCAGCCCAACTCACCTCACAATTTGTTGCTATGGGGGAAAATAAGAGGAGGAAGGAGTATTAGCTATTGTCAGCACCTTGAGTTATTTGTAAAAATAATAAAGATGAGAAATAAATAAATAAATAAAGTCATGTTTACAAGTTTATTCAAATGAGGAACTGGTTTTCTAACACTAGACATGTAGAGCTAAGTGAATGACTGCTTTCTGTTGCCTGCTGGCTCTTTTTGTTTTGTCTGATTTAAATGACACATTAAGGAGATGTTATGAATACTACCATGTTTCTCCAACAATATGGCTTCCACCAATAGGAAGCTCCACCATGTTTTATTGGCATAAAATCAAATTAAGCCCCTCCCCCCAAATTAAGGCCCATATTAAACATGCAAAATGGGGGGGGGAATGGTGGGGGGGGCTTGCCATTAGGAAGTACTTTTGTTGCATGCGGATATGGTGCTGCCTGTGTTGGTGGGACACTTCATACTGGGAGACCTTCCGCCACTGTTGCTTTCCCTTCTACCTTGCTGCCGCGGCATTAGAGCAATGCCGCGGCATTTGGCACAGCCACGTGCGGCCAGCCAGAGCTCCTCCCTGCAACCGGAGCCCTGAGGAGACACTTGGCTTCCGGAGCTCTTACCAAGGCAGCGAGCACCTCCCCACTGGGCCCTCCGCTCATCCCGCCAGGGCCGTACCGGAACTGTGTGGGCTGGGCAGAGCCGGGAAAGCGAACTGTGGGTGAGGCGCTTGCTGCCTTGATGAGAGCTCTGCCGCCGGGAAGGAGGGCCTGCCTGTCAGCTGTGCTGAGCACCCCAGGCGAAGCTCTTCACGCTCTGCCTGGGGTGCCCAGTGCAGCTGACAGGCGGGTCCTCCTTCCCGGCAGCAGAGTTCTCACCAAGGCAGCGAGCGCCTCCCCGCCAGGTCTTCCACTCATCCCACCAGGGCCGCGCCGGAGCCGTGAGGGCTGGGCAGAGCTGGGAAAGTGAGCTGCAGGTGAGGCGCTCACTGCCTTGGTGAGAGCTCTGCTGCCGGGAAGGAGGGCCCGCCTGTCAGCTGCGCTGGGTGCCCCAGGTGGACCTTTTCATGCTCTGCCCGGTGCCAGGCAGAGATGGCGTCTGGGCACTTCTCCCAAGGTGGGCCAATCCTGCGCTGCGGCCCTGGAAGATTCGCCTCCCCACGTGGGGTTGGGCTGCCCTCTCGGGCAGGGGAGGCTTTGTTGTAATAGGGTGTTATTTTTAAAATAATTCACTTTACCTTCGAAGGCAAAGGAAAGGTAGCGACTGGAGTGCTTGAAGCCAAGTGTCTCCTCAGGGCTCCAGTTGCAGGGAGGAGCCCTGACTGGCCGCACATGGCTGCGCCAAACGTCGCGACGTTGCTCTAACGCTGCAGCAGCAAGGGAGAAGGGAAAGCAACAGTGGCGGAAGGTTTCCCGAACATCCAAGCTGTCATCGCCCACCCACCCGAGGATGCAAGAGGTGGGGAATTAAGTCACCCCTGTAAAGCCAGCTTAGCCGTTTTTTGGGGGTCAAAAAAAAATAAGGCCCGGCCTTATTTGTGAGAAACACGGTATTTTAGGAGTTCTTGCCCCCCCCCAAGCCTCATGCTCCTATACAAATATGAGGGAATGATCATTCATAAATTAAAACAGTAATAATATTTGAATCAAGCGTGGGGATATTTGGTTGACAATGCAGAACATTTTTATGATTTAAAAGTTGAGTGTCCACTTTAAAAATCATAAGAGATCATCTTTTCATTAAATGAAATTCTCACATTAATGCCTATTCTTATCCATGATAATGAATAGTGGAAGAGCTTTTGAATAAATATTCTCTGGACCAGAGGTGGTATTCAGCAGGTTCTGACCAGTTGTGGAGAACCGGTAGCGGAAATTTTGAGTAGTTCAGAGGACTGGCAAATCCCACCTCTGACTGGAGATTTTACAGTATCTTTCCCCTGCCACACCCGCCAAGCCACGCCCACAGAACCGGTATTTTAAAAAAATTGAATCCCACCACTGCTCTGGACTTAAATAATTCCTGAAGTACTATAAATATTTGTTGAATCCACTTGGGCCTTCCTTTATAATGATGATCTTAATCTATGTTTAGGCTCATGGCAGATTGCTGGAGTTGCTGTACATTAGGTAATTCCACTGCCCTCCTGATGGACAAGGCCATTTTGGGCTGAATTAAATTACATTTGAATTAGAGGTCTATTTTCTCATGGGTAACTTTTTCTTATGTAATTAAAAAAATCTACTTTTAGCTTTTGATTAGTAGGTTAATTTCTTTTTATTTCCTAATATCCTTATCACTTTCAAATCAAGTGGGTTTTTTATAGCCTTCAGCCTTGTTCTCTCAGCTATGAGAAGTAAAATGGGACTCAAATTTTAATTTTATAATCCCAACTGTGCTTAATGGATACCATGAGGAGGCTGGATTTTTCCACAAACTCCTAAATTTTAACCAGAGAGCAATTTGGCTAGTATGGAGGAATATTTCCTGTGTCCCTAGAAATCTTCTTGGTCATAACTTTTATTAAAAACCATGTATTTGAAGGAACATGTTTGAGAGAGGATAAAAGGATATTGCAATGCAAAGTGGCTATAACTTTCTGAAAAAGGAGCAGCAAATTGATCTGGAGAATTTATTCAGAAGAACTTTGTCAAAAAATGTATTTGCAATCCTCAACTGACTTCAAAAGAAGTGACTAAGACCCATTATTGCCCCCAGCATAACACTAAGTATAGTCATATTAATAAAACAAAATTGTGCCTGGCTTTAATGAGAATGTAGGTCACAGAATTAAGGGCCGCAAACCCAACCCTACATAACAGTTAATGAGCAAACGCTGACAGCAGTAATAAGGGTGACATACATTAGACCTGAGCTGAAATGTTTCTAAAGACCTTTTTCTTTTCAGATTTCTGAGTTGTTCTTTTTTCTCAACTGCTCACTTCTGTGCAATTTTCAGAATTTCCCTGTTTTTCTTTGCCTTTGCTGCCCCTCACAATAATGATGGCGCCTTATGAAAAGATGACAAATGTGAGCCAGCCCACCAAAGGGAAATTATTGGAGGATTTCACACCTTATTTGGGAAAAACCGCTAAAATGGTTCCCCTCACGTAAAGTGGCCAGTTCCAAGAAGCTAATTATATATTGGCAAGTTTTATGTGTCAGCAATACATTTTTAAAAAGCCTTAGGTTTAATAACTGTACAAGTAGTCCTCAACTTACAACAGTTCATTTAGTGTCTGTTTGAGGTTCCAGCAGCAGTGAAAAACGGGGCTTGTGACCTCTTTTCACACTTCACGATTGTTGCAGCATCCCCCTGGTCATGTGATCAAAATTCAGATGCTTGGAAACTGACTCACATTTATGACACTTGCAGTGTCTTGGGATCATGTGATCACATTTTGCAACCTTCTGATGAGCAAAGTCAATGAGGAAGCCAGATTCACTTAACTTAACAACTGCATCGATTCATTTAACAACTGTAGCTGGAAAGATTATAAGATGGGCCAAAACTCACTTAACATCTGTCTCACTTAGTAAGAAAATTTTGTGGTCAATTGGAGTCATACGTTGAGGGCTACCTATTTGCTTGTGTGACACTAAAAATATGGTGGCTATCATACTAGTTGGTGTGCTTTGCTTTCTTCAGAGTTCCTCCTTGTCCTCTTCTGTTTCATATCTAGGCACCTTTTGGGGTCTTCTTGATCCTGTGGGTCTTCTTGACCATATACGTTGTTCGGTAAAGGCCTCGCCTACACACCTTGCTCACTTACACACTTTCCCCCAAAGGAATGTTGCTTCTTGTGCCCATAGGGAAACCTGAATGAAGGGAGATCTTGTTCAATATCAAGACCAATATTCTTGTTCCAGGTCATTGGTTTCATTCTGCTAAATGTTGCCCCTGGAAAGTAAGACAACATCATTGTGATTCTGTGACACTTTCATGTTATAAGATGCAACCTTCAGTCACAATCTCCTCTCAGTACTAAATGATAAAATATCTTTATGCATTGTTTTTTTAATGCTTAATTATTTCCTCTTTGACTATCTCCTCAGCTCCCATGTTTCTATTTTTTTCCCTCCCATTTCCTTTAGGTTATGTCCCAGTTTATTTTTCTGTTTAATTCTGGAGTTGATGGAATAGTGTAGATGAATTTAGTTTGCCTTATTACATGAGGTAATCACAATCTTTTTTTCCCTTAACTTTCACAAAACTTGTCATAGATGCCTGACTCCCTCAGGCTTCTGCAACTCTCTGCTACATTCTAGGGACAGGATCAGAGGCTAAGTCAAAAATACCATGAAAATCTCACAACATGATGTTGCAAGGGATGGTTGCCATGGCAACCTCAACCAAACTTCCAATTCAGAAAAAAGCCAGCCATTTTTTAAAAGGGTCTTTAGGCAATGACAGTTCCCTGGCTACCTTACACCACACAGATAAATAAAGCTACTTCCCAGCTTTATTCAGGTTATTTTATTTTTGTCCCCATGAATTGCAACAATATTGGGATCAAACATGTCAAATCAGATTGAAAAATATGCCTCTTTGCCATTGTCCTCCTTTCTCTCATGTGAATATTAATTGATGAGATGTAAAACCAATTGAAAGTAATTTGCAAACTTTAATACATATTGTCTCCATATACTATTACATATATAGTATTGGAGTGCAAATCTTTCAAATCTGGTAACCCCGAATTAACCATATACCCCTTCCCAGAAAAAATAAGGCAATATATTTTCTTTTCTTATTGCACACTGACTTTTCCAAATATGAGATCCTGGCAAGGTGTGTTTCTATTCAGAGCTTTCACTCAACATTTCTAAATGAGGATTCAGCTATTCACATCAAATAATGACCCTGTTAATATACACACCCACAATGGAAAATTCAGCCCTCAGAAATGTATCATTAATAGACATGATGGGTACAAAACCCCAGAAGGGCATTTGATACCCTTTTGCACATTATATAGACAACAAATCTCTGGATGCAGCCCTCAGTGAAATCTAGTTTGACACCCCTGCTATAGAGCTACATTGATGGATATTCTACTAGTTTCCTAGGAGAAGCTAGCTCAAATGTACAGAACCCCTAAAAGTAGATGAATGTACACTATTGCTTACCTCTGTGTGACTTGATGAATGTGAAAAACTGACTACAGGTGAAACCCGAAAAATTCGAATATTGTGCAAAAGTTCATTTATTTCAGTAATGCAACTTAAAAGGTGAAAGTAATATATGAGATAGACTCATTATATGCAAAGCAAGATAGTTCAAGCAGTGATGTGTCATAATTGAGATGATTATGGCTTACAGCTCATGAAAACTCCAAATCCACAATCTCAGAAAATTAGAATATTGTGAAAAGGTTCAATATTCTAGGTTCAAAGTGTCCCACTCTAATCAGCTAATGAAACCATAACACCTGCAAAGGGTTCTTGAGCCTTTAAATGGTCTCTCAGTCTGGTTCAGTAGGAAGCACAATCATGGGAAAGACTGCTGACCTGAAAGTTGTGCAGAAACTATCATTGACACCCTCCATAAGAAGGGAAAGCCTCAAAAGGTTATTGCAAAGGAAGTTGGATGTTCCCAAAGTGCTGTATCAAAGCACATTAATAGAAAGTTATGTGGAAGAAAAAGATGCACAAGCAGCAGGGATGACCGCAGCCTGGAGAGGATTGTCAGGAAAAGGCCATTCAAAAGTGTTGGGGATTTTCACAAGGAGTGGACTGAGGCTGGAGTCAGTGCATCAAGAGCCACCACACACAGACGGATCCTGTACATGGGCTTCAAATATTGTATTCCTTTTGTCGAGCTGCTCCTGAACAACAAATATCAGAAGCGTCTTACCTGGGCTAAAGAAAAAAAATTGGTCTGTTGCTCAGTGGCCCAGTGGTTTTCTGATGAGAGCAACTCTTGCATCTCATTTGGAAACCAAGGATCCAGAGTCTGGAGGAAGAATGGAGAGGCACACACTGCAAGGTGCTTGAAGTCCAGTGTGAAGTTTCCACAGTCTGTGTTGATTTGGGGAGCCATTTCATGTGCTGGTGTTGGTTCACTGTGCTTCATTAAGTCCAAGGTCAACGCAGCCATCTACCAGGAGATTTTGGAACACTTCATGCTTCCTTCCACAGACGAGCTTTATGGGGATGCTTACTTCATTTTCCAGTAGGACTTGGCACCTGCCCACACTGCCAAAAGCACCAAAACCTGGTTCAATGACCGTGGGATTACTGTGCTTAATTGGCCAGCAAACTCTCCTGACCTGAACCCCACAGAGAATCCAGGGGGCATTGGCAAGAGAAAGATGAGAGACATGAGACCGAACAATGCAGAAGAGCTGAAGGCCACTATTGAAGCATCTTGGTCTTCCATAACACCTCAGTAGTGCCACAGGCTGATAGCTTCCATGCCATGCGGCATTGAGGCAGTAATTGCTGCAAAAGGGATCCAAACTAAGCACTGAGTACATATGCATGCTTCTACTTTTCAGAGGTCCGATATTATTCAACATACAATCCTTGTTTTATTGATTGCATGTAATATTCTAATTTTCTGATATTGTGGATTTGGGGTTTTCATGAGCTGTAAGCCATAATCATCTCAATTATGACAAATCACAGCTTGAACTATCTTGCTTTGCATGTAATAAGTCTATCTTATATATTAGTTTCACTTTTTAAGTTGCATTACTTAAATAAATGAACTTTTGCACGATATTCTAATTTTTCGAGTTTCACCTGTAAGGTAGTAAGTGAATAGAGATACAGGTTGGAGGCTAAATCATAATTTGCCCAAGACTAGTATTGGTGCTGAGTGTGATAGATTTTTTGGGGGGGTTATACTGTTGAGATACAAGAAGACTTTCTTGATACAGGAAAGTCTTTCTTGAATGTATTTAATGAGCATGGTATCCTTAATGTAAGCTCATTAGATTCCTTTCAAACCATATATTTTCCAAACTTATTAACCAAATATTATTTGTTCTGTAAATTACTCACTTAAGGGACTTGTCAGTTAAAAATTATCATCCTGGTCAACCACTTATATTTTCTTTCTCTTAATGGTTCTCTCTGCTCTTTTGAAATGAAAAATAATTATTAAGTTAGATTCAATAATCAGCAAGCAAGCAAAGTGACTTTATTACAGCCTCAGACTCACATAAGATCCCTTGTAGTTCATAAATACAACAGTAAAGGAGGATTCAAAAAGCAACACAGAATAATTTGTGTAACAAATAAAAATTTATGTTAAACATTTATTCAATAAATTTTATGATTGGATAGAAGACGAAGTGTCCTATTCAAAGGACAAGTAAGAATTAGATGCTATAGAGCAGGCAATCATACTACAAAACTAAGTAGAAAGATATGTTTATGGATCTAAAAGTCCACCTTGCACAACTTTGGTAGATCTTAAGCTTGGTTTAGATTCTGTATTTACATAAATTATAGAATAAATTGCTGGTTAACAATATTGATAAAATACTATTTTTACACCCACACCCACACATGAAACACCACTTTGAGAATCAAATGTGGGTCCCAAGAGAAGCTTATGGATTACTACAACACAGATCTACTACTTCCAAGTTTTATACAAATATACTGTAGTTACACCATAGTTATTATAACTGTCATCCATCTAAACTGGCTACCAAATGTATTCCAGCGCTCTTGTGTGTTGATATTATTTTTCACTAACTGCTATAGAAAGAAGAAGGTCTCTAAAACTGTTCACTCAATACTGCAAATATGAAAAAAAAATCTATGATGTTGCCAAATCTACAGATCATTTTTAGCACATCAACTGATAGCATATTATCTTCACTCTTGCATTTTTATTTTTTTTCTTCTATTTTGTAAGGATTTATAAGTTGTAACATTCAAAGGGAAGATCAGATCAAAGAAAGCTTACTTATTGCAAATAATACCGTACACCACAGATTATAATACTATTTCTAATGCATTACACTAAACTTTGATTTAATGGACTAATGGGAGTGGGATATGCTTATCTGTTGCTGTATCCATTCAAAGATGAATGGGCTTTTATCAAAGCATAAAAAGTTATGAACAGTTATTATCTACTTCATCTGCAGTCTGATAAATTGAAGGTTTATTATTTTATCTTAAAGTAGAGGTGCAGAACTTTGGCTTAGAAAGGCACTGTTGGCATTTATTTATTTATTTATTTGCATTTATATGGCTCCCCAACTCATTCTCAGTGACTCTGGGCAACATGCAAGGATAAAACCCCAATACAAAAACTATACAAAAAGCAGTAGCTCCCCACTCCCCTGATAACAACAATCCAATGAGCCACTTATTGGTCTTCATTTCATCTGGGGTCTCCAGACCCATTGACAGAACCATGTCTTCAGGGCCTTCTGAAAGAGTGTCAACGTGTAAGCCAATCTAATCTCTTCAGGGATGATGTTCCACAGAGAGGGAGCCAGCACGAAGAAGGCCCTTCTTCTTGGTCCTGCCAGACGGGAGAGAAGGGAACTGTAGCCTTCCCTGCCTCTTCATTCTGGTAGATCAGGTAGATCTAATTGGGAAAGACGGTCCTTCAAATAACCTGGTTCCAAGCCATGTAGAGTTTTGAAGGTAATGACCAGTACTTTGACTTGGATCTGGAAGCAAATTGGCAGCTAATACAGCTTCTACAGGGGAGGGGACATTTATGCATATCTAAACTTGCACTAAACCATGCAGGCAACCCCATTTTGAACCAGTTGAAGCTTCTGGATACTTTTCAAGGGAAGCCCCCTTTTAAGAGATATTCAAGGGCTACACTGAAGCAGGATAGGCTGGAAAAATGGCTAGATAAAAATTAAAACAATATTTAACATAATTTACATGTATGTGAATGAATACTAAGTAAACATTATTGATATTGTTTATTACTGATGTATTTCATTACTTATGACACACTATGAAATAAAAGTTGGTAGCAATTTTGATAGACTCTGTGTATGAAAACAAAGCTTTGGTAAATCAAATATAATCTTAAAATCCATATTTTAAGGGCCTGCCTAAAGATGGAGAGCCAGTTTGGTATAATGGTTAAAGCAACCGGCTAGAAACTGGGAGTCTATAAGTTCTATTCCCACCTTAGGCAGAAATCCAGGTGAATGATCTTAGGTTAGTCAATTTCTCTTACCCCTAGGAAGGAGAGAATGACAAACAATTTCTGTAATCTTGCCAAGAAAATTAGTCTTGAAGTCTTAAAGGTATATACACACAAGACTAAGATAGATGCCCTAAAAAGAACTATGGACCTAGAATACAGAGGGACATTATATTACCCAGATGTAATCAAGCTAATTTCATTAACAATTTGGGTCACTGAATTAGCTTTTTCAAAAACAGAATATCCCATCCACCATTGTATCCTGTCTTTAAAAAAGCAGTTGTATTGTTCCCTTCAGAAAGATTGTCATGTTCTCTTCTCTAAGAAGTTGATATATTCAAGAAAATTATATTTTTATGAAGATGGCATAAATGCTCATCAGCAAATGCCATTATTAACCATTATCTAGTATTGTATAAGATTCAGCTAAGCTATTTCTGCACATATTTATGAAACTTCCTCCTCCTTAAATGTTGTAGCATTTCATCAAATTCACACACAGTCTGAGCTGAACTGCATAATTATTTTCAACTCAAACAGGACAGTGTTGGAGCAGTTAATTATATTGTTAAATACAAGGGGTCTTTAAGAAACATAATTGTGGCAGCCATAAACTATCTTAAATAATGAATGACTATAAAAGGATTAAAGCCTACATTTGTAGACACTATACCCCTAAATGTCACCACCTAGAGAAATGAATCCATGTTTTATTTTTCACACTTGAACGTTTTATCTCATTTCCCCCCAAACTGATGAAGAAATTGTCAGATATTAGTAAGCTGTTATAACAACATGCCTTAAATGAAATTCCTTCCCTAGTTCTCAGCTGTTTCTTTCAGGCAAATCCATCTTGTTGGAGACAAGAATGTAGGTGATTGTTTTTGAAGTCTGAATAAAAAGTAGAGAACGAGAATAGCAGTGTGAGCCATTAAAATAATACTCATGTTATGGTCTCTTTCAAAGTCACCTATTTCATTTAATATTTCATTTGCTGACGAGGCTTTACTGATAAAAATGAACTACATTCTGGATTTATATGAATTATCCAGGATGCTGAAGAACTGGAAAGAATGCATAAAAGAGTAGCCAAGAAAGGAAGAAATTTAGAGGCTACATCCTATGAAGAGGAGCTAAAGGAACCTTGTATGTTTAACTTAAAGAAAATAAAGCTAAAGGGAGACAGTCTTCCTATTCATGAAGAAGGAGTAGGTTTGTTCTCCCTACTACCTAAGAGTGAGATAAAAACCAATCCATGGATGTTTTACTGTGAGGGATCCAAACTTGAATAAAGTTTGGAAATTCCTGATTGTATGAGCTATTATAAGCAATGGAGCAGATAGGGCTCTGAAGTTGTGGGTGGTCCATCACTGTAGATTTCCAAGTGAAGTCTGGACAGCCATTTGTCTGGGATGATATGAGGATTACTGTGCTGGGTGGGAGTTTGGAGTAGAAGACCTCCAGGGTTCCGGCCCATTCTAGGATTCTATGACCCAGTTCCAAAGGCTTACTGAAGTGTTTAAAGGTTTGATAGCTTAATGATCTTCGAAAGGTTGATAGAACGCCATAATAGAGCAAACAATACATTAAAAAACATCTCCTTTCATAGAAAGGTCTTCTCTGGGTACAAATTATTACAGAACAAATCTGTAAAACAAATCTGGAGGAAAAAAAAAAGAGAAACCTTGCTGGAAGGTTCAAGAAATGGAGAAACTTTGCCAGCAAGAATCCTTTCTTTCTTTTGATTTCCTTACAGTTCAGTCTTAGTAACTGGAAAAGGAAGAAAGGAATGAACAAAAAGGATGAACCTGGGATCTGACAGAATGCTTTAATAAGTTGCAATATGCTTCCTAGCTATAACCCATGTAAATATGTTTTGTGATTATGACTTTTGCTCCAAAAATGGTCTAGCTGCTGTGGAAATATACACTGTTTTTTTTTTTTTGCCAGACCTATTTCACTTTTACTTACCCATAAAGTCTGAAATGACTTGATGCCTTTGCAATGATGTTTACCAAGGGTGATATTCAAGACAATGGAATTCCTACAAGCATTCTTCAACAGTTAAACAGTGCTTTCCCTTAAAGAGTAGGTTCCCCAAAACGCTAGATTCTGAAGCCATGGAGCCCTAATAATGCTGTCCGAGCTCCTGCTAGCTGATCCGGAGCCCTCCTCTCCTTCCCCAGATAAGTGAAGCTCTTTCCATCGAGCCCTATTAACCATACTGGTGGAGCTCTTGAACTGGATCACTTGGAGCCAGCAGAGTGCAAACAACGTACCTTCATTTCAATCCCTCACACAGCTGATAGAAGTATCTTCCACACCAGACAACATGTTTCCATTAATATCCCCCACACAGTTTCCCCGGAGCCACATTGGACAGCTGGCAGGGAGAAACAAGGAGGGAGGAGAAAGCCTTGAGGCTCTTAGGAGCCAAAAGTCACCCTGGACGGGTGGTAAAGGCAGAGGAATGCTTCGGTGGTCGCGAGGAGAGGAGAGTCTCCTCAACTGACCCGAAGAAAACCTCTCCATCCGAACTAAAAAGAGAACTGCCAGCATGGCTAAATCGAGGCCAGAAAGGCAGCTGAGACAGAAGTGAAAAAGAAAGAAAAGATCTTGTAGCAGCGTGCTTAGTCTTGGTAAGAATCACTCCAATTTCTGCAGTGGAATTTTCCTTGAAAAGTGGGACTCAAAGGAGGAAAATAGCTGCGATTAACGATCTGGATTGACTGTGAGATTCAGGTTTTTTTTTTAAAAAAAGATATTGCAACTAGAAGTAACTTTAAAAGTAAAGGACAGATTGAATTGGTTAACCCAAATTTCTGAACTGTTTTTTACTGCTACTCAACTTGAAGAACTTTAGGAAACTATTGGAAAACAATCTTATTCAGAGACATATTGATTGTAAAGTGTTTTAATTCAGCGAGTTTTGCTCTCTTTCAAAAATCCAGCGTGCTTTGAACATCTTGTTACAGCCTATTGTTTACAGAGTAATAGCAGCAGCAATCAGAGCAATAAATTCCTCCCACCCAGTAAATCACAGCTGCTAGTAAAACAAGTAACCCTTTCCTTGCAGACTCCCAATACTACCTCATTATTTTAATCAAACACTGATTAATTCATTACCTCAAAACTTACTTTTCCACCTCATCACCTATATCAATGATTGGATAATCAATTTCTATAAAATATTTCATTAATGGTTTAATTGATTTATTGTTTTAATTGATTAGTGTGATTAGAGTGTTTAGTGCAAATAGTGTGATTGGTTTAAAAGATTCATATAATTTAATTGATTAGTAAAATCAGTGATTTAGTGAATTTAATTGAACAGTATGATTAATAATTAGTGTAATTAATTGATTAGCGATTAGTGTAATTAATTGATTAGGCTGATTGTTGCTTAGGAAAATTATTTTGACTAGAGAGATTAGTGCAATTGATTGGTGTGATATTGGCTATATTGATTACCCAAAATTTATTCCATTAATTAATTTAATCAACATACCATCTTAACAAACCTACCATGCCAAGAAAAAAATCCAATGCCAAACCATAACCTAAAGAGAAAGTAATCCGCACCAGTGAACCACAAGACCTGCACATGCCTTAAATGCTACAAAACTCTAAAGGATAATGAAAATCAAATGTTCTCTATGTAACAAATACTCTCATTATGACTGCTTGGGATTACCCGAGCAAATGATTCAATACCTAGAATCATCCAATGAGTTTCCATATCTCTGCAAATCATGCAGACCCAAACTGAATCTGTTGGAAAGAGTTGATGCCATTGAAACACGAATAACATTCCTCGACACCATAGTAGCATCCCTGGATGCCTAAAAAGAAAGATTACCCAACCCTGAAAAAAAAGACACAATGCAAAAACCTGAACATCCAATTGCTACAAACCACATCTCGACCCAACAAGCACAACCCAATCCACAACCCAATCCACAAAAAAACATAAGCCAGACAAATATTGATATCCCAATCCTCATCAGAGAAGCTGTTGAGCGTGAACGGAAACATCCAAACGCCATCTTATTTGGTCTAGAGGACATCAATGATAATGATGACATCACAACTGTCCAAAACATCATCAGTGATTATCAAGCATCAAGCATCTCCCCTGATGAAATACTTGACATTTCCTGCATTGGCCAAGAGCTCAAAAACAGAGATGGCTCTGTGGCCCCACGCTTCTGCAGGGTCATTTGCAAAAATGAATCAAGCAAATGTAAATTCATTTACACTGTAAATTCACTCACCAAAAGCAACACCAACCATAAGAACCTCCGTTGTCGCTCTGACCTAACCATACAACAATGTGCCCACTCCTGTGTACTCAAATAACGTCTAGACAATGGAGAGAAGGACCTGTACATTGACTACCAAGCGGACTGTATCAAAAGTAAGTCACACAACCCGCAACTCAGCTTTAACCTTCAACCACAACCCTACCTCAACCAATCCACCATCACCCAAGACTAGGCACGCATGCCCCTAACTACCTCAATTCCAACTACTGCTGGCCTTAAATGCAAGCTATTCAATGCAAGAAGCCTTGCGAATAAAAAACCTGAATTTCTCCTCTTACTAAATATGGCTAAATTCGACATCATATTTGTCTGTGAAACATGGCTCAATGCATCTCTCCCTGACTCCATTACCACAATAAGAGACTATCATGTTTACCTATCAGATCGTGAAATTCATAGAGGAGGTGGCATTGCTATCTTCTATAAAAAGTCCTTACATCTAAAAAACATCCAAGTTACCCGGGAGCTTGCTCTTCCTGAGACCATCGTCTGTGGACTGTCCTTAAATATCACATTTCGATTCTTACTATGTTACAGAGCACTTGATTATGACATCAAACATGTAAACAAGCTAAATTCACTACTAACATGGGCAGCATTCTGCCCACATGCTTTTATCTTTCTTGGTGACTTCAATCTACCTCATATTGACTGGACCCTAAACGAATGTAATACTGAACCCATACACGCAACCTTCTACAATGCTGTTACAAATCTGGGACTGGAACAACTAGTAACCAGCAACGCTAGACTAAACAACTGCCTCAATCTCATCTTCTGCAATAGTTTGAATTTAATTTACGGAATACAAACTAAAGAACCCTTTTCCAGCAGTGACTACAATATGATTGACTTTTGTCTCAACATACGCCCACACAAAAATCATCACAATGACATAATCCCCAATTATAACTTCACAAAAGGCAACTATGATCTTATAGACAATGATCTCTCATCCCTTGATTGGCAATCTCTATTCACTGGATGCAATACTGTTGAAGACCATTACAACCTATTTTTACTTGAATTCAAAAGAGTCATCAAACTATATGTACCAACAACAACTCCCAAAACAAAACAAAAAAAACCAGATACCCATAACAATAAGGAAACTTCAATCCAAAAAGAGATCACTCTGGCAGAAAAACAAATCTGGTCATGTTGCCAATTTCAAAAGCCAATACAAAAATTTATGCCACCACATTAAACAAGAGGAAACCTACGCACCAATTCCACCTATGCTTTGTACAATTTTGTAAACAACAAACTAAAAGACTCAAGGTCCATCCCACCCCTGATAGGACCTAATGGTAAAGACTGCAGTGACGACACCATTAAAGCTAACATCTTTAACACATTCTTTGGCTCAGTATTTGTAAACAGCAATGGATCATGCCCAGTATTTCCTAGCCGAACCATAGACAACTACAATGATCTAATACATATTGATTTTACAGAAGACAATGTTGAAAAAGCACTATGCAATCTAAAACCATCTCTATCTATTGGACCGGATGGAATATGTACCTACTTCTTAAAAAAGCTATCCATTGCCATTGCCAAACCTCTAAGCATAATCTTTGAAAAATCTTTCAGGACCAGCTCCTTGCCAAAACTATGGTTACAAGACACGGTCATCCCCATCTTCAAAAAGGGAGACTCCAGCCTAGTTGAAAATTACAGACCAATCTTCTTATGCTGCGTCACCTGCAAAGTCATAGAATCAATTATTAACTAATCCATTATCCTCCACTTAGAGACAAACAACCTACTCTCTAATAAACAATTTGGTTTCAGGAAAAAACTATCCTGTAATCTGCAACTCTTACACTGCAAAAATATATGGACTACACAACTTGATCAGGGCAAAGCAATAGATGCAATCTACACAGACTTCTGTAAAGCCTTTGATTCAGTGGTTCACAACAAACTACTCCTAAAACTAAAATCTTATGGTATCTCTGGACACCTGCATAACTGGATAGAAGCATTCCTGTCAAACAGACAACAAATGGTCAAAATTGGGAGTGTTCTATCAAATTCTGTACCTGTCAATAGTGGTGTCCCCCACGGCAGTGTTCTAGGACCAACTCTCTTCATACTCTACATAAATGACCTCCATGATCATATTAAGAGCAACTGCGTTCTTTTCGCTGATGATGTAAAGCTGTTCAATACCACATACAATACTGCTACCCTTCAAAAAGACTTTGACTATGTATCAGAATGGTCAAACAAATGGCAACTTCAAATCTCAACAAATAAATGCTCTGTCTTACATATTGACAAAAAAAAAAAAATCAGAAAATAAAATACAAGCTGAATAGTCAAGATCTTGTTGATGATCCAAGCTCTGTAAAGGATCTTGGAATACTCATCTCTAATGATCTAAGTGCTAGAGCCCACTGTAATTACATAGCCAAAAAGGCATTAAGAATTGTTAACCTAATCCTAAGTAGCTTTTCCTCTGGTAATATCACACTACTAACTAGAGCATACAAAACATTTGCTGGACCAATACTCGAATACAGCTCATCAGTCTGGAACCCACATTACGTATCTGATATTAACACAGTTGAGAAAGTCCAGAAATATTTCACAAGAAGAGTTCTCCACTCCTCTACTCGTTGAAGAATACCTTATGCCACCATACTTGAAATTCTAGACCTAGAAAACCTTGAATTACGCCGTCTTTGGTTTGATCTAAATATATATATAAAATCATACATTGCAATGTCCTACCTGTCAATGAATACTTCAGCTTCAACCATAACAAGAGCAAACAATAGATACAAACTCAAGGTTAATCGCACCAAACCTGATTGCAGGAAATATGACTTTAGCAACAGAGTGGTCAATGTCTGGAATACTCTACCTGACTGTGGTTTCTTCCCCAAACCCCAAATACTTTAATCTTAGACTGTCTACTATTGACCTTACCCCTTTCCTAAGAGGTCTGTAGGGGGCATGCATAAGCGCACCAATGTGCCTGCTGTCCCTTCCTATTGTTTCTTTTATTTTTCTTATATGTACCCATTTCATGTATTCATAACTATGTATATACTTATACCTATTATCTTGTAAGCAATTGACAAGTCAAATCTATGGCTTACTCAACATTTGTTTTGGAATCTGCTTTAAAACATTGAATTCATTCCAAGCATTTGAATTTGAAAGAATTTTCGTTACAAATTTATTCGTGTTCAAATTTATTATTTGGTTATTATTTATTATTATTTCATATTTATTATCTAGAATGTAGTATTTCAGGTTAACTCTGCTCACTGCCAGGCGTTCAATCCTGAAGGGCTCAAGGTTGACTCAGCCTTCCCCAATTCTGAGATCAGTAAAATAAGGACCCATACTGGGGCAATATACTGACTCTGTAAACTGCTTAGAGCAGGCATGTCAAAATGACAGCCCACGGGCCTGATGTGTTACGTGCAGGGAAAAACATAGTAATATGTCACGTGATGGCAATGTGAGGTGGTGAGTTTGACTCCCATGACTTAGAGAGAGCTGTAAAGCATTATGAAGTGGTAGATAAATCTACATCAGTGGTGGGATTCAACATTTTTTACTACTGGTTCTGTGGGCATGGCTTGGTGGGGCATGATGTGGCTTGGTGGGCGTGCCTTGGTGGGTGTGGCAGGGGAAGGATACTGCAAAATCCCCATTCCCTCCCCACCCCAATAACCTGCTTTCCAGCTCCGTTCTCCTGTGCAGGGCAACAAAAATAGACCCAGCCGATCAGCTGGGACTCGATGGGAGGCAGAGAATAGATGGGGGCAGGGCCAGTCAGAGGTGGTATTTGCTGGTTCTCCGAACTACTCAAAATTTTTACTTCCAGAACTGGTCAGAACCTGAGGAATACCACCCCTGGTCTAAATGCTATTGCTATACTTGTATCTAAATGCGGGATACTAAAACATACAAGGCAAAAATGAGTGTATATAGATAGATCCTGATAGCAAAGATGTATACAAATATATCCAAAAAAAGATTAAAAAGTAGCACTCTCCTCCAATTATGAAGTTGATCTTCCTTATCCAATAAGGCAGCTTATTTCTTGAATACATTTGGATTAGATGGTTTCATTATGTTGTACATTCCTTGGAACATGCAGGCCCCAGAAAAATTTACTACGACAGCAATGTTTCTCAACCTTAGCCAATTTAAGCTATGTGGAACTTCAGCAACCCAGAATTCCCCAGCCAGCATGCTAAAGTCCACATAGCTTAAAGTAACTTATGCTAAGAAACCTGGGATACAGTCAGACAGTCCTTTTTGAGCAGTTTTGAATTTTTACCATGTTTTTTACTTTTGGTTTGAAAATAAGAGTTTAAGAAAAAGAGTATCACTGTTTTGATTCTTAATTGCTCTACAGCCTTATGCTCTTCCAAAATAAAATACTTTGAGTAAATTGCCAATGAAAGAAATAATAGAGCTATATTATTCCTTCAAAGATATATGTCTCACAGGTGAACAACCATCTGTAAGTAAGTTTTAAAAAGAATAGGAAAATTTAATAAATGATGGAAACGCAAATACTACATTTGACTGCTGATATATATAAATGTTACATTCTGGTGTGCGGTTAATAATATTCAGTATTCTGTGCAAATTCAGGCTATGTCTATGAGATGGGATGTAAAAGAATTAGAAAATATTGTAAATAATATATTTTAAAAAGTCATGAATATGTTTCCTACAAAAATCCATTTGAACCTCACTTTCCCTGGTCATAGTTTAACTCAGTGTTTTTCAAATTTGACAATTTTAAGACGTGTAGACTTCAACTCCCATACTGGCTCAGAAACTCTGGGAGTTGAAGTCCAAACATCTTAAAGTTGCCAGGTGTGAAAAACACTGGTTTAATTCATTAGCCAGAAGAATGCACTGGTTTTAATATTTTGGAACTCCATAGTTCCATAAGAGCTGTGGTGGTGCAGTGGTTAGAATGCAGTATTGCAGGCTAATTCACTGCTCACTGCCAGGAGTTCAATTCTGACTAGGTCAGGATTGATTCAACCTTCCATTCTTTTGAGGTCAGTAAAATAAGGGCCCAGATTACTGGGGGCAATATGTTGACTCTGTAAACTGCTTAGAGAGGGCTGTGAAGCAATGTGAAGTGGAATATAAGTCTACGTCCTATTGCTATTGCTATAGTAAGAACTCTCTTGACAGGACAGAGAAATCCTATCTGATATTCATTAATAGCCAGCAATGTCCGAGATTCAGTAACTTTTTCCTCAGTCTCAACAATCACCTTTTTACTGAGATGTAGTTGAGGGTCACCTACCCAATAAGATTATCTGGAAACCATCCTCTTTTTGCTAGAGAGAACCACCCGTGTCAATTTAAAGCAAAGAGAAAAATTGGGAACTAAAGCCAAACAAAGAACTTACATCTCCTGCACCAATTTTACCCTTTCCTGGACTGGGGGAAATAGGGACAGTGATCATGGTCACTCATGTCTTAGTGACTTCCAGGTAGACTTCTCAACATTCTATAATTTGAAAGCTGAATCAAGTTTGGAATGTAGTAGCACAGGCAGTAGTGGGAGTACCAGAATACACAATGTAATGCCACTTCTGGATGAGTTGCAATGGCTCCTTGTAGGCTTCTGAGTACAATTCAAGGTGCTAGTTATTGCCTTTAAAGGCCTACATGGCATGGACTGGGGTACTTGTGAGACAGCCTATTGCTGACAAATTCTGCCTATCCTATTAAACCTAGTAGGGTGAATATGCTCCAGGTCCCTTTGATGAAACAATGCCTCTGGTGGGGTGTTGATAGCATACCTTCTCTGTCATGGCACCTACCTTATGAAACAGCAAGCTTCCCGCCCCGCCCAGACCTGCCTTTTCCCCCTAGCATGGAGTGATGGATGGATGGACATCAGTTTTATTGGGGCTGTTAAGTTCTGTGCATGGGTGCAAGGATGGAGACGAGCCAGTGAAACAGTGAACTTCAAACTCTTTATTTACATGTGAAACAGCTCAGCTCAATGGCCACGATGGGCCCCTTTATATAGGCAACTCTTAACTTATTTAACCAATGAAAACACAGGGAGCGCCAGCTCCATTAACCAATGGGAGAGGCTCGTTAATAGCCAATCAGATTCTCCTGAACGGACCAATCCGATGTCGCTATTATCCGCCAATCAGAAGTGCAGGGCCAGAACCCTGCACTTTGCTTCAAGCTCTTAATAATCTTTATTAAGTATTTATTGATTCACAACACCCCTTCCCCCCGGGTTCCATTTAAGGGGTGCGGTCACGTAGTCTTTGAGGTAGGCAGGTTGTTTTGATTGTCTATTAGATTTTCGTTGTCCTCCCGGTATTTGGCTGCAGTCTTGTTGGGATAGGACGTTATCTGGTGAAAAGGGTGCCTCCCGTTCCGCATTTGAATTTTCGTCGTCGCTACTGCTCTCGGCATCTCTTTGAGGCGAGGCCACCCCCATTCCGGATCCATCACGTGCTGCCTCTGAGCGGTCATTACTACCGCTTAAACTTTCTGCCGCTTCGAATTCAGCTTCCTCGCTATCTCCTCCCCCCTCGGTTTGGAAATCAGGGGGCTCGGAGATCCCCGACTGTAGCCTTGAATGCAGCTGATCAATATGGCGCTTCCATATTCTATCGTTGCGACATTTCATGCGGTACGATCTAGGGCCGGTTATTTGTACTATAGTTGCCTCGACCCACAACGGATCGCCCGAAAAGTTCCTAGCGAAAACCAAATCGCCTACCTGGAAATTGCGACATTTCCCACTGGAACCGTGTGGTTTTTCAGGTTCATGTGATGGATGTAGACGGTCGAGGTGAGAGTGGAGCTTCCGTCCCATTAATAACTCGGCGGGAGTTTTATTGGTGACGCTGTGTGGATTGATATGCTGCAAAAGGAGTATCCGGTTAATCTTGTCTTTTATATCGCCATAGTCCATTTTATGCAAGGTTTTCTTGACGAATTGTACCATGCACTCGGCCCTTCCGTTGGCCACAGGATGCGCTGGCGAAGTTAGCACATGTCGAATACTGCGGTCCGCCAGATACTGTTCAAAGGACAGTGTGGTAAATTGAGGCCTGTTGTCGGATACTAGAACGTCTGGTAATCCGTGTGTCGCAAAGAGTCTGTCTAGTTTCCTGATGACTGATTCGGTCATTGTATTCCTCATTTCATGGATTTCAAGCCAGTTCGAGTAGGCGTCTACTGTTAATAAGAATGTGTGTCCCTTGGTAGGACCCACAAAGTCCAGATGAATACGGGACCATGGTCCCCTCAGTGTTTCCCATTCAGTTGGGGTTGCTTTCGGCGGGGCGTTGCTTACTTCCTGGCATTTGTGACAGGCTTTTACCCATGTCTTTATCTGCTTGTCAATACCCGGCCACCATGCGTAGCTTCGTGTGAGGGCTTTCATACGCATGATGTCGGGGTGGCCATCGTGCAAGGTCCTTAGTATTGCTGGTCGCAACCGCTCTGGGACGACAACTCTATCACCCCAGATAATGCAGCCCTTTTGGGAAAATAGTTCCGTTTGCCGATTTTTGAATGGGGCGTAGTCATCAGGTATTTGATCCAATGGCCATCCCCGCTCGACCCAACTGAGGACTCGTGCTAAAATGGGGTCGCGTTTCATTTCCATTGCGATATCTCAGGCTGTTAATGGCAGCGTTCGAAGTGTCTCGATCTGCAGTGTTGTAACCGTCGGAGCGGGTTCATCAATGGTCTCTGGAAGAGGTGCACGGTTCAATGCGTCGTTGTGGGGAATGGCCTTCCCCGGGCGATGTTGCAACTTGTAATTGTATGCCGCCAAGAATTCTGACCAGCGGGTCATTCTGGGAGATAATATATACAGTGTTGGCCTATCTCCTGCTATTATTCCCAACAAAGGTTTGTGGTCCGTCACTATGGTAAAGGCTTGGCCATACACATATTCATGAAATCTCTTAACCGCGGATACTATAGCAAGGGCCTCCTTATCAATTTGACTGTAGTTGCGTTCTGTTTTTGATTACATCTTTGAGAAATAGGCAACAGAGGCTTCATTACCGTTTGGCAAAACGTGGCTTAAAATGGCGCCCACTCCGAATGGGGATGCATCACACGTGATCGTTAAAGGCAAAGTCTCGTTATACTGCATCAGAACAGCATCAGAAGTCAATAAATTTTTTACATGTCGAAACGCCTGTTCTTCTCTGTGTCCCCATACCCAGGTTGCTTTTTTGTCCAATAAACGATGTAGAGGTTCAGCTACGGTTGCTTTGTGAGGCAGGAAAACATTATAAAAATTGATAAGGCCCAGAAAAGCCTGGAGGTCAGCCTTGTTCCGGGGTTTTGGGGCACTCTTGATTGCCCTGAGTTTGTTATCGGTGGGGTGAGTGCCTTGACTATCAATTAAATATCCCCAAAATTGTACACGATCCATACATAAATAACACTTGTTTTTTTAACTTTAAGACCTGAGTCTTTAAATCTCTGGAGAACCAACCTCAGGCGTTCCTTTAGTATTTTCTGAGTTGGGGCTGCGATTAACACATCATCAAAATATGGGACAACACCTTTTATCTCTTGTAATAGCCTTTCCATCAAGCTTTGAAAGCTACGCTCACTCCGAACTGGGCTACGCTCACTCCGAACTGGACTCAGTTACATTTAAACGCACCTCTGTGCATAACGATTGTTTGGACCTCTGCCGTTTTTATGTCAACAGGCAGTTGTTGGTATGCCTGGGCTAAGTCTAGTTTAGCGAAGACTTTTCCGCCCCCCAGGGAATGGAGGAGGTGTTGCACCACCGGTACCGGGTAAGCGTTTTGTTGAAGGGCATGGTTCAGGTTGGCTCGGTAGTCCCCACAAATTCTTATCGATCCATCCGGCTTGATGGGTGTTACGATTGGGGTTTCCCAGGGAGAGCGATCGGTTGGTTCTAACACACCCTGAGCTATTAATTTATCAAGCTGCTCATCAATCTTTGGTTTAAGGGCAAATGGAACTCGACGAGGCTTAAGGCGGATGGGAGCTATTTCGGGATTGAGGTTAAATGATATTGGGGTCCCCTTGTACTCGCCTAATTTTTCTGCGAAGACGTCCTGGAATTCATGGACGAGGTCTTCTTCCCCATCGCTGCTGCAGGTTCGGTGAATGCCGGCTACTTCAATTCCAAGTGGAGCGAACCATTGGAGGCCTAACAAACTAGGCCGATCCTTGTCGATTACAGTCAGGGGTAGAAATGCTGTATGGTTCTTAAACGATACCCGTACTCGGCTGGATCCAACGATCGGGATTCGATTTCCTTGATAGTCCTTGAGTATGAGCCTTTGGAATCTGAGGTCTTGCCTCTGGATAGTGGGGATGAGCTGCTTGAGGGTCTTCCAGGAAACCATCGAGAGGGACGATCCTGAATCAACTTCCATCAGGCAGGGCTGGTTTTCGATGGCCACTTTCACTCGGATCTTTTTGGCGTCAAGAGATGAGGCATGACTGATCGTGATCGTTTGGTGAACCTATTCTCACTTTGTTGGGTGGTTTAGGGTTTTGTTTCTGTAGGAGTGGTTGTTCCATTGATGGTTCACGGGTTCTCGCTTCACGGACGACTTCCCATCGGTTGGCGTTAGTTAGCCCCCCTTGAGGGCTGGCTGGGTCCTGGCTTGCTTCTACAGACCCGTCCCATATGGCCTCTTTTCCCGCACACATGGCAGAGCGCGTCGAGGAATTTGCATTCTGACCGGGGGTGGCTTGCTCCACACCTGGCGCATTGGTACTGTGATTTCTGGCGTTGGTCTCGTTCGGACCGAAGTCGATGGACCTCTTCCTCATCACTTTCTGACGATGATTCGAGGTCCTTGTGGTGGGCTGTATCTAGCTGTCCCTCTGACTGAGGTGAAATTTCACAGGCTCGTTGGCGAACCGGTGCGTGGGTGTGGCGCATTTGGGCAGCCGACTTCCTGGTTGCTTCTGCTGTAGTAGCTTCAGCTATGGCATCTTTAAGGCTAATGTCGCCCTTCGCCATTAGTTTACTCTGAGTGCCTGGTGCATCTAATCCCAGAACTATTCGGTCTCTTAGGGCTTCTTCTAAGTCGGTAAACTCGCATAGGCCTGCATAGGCCCTTCCGCTGACTTCTCTGATAGAATTCATGCCTTCTCACAAGCGTTGGCACGGTCGGTGCGTAGTGAGCCCTCAGCAGTGGTTCGAGGATGTCCCAGTCCATAGACTTTACTTCTGCCGGTTTTGCTAGTGCCTTGGCTATCTTGAATACGGTTGGCCTGCAATGAGTTAGGAATACTGCTCGTTTCTTTGCAGTAGTGGCATCCTTCAAATTGTTGGTTTCCAGAAACATCTGGAAGCGATCCATATATGAGTCCCAGTCTTCTTGTGCCGGGTCGAATGGAGCGGGTGGTATGACGCTGCCGGACATGGTTCCGGCGTTGGTGCATTCAGCCACGTGCTCGGTTATGGTTCTTCGTTGTTCAGTAAGCTCTGACGTCTCCACATCCCATCCTCGTCACCAGTGTTAAGTTCTATGCATGGGTGCAAGGATGGAGATGAGCCAGTGAAACAGTGAACTTCAAACTCTTTATTTACATGTGAAACAGCTCAGCTCAATGGCCACGATGGGCCCCTTTATATAGGCAACTCTTAACTTATTTAACCAATGAAAACGCAGGGAGTGCTAGCTCCATTAACCAATGGGAGAGGCTCGTTAATAGCCAATCAGATTCTCCTGAACGGACCAATCCGATGTCGCTATTATCGGCCAGTCAGAAGTGCAGGGCCAGAACCCTGCACTTTGCTTCAAGCTCTTAATAATCTTTATTAAGTATTTATTGATTCACAACAGGGGCATCAACATTGCTTATTGTTTTAAATTGCCTTTCTTTTTGTACTATGTTTTTATTCTGCTTGCTCAAAGCTCTCTCGAGTAGATAGCCATCATCATCATCATTTTAGTCATTGTCTATCCACAGTGACGGTATTCAAAAAAAATGTTACTACCAGTTCTGTGGGCATGGCTTGGTGGACATGGCAGGGGAAGGATACTGCAAAATCTCCCTTCCCTTCCCACCCCACTAACCTGCTTTCCAGTTTCATTCTCCTATGCAGGGCAACGAAAGAAGACCCAGCCGATCAGCTGGGACTTGGGAGGCAGTGAATAGATGGGGGTTGGGCCAACCAGAGGTGGTATATTTATCAGTTCTCTGAACTACGCAAAATTTCCCCTACCGGTTCTCCAGAACCTGTCAGAACTAGCTGAATACCACCTCCACCTATCCATTGTAAAACAAAGGCTTCTTCTGTGTGTTTCCAACCAATACGGTCCTGGGCTTTCATTTGCCAATTGGGCCTGCAATACTTTCTGATGTCATCAGTCCATCTTGTTTTAGGTCTCTTTCATGGATGCTTTTTATCAAGTCGGGTCCATTCTATGACTGCGTTGGTCCACCTGCCATCAGTTCTTCTAGCTATGTGACCAGCCCATTTCCACTTCAATTATTTTACTCTCATGATGATATCGTATACTTTTGCTTGTTTGATAATCCATGTGCAGATATTTCTATCTTGTCGTATGATGCTAAGCATGTAGTTTTTCCATGGCTCTTTGTGCCACTCACAGCTTTTGTGTCGATTGTGAGGTTAGTGTCCATGTTTCACTGGCATATGTTAGAGCAGATAGCATGCACTGATTGAACACTTTTTTCTTCAGGCATAGGAGGAGGTTTTCCTTGAAAATTAGGCTTGTCTTGCTGAATGCCTGCCAACCACATTTAATACACAATTCAATTCGCTTTATTGTATCACCTTCCTTTGAGATCATTGGCCAAGGTATATGTAGTTAGTCTACTATGTCTAGTTCTTCTCCAGATATAAATCTTTTCTTTGGTTGGTGAATTTATTAAACATAAGCTGGCTCTTTTTCAAGTTTATTTTTAAGCCACATGGTTCTTCTGCTTTGTGCAGTTTCTGAGGCATCTCAAGTACAGTTTTGCTAGTATCTTGTCTAAACTGTGACCACCAACTTTTAGCATTTTAACTGTAATGCAGTCATTTCCGGAAGCTTTGCCATTTTTCATTGATTTTATGGCACTTGATACTTCCTCCACTAGGATATCAGGCATTTCCTCTTTTGTGGGTATTGTTACTTTTGAGTGATCTTGATCTTTGCAGAGCTCTGAATAGAATTTTCCAATTATTTCTCACAGTTCCTGTTTTGTTCTACACGCAGTGCCACCTTCATGTTTGACTCCATCAATACATATGTGAAATTAATTTAGCTTACTTTTTGTTTTGAGATTCCAATTTGCTTGCTTTTATACTTATCTTGGCATTTGCCATTTTACTAGCCCTTAGCTGATTTTCTAGAATTCTCTTTCAATCCCTTGACAATTCTTTTTTTAAAATTCAACATTCTAAGGAGTATCATCAAGTACTGCTCAATTTTCAAAGTTATGAAATGAGATTGGCTCATAAGACATGCAGAAGCTGCACATTGATTCTTCTTCAGCAAACCATCTCCTTTATGATTAATAATTTAACAACGTGTCCCATCAGAATTTAGCTATCAAAATTTCATGAAATCTTTCTTCATCTCCCCCCCCCCCCCAAAAAAAAGTTCAGTGCTGCAGTAGCAGGTTTTCAATTTTTAACTACAGAGGCTAATAGGTATATGTTGCTTTCTTTTCTTTCTTTTTTCTTTTAGAAAAATAGAATTTTCTGACTTCTGAAAAAACAGAGCTTTATGAATATGATGCTTGCTAATGTTTATTAATCACTGAGAATTAGAATGTCATCACATCACCAATACATATGCTCCAATTTGTCATTTTTCCTGTGTTCCTGGGATCATCTGCAAATCAGTTTCATTATACAACTCTCAGTTTTAGTAAAGTTTTAGTAAAGACATCGTAATTCCTTACAACATTGAAGTAGTTCATATTTATTAATGCATCTTTTCTATTTTATAGTTATTTTTATTAACAGCTTTCGTAAATTATTGATAAAAGTTATCAGGAAGTAATTCCATCATGGATTACACTTCATTGATTTTTACCCTTCTCTATGGCACATACATCTGACAGTAAAGCTATTGAAATGGCAGTGTTCTGACAAACAAGTTTCCCAAACTTCCTTACTTTGAATAAAAAAAAGTCTGAACTGAAAAGTCAGTTTAAGCAGTATAAAGTTAAAATATTGTAAAGTAACACTAGGTGAAGACTCTTTATATTAAACATAAAGTAATCTGGTATACTACATTTTTCCAAGATATGGGTAAGTCCAAAAACAGTCACCCAGAATAACAACATATCCCATTAAATATTAATCAAATAAACTGACTTTGCAGTCCTTTTTCCTTCTATACAGAACAATTTTTCTCTGAAATCTATTAAAGTGGTTGTTGATCCTTGGTTGTTGGTTATAAATTTCTTTAGCACTTCAAACTATCTATTTTGTGAATCCAGAAAAATAAATTATTCCAATTGCTGTCTGGGACTTTGATTTTGATCTTTTCTTAAGTTTTAAAACCTTGTATCTGGTGACAAATTCTTATTAAGAGTTTTATTTTTTCTTGGGTAAATTTTATAGCATATCTTGTTCAATAGTATCTTTGCTGGGAACTGACTATTGGTGAAGAAAATGCAGTGGTGCAGGGGTGGGATCCAACTGGTGTAACTACCGTTTCGGTGATTTTACATTTGGTTTCAGGAAATAAAGGTCAGGTAAGAGCCCAGGCAGGTAGGTGGGCCAAAACAGCAGCAAACATAGAACCGGTTTTATGTATGCTCTCTGTTTGCTGCTCTTCAGAGCAACTGATTCTACAGAAGTGGACAGAACCAGTAGAATCCCACCCCTGCAACAGGGATGACATAATTGAATCAAATTAATGGCACAAGTCTCAATATATGTAGTTCCCAAAACATATATCTGAATGCTATTTTAAGTTACTTGTCTTATTATGTCTCCTAACTACAGTAAAAAACATTTTTCCCCAGAAGCATATATTTATTCTTTAAAAACTATGTCAAAATCTTAGTATTCAATGTCTACAATTCCAGTGTTTTCTCATCCCTTAATACTTTCAGCCACTTAAATCTTGTGTTGATTTTTGCAGTTGATTTTAAATTCTCCACAATTATAAAAAAAACAAATATTCATATTCTTATACTGAGGATTTTTATTTTATTTATTTATTTATTTTGTTTGTCAAGCATGTATGAGAAAACAAGTATAAATATGAACATAACATATAAACATGTAAGTATAAATAGGTATAAGTACATAGGTAATAATTGAGTACAAATAAATGGATAAAAGGGGACCTGGGAAAGTGCAAAATTAAAAATGTAATGAACTCTGTCTCTCATACCTACATATTTGTATTTTTAGTGCACTGAATTTATGAATGGCTCTTCACTATGATAATGGCTGTGGATGGGGTTTAGGATACGTAATGATAATTTCCAGAGATTGCATAGAATCATAAGTACATCATCAATTATAAGTTTAGGGACACTTTTCTGAATAGAGTTACAAGCCCTCACAATTATCAAGTCAATTTCTAACCAAACCAAGCACAACTCACTACTATGGTAGTAATAATACAGGTAGAATCTTTAAATGGAGAATTTTGTGAATTTCCTATTATATATTTAGAGATTAATTTAACATTTCCAGTCTACTGTTTGTTCATCAAAACATACCCAACATAAGGAAGGGGAACCACTACCTGTTTCTCAAATTGTTATTGCATTTGCAAGAAAAGACAAAAATTATAGAAATCACAAGCTTGTAAAAAAAAAAAATTGACCGGTCCCTTCAAGCATTTTAATTGCTTCTGTTCACAGCACCGTGCCTTTTGTGCTTTGTAAGTTGCAGTTAACGTTTTAAGATGGGGGGACAATGAATGACAATGTATTCATTTGTTTCAGAGAACAAAGCACCTTTAGATGGAAGGCTATATTTAAGTGTTTAGTTTTAATTTAATTTAATTTTTTTTCTTTTAATGGTGTTTGTCCAGTTTTTACTTGTGGAAGAGCACCTCATTTCGTTGCACCCGCTTGCGAGTGTAATGACAAATAAACTCTATCTATCTATCTATCTATCTATCTATCTATCTATCTATCTATCTATCTATCTATCTATCTATATCAGGGGTCTCCAACCTTGGCTCCTGGAAGCCTGGCGGACTTCAACTCCCAGAGTTCCACAGCCAGCAAAGCTGGCTGTGGAATTCTGGGAGTTGAAGTCCGCCAGGCTTCCAGGAGCCAAGGTTGGAGACCCCTGATCTATATCATTAACGTACTCAGAAACGCACTTGACTGACCAAAAAAAAAAAAAATGGGTCAGGGAGATTCAATTGTCTACTCCAAAACCTCTTGATTAAAGTGGATGACAAAGGGAATGCTGATAAACAGGTTCTTCTTCAGCACAGCAAGAAGAAGCAAAAGAGAGATTGCGGGATGGGGGATGAACACTGCAATGAAGAAGTTTGGTGGTGTGCAATGGAAGAAAAAAATACAGTAGAGAATGAGTGGTCAATGCAGTTGGTGCAGAAGAAGGATTCTTCTTTTTCTTGTGCCATATCCATCATCGGACGTTGGCGATCATGTTGGCGATCCTATTTTTATCAACAGCCCTACAGAAAAGTGCTGCTGAGTTTTGACCAAACCAGACCCTTAGATTTTGAGGCCATGGATGTTCTTCTTCTGCCTGGACCTTGTTTGCCTTCAATCTTTCCCTGGAAGATTAAGTGAAGTATGCTGTATTTTTCCAGGAGTCACATCACAGATTTGAAATATTCTAACTTTCACTTTTTAAAAAATGGTTTGGATGATTTCTCTGGGCTTTCCCAGGTGGCTTAAAAAAGGATTAGGCAAAGAAAAAAAAATAGAGGCATCATGAAAAGGCTGGTGAACACTAAAAAAAAAAAAAAAAAAGACCTTGGGAGCTGCAGCGTGATGAGGGGCGTGAAGGATGAGCATGTAGACCAGGATTGTGGTGAGAAATAGAAAAAGAGGGGACCATAAGCATCCATACAAAAGGCAGGATATATAAATAAAGAAATAAATAAACACGTAAAAAAGAGAAAGGACCTTGTATATGGGAGCGTAGGAACCTTGTTGTCCCTGCTTATCCTCGGAAGTTCCAGGTCTGGGCAGGAATTGTGCTTGAAAAATGAAACACAGAGTAACAGTTTGAGAGACATTCTACCAGCCTAGCATTTGAACGAAGGTGCAATATTTCCCTCTAGACCCCACACCCTCTTTTAAATTCTCCCTGGATATAGTTGCTTGCTTCCAAGCATCCTCATCTATTTTTATGGAGTGTGTTCAAGTTGCTAATGTTGTTCCAGGCAACTTAAAGATCATTTATCATATACTTTGCTGTCTGAAAAGACTTATTGTTTGGGGGAATAGCATTCCCTAAAACACTTGTCCTCAACAGGATTCTGCATAGGACCGCTGCTCACTAATGCAATGATGTTGTTTACCCAACAGAAAATTCAGCTTTGGTCACGGATAGAAAATATCTCTAATTTCCTGTTCAATTCAGTTTTCAATATATCTTTCATATATCCACAGAGGCAATAATTAACAAAAAAGTTATAACCTTGGAAAGCTTTCTTCAGAAAATCCCATTAAACCTGTCCCCATTTCCGATACTGTTTGAAAGCAGCCTCAAGGTGCATAAAATTTGAGGAGTGTCAGGTGCCATAAAACAGAGGCGGTAGAAGCATAGCAGGGATAGGCAAAAAAGAACAGGGATGTTTGTGCTGTTACTTCAAAGATGGGTCACAGCTGGAACAAAGCTCACAGATTGTGACTTTACCTTGTTTCAGGTGGGGTTTTTTGATGCAGTGTTTGTGGATCAATAAATATTTTAAATGAATAAATTTTACAGTTCCATAATTATTAGTAGCAAAACAAGTCAAAGAGATGCTGGCCAAATCACTATTTTATCTCCATGATGGTTTGTAACTAGGGTAGGGCAAATGCACTTTTCACATTTATTTATTTATTTGTTTCTATTGATCAATATTGATCAATATATCAGTAATGTAACTTTATTGACCTAACACAGGTTTTAAAGTACAATAGAAAAAATGTACATAGTGGTACTAAAAACACAAGTTGGCTCCCTCTAATACAGTATACTGGGTAAGCATTGTGGACCAAATTACTTTCCTGAACTCAGAACTTGGGAAAAGAACCAGGCTTTCAAACTTTCCAAATCAAAGGGTAAGGAGGTGGGGGCCAACCTATTCTCAGGTGGTACCTCGGACAGCAAGTGCACCTTGGAAAAGACATACTAGCTGTCCCGCTAGGCGGCTGTCCCTTATCAATAGGATCTGGATCACATCCTTCCTGCCCAACCTAATGGGATGAGTAGTGGCAGTGAGAATAAGATGACCCCTCAAATATCCTGGCTTTAGTCCACAGAGGACATGATAGGCAAGTGCTAGTATCTTGAATTGCACCCTGAGGTAAATTTGGAGCAGTGCAGCTTGTGGAGCAGAGTGTAACATGGGCATAATGTAGATGTATCCATAATTGTCCATACTACCTCATTTTGGATTAACCAAAGCTCCTGTTTAGTTTAGAAGAATAGCCCCATGTAGAGTACAGTGCACTAATCCAGGGGTGGGATTCAAATTTTTAATAACCGGTTCTGTGGGCATGGTTTAGGTGGTGGGTGTGGCTTGGTGGTCATGTGACTGGGTGGTCATGGCCTAGTGGTCATGCTATTGGCTGGGCGTGGCCAACTCAATATCACTCACATTGAGGCACGCATCTCCTCGCCTGGCCTCTCATGACTGTAGGGATGCTGCAATTGTCGTAAGTGTGAAAAATGGTCACTTTTTTCAGTGCCATTGTAACTTTGAATGGTTACTCCACACAAGCAAAGTACCAGCAAAGGAGGGGAAAAAACTCCAGAGAAGTTCCTGAGACAGGAAGTCTAGTCCTGCCAAGAATGTAATAAGGGTTAACGGAGAGGCAGTTTCTGTAAGCAACACCAGAATGTTTCCTTCCTGCCTTCCTTACAGGATTAGGCCAGTAATTTCTTCTAACAACTGGTTCTCCGAACTGCTTAGAATGTTAACATTCTAGTGAATAGGTGCGAACTTGTAGAATCCCACCTCTGCACTAATCTATATGGCAAATTATCAAAGTGTGAGTGACCATGTACAGTGCCTCCTAAGGGCACAATTGATGTACAACACAAAGCTATACAAAGCCTCCTGCCAGCCATGGTGTTCTAGCTGCTATTTGAACAGGAACTGTGAGTCCAAGAGAACTTCTGAAGTGTGCAGCAGTTTTGTCTGGGTGAGTGCAAAACCATTGGGTGCAGGAGGATCCTAAGACTTTTGGAAGACTTTTCTTTCCCATCTAGGCAACCCACTAATCTACACTTTGAGACAGAATTCCCACAGCATCACCTGGCCAGTTAGGTATGGAGTTGTTAGCTGGGTGTATCTCTCTCTCTCTCTCTTTCACACACACACAAACACACACACACACACCCTGCTGTTGAATGATCTCACCCATTTCATGTAGATGTTAAACAGGAGGGGGAAGAGGTAAGCCCAAGGTGCTCCATACAAGAGCATGGGTAAATTTGCCTACCCATCAATATGGACTGGAACTGACCTTGGAGAAAAGATGAGAATGAGCAAACATATGTCCCAAGACACTTGATATTGGCCAGAAGGATATCCTGGATAAATGGTATCAAAAGTTGCTGAGAAATCAGAGAGAGCAAAGATAGACAAACCATCTTCATCATACTCCGTTCAAAGTAATCCCCAAGTGCCATTTTAACCCCAGGCCCCAGTCTGAAACCTGACTGTAAGAAGTCAAAAAATGCACTTGATCCAGAACTCAAGAATCTTCAAAGCAACCCCCTTCCCTCAAAAGGGAAGGTTGGAGACAGGTTGAAAATTCTCCAAAGTGGTTGGGTTTAGTTCCTTCTTGAGGAAGCACGTGCACTATTCATGGGCATGTACCCATGTGGCATCTCAGTCCCAAATCAAACATCACCGCCATTAAACCTCCCTAAGAGATAATTAAAAAAACAACTATATAACATTATTTAGTAATGACAAAAATGATAGATACTTGCCCATAAAACAAAACAGTGTCAGTTTTTAAAAAACATATAAAAAGTGTGCGGTAATACTCTTTATTTATGCTACATCTTTAAATTTAACTTTACTTGCAATGTAATTCCCTGCAGCCATATTCAAACTGTAGATCCATTGTTCAGGTGTGTCACTGTGCTACATAATGTAGGTATTTCCAGGTGGTGATACTCAACCAACTGTATAGGTTAGAAGCGACTGCCGGTGAAGGCCCCTGGATTGGGGCTGAAAGGCAAAAGCAGAAGCAGTATGCTCCGTTCCATATTTGGGTAGATCAGATTGCTCTGATAGACCGGTCTCACCAGAAAAAACACTTGAATCTCCTTCCTGGTACAGCCAGCAAAGCAAGAAGAGCCTATGGCCTAGAGTAGTAGTAGCTAACCTTTTTGGGCTCCTGTGCCGAAAATGCCAGCACCCAGAAGGCAATGCGAGCAGGGACACAGACCCCCACCCCCTGCAAATGCGCACGCAACCTCCCCCCCAAGCACACTGCACATCTCTGCACATGCACACATGATCCCCCATGTGCGTCTTGCATCTCTGTCTTCGCATGCACATGAGACCCCCTGCATGTGCACCTCTGGGCATGCCTATGTGTCTCCTGTGCCCCCTTATGCATGCATGCCAGATACCTGACAATCAGCTGTCGGGAGGGCAGCGAGTGCACATGTGCAGTGGGGCTCTTCCAGATGACCTCTCGCGGGCCGGCAGACGTGGCTCTGCGTGCCACTTCTGGAACACGTGCCATTGGTTCACCATCACGGGCCTAGAGGTTAATACATCGGCCTAATATGCAAGTGGCCAGGGTTTGAATCCCAGAGGGCATGGCTCGCTGATGAGAGCTAAACAGCTTGAAATAGCTATACCAGTCCCAGTTTGCACCTATTCGCTAGAACCAGTTGTTAACATTCTAAGCAGTTCGGAGAACCGGTTGTTAGGAGAAATTCCTGGCCTAATCCTGTAAGGAAGGCAGGAAGGAAACATTCTGGTGTTGCTTACAGAAACTGCCTCTCCGTTAACCCTTATTACATTCTTGGCAGGACTAGACTTCCTGTCTCTGGAACTTCTCTGGAGTTTTTTTCCCCTCCTTTGCTTGTACTTAGCTTGTGTGGAGTGACCATTCAAAGTTACAATGGCACCGAAAAAAGTGATTTATGATCATTTTTCACACTTACGACTGTTGCAGCATCCCCACAGTCATGTGAGGCCAGGCGAGGAGATGCGTGAATCGATGTGAGTGATATTGAGTTGGCCACACCCAGCCAATAACATGACCACCAAGCCATGTCCACCACCTAAGCCACATCCACAGAACCGGTTGTTAAAAATTTGAATCCCACCCCTGACTAGTCCCCCTTTATTTCTTTGTTGGTAAATTAAATTTAACCCAAAAATAGTTTGTTGAGGAGCAACTGCCTGCGAAGGCTCCTGGATTGGAGCAAAGGCTGAAAGGCAAAAGTGGAAGCAGTATGCTCTGTCCCATATTTGGGTAGACCAGGTTGCTCTGATAGACTGGTCTTAGCAAAAAAACACTTAACCAGAGATGGTATTCAGCAGGTTCTGACCAGTTCTGGAGAACCAGTCGTGGAAATTTTGAGTAGTTGGGAGAACTGGTAAATGCCACATCTGACTGGCCCTTCCTTCATCTATTCTCTGGCTCCCATTGAGTTCCAGATGATTGGCTGGGTCTTCTTTCGTTGCCCTGCACAGGAGAACAGAGCTGGAAAGCAGGTTAGTGGGGTGGGGAGGGAATGGAGATTTTGAAGTATCCTTCCCCTGTCACGCCCACCAAGCCATGCCCACAGAACCGGTAGTAAAAAAAATTGAATTCCACCATTGCATTTAACCGACTATAGTTAACTTTCTATAGTAGACTTTTACTGGCAGGTTTCTGTATACCAATGGGTACTTCAAATAATGTCTTTGGTAAGGAAAATAGTACCAACATACTGATTTAGATAGCATTTGAAATTCTTAATTATCTCATCCCCAGCTTGGAGCATAGGAAGAGAAGAAAAATCCCAAGGCACGGTCCATCTTGCAACCTGGCATGTGACCCACAGTATATGCACAGATGTGTGCATGTTGTGTGTGTGGAAACACTCAGCCTATCTTGAAATGTGTGCTTTGTTCCCTCCCCTGCAGACTTTTGAAACAAAAGCTGTTGCTTCCAGCTTTTACCACTGTTAGTGTAAGGTGAGCACATTAGTGCAGAGGTATGGCAACGGGGTGCTTCTTTGCTCCAGGCCTTCTTAAATAATAGATTTGCAAGTCAAAGCAATAGGAGATTTGGTGTCTTTTAGCTGCTCTTAAATGTATGACTTTCTGCTAGTTCTTGCTTAGGTAAATGAATTAGTTGGACACATGTCTTCACATTTCCAGCTTTCTTGCAGTAAGCACCACACACCACCACGGCAGAGGCACAAGGGAGGACGCTGGCCAAAAGAAATGAAGAGTGGTAAGATAAGCCTATTATATATGTCCAGTTTAATGGATTTCTGGAAATATATTACCTAGCACACTGTCTGACACAGTTGTCCTAATAAATGAGAATGAGAAGATCAAAGAAAGTAAAATAAGCAAGTGCACAGGCTCTAGTTTACTCTCCATGAGTATGAATAATGCATGCATTTTGTCCTCTTCTATTAAGCAAAGCAATGTGTCAGTTTTGCATACATGGTATGCCGAATGCTAATTGGGAATTAATGTCTTGTTGTAAGGTGCATACCTCAGAACTGGAGCACCTGTTGAATTATGGTGAGAGTTACTAAGTGCCATCATTTTCCATATTTTTATTCTCTTTGTAGTAGAAGTGTGTAATTCTTCTGCCATTTACATTAGGCTGATCTATATAGATGGAAATATAATTGGATCTGCTATTAAAATTAGGATTTAAATAATCTAATCCTTTCTTATATCCCACATTCATTTTTTTAAAAAGCTTTTTTATTCTGGTATGTCCTAATCTTGCTTGACACGATTTATTGAAAGGAAGTGAAATTTCAGAAACACGTTTCAATTGCTATTAAAAGCTCTAATTAATCATTGAAAGACTATAGGTAGATAAGTTTGTGGAATGCAGTAAATAGCTGGCATACACTAGCATTAGGGTTAGAAATAGGAAAGCTTCTTTTATGAAGAGGTCACAGGGAAGAAATGACTTACACAAATAGGAATCCATTCATTCCTCTTTTCAGACATAGAAGTGGTTATGGGCACATGGAAATCAATTACTACCAGGTTCCTTTATGGAAGCCCCATACTGGATAGAAGAGCTACTTGAAAAAAATATGAAAAGAATCACTTATGAAAGTAATGTTTTAAAACTAAAACTTGAAACCACGATGTGTCCTTCCATACATACGATACTGAAATAATATGATCTGGGAAAGATGAACAACAACAACATCAGCATGTATTCCTAAGAAATTTGGGTGTATTAAATAGGATAGGCTGAGCTTCTGGAAAAATGCAATCACATCCCATAGAATGAGGCAGAGAAGGCCTTGCATTACAGTTCCAATTTTAGAAAGCTGAGACTGATTAGTCCAGTAATTAAAAGACTTTTCAGAGTCAGGACGAGATGCAGTCTAGAACTTGGCTGAAATTCAGCTTAGAGTTTCCATCGGTATCAATAGAAAATATTAAACAATATCAAAACACAGTCTGAAATGTGGAATTAGACCGAGAGAATTAAATATTTCACAGAACGTTTGAAAGGGTTGGGTAATAAATAACCCTTCCCTTTTATCCTTTAGCTTTACAACGAGAAAGCGTGCATCTTAGTTAAATTGGGAAACACACTGGCTGCTGTTGAGACTGAAAACATAACCCTTGCAAGTACAAGTACTGAAGATGATGTTTGATTTCGTTGTACGAGGTGCAATAACAATAAATGAAGATGGTGTTTGATTTCGTTGTACGAGGTGCAATGACGATAAATAAACTAAACTACAAGCAATATTGAGCAGAATCTTGAAAACCAACCCGAGTTAAAAGTTAAGCCCTTAGGAAAAATGTTTCAGGCAAGCAACTCATCTATAAGTTTTCCTGTCAGCTCAGCCAATGCGGATTCTCAGTTGGAGACAAAGCAAGGCATGTAAAATATAAGGTCTCTCCTTTTTTCTTCCTTCTTCCTCATTCAAACAGGCAGGTGGAAAAAAAAAAAAGAATCAACAGCCAGGAAAGAAGAATCAAGGGCAAAGAAGGTCTACAAATTGCTGAGCATAGTCTTTGGCAACGGCCCAAAGAATGCCAATCTTTTATTAAGTCTCTAATAAAAGAATTCCGGCATGTAATATAAAATGTTCATGTCATCTCCAGAGATATAGCCAGGAGAAAGTATATCAAGCAAGCATTTATTCATTTTAAAAAGCTGTGGCTATCATGTAAACAAAAACAAAAACAAAATCCCAACCCAAACAGGTGAGAAATACCATCCTTGAGGCCTTGCAATGAAAAAAAATCTCCTCTTTTCTGTTTCTCTTATTTCTATCATTAATCTAACAGCTGTGGGAACAATTTAGATAGATTTGACAAGTGAAGCTCCATTTACCTACTTATTTTGATTAATATCAGAGGGTTAAAATACAAATTAATTTGTCCTCAGGAAATTATGAAAAAAAAACCCCACCTTGATTATTGCATATGTTAAATTTTGAGCATGGGTGAGAAAGAATGGACACAAGCCTCTGAACGGTGAACTTCAGCTCTTTATTTACATTGTGACTTCCTCATTTAATAGCAGTTAAAACCCGCCTTATATAGGCAAACCTTGTAACTTTTAACCAATACCGAGCTAGGAACGCTAGCTCATATAACCAATAGGAACTCTCTGTTAAGGGCCAATCGGATTCCCCGGAACGGGCCAATCCAGTCCAGCCACTAAACAGCCAATCAGAAGTGCAGGGCCAGAACCCTGCACTTACTCCAAGCTCACACTTTATTAATCTTATTGCATACATAACACCCCTTCCTCCTGGCTTCTTATTTGCAGGGCGCAGTTACATAGTCCTTTAGGTAGGACGGTTACTTAATTAGTCTCTTTGATTTCCGTTGTATCGGCTGGCTGCAATCACGCTGGGGTAGATCGTTGTTTGGCAGTGGGGCTGTTTCTGGTTCAGAGTTCACTTCTACGTCGTTGCCCACATTCTCTGCAATTCCCTGAGGTGCAACCGTTTCTCCCTCCGGCTCCGCTTCCTGAGTTTCTATCAAACCGTCGTTTCCTTCGAACGGGTTTCCTAGGAATTCATCTTCTTCCGTACCTCCCCCCCCCCTCAGTTTGGTCATAGGGGAGTTGCGGACTGGCTGCTGGAAGCCGCGATCGTAATTGATCGATATGACGTTTCTAAAGTTTATCATCAAGGCATTGTACCAGGTAGGATCTGGGGCCGGTTACACATACCACTGTCGCTTCCACCCACAACGGGTCGCCCGATAGGTTTTTGGCATAAACCAGGTCTCCTACCTGGAAGGTGCGACAGCGGCCACTGGATCCTAGTGGTTTCTCTGGTTCGTAAGCTGGGTGCAACCGGTCGAGGTGGGAGCGGAGCTTTCATCCCATTAGCAGTTTGGCGGGAGTTTTGTTTCTGACGCTATGTGTGGTGATGTGTTGCAAGAAGAGGATTTTATTGACCTTGTCATCAATGTTGTCATAGTCTACCTTCTTCAAGGTTCTCTTCACAAATTGGACCATGCGTTCTGCTTTGCCATTGGTTGCAGGGTGCACAGGTGAGGTGAGCGCATGGCGGATACCGCGGTCAGCGAGGTACTGCTCGAACGCTAGTGCGGTAAATTGAGGGCCGTTATCGGATACCAGGATGTCTGATAATCCGTGGGTTGCAAAGAGTCTATTTAAGATTTTGATAACTGCCTCGGAGGTCATAGTAGTCATGCGATGGATTTCGAGCCAATTCGAGTAGGTGTCGACAGTAAGCAGGAAGGTGTGGCCTTTGGTTGGCCCCGCGAAATCCAGGTGAATTCGGGACCAGGGTCCACGTGGTGTCTCCCATTCAGTAGGCATGGCTTTTGGTGGGGCGTTGCTGACTTCTTGGCATTTGGGACAAGCTTTAACCCACTGTTTGATTTGCTTGTCAATGCCCGGCCACTATGCGTAGCTTCATGCATGAGTACAGAGTCAGAAGTGAGCAGTTTTTTAACATTTCGGAAAGCCTGTTCTTCACGGTAACCCCATAGCCAATTTGCTTTTTTATCTAATAACCGGTGTAACGGTTCAGCGACAGTTGCTTTGTGCG
This sequence comes from Hydrophis major, assembly GCA_033807585.1. Taxonomy (NCBI): domain Eukaryota; kingdom Metazoa; phylum Chordata; class Lepidosauria; order Squamata; family Elapidae; genus Hydrophis; species Hydrophis major. Next base: position 185,509,911 of record CM066328.1, read on the forward strand.
GTAAAAATACATTATAAAAATTGATGAGGCCTAAGAACGCCTGGAGATCGGCCTTGTTTCGTGGCCGGGGAGCATTTTTGATCACTTTTAATTTACTCTCAGAAGGGTGAATGCCCTGGCTATCAATCAGGTACCCTAAAAACTCAACACTGTCAGTACACAATTTACATTTGTTTTTTTTAACCTTAAGGCCGGCCTCTTGAAAATTTTTTGGGACTAATTTTAACCGGTCCTGTAAGATTTTTTTTGTAGGGGCTGCAATTAATACATCGTCAAAATAGGGGACCACACCCTTGATTCCCTGAAATAACCTTTCCATAAGGCTCTGAAAAATCCCCAGGGCTACACTTAACTACGAATTGCAGCCGGGTACATTTAAAGGCACCTCGGTGCATCACAATAGTTTGGGCCTGTGCCGTTTTTTCATCTACTGGTAATTGCTGATATGCCTGAGCTAAATCTAATTTAGCGAAAACTTCCCCCCCCACCCAGGGAATGGAGAAGATGCTGCGCCACCAGAATTGGATACGCATTCTGCTGAGGGCGTGGTTCAAAGTGGCCCGGTAGTCCCCACAAATTTGGATGGACCCATCTGGCTTAATGGGTGTTACAATAGGGGTTTCCCAAGGGGAGTGATCGATGGGCTCTAACACCCCCTGAGCTATCAGTTTGTTGAGTTGTTCGTCGATTTTCGATTTCAAAGCAAACGGAACTCGATGGGGCTTTAGGCGAATGGGAGCTATTTTTGGATCTAGACTGAATGAAATCGGGGTCCCCTTATACTCGCCTAAGCTGTCCGCGAAGATGTCCCTGAACTCACAGATAATGTCTTCCTCCCAGTCACAGTCACTGACTCGGTTTACGCCAGCCACTTCAATGCCAAGTGGTGCGAACCATTGGAAGCCTAGTAGGCTAGGCCTATCTCTATCGATGACCGTTAAAGGTAAGTATGCTGTGTGTTTCTTGAAGGAGATTCGGACTCGGCAGGACCCGACGACGGGGATTCGATTCCCTTGAGTCCTTGAGGATGAGGCATTGGAAACGGAGATCTTGGCATTGAATTGTGGGGATGAGTTGCTTGAGTGTCTTCCAAGACACCATCGAGAGGGACGATCCCGAGTTGACCTCCATATGGCAAGGCTGGTTCTCGATGGCTACCGTGACTCGGATTTTCTTAGTGTCCAAGGTTGAGGCGTGACCGATAGTGATAGTATGGTGAGCCTCTTCTCTCTGCAAAGCTCGATTTCTGTAGGAGTGGTTTACTGGCTCTCGCCACACAGGACGGTTTCCTGTCGATTGGCGATAGTTAGCCCCTTTTGAGGCCTGGCTGGGTCCTGGCAAGCTGCGGCAGACCTGTCCGATGTGGCCTCGTTTCCCGCACTCATGGCAGAGTGTGTCACAGAATTTGCATTTGGACCTGGCATGGTTGGCTCCACAGCCCGTGCAAGGGCATAAGGGCTTCAGTTGAGGGTCCCGGTCGGACCGCAGTCGATGGACCCCTTCTTCGTCGCTGTCTGACAACGAAGAGAGGTCCTCGTGGTGCGTTGTCGCAAGCTGCCCTTCTGAACTAGGTGAGATTTCGCTGGCTGGTGGTGGTACCGGAGCGCAGTTTCGACGTAGTTGTGCAGCCGACTTCCTGGTTGCTTCTGCTGCCGTAGCTTCGGCAATGGCGTCGGCAAGGCTGATGTTGCCTTTCGCCATCAGCTTGCTTTGGACGCCTGGTGCATCTAGTCCCAGAACTATGCGATCTCTCAGTGCTTCTTCTAAATTGGTGAATCCGCAGAGGCCTCCCAAATTCCGGAGGTCTGCTATGAAATCAGCCACGCTTTCTCCCTTTCACTGGCTTCTCTGATAAAACTCGTGGCGTCTCACAAGCGTAGGCACGGTCGGGGCGTAGTGGTCTCGCAGGATAGGTTTGAGGTCATCCCAATCCATGGCCTTCACTTCTCGGGGTTTGGCTAGTGCTTTAGCCATTTTAAATACGGTTGGACCACAATGCGTTAGGAACACCGCCCGTTTCTTCCCAGCTGTGGCGTCCTTTAAGTTGTTCGTCTCTAGGAACATTTGGAAACGATCCATGTAAGACTCCTAGTCTTCTTGTGTTGGATCGAACGGAGTGGGTAGTACGATGCCGCTGGACATGGTTCCGTTGTTGGCGTCGTCTGTCACGTGCTCGGTGTTCTTCGAAGTTTCGTTGGTTCAGATATCTCCATATCCCACCTTCGTCGCCAGTGTTAAGTTTTGAGCATGAGTGAGAAAGAATGGAGACAAGCCTCTGAACGGTGAATTTCAGCTCTTTATTTACATTGTGACTTCCTCATTTAATAGCAGTTAAAACCCGCCTTATATAGGCAAACCTTGTAACTTTTAACCAATACCGAGCTAGGAACGCTAGCTCTTATAACCAATAGGAACTCTCTGTTAAGGGCCAATTGGATTCCCCGGAACGGGCCAATCCGGTCCGGCCGCTAAACAGCCAATCAGAAGTGCAGGGCCAGAACCCTGTACTTACTCCAAGCTCACACTTTATTAATCTTATTGCATACATAACAGCATACATAACAGCATACTTGAACTTTGCAAGAAGGTCACCCTATGTTCAGAAAGGTTTAATGCAAGAAAAAAATGTGCATAAGATTGGTGCCAATGAATAGAGAAAATGGGGACTGCCCCTTCCAAAGGTTAAAATAAATAGCTAATCTTTAATCAAAGGGTATATGCTTTATTTATACATATTGATATGCAAATAAAGACTGGAACAATTCTTATCAAAAGTTAGAAATTATAGCAACAGAAATGGCACTTAGATTTATATACCACTTCATATGCTTTACAGCCCTCTCTAAGCAGTTTACAGAGTCAACATATTTCTCCCAGTAATCTGGGTCTTCATTTTACCCACCTCAGAAGGATGGAAAGCTGAATCAACCTTGAGCCTGGTGATCTGCTAAATTGCAGTCAGCCGGCAGTCAGCAGAAGTAGCCTGCAGTACTGCACTCTAACCACTGCGCCACCATGGCTAAAAACTAATGTTTCCTGTTAATGTTACAGGATGTAACACCACATTGTAAAATGTCCCTAAGTCGAACATTGTGGTTTAGGCTTGCTCATTTCATGTATTTTCCCTTCCAGATGGTAAGCCTATATAAAATTTGAGAATGAATTAAAAAAAATGCCATGTCCAAATATCACATCTTTATCACATAATTGAGTATAAATCCCTATTATTGTATAATTAGGAATAGATCGGGGCAATTAGAACACTATATGTTAGGACTTCAGGGAGACTTTATAAAAGAAAGAGATTCAAGTTTATTCACATATGTTGTTCAAAATACAGATTGAGAATTTTGCTGGGACAACGTCATATGGAATACTGTATGTTATGAACTAATAAAAACGCTTAAATAAAGTTTTAACAAACCTTAAAGAAAAAGCAGGGTTCTAATCCTGCACTTCTGATTGGCCGATAATAGCGATATTGGATTGGTCCGTTCTGGGAATCTGATTCGCTGTTCACGAGCCACTCTCATTGGTTCAAGGGTTTAACACTTCCATGTTTCTCATTGGTTAATAGGTCAGCAGCCTGCCCTTTAAAAGGGCTGCTGCTGCCCTAGGGTTTTCTCTCTGTTCAGAATGTACCTATCTTAGAGGCTGTTTGGAAATCAAGTCAAGTGCTATGGTCAAATTTCTTGCCCATGTAAGGGCTTAGAGTCATAGTGAATGTGTCCTCCTGATGAATAATCATGGCTGAATGTCAGATTTATAATTGCTTTATAATTAAACCACTGAACCATACATAATTTGTGTATAAATATCATATACTGATGATTAGAAGGCAAACCCTGTGCAAAAAAACCCCCTGTTTAGTGTTAACTTTACAGGCACCCTGCCAATCTTCCTTCCCCAGTTCAGGCATGGATTGGAGAAATTTTGCTTATTCCCTCTGCAGTCCCAGATGATCACAACATCCAGCATTATAACTCCCATTACTGACCTTTATCTCTCCAATTTAATCTTACAGTCTGGAAACAGGCAGTGACTAAAACACACTCTCACACACACACACACACACACACACACACATGGAATAAATATCTAGGTCCAGTTCCAAGCCAGGAGAAAGGTATTGGAAACAAAATGGAGGCTGATTGGAAAGAAAGTTTATTGATGAACAGAACCACAGTATGACAAAACTATGGGACAGCTGACAAAATGGAGTTGAGAATGGGGATGGTGGTTATATCTTCTTTGGGCTTTGTATTTGAGCTTCCTGTTCCTGTGCAAGAACATGTCCTTTAATATTCTAATGGCTGTTGTCAGATTCCTATGCGGGGGGCGTCATGTAGGGGTCATAGCTGGCTGTATAGGCAGAAGGGGAAATGTAAATCCTAGGTGTTTATCTGAGTTAATCTTGTCAACCTAACTGCTTATCTGGAGTTTCTGTCTGGCCCAGTCTTTCTGAATGGATTACCAAATCTGCATTTCTAAAAGCTGGCCTCCTTAGTTTCTGCTTGGGGCAGGAAGACTGGTGCTGGTTCTGCCTCCCTTGAGATTTTTTTCATTTCTCCTTTAGGGGAAACATTCTATCCTGCCTTTTTAATAGTCCACAAAATATTTTATTCTCTGGGAGGGTGGGTGGTGCTGACTTTCTACAGCACGCACGCACGCACACACACACACACACACACACACAGAGAATGTCACCATTTGCAGGTGATTACACAGTATGGAGATTGATTGCTTGAATAGAAAAAGAAGTGGGAAGAGTTTCAAGGATAGGAGCACAGACAATTGGACATACATCTTCAGTTTTAAAGTTTTTAGTAAGTAAATTTTGGTGTTTTGATGCTCGGTAGCCACAGAAAGGCAGGAAAACCAGCCGAGAGAAGAGCTAAGCCCCTTTTCATTCTAAAACAAACTCACCTGCAGAATTTGACTCTTGCAAAAGGCCCAAAGACTTATTTTTTGAGTGGTCTATAGCACAACTCTTTGGCGATCCTTCTCAGATCTTCTGGTACAGTTCACAAGCATTGCTATATATGTCACTAGTGAGATGAAAAGAATACTTGTAAACTGTCCTGAAAAATCTGATTTACCACATCAGAGCTTTAAACATTGATATTAATGTGTGGAGATCTCAGGGGGGGGGGCATGGGCACACAATTTGATTCCTCTTCTCTCCAGTGTTTAGACATCTAGGCTTGGAAAGGTGGTTAAATAAAATGGAACGGATAGCAAAAAAGTTCAGAAGTCTGTATCAATCCCTATTCTGCTTTCCCTTCTATCAAATGCTTATTGATGCTGTGATGGTTTCTTATTTATTTATTTAATTTATATGCCACCCATCTCACTATTGAGCCAACTCTGGGTGGCTTAAAACATCAACGTCGTGTTTACATCACGTCCCACTACAAATTTCTTTGATGTCTTCATGTTTTTCTCTCTCTTGATCATAAGAACCTTTCAGTCTCAGCCCTGGAAAAAAAATCAACTTTCCAGTATTTTATTTAAACACAGTGATGTCTTTATCCATTATTTGAATAAACTCCAGTTGATATCAGATTTCTGAGAGTCTAGTATTTTTGCTTCACAGACTCTCTTCTGAACAGATTCAACAATTCCATGTCTCTAGGAGGCAGATCATGGACACAAAGCAAGCAGATTCTGTTTGGCTCATACTTGGATTTGATGAATGGCAAGGGAATCCTCACTCATCAGGCATTTTGCCAGGCAAAGTTAACTAAGATCCACTTTACAATAATGGAGAAATTATACATAATTTCTGCTGCAACAATAGGGAAGTTAAGAAAATCTGATCCTCCACACATTTGTGGAGCACACGCAGAGGATGAAATTGTTAACTAATGATTTAAATCATCCTACAAATGCATATCACTCTGTATACTCAACTTTTATAAAATATCAAGGTTCCTTAGCTACCATTGGACCACAACAACTTGACTTTAGCTGGGTTCTGAAAGCAGTAACAAAGGAATGATTGCATCTGATTGGTTGACAGGAAAAAAAAAAGGACAAAATGTCTTCCCTTGCAGGACAGGTAATATATACAGTATGAAGACAGAGACAAAGATACAGAACTTAAGAGATGAAGGTAGTTGGCTATAGATATGCACCTATATCTATATCATCTATACCTACAGCTAATTTTTATCTATATCATCTCCAATTCTGCATACATTTGCTACCTTCCTACTAATGAACTCTTTTGAATGGAAATAAATAGTTTTTCATCCATATGTAGTTCATGGGCTGAGCATGAGCACATCCCATGCCATGAAGGTATTTCTTCTTGGAGACCTTAAGTCCTGCCTTCCCTTTTCTAGTGGCAAAGAGCCAGTTTGGTGTATGGTTCAAGGCACTGGAATAGGAAAAATGAAATCTGATTTCCAAATGTCTATGGAGATTCTCAGGGACTCAGTGGCTCAGTGGCTAAGACGCTGAGCTTGTCCATCAGAAAGGTCAGCAGTTTGGCAGTTCGAATCCCTAGCGCTGCATAACGGAGTGAGCTCCCCTTACTTGTCCCAGCTTCTGCCAACCTAGCAGTTCGAAAGCATGTAAAAATGCAAGTAGAAAAATAGGGACCACTTTGGTGGGAAGATAACACCGTTCTGTGCACCTTCGGTGTTTAGTCATGCTGGCCACATGACCACAGATTGCATTGGCTCTTCGGCTTTGTAATGGAGATTGGGCACTGCCCCCTAGAGCTGGAAACAACTGGCATGTATGTGTGAGGGGAACTTTTACCTTTACCTATGGAGATTCTCAGTCATCCAGATCATGGTTGTCCCAAAAGTGTTTTTCAGCCAGAGCTGAAAAAGCTCCTTGGATGAGAAGTGAAATGTCATCAAGGAAAAACAAAGTCCAATTGTCTTTTGTGAAAGAAAGCACCACTGGGACAAGCTGATTTCTAGTTCTGTTTGGATATGGCTTTGGCTCAGTCACTCTCTCTCAGTCCTAAGAAAAAAGGTGTAAACAAGCCATACTGTTGCAAGAAAACTGCATGGACCTGTCTATATAATCATCAAAAACCTAATTTGTCTCAAAGAACAGAAACAAACTTTTCAGTGGTGATGTTGCTTAGGGTTTAGGTTTTCATCACATGAAGCAAGTTATCCTCTTTCTTAAAATGTGGTGTGGCAACCACATTATTTCCTTCCCTGTCCCATCACCATGCATGCACAAGTACACACAAACACCCATCTACAATAGCATGAAAAGCAAAATTCCTCCTCTGTAGAATTCAAGAACATGGAAAACACAGAAACTCCTCCATTCGCTTTAGCTACAGTTAATGAGTCCCAAAGCACCATAATAGCCAATGAGCCAAGAAGGTTTGCATACTGTTTGCAGTTCATCAGTCGGATTAAATGATACATGACTAGATGTAACAAAACCCTCTTTGGCTTTTTATAAAATAAGCGAAACATTTTTAGGGGACATTTTGAAGAAGGAAAGAAGGAAGGAAGGAAGGAAGGAGGCAATCGAAGGAAGAAAGGAAAGAAGGAAGGAAGGAGGCAATTGAAGGAAGGAAGGAAGGAAAGTAGGAAGGAAGGAAAGTAGGAAGGAAGGAAGGAAAGTAGGAAGGAAGGAAGGAGGCAATTGAAGGAAGGAAGGAAGGAAGGAGGCAATCGAAGGAAGGAAGGAAGGAAAGTAGGAAGGAAGGAAGGAGACAATCGAAGGAAGGAAGGAAGGAGACAATTGAAGGAAGGAAGGAAGGAATGAAGGAAGGAAAGTAGGAAGGAAGGAAGGAAGGAAGGAAGGAGGCAATTGAAGGAAGGAAGGAAGGAAGGAAGGAAGGAGGCAATCGAAGGAAGGAAGGAAAGTAGGAAGGAAGGAAGGAAAGTAGGAAGGAAGGAAGGAGACAATCGAAGGAAGGAAGGAAGGAAGGAGCAATTGAAGGAAGGAAGGAAGGAAAGTAGGAAGGAAGGAAGGAAGGAAGGAGGCAATTGAAGGAAGGAAGGAAGGAGGCAATTGAAGGAAGGAAGGAAGGAAGGAAAGAAGGAAAGAAGGCATCTTTTTTGTTAGAACTATTTTTTTAATCTCAGAGGATGCAGTTAGATTTGTTAAAACAAAGAAAAAGTGCCAGCAAAGCTGGAATGAATTTAAAAAGCTCCTCCTTTTCTTTTCCCAATTATAACTACACCCTTGTGTGGGAATGTTATTTTGGATGGCTTCACAGATAAGCCCAAATGGAGGTAGAAATATGAGGGAGTAAGATTACGTGGGCAGGCATTATACATCAGTAATCATATGTGTACCTGCCTGACCCATTTTGTCCCATTTTAGCCTGTGCCATACCCCAAAGCTGGTATTACTTAATTCAACACAGTTCATGTAGCTGTGGAATTTAGGGGACAGCATTGAAATGCAAGATACAAATGGTTATTAACGTAATTGTCAATCAGCATTGGTCAGTGTAAGACAGTTATACTCTATACCAGGGGTGTCAAACTCGTGTTGTCATGGTGGCATCATGTGATGCATCAGGATCCCCCCCCCCGTTTTCGCTAAACCAGTATGGGCATGGCCAGCACATGATGCATCTGGCCCATGGGTCAGGAGTTTGACAGCCCTGCTCTACAGCCTTTTGGGAGTCAGGGCCCAGTTCCATGGAGAACTATTTTTCTGTGGACCGGGAGGGGCTAGTTTCATGCCTTGCCTGGATCCCACACTTGGGCAGATGGCACTTTCCTTGCTTGCACAGCCCAATTCCTGGTGGGCCATGGTGCCAGTTCATGGCCCTAAGGAGTTGGGGACTCCTGCTTTATATTACATGAGAGCAATAATTTGTGGTTGGATAATAATCCTCTTTAAAATTATAAATGATGAATGTTAGATGTTGATATTCAACCTATTAAGTTTCAAGAAAACGGGATAATTTTCTAAAGCCATTCTGCCCTGTTCCCTATCTCGGAATGATTAGTACTATGCCTTGGGTTTGTGGTGTGGATGTACATCAAGAGAATTATGCAGGGGTGGGCTGCTGGATGGTTGGCAAGTTTCAGGTGAACCCCTAGCTGTGATCTCTGGCTGAGCTTGCCCACCCAGCCTTGTGCTATGCTTTAGCTACTTTTAGTAACTTTAGTTACTAGTAGCTTTAGTAACTTTTCCCCCCGTTAGGTGAGTTCCGCGCCACCCTGCTATACTCACTGGAGCTGCCCGAGTCAATTAGCTGCCTCTTTGAAACTACGCTCCAGCCTCAAAGCGTGCTCACGATCAGCAAACCCCTCGTCAACAAAAGTGTAGCCCACCTCTGGAATTAGGTATAGATGAGAGGTGAGGTGTTACAACACATTATGTATAAATTATAGCAGGGATAAATACAAATTCATCAGATAACAAATCAGTATAAGCAGGGGTGAGCTTCAAAAATGTTAGCAAAGGGTTTTGCCGGTTGAGGAGGGGGTCTGCGATACCCCCAAACCCCTTCCCGGATCCCCCTATCTTCAGCTGCCTCTACGGGGCAGCCTTATCCTCCAGAGCCGTCAGGATCGGAGGCACCAAGACGGCTAGTGCAACAGGGATCGCGCAGGATCGCGAATCCCTGCCGCCACCGAAATCTGGCAAACCGGAAGTCAATGGAAAGAGGTTTTATGTTTGTAATGTTTAATAATGTTTTGTTTGTCTTTAAAACTAATAAAATTTGTTTAAAAAAAATGTTAGCAAAGGGTTCTCTGCCCGATTGCTGGGTGGGCGTGGCCATGGTGGGTGTGGCCTAGTTGGGTCCCTGCACCACGGTGCGGGGGGGGAAGGGTGTTTTTGCCTTCCCCGGGCTCCGGAGGCTTTCTTCAAACCTCTGGGAGGGCAAAATTGGCCTCCTCAGGCTCTGGAGACATTTCCTGCTTTCCTGAACTTCCGGGAGGCCCATGTTTCACCCTCCCCGAGCCTCTGTATGTGCCCTGCACTTACCTGCATCTGAAATGGACCACGTGGGGACTCCTAGGAGGGGAGGGGCAGAGTGTGCAGGGGCAGCCAGGAGTGGGATTTGGTGATTCTCCAAACTGCACAGAATCTTAGCTAGGGGCTCTCCTGAACCCCTGCGAACCCCCAGCAGCCTGAGTATAAGCAATGTAAGGGCTGTCACACCTCATGTCCCAGGCAGCTTATGGATACTCAAGTATATGCACAGTGTGTACAGGGGTGGGGGGAACCATCTGCTTGGCTCTACCTTTGAGACCGGACAATACCTGGGTTTTGAACTCTTTAAGAAATTGATATAATCCTGCCTGCTCCCCATTAGCCAGTGATTGTGCCTGAATTAATTTCTGGTTGCTTTTTAATAAAACTGTCAATTGGCACCAGAATAAACTGCATAAGTAGCCACCTCACTAAAGATGGATGCTATTTGCCAAGGTGAATGAATTGCACAGAATTATGGAATGACCCAGTATGCAAGGAGAATCCATAGGATCCCATCACTCATTGATAAATAAATATTTCCTCGAAGAAAGTATCCTGAAAAAAGGGCTGCTAAAAAAAGTGGCTAGAGAAATAGGAAGGAGAATAATACTTTTATCCCTCCTTCATTTCAACTGAACATCACAATACAGTGCCTCTGTTTCTCCTCTTTCCCGCTGCGAGAAATTTAAGAGAGCACCACATCTACTTGTCATAACAGCCTTCAAGAGCAGAATGAATTGATTATTCATCTTCTTTAGTTAAAACTTCCATTTGGAATGAATGTTTTTTATAATTATGAAATTGTTGCTGCTTCATTCCAATAGACAGGAATAAAGCTGCTGGCAGCTTCAGGAATATGAAGTAGCCATGCAACAATATATTTTACTTGGAACTCAATCATCTAATTTCTTCAGCACTGGCAAATCTCCCTGGGGTGATTTCTGACTTGGGGCCTTTGTACCAATTACAAAGCCCAATAGGACTTTGTACTTAGGACTTAGACTTTGTACTTAGGACTTAGACTTAAAATTCATCTCTTGAGGGTGCAGAGGAAAGAATATTCAAGGCTGTACTGTTCATGGCTTTGGTAGCTGGGTGGTGGGGAGGACCATAGTATTTTTCTTGGTCTTTTGGTTTTTTTTTTTTAAATAGTTATTATTTTTGGTGGTGGCACAGTATTCTTTTGGTTAGAATGCCTTATTGCAGGCTAATTCTGCCAACTGTCAGCAGTTCAATCCTGATGGGCTCAAGGCTGACTCAGCCTTCCATCCTATCAAGATTGGTAAAAGGAGGACCCAGCTTGTTTGGGGGCAATATGCTGACTCTGTGAACCACTTAGCGAGGGCCGTAAAGCACTGTGAAGTGGTATACAAGTCTAAGTGCTATTGCTATGGTTGGGTGCACAGTCAGCCAGTTGTTTAGACTGAATTTGGCATTTTTGTCCACCTATCGAGTCTTTCCCTAGAACCTGGAATAAACAGATGTGTTAAAGAAGTCATTGTAGGATGTAAGTTGTTCCAAGTAAAGCTTCCTTTTGCAACTGATGGATGAGATTTTGTCAGTGGTGATTGTATCCAAATGGTGCCCTACATGTTTGGGAATTGCACCCAAGATGCCTATTCAGTTGATACAATCTTTGTTTTCTTTTGCTCCAAGCAATTCTACTTCTATTTGCAGGTCTTTGTAGTTTGTGATTTTCTCTAGTTCTTTCTCTTCTCTTCTGCTGTCTCCAGGTGCTGTCACATCCATTATCCAGACATTTTTGTTTTCCTTATTGATAATTATTGAGTCTGGAATGTTATATGGCAGGGCTAAGGAGATGCAGTAGAGAAGCAGAGGACAAGAAGATGAATAACCTTCTGCAAAGATCCATCCAAGGTGGACTCCCAAATACAGTGCAACAATAAGTAACAGCAGAGCCACCAACAGTAGAAACTGAACAATACTGGGAGAATATATGGAGAAAGAGTAGATACCAACGCAAAATGGCTGCAGACAATCTGAAAGCAGACCATAGAAATCTCTCAGATTAGGAATAAGTTACCATTAAAGTAATAGACATCCAACAACAGGTCAAGAATATGAAGATTTGGACAGCACCTGGCCTTGATATGCTCCACAATACCAGAGGCTTGAACCATAGTTGCTCTTAGAAACAGCAGTCACTCCAATCTCAAGGTTTACATAGTCTGACCTGAGTATAGCCTGGATTGATTACAGGAAAGCTTTCAACTCAATGCCACACACATTGTTAGGAATGTAAGTTACCTAACAGCTATTTGGGTTGAAAATATATAAACCAGGATAGACATTTTAAAACTGTATCTTTAAGAGAATCGTAATTGGGTGTGGTTTCTCGAATGGCCATAAGATGGAGCCACAAACCTGGGTTGTTTAGTCTTAGTCTCAGAAGAAGTCTCAGTGAGTCTCTGTTTCCTTCTTTGGAGAGCATTGCCATTCCTCCATTTTTTCTAATTAACTGCTATTCTTGGATTTGATGTAAGTCTGATACTGAACTGTTTTTGACACTGGATTTTGTTATTGGATTATCCCTGGACTGAAAACTGACTGATTTAACTGTGAATGACTTTGGACTGCTGATCTTGAACTTTGCTTAAACCTTTATCAAAAGTAAAACCCTACTTTTACTGTACAGTGTATCTGTGTGCTGTGTGTATATTACTCAAACACTTCTCTCAAATGCATCTCCTTGTATGCTCTCATTCTCCTAACGGGGAATTACCTCAACACACATGTTTCTGTGAACATCTGGCTAGTCAACAGGACATTAAGTGCTGTCCTCAAGAATTCATTGTGAATCTGGAAGACAAAACTAGAAGTCAACTCAAGACAGCTTGCCATGGTGGCCATCATGTGAGGTATATATTAAGGTGGTGCACTGTCCCTGCTTCTGTTCTCTGTATTCTTCCCTCAGCCAAATAATTACAGGGACTGGAAATGGATACAGGTTCAAAGTGGAACTACCATGAGCCACCGTCTCTAAGTGAATGACATCTAGCTGAATGCTCAGAATGAACAAAACATTGACATGTGATCCACTTGAGACGATCTTCAGTGAGGATATTGGGATGTGAAGTGTGGCTGGATGGTAATCAAGAGAAGAAAGGTGGTTACAATTGATGGGATGGTACTACCAGAAGGCCACATAGCAGACATACAGACCAGTTATACATAGCAGACATACAGACCTTTGGTACCTGGCCACATGGGAACCATAATGAAGAGGCAAGGAAGACAACAACATCCAAGGATAAGACAGATTCCAAAGAGCTTAATGGGAAGAACAATATCCATGCCATAAAGATATATGCCATGCCCATAATCAGACACCAGCCAGTATAATAACTGGCCAAGGAAGGGCATGGAGTCTGCCAATCTGAAGATCTGGAAACTTGTCTCGGTGTATAGAGATTTTCACACCAGGTCCTAGACAGGTGGAAATTGGCCAATCATCCAGGCATCGTGCTAGTAGACAAAGACCAGAAGACAGTGGTGGTGATAGATGTAGTGGTGCCAAATGACAGCAACATTAAGAAGGAGTATGGGAAGCTAGACAAGTACTGGGCCTGAAGGAGAAATTAGAGAGCATATAGAAAATAAAGGCCAAAGTAGTTCTTATAAAAATAGCTGCAACTTAGGGCTATGACTCCTAAGTTTGGAAAATGATCCCTCAGATCCCAGATACAACACCAGAGCTCTCTGTCCAGAAGTGTGCAGTGCTAGGAACATAGGTAGAGGACCTGACATTGAGGGAGACACACACCATCCATAGGCATGAGAAGGGGTTCCTTGGAGTAGGAACATGATGTGCATTACTGATATATCTGCAAGGAGTTCTACCTTAACTCCCCTAATTTTCTGTGTGTACCAGATGCACTGACTTCAACTATCAACTGCATCTGACAAATTCAGTACTAGTATGGAGAGTAAGAAATGTGCAAAACTGTTATCAAAATAAAACTGATCCATGTTTGCTCAATATAGTTTGCTCTGCCTATCCCCTTGATTAACATGACTATTTATACATGACTAATTGGGAAGTGCATTTATATGTTGTGTATTTAAATAAATTGACCCTGCCTCAAATCTACCCTGCCAATATCTATTTCTATAGCCCCTCTCATTCTCCTAGCTTTGGGATTTAGTGGAAATCAAAACCATTTACTTAATTTTACCCTTTCCAATGACAAAGTTCAGTTATTCACTTATCTGTTTGGATGTAAAAGAGACCTTTGAAGAATAAATACAGTGAGACCAGGTTGGAATCCTTTTCACATTAATGGCTGTCATCTGAGTAGATTTTCTCCCCTACTCCAACCTTCCTGCATTCAACCAAGGACTCTAAAGAGACATTGTACAGCCATCCACTTGAAAAGGAATACAGTATAATGTTTGGTATAATTTTTGATCCCAATAGATACCGAAACACTCAGTTTTAGAATGCTGGTAATAACTTCAAAAGCTTTTCTTGAGTAGAGGCAGCAATATTCTATTCTATTCTATTCTATTCTATTCTATTCTATTCTATTCTATTCTATTCTATTCTATTCTATTCTATTCTATCCCATCCCATCCCATCCAATCCCATCCCATTCTTCTCTGTCTCCTATTTTATGGTTTGATATATATCCTAAGTCTAAGACATGAACCAGAACTAAATTCTAAAGACATGTTAAAAGCCCCTGTGGGAACTTGCTCAAGCATTCAACTAAGCCAGCACCAGGACCCAACACACTATGATTGCTCAATAGGACTGCAAAGATCTTAAATCAAGAACTTTTATTTTTGCATTTTCAGCCAGCATAAAGTTTTGAAAATGGCAGTGATACCAGGATTGGAAAGTTTCAGGCTTGACGATGGAAAAGAGTACAGCAAGTAGAGCATGAAGATGGTGGTACTATTTGAAAAGCTGGATCTCTCAGAGGTTTGGGAGATGCCATGTTCAAAGGAAGCCCAAATCAGGATAACTTGGAAGAAAAGGATGGATGACTTAAATCTGAAATAATTCAGATGTTGAACACAACAATCTTTATATTGATTCAAAACTGTGTTCTAGAAAAAGAGATCTGGGACGAACTGACATACTGTGTACACACTCATGAGTAAGTAATAATACACTGATATTCAGAAAACTGGAAATCTGAAATTATGATGAAATGAAACATATTTCAGGACATCACTCTAGTTGGAAGAACTAAAAATGCTGTGAACCTTTCTGATCAAGGAATTATGATTATAATATCAGCATATCGGCATGATTTGAATGGTACATCAAATCTCCATGGTACCATTAGAGAATGGTACAGCATTCTTTAAACAAAAGGAGAAATGTAATCTGTCAGTACTACAATTTAAAAAAGACATGTTAAGAGGAAATGCAGAATTTCCAGAGCAAAAGCCTACTGTATGCGGTATAATAGAGAGAAATGACAAAAGCAAAATCAAGCTTGAAAAGAAATTCCAGAAGTTTTCCAGGATTTGAATTTAAACAAACCAGCCAGCTACTAGAACTCATCTCTTTTCAGATCTTGTGGTGTAAAAATAAAAGGCAGAAAAACCTATTTTGTAACATTACAAAATTTGATCGAAGAAATTCAAATTATATTGTGCATAGGCAAAGAACAAGTTTAACATTAAAAAAGATATTAAAGTTCAATAATAGTGGAGGTGAGTATTACAAATTTGAATTTGAAAAATATTTCAACAGTGAAGGCAGAAAACATTTTTTAAAATGGGGTTGCAGAAAGAATGATTCAAAGCCTGCTAAATATGACAACCGTCCTTCCTGTTTGATGTGAAGCTGTCAGATGATTTTTCTAGAACTGCGTGTCACTGTTATCTATCTGCAAAATCATTTATCAGCCAAAAGTACAGATGAAACCCACATGAGTTACGGAATGGGAACGAACCAGTGTGTTGCAACTAAACATATTGGGATGCAAAGCTAATGCATAAACCCATAATGAAAAAAAAAAGGAATACATTAAATTGCCTCAATAAATTAGGTACAATGCTGGATTATCAAAGAGGAATAAACAGCCACAGGGTTTTGGATGTAAACACCGGAAAAATAAACACCTACGGTGTTGATAGTTTTAATGAAGAAGAAATGAAAATTCAGATGAGCTGCAATATTTAAATATGAGTACAAACCAGCTTAGTTTTCTAATAGCACCTGTATCTGTCCAGAAACATTACTGAAAATAAATCTGAGGAATCTCAAACAGCATCAGCCTGAAAAAGGGGTGGGTGAGTCATAGATAGAAATAGCCTAAAATTGGGTTTAAGAAGATCTCAAACATTTACTAAAGGGATTCCATGAAAGGCAATGTGCTCACAGCTTGGGGCTGGAGGTAGAGGGAATTGACCTAATCCTAATTCATGGACAAAAGTCCAGGAACTACCACCAGTCGAGGCAAAGAAATTGGAGGAAGATGTATGGGAAGAAGCAAAAAACAAAAGGTGGAACCTAACAGAATTAGCTAAGGACAAGAAAGTTGGAAAGTGAATCTTTCAAAACAAAACATGGTGATGCTCATGGATATGTGCAATGTCATAAAGCTAGTTTAATATCAAAGGAGGTTTAATAGTTTAATATGAGGAGGATTAGGATAAAAGTTTTGTTCCCAGAGTGAAGCATATCTGCATCCAAATTCTACTAGAGAAAACAGCAGGGGGGGGGGGGATTCTCCTGGTTTGGACTTGTTCGGACGAACCCCTTGTTCCGATGATCAGGCTGACTCTGAACCAGTTCACTGTGAGCCGCCCACCCACCCCTGCTCTTTCCTGTCCTTTATTTGCTGTTTTTAGAGCACAACCGATTGGTGTGGCACATCGGTTTGCGTGCCTCAGCTGTTTTACTCACAGGGACTGCAGTTGAACTGAAAATGGACTTTTTAAGGTGTGGATTGCGCGTGCTCACCGAACTGGTTATTATACTGGTTGAATCGCACCCCTGGAAAACAGCCTTTAGAAAACTGCACATGAAGAACTTGGATATTAAGAGAAGCTTTCCATGTTGTGATCTGTAAAAGGATGTCTATGGAGACTCTAACTCATGCAGGTCATGATTGTCTCAAAAGGGCTTTTTAAAGAGGCAACTGGACTTCCTTGTTCTTCTTTGAAGATGTTTAGCTTCTCATCCAAGAAGCTTCTTCAAGTCAGAAGAAGCTTCAGAACTAAAGAAACATCTTGGATGAGAAGCAAAAAGCCTTCAAAGAACATAGTCTTCTTAGTTGACTTTTGAAAAAGCCCCTTTGGGACATCTCAAAAAAGGAGGATGACATGCCCACATGCATTCCAGGAGTTTGAAGTGTGTTTGCTTGTGCATGTATTTGAAAGAGAGTCAGTCATTCTTCTGACAGATACTGTTCTACTAGTAGATACGTACGACAGTTACCCAGAGGACTTGCAGACCTCAAGGAAGAAAACTTTCTCTCCCCTGAGTGAGGCCTGTCTTCTGCAAGCTTCTGGAAAAGAGGGAATTTGAGAATTTCTATCCTTTTTTTCCATGAGAATCTGAACTTCTATGCCTCCTACAACTGTCATATGAGAAAGACAGTCCTAAGCCATATTTCTTTACTATAGTTCAGGAAGTGTAATAAGCTGGCTTTATGTCCACGTCATGCATGGCTTACAAAAACTCAGCACCAGACAGATCCCACTCTGGCTTAGCGTGATGTGGGAGGAGAGCTGCTATCATTAGGAACTGCTCAAATCCCAGAAGGGTTTTGCACACAGGGGTCTCAGAGGGATTGCAGGAACAGTAGATGTTGGGCACTGATGACTGACTGAATGAATACTGGCAACATTGTATAAAAACACCTACCTTTTGCATCTGTGAATTGGAATAGATATTCTTCTAAATTGGGCACAATTCTTAAGTATTAACAGCTGCAGTTTTGAAAACTGCCTGTTAACTAGAGTTTCCCACTGAACAAAGATGTTGAGATCCTGGAAATATCGCACCGATCTGTAATTTTTCAAGGTTGTGAATGACATAGTGCCCCAAAGACAAGGGATACCTACCTACCTACACACACACAAACACACACACATTTTTTGCAGGGAAGAATTCCAAAATAGTAATTTAACTTTCTCACTTATGTCTGAGACAAGTGGAGGAAATGAAAAGCTTGCTAACTTCTTGGTGACTTTTATTATCTAATAAAATAGTCTGAAAGAACAGAAGGGAGTAGATTGATTCAGCATCACTCTGCTGCATTCTCTCTCACTAACTGAATTGGTTTCCTACTGTTCTTCTATTATTATAAACTTCTTTTTAATCTGATCATTATTTTCAGTAGCTGCAGCTAGAGAGTTTTTCAAACCAAAAGTATTGGGGGAAAAAAGGCCTATCTGGATATTTGTATATTTGTCTTTTTTACATATAGATAATTACTTCCTTTCAGGTTTTAACATCGATAAACTTGCATGAGATTCATCACACCTGTGGAATGGTTTCATTATAATGGAGAAGCCAGTACTGGATAAATTTATTTCCTGCCAATAGCTTTTTAGGGCAAGCATTCCTTCTCGTTCCTTATAAACCCAATATGCTTTAATGAAAGGGAAAATGCCTCATTGGACAATCTGGTCATTGAGTCACCTCTTTTCTTTCTCTTTAAACTGTATTTGATTTTTGTTTACATTTATTTGCCACCCGGTCTATGAATTGGGTGGCTTATAAATTTTCTTAATAAATAAATAAAATCATTTTTATTGCACAAGACTCCCTTAAACTTAGATTCTTCCTCTTAAGAACTTGTTATGGCCTTGACATACTAACCTCTGGAAGAAATAGCAATAGCAATAGCACTTAGACTTATATACCACTTCAAAGTGCTTTACAGCATTCTCTAAATGGCTTACAGAGTCAACATATTGCCCTCCAACAATCTGGGTCCTCATTTTACCAACCTTGGAAGGATGGAAGGTTCAAACTTCCTGACAGAATTAGCCTGCAATACTGCATTCTAACCACTGTGTCACCACAGCTCTAGCCTTATGATATCATTTCTTATTAATTAGAAATTAATAAGATAATTATTAAGAATTAATAAGATAATTATTAATTAATTAACTAATTCATTCTTAATAAAGACAAGATCCAAATCAATCCAAAACCCAATTCAATGTTTTCTTTAAGGATTTCAAATCTTAGAGGCTGATTTAAAGCAGTCACAGGATTTCTACACGACCCATTGTTTGAGTGTGTTGCTTGTTTCTTCTCTGTGCTGTAACAATATTTTTCAATTGATTTTCCAGTTCACCCTGATGCTGGCCAACTCTCCAATTGAAGAGGGCTTCCAGAAAACATTAAACAGACAAGCATATGGAGTTGCACTGGTGTCCAAAGCTATAAACGTCCATTGCAGGGACTGATGCTGGCAAAATCCTGGGGAAGAATCTAATGTTGATTCCCCACCTAAAGAACATCAACAGGTATCTGGCAGCTTCACAGAGAAGAACGGAATGGAATAAAAAAATTTTGTTAGTCGATTCAAAGTGGGAAATGAGCATCCAGGATTTTGTTCAGGAAAAAAAACAAAGCTAAAACAATGCAATAGAGCCAGTGATCACCATGGCTAAGAGTTGTCGAAAGCATTCTTCTGCTGAAATGTGCAGGGAGGAACCTCCAGGTGTTCGATGCAGGGTAGAGCGCTTCAATATTCCCTTGGAAGATCTAAGAAACCGATTTGAATTTCCTGCAGGTAAAAGCAGACAGGTAAGGAGAAAACCAGCACAGGCTAATTAAATCAGAAATGACTCCTACTCATAGATTTGTTTCCACAGGGAAAACAGCTGCATCGAATTTCTTCTGCCTTGCAGAATTGGTGAGCATTTCTTTTCTTTTCTTTTTCATGCTTTTTCTCCTCTACAAGCAGATTAGTAAATTCAGATGACAGGCTGTTCATCTGTATTATTAAGCTGCAGCGTGATGTTGTTGACTTTATTCCACACAAAGGCAGAGGAAAATGAAAGCAAGCAGGAGATTACTAATATCATTTGATGCTACTTACTCTTGAGTCTCTCAGTGCCCTCCAGATATGCTGGGATTACAACTCCTAGCATATTTAGATAAACTAGCCATCTTGATGCCCCTGGTGGCTCAATAGTTAGAATGCAGTGTTGCAGGCTAATTCTGCCAGCTGACAGCAGTTCAAATCTTAACCAGGCTCAAGGTTGACTCAGCCTTCCATCCTTCCAAGGTCGGTAAAATAAGGAGCCAGATTGTTGGAGGCAAATATGCTGACTCTATAAACTGCTTAGAAAGGGCTGTAAGAAGTACTGTGAAGTGGTATATAAGTCTAAGTGCTATTGCTATTGCTAAATGTCTGCAAATGTCTTCTTACTTATAGTGTTGCGATGTAAATGCAAAGGGCTGGAGCTTGCATAATGATGTCCCAAGAACACATTTCTTCATTTCAGCATCATCATAGCATCACCATTCAAATAAGTGTTTTGGGCCATGCATTTTCAAGGGGTTATACTACAGAAAACAACTCAAAATATTGGAGTGTGGTTTATAAATAGCTAATTCTAAAGGTATATTTTATTAATATTTTATTAAGGCATTCTTCAGTTATATCCTTTAGCTTAGTTTGATTAAAATGGTTTAAAATAGTCTATAAGCATTAATCAAATAATTACTTAGGAATTAAATATACAGTATATTTACATATGCCTGATTAACACGACAGTTCTGATGAAAGCTGTCTGGCAATTTTCTGTCTGCTCAAACATTGTTAACCGATGAGTCTATGTTTGTATTTATTTATTCATTGAGTTTATATTTCACCTTTCTGCCAGGAGCTCAAAGCATTATGCCTATCACTCTGATTTTTCTCAACCACAATCCCATTAAATACATTGGGCTGAGAGAGGGAGAGAGAGAGAGATTTAAGCAAAGTCCTCCAGGAAAGCTCTATGGATTGAATTTGAGTGTCTTTGGACCTAGTCCAATATCTTAACCACTACACCATTTGCAACCATTTCTCTAAGTATATTTAACTTCAATTCTGTACATGTCTAGTATGCATCAGAATTCTCTAGTGTGGCTTAATGCCAAAGAACCTACCTAGAATATTCAGTATTAACTCCTTATATTCTAATCTTAAACTGCTCCCAATTCCTACAGTTCAATTATTGTATGAGCGCCAGTTTGGCATAGTAGTTAAGGCATCAGAATAGAAACCAGGAGACTGGATTTGAACCCCATGATAGGAACAAACACAGCTGAGTGGTCTTGGGCTAATCATTTTGTCTCAGCCCTCTTACAAAGGAGGCAAAAAACGCTTCTAAAAACCTTGCCAAAAAAACTTGTTCAGTCACTTGCTAGGAGTCAAAACTGACTCAAAGACAAGCACATGCAAAAAAAAAATGGTATTCTATATGGAATACCATATTCTAAAACCTCAGTGCTCTGAACCATTTGTTTAATCTCTTCCATTGAATGAGATGAATTATACAAATCAGTCAAATTACAGTGCATGTGGCACATTGTTATATCACAATTGTTTGTAATAAAATGAAGAACAGATAAGAAACTTGATAAGGCAAAGTATTTTATGGCCAAGAAGCACACCCACATCCCCAGCAGGCAAAGCAGATAAAAACTACATTAATCGACAATAAAGCATTTGAATATCTGCAAGAAATACCATTTCCCTGCAAGCAAGAACTGGTGGAACCAAATAGACAAAGTAATTGAACATGAAGAAGCCAAAATCTGCTGGGACTTTAAAACTCAAACAGATAAGAACCTGCCATATAACATCCCACACTTAACTTTCAATAAGAAAGACATAAATGTCTGAATAGTGGACACTGGAGAAGTTGAAGACAGCAGAGTTAGAAGAGAAAGAATTGGAGGAAATCACAAAATATAAGTGTTGTGTATGTACCATAGTTAATAAAGTATGAACTTGAGATAAAGTGCAGGGTTCTGGCCCTGCACTTCTGATTGGCTGTTAGGCGGCCAGATCGGATTGGTTAGTTCTGAGGAATCCGATTGGCCCTTAACAGAGGATTCTTAGTGGTTAAAAGAGCTAGCGTTCATAGCTCGTTATTGGACAATTCTTACAAGGGTTGCCTATATAAGGCAGAGTTCACTGTTGTTGTTTGAGAAGTCACTATGCTAATAAAGAGCTGAAAGTCACTATTCAGAGGCTGTCTCCATTTACTCCAACCCATGTCCAAGTACTTAACACTGAAGATGGGATGTGGAGACGTCTGAACCGAAGAAGCCAGGAAGCAATACCGAGCACGTAATAGACGACGCCAACAACGGAACCATGACCAGCAGCATCGTACCACCCGCTCCGTTCGATCCAAACCAAGAGGATTGGGAATCCTACATGGATTGCTTCCAAATGTTTCTCAAGACGAATAATTTGAAGGACGCCACACCAGCAAAGAAGCGGGCACTGTTCCTGATGCATTGTGGCCCAGCTGTATTTAAGATGGCTAAAGTACTCGCCAAACCTCGAGAAGTGAAAGCCATGAGCTGGGACGACCTCAAACCCATCCTGAGAGACCATTACGTGCCAACCGTGCCTACACTCGTGAGACGCCACGAGTTTTATCAGAGAAAGAAACAAAAAGGGGAGAGCGTGGCTGATTTCGTGGCGGACCTCCAAAATTTAGGGGGTCTCTGCGGGTTCGCCGATTTAGAAGAGGCACTAAGAGATCGAGTAATTCTGAGATTAGATGCGCTAGGCGTGCAAAGCAAGCTGATGGTGAAAGGCGACATCAGCCTTGCTGACGCCATCGCCGAAGCCACGGCTGCAGAGGCAACCAAAATTACAGCTGCACAATTACAGCAAAGCCGCACTCCGGTAACACCACCGACCGGCGAAATCTTACCCAACTCAGAAGGGCAGCTCTCAACAACGCACCACGAGGACCTCTCTTCGTCGTCAGACAGCAACGAAGAAGGGGTCCATCGACTGCAGTCCGACCGGGACCCTCGCCCTAAGCCCTTACGCCCTTGCGCTGGCTGTGGAGCAAACCATGCCAGGGCCGAATGCAAATTCTGCGACGCACTCTGCCATGAGTGCGGGAAACGAGGCCACATCAGCCGGGTCTGTCGCAGCTTACCAGGACTCAGCCAGGCCTCAAAAGGGGACAACTATCGCCAATCGACAGGAAACCGTCCTGTAAGGCGAGAGCCAGTAAACCACTCCTACAGAAATCGAGCTTTGCAAAAAGAAGAGGCTCACCATACTATCACTTTTGGTCAAGCCTCAGTTTTGGACACTAAGAAAATCCGAGTCACGGTAGCCATTGAGAACCAGCCTTGCCACATGGAGGTCGACTCGGGATCGTCCCTCTCGATGGTGTCTTGGAAGACACTCAAGCAACTCATCCCCACAATTCAACGCCAAGACCTCCAATTTCAACGCCTCATCCTCAAGGACTACCAAGGAAATCGAATCCCCGTTGTCGGGTCCTGCCGAGTCCGAGTCTCCTTCAAGAAGCATACAGCGTACTTAC
This sequence comes from Hydrophis major, assembly GCA_033807585.1. NCBI lineage: Eukaryota > Metazoa > Chordata > Lepidosauria > Squamata > Elapidae > Hydrophis > Hydrophis major. The sequence continues at coordinate 185,533,353 of CM066328.1, forward strand.
CTCTAACGATCATCGATAGAGATAGGCCTAGTCTATTAGGCCTCCAATGGTTCGCACCACTCGGCATTGAAGTGGCCGGCGTGAACCGAGTCGGTGGTTGTGAGTGGGAGGAAGACCTTATCTCTAAGTTCAGCGACATCTTCGCGGACAGCTTAGGCGAGTATAAGGGGACCCCAATCTCGTTTAGTTTAGATCAAAAAGTAGCCCCAATCGCTTGAAGCCCCGTCAAGTTCCGTTCGCTCTTAAAGCAAAGATCGACGAACAACTCGACAAGCTAATTGCTCAAGGGGTGTTGAAGCCCATCGATCACTCTCCATGTGAAACCCCTATTGTAACACCCATTAAGCCAGATGGGTCAATCCGAATTTGTGGAGACTACCGGGCCACTTTAAACCACGCCCTACAGCAGAATGCGTATCCAGTTCCGGTGGTGTAGCACCTCCTCCATTCTTTGGGGGGTGGAAAGGTTTCCGCTAAATTAGATTTAGCTCAAGCTTATCAACAATTACCAGTAGATGAAAAAACGGCCCAAGCCCAAACAATTGTAACGCACAGAGGTGCCTTTAAATGTACCCGATTCCAATTCAGAGTTAGTGTAGCCCCGGGGATCTTCCAGAGCGTCATGGAAAGGTTATTACAGGGAATCAAGGGCGTGGTTCCTTATTTTGATGACGTATTAATTGCAGCCCCTACAAAAAAAATCTTGCAGAATCGTTTGAAATGCGTTCTTAAAAAATTCCAAGAGGCTGGAGACTTCCGGTTTGCGTGGCTTCGGAGCAGCAGGAATTCGCGACAGCTCGCGATTCCTGCTGGCTAGCTGCCGAGGTACCCCCGATCCAGATGGGTCAGGGGGTTATGGCTGCCCTGTAGGGACAGCTGAAGATAGAGGGGAGCCGGTTAGGGAGGTGGGGGCATCGCAGACCCCCCCCTTCTCCGGGAAAACCCCTTTTTCCCAAGGCGGTGGAGCGGCGGTCAGCAATGGCCGCCACGAAGAAGCCAGCAACCGGGTAAGAACTGTGCTGGAGGAAGTGTGAAGAGTGAAAGTTCTGTCTGAGCCGGGTCAAGTAACAACTTTTAAATTGCCTGGAATTGAGCTGCTTGTTGCTGGAGGATACATTGTATCCCTAAGAAGATCGAAAGCGGCGGAGAAGCTGTTAAAGGGAACTTTTTTTTTATTTTATTTTTTTTACTCTCTCATCCCACGGAAAAAGCAGAAATATTTGGATGTATTAGACACTGAAAGTGGATTGCTTTGAAAGCTAAGCTAAGAGACAAAGGGATTTTTGGACATTGAAAAATTTAAGAAATTGGAAAATCTCTGCTGGAGGTATGGATTTTTGATTATTTAAAATTGTTATTGCAAGTGGGAAGGGAGAAAGAAAAATTGGAGCAGAAACTGAAAAAGGAGGAGACTGTCTAGAACGTCTTGGTGGATCCCAAAAGAAGATATATGGTAATTGGACCTCTTTGATCAAAAATTAATTTGGAAAGAGAAAGAGAAGAAGGAAGAAAAGTATTAACTTTTGGAACTTTTTTCTTTTTTTCCTTTTTTTAATTGCTTTTGATTGTCTTGGATTAAAAATACTTGTGGTTGTTTTGGAAAAAGTTTCCCTTTTCATAATGGCATTCTCTGTGGATGAACTAGAGATTGAATATCAAAAATATAAAAAAGAAGATACTTTGGGCGCTTTGTTCCAATTCTTAGAAATGGCGTTATGTTCCTTAGAAAAGTTGACGCAGCAGAAGGACTGGGACAAGGAAGAAGAGGAAAAAGAAGCCATCTTTGATGAACAATGGGTTCCTTCCGGAGAGGAGGAGAAAAAGGATAAGAAAAAGGGGTTTTTAAGAATTATAAAAACAACCAAAAGAGAGAAAAATGAGCGAAGAGATGGAGGCAAGGTTAGAAAACAAAAGAAAAGGAGCAAGAAAAGCGAAGGGAAAAAGCAAAGGGGTAGAAAGGGCAAGGAGAAGAATAAGCAAGAGAGAAAAGGGGGGAGGAGAAGCCTTAATGGGGGGAAGCAAGATTTAAAGAAAAAAAGTTTATTTAGAGACAATGGGTGAATTTAATTTAGACTAAAAGAGGGATTCTGGAGGGTATTTAAGAGTGTGTTTTTATATGTATGTATATTTAGAATAAAAAATTTATTATGTAATTTTAAGAATTTTTTAAACAGAATCCCAAGAAAGATTTATATGTAGTATTTTTAAGTTAGGTAATGTGTTATAGATGCAACTCCAATTGGTTTACAGGAGAAGTATAGTAAAAGAAAAAAGATGAATGGATGTTTGGAAATAGAACAGACAAAGAATGTTGTTGAAAATGGTAATAATGGAAGGATATATATGCTTTTTTTTTTGATTTTGTATATTGATAAAAGGCAATAAAATTTTAATTGATAAATAATTTGGATGGAAAAGAGAAGTAGGGATAAGATATGAAGTTAATATTATATGAAATATTGATATTATAATCTGGAAATGTTATGTTTTATTGGTCTATCATTATTATTTTTTTTTAGAAAAGAATTTATAAGCTGTTATGCCTTGATTTTGTGTGTATTGATTTTAGAAAACTGATAAAAATGGTTTTTATATACATATATAAAAAAGAAAATGATAATAAGATATAGAAGGAGACTTAGGTTGAATATGATGTTTGAATTTGTGTCTGTGTAAAGAGTTTTTAACCCGGGAACAGACAACCTTCAGAAAAGATCTTGTAGTTTTGTCTATGTTTTGTGTTTGTATGTTTGTGTATTATGCTTATGATAAAACTAACAAAATTTGTTTTTTATTAAAAAAAAGGAAAAAAGAATCAATAAAACCTTGGAGGAATGTTAGATGAGAATAATTTAAACAAGTCAGAAAGAAAAGAATATGATGATTATAAAATGGATAAATATGGAAGAGAAATGAAATTGAATTGGAGTAAAGAGAAATAATGAGAAACTTGATGAAAGATATTTGCGTGTCCATATGGGGATGGGATAAATTGGAATTATGTTGTATAAAAATATTGTTTTGTTTGACTTGTAAGGATTTACAATATTAAGAGGTTTTATGTGTTTATGTATTTAATGGTTAATGATGTGTTGTTTTATCTTTAAAATTAATAAAAATTTGTTTCAAAAAAAAAAAAAAAAAATTCCAAGAGGCTGGACTTAAGGTGAAAAAAAATAAATGTCAATTATATACTGACAATGTTGAGTTTCTAGGGTACCAAATTGATAGCCAGGGCATTCATCCTACTGAGAGTAAATTAAAAGCGATCAAAAACGCTCCCAGACCACGCAACAAGGCCGATTTCCAGGCGTTCTTAGGCCTCATTAATTTCTATAATGCATTTTTACCGCACAAGGCAACTGTCACTGAACCGTTACACCAATTATTAGATAAGAAAGCATTGTGGGTATGGGGTTACTGGGAAGAGCAAGCGTTCCGGAATGTTAAAGAACTGCCCACATCTGACTCTGTACTTATGCAGTATAACAAGACTTTGCCGTTAGTCATAACCTGCGATGCATCGCCTTTCGGGGTGGGCGCCATTTTGAGCCATGTACTGCCTAATGGAAACGAAGCCCCATGGGTCGAAGTAAATGGAGACAGCCTCTGAATAGTGAACTTTCAGCTCTTTATTTGCATAGTGACTTCTCAAACAACAACAGTGAACTCTGCCTTATATAGGCAACCCTTGTAAGAATTGTCCAATAACAGCTATGAACACTAGCTCTTTTAACCAATAAGAATTCTCTGTTAAGGGCCAATCGGATTCCTCAGAACTAACCAATCCGATCTGGCCGCCTAACAGCCAATCAGAAGTGCAGGGCCAGAACCCTGAACTTTACCTCAAGCTCATATTTTATTAACTATGGTACATACACAACACCCCTTCCCCCTGGCTTCTTAATTACGGTGTAGTTATATAGTCCTTTAGATAGGACGGTTGTCTTTTAAGTCTTTCAGATTTTCATTGGATTGGTTGGTTGCAATCCTGTTGAGGTAGATTGTTGTTTGGCAGTGGTTCTGCTTCTTACTCAGGTGCAATTTCTTGCGGTGCAAACGATTCTCCTTCCTGCTCCATTTCCTGAGTATCATTTAGTTCGTCGCTCCCTTCGAGCAGGTTCCCTGGAACTTCATCTTCTTCTGTACCTCCCCCCCCCTCAGTTTGGTCATGGGGGAGTTGTTGACTGGCTGTTACGAGTCATGACCGCAATTGGTTGATATGCCATTTGCACAATTTATTGTCACAGGATTTCACCACGTAGGATTTGGGGCCGGTCACTCGTACTATTGTCGCCTCTATCCATAACGGATCGCCCGATAAGTTTCATGCATAAACGAGGTCTCCTACCTGGAAGGTGCGATAGCGGCCGCTGGATCCTATTGGCTTTTCCGGTTCGTAAGCAGGGTGCAACCGGTCGAGGTGGGAGCGGAGTCTTCGTCCCATCAGTAGTTCGGCGGGAGTTCTGCTGGTGACGCTATGTGGAGTTATGTGTTGCAAAAAGAGAATTTGGTTGACCTTGTCATCGATATTGTCATAGTCCACTTTTTGCAAAGTCTTTTCAACAAATTGGACCATGCGTTCAGCTAGGCCATTGGTCGCAGGGTGCGCAGGCGAGGTGAGCGCATGGCGGATGCCGCGGTCAGCAAGGTACTGCTCGAACATTAGTGCCGTAAACTGTGGCCCGTTATCGGTCACTAGGACATCAGGCAATCTGTGGGTTGCAAAGAGTCTGTTTAGAATCTTGATCACCGCCTCGGAAGTTGTAGCCGTCATACGATGAATTTCTAACCAATTGGAGTATGCATCGACTGTCAGCAGGAAGCTATAGCCCTTGGTTGGCCCCACGAAATCCAGGTGGATTCTGGACCAGGGTCCACGTGGCGTCTCCCATTCAGTAGGCATGGCTTTTGGTGGGGCGTTGCTGACTTGTTGGCAATTGGCACACGCTTTGACCCACTGCTCGATTTGCCGGTCCATGCCCGGCCACCATGCATAGCTTCGTGCAAGCGCTTTCATCTGCATGATGCTGGGGTAGCCCTCGTGCAGAATTCGTAGCAGCTTCTTCCGGAGTCGTTCTGGGACAACGTCTCTATCGCCCCAGATGATACAGTCTTTTGGGGAAAAAAGTTCAGTCTGTCGAGATTTAAATGGTGCGAAGTCATCTGGTACTTGGTCCAATGGCCATCCACGTTCTACCCAGCCTAGGACTCTAGCTAGGTTGTGGTCTCATTTGGTTTCTCTTGCGATGTCTCAGGCGGTCATAGCCGGCGAGTTGAGTGTTTTGATCTGCAACGTGGTTGCCGTTGGTGCCGGATCGTCGAGAGTCTCTGGAAGCGGTGCTCGGCTTAATGCGTCAGCGTGGGGAATGGCTTTCCCCGGGCGATATTGCAGGCGATAAATATAAGCAGCTCGGAATTCTGACCATCGGGTCATTCTAGGGGATAATATGTAGGGGATTGGCTTATCCCCGGCGATTATCCCTAGCAACGGTTTGTGGTCAGTTATAATGGTAAATGTCCTTCCACACACATATTCATGAAATTTCTTTATAGCTGAAACGATTGCGAGGGCTTCTTTATCAATTTGTCCATAGTTCCGCTCTGCTTGTGAAAGAGTCTTCGAAAAGTATGCGACAGGGGCTTTGTTCCCATTAGGCAGTACATGGCTCAAAATGGCGCCCACCCCGAAAGGCGATGCATCGCAGGTTAAAACTAACAGCAAAGTCTCATTATACTGCATAAGTACAAAGTCAGATGTGAGCAGTTTTTTAACATTCCGGAACGCTTGCTCTTCCCGGTAACCCCATACCCACAATGCTTTCTTATCTAATAATCGGTGTAACGGTTCAGTGACAGTTGCCTTGTGCGGTAAAAATACATTATAGAAATTAATGAGGCCTAAGAACGCCTGGAGATCGGCCTTGTTGCGTGGTCTGGGAGCGTTTTTGATCGCTTTTAATTTACTCTCGGTAGGATGAATGCCCTGGCTATCAATCCGGTACCCTAGAAACTCAACATTGTCAGTGTACAATTGACATTTATTTTTTTTCACCTTAAGTCCAGCCTCTTGGAATTTTTTTAGAACGCATTTCAAACGATCCTGCAAGATTTTTTTTGTAGGGGCTGCAATTAATACGTCATCAAAATAAGGAACCAAACCCTTGATTCCCTGTAATAACCTTTCCATAAGGCTCTGGAAGATCCCCGGGGCTACACTAACTCCGAATTGCAATCGGGTACATTTAAAGGCACCTCTGTGCGTTACAATTGTTTGGGCTTGGGCCGTTTTTTCATCCACTGGTAATTGTTCATAAGCTTGAGCTAAATCCAATTTAGCGAAAAACTTTCCACCCCCCAAAGAATGGAGGAGGTGCTGCATCACCGGAACTGGATATGCATTCTGCTGTAGGGCGTGGTTTAAAGTGGCTCGATAGTCCCCACAAATTCGGATTGACCCGTCTGGCTTAATGAGTGTTACAATAGGGGTTTCACATGGAGAGTGATCGATGGGCTTCAACACCCCTTGAGCAATTAGCTTGTCGAGTTGTTCGTCGATCTTTGCTTTAGGAATGAATGGAACTCGACGGGGCTTCAAGCGAATGGGGGCTACTTTTTGATCTAGACTAAACGAGATTGGGGTCCCCTTATACTCGCCTAAGCTGTCTGCGAAGACATCGCTGAACTCAGAGATAAGGTCTTCCTCCCACTCACAACCACCGACTCAGTTCACGCCGGCCACTTCAATGCCGAGTGGCGCGAACCATTGGAGGCCTAATAGACTAGGACTATCTCTATCGATGATCGTTAGAGTTAAGTACGCTGTATGCTTCTTGAAGGAGACTCGGACTCGGCAGGACCCGACAACGGGGATTCGATTTCCTTGGTAGTCCTTGAGGATGAGGCGTTGAAATTGGAGGTCTTGGCGTTGAATTGTGGGGATGAGTTGCTTGAGTGTCTTCCAAGACACCATCAAGAGGGATGATCCCGAGTCGACCTCCATGTGGCAAGGCTGGTTCTCGATGGCTACCGTGATTCGGATTTTCTTTGTGTCCAAAACTGAGGCGTGACCGATAGTGATAGTATGGTGAGCCTCTTCTCTTTGCAAAGCTCGATTTCTGTAGGAGTGGTTTACTGGCTCTCGCCTTACAGGACGGTTTCCTGTCGATTGGCGATAGTTGGCCCCTTTTGAGGCCTGGCTGAGGCCTGGTAAACTGCGGCAGACCCAGCCGATGTCGCCTCGTTTCCCACACTCATGGCAGAGTGCATCGCGGAATTTGCATTCGGATCGGGCATGGTTGGCTCCACAGCCAGCGCAAGGGCGTAAGGGCTTCGGGCGAGGGTCCCAGTCGGACCGCAGTCGATGGACCCCTTCTTCGTTGCTGTCTGACGACGAAGAGAGGTCCTCGTGGTGCGTTGTTAGTAGCTGCCCTTCTGTGCTAGATAAGATTTCGCTGGTCGGTGGTGTTACCGGAATGCGGCTTCGCCGTAATTGTGCAGCCAACTTTTTGGTCATCTCCGCAGCCGTGGCTATCAGCTTGCTTTGCACGCCTAGCGCATCTAATCCCAGAATTACTCGATCTCTTAGTGCCTCTTCTATATCGGCGAACCCACAGAGACCCCCTAAATTTCGGAGGTCCGCCACGAAATCGGCCACGCTCTCCCCTTTTCGTTTCTTTCTCTGATAAAACTCGTGGCGTCTCACGAGTGTAGGCACTGTTGGCGCGTAATGGTCTCTCAGGATGGGTTCGAGGTTGTCCCAGCTCATAGCTTTCACTTCTCGAGGTTTGGCGAGTGCTTTTGCCATCTTAAATACAGCTGGGCCACAATGCGTCAGGAACAGTGCCCGCTTCTTTGCTGGTGTGGCATCCTTCAAGTTATTCGTCTCGAGAAACATTTGGAAGCGATCCATGTAGGATTCCCAATCCTCTTGGTTTGGATCGAACAGAGCGGGTGGTACAATGCCGCCGGACATGGTTCCGTTGTTGGCGTCGTCTATCACGTGCTCGGTATTGCTTCCTGGCTTCTTCGGTTCAGACGTCTCCACATCCCACCCTCGTCGCCAGTGTTAAGTACTTGGACATGGGTCGAAGTAAATGGAGACAGCCTCTGAATAGTGAACTTTCAGCTGTTTATTTGCACAGTGACTTCTCAAAAACAACAACAGTGAACTCTGCCTTATATAGGCAACCCTTGTAAGAATTGTCCAATAATGAGCTATGAACGCTAGCTCTTTTAACCAATAAGAATTCTCTGTTAAGGGCCAATCGGATTCCTCAGAACTAGCCAATCCAATCTGGCCACCTAACAGCCAATCAGAAGTGCAGGGCCAGAACCCTGCACTTTACCTCAAGCTCATACTTTATTAACTATGGTACATATACAACACCATGTATTCTGTCAAGTTCCACCTGGACAGATTTATGTAGTGTGTGTGTGTGAAAGAGAGAGGAATGTTCAGGTGAAAGCTGAGTCCTTTATGGTAAATATCATGATTCTTTAGGTTTCCTGCAGGATAGATCACATGCTATTATCCATTTCAATGGAGATTTCTCCTGTACCATTACAAACTCTCCTTTGAATATACGTCTGGAAAGATTTGGGTTTTTTTGTGTTGGGGTCTCAGTTTCCCTAAGAAATGCATACCAGCAAAGCATTTCCTTTTCAATAAAAATACATTTCTTAATTGGTAGAAAAAACTGTATGATTATAATAAAAAAAGGAATTTTTAAAGGCACTGCCTTGTAAGGAACAAACTTAAATAAATGAATAATTACTGGTACTGGTATTTGATATTACAGGTATTTAATAATTTCTGACAGCTCCCCTTGTTAACTTAAAAAATTAAATGAGAAAAGATAATGAGGAAAGGAACTTTCTGTTTGGGGGAAAGGAATTAAAAAATGCTAACAAAAAAGTAGAATGCAATTCTGAATGTGAAAAATTTTGATGGGTTGAGTTTTGGGATTAGAAGTGAGATATCTTAAGGAAGGTGTAAACTTCCAGACATGTTAACTGTGATTCCTAGCAACTCCAGTTAACAGATCAAATATAAAAGAAGTTGGGAGTTGTGCTTCAGCAACAGCTTGAAGACTGAAAGTTTTCCAGCCCAGCATAAAGGTCTAAAAATACTTTGTTTATATCATTGTTTTGAAATCTAGGAATTGTACAAGGATCATTTTGGTCCATCTCTACGCTTTTTAAAATTGAGGAATATCTCCTTCAGTGCATATGGTAATTATTTAATGCAAGAAAGGAATTGTTAACTTTCCAGATGGTCCTTGTTTGATCAGCCATTTCCTCCATTTCACAGAACGCAAAGAAAAGAAAACAGAGAGGAAGATCCACATGGTATATATAAAATAGTAGCATGCCTCTTATTATCACTGTTTGTCACGCTGACAATTTCTTTCAAGTCAATAACATTTTTAAGTTCTGTGCATGGGTGCAAGGAATGGAGACGAGGCAGTGAACAGTGAACTTCAACTCTTTATTAATCATGCTGAACAGAGCAAAACCCTAGGGCAGCAGCAACCCTTTTATAGGGTAGGCTGCTGACCTATTAGTCAATGAGAAACATGGAAGTGTTAAACCCTTGAACCAATGAGAGTGGCTCATTAACAGCCAATCAGATTCCCCAGAAAGGACCAATCCGATATCGCTATTATCAGCCAATCAGAAGTGCAGAATTAGAACCCTGCTTTTTCTTAAGGTTTGTTAAAACTTTATTTAAGCGCCTTTATTAGTTTATAACACCCCTTCCCCCCGGGTTCCGTTTCAGGGGTGCAGTGATGTAATCTCTAAGATATATAGGTTGTTTTAACTGTCTATTAGATATGCGCTGTCCCACCGGTCCCTGTCTGTAGTCCGGGACGTTTTTGGTTATATCTGGTACAGGCAGTTCCGCATCCTCACTGGACGACTCGGTGCCGCTAATTCTGTTGTTGTTGTCCTCCGATCTTTGCAGGCTTGCCTCCATTGAGGTATTCCTCTGTGGCGAGGCCAATCCCCTCCCTGATTCTTCTCCATGTATCGCGCCCGGTTGCTGGCTTCCTTCGATTCTGCTTTCCACCATCTCGAATTCAGTTTCTTCGACATCCCCTCCCCCCTTAGTTTGGGGGAGTCACAGGAGTTGCGGGAACTGGGTTGTAGCCTTGAGTGAAGCTGATCTATATGGCATTTCCATATTTTTCCGTCCCAGGTTTGCACACGGTACGATCTGGGCCCGGTGGTTTGAATTACGGTTGCTTCGACCCATAATGGTTTCCCGGAGAGGTTTTTAGCAAAAACTAAGTTGCCTACCTTGAACTTGTGGCATTTTCTGCTAGATCCATATGCTTTCTCTGGCTCGTAGGACAGGTGGAGCCGGTCAAGGTGGGAACGGAGCTTGCGTCCCATCAACAGTTCAGCTGGAGTCTTGTTGGTGACGCTGTGCGGAGTGATGTGTTGGAGTAGGAGTATTCTGTTTAGTTTGTCGTCAATGTCCCCATAGTCCATTTTGTGGAGAGTTTTTTTAACAAATTGGACCATGCACTCAGCCCTGCCGTTAGCCGCAGGGTGAGCTGGCGAAGTTAGCACATGGCGGATACCCCGGTCCGCGAAGTATTGTTCAAACACCAGGGAGGTGAACTGGGGTCCGTTGTCGGAGACCAGAACGTCTGGCAGCCCATGCGTTGCGAATAGTCTATTCAATTTCTGGAAGATGGACTTGGTTGTAGTATTCTTCATTTCGTGGATCTCGAGCCAGTTGGAATAGGCATCCATTGTTCGGAGGAACGTATGTCCCTTAGTGGGTCCCGCAAAGTCAACATGGAGAGGAACCATGGCCCCCGGGGGGTTTCCCATTCTGTTGGAGTTGCTCTCGGTGGGGCACTGCTGACTTCTTGGCACTTTAGACAAGTTTTTACCCAGGCTTCGATCTGCTTGCCGATGCCCAGCCACCACGCGTAGCTTCATGCGAGCGCTTTCATACGCACGATGCCGGGGTGACTGTCATGCAATGTTTTCAATACTGCTCGTTGTAACCGCTCTGGGACAATGACTCTATCTTCCCATAGGATGCAGCCTTTTTGCGAAAAAAGTTCTGTTTGCCGGTTTCTGAAAGGGGTGAAGTCATCAGGGGTTTGTTGTACTGGCCATCCTCGTTTGACCCAGCTAAGAACTCGCGCCAGGATAGGATCTCATTTTGTTTCGATCGCAATGTCTCTGGCTGTTAGCGGCAGTGAATGTAGCATTTCAATTTGGAGTGTCCTAAGGGTTGGAACTGGGTCATCGACGGTTTCCAGAAGTGAGGCACGGCTCAATGCATCAGCGTGGGGAATGGCTTTCCCTGGGTGGTGTTGTAATTTATAGTTGTACGCAGCTAAGAACTCCGACTAGTGAGTCATTCTAGGTGACAATATATAGGGGGTTGGCTTGTCTCCTACTATAATCCCAAGCAAAGGTTTGTGATCAGTAACAATAGTAAAAACTCGTCCATACACATATTCATGAAATCGTTTCACAGCAGATACCTCAGCAAGAGCCTCTTTGTCAATTTGGCTATAGTTACGTTCAGCCTTTGATAGGGTCCTTGAAAAATAGGCAATAGGGGCCTCACTACCATTTGGTAACACATGACTCAAAATGGCTCCTACTCCCAACAGTGACGCGTCACATGTAATTGTTAAAGGCAGAGTCTTGTTATACTGCATTAAAACAGCATCTGAGGTCAGTAAATTTTTCACTTGTCAGAATGCGTGCTCCTCTCAGTGTCCCCAGACCCAGGTTGCTTTTTTGTCGAAAGCCTTTGTAGAGGCTCAGCTACAGTCGCTTTGTGGGGCAGGAAGATGTTGTAAAAATTAATGAGCCCCAGGAAAGCTTGGAGATCAGTCTTATTTCTGGGTCTTGGGGCGTTCTTGATTGCTTTTAGTTTGCTATTGGTGGGGTGAATGCCTTGTTTATCGATTAGGTACCCCAGGAACTCTACTTTATCTGTACACAGTTGACATTTATTTTTTTTAACCTTAAGGCCGGAGTCTTTAAATTTCTGGAGAACCAGTTTAAGATGCTCCTTTAGTATTTCTCCATTCGGGGCAACAATTAAAATGTCATCAAAGTATGGTACGACCCCCTTGATCCCTTGCAAGAGTCTCTCCATCAGACTTTGGAAAATCCCTAGGGCTACACTCACTCCAAATTGGAGTTGGTTGCATTTAAAGGCGCCTCGGTGCGTAACGATAGTTTGTGCCTCTGCAGTTTTTTAATCTACAGGCAGTTGTTGGTACGCCTGTGCTAAATCCAATTTAGCGAAGACTTTTCCGCCCCCCAGGGAATGGAGAAGGTGTTGCACCACTGGCACCGGGTAAGCGTTCTGTTGAAGGGCATGATTAAGGGTGGCATGGTAGTCTCCACAAATCCTTAACAATTCATCCGGTTTGATGGGTGTTACGATTGGGGTTTCCCAACGAGCGTGGTCAGTTGGTTCTAAAACACCCTGGGCTATTAATTTATCGAGCTGCTCGTCAATTTTTGGTTTAAGGGCAAATGGTACCCGATGAGGCTTGAGGCGGATGTGGGCTACTTCAGGGTTAAGGTTAAATGATATCGGGATCCACTTGTACTCACCTAATTTGTCTGCAAAGACGTCCTGGGATTACTGGACAAAGGCCTCCTCCCAGTCGTTGCTTCTGGTTTGGTGAATGCCGGCTACCTCAATCCCGAGTGGGGCGAACCATTGAAGGCCTAACAAGCTAGGCCGGTTGCGGTCAACGACGGTCAGTGGTAACGACGCAGTGCGATTTTTGAATGATACTTGGACTTGGCTGGATCCAACGACCAGAATTCGGTTCCCCTGATAATCTTTGAGTATGATTCTTTGGGCTCTGAGGTCTTGACACCGGACGGCAGGGATTAATTGTTTAAGGGTCTTCCAGGAAACCATCAAGAGGGACGATCCTGAGTCGACTTCCATCACACAAGGCTGGTTTTCGATGGCGACCTTCACTCGGATCTTCTTTGCATCTAATGATGAAGCGTGACCGCTTGTAATGGTTTGGTGTGCCTCTTCTTGTCTCGTGGAAGTGGCCAGTGTTTTATTTCTGTAGGAGTGGTTGTTCCATTGGTGGTTCAAATGTTCCCGACTCACAGGACGATTTCCTGTGGTCTGGCGGCAGTTGTTTCCCCTCTGAAGTGGGCTGGATCCTTGCTTGCTTCTACAGACCTTCCCGATGTGGCCTCTTTTCCCACAGAAATGACAGAGCACGTCGAGGAATTTGCAGTCTGATCACGGGTGGTTTGCCCCACAACCTGCTATGTATCACTATTATTGGCCAATCAGAAGTGCAGGATTAGAACCCTGCTTTTTCTTAAGGTTTGTTAAAACTTTATTTAAGTGCCTTTATTAGTTCATAACAAATATAACATCTGGTCCAAAGAAATGCCTTTATTTTAGCTTTAAAGGAAAACCCAGCGTATGCAAATGCTTACACCATAGATTGATGGGCGAGTTCTTAGCTGAAAATATTTGCATGGCTTTTACAATCTTTGGAAGCAACTGCAATCTCATTTGGGCATGTCACACTGATATACAATAATCTGGAATGTAATGTCAGCTTCCAGACACAGACGTATAGCAGTATTGACTTGCTTTCAGCTGAGAAAGCTGCTGTCACTATGGGCATTGGCTTTCAGCAATATAACTAGGCTGTTGATGGGCATCTCATACTTCCGTTGACAACATGCATTCTCTCTCTCTTTCTCTCTCCTTTCACTTTCTGCATTGGCGCCGAGAAGTAAGGATTTAAAGGGGGAAGAAACGGAATGTAGCAGAACTGCAGCCTGGGCCATATCACATAAGCAATACAATATTTATAAATTCTTATATTTACCTGAAAAAGAGTAACATCTTTCTCAACTAACACACTATTAAAAAGCATAAGCTTTTATGAACTGCACTCACTTGGTCAGATGCATGAAGTGACTATAAACAGATATGGGATTTACATTGCAGAGTGTGGTAAGGTGGGGAGAAGGGAAGTAAGATAGATTGGCTGTACAGATGTAGACTATATATATATATATATAGAAAATCCCAGCCACAGAATCATCAGAGAAGCCATAGAGATTGAAAAAAGACCAGAAAGCATGAACAGAAGAGATGATTCCACCAGGCTGTCAATCATTTGGAAGCCTGCACTCACAAACAAAAAAATCTCCACACCACAAGCCAGGCAAACACCTGGGCACAAACAGATCCCCCCTGATACCTCCAGCTCAAACACACCCCAACCAGGCACCCAGATGAAACCCAGCTTCCTAACGAATGATAGCCGTCCATTTACCCAAAGCCAAGCTGCACTAAAGGCCTCCCATAAAGTAACACAATGCTGCCAGCCAATCAAGATACAAAAAGAGCCAAAAAAACAGACAGAAGATATTAGAAGCAGAACACAGCAAACTCCAAGACCAATAAACACAGACCAAGACTCCCAACCAATCAGGATGAAGAAAAAACCATTCTGGCACAGCATAGGCTAGCCCCAAATTTAAAACTGAAATGGCTAGGAAAGTCTGACTTACAGACGAACACAATACAGAAGCCTGATGATGGCAGATGAGATTCTGCCGAAATATTGCTACAACTTTAAAAGCACAACTATAATGACGTGGGAAAATACCTGAACAAAGCTGAATACCATACATACGTAAATACGTACATACATACGTACATACATACATACATACATACATACATATGACAAAGTACTATTGCTTCATCAATTAATAATTGCAATGTGTAAACAACTCACTATGTTTGCAGAGACCTTCAGAGGTAGCCTGTGGTGGAATCACCAGCTGAAGGAGTGGGGGCCCCACTAGATGGACTCAAGAGGCATTCCAGATTAGAGTGGGTTTGTGGGGAGGAGGTGTCTGAGTCGTAGTGGCCAACCAGCTAAATATGAGCCAGCAGTGTGCAGCAGCTGCCAGAAAAGCTAATGCAATCCTAAATTGCATTAACAGAGGAATACAATCAAGAACAAGTGAGGTACTCTATAAAGCCTTGGTAAGGCCACACCTAGAGTACACCATCCTGTTTTGATCACCACACTAAAAAAAAGATGTTGAGACCGTAGAAAAAGTACAGAGAAGAGCAACCAGGATGATTAGGGGACTGGAGACTAAAGCATATGAAGAACGGTTACAGAAACTGGGCATGGCTAGTCCAGGGAAGAGAAGGACCAGGGGAGACATGATAGCAATTTCTCAATATTTGGGGTCTGCCACAGAGAGGAAGTGGTCAAGCTGTTTTCTAAAGCACCCGAAGGCCAGACAAGGAATAATGGATGGAAACTGAACAAGGAGAGATTTAACCTGGAAATAAGGAGAAACTTTCTGACGGTGAGAACAATCAACCAATGGAACAGCTTGCCCTTGGAAGTTGTGGGAGCGCCATCACTTGAGACTTTCAAGAAGAGATTGGACTGCCATTTGTCAGAAATGGTGTAAGGCAGTGGTTGTCAACTGGTGGGCCGTGGCCCACTGGTGAGCCTTGAGAAAATTTTGGTGGGCCGCAGAGAAATCTCACTCCCAGAGCACCCCCCCCAAAGCAATTAATCCAGACTGCACAGCAACACAAGGCTGCCCTGCCCACATGGCCCACGGGAACCCTCCCCCCCCACTAACTCCTTACCTAGCAAACTTGCCTGCTAAAATGGCTATTTTTCATTTTCCGACCATCATCTCTTCTGCTGTGCCAGGAGATTTAAATTAGCTAGGAAGCAGAAAATAGTTGGATTTTTTGCTTTCTAGCTAGTCTTTAGATCTTTGACTCTGCTTCCCTTAGGACTGAAGGTTTGCTTGCAAGCAAATTCAGTGCAGACTCACGGCAAGCAAATTTGAGAGACTGAGCTAGCAGATGGCAGATAGATAGATCACTGAATGATTCTGTGAGCAACTCAATCTGCCTATTTTGCCTGATTTTGGGTAAAAATTGCTTCTTTTATAAAAAAATTCAATATTTACATACATGGTGTGTTGTGAGTTAATTTTGTGAGTTTGCTTGCAAGCAAAATTTATGTGACAGACTGAGCTAGCCAATGGCAGATAGATAGATTTCTGAATGAATCTGTGATTCTGTGAGCAACTCAATCTGCCTGCTTTGCCTGATTTTGGGTAAAAGTTGCTCTTTTTTATAAAAAAAATTCAATATTTATATAAACATTTATAATATTTACATACAAGCCATGCCCAGCCAGTCACATGACCACCAAGCCACACCCACAAATTAGGCCACACCCACAGAACCGGTTAGTGGTCCCTGGGATCTAAAATTATGAGTTTGGTAGTCCAAAAGGTTGGCGACCCCTGGTGTAGGGTGTCCCACTTGGGTGGGGGTTGCACAAGATGACCTACAAGGTCCCTTCCAATTTTAATTATCTGTTATCTGTTATTCAGATTTTTAGTTTGTATCTGTCATCTCCCAAGGGAAGACAAACAACCTGGCAAGATTCTTGTAGCATAGGTAATCAGCAATAAACTACAGTATATACCTTGGTTGTTTTTTTTCTCACAGGTGGTTTTGATCACTTGCGCCTGACCTAGCTTGACAATCTTTTAATGTATGTGAATTCAGCAAACTCTTGCTCATTGGTGCTGTTAAAGTCATTTTTGGCCTATTGTAATTGTGAACCATGTGCAAGATTCTGAATTTTGGCATATGTTTGTGGTGCTCCATATGTTTGTGGGAAATCTGAAATCAGCTTTTTGGCATAAATATTTTATTGGGTTTAGATCAAGGATCTTCAGATTTAGCAAGTTTAAGACTTGTGGACCTCAACTCCCAGAATTCCTGAGCTAACATGACTGGAAGAAGAATTTTGGAAGTTGAAGTCCACAAGTCTTAAAGCTGTCAAGTTTGAAGATCCCTGGTTTAGATGGACAGGCAGATTCCCCGGACAGAATGTCCATTCCTCTGGGAATAATAATTTTGGTTCGAAAATTATTCTTGCTCTCTGCTGCCATTTCATAGTCCCAACCATGGATAAGATAATATTGGACTGGAAAACAGGTGACTGAGTGGGAAGGGGTTAACTCCACTCTCTCCTCTTTTACTGCTTCCAAGTGTCTTTCATTCAAATATCTTCTCTCCTATCTGCTAAATATTTTACAGCTTGGCTCATCTGCATATCTTAGTGAATTTTTTATGGATAAAAGGGAACTAAAAAAGGACCTTCCTAATCCAAATCCAACATTCCCCCCACCCCCATACAACTCTTATATGGATGTTTGGTTCTAACTAAGATAGATCATTAGTCAGTGCAGGTTTATGAGAGCCTGGTCCTGTGAATCTATCTGTTAATTCAGAATCTGAGAGGAAGCAATGAAAGGATGATTAGACCTTGGTTCTTCCAGGGACTGGACCGATCAAGGCTCTTATCTGAATGCAGAGTAAGACTTTCAGAAGGCTGTGACCCTTGCCCTTCTCTGACCTTTGACCTCCTTGCAGGTGTTAAACATGGATCCTCAGTGCACCAATGTCTGCCACAATCTTTTCTTGAGCTGATTAGTATGCAGCTGATCAACAAGGCTATCACCTAGATAGGTATGCAGGCAGTCAAGCAGTCCAGCTTTCAAAAAATCTATCCTTTTGGGAAGTGGACTTATTGCTCATTCCTTTCTTTTTTCTTCCCTGGCTGCCCATCAACTTGTGTGACAAGTAAAATTATCTCCAAGATTCTAATTCTTCACATGCTTATGTGAATGCTGGTTCCAGTTAAATTCTGCGAAGCTCTCTTGCTTCTCCAGTGCATAGTTTCACGCATTTAAAAGCTAAATGCTCAGGCCTGTGGACTGGATTATCTTTTGAAAACAGAGGATCAGAATATATGTTACTAAGGTGGGCTACTGACAGAAGTCACACGTTAAATAACGCTGCTCTGATGCTCGTTCTGTTTTTGTTTCAGCCTTCAAATGATACATCATAGGGCAACGTTTTTTGAATCAATACACTTCAAATGGGCTAACTTAAAATATGCACCCTAAATCTGGGATCCGTTACTCCTATGTGATTGAAAATTGGCAAACTTGTGGTCGCTTCGTTGAAATGATTTTGAATAAATAAAGATTACTCAGAGGATTGCTGCTGCTGCAAGAATCAGCCCCATTCGCAAATGGCTTGATTTGGAAATTTCATTGGGAGCCAAAAAGCAAAAACTGAAATGTTAACCATTAATACATTTTCCTTAATCTCCCCATTCCCAAGAATGATGAATTTGTTTTCTCAGTTAATAATTTTGAGATTTTTTAAAAAAGCTTCTAAAAATCTGTCCTGGCTTGGGCGATTCAGATCAACTATAGTTGAGTGTCAACCTCACAAGGGTGTCAAACTCATGGCTCATGGCCTGGATGCATCACATGCTGGCCCCACCCAGTTTAGCGAAGGGGGGGAAAGTCCCTATACATCATGTGACACCATCGTGATGATGCAAGTTTGACACCCTTGAGTTAGAGAAACAGTCCCTGTACTAATGCTGTTAATATTTTTTCCTGAATACTTGCAGTAATTGGAAAATAGGGCTTAAAAGGCAGCATGACAATAAATTCATGCTATCCCCGAAGTCTTTTTTTCATTGACAGAGGTTACAATCTATTAGGCATTGCTGCTGTTTATCCTAGATTCATTATGAATAGTGGATGCCCCTCAGTGGGTCAATGCCCACGTATAACAAAAGATACTTCCAATGTTGTTAACTTGTTAGCAACTTGTTAGTTAACTTCACACAGGAGATTTTCAGATGTGGGTTTTGCTGATAGAACATAATGGGAGCCATTCATCACTGTTCTTTATACATTTT
Source organism: Hydrophis major (assembly GCA_033807585.1). Taxonomy (NCBI): domain Eukaryota; kingdom Metazoa; phylum Chordata; class Lepidosauria; order Squamata; family Elapidae; genus Hydrophis; species Hydrophis major. The sequence goes on from CM066328.1 coordinate 185,552,186, forward strand.
TTTAAAAATAAAGTTTTATTTGGGTTTTCACACAAAAAATACAAGTAAAACATCCTTTTTGAAAATAGCATGGTCCCAGGTTGAACTTCTTTATACAGACACAAAACTCAATTTCATGATCCTTTTTGTGTTCTATTCCATATCTTATACTATTCTACATTTTCTATATAGTTTTTCCCCTCTTAATTTTCTCAATTTTATTTTGATTATCTCATCTCAATTCAAATCATTATATTTATACTTTTGTCTGTTCTGTTTCAATTTCATATTATCTTTTCTCATTATACAATTTTCTCCTATAGTTACTAATTGGAGTATGACACCTTTATATCTTTTAATTATATCCATTCAACTCTTATTTAAACTTCAATATATACCTTAAGTTTATGACCTTCAATATAATACATAACACATAACTTCCAATCGAATTCTGCTTGGCATATTCTTATAATACACACTATATTCTTTAAAAAAAAGAAAGAAAGATTGTAAATATATGTAATTATAAACCCTCATTCCATTCCAGTTCAGTTCTATCATTAATAATCATTAAAACCATAACATCTTTAACATTTCTTTTCAATTAAATATCATACTTCCTTAAAAACACTTATAATCTCCATAATTAATTTTTCTCTTATTTCTCTTCACATATGTTTTATAAATAATTAAATATACCTTTTGTTACATTTATTTATTGACAAGCTTTCCACTGAATTACGATAGCTATTTTATCAGACATTTTAATCATACATTATTTCATATTTTCTAAAATTATTTCTGCTTCTAATATAACCATACTATATTATGTATCTTTGCAGAATCCCTTTTTCCATTAAGTTTTCACCCATTATCTCTAAATAGGCCCTGTTTCTCTATATTTTGCTTCTGTCCTTTATAACTTCTTTTCCTTTCTTTCTTCCCTCTCATCTTCTACCTCCCCTTTTTACCCCCTTGTCTCTCTAGTTCTAATTCTCTCTTCTGCATTTCCCTCTTCTGTTGCTTTCTGATTTTATATTTATTTTTCACTCTATTTTTTTTTGGGGGGGAGTTGTTTTTCCCAATCTTAAACTTTCCATTTTCTTTCCCCCCTTTCCTTTCTTTCCCCCATCTAAGATTACTTGTTCATTAAAGATGGCTTCTTTGTTGCAATCTTCTTGTTCTGCAGGCATTTCTTGTTGTTTTCTCATAATTCCAAATCTCCATTTCTAAAAACTAAAATATGAAGCCAAAAGAACCTCTCCCTTCTTGTGCATCTTTGTACTTTTTAAGTTCCATTTTCAGTTCTTCTAAAAGTGGAGCCATTTTAAACAGTTTTAAACAACCACCCGATTGATTTTAGTCATTCAAAACAATAACCAAGAATCCAGAAATCATCAAGTAATCCAGATAGTCCCAAGTTATATCTTCTTATTTCTTTTTCGACTTTCTCTTCCTTGGGTTTTTCTTGCGATATTTCAGTGAGAATGTATCTTTTGGAAGTCTTGTTGAGATTTTGCTGTAAGTTCTTTTTTAATTCCAGGCAGTCTCCTCCTTTCCAGATCCTACCCTTTTATTCTTTTTCTCTCCTTTCCTGTTTTCAAAAGCTTTTAATTATCCAGAAATCTTTATTATCCCTTTGATTTTTTTATTTTCAGCATTAAATGCCTATTGATGTCAAAGTGGATTTTTTTCCAATTTCTTGCTTAAGTCTCTTAGCTATCAGTATAGGAAAAGGAGAAAACCAAATCTTTTCCCTTTTCTCTCTCCTTCGCAGCTTAAAAATCTTCTTAGGGAACAATGTTATTGTTTTTTAACAGTTTCAATTCCAGGGTACCTTATTTGTTGTTTTTGCTGTTTGACCTGGTCAACCAAAACTTTCTCTTCTTATCTTCCTCCTGCACATTCTTTTCCAGTCGAGTTCTTCTTTGTGGTGGCCATTTCTGACCACCGCTGCAACTGCCTTCGGGAAAGGGAGTAATGGCCAGCTGGGGAGGAGATATGCGGCTCTCCTCAAACCTGCTGGCAGTCTCCCCCCCCTTCACCACCTCTACGGGGTGGCTTAGCCCCAAAACCAGCCAGCTCAGAGTGCTCCAGGGGCGAGCACGGATCAAAGCCTTCAAGAGATGAGGCTTCGGTCTGTCACTGAAGAAGCTCAAACTGGAAATCACTGTTCTTTATACATTTTTGATTCTTAAGCAAGCTTTCTTTTCCAAAAGGGGAAATTCTGAAGAAGTTTATTCGATCTTGATCTTTATTTTCTAGAGTGAGCAGTTACTAAGTTTCACTTCGGTGTCACCTGTTATGTTTTGAGCATGGGCGAGAAAGAATGGAGACAAACCTCTGAACGGTGAACTTCAGCTCTTTATTTACATTGTGACTTCTGATTCAATAGCAGTTAAACCCGCCTTATATAGGCAAACCCTGTAACTTTTAACCAATAACGAGCTAGGAGCGCTAGCTCTTATAACCAATAGGAACTCTCTGTTAAGGGCCAATCAGATTCCCCGGAACGGGCCAATCCGGTCCGGCCGCTTAACAGCCAATCAGAAGTGCAGGGCCAGAACCCTGCACTTACTCCAAGCTCACACTTTATTAAATCTTTATGCATACACAATACCCGTTCCCCCTGTCTTCTTATTTGCAGGGCGCAGTTACATAGTCCCTTAGGTAGGACGGTTGTCTTATTAGTCTCTTTGATTTCCGTTGTATCAGCTGGCTGCAATCACGCTGGGGTAGATCGTTGTTTGGCAGTGGGGCTGTTTCTGGTTCAGAGTTCACTTCTACGTCGTTGCCCACATTCTCTGCAATTCCCTGAGGTGCAACCGTTTCTCCCTCTGGCTCCGCTTCCTGAGTCTCTATCAAGCCGTCGTTTCCTTTGAACGGGTTCTCTAGGAATTCATCTTCTTCCGTACTTCCCCCCCCTCAGTCGGGGAGTTGCGGACTGGCTGCTGGAAGCCGCGATTGTAATTGATCGATATGACATTTCCAAAGTTTATCGTCAAGGCATTGTACAAGGTAGGATCTGGGGCTGGTTACACATACTACTGTCGCTTCCACCCACAACGGGTCGCCCAATAGGTTTTTAGCATATACCAAGTCTCCTACCTGGAAGGTACGACAGCGGCCGCTGGATCCTAGTGGTTTCTCCGGTTCATAAGCTGGGTGCAACCGGTCAAGGTGGGAGCGGAGCTTTTGTCCCATTAGCAGTTTGGCGGGAGTTTTGTTGGTGACGCTATGTGGGGTGATGTGTTGCAAGAAGAGGATTCGATTGACCATGTCGTCAATGTTGTCATAGTCTACCTTCTGCAAGGTTTTCTTCACAAATTGGACCATGCATTCTGCTTTGCCATTGGTCGCAGGGTGCGCAGGCGAAGTGAGCGCATGGCGAATGCCGCGGTCAGCGAGGTACTGCTCGAACGCTAGTGCGGTAAATTGAGGGCTGTTATCAGATACCAGGACATCTGGTAATCCGTGGGTTGCAAAGAGTCTGTCTAAGGTTTTGATAACCGCCTTGGAGGTCGTAGTCATCATGCGATGGATCTCGAGCCAATTTGAGTAGGCGTCGACGGTAAGCAGGAAGGTGTGGCCTTTGGTTGGCCCCACGAAGTCCAAGTGAATTTGGGACCAGGGTCCATGTGGTGTCTCCCATTCAGTAGGCATGGCTTTTGGTGGGGCGTTGCTGACTTCTTGGCATTTGGGACAAGCTTTAACCCACTGTTCAATTTGCTTGTCAATGCCCGGCCACCATGCGTAGCTTTGCGCAAGGACTTTCATTCACACGATGCCGAGGTGGCCATCGTGCAATGTTCTCAGCAGCGCTTTCTGGAGTCGTTCTGGGATAACGACTCTATCGCCCCAGATGACACAGCCTTTCTGGGAGAAGAGCTCGGTTTGTCGAGTCTTGAATGGTGTGAAGTTATCTGATAACTGGTCCAATGGCCATCCGCGTTCTACCCAGCTTAGGACTCGTGCTAGGGTGTGGTTGTGTTTGGTTTCTCTCGCGATATCTCGGGCGGTTAGTGACGGCGAGTTGAGTGCCTCGATTTGCAACGTGGTTACCGTTGGTGCAGGATCATCGAGAGTCTCTGGAAGCGGTGCTCGGCTCAATGTGTCGGCATGGGGAATGGCTTTCCCCGGGCGGTATTGCAGCCGATAGTTATAAGCAGCTAAGAATTCTGACCATCGGCTCATCCTAGGGGATAATATGTAGGGAGTCAGCTTATCTCCAGCTATTATCCCCAATAATGGTTTATGGTCAGTCACAATAGTAAAAGCCCGGCCATACACGTATTCGTGGAATCTTTTCACAGCTGAGACAATTGCGAGGGCTTCTTTATCGATTTGTCCATAGTTTCGCTCAGTTTTTGAAAGAGTCTTTGAAAAATATGCAACAGGAGCTTCGTTCCCATTAGGCAGTAAATGGCTCAAAATGGCGCCTACCCCGAAAGGTGATGCATCACATGTTATAACTAACGGCAAAGTCTCGTTATACTGCATGAGTACAGAGTCAGAAGTGAGCAGTTTTTTAACATTTCGGACCGCCTGTTCTTCACGGTAACCCCATAGCCAATTTGCTTTTATCTAACAACCGGTGTAATGGTTCAGCGACCGTTGCTTTGTGCGGCAAAAATACATTATAAAAATTGATGAGGCCTAGGAACGCCTGGAGATCGGCCTTGTTCCGTGGCTTGGGAGCATTTTTTATCGCTTTTAGTTTACTTTGGGTAGGTTGAATGCCCTGGCTATCAATCAGGTACCCTAAAAACTCAACACTGTCAGTACACAATTTACATTTGTTCTTTTAACCTTAAGACTGGCCTCTTGGAATTTTTTTAGGTCTAATTTTACCCGGTCCTGTAAGATTTTTTTTGTAGGGGCTGAGATTAATACATCATCAAAATAGGGGACTACACCCTTAATTCCTTGCAATAACCTTTCCATAAGGCTCTGAAAAATCCCTGGGGCTACACTAACTCTGAATTGCAGCCGGGTACATTTAAAGGCACCTCGGTGCATCACAATAGTTTGGGCCTGTGCCGTTTTTTCATCTACTGGTAATTGCTGATATGCCTGAGCTAAATCTAATTTAGCGAAGACTTTCCCGGCCCCCAGGGAATGGAGGAAATGCTGCACCACTGGAACTGGATAAGCGTTCTGCTGCAGGGCGTGGTTCAAAGTGGCCCGGTAGTCCCCACAAATTCGGATTGACCCATCTGGCTTAATGGGTGTTACAATAGGGGCTTCCCAAGGGGAGTGATCGATGGGTTCTAACACCCCCTGAGCTATCAGTTTGTTGAGTTGTTCGTCGATTTTCGATTTTAAGGCAAACGGAACTCGATGGGGCTTTAGGAGAATGGGAGCTATTTTTGGATCTAGACTGAATGAAATCGGGGTCCCCTTGTATTTGCCTAAGCTGTCCGCGAAGATGTCCCTGAACTCATAGATAAGGTCTTCCTCCCAGTCACCGCCGTTGACTCGGTTTATGCTGGCCACTTCAATGCCGAGTGGCGCGAACCATTGGAGGCCTAGTAGGCTAGGCCTATCTCTATCGATGACTGTTAAAGGTAAGTATGCTGTGTGCTTCTTGAAGGAGACTCGGACTCGGCAGGAACCGACGATGGGGATTCGATTCCCTTGGTAGTCCTTGAGGATGAGGCATTGGGAGCGAAGATCTTGGCATTGAATTGTGGGGATGAGTTGCTTGAGTGTCTTCCAGGACACCATCGAGAGGGATGATCCCGAGTCAATCTCCATGTGACAAGGCTAGTTCTCGATGGCTACCGTGACTCGGATTTTCTTAGTGTCCAAGGCTGAGGCCTGACCGATAGTGATAGTATGGTGAGCCTCTTCTCTCTGCAAAGCTCGATTTCTGTAGAAGTGGTTTACTGACTCTCACCGTACAGGACTGTTTCCTGTCGATTGGTGATAGTTAGCCCCTTTTGAGGCCTGGCTGGGTCCTGGCAAGCTGCGGCAGACCCGTCCGATGTGGCCTCTTTTCCCGTACTCATGGCAGAGTGCGTCGCGGAATTTGCATTTAGACCTGGCATGGTTGGCTCCACAGCCAGCACAAGGGTGTAAGGGCTTCGGGTGATGGTCCCGGTCGGACCGCAGTTGATGGGCCCCTTCTTCGTCGCTGTCTGACGACGAAGAGAGGTCCTCGTAGTGCGTCGTTGTAAGCCGTCCTTCAGACCTGGATAAAATGTCGCTTGTCGGTGCTGGTACCAGAGCGCGGTTTCGGCGTAGTTGTGCAGCCGACTTCCTGGTTGCTTCTGCTGCAGTAGCATCGGCGATGGCGTCGGCAAGGCTGATGTCACCTTTCACCATCAGCTTGCTTTGGACGCCTGGTGCATCTAGTCCCAGAACTATGCGATCTCTTAGTGTTTCTTCTAAATCGGCGAATCCGCAGAGGCCTCCCAAATTTCGGAGGTCTGCTATGAAGTCGGCCACACTTTCTCCCTTTCGCTGACTCCTCTGATAAAACTCATGGCATCTCACGAGCGTAGGCACAGTCGGGGCGTAGTGATCTCGTAGGAGAAGTTCAAGGTCGTCCCAATCCATGGCCTTCACTTCTCGGGGTTTGGCTAGTGCCTTAGCCATCTTAAATATGGTTGGACCGCAATGCGTTAGGAACACCGCCCGTTTCTTTCCAGTTGTGGCATCCTTTAAGTTGTTGGTTTCTAAGAACATTTGGAAGCGATCCATGTAGGACTCCCAGTCCTCCTGTACTGGATCGAACGGTGCGGGTGGTACGATGCCGCCAGACATGGTTCCGTTGTTGGCATCGTCTGTCACGTGCTCGGTGTTCTTCGAAGTTTCGTTGGTTCAGATATCTCCAAATCCCACCTTCGTCGCCAGTGTTAAGTTTTGAGCATGGGCGAGAAAGAATAGAGACAAACCTCTGAACGGTGAACTTCAGCTCTTTATTTACATTGTGACTTCTGATTCAATAGCAGTTAAACCCGCCTTATATAGGCAAACCCTGTAACTTTTAACCAATAACGAGCTAGGAGCGCTAGCTCTTATAACCAATAGGAACTCTCTGTTAAGGGCCAATCAGATTCCCCGGAACGGGCCAATCCGGTCCGGCCGCTTAACAACCAATCAGAAGTGCAGGGCCAGAACCCTGCACTTACTCCAAGCTCACACTTTATTAAATCTTTATGCATACACAACATCATCTTTTTAATGAACATTTATGGAAGAGGCATTGACTTAGCAGGCAAACCTAATGCCTAGGAAGTTGATTTGCCTCATCAAGAACCAGGCAAGAATGAAACTAAAGCCCGTGGAGAGTTCTTGTTAGACAAGGATGCTTTCTGACATCTTCCAGAGGCAGCTACATCTGCCTGAGTGGAAGAATTAAATTTATGGCATCCCATCATAACAGGATTAATTTGGATTTTTGTGTTACACTGAGTTCAACTAATTAATTGGGAGATGCAGGTTCCATCCATAATCACCTGGGAATAAGTCCCAGAACTTTCCATCTGAGTAATCATGCAGACAGTCAAGCTGCGAGAATTATAAAAATGGCAATGTTCACAGTGTTTTATTACAGCTCTAATTCTCTAGTACTCTGGCATTCTAAGAAATGCTAAGACCACCAGATCATCTGTTTTCTCTTTGGTTCATAGTTCATTGGGTCTATTTGCAGAACTTTATTAATGTGAAATAGATACTGATGAGGTTTTCCTGGCAAACTTGTAATGCAGCATACAGATTTATGGGTGCAGGAAATGAATTGAGAGGTTGTATGTCTGGCTGGGCAGTTGAATGCATTATTTTCTGCAGCACTTCCATGCGTCCTCAAGTGGTTTCATTCCCTTCTCCCCCCACACTCCCAGTGCTTAAAACATTTAGTGCTGGAGGATACAAATGTAGTAGGTAGGATGACTAAAGCTGGCTTGGGCCCCAGGATTTTTTCTCCTTCTTTTCAGTGCTATAATATCTGAATAATTTGGCCATTGTAAGAAACATCCCTCTATATTTTTTCCCCTCACTAGTCCATTTCTCAGATATATGCTTTCTCTTTTGCACAAACAATTTCCGTGTCCTACTGGACTTTGTGTGCTCCAATTTTAAGTCACCAGTGGGAACGATTTCAAAATGTAGAACTGATTTGGGAAACGTTTCTTGTCTGTTTTCAAGCATGCCCTGCAACAGGATAAAAAAACCATTGACAGAAATAAGGATTTTTGGGTGTGGGGATTGTCCTACATTTCCTCTCCTTTATTATAAGGATGGGTTGGTCAGCCATTATCTCATTTCAGTGGCATAATTGCAGTTAATGAGGCTTTGAATAGCAATAGAACTTTTCTGTTTTAAAATCTATGCTGTTGTATAACCTTTGTGTACTGACTTTTTTTTTTTAAAAAAAGAAGAAACCAAAGTGGAACTGTTTCTTTTGTTAGGATATCACTCTATATGTGGTGCATAGTTCTTTCATAACCTGAAATGGTTGAATAAATACTATAATATAATACATGATGACATGCAATTTTTCAAAGTTTTCTTACTTCTTTTGCAATGATGATTTGTACTGACTTGGAGATGTTGTGCTTTGTAACACCTCCTTTCTGTGGCAGCCCCTCAAATATTGCAACACTGCTATGGTGTCTTCCCTGGTCCTTCTCTTCACTTGACTAGCCATGCCCAGTTTTCTGCAACTGTTCTTCTTATGTTTTAGTCTCCAGTCCCCTAATCATCTTGGTTGCTCTTCTCTGCATTTTTTCTGGAGCAGAGGTCTCCAAACTTGGCAACTTGAAGACTTTAAGACAAGTTTGGGGACCTCTGTTCTAGAGTCTCAACACCTTTTTATAATGTATTGACCAAAACAGAATGCAGTATTCTAGGTATGTGGTCTTACTGAGGCTTTATAGAGTGGCATTAGTACTTCACTTGATCTTGATTGCATCCCTCTGTTAATGCAATTTAGGATTGCATTGGCTTTTTTGGCTGCTGCCACACACTGCTATCATTACCAGAGCTTGCAGATCCTTTGCTTTTCCACCTATCATTTCCCATATAGACAATTCTGGCTTTCATCATGTGCGTTGTGGTTTCTGTGTATTTACACAAACACGTTCTCTAGGTTTATGACATAAATGCATGCAAGCGTGCTATTTTAGCATGCTATAACCTAATCCTGTAACATATTTTTTCCAGCACTGCAATAAGAAATCTAATATGATTTGCACAAGTGTCATTATAATGTGCCAGCTATCACACAACGTGTGTGCTTTCGGCACACTACAACAAAAAGATTTACCATCACTGTCCTATAGCCGGTATATATGTTCTCCTTCAGCTCAGATTTTGGTTAAAAATGAAGGTCAGTTCTGACAAACGCAGTACTGCTCGCTGCATTTTCAAAGAAGCCGGTTTAGAGACAATGTTCCAAACACAAAACGTTGCTCAAGGTAACAACAGTTGACAGAATGGCTGTTGTGGTGGACACAGCGAGTGTTAATGTGGTGGATGGGACCATGGGATCAAAGGCCCAGCCTTATTTCAATGAGTAATGCATATAAAAAGGGAAGGTTTTGAATAGGCACCCATAGCTTGTCATTTTGACTGTTTAATAGCCCCCTGCTGGACTCCTCTGCATTGTTATCTACATTGTTTATCCTTTCTGCCAAAGACAAAAAAAATTACATTCATGGTTGGGAAATTGGTAGGAAATTTGGAGTTGGGGGGAAAGCAAGCTGTGTGTTTCATGAATTTAATAGTTGTGCTGTTGAATCAAGTTTTTGGTAGAGTGGTGCAGTGGCCTAGAGTTAGAGCTCTTGCCTCACAATCAGGAGGCTATGAGTTCGATCCTGGAAAGAGGCAAAGGTATTTTTCTCTCTGGGCACAATGAGAATATATCTGCTGAACACAACTCCACATTGGTGACAGGAAAGGCATCCAGCCATTAAAACACTCTGCTACCTCCATTCAGTTTCCTGGACTCCACCCTGCAAGGGATTATGGGGGGTCATTAAAAGAAAATGATGACTGTTGAGTCAAGCTGTCCCAGAAAAGTGCAAACAATATCACCAGATGACTGGTTATTTTTCCCAGATACAGGCAACTGACTTTTAGAACAGAATTTTAGAGATTTGGGATTCCATCCATCCATCGTATTTACTGTATATGCCCATCTCCCAATAAGTGAGTATTTTTCTATTATCCAAAAATGTGAATATGCATGAGGAAGATAGAAGCTGGCTAGCTTACAATTAGATTTACAACTAGATTAGTGTAACAGCCAAGTTCTGGTGGTAGGAATTAAAGAATTGCCAAATAGCAATAGCACTTAGACTTATATACTGCTTCCCAGTGCTCTGCAGCCCTCTCGAAGCGGTTTACAGAGTCAGTATATTGCCTCCAAACAATCTGGGTCCTCATTTTACCCACCTCAGAAGGATGGAAGGCTGAGTCAACCTTGAGCCTGGTGGGATTTGAACTGCCAGATTGTAGGCAGCTGGCTATTCATGTTTTGAACCACTAAATAGACACAATACAGAGATAAATATTTGCATCTCCATTTCTGCATGAGGCTAGAATCAGAGGTAGAAAAGGGAAAAAGCATAAGCATTTTTTTAATTATTTCTCATTGCCACTTCTGGCCTGAACTGATTTGCACAATAGACCATTTGGAAAGACGACCTTGTCAGAAGAAGACAATAATGAAATAACAATAATATGCCTTATTCTAAAACATAGGGACTTAGACTCTTCTCCAGTTCTAGAAAGCTGGCTTACTACAGGAATAAAGGTAATCCTCGACTTATGACTACAATTGGGACCTGAATTTATGTTGCTAAGCAAGGCAGTTGTTAAGGGGGTCATACACAATTCTGCAACCATCATGTTTAAATTTGGGTGCTTGGCATTCTTAAGTGTGAGGCACAGTCATAAATCACTTTTTTCACTGCTGTTATAACTTTGAAGAGTCACTAAAACAAATGGTTGTAAGTCGAGACCTACCTGCATATATCTTTTACACCAGAGGTGCTATTCAACTGGTTTGCACCTATTCGGGTGAACCAGTAGCGATTATTTGGCATGGGTTGCCGAACCGGTGGCAATCCCTGGCTGGCCATGCCCCCAACCCAGTTGCCCGGTCACTCACTTGCGATCTCTCTCCTAGCTTTCCATTCCCCACATTCTCTTTCTCCCCAGGGAAAAGGAAGAAAGGCATGGACGCTGCAGGTATCGCTTTCCCTGTGTGAGTTAAAGTGCTGGAGTGAGAAGGAGTGCGGTCTGACAGAGGGGGTGGGGGTGAATCGAGCCTTGGAGCACTTTTGCAACATAAAAGAAATGCATTTTGGAAGCAGGTCCTTTAAAAACTTCTCCAAGGATTCCCCATGGATGCTGCAAGTATCGCCTTCCCCTTGTGAGTTAAAGTGTCTGGAGTGAGAAGGAGTGAGGTCTGACAGAGGGGGTGGAGGAATCCACTCCAGCCTTGGAGAAATTTAAAGGAGCTGCTTCCAAAATGCTTGTCTGTTAAGTGCTGTGTGTGTGAGAGAGAGAGAGAGAAAGAAAGAAAGAAAGAAAGAAAGAAAGAAAGAAAGAAAGAAAGAAAGAAAGAAAGAAAGAAAGAAAGAAAGAAAGAAAGAAAGAAAGTGGAAGGTAGAGAAAGAAAGAAAAAAATAGGAAGAGAGAGAGAGATAAAACTCTGTGCTATTATTTTTAATTGTTCCATTATTTATCATGTGTTAATATTTTACACTGTCCCTACACCTAGAGTGATTTTTCTGCCTTTCTTTTGCCCAGGGCTACCACATATTTTGCAGGGCTTTCATGCATTCAATGTCAATAGTCCAGAGCATAAAATACACATGTGTTTAACAAGAGTTGAAAGGGACCTCAGGCAAGAAAACTGAGGATGTCAAACTCTGAGTAGAAATCCTGGGAAAGGTGTCAGAATAATACATAGAAGGGACCTTGGAGTGAACCCTATATCATTTCAGAGAAATGGCTGTCCAGTCTTTTCTTAAAAATTTCCAGTGATGGAGCACCCAGAACTTCTGGAGGCAGGCAGTTCCACTGGTTAATTCCACTTCAAGAAGTTTCTCCTTAGTTTTAGGTTGCTTCTCTGTTCAGTTTCCATCCATTGCTTCTTGTTTGCATTTTGCTTCTTGGAAAATACATTGTCCCCCTTTCTTTGTGGCAGCCCCTTAAAAGCCTGTTGCCTATCACACTCTTGAGTAAAGCATGTGAGCCATTTCCTCCTTTCAGTGGTCCATGAAAGTACATCTATAGTAGGCAGATAATAAAGTCAAAAAAGGTGAACAACATTTTTACAGAACTATAGATAAGTTGAGGCTGGGTGACAAGGAATGGCTGGGAGGGGAGGGGCCAGGTGAGGCACCCCTTGATGTGAGTGACATTGAGATGGCCACGCCCACCCAGTCACATGACCACCAAGCACATCCACCCAGTCACATGACCACTAAGCCACACCTACCCAGTCACATGACCACAAGCCACACCCACCAAATAAGCCATACTCACAGAACCAGTAGTAAAAAAAATTTGAATTCCACCAATTTGAATTCCGTTTTACACGGTCTAGTACCCTGCAAAAATTGAGATTGGAATACTTAAGAATGTTCAGCTTACATGCCAAGATTGGGAATAATGGCTGCTATAACAGAAATATTTTTCCTCTGGATATATTCTTTGGGTATTCCTTCCACTTTCACCTTGCAGGTGGAGTTTATACCAACAGAACATTTTGATAGGACTTTCCAAAAAGACATAAAAAATATGGAAGCACAACTCCTCTGTTTTGTAATTGCAAATATTGCCATTAAGTAACATCTAATAGTTTATATTGCCATTAAGTAACATTCTAATGGTTAATAATTTATTCTTAACCTTGATTATGTTCAAAATTAATCGTTCTCTTCATCTATCCATAGGTCCAAAGTCAATATCCCCTCTTCTCCCCAGTTTTAAAGCTGTGTTTTCCCACTATATCAATTTGCATGGGCCAAATGATGTCGTCATTTTTTATTAGACGTTCCATTCCATAACTTTCTGACATAATTGTATCAAGAGATACTAGAGTATTAGTATATTTAGAACATAACACTGCCCATCCAGCCAAAGCCAATATACATGTATATTCCTAAATTGCCCAAATTGGATAATTAACACCAACTGTTGGCTTCCAATATTTAATTCATCACAATAAGTAAGTTTGATATAACTCCAGATCTGAACAATCAAACTCTCCCTCATTAATTGATGACTGCAATTCCAAGATATTCTTGTAATTGAAGAAGCCCATTGATATTTTGTAAACAAAAAATAATAATAATTCTGAACATATTTTTCAGATATATAACAGATACAAGCTGTTTCTAACGGAAGGCAAAGAATCTATCAGCCATCATGCTTTGACAAGCTCAAGCCATTATTTATCAGGGGATGTGGATAGATTAGCCCTTTACTAAGCCTCTGTTAGAAAAAGAATGCAGATGCTAAGAGCTCCATGAGAGTCACATGCTACAAAGAAAGTAAGCACAATGGACCTCCGCAGCAGATCCTTCCCTCCCTGAGTAAAACTTGGTCCATTCCTGCTCTACAGGCTCTCATTAGTGGAAGGAACCACTTAGTTTGGTCAAGGAAAGAATAGATGTGGAGGGGAAATACTGTAGTTCTGACATTGCATGGCCTTTCAAAGTTACTCTGCCTGCATGGAAAGCAGATTGCAACACCAATACTCATTATAGTGATTCATGCATTAGTGATTTACCATGGGAAAAAAATTGCTTCTACTGCATTTTCTTTATGTGAACAGAAACACATACATGCCAACTCCTACAATTGACTTTTTTACAGTGGCCTTAAATGCTTATTGCTCCAAGTAATGTGTGCCAATAAAAAGAGGTTTATAACTTGATGGATTTTCAACATTCTTCAAAGTACATTAAAATGGTACAGGACTATTTTTGAACTGGTAAGAATCCAATTATTTTTTTTAAAGAAATCATTAAAATTAAATTTTAATTTAAAATTTTAAACATCCAATTATTTTTAAAACGTAGTGGCCCTCCATCCACCCCACCTCAGGCCTCTCAATAATTCAATGCTTTGCATGACATTCAGGAAGAATGATTATTATTTCATTATCTTATTTTTATAGTGCTATTTTCCAGAAGGAGTCCAGTGTGGTGGATAAAGAGAATGATAAAAAGACCTTTGAAGAAAACAAATAAAACCTACAATAAAACCACATATCTTAAAGCAAGATCATAAAATAGAAGAAAAACAAAGTTTATGGCACCATAGGGTATAACAAAGGTGGACCTATTTCCATGACAGGCAGATCCTAAATGCAATGTATTTCAAGAAACAATTTTGGAATCAGCGACAGTGACAATTGTAGTGCATTAAGATATTGGTTAAGAGTGGTGCAGTGGCCTAGAGGTGGAGCTCTCGCCTCACAATTCTATGTAGAGGCAAATATTTCTCTCTCTGGGCGCACTGAGAATATATCTGCTGAATATAACTCCACATTGGCGACAGGAAGGACATCTGGCCAGTAAACACTCAGATCCATTCAGTTGTCCAGATTCCACCCTGCAAGGGATTATGGGATCATTAAAAGAGGATGATTAAGATAGACATGCCTGTGTTCTAATATGGTTGGTTGATTACTTTGAGTTACCTATTTGGCAGACTCATTTGAAGTTGTGAATTGTGAAGTACTAAAACTTTCAATAAAGGAAGCACACACACACACACACACACAAACCCTATTCCAGAATGTAGCATTGGTGGATCACTCAAAAAGTAAGCACAATAATATTTATGCTTCTCGCGCTCCATATTTTCATTTGAAATAAACATCATATGCTTATTTTTCTTTGGGTTATGGATTATACATGCATACATCTGCATAAAATTTTCTCCTTTTTTCTGTTTCTTCTGGAAGGAGAAAGGAGAATGTAATGTTTACTTCTGTGTTTAGTATATTTGAGTGGTTTGTACCAGAGGTGGTTTTCAGCAGGTTCTGACCGGTTCTAGAGAACCGGTAGTGGAAATTTTGAGTAGTTAAGAAAACCTGCAAATCCCACCTCTGACTGGAGATTTTACAGTATCCCTCCCTTGCCACGCTCACCAAGCCATGCCCACAGAACCAGTAGTAAAAAAATTTGAATCCCACCACTGGTTTGTATGTGAGGGTTTGAGGTGTGGCTGAATATGCATGTTAAGTACTGAGCGTGGGCGCGAAGAATGGAGACAAGCCGGTAAAATAGTGAACTTCAAAACTCTTCATTAGCATGGTTTGACAGCTCTGCTCGATGGCTGTAACGGGCCTCCTTATATAGGCAACTTATTAACTATTCAACCAATGAAAACTTGGGAGCGCTAGCTCCGTTAACCAATGGGAGATGCTCGTTAATGGCCAATCAGATTCACCTGAACAGACCAATCTAATGTCGCCATTAACGGCCAATCAGAAGTGCAGGGCCAGAACCCTGCACTTGACTTCAAGCTCTTGATAACTTTATTAACACATTTATTCATTCACAACAATGCAGATGAAGATCGATTTTCACAATGGAGTCCCTTGTTTTACAGTAGCTCAATTTTAATTAGTAATTATTAATTTGTGGTTAGTTATTTTTCTGTCCAGTCCTTTCCTTTTGCCTTTAAACAGCTTCTGGCAGATAGGCACAGTATACACAATATATGTATATGTGTATGCATAAGCATGTGAACAGTGTGTGATGTCCCTGCAGAAAAAGATACATAAATTGACATTCCATGTTGTCTGGTTTTATCATTCTTTTCTGGTCATTTGTCCCTTGTAGAGGTGAGGCTACTCTAAAAGTCAGAGTTGCCTTTCTTTGCAGTAAATGTAGAAAGGCTTTCCATATGACCCCAATATATTTTCCACTGGCAGTTATGAACAGTCTTCCAAATTTATACTGCCAGAGGCAAAATGGCCAGGGAGGCAAGCTCTAGAAAAAGAAGGCCGAAAGCACACTAGCTTTTCCCCATTTTAAAACATTACAAAAACAAGAGGTTTAGAGCACAATGTACAATATATACAATGGAAAGTGGGACCAGTTGGGGCTCCTGTCAGCTTGTTTTTTTCCAAACGTAGCCTAACACATATTGTTTAGCAAACTGCTAAAGCCTCAGTGATCTGGAGCTCCATTTGACATGTCTTCCAAACAGCCATTTGTAAAGAAGATGGCATTTGTGGAAAAGTGGTGCATGGTTTGGCCGTTGTGGTGCTATTGCTTAATACAGCAAAGAAAGCATTGTGTCTCAATACTAACAGCCTGAAGCCTGCCACGTTACACAGCTTCTGTCTTTTCCTCCCCTCATCTGTGGCCATACTTGTTTTCAGAGAGCCAACCACAACATATGGACTGGATTTACTGAGGTGTTGTCCTATTCAATCATTTCCTATTCTTCATTAGTCCGATGCGCACCTACAATATTGTATCCAGTTTTGGGCACTGTCTTTTGGAAGAACAGGATCAAATTGAACCACGTGGAGAAGAAAGCTGTTAATTAATGAAAGGGCTGGGAGGAAAAAAAAGTTGGAGGGATTGCCTATGGTTAGCCTTGAGAAGAGAAAATGGTAGAAAGACATGATCACGGTCTTCAGCATTGGGATAGCTGTCACGTAGAAAAAGAAATGGCCTTGCTCAGGCTTGTTTTAGAACAGAGGTGTCAAACTCGCAGCCTGCGGGCTGGATGCATCATGCGCTGGCCACGCCCATCCCCAGTTTAGCAAAGGGGGGGAAAATTGTGATATGTCACGTGATGACAAGAGGTGGTATTCAACAGGTTCTGACCAATTCTGGACAACCGGTAGCGGACATTTTGAATAGTTCAGAGAACCAGAAAATACCACCTCTGACTGGCCCTACCCCCATCTATTCTCTGCCTCCTGAGACCCAGCTGATCAGCTGGGTCTTCTTTTGTTGCCCTGCACAGGAGAACGGAGCTGGAAAACAGGTTAGTGGGGTGGGGAGGGAATGGAGATTTTACAGTAACCTTACCCTGCCATGCCCACCCTGCCATGCCCATAAGCCATGGCCACAGAACCAGTAGAATTTTTTTTTTAAAATCCTACCACTGTGTGACACCGTGAGTTTGACACCCCTGTTTTAGAGGTTGGACAGGAGACAATTGAGTTAAATTACAAGGAAATGAGTTTTAGTTCTACTCAGGGGGGGAAAAAATCTAATGATAAGAGTTTTTCAACAATGAGCAAGTTACCTGGGTGATAGTGGACTCTCCTGTGTAGAAGGTATTCAGAGACTCAATGTAGTAGTATTTGCTATGTTAGTGGATTCTTGCATGAAGCAGAAGGCTGGGAATAGACAATTTTCAAAGTCCCTTCTAACTCATATTCTATGACTCAGTGATTCTATGCATTATTAACCCCCCCCCCAGTAGCATGCGACATCAAAATATTGCCTAATTTTATGACAAAGACTACTTCTTTCTAAGATCTTTGTGTTAACTTTATTCCATCTGAATATTGCTGAAATAAAAGGCTTCTCTTCCTAATCACCCTGCCAGCCTTTTTATCTTGCACATTGACTGTTGAAACTTTGACAAGCCAGCACAGTGAAAAGAAAAAGCAGAGGAAACATTCGCAATTGCTATTAATTGAGCTGCCTTGTGCTAGCAAATTAAGACATTCACTGTAAAGCATTTTAATGTCTTGCGAAATCAGACTTGTCAGCAACCTCCAACTTTGATTCAAGGGCCTGAGCTTTGGTTAGCATTCCAGGACCATAAGTAATTTTTTAAAAGGCCCATTAACACTTTGCATGAGTCAGAACCTAGCATGCAAACTGGATGGGTGTTTCTTGCTTATGGATATTACAGCTTGCTTCACACTCGCATCCAGTATGGTGGATCCCACAAGAACATAATTTTAATGCTGTTCAATATATGATTTTGACTTTTCATATTATGCTTCTCAGTTTTTCCAATTATCAGAACTGGTGAGGATTATATTACAGAGGAAGCTTAATGAAGCTCAGCATCTTCAATTACCTCCTAGCAAATGACTCTAGCTGCGTCTTTTGTCTTTTCATTTGTACAACTGCTGAGTTTCTAAACTGCTGCTGCTGCAATGGGCTGGGATGTTAAGGCTGTTCCTTAGGGCACCATGTCTTGTTTTACTGTTGTTTATTAAAGTTTTTATTTTAATATTTAATTTGATGGAGGAGGAATAAGCTGGTTTGGGCCTTGTTGGATTGAAAGGCAATCAGTTGTAGAAAAAAGACAGATAAACGCTACGATATTAAAACATTATGATCTCTGTCCTATATAAGGCCTTTTTTTCCACTTGGGAAGAAAATATGAATATGTTATAGATCAAACGGTACACCTTAAACAAAATATTAAGTCCCGATTACTCTGCTTAACATAAACCGTGAATCAAAGAAGAAATAAGTATCTAGTAAAAGGCACAAACACATCACATGCCATGAGGTCATTGCACAAGTAATGCCAATTGTGAAGTTTATGTCAGTTACATCATGACACAAATGATGGACAGTACAATATTTATGTTTTTTTTACTTGGTCTAAATGATACATCATGACACCATTGATGTACCATGCATAATCACTGGCAGTCCTTGACTTATAACCACAATGAAGCCCAAACTTTCTGTTGCTAAGCAAGACAAAGTGATTTTTGTCCCACTTTGTGACTTTTTTTGCCACAATTGTTACGTGAATCACTGCAGTGGTTAAGTTAGTAACACAGTGGTTAAGTGAATCTGGCTTCCCCATTGATTTTGCTTCTTAGAAGGGTACAAAAGGTGATCACACATCCCTGGGACTGCCATCGTCATAAATACATGTCAGTTGCCAAGCATCTGAATTTTGATCAAATGGGGATGTTGCAATGGCCTTAAGTGTGAAAACTGGTCATAGGTAAGTTTTTCCAGTGTCATTGTAACTTTGAATGATCATTAAACAAATGGTTATAAGTCAAGGACTACTTGTACATCAGAAATCATGATGTCATTGCCCAATTGTACTGGTTGTGTGATGAAATCATAACACCCGTGCTATAATTTTAACATAATTTGACTTCCTACAGTTGTCTACAATCACCTCTATGAGAAGATGGAGATAAGCATCTTTAGGTAATTAAGATAGGACATGGTAGAATTAAATAACAAACTTAGTGTATGGTAGGATTTTATGAATTTGTACGGTAATGTCACAGGCTGTCTTCATGTATGACTTTAAGACCAAAACCTGCCTTAGCGCATGGAATAAAGCCAGTGATTATGCTTCTTCTTCATTTTGAAGCCACATATTATACAGTAACTTAGGACAAAGTATGGCCTCAGTCATTTGTAGTTTGTTTAATTTAGTCTGATGTGGAAAGGAATACATTACTATATTATTGCCACAGTCAGCCAAATGTTTAGGCTGGATTTGGTATTTTTGTCCATCTATTGAGTCCTTGCCAAGGATCTGGGAATAGGCAGATGTTGTTGTTTGAAGGTCTTAGAAGTATCATCATAGGATGTAAGCTGTTCTGAGTAAAAGTGCTTTCAATTGACTGGTGTTGAATTTGTCAATGCTGATGGTACTTCCATTGTTTTGGAATTGCAACCAAGGCATCTATTACTATCATTGCTTTCTTTCGCCATAGCTGCTCTCCTTCTATTTGCAGGTCCTTATGTTTTGTGAATTATTATGGTTTGTTACACAGTCAGCCAGATGTTTACTGTTGTTCAGAATAGGATTGAACTAAAGGAAGGATGAAGGAAAACAGCTGATTCAGGAGTGAATAACCTTCCATTATCTGCCTATTTGCAGCCTATAGAGATTCCCTTCCCAGTTGCCAGTGACAACCAATTGTGGGGTTCATTCTAAATATAAACCACATCATTTTTCAATACTTGAATGTTTTGTTTTCACTGCTGCCCCTTTTCATGCAATTAATTCCATGCAAAGATTACATTTACAGTGATTGGACATTTGTGTGCCTCTATTCATGATTTAGTGGCTTTGCCCATTTTTAAAAATTTACCACCTATCTTTTTGGGTTTGTTCTCCCAGTACTGAACTGCAGCTCTTCATAACCCTCAATGTTGGTGCTCCTGGCTGTGATTTTGAGAATGAGAACTTCAGCAGTGCCCAGGGAGCCTTTGGAAAGCAAAATAATATGCTGCTCATTTAAATGGAGTATTGAAAAGAACAATAACTACAATTCTCTAATGTAATCATGATTGCTTATTAAATGCTCTCCTTCTTTGACACAATATACCAAACACAGAGCATTTTGAAATTCCCCATCACTTTTTAAACAATGTATTTAGCTCCTTTTTATTTTGTCCATTCAACCAATGTTGGCATGATTTCCTACAGTAAATCACTTTGCCCACTGGTTAATGTGAACAGATGGCTAATGGAAAACATTACCCTAAGAAGTTAACAAACCCTGCCCCAAACAGGACCAGAAATTAATATACAGTATTTAGCAATTATGTAAATACATCTCCCTCCCCTCTCTCCCCCTCTCTAATTTATCTATCTGTCTGTCTATCTATCTATCTATCTGTCTGTCTGTCTGTCTGTCTGTCTGTCTGTCTGTCTATCATCTATCTATTTATCTATCTATCTGTCTATCATCTATCTATCTATCTATCTATCTATCTATCTATCTATCTATCTATCTATCTATCTATCTATCTATCATTGTTGCCTGGCATATAACCAAAGGAGGACGCCTTTTAAAAGAAGCCTTTCTTTTAAATTCTATCAATAGGCCCATCGAACAACCACTGGCCTACCAGGCACTGAGACATCAAGAAAGACCCTGCAGGAGGGGCAGAGATCACTTCCCATTGGGGAGCAGGGACCGATGACACCCCACCCCCCCCATCCTTGGGCATGTGGACTCATCCTATGAAGGCATAGCCAGGCCTGTCCAAATACAGAGGAGTTCAGCAGAGCTGCCTCAAGTTATAGCAGACAGGAATAAAGAAGAATAAGCTGAGCCAATTACAAGGTCACGAACAAAACAACAAATTATGATAGCTGGCATGTTAACACCACCTCCTAGAGATAAACATTCCAGGCTGGGTCGGGCAATGGGAGAAAACAATAACAACAAGAGATAAGCCTCCTTTGATCGACATGATGGAGGTAAAAACACCAGAACTAATTATGGATGGGAAGCAGTTGAGAGAGCCTATCACGCGTGCGAGGGCTTAGATTGGTTAATGTTATATAAAGGCAAAGGTCTCTGTACATTAAAGCTCTGATGATGTCAGCAGAGGCTGATGAAAGCTCAGTAAGTACATTAAATGTAATTTTAAGTTCTAGAGATCACTGGATGTCTGTTTCTTCTTTTACAAGTATACCTGGAGCTCGTATTTTTAGAATAGTTACACACACACACACACACACACATTCTGTAAGAATAGAATGTTAAGGGCATTTTGAGAATTTCAAGGCACACAACCTGGTAATTGGCATAATTTTAATTTTCTTCTAATGTTACTTTAACATGTTCCCTTTTCAGTAAATTCAGTAAATTTTGAATAATTTTGTTTTAGGAAACATTTTCAGTAAAAGTTATCTTGAGAATATTACCCTTTCCTGAAACATACTTTAGGAAAGTGAACATCCAATTTTGTTCTAGTTTCCTTTCCTTTTTAATTCGGAAGCCCAGAAATCTACTGCAAAGTTGTAATCATTTGTGCATCATAGTATTTTTCTTTTTTGGGAGTTTGAAGGGCGGGGGGTTAATGCCTCTCTCAAACCGTATTTCTACCTTCCTGCTTTTGGGGTACTGTGTGGCCTCAGCATACTGCGCAAAGCCCTCAAAATTTGGGAAATTGCACCCCTCTGATTTAATAGGAAGCAAAAAGAATTACATTATCTCTTTCTGCTGCTTTGCTTCACCTGCCTACCCCAGCCTTTAATCTAAACAAGAGTTGAGTCTTTTTAAACAGCTTGGGTGGCATCTGTTTTGGGATTTGGGGAAAAGAAACATGAAGGTGCCAGAGGAAAGCACCGTTGCTAGGGTCACACATGGTCTTTGAACAATCAGTGTAGGCATATGGTTCTATAGCAGAACTATGTTTCTGGAAACTGCTTCCCTGCTGGTGGAAAAGAAGATTGAGGAATCTTTGATCCTCTGATGATTGCCGCTGTTCTGTCCTCACTACATTTTGTGTGCAGCTCAACATGCAGCTAAGCCCACCTATCCTCCAATAAAACAGACCCTGTGAGTAGATCTAGATGCTTTATTGAAAGAACAGAATGTCGTGAAACAGGGGAAAATAGGAATACGTACAATGAGAACCAAATACAAGATAGGCAGTATTCTTTGTGCTTTTGCCTTCTTCAAATGCTAAACGAAATGGAATCTGGCTTCCCAGCATGCAGTTGTTTTGAGAGTGTAGGCTGGTGGGTAAAAGAGGTTGGGTCAGCTTCAAACATGGTATTTGTCTCTCCAGCCCCTAGATGGGGTGAGAGAGCAACCACAGTGTATAAAGATTTGTCCCTCCAACCACTAGATGGGGATAGAAAGCAACAACAGTATATAAAAGTTATATGCTGGGTCATGACAGCCACAGTACAGGTCCCAGCATCCTTCGCTGTTCTTCCTTCTATGCTGGCTGTACTCTTTGAGACCCAGCCTTAGTAGAGGACAAAGGCATGGTAGCTCATTCATGGTAGAGCCATAATCTTTCAGTTTGAAACGAGTGCAGATCCTTAAGTCCAGGTTGGGGGAACAACATCAGGAACAGATGAGGGGCTTTCACTGTGAAAAGAATTGTTTGCATAGATGGTTAGTGTCAGGGGTGGGATTCAATTTTTTTAACAACTGGTTCTGTGGGCAAGGCTTAGTTGGTGGGCATGGCTTGGTGATCATGTTATTGGCTGGGTTTGGCCAACTCAATATCACTCACATCAAGGCATGCCTCTCCTCCCCGACTTCTCATGACTGTGGGGATGCTGCAACAGTCCTAACTGTGAAAAATGGTCATAAGTCACTTTTTTCAGTGCCATTGTAACTTTGAATGGCCATTCCACACAAACAAAGTACCAGCAAAGAAGGGGAAAATAACTCCAGAGAAATTCCAGAGACAGAAAGTCTAGTCCTGCCAAGAATATAATAAGGGTTAATGGAGAGGCAGTTTCTGTAAGCAACACCAGAATGTTTCCTTCCTGCCTTCCTTACAGGATTAGGCCAGTAATTTCTTTAACAACTGGTTCCCTGAACTGCTTAGAATGTTAACAACCGGTTCTAGTGAATAGGTGCAAACTGGTAGAATCCCACCCCTGGTTAATGTTTTGTGCATTTTTGTGTTTCAATGTTTTACGTGCAAGAAATTTCAATGTTAACATCCTCCATACCACCCTGCTTCCCACTGATGATTTTATTAGAATAAATGATCTATCCCTTGCCAATAGTGAATCAAATCACATTTACTATATTTAATACAGCCCTGAGGCCAGATGCAAACAAGATATTGAATAAAAGAACTACTACATTTTTCTATACATAACTATTTGTGTGTATAAAAGAAAAAACAATGAGTATAATAGAAACTTAAAATATGGAAGACCATAGCTATTAAAATCAATCCAAGTAAAATACAGGTAGTCCCTGACTTACAACAGTTCATTTCGTGACCGTTCAAAGTTACAAAGGCACTGAGAAAGGTGACTTATGACCAGTTTTCACGGATAAGATCTTTGTAGTGTCCCTATGATTATGGGATCAAAATTCAGATGCTTGGCAATTGTTTCACACTTATGACCATTCCTGTGTCTAAAGGTCATGTGATCACCCTTTGTGACCTTCTGACAAGCAAAGTCAATGTAGAAGCCATTGCCACTTAAACAACTGTCTTACTAACTTATCAATCACAGTGATTCACTTAACTGTGGCAAGAAAGGTCGTAAAATGGGGCTAAACTCACATAACAAATGTCTCAACCACAGAAATGTTAGGCTCAATTGACTTCTGGTTTGAAGGGCTTCGCTGGCAGGCAGGAATCTGTGATTGTGCACGGTTTCTGCCTGGGCTCGCTGCTGGAGTGCCCCGAGCCAGCTGGCTTCGGGGCTAAGCCACCCCGTAGAGGTGGTGAAGAGGGGGGAGATTGCCAGCAGGGTCGAGGGGAGCCACATCTCTCCTCCTCAGCTGGCCAAACTCCCTTTCCCGAAGGCAGTAGGAGCGGTGGTCAGAAATGGCCACCTCAAAGAAGCAATCAACCAGAAAAGAAAGTGCAGGAGGAAGATAAGAAGTGAAAGTTTTGGCTGACCGGATTAAAAAGCAACAACTAAGGTACCCTGGAATTTAAATTTTATAAAAGATAACATTGCTCCCAAAGAAGAGTCGGAAGCAGCGAAAGAAAGTTTTTTTTCTTCTCTCTCCTTCCTTACACTGACAACTAAGAGATCTAAATAAGGAATCGGAAAAATCCACTTTGGCATCAATAGACAATTAAGCTGAAATTATAATTAAATGCCAAAGGGACAATAAAGATTTCTGAATACAAAAATTTTTTTTTCTATAAGCAGGAAGAGAGGGGAAAAGAATGAGGGCAGGATATAGAGGGAGGAGACTGCCTGGATTTTAAAAGAATCTAAAGTAAAATCTCAATAAGACTTTTAAAAGATACATTTTAACTGGAACTTTGCAACTAAATAGTAAACCCAGGAAGAGAAAATTAAAAAAGAAGAAAGTGTAAAAAGAAACAGCTTGTGTGTATTTGGATTGCGTGGTGACTTTTGGATTTTTGGTTATTATATTTGAAGGACTAAAAACAATTGGGTGGGTTTTTTTTTACAATGGCATCACTTCTGGATGAATTGAAAATGGAACTTAAAAAATATAAAGAAGAGGCACAAGAAGGGAAGGGTTCTTTTGGCTTCATTTTTCAATTCTTAGAAATGGAGATTTGTAACTACGAGAAACTACAAAAAAAGACTGCGCAACAAGAAGATTGGGACACAGAAGAAGCCATCTTTAATGAACAAGTAATTCTATATGGGGAAGAAAGGGGAAAGAGGGGGAAAGAGAATGGAGAATTTAAAACTTAAAAAAACAGCCAAAAAAGGGGAAAATAATTTGAAAAGTGGATATAATATTGGAAAGCAACAGAAAAGGGGAATACAGAAGAGGGAAATGGAGGTGTAGAGACAGGGGGGTAAAAAGGGGAGAGACAAGAAGAGAGGGAAGAAGGAAAGGAAGAGAAGTTACAAAGGTGTGGAGCAAGATGTAAAGAAGCAGGACTTATTCAGAGATAATGGGTGAAAATCTAATTGAAAAAGGGATTCTGTGAAGGTACATAAGATTGTATTATTCAAAATTCGGGTGGAATTTTTTGTTCACCACCCAATTTGGTTGCAATCTGAGGTTCCACTGTATAGTATAAATGGCAGCACAGACCTGGGGAATTTGAGAAGTTATTTTCAAATCCTTGCCTAAGAGTAATAGCATTTAATAGAAATCACATTCCCTACCTGGAACTTGCCAATGACTGGATAGAAATATTAATGATTTGTGGATTTGAAATGGATAGGGAGTGGTTATGGGAAGAATAATCCTTATATGTAACTGTTGTGTATGCATAAATATTAATAAAGTGTGAGCTTGGAGTAAGTGCAGGGTTCTGGCCCTGCACTTCTGATTGGCTGTTAAGCGGCCGGACTGGATTGGCCCGTTCCGGGGAATCCGATTGGCCCTTAACAGAGAGTTCCTATTGGTTATAAGAGCTAGCACTCCTAGCTCGTTATTGGTTAAAAGTTACAGGGTTGCCTATATAAGGCGGGTTTAACTGCTATTGAGTGAGGAAGTCACAATGTAAATAAAGAGCTGAAGTTCACCGTTCAGAGGCTTGTCTCCATTCTTTCTCGCCCATGCTCAAAACTTAACACTGGCGATGAGGATGGGATGTGGAGAAATCTGAACCAACGAAACTTCGAAGAACACCGAGCACGTGACAGACGATGCCAACAACGGAACCATGTCCGGCGGCATCGTACCACCCGCTCCGTTCGATCCAACACAGGAAGACTGGGAGTCTTACATGGATCGTTTCCAAATGTTCCTAGAGACGAACAACTTAAAGAACGCCACAGCCGTGAAGAAACGGGCGGTGTTCCTAACGCATTGTGGTCCAACCGTATTTAAGATGGCTAAAGCACTAGCCAAACCCCGAGAAGTGAAGGCCATGGGTTGGGACGACCTCGAACCTATCCTACGAGACCACTACGCCCCAACCGTGCCTACGCTCGTGAGACACCACGAGTTTTATCAGAGGAGCCAGCGAAAGGGAGAAAGCGTGGCCGACCTCATAGCAGACCTCCGAAATTTGGGAGGCCTCTGCGGATTCACCGATTTAGAAGAAGCACTAAGAGATCGCATAGTTCTGGGACTAGATGCACCAGGCGTCCAAAGCAAGCTGATGGCGAAAGGCAACATCAGCCTTGCCAACGCCATCGCCGATGCTACTGCAACAGAAGCAACCAGGAAGTCGGCTGCACAACTACGCTGAAATCGCGCTCCGGTACCACCACCGGCCAGCGACATCTCACCTAGTTCAGAAGGGCAGCTTGCAACAACGCACCACGAGGACCTCTCTTCATCGTCAGACAGCGACGGAGAAGGGGTCCATCGACTGTGGTCTGACCAGGACCACCCACCAAAGCCCTTACGCCCTTGCACTGGCTGTGGAGCCAACCATGCCAGGTCCGAATGCAAATTCCGTGACGCGCTCTGCCATGAGTGCGGGAAATGAGGCCACATTGGATGGGTCTGCTGCAGCTCGCCAGGACCCAGCCAGGCCTCAAAAGGGGCTAACTATCGCCAATCGACAGGGAACCGTACTGTACGGTGAGAGCCAGTAAACCACTCCTACAGAAAACGAACTTTGCAGAGAGAAGAGGCTCACCATACTATCACTATCGGTCATGCCTCAGCCTTGGACACTAAGAAAATCTGAGTCACGGTAGCCATCGAGAACCAGCCTTGCCACATGGAGGTCGACTCGGGATCGTCCCTCTCGATGGTGTCCTGGAAGACACTCAAGCAACTCATCCCCACAATTCAATGCCAAGATCTCCGCTTCCAACGCCTCATCCTCAAGGACTACCAAGGGAATCGAATCCCCGTTGTCGGTTCCTGCCGAGTCCAAGTCTCCTTCAAGAAGCACACAGCATACTTACCTTTAACGGTCATCGATAGAGATAGGCCTAGCCTACTAGGCCTCCAATGGTTCGCGCCACTCGGCATTGAAGTGGCCGGCATAAACCGAGTCAGTGGCGGTGACTGGGAGGAAGACCTTATCTATGAGTTCAGGGACGTCTTCGCGGACAGCTTAGGCAAGTACAAGGGGACCCCGATTTCATTCAGTCTAGATCCAAAAATAGCTCCCATTCGCCTAAAGCCCCGTCGAGTTCCATTTGCCTTAAAACCGAAAATCGACGAACAACGCAACAAACTGATAGCTCAGGGGGTGTTAGAGCCCATCGATCACTCCCCTTGGGAAACCCCTATTGTAACACCCATTAAGCCAGATGGGTCAATCCGAATTTGTGGGGACTACCAGGCCACTTTGAACCACGCCCTGCAGCAGAACGCGTATCCAGTTCCGGTGGTGCAGCATCTCCTCCATTCCCTGGGGGGGCGGGAAAGTTTTCGCTAAATTAGATTTAGCTCAGGCATATCAGCAATTACCAGTAGATGAAAAAACGGCACAGGCCCAAACTATTGTGACGCACCGAGGTGCCTTTAAATGTACCCGGCTGCAATTCAGAGTTAGTGTAGCCCCGGGGATTTTTCAGAGCCTTATGGAAAGGTTATTGCAAGGAATTAAGGGTGTAGTCCCCTATTTTGACGATGTATTAATCTCAGCCCCTACAAAAAAAATCTTACAGGACCGGGTAATATTAGTCCTAAAAAAATTCCAAGAGGCCGGTCTTAAGGTTAAAAAAAACAAATGTAAATTGTGTACTGACAGTGTTGAGTTTTTAGGGTACCTGATTGATAACCAGGGCATTCACCTTACCCAAAGTAAACTAAAAGTGATAAAAAACACTCCCAGGCCACGAAACAAGGCCGATCTCCAGGCATTCCTAGGCCACATCAATTTTTATAATGTATTTTTGCCGCACAAGGCAACGGTCACTGAACCGTTACACCGGTTGTTAGATAAAAAAGCAAATTGCCTATGGGGTTACCATGAAGAACAGGCGGTCCGAAATGTTAAAAAACTGCTCACTTCTGACTCTGTACTCATGCAGTATAACGAGACTTTGCCGTTAGTTATAACCTGTGATGCATCGCCTTTCGGGGTAGGCACCATTTTGAGTCACGTACTGCCTAATGGGAACGAAGCCCCTGTTGCATATTTTTCAAGGACACTTTCAAAAACTGAACGAAACTATGGACAAATCGATAAAGCGCTCGCAATTGTCTCAGCTGTGAAAAGATTCCACGAATACGTGTATGGCCGGGCTTTTACTATTGTGACTGACCACAAACCATTATTGGGGATAATAGCCGGAGATAAGCTGACTCCCTATATATTATCCCCTAGGATGACCCGATAGTCAGAATTCTTAGCTGCTTATAACTATCGGCTGCAATACCGCCCGGGGAAAGCCATTCCCCACGCCAACGCATTGAGCCGAGCACCGCTTCCAGAGACTCTCGATGATCCTGCACCAACGGTAACCACGTTGCAAATCGAAGCACTCAACTCACCGCCACTAACCGCCCGAGATATCATGAGAGAAACCAAACGTGACCACACCCTAGCACGAGTCCTAAGCTGGGTAGAACGCGGATGGCCATTGGACCAGTTATCAGATGACTTCACACCATTCAAGACTCAACAAACCGAGCTCTTCTCCCAGAAAGGCTGTGTCATCTGGGGCAATAGAGTCGTTATCCCAGAACGACTCCAGAAAGTGCTTCTGAGAACCTTGCACGATGGCCACCTCGGCATCGTGCGAATGAAGGCCCTTGCGCGAAGCTACGCATGGTGGCCGGGCATTGACAAGCAAATCGAACAGTGGGTTAAAGCTTGTCCCAAATGCAAGAAGTCAGCAACACCCCACCAAAAGCCATGCCTACTGAATGGGAGACCTCACGTGGACCCTGGTCCCGAATTCACCTGGACTTCGCGGGGCCAACCAAAGGCCACACCTTCCTGCTTACCGTCGACGCCTACTCGAATTGGCTCGAAATCCATCGCATGACGACTATGACCTCCGAAGCGGTTATCAAAATTTTAAACAGACTCTTTGCAACCCATGGATTACCAGACGTCCTGGTATCTGATAATGGCCCTCAATTTACCGCACTAGCGTTCCAGCAGTACTTCGCTGACCACGGCATTCGCCATGCGCTCACTTCGCCTGCGCACCCTGCGACCAATGGCAAAGCAGAACGCATGGTCCAATTTGTGAAGAAAACCTTGCAGAAGGTAGACTACGACAACATTGACGACAAGGTCAATCAAATCCTCTTCTCGCAACACATCACCCCACATAGCGTCACCCCCAAAACTTTAGCGCCAAACTGCTAATGGGACGAAAGCTCTGCTCCCACTTCGACCGGTTGCACCCAGCTTACGAACCGGAGAAACCACTAGGATCCAGCGGCCGCTGTCGTACCTTCCAGGTAGGAGACTTGGTATATGCTAAAAACCTATCGGGCGACCCGTTGTGGGTGGAAGCGACAGTCGTACATGTAACCGGCCCCAGATCCTACCTTGTACAATGCCTTGACGATAAACTTTGGAAACGTCATATCGATCAATTACGATCGTGGCTTCCAGCGGCCAGTCCGCAACTCCCCTATGACCAAACTGAGGGGGGGGGGGTACGGAAGAAGATGAATTCCTAGAAAACCCGTTCGAAGGAAATGAGAGTTTGATAGAAACTCAGGAAGCGGAGCCGGAGGGAGAAACGGTTGCAGGGAATGAAACCTCAGGGAATTGCAGAGAATGTGGGCAACGACGTAGAAGTGAACTCTGAACCAGAAACAGCCCCACTGCCAAACAACGATCTACCCCAGCGTGATTGCAGCCAGCTGATACAACAAAAATCAAAGAGACTAATAAGACAACCGTCCTACCTAAGGGACTATGTAACTGCGCCCTGCAAATAAGAAGCTAGGGGGAAGGGGTGTTGTGTATGCATAAAGATTAATAAAGTATGAGCTTGGAGTAAGTGCAGGGTTCTGGCCCTGCACTTCTGATTGGCTGTTAAGCGGCCGGACTGGATTGGCCCGTTCCGGGGAATCTGATTGGCCCTTAACAGAAAGTTCCTATTGGTTATAAGAGCTAGCGCTCCTAGCTCGTTATTGGTTAAAAATTACAGGATTTCCTATATAAGGCGAGTTTAACTGCTATTGAGTGAGGAAGTCACAATGTAAATAAAGAGCTGAAGTTCACCGTTCAGAGGCTTGTCTCCTTTCTTTCTCGCCCATGCTCAAAACTTAACAGTAACCTTTAAGGCGTAATTTTTTTTTAAGTTTGTATTTCTTGGGATGAAGGCTCCAAGTCATTTCTTCTAATGTTGCTTTTTCTTTTTGCCTTTTTTTCCTTCTGTTTCTTTTTGTTTTTCTTTCCACTTTTTCTTATACTTTTTTTTTTCTTTTATTACTGTTAAAATCGTTAAAATATTTTAAAAAGAATAAACCATTTGTCTTTTTCAAATGCAGGGCACATTTGACAAAAACTGTGATGTAGTATACAGCTCAAAAATGCATAACAAATTGTAAAAAAAAGGAGAAAATCTGTTGCTCCATGTTCAAAGCAAATTATATTTGGCTTGCAAACATATACATCTCAAAGAACAAGCACAAAATGTTATGCAGTTTAAGAAAATGTGTGTCTAGCTCGGTATATAAGGAAAAAACAGGGCTGCCAACCTTGAGTGATAGTTCGGAGTGAGACACTGCGAGGGAGCGGAGCGACCGAGGGGGGGATGGTGTGGAAGGGGGGTGTCCCCCCTTCCACGGTAGGGAGCTTTGACAATTTTACATTTTAAATGGTGCAATCTGATGCATACTTTAGTCATGATTTGGACATATACATACATACATACATGCAAGCAGCACCAATGTACTTGAACCGGATTTGTAAGATATTAATAATGCAGTTCACTGACCATGAATAATTGAAGTTCCTGACTTGTAACTGCAGTATTCTACCTCAACTGACTTTATTAGCTTAGTGATGTACTATAGACCACTATAGGATGAATTCAATGTGCAACAAAAAGACAAAAACCCGAAACAACTACAGAGATAATGCAAATACATCAATGGGTATTCTTCTTTCTGTATCAAATACCATACTACATGCCAATATCAAATGCTATAGTCTCAGTCTTTAATTATATACTAACTTGTTGACTGAAATAGGGGTTCATAATTTCAGACATGTATAAACTAAACATTTAATCAAATAATGAGTGCTTCATATAAATATACATATTGTTAACTGTAAAACTCATCTACTGTATTCTGAAGCTTGAGCACAGTGAGGAAACAGTATATTATTTATTGGGTAAGTTTAGATTCTGAACTTAATGGTCTTACTGCTCTTTGGATGGTAAATTGTGTTAAGATTAGAATATGTTCTAGTTGAGTCAGGGCTATCCCAATTTGGGGCTGAGAAGCCTACTGGCATCAAAAAAAGTCCTTATTGAGTCCTTATCTAAGGGTTTGAAAATATGATAATAATGTAGTACAGTCCTGTCGATCTGGTGCATGGAGACCTAGGATTTAAACTCAAAGGAGAAAGAGGAAAAAGTGATTCCTTCATCCACTGCCAGAGATGTAATCCTGTCAGTCCTCCAACCTTTCTATTAAGTATTTTGCAAAAAAGCTGCCCAGCCCCTTTATAGATCAGCCTGGCGCGCTTCTCGCCTTGCTGGTTTGGGAAGACTCTTTTGGATCAGCTAAAAGAGAGCATAAGGCGTGTAAAGGGGTGGTAATAATAATTATAATAATAATAAAATTTAAAATAATAATAATTTTATTCAGAGTTGTGTTGGATCTCTTTTTTTTGGGGGGGGGGGTTGTCCCATTCTTTCTTGGTGTTCTTTCTGTCCTTTTTGCTTTTTTAAATGGTCTTTCTCCCAGGGTCAGAAATCCAGCCAGGGTCAGAAATCCAGCCAGAGAAAATAAAGAAACATCACCAAAGATTTAAACACCAAAGGGTTAAATGGAAGCCACTCCGTTGGCTTTGCTTACCATTGTTATTACTGGCCGAGGCTGTAAAGAGGCTTTGCCAGCCCCCTCGTGTCCTTCTTTGGAAAGCCTAGGGCAGCTGGCTTGTCCCAGAGGACATTGCAGAGAGGGAGAGGGCGGGGCAAAGTGGCTGCGAGCGCCCCGGGCGGCGAAGAAGCCTCCTGCTCTTCACTTTCCTGAAGCGATAATGATCGGCATCGTGACAGTTACGGGATGCCGGCAGAAGGATTAAGGCGGGAAAAGAGGCGCGGTGGGGTGGCTGGGCAGGGCGGGGTGGCTGGGCAGGGCGGGGCGGCGCTGGGAGCTCATCCTTCTCCTAAGCTAAGGGGAATATTCGGAATATAATCAGAGAATGTAGGGATATTTTTGTACATTCCATGATTTTGGGGGTTTAGCGTGAGATTTTGTTTATCAGAGTGAGACAGTCAAAATTGATTGAATTGCGTGAGTCTCACGCTGATTGCGTGAGAGTTGGCAGCCCTGAAAAAAGCATATGAAAAATAAATATAACAGAATATAAAGAATATACAGAAATATAAAGAAGGGAGGGAGGGAAGGAGGGAGAGAGGAAGGGAGGGAGGGAGCAAAGAAAGAAGGAAGGAAGGAAGGAAGGAAGGAAGGAAGGAAGGAAGGAAGGAAGGAAAGGAGGGAGGGAGGAAGGAAGGAAAGGAGGGAGGGAGGGAGGAAAAAAGGAAGGAAGGAAAGAAGGAAGGAAGGAAAGAAGGGAGGGAGGGAGGAAGGAAGGAAGGAAAGAAGGGAGGGAGGGAGGAAGGAAGGAAAGGAGGAATAGGAAACAATCAAAAGAAATACTGATTTGTCCATCTCTGTGCAAGGGAAGAAAAATTACTTTTAAGGGTATTGTCTAAATTTCTGAGCAGGAGCTTGATCAAAGTTGACAACAGAATTTAAAACTTTTCATTTGTAAATAATCAGAATTCTTGAAGCTGAAATTGATAAAAGTAGAATAGTTCAAAGAGAAAGTTACTACAGCTAACTGTATCTATACATTAGATTTTCATGAGCCAAATACCTTTTCATCAAGACCACCATCACTGCCACACCCTTTTTTGAGATCAAAATCTTTGATAGACAACTCTTTCAGTGACTATCTAAAAGAATCCTCACATTGTTTCCACTTTTAAAATTGGCCTTAGACACAGAAATCTTTGTATCAATGGAGTGCCAGTGGCACCTTGAGAAAACATGTTACAATTGAATTATAAGCCAATATTTCATACTGCATGTTACTTCCATTTGATTGTATGGGGGGCACAGCCTGCTAGTTTTCTCTGC
The DNA here is from genome assembly GCA_033807585.1 of Hydrophis major. Lineage (NCBI taxonomy): Eukaryota > Metazoa > Chordata > Lepidosauria > Squamata > Elapidae > Hydrophis > Hydrophis major. Next base: position 185,585,697 of record CM066328.1, read on the forward strand.
TATTTAATATTCTTTCTGGAAGAAATACAGATGGTAAACAATGCATTTTGGAATCAAGAGGAATCAAGAGGTATGTTTGATGTAGGCAAAAATAAATTTGTAGCAATGAATAAATTACAATAAATTGTATAATTCAGATATAGGGAAACAGCTACAGTAAATAACGGGAAATTAAGGATTCTTTGAAAGCTGAGGGGATTTCACTGAAATGTTGAGATGTGAATGGAGAAAAGTTTTTTGGAAACAAGAATTGTCAACTGTGTAATTCCTTCTCAAGGGAGTGAATATTCCTGAGATATACAGAGATAGAGACAGACATTCTCAACCTCAGTATAAGTTGTGTGAACTTCAGTTCCCAGATTTCCCAGCCATGACTCTAAAGTATGGCTGGGGAATTCTGGGAGTTTGAAGTCTACACAGTTTAAAGCTTCTGAGGTTGAGAAACATTGCTTTAAATTATACCCCAATATTGAAGATATTTGGCATGCCTTAAAATAGCATCACAAAGACTGCACACAAGGTAAAGTGTGCCATATGGAATGCAGAATCACAATTCAATGTTGTTGCTATTGCTGCTTATATTTGCATAGTTGTATGCTTACAGAATTGCCCAGAATTGCCAGTTTGTCAAACTGGAGGCCCGCGGGCTGGATACCTTACGTGCAAGCCACATTCACTCTGCAAAGACAAAAAATGTCACATGTCATGATCTGCCCCGTGACATGATTGAGTATGAAAGCTGTGGCTTACATCAGGGGTGTCAAACTCGATTTCATTAAGATTTCATTCATCAGCAGTGGGCCCGGGGCGGCATGGCCAGGGTTAGCTCTGTTTTTGGCTGCGACAGCCTCCTGCCACCCACTGCTGCCAGTGAAAACGGAGGTCACGAGCGCCGTGTGCAACCCTTGTAAAGCTCTATTTTTGCTGGCAGAGGCACTGCTGACCAGTCCTTCACAGTTTTCAGGGTGGCCTCATGGGCCAGATCTAAGTACCCCGCTGGCCGGATCCGGGCCACAGGCCTTGAGTTTGATACCACTGGCTTAGATGCAGGAACATGTACAATGGTATTCTTTGACTCCAATATGGTTTTCTTTGACTCCCTCATGTTTACTTCAGCTGCATGTATGCTCAAATTGGAAAGATATTTTAACTCCAACTTCTCCATTTCCAAGACTTTCTGGTTAATTACATCTGAGTTGTCAAGGAAAGACTGACGTCATATAATGGGGCTGTCTCTATTACCATGCAGGACTCCATATTAGGCTAGATTAAATTAATAATCTTTCTAAGCTTCCATAAAGTTAGATGTAGCCTACCAGTGATAAATGGAAATCCATTTGAGGTTAAATAGTTCTCTCACATTTGCTCAATATTACAGAAATGAGGAAATGAAGCTATCATGTTCAGCTTGGCAGGTCACAAATTATCCAGGTCTGATCTTGAAGAACGATTGGCTTGGTTCTCTTCAACACTTTCTTTCTGGAAAATACTTTTTCCCATTGGCAATGACTATAGAAGATAAGGGTTTTTTTTTAGAATAGAATATAATTCTTTATTGGCCAAGTATGGTTGGACAAACAAGGAATTTGTCTTGGTGCAAATGCTCTCAGTGTACATAAAAGAAAAGATACATTCATCAAAAGTCAAGAATCATAAGGAACAACACTTAATGATAGTCATAGGGTACAATAAGCAATCAAATCATACTAGGAAACAGTCACTATAAATAGCAAGGATACAAGCGACAAAGTTATGGTCATGCAGTCATAAGTGGGAGGGGAGGGGAGTGATGAGAAGATTAACAATAATAGTTGTGCAGACTTTGTAAATAGTTGGATAGTGTTGAGGGAATTAGTTGTTTAGCAGAGTGTTAAGGAAAAACTGTCTTTGTATCTAGTTGTTCTGGTGTGCAGTGCTCTATAGTGTCATTTTGAGGGAAGGAGTTGAAACAGTTTATGTCTGGGATGTGAGGGATCTGTAAATATTTTCACAGCCCTCTTTTTGACTCATGCAGTATACAGGTCCTCAATGGAAGGCAGGTTGGTCGTAATTGTTTTTTCTGCAGTCCTAATTACTCTCTGGAGTCTGTGTCTGTCCTGTTGGGTTGCAGAACCAAACCAGACAGTTATAGAGGTGCACATGATAGACTCAATAATTCCTCTGTAGAACTGGATCAACAGCTCCTTGGGCAATTTGAACTTTCTGAGTTGGCACAGAAAGAACATTCTTTTTTGATGACTTTTTGATGTTAGGCGTCCATTTTAAGTCATGTGATATAATAGAACCTAGAAATTTGAAGGTTTCTACTGTTGATAGCGTGTTGTCTAGTATTGTAACAGGTGATAGTATGGGAGGGTTTCTTCTAAGTCTACCACCATTTCTATGGTTTTGAGTGTGTTCAGTTCCAAATTGTTCTGGTTACACCAAGAGGCAAGTTGTACTATCTCCTATCTGTATGTGGATGAGACCAATCACTGTTGTGTCATCTGCAAACTTCAGTATTTTAACAGATGGATCATTTGAGATGCAGTCATTGGTATAGGAGAAGAGGTGGAGAAAGCACACAGCCTTGGAGGGGGGGGTATGCTAATTGTACAGGTATTAGATGTGATTCTACCTAGCTTCACCTGCTGCTTCCTGTCTGTTAGGAAGCTTATGATCCACTAACAAGTGTGTTCAAGTACTGCTAGTTGGTTTAATTTAGTTAGAAGAATGTCTAGAATGATGGCATTGAATGCTGAACTGAAGTCTACAAAGAGGACCCTTGCAGAGGTATTTGGAGATTCAAGGTGTTGTAGGATGTAATGCAGAACCATGTTAACAGCATCATCTGTCGATCTATTTGCTTGGTATGCAAACTGCACGGGATCTAACAGCGTATCCGTGATGGTTTTCAGGTGGGACAGCACAAGCCTTTCAAAAATTTTCATAACTACAGATGTTAGAGCAACTGGTCTGTAGTCATTCAGTTCCTTGATGGAGGGCTTCTTTGGCACTGGTTGTGTTTATATGTGTTAACAGCTTATGTTTGAGTTCTAGGAAGAAAACTCCTGAAACTATTGCTCAATTCAGCAATACAGCAGAATGTCTAAGAAAACTGGTCTCCTTTTGAAGAAGTTTACTAGAGAAAATAACTCCTCTAAAAATCTTAAACATTACTTCCATTAGAATGAATATCATAACAGAACTCTCCTCCTCTCCCTTATCTTCATGTGAATTGAAGGGGGTACCTGACATATAGACTTAAGCCACATTTATCTGTTTGTTGCTTTGATAATGACTCTTTCCTCTGTCTGTCAAAGCCATCCTTTATAACTCTTTATATCAGGTCAGAACTGCATACACAAAGGTCCCCATAAGACAGCTTCTACATCAGAACTACAGGTAATCCTAAACTTACAACCATTCATTCATCAACTGTTTGAAATTGTGTTGGAGCAGAACCAAAGGACATATCACCTGAATTCAAAGTTACAGATGTTGCAGCACCTCCATGGTCACGTGATGAAAATTCAGGTGCTTGGCAATCCACCCACCTTTACAATTAATCACAGAGAATGCTGCAACTGCCCTTACCCACCTATCTTTCCCTCCCATCATGCCTACCAGATTCCAAGGATTTGAAATGCCTCCTGCTGAGTCTTATTCCCTTTAGATCTTCAGAAGATTGCCTTTCCAAAAGAGACTCCCCTGATGCGATGCACAGATTTTCTACAGAGGCCACCTTGCACCATTCTGGCCACAGTTGCCATTCTCACCATCTCTTAGAAGGGCAAGATTTTCCAAATTGGGCATGTTCTTCTGAGAGATGGTGAGAATGATGCTTGCTTTCAGAACAGCATAAGGTGGCCTCTGGAGGAAGGCCACATAAAGTGTCATCAGCTGGACACTTTTTCAGAAAGTCAATCTTTGTAAGAAGTAAGTGAAGAAAGGTGTGATGGGTGAGGGAGGAAGCCAAGGCTGTGAGACCCAGTGGGATGGGAAGCACACCAAAGGCTGTGGGACATGATAGGGCAGGAAGCAGGCCTTAAGACTGCATGATGCAACAGAATGGGAAGTATAACCAAGGCTCTGGGACCTGTAGGGTTGAAAATTGGGCAAAGAGTACCCAAGGGGATGGAGAGACCACAAGAAGGCATAGGCCACATGTGAGGTTGGGAGAGGTGCAGTGAGGATCTAGGCCTGAAATTGATTGCAGGACTAGGATTTCCAGGGCCTCCTCCAGCCCTTGAGGCATCCCACACTCTGATTAATGACTCACGTGGTTGCTTAACAGCCGCAATGGGGAGAGATGGGACTGCAGTTGTTGAGTGAGGCTGTCACATGGATGCCTCAGTTCATAGCTGCAGCAATTTATGACTATAATTCTGGGCTCAATTTTGGCCTTAAGTTGACAATTATCTGTAAACATTCACAATGGCCAAACAACACCCCCCCCCCCCAAAAAAAAGATCCATGCCAAAAATCCATCCCCAAATATCTAAGAATTCTCTGCAGTTTAATACTTGATGGTGAAGACAAATACAAAGTTTGTGGAGTTCTTGGTGTTCTCTGAGCTTGGATGTTTGCTTATAGATGTTTCATAAACCAGCTAGGTAACCCAACTATATAGAATTTGTCCAACATACAACTTCATATCAAACAATATTCCTAAGGAGAACCAGTTGTGAGTCTCACTGGATGAGATGAACCAGAAGTTCTATTTTTCAGCAGTAAGATTATTAAATGCCATGGTAATAGTAATGATTTATTAAATCTTAATAGAATAAATGTATCTCACAAACTTTATAGGATAAGTGTTTCAGGTCATTTAAACTATTCTAATGAAAGTATAACCTTTTACATTATGCATATGTTCTTTCTATTTAATCCCTGGCAGTGATTCAGTTTTCAACTGAGGGAGAGACCTGTCTAATGGACATGCAGAGGGATTAGTTAAATGATAGATATTAATTAGCATTTTCAATTACTTCTTAAAAGAGCAGGTATTAAAGAATTCCTTTTTTCAGTTGAGATGCTCTAATATACACTGCTCAAAAAAATAAAGGGAACACAAAAATAAGACATCCTAGATCTGAATGAATGAAATATTCTTATTAAATACTTTGTTCATTACATAGTTGAATGTGCTGACAACAAAATCACATAAAAATTATCAATGGAAATCAAATTTAGCAACCCATGGAGGTCTGGATTTGGAGTTACACTCAAAATTAAAGTGGAAAAAAACACTACAGGCTGATCCAACTTTGATGTAATGTCCGTAAAACAAGTCAAAATGAGGCTCAGTAGAGTGTGTGGACTCCACGTGCCTGTATGACCTAGCTACAATGCCTGGGCATGCTCCTGATGAGGTGGCGGATGGTCTCCTGAAGGATCTCCTCCCATACCTGGACCAAAGCATCTCCCAACTCCTGGACAGTCTGTGGCGCAACGTGGCATTGGTGGATGGAGCGAGACATAATGTCCCAGGTGTGCTCAATTGGATTCAGGTCTGGGAACAGGCGGGCCAGTCCATAGCATCAATGCCTTTGTCTTACAGGAACTGCTGACACACTCCAGCCACACGAGGTCTAGCATTGTCTTGCAATAGGAGGAACCTAGGGCCAACCGCACTAGCATATGGTCTCACAAGGGGTCTGAGGATCTCATCTCGGTACCTAATGGCAGTCAGGCTATTTCTGGTGAGCACATGGAGGGCTGTGTGGCCCCCTAAAGAAATGCCACCCCACACCTATACTGACCCACTGCCAAACCACTCATGCTGGAGGATGTTGCAGGCAGCAGAACGTTCTCCAGGTGTCTCCAGACCCTGTCACGTCTGTCACATGTGCTCAGTGTGAACCTGCTTTCATCTGTGAAGAGCACAGGACGTCTGTTAAGTTCTGCGCATGGGCACAAGGAACGGAGATGAGATGGTGAACAGTGAACTTCAACTCTTTATTAATCATTCTGAACAGAGCAAAAACCAAGGGCAGCAGCAGCCCTTTTATAGGCAAGCTGCTGATCTAGTAACCAATGAGAAACGTGGAGTATTAACCCCCTTAACCAATGAGAGTGGCTCGTTAACAGCCAATCAGATTCTCCTGAATGGACCAATCAGAAGTGCAGGACTAGAACCCTGCTATTTTCTAAAGATTTGATAAAACTTTATTTAAGCGTTTTATTAGTTCACAACACCCCTTCCCCCCGGGTTCCGTTTAGGGGGTGCGGTGACATAATCTCTGAGGTATGAAGGTTGTTTTGAATGTCTATTGGATTTACGCTGTCCCACCGGCTCTTGTCTGTAACCCTGTTTCGACGGGATGTTTTCGGGCAAGTCGGGTGCCGATGGTTCCTCATTGGATGACTCGGTGCCGCTGATGTTCTCGTTGTTGTCCTCTGGCCTTTGCGGGCTTGCCTCTGTTGAAGTGTTCCTCTGTGGCGAGGATACGCCCTTCCCTGATTCTTCTTCATTCGTTACACCCGATTGCTGACTTCTTTTGTTCCTGCTTTCCGCCATCTAGAATTCAGTTTCTTTGACATCCCCTCCCCCCTCAGTTTGGGAGTTACCGGAGTCACGGAAACTAGGTTGTAGCCTCGAGCGAAGCTGATCTATATGGCGTTTCCATATTTTTCCATCGCAGGTTTTCACCCGGTACAACCTGGGTCCAGTGGCTTGAATTACAGTTGCCTCGACGCACAACGGTTCACCAGAAAGTTTTCTGGCAAAAACTAAGTCACCTATCTTGAACTCTCAGCATTTTCCGCTAGATCCACAGGGTTTCTCTGGCTCGTAAGACAGGTGAAGCCAGTCGAGGTGGGAACGGAGTTTGTGTCCCATCAATAGTTCAGCTGGAGTCTTGTTGGTGACGCTGTGCAGAGTGATGTGTTGGAGAAGGAGTATTCTGTTTATCTTATCTTCAATGTCCCCATAGTCCATTTTGCAGAGGGTTTTTTAACTAATTGTACCATGCGCTCAGCTCTTCCGTTAGCTGCAGGGTACACTGGCGAAGTTAGTGCATGGCGAATACCCTGGTCCGCTAAGTATTGTTCAAAAGGTAGAGCAGTAAACTGGGGTCCGTTGTCGGATACCAGAACGTCTGGCAGTCCATGCGTCGCGAATAATCTGTTCAACTTCTGGATGACGGACTCGGTTGTGGTACTCTTCATTTCGTGGATCTCGAGCCAGTTTGAATAGGAATCCACTGTTAGGAGGAACATATGTCCCTTAGTAGGTCCCGCAAAGTCAATGTGGATGCAGGACCATGGTCCCCAGGGTGTTTCCCATTCTGTCGGAGTTGCTTTAGGTGGGGCATTGCTAACTTCCTGGCACTTTAAACAAGTCTTTACCCAGGCTTCGATCTGTTTGTCGATGCCCGGCCACCACGCGTAGCTTCATGCGAGCGTTTTCATACGCACAATGCCGGGGTAACCCTCATGCAGTGTCTTTAATACTGCTCATTGTAACCGCTCTGGGATGACGACTCTATCCCCCCATAGGATGCAGCCTTTTTGCAAAAAAAGTTCTGTTTGCTGGTTCTTGAAGGGGGTGAAGTCTTCAGGGGTTTGATCTACTGGCCATCCCCGTTCGACCCAGCTAAGAACTCGCGTTAAGATAGGATCGTGTTTTGTTTTGATCGCGATATCTCTAGCTGTTAGCGGCGGTGAATGTAGCGTTTCAATCTGGAGTGTTGTAAGGGTTGGAGCTGGGTCGTCGACGGTTTCCGGAAGTGGTGCATGGCTCAGTGCGTCAGCATGGGGAATGGCTTTCCCCGGGCGGTGTTGCAGCCCATAATTGTATGCAGCCAAAAACTCCGACCAGCGAGTCATTCTAGGTGATAATATATAGGGGGTTGGCTTGTCTCCCGCTATAATCCCCAGCAAAGGTTTGTGGTCGGTAACAATAGTAAAAACTCATCTATATACATATTCATGAAACCGTTTCACAGCAGATACAACAGCAAGAGACTCTTTATCGATTTGACTATAGTTACGTTCAGCATTTGATAAAGTCCTTGAAAAATAAGCAATAGGGGCTTCACTACCGTTTGGTAACACATGGCTCAAAATGGTTCCTACTCCAAATGGTGGCGTGTCACATGTAATTGTTAAAGTCTCGTTATACTGCATTAAAACAGCATCTGAAGTTAATAGGTTTTTCACTTGTCGGAACACTTGCTCCTCTCGGTGCCCCCATACCCAGGTTGCTTTTTTGTCAAGAAGCCTATGTAGGGGCTCGGCTAGGGTCCCTTTGTGGGGCAGGAAGATGTTGTAAAAATTAATGAGCCCCAGAAAAGCTTGGAGATCAGTCTTATTTCTGGGTCTTGGGGCATTCTTGATTGCTTTTAGTTTGCTATTGGTGGGGTGAATGCCTTGTTTATCGATTAGGTACCCCAGGAACTCTACTTTATCTGTACACAGTTGACATTTATTTTTTTTAACCTTAAGGCCGGAGTCTTTAAATTTCTGGAGAACCAGTTTAAGAAGCTCCTTTAGTATTTCTCTATTCGGGGTAGCAATTAAAATATCATCAAAGTATGGTACGACCCCTTTTATCCCTTGTAAGAGTCTCTCCATCAAACTCTGAAAAATCCCTGGGGCTACGCTAACTCCGAATTGGAGTCGGTTGCACTTAAAGGCGCCTCGGTGCGTCACGATCGTTTGTGCCTCTGCTGTTTTTTTATCTACAGGCAGTTGTTGGTATGCCTGTGCTAAATCCAATTTAGTGAAGATTTTTCTACCCCCCAGGGAATGGAGGAGGTATTGTACTACCGGTACCGGGTAAGCGTTCTGTTGAAGGGCGTGATTCAGGGTGGCTCGGTAGTCCCCCCAAATCCTTAACGATCCATCCGGTTTGATGGGTGTTATGATTGGGGTTTCCCAAGGAGCGTGGTCTGTTGGTTCTAAAACACCCTGACCTATTAATTTATCAATCTGCTCGTCAATCTTTGGTTTAAGGGCAAAAGGTACTCGATGAGGCTTAAGGCAAATGGGGGCTACTTCAGGATTAAGGTTAAATGATATCGGGGTCCCCTTGTACTTGCCTAGTTTGTCTGCAAAGACGTCCTGGAATTCCTGGACGAGGGCCTCCTCCCAGTCGTAGCTGCTGGTTTGGTGAATGCCAGCTACCTCGATCCCAAGTGGAGCGAACCATTGAAGGCCTAACAAGCTAGGCCGATCACAGTCAACGACGGTCAATGGTAAAGATGCAGTACGATTTTTGAATGAGACCTGGACTAGGCTGGATCCAACGACTGGAATTCGGTTTCCCTGATAATCCTTGAGTATGATTCTTTGGGTTCTGAGGTCTTGCCACTGGACGGCAGGGATTAATTGTTTAAGGGTCTTCCAGGAAACCATCGAGAGGGACGATCCTGAATCGACTTCCATCACGCAGGGCTGGTTTTCGATGGCGACCTTCACTTGGATGTTCTTTGCATCTAATGATGAGGCATGACCAATTGTGATGGTTTGGTGTGCCTCTTCTTGTTTTGTTGAATGGGCTAGTGGTTTATTTCTGTAGGAGTGGTTGTTCCATTGGTGGTTCAAATGTTCCCGACTCACAGGATGAGTTCCTGTGGTTTGGCGGTAGTTGGTCCCCCTCTGAAATGGGCTGGATCCTTGCTTGCTTCTACAGACCTTTCCGATGTGGCCTCTCTTCTCACAAACATGGCAGAGTGTGTCGAGGAATTTGCAGTCTGATCATGGGTGGTTTGCCCCACAACCTGCGCATTGATACTGCAGTCTCTGGTTACGCTGGTGGCATTGGTCTCATTCAAACCGGAGCCGGTTGACCTCTTCCTCATCACATTCTGATGACGATTCGAGGTCCTCATGGTGGGTTGCCGTCGTATGTCCCTCTAGGCGAGGTGAGGTTTCGCCGGCGAGTTGGCGGAGCGGGGCGGTGGGGCGGTGCATTCGGGCAGCTGACTTCCTGGTTGCTTCTGCTGCAGTAGTGTCAGCGATGGTATCTGCAAGGCTGATGTCGCCTTTTGCCATCAGCTTACTTTGCACGTGAGGTGCATCTAAACCCAGAAGTATTCGGTCTCTTAGAGCTTCTTCGAGTTCAGCGAATCTGCAGAGGCCTCCCAGGTTCCGGAGATCCGCGATGAAATCTGCAACACTTTCTCCTTTCTGCTGGTCTCTCTGGTAAAATTAATATCTTTGGACAAGCGTTGGTATGGTAGGTGCATAGTGGGCCCGTAGGAGGGGCTCGAGGACGTCACAGTCCATGGATTTCACCTCAGCCGGTTTTGCCAGTGCCTTGGCCATCTTAAAAACGGCAGGTCCACAGTGAGTCAGGAATACTGCTCGCTTTTTCCCAGTAGTGGCATCCTTCAAGTTGTTGGTCTCCAGAAACATCTGGAACCGGTCCATGTATGAGTCCCAGTCTTCTTGTGCCGGGTCGAATGGAGCGGGTGATATGGTGCCGCCGGTCATGGTTTCCGCCATTGATGCGCCTTCAGCCACGTGCTCTGTTTAGTGCTCAGTAGTGTTCAGTCAGCTCTGACGTCTCCGTATCCCACCTTCATCACCAGTGTTAAGTTCTGCGCATGGGCGCAAGGAACAGAGATGAGATGGTGAACAGTGAACTTCACTCTTTATTAATCATTCTGAACAGAGCAAAAACCTAGGGCAGCAGCAGCCCTTTTATAGACAAGCTGCTGATCCAGTAACCAATGAGAAACGTGGAGTGTTAACCCCCTTAACCAATGAGAGTGGCTTGTTAACAGCCAATCAGATTCTCCTGAACGGACCAATCCGATATCCCTATTATTGGCCAATCAGAAGTGCAGGACTAGAACCCTGCTATTTTCTAAAGATTTGATAAAACTTTATTTAAGCGTTTTATTAGTTCATAACAGTGTCAGTGGCAAATTTGCCAATCTTGGTGTTCTCTGGCAAATGCCAAACATTCTGCATGGTGTTGGGCTGTAAGCACAACCCCCACCTGTGGACGTCAGGCCCTCATATCACCCTCATGGAGTCTGTTTCTGACCATTTGAGCAGCCACATGCACATTTGTGGCCCACTGGAGGTCATTTTGCAGGGCTGTGGCAGTGCTCTTCCTGTCCCTCATTGCACAAAGGTGGAGGTAGTGGTCCTGATGCCTCCTCCACGTCTCCTGATATATTGGCCTGTCTCCTCGTAGTGCCTCCATGCTCTGGACACTACGCTGACAGACACAGCAAACCTTCTTGCCACGCATTGATGTGCCATCCTGGATGAATTGCACTACCTGAGCCACTTGTGTGGGTTGTAGACTCCGTCTCATGCTACCACTAGAGTGAAAGCACTGCCAGCATTCAAAACTGACCAAACCATCAGCCAAAAAGCATAAGAACTGAGAAGTGGTCTGTGGTCACCACCTGCAGAACCACTCCTTTATTGGGGATGTCTTGCTAAATGCCTATGCTTTCCACCTGTTGTCTATTCCATTTGCACAACAGCATGTGAAATTGATTGTCAATCCGTGTTGCTACCTAAGTGGACAGTTTGATTTCACAGAAGTGTGATTGACTTGGAGTTACACTGTGTGGTTTTAAGTGTTCTCTTTATTTTTTTTGAGCAGTGTATTTTATGAGAGAGTGACATGTAAACCATCTCTCAGTTGAATTTAAAGTATAAACACTGGTACCAGTTCAATAATCAGTATTTTTAAATGCTGGGGAAATACTATGGCTTTATAGTCCATTGGATGTTTTAATGTTACATTTGATTCTCCACTTCTGTGTGTATGTGCATGCCTTGCATCAGACTGATGAACATGACTCCTGTTTACCCAGCTGAGATAAGCTTGGAAATTCAGATATAAAACATGCTTCCTTCTGTTTATTGTTAATATGTGGTAATTATACTCAAAATCTCTGTTTTTATGGCTTTTTAATTGATACTTAACTTTTTTTTATTGGTCACTTAAAAATAACCTCATATTCTGCAATATTGATTGAGATGAGTTCATTCAGTCCACCACAGAAGCCACAGGAAGACTCAGTCTAAATGCAGATGTTATCACTCTGAGCCATGATTTGCCGATTGTATATTTGTTTCTCTTACTGTTTCTTAGGCCTCTCTATCAATGTGGCAATGGCAAAGAAATCTGACATGGAGTTTAATGAAAGTGAATTGAAAACTCCACAGTAGGACAAATGGCGGGGATTGATGGAGTCCACTTTTATCCATCATCCTCTACTCATTTTTTTTTTCTTCCTGACATATATTTGATCTGAAAATGCACTTGCTACGAATGCTTTTCAAAAGCACATGTCAGGCAAGAGTACAAAGTATGTGCCCTGTGGGTCGCAGTCAGCCCACTGTAACATTCTTCCAAATAAATAGGGTCAAAAAGTGGAGTTTTTTTTTTCCTTTTAGGAAAATAAGGGAGAGTTCTCAGGTGTGGAAGATGCGCTTTAACCAAAATGCTTAAAGAACCATTTTTTTCCCTACTGAAAACTTCTTCCCCAATGGGATCTGAATATATGAGATTTTGGAGTACACAAAATCCGGTAAGATCCTCGAGACAATGAAACTATGCACTCCTATAGAAGATGATAACATTTATACTAATAGATATATTAAAAGCATGCATCATCATACAATACATTCTGTTCTTCAGAGAAAGATAGGTCAAATGCTATCTATATGAGGGAAAAGTATGGATGGCACTGAATATGAAATTCAATGGTGAAAAAAGTGAAGTTCTACATTTAGGCAAAATGCACAGGTACAGTATATGTGGTACCTTGCTCAATAGTAGTAACTCTGAGAGGGATCTTGGAGTCCTAGGAGACAATCATTTAAAGATGAGCCAGCAGTGTGCTGCAGCTGCCAAAAAAAACCCAACACCGTTCTAGGCTGAATAAACAGAGGGATAGAATCAAGATCATGTGAAGTGTTGATACCACTTTATAATGCCTTGGTAAGGCCACACTTGGAATACTGCACCCAGTTTTGGTCGCCACGTTGAGACTCTGGAAAAAGTGCAGAGAAGAGCAACAAAGCGGATTAGGGGACTGGAGGCTAAAACATATAAAGAACGGTTGCAAGAACTGGGTGTGTCTAGTTTGATGATAAGAAGGATTAGAGGAGACATGATAGCAATGTTCCAATATCTCAAGGGCTGCCACAAAGAAGTAGGGAGTGTCAATCTATTCTTCAAAGCACCTGAGGGCAGGACAAGAAGCAATGGGTAGAAACTAAATCAAGCAGAGAAGCAACCTAGAACTAAGGAAGAATTTTCTGACAGTTAGAACAATTAATCAGTGGAACAACTTGTCTCCAGAAGTTGTAAATGCTCCAACCCTGGAAGTTTTTAAGAAGAGATTGGATAACCATTTGCCTGAAGTGGTATAGTGTTTCCTGCCTAGGCAGGGGGTTGGACTAGAAGACCTCTTGTCATTTTATTCTGTTGTGTTCTGTGCTATGCTATGCTATTCTATGCTATACTATGCTATGCTATGCTATGCTAATTTGCCGGTTAGTAAAAAATAAAGAAGACAAATTTGATGGAATGAAGAAGTATGCAAAGGTTTGCCTAGAATTTGGAAAGCTAACATAATTTATGTTGTTGCTATCATAATTCCCTCTTTTCCTGTTTCAGAGAATTGTGGTTGGTCCTCATTTAAGCATGTGTTACATGACTGAAAAAAGGATGGAGCTTTGATTGTACCATCAACCCCCAACCTGCCCCCCTTGGCTAGTATTTTTTCCCCAGACTCCTGAAGGTGCTGATGTTTAAGTTATCAGCAACTACTTGGGGACTGGAAGAACTGTCCAAATTTTTATCTACAGATAAAACCTATGACTGTAACAGAGCTTTCCCATTACAGTCAAGTTGTGATGGCCATAAAATGGCTCACCATTTTTACCATCGTTTATGTAGCGGTTGTAAAGCAAACATTCCCGTTGTAAGGCCAAACCCATTATTTGCTATGGGCAGTTTTTGCCCAAAACCAGAAATAAATGCTGGTTTTCAGCAAAAAAAAAAAAAAAAACAATCACAAAAAGTAGTCACACAACAGCAGGTTGCTGCAAAACAGCCATAGATGGGGACCAGTTTCTGGACACTCAACGTGTGGTCATATGACCATGAAGGCAGGGGAGGGCTGTCAGAACTTCAAAACCAGTTTGTAAGTATGTTTGGGGAGGGGGACTCATTGTGGTTTCGAGCGGCTATTAAGCAACCAGTTGTAAGTCGAAGACTATTGTAATACATGGAGAACAGAAAGCTGTGACCTCTGCAGGATCCAGAGGTTTCATCAAAATGACAAAAACAGCATCACGTTTGTGATATAAGCTTCACCCTTTTTGTACATGTATATGGAGTCAAGATGTGAATACAAAAGGGGCTGAACTCTGCCGACATCATTTCAAATCCTCCTCCTACTGATATCTTTAATACAGATCAACGTTAGTGTGCCTGAATTTCAGGATTTTTCTGGTAGCAATTTCCTTCTAACCTTGTATTGTTTTTCAGCTCTTTGGAATATTTCGGGTCCCCCCCCACACACAAAAAAAGTTAAATGCAGAGGATTTTCCCCACCCCTCTAGTTTTCTTTGTCTCATATAGAACATTCCATTAAGTCTTATTTGGCATAATTGTATTTCTTCAGTTTCTTGCTTCTAATAACTTCACTTATCACTCTAGAAATCCTTAACAACATGGCACTTCACTGGAATTTGACAAATTATAATCCGTGTGTCTCTGAATCAGAATTATAAAAGGATATTTAAAAAGTATTATAAATGTAGAAAAAAAGCAATAATGCATTTTCCACAGAAAAATATAATGGTGCCTGTCTGCTCAGTATAAAATGCATGAAACTGAATGCACTTATTCTTATCATATAAAGAAAAAACAAAGAGACTTGGGTATTACTTATTAAATAATTCTTTGTGCATTCCTGTAAGCAGCTAATACCACTGGTACTTGTAACAAGAATGATACAGGATGTGACAAAGGGCTCAACAAGCAATAAGCTGGACTTCATTAAAAGGATAACTTTAGTCCATAGAGCCCTAGAACTGAGTACTCCTGATCGGCATAGATCCAGGTACAGATTTCCTCAAATGATATCTACGTTTAAGTAATGGAATCGGGACTAGACTATATTTTATTGATTTATTTATCAAGTTTGGACACTGCCTATCTCAATCTCAGAGACACCCAGAATGATACTGCCTTTTGCAGTAGATAATGGACCATAATGCTAGAAAAAGGATGGTTTTATCTGATCAGCCAGGCCTACTGCAAGATTTGGTTTCAGAATCTCAAAAGATCTCAATCTATAAGGCTTTACAAAAATGAAGACTAAGAGCTACTCAGTGGTGGGATTCAATTTTTTTTTACTACTGGTTCTGTGGGTGTGGCTTGGTGGGCGTGGCAGGAGAAGGGTACTATAAAATCTCCAGTCAGAGGTGGTATTTGCTGGTTTTCCAAACTATTCAAATTTTCCGCTACCGGTTCTCCAGAACTGGTCAGAACCTGGTGAATCCCACCTCTGGAGCTACTGTGCTTATAGATCTTGAAAAAGTATTTCTGAATCTTTAATGAAATATGTTTTTTTTTAATTAAAAATGCACTTACATGATCTGACTGCTATATATTTTCCTATTTGATGATGTCTCAGGGTGAGATGCTATATATTCTGCCATTTATTCTTAACATGACTTTTAACTTTTTTATCTCATGTGACAGAATTCCCTGTAAATTAATGATATGTGAAAACAGCAGAAAGGAATCTGTGGCACATAAAATATATGCTGGCAATTCTTGTATAAGTTATCAACTAGATTTGACTATTCTTGTTCCTGATTTCTGTGGCTAGAAATCCGTGCTATTTATAATGAAGAAGAAATAAATAATAATTTTACTTATCAGAACTTTTATACAAATCTTTGAGTTACAGATCTGTCAATACTATATAGTAAAGAACCAAAACAAAAAAAGCATGCTTTAGAGGCAAAATAATGTAATATCAGGAAAACGTATGCTAATATGAAATTCCAGTTTGAAAAATGAAAAATATATGTGAGCACTATAGCAGAAAACATTTACACTCTGAAAAAATATCTATAAAATCTGTACATTTGAAGTATATATACATATATTCATGCAGACCTTTACTTCTGCATGTATTGGATAAAAAATTTAGTAAAGTTAAAATAAAACCAATAATCCAGAGCCATACCAGTCACTCAGTAGGGAGAAAGAACCATGAAAAGAAGCTCTTTAAAACAAAAACCATGGAAATTAATAATACATGGGGTTTTTTATAAAAAGTATTTCAGTTTTTAATTTGTAAATTTGAGGGAAAAATGCACTGACATATTTGAAGTTACACAATACTATTTTTTTCAACCTTTATATTTGACTTTAAAACAAAAACATACTTTAAATATTACCACTTCTATAATTAAACATTTTTGTATTTTATATTATAAACCAATAAAATTGTTTTAAAAATGTAATTAAACATTTTTTGTAATTACGTTTCCACTAATTAAAACTTATTTAGTTTTGGTTTCCTATCATGCTTCCAATATAGTTGCCATCAATATTTTTAAATTATGAATGATTAGAATTCATAGCTCCACTCTATTAATAATATTGATTACTCCTTGCTAATGTTCTACATAATTAAGTGGATTAATGGGAAACTTGGGTATCATAATATGAAGAAAAATTAGGACTTGTATCAGAAGCAATGTATTTGTAATACCATGAAGATCCTTCAAAATATGGAATAATGAGACCTATTTCAAAACCAAATTAGCTATATTGTAGAATGTTTTTTTTTTAAACAAATTTTATTAATTTTAAAAACAACCAAAACATCATTCAACATTGAACACATAAAACCTCTTTCCATTATAAATTTTTACAAGACGGATAAAACATTATTTTATTTTATACAACATAATTATAATATATCCCATTTCCACTTAAATATCTTTTAGCAGATTTCTCATTATTTCTCTTTACTCTTATTCAATTATGTTTCTTTTCTATATTTATCCATTTTATACTCATCTTATTCATATTTCCCTCTGTTTTGTTTATAATTATCCTCATCTAGCTTTCCTCCAAGGTTTTATTAAATCTCAAACAAACATAAATACACAAAACACAAAAACATAAAACTTCTTTTTAGAAAGTAACTCGGCCCCAGATTACCTCTCTTTATATGGACTTCAATTAAATTTATGCTCATCTTATATACCATTTCCTATCTTATTTACCATTTTATATCTTCATTATAGCTTCTCCCTGCTTTCCACTCTTCTTAATTATATTTTATTTATTTCATCTTAATTTACATCATTATACTTGTATCTTTTGTCCATTCTTTTCCAATTACCCATTTATCTCATTCCCTATAGTAGAAAAAAAGAATTTCTCCTGAAATCACTGATCGAAGTATGATGCCTTTCCATCGCTCCCCTAAATTAACATTTAAGGTAACACTTGTTTCCCATCTGATTCTGCTTAGTACATTCTACCTACTAATTTTTAAAAGAAAGAGAAAATAGTAAATCTATAAAATAATTAAATACATAATTAAACATTAAATCTTATAACATTCCAATTATCTATTTGAAAGTCAAATGCTGCCATAATAAATTTATACCAACATAGTCAATTAAGCTCTATACTTTAACTAAGTATTTTAAACATTCCTTTTAATAATTTATTAAATCTTAAAATCTATCATTGTTAAACATTTAATATTTTAATCTTTACTTAATTCTTATTAAATTCTAACTTTCTATTTCTAATACAAATATTACAATACTATCTTATGTACCTTGCAGAATCCTTTTAAGAAAAATTTTACATTACCCTTTATCCCTAAAAAAAAATTTCTTTTTCCCATCTTGTTTCATACCTTTGTGGCTCCCCCCCGCCTTTCCCTTCCTTTTTTATCCCCCCTGGTCTTTTTATCCCCCTTCTCCAAATCTCCACCTTTTTAGCTTCCCCTATCTGTTGGATTTCTCTTTTCTTTTGCTTTCTAACATTGTATTGATTTTGCATCTTATTTTTCTCTTTCTTGGATGTTTTTTTAAGTCTTAAGTCCTTTTTCCTTCCTCTCTTTCTCTTTCCTTTCTTAATCAACTTTTTGGATTCATTAAAGATGGCTTCTCCTTCTTCTTCTTCCTCTGCTTCCTCCTTCAATTGTTGTATTTGCTGGTAAGTAGCAAGCGCCATTTCTAAAAAGCAAATAGTTTCTCTCCAAGTGTCCCTGCCTTCGTTCTTTATTTTTCCATATTCCTCTCTTAGTTCATCAACAGATAAAGCCATTATAAACCTTTTCTTCTTTTCTCTTCTTCTTCTTAAGACAACCAAAATATTTCAAAACTTAGAACAATTCCCCAAACTCCCAAAGTCATCAAACAGTCCAAACAGAGCACAAGATTCTTCCCTTCGCATTTTTTCTTCCTGGGGTAATATCAATTGGAAAGGGAAGAAAAAGCCCAATCTGTATTTAAAAGTCTTATTGCAATTAACTTCCAATCTCAAAGTCTTCCAGGCATCTCCTCCAACAAAATCTTAATATAAATTTCTCCTTTGTCCTCTCCATCCCCACTTGTCACAAAGAGCTTTAAATTTTTACCTTCTATGAAAAAGCAGGCTTTTCAATGTCTATTTATTGATTCCATAGGGAAGGAGAGTGAACTTTCTCTTTCATCACTTTCACTCACCGCTTATAAATCTCTTCTGAAAACAAAGTATCATTCAAAAATCAAGGTTTTCAGGATATTAAATGCATCTTATGCTCCTGGTTCAACCAAAAAACTTTCGCTTCGAAACTTTCTCCTTCTTCCTCCAGCACAATCTTGTCCAGCTGCTGGCTTCTTTGTGGTGGCCATTGCTGACTGCCGCTCCACCGCCTTGAGAAAAGGGGGTTATGCCGGGTGGGGAGGGGGTCTGCGGAACCCCCAGACCCCTGTCCGGATCTCCCCTGTCTTCAGCTGCCTCTACGGGGCAGCCTTATCCTCCAGACCCGTCAGGATCAGAGGCACCAAGACAGCTAGCGCAACAGGGATTGCGCAGGATCTCGAAACCCCACCACCGCCGAAGCCTGGCAAACCGGAAGTCCTATATTGTAGAATGTTGACAGAATAGGCATATGTAATCGAACTCACTTAAAATTCATCAGAGTAATTTTTACTGTATTTCTACAGCGATTTTGCTATCCTGCTAAATATTGACCTGTGATATCAATAGTTAGCCATGTTGCATGCTTGTTTGGAATTGATTTGATCAGAAGTATTCAGATATATCATTTATTATACCACCTTTTTCATGAGAAAACAAAAGAAGTCATAATTTCAGAACTGGGACTGGGAAGAATAGAAGGGGAAGAAATGCAAGCCAAAAAACCTCCAAATGTCAAACAATTAATTCTTCCCCTTCACTGGTGGAAGGAACCTTATTTATTGTATATTTTCAATTGATTGCTCCAACTCAGTAGTACAGAATACAGTTTATGCAGCTTAAGGCTGACCTCAGAATGTTCTCTAAGCTTGGTTATTTTTCTGCAAATATTTTATATCACAATAGGTTACATCATCAATTCATGAGAAGTGAGAGTGAAGGTTGCTGTTAATTTATATATATTAGCTTGGATTATTTCAGGAGTGGGCAACTATGACAATTTTAGAGTTGGCTGGCTTAGGAATTCTGCAAGTTGAAGTCCACAATTCATAAAGTTGCCATAATAGCCCACTCTTGGTCTACTTATTCAGTATTATTTTTTTATGCAGTTTTGAAATCTCACTTTTATAGTTTTCTAAATTCTGGATTCCAGACGCTCAGATCACTTTTGTCTGCCCTTGAGAAACATGGTTCCTAATGGGGTTCCCCCCCCCCCCAATTATTCTCTATTCAGTAATAGGGACATGCAGGGGTGGAATTCTACCAGTTCGTACCTATTCGCTAGAACCAGTTGTGAACATTCTAAGCAGTTTGGAGAACCAGTTGTTAGAAGAAATTACTGGCCTAATCCTGTAAGGAAGGCAGGAAGGAAACATTCTGGTGTTGCTTACAGAAACTGCCTCTCCATTTACCCTTATTACATTCTTGGCAGGACTAGACTTCCTGTTTCTGGAACTTCTCTGGAGTTTTTTTTTCCTCCTTTGCTGGTCCTTTGCTTGTGTGGAGTGACCATTCAAAGTTCCAATGGCACTGAAAAAAGTGACTTATGACCATTTTTCACACTTACAACTATTTCAGCATCCCCACAGTCGTGAGAGGCCAGGGGAGGAGATGAGTGCCTCGATGTGGATGATATTGAGTTGGCCATGCCCAGCCAATAACATGACCACCAAGCCATGACCACCCAGTCACATGACCACCAAGCCACGCCCACCACCTGAGCCATACCCCAAGGAACCAGTTGTTAAAAATTTTGAATTCCACCCCTGGGGACATGGATATGTGAGTGCACATACCAAGTCAACCTATCTAAAATATTTATTGTGATATCAAAGGATGAATAATTCTTCAAATAGTCTTTCAAAAATGTAATTGCTGTAATGTTCAAAAATTTAAATCTTAGGACAGATTAATAAACATACATTCCCATGATGCTATATTCTTTTGGGGTTAGCAATGTTATGCAGAGCACAAGAAAAGGGCAAGGTGATAGTGAACCACTATCACAGGGCAGTCAAACACCCAGCCTGTGGGCAGGATGTATCGCATGCTGGCCACGCCCATGTCCTGTTTAACAAAGGGGGAAAAAATCCCGAGATACCATGCTGCCGTTTGACCGCTAGGTAAAGCAGGAGAAGAATCTTGCCTGGATCTCTTGTACCATAAGAAAGAGGACAGAAAATTAGACATACTTAATGATGCCAATTCCATAAACGTCTCTACAGCTCTTTTCTATCCTTGCATACCATCCTTGCTTGCATACATCTGTCCATACATCATTTCATACATTCTCTTTTGTTAAGACCTTTTTTGGATGGTTTCGTCAACTTCATCCAACCATGACTTTCTTGGTCTTCTTCTTATCCACAAGTTCAGTCTCCCTCCTTATTATTTCTTCAGTGATTCTATCCTCATTCTCTCTTTATAATCAAATCACCTGAGAATACTTATATACGAGTCACTCATTTTTGTATGTAATCCACATTCATTCACTTTTGATTGTCTCCTGGTTTCCCACTTGAATAAGCTATTCATCTTACTGCTATGTTTCTTCTGAGAGATAGAAATGGAGCAGACTTTGAAACCACATGTAGATATGGAAAACTGATTTGCACAGTTGCATCCCAAGAGGAGTTTGTCGAAGTCTTGATAGAAATGAAACTCTTCTCAGAGGGTTTGCTTAGATATGATGATTATATGTTTACATTCTAAATGCACCTACATTCTGCAAAGTGTGGATCTTCCCAGGGTTGCTGATCATGGGCTGCAGTTCAGACAGAGAAAGTATGAGCATTTCTTGCTAGGCAAGGAATTTCTCAAAATAGTTTATTGTTACAAGATGGCTAGAAGTTTGGTGAGGAAAGAATTAATAGGGACAGAAGACCGATACAAAGTTTTTTTGTTTTTTTTTAACGATCAACCAATCCAAATGTCTGGCCCTTCTTTTTTTACAGGGGAAGTAAATGGCAAGGGAAACTAGGAAAAGGAGATGCTTTATCCTTGTTTTTAGATTTATATGCAAAAGAAGAAAAGCATAAAACAACTCCCTGAGAGCATAAACTCTGAAGATGTAGTGGAAAATTTGCTAAGACAGAGTCCTTTTATCTGTGGTGAAGCTGTACTTTCCTAACAGTTTGTAAAGAAAATGAAATATTGTTGGAAAGTTTCCAGCATTGTATTTCTAGAATTTCTCATTATTCAGAGATATGGTCTGCACACAATAATAGATAAAGAAACACTTTCTTTACACAATGAAAAAGCACAGCTATGACCACTGACTATGATATCATTCAAGGTAAAAGGAGTCCCCCTGGATTTTACTCCACTAGTCATTGCCAACTATAGGGGGCGATGCTCATTTCCTTTTCAAGACCATTGAACTAGCACCATCTGAAGACATTTCTGCAGTCATGTGGCCAACATGACATCACAGAAAGCTGTTACCTTCCCACTGAAATGGTAAAGTCTAGAAAGTTGACTGGCCAGGCTCGAGACTTGAGTACAACGTGATGGGGTAAGCTTCTTTCCTTGCCCCAGTTCCTGCCAACCAGTTGGAAAGCATGCGAGTAGATAAACAGGTACCATATCATTCAAGGTGCTTTCAACAAATTCATAAAGGACAAGCGTTGTCAGTTGTTATGTGATTTCTAGGTTTGCAATTATTAAAGTATGAATTCGAAATGTTGGGGCAAATGCAAGGACATTCTTGTCCTTGTGTCCTGCATCTTGACTTTCTGGAGTTGTTATGTATGTAAATAGTTTAAATAAAAGCAAGCTTGGGGTAAAGTGCAGGGTTCTGGCCCTGCACTTCGGGTGGGTGTTCGGGTGGGTGATTGGGTGTTAAGCGGCTCGATCGGATTGGTTGGGTTCAGAGAATCCGATTGGCCCTTAACGAAGGACTCTTATTGGTTCTGGAGCTAGCGTCTTACAGCTCCCTATTGGTTATTTCACATTAAGGTCACCTATATAAGGCAGAGTTGTTGTTGTTCATTCTCTTAAGTCACTATGTAATAAAGAGCTGAAAGTTCACCAACTAAGATTGTCTCCATTCATTTCACCCATGCCTGAAACTATATCACTGGCGACGAGGGTGGGATTTGGAGACATCTGATCTTAAGGAACCGGGAAGAAAAACAGAGCACGTGCCAATACGACGTCACCAATGGAAACCATGTCCAGCAGCATCGTACCACCCGCTCCGTTCGATGCGAACCAAGAGGATTGGGAATCCTACATGGATCACTTCCAAATGTTCCTTGAAACAAACAACCTGAAGGACGCCACACCAGCCAAGAAGCGGGCGCTGTTCCTGACGTACTGCGGCCCGGCTGTCTTTAAAATGGCAAAGGCACTTGTGAAACCTCAAGAAGTTAAAGCAATGAGCTGGGACGACCTTGAACCTCTCCTGAGAGACCATTACGCGCCAACCGTACCTACACTCATGAGACGTCACGAATTCTATCAAAGAAGCCAGCGAAAAGGAGAGAGTGTGGCTGACTTCGTGGCAGACCTCCGACACTTGGGAGGCCTCTGCAGATTCGCAGACTTCGATGAAGCACTGAGAGACTGCTTAATTCTGGGATTAGATGCGCTAGGCGTGCAAAGCAAGCTGATGGCGAAAGGCGACATCAACTTTGCTGACGCCATTGCCGAAGCCACTGCTGCTGAGGTGACCAAAAAGTCCGCGGCGCAACTACGGCGAAGCCGAAACCCAACGACCCCACTGACAGGCGACATCTTACCCAGCTCAGAAGGGCAGCTAGCGACAACGCACTATGAGGACCTCTCTTCGTCGTCAGACAGCGACGAAGAAGGGGTCCATCGACTGTGGTCCGACCGGTACCCTCGCTCTAAACCCTCACGCCCTTGCGCTGGTTGCGGGGCAAATCACCCCAGGGCAGACTGCAAATTCCATGATGCGATCTGTCATGAGTGTGGAAAATGAGGCCACATCAGTCGAGTCTGTCGCAGTTTACCGGGACCAAGTCAGGCCTCAAGGGGAACCAGCTCTCGCCAATCGGCAGGAAACCATCCTGTAAGGCGAGATCCAGCAAACCACTCCTACAGATATCGAGCGTTGCAGAAAGAAGAGGCCCACCATACTATCACTATAGGTCACGCCTCAGCCATGGACGCTAAGAAGATTCGAGTCACAGTAGCCATAGAGAACCAACCTTGCCACATGGAGGTCGATTCCGGATCGTCCCTCTCGATGGTGTCGTGGAAGACATTAAAGCAACTCATTCCTACCATCCAACGCCAAGACCTTCGAACGCAACGTCTCATCCTTAAAGACTACCAAGGGAATCGGATCCCTGTGGTTGGGTCTTGTCGAGTCCGCGTCTCGTTTAAAAAACATACGGCATACTTACCTCTAACGATCATCGATAGGGACAGGCCAAGTTTGTTGGGCCTCCAATGGTTTGCGCCACTCGGCATCGAAGTAGCCGGCGTGAACCGAGTCGGTGATTGCGAGTGGGAGGAGGACCTTATTACTGAATTCAGCGATGTCTTCGCAGATCATCTGGGCTAGTATAAGGGGACCCCAATTTCATTTAGCCTCGACCCTAAGGTCGCCCAGATCCGTTTAAAGCCCCGTCGAGTTCCGTTTGTCCTTAAGGCCAAGATAGATGAACAACTTGACAAACTAATTAAACAAGGGGTACTGCAACCCATTGATCATTCTCCATGGGAAACTCCTATTGTAACCCCCATTAAACCAGATGGGTCAATCCGAATCTGTGGGGACTACCGGGCCACTCTAAACCACGCCGTCCAGCAGAACGCATATCCAGTGCCGGTGGTACAGCACCTCCTTCATTCCCTGGGAGGCAGAAAGGTTTTTGCTAAGTTAGATTTAGCTCAAGCCTATCAACAATTGCTCGTGGACGATAAAACAGCCCAAGCTCAAACGATAGTAATGCACAGAGGTGCTTTTAAATGTACCTGATTGCAATTCGGGGTAAGTGTAGCCCCAGGAATATTCCAAAGTTTAATGGAACGATTATTGCAGGGAATCAAGGGCGTGGTTCCGTATTTTGATGACGTGTTAATTGCAGCTCCTAGTAAAAAAATTCTACAGGATCGTTTAAAATGTGTTCTTAAGAAATTCCGAGAAGCGGGATTGAAAGTAAAAAAGGATAAATGTCATCTGTATACAGACAGTGTTGAATTTCTAGGTTATCGCATTGATAGTCAAGGTATCCACCCTACTGAGAGTAAATTAAGGGCGATAAAAAATGCTCCCAGACCCCGTAACAAAACAGATCTCCAGGCATTTTTAGGCCTTATTAATTTCTATAATGTGTTTTTACCACATAAGGCAACTATGGCTGAACCGTTACACCGGTTATTAGATAAGAAAGCATTGTGGGTTTGGGGTTACCAGGAGGAAAAAGCGTTTCGAAATGTAAAAGATTTACTTACATCTGATTCTGTACTTATGCAATATAATGAAACATTACCATTGGTTATAACTTGTGATGCCTCACCGTTTGGGGTGGGCGCTATCTTGAGCCATGTGCTGCCTAATGGAAACGAGGCCCCTGTTGCATACTTTTCGAAGACTCTTTCTCAGGCAGAACGTAACTATGGACAAATAGATAAGGAAGCTCTTGCAATTGTGGCAGCCGTAAAAAAATTCCATGAGTATGTATATGGAAGGACATTTACCATTGTAACTGACCACTACTGGGGATAATCGCTGGGGACAAACCAACCCCCTATATATTGTCCCCAAGAATGACTCGATGGTCAGAGTTCCTAGCTGCTTATAATTATCGATTGTTACATCACCCAGGGAAAGCCATTCCCCACGCCAACGCACTCAGCAGAGCACCGCTACCAGAGACTCTCGACGATCCGGCACCAACAGTATCGGCGTTACAAATCAAGACGCTCAACTCGCCTCCTATGACCGCTCGAGATATCGCGAGAGAGACCAGACGAGATCACACCCTAGCTCGAGTCCTAGGCTGGGTAGAACGTGGATGGCCATTGGACCAGGTCCCAGATGACTTCATGCCATTTAAAACCAGACAGACTGAACTTTTTTCGCAAAAAGGCTGTGTCATCTGGGGCGATAGAGTCGTCGTTCCAGAACGACTCCAAAACTCGCTGTTACAAATTTTGCACAAAGGACATCCCGGGATCGTGCGAATGAAAGCACTCGCACGGAGCTATGCTTGGTGGCCAGGCATGGACCGACACATCGAGCAATGGGACAAGGCCTGCACCAAGTGCCAACAAAACAGCAACGCACCACCAAAAGCTGCACCGACTGAATGGGAGATGCCACGCGGGCCCTGGTCCAGAATCCACCTGGATTTCGCAGGGCCAATTAAAGGACATACATTACTGTTGACTGTCGATGCATACTCTAATTGGTTGGAAATTCATCGAATGACCCATACAACCTCCGAAGCTGTCATTAAAGTCCTCAATAGACTCTTTGCAACTCATGGATTGCCGGACGTCCTGGTGTCTGACAACGGACCACAGTTTACAGCGCTAATGTTTGAACAGTACCTTGCTGATAATGGCATCCGCCATGTGCTCACCTCGCCTGCGCATCCTGCTACCAACGGCCGAGCGGAACACATGGTCCAATTTGTAAAAAAGACTTTGCAAAAAGTAGACTATGATAATATTGACGAAAAAATAAACCGCATTCTACTGCTACAACACATCACTCCACACAGCGTAACTGGCAGAACTCCCGCAGAACTTCTCATGGGGCGAAAACTCCGTTCCCGCCTCGACCGATTGCACCCTGCTTACGAGCCAGAAAAGCCTGCAGGATCCAGCGGACGCTACCGTACCTTCAAGGTAGGCGACCCCGTTTATGCAAGAAATTTATCGGGCGACCCAGTTTGGATTGAAGCAACGATAATACGCCAGACAGGGCCCAAATCCTATGTTGTAAAATGTGTTGATGAAAGACTGTGGAAACGACATATTGACCAATTACGGTCACGACTCCTTTTGGCCAGCTGGCAACTCCCCTACGACCAAACTGAGGGGGGGGAAAGGAATGGAAGAAGACGACATTCCAGGGAACCTGTTCCAAGAGAACAATGAATCTAGTGAAACTCAGGAAAGGGAGCAGGAGGAAGAATCGTACACTCCAAGGGAAATCACACCAGAACGAGAAGCTGAGCCACTGCCAAACAACATTTTACCTCAACAGGACTGCACACAGCCAGTCCAAAGAAAATCTAATAGACCCAAAAGACAACCATCCTATTTGAAGGACTATATAACCACACCATAATTGAGGAGCCAGGGGGAAGGGGTGTTATGTATGTAAATAGTTTAAATAAAAGCAAGCTTGGGGTAAAGTGCAGGGTTCTGGCCCTGCACTTCTTTTTTTTTTAAACAAATTTTATTAATTTTACAGAAAACACAGTAAAACATAAACAAAACTAAAAGATCTTTTCTGAAGGTTGTCTGATCCCGGGTTGAAACTCTTCACACAGACACAAATTCAAACATCATATTCACTTTATATATCCTTCCATATCTTATTATCATTTTCTTTTTTTATATATATATATAAACCATTTTTATCAATTTTATATAAACAATGCACAAGGCATAACAGCTTATAAGTTCTTTTCTAAGAAAAAATAATAAAAGAAGAAAACCAATAGAACATAACAATTCCAAATTATAGTATCAATACTTTATCTATTTAACTTCATATCTTACCCCAACTTCTCCTTTTCATCCAAATTATTTCTTATTAATTAAAATTTTTTTGCCTTTTATCAATATACAAAATCCAAAACAAAAACAAAAACAAAACCTTTATATATCTTTTCATATCTTATTACCATTTTCAATAATATTCTTTGTCTGTTCTATTTCCAACTATCCATTCATCTTTTTTCTTTTATAATACTTCTCCTATACACCAATTGGAGTAACGTCTATAACTCATTACCCTAACTTAAAAGTACTACATATAACAATTTTTCTTGGGATTCTGTTTAATAGATTCTAAAATTACACAATGAATTTTATACTCTAAATACACATATAAAAACCACAATCTTATGTACCCTCCAGAATCCCTCTTTTATCCTAAATTAAATTCACCCATTGTCTCTGAATAAACTTTTTTTCTTTAGATCTTGCTTCCCCCCATTGAGGCTTCTCCTCCCCCCCTTTCTCTCTTGCTTATTCTTCTCCTTGCCCTTTTTACCCCTTTGTCTTTCCTCCTCCCTTTTCTTACTCCTTTTCCTTTGCTTTCTAACCTTGCCTCCACCTTTCCGCTCATTTTTCTCTTCTTTGGTTGTTTTTATAATTCTTAAAATCCCCTTTTTCTTATCCTTTTTCTCCTCCTCCCCGGAAAGAACCCATTGTTCATCAAAGATGGCTTCTTCTTCCTCTTCTTGTTTGTCCCAGTCCTTCTGCTGCGTAGTCAACTTTTCATAAGTACATAACGCCATTTCTAAGAATTGAAACAAAGTGCCCAAAGTATCTTCCTTTTTATATTTTTGATATTCAGTCTTTAGTTCATCCACAAGCGATGCCATCATGAAAAAAGAAACTTTTCCCAAAACAACCACAAATATTTTTAATCAAAAATAATTCAAAAAAAAAATTCCAAAAATTAATACTTTTCTTCCTTCTTCTCTTTCTCTTTCTGGGGTTAATGTTTAATCAAAGAGGTCCAATTACCATATACCTTTCTTTGGGATTCTAGGCAATCTCCTCCTTTTTCAGCTTCTGCTCCAATTTTTTTTCCTCTCCCTTCCCACTTGCAATATCAATTTTAAATAATCAGAAATCCATACCTCCAACAAGGGTTTTCCAATTTCTTAAGTTTTTCAATGTCCAAAAACCCTTTTGTCCCTTAGCTTCAACTTTCAGAATAATTCACTTTCAATGTCCAATATGTCCAAACATATCTGCTGTTTCCATGGGGTGGGAGAGTGAAGAAAAAAAAAAGTTCCCTTTAACAGCTTCTCCGCCGCTTTCTATCTTCTTAGGGATACAATGTATCCTCCAGCAACTCAAACAGCTCAGTTCCAACAAATTTGAAAGATGTTACTTGATCCGGCTCAGACAGCACTTTCACTCTTCTTACTTCCTCCAGTGCAATCTTACCCGGTTGCTGGCTTCTTCGTGGCGGCCATTGCTGACCGCCGCTCCACCGCCTTGGAAAAAAGGGGTTTTTCCGGAGGAGGAGGGGGTCTGCGACACTCCCAACCCCCTGTCCGACTCCCCTCTCTCTTCAGCTGTCCCTACAGGACAGCCATATCCCCCTGACCCATCTGGATCGGGGGTACCTCGGCGGCTAGCACAGCAGGAATCGTGAGCAGTCGCGAATTCCTGCTGCCCCGAAGCCACGCGAAACCGGAAACCCTGGCCCTGCACTTCTGATTGGGTGTTAAGCGGCTCGATCGGATTGGTTGGGTTCAGAGAATCCGATTGGCCCTAACGAAGGACCCTTATTGGTTCTGGAGCTAGCATCTTACAGCTCCCTATTGGTTATTTCACATTAAGGTCACCTATGTAAGGCAGAGTTGTTGTTGTTCACTCTCTTAAGTCACTATGTAATAAAGAGCTGAAAGTTCACCAACTAAGATTGTCTCCATTCATTTCACCCATGCCTGAAACTATATCAGGAGTTTGTTAAGAAGCAAAGATTATTTTTAGCTTGCAGTATTGTCACTTCAATTCAGTTCTGCTATGCTCATGTGCATAAGAGATTTAAAAAAAAATAACGTGCTTTAGGAGTCTGAGTTGGAGAGGCTCTGGATTAGTTCTCTGAATGTAACTCACATTTCCCGGGCTGATGCAAATAAAATATTACTCTCTCCAAGTTCCAAACCTGTTACAGCACATGCAGCTGCACACATGGGAGCCCATCCTTCACTCCAAATATACCATTCATTTAGAAAGCAGAATAAAGCAGCAGCAAAATAAAAGCTTCACCGTACCTTAAAGTCTGGAGATCCAGTATGATGACAAGCCAGCACACATAGCCTTTTTCCTAGTTCTTTATACGGAATTCTCAATATGCTTGAACATTGAGAAGGCAGATAAAGAGATGGATTAAAAAAGGAATAAATTTACAAATCCCAGATGCTTTTGTGGAATTCCTGAGAAAGTTATTCTTTGCCTCTTATGGCAAAGAAAGGCCTTGATTATTTGTGTAGTAGCTGAACAACATGGCTTTTTGGTCACATCCATAATCCTGTTAATTTATAGTGCTGTGAAGGGAAACATGCAAATTAACATGAATTATTGTTTGCAGATTTTACAGGCCATGAATTGAGCTGATTCTTTCCTATGGGAGGTAAAAAAAATTAATGAGAATTTTGAATTTCTGTCTATAAAAGGAGAACATTAGGCAACAGCAATTTACCATAGGATTTTTCAAATGTCAGTGTAATCAGGCAGGGATATATATTCAATATAGTGATGCATTAGCCTATGCAGCACAAATGATTATCAATTCAGGTTAATAAAAATGTATGGCATTAAAAAAAGATTTGATTCTCATTCAGCAGGAATATCCTAAATATTATTAAATAATATTTTTTACAAGTACAACTAGACCTTCTGCCCACATTCCCAGCACCACCCTTGTTTTTCTGATAATCTCACGCTATTCCCAGTTTGCACTGCTTTAATTAGAAAAAGTAAGCTAACATGTCAACCAACCTGAAAGTGTGATTTTGAAAACTCAGAGCTCAGAATCTGTATTCATCCTGCCCACATTGTAGTTACAAAATACTTCTGATACTTATGACACACAGACTGGACATTTCAAGCAAATGGATGTTGGTTGAATCAAGCAAAGAACTGCCCATCTATGGGAAGCAGCTCTTTGTGAACTACAGCTTCGTGGTTGACTCGCATCCAAATGAGCAACCTTTCTTATTTGGGTTAATGTTTCGTACATATAGGTTGCGTTTTCCTTCTTGTCTGTATAATGGCCAAAGAAACTTACACCTCTGCTCTGCCTGTATAGTAGAGATGGAATATGATGTTATTTTTTAACAACATATTTTAATGGCCTTACCTAAGTCATCAGGTAAGAGTGGATGAATAACTCATTTTAATTAGTAAATGCCATCAGGAAAAATGCAGTGGAGTGATTGGCTTCAACATTGCTGGGATTACCACTTCTAGGACTCCAGAAGTCCCTAATGTTGGGCAGCAGGAGCATCTACCGCCCACCCCATCAAAGCCTGCATGTCCCTGTTCTGGGCGCCTCACTTGGTACTGTGTTGCAGGACCCTGCGTCTTTGCCCGGCTCCTGTGGTGAGGCTCCCAGTCGCCGGCTGAGTTCCAACAGCCAGCTTATGGTCACACTGACATCATCAGAGGCCGACGAGGAGATTATAATGGGCTGGAGGCAAGAAGATAGAAAGAGCAATGAGCAGCAGCTGAGGACAATATTGGAATATGGCAGACATGGTGGATGCTAGTATAAACATAGAGGAGATGTTAGGCAGCTCGAGTGAATGGGAGGGGCTGAGCTAGGATATTTAAAGCACAGAGAGGCAGTAGCTTTCAGCACTGGCTTTCTCTCAGCTGCATCTGTTCTCCTGGTTCTCTGTCTGGAAAAAGCAGCCAAGACTCACAGTTTGGAGTAATCATCACTTTATTCCAGTAACCAAGATACATGCAACAGCGAGTATGGATACTTCCAAGGTGTGTGCTATGGCAAAGAACCCCTCAGGGAAACCATTTGGACTATTACAATCAGTAACCAACCCCAACAGACCATGGCATGACATTGCCATGGATTTTATTGTGGAGCTCCCATTTAGCCAGGGGTACATTGGACTATAATCAATCTATTTTCAAAACAGGCTCATCTTATTCCCTGCACTCGACTTCTGTTGGCCCGCAAATTAGCTAAACTTTTTATCAAACACGTGTACCGCTTGCATGGTGTTCCTCAATGATTTATCTCTGATAGAAGGGTGCAGTTTACTGCCCGGTTTTGGAAAGAATTTCTGCAATTAATTGGGTCAGCCCAGGGACTGAGCAAGGCGTATCACCCCAGTACCAATGGTGTGGCGGAACAAGTAAACGCTGCAGTGGAAATATATCATATCAGCAAATGGATTGGGCGGTCTTATTGCTGTATGCTGAGGCTGTGTGTGGTGGGCACACACAGGACACACATGGAGCTGAACACAATCACAGGTAGTGAGGGAGGAATGCATGAGCATGGGTGAAGGGAGAGGTAGGCAGGAATCTGTAAGAGATGAGTGAACCAGATGCTAGTGTAATCAAAGTGGATGTTAGGTGGCTCTGATGAATGGGAGGGGTGGAGCTAGGATATTTAAAGTGCTGAAAGGCAATAGCTCTCAGCGTTGGCTTTGCTTGGAAAGCATACTTGCTATTACATGTATCTTGGTTGCTGGAATAAAGTGAAGATTACTCCAAACTGTGAGTCTTGGCTGCTTTTTTCAGACAGAGAACCAGGACAACAGAGGCAGTTGAGACCTGACTCCTCCTCCTCCTCCAGGGTCATAACACCTTTATACTAACACCATGTTTACAAGGATTGGTTTTTTTTATTGCAGCATGAAATTAGAAAAAAGAACAGGTCATATAACAGAAAAATATTTTTTCCCTAGGGAATCACTTGGTGCTCCTTCTTGTTCTTTATATGTTATTGTTGATACCGTGGGTATCTTGTGTGTGTTGTATTTCCTTTTGGAAAGGAAAGCAGGTTACACATAAATGGTGAAATGAAATTAAAGTTTTTCATTGATACCCCATTGATTACAACATAATCACATCATTTAGTTATACACAAAAGATTTTGCTTGCTGATGGAAGCATAATGATATTGGTGGTGCTGAAACAGAGTTATTCAATACAAGACATTCATTTTCATTCTGTTGTTGGCTAAAATGCTGATCTTAGTGAAATCAATGGCAATGTTTTCTGTTGACATCAATTACAGAAAGTTTTAATTGATTTTCATCGAGAGCAGGTATTTTATTATTGTGTCCTGGTGACTTTCAACATTAGTGGGGAAGAAAAAATTAAAGTCTTAGGAATGAGTATCAATATGAAAGTGCCAAACATAAACAATAGATCAAGTTGATAATGATTTCTATAATAAAAAGAACATCACTTTTATCCTGGTATAGCCAATTATTAATATTATTATTTTTAGATTTTGGTTGTAATCTTGAAACAAATAATGAGACAATTTAATTAACTTCATTTGTGCATTAAAATAAACTCTATCAATACATTGTTCTCTAAAATACATATTTAAAAACAACTGTGTCTCCATATCATGATAACTAAATATTGGACTGTTTACTACTATTGCCAACTATAACACTTTTTCAGCAGTTGCTAACCATATCAATTAAAGGATAAGAAAACCATATCAATTAAAGGGTAAATAAATTACATATTAATGATATATAATTTATACCAGCTCAAACTTACAATATCTCTACTCTCAAACTATGGAAGTTCTACATACTGGTTGATGGATTTCATTAAGGAAAATGATTCAGTCTTTACCACCTGTCACCTATTAAGGAAAAGAAAGGCCCACAGAGCATGGATGGGCAAGGCCTAACATCTAAATCAATATAGACAGGAGAATAAAATTTCCCCTAACTTAAAGAATATATCTACAAAGTACTTATTACTTCCCCTCTCCTTCTCTAGAAGAGCATTATATGGATTTTTATGATTCCTTGGCCTGGGAATAGTTTATTCTGTAAGGTTGGGGGAATGTCTGGGGTTTTTTTTACTCTTTTAATGTTTGCACAGGATTGGATTGTAAGCTGCTCAGAGGCGGTTAACAATTGGAGTTACATATAAGTTAGTGTGGAAGAAGATGAATGTGGTTTTAAAACTGAATGAAGAAACATCAATAGACTATACTATGCTGATGACAGCTTTTGAAGTGCAAAGGATCTGCAAGTTCTAGCAATAAAAGCTCCAGTAATGCAAGTAATAAAAAAAATAAAAACTCTAGTAATGTAAGTTCTAGCAATAAAAGTCAAGAAACACAGTGAAAAAAATAGGACTAAATATAAAGAAGACCAAACTGATGGCAACAAATACAATAAGCCAGCCTTAGAATTGACAATGAAGAAATCAAAGTGAAGGATACTGTCCGCTTTTCAGGATCAATCATCAATACTTGAAGAAGGAAAACCAATTAAGAAACATGCTGCAGACTAGCATTTGGTAGAACATCTAGACTACATTCCCACTCATGCTAGTAATACTATTACTAAATTTGCAAATGATACAGCAGTGGTGGGACTCATCTCCAGGGGAGATGAGTCTGTCTACTGAGATGAGGTGGACCCATTGCTTTCATGGTATGGAGACAATAACTTGGTCTTCAACACCAATAAGACCAAGGAGCTTATAGAGGACTATAGAAGGAACAGATCAGACATCCAGCCTTGCTTATCAATGGAGACCAAGTGGAGCAAGTGGCCAGTTTTAAGTTTCTGGGTGTTACCATAAAAGAGGACCTGACTTGGGGTGCTCACATTGCAGCACTGGTCAAAAGGGCCCAGCAGAGATTCTACTAAACTATGAAGGCATTGGAAATATATTCAAAGGCCATGATATGTGTACACCTACAAAGATCAGAACAGTGCAAGCATACGGAACGCTCAGAGGTGGTCTTCAGCAGGTTCTGATCAGTTCTGGAGAACCGGTAGCAGAAATTTTGAGTAGTTCAAAGAACCGGCAAATACCACCTCTGACTGGAGATTTTACAGTATCCTTCCCGTGCCTCGCCCACCAAGCCACGCCCACAGAACCGGTAGTAAAAAAAAATTGAATCCCACCACTGGTAACGCTCCATGGAAACGAAAGTTGGATTTTGAAGAAGCAAGATGGAAAATATTGCTCCAGTCAGGTGAGGGAAGTCATCCCTCCTAAAAGAATGAAATATTTTGAGAAATATTTAAAAAGGCAGAATATTATATTCCCTCCAAAAGAGAAATGGACAGGGAGACAGAAACTCAGCCCAAGCTCCCTGCCCCCAGCAGATATTTGGTGCCCATTAAGAAGGACTGGGCCAGGCTATCTACAAGGCGATAGACCTTCAGCTCCAGAGTGATAGGATTAAGACATGACCCTTCAGAACATTATAGGATTATCTAGCAGCAGGGCTCACTGCATTACAAAATCACGTGGGGATATTGCATCACCCAGCAAGCTTCAACCAAGCTTGACTCAGAAAACCTACAAGGTTAGCTATGACCCCTACTGCAACCAATAGCTTGCACAGGAACAGGAAGCTCAAGTTCAAATCTCAAGAGAGGGTATAATAGCCCTCTTTCTCAACTCCAGGGGTGGGTTTCTACGGGTTCTGACTGGTTTTATAACATATTTGACATATTTTGATAAAAGTTCGCAGTTGCACAAAAGAGGAAAAGATAGCCAGGAAACGGAAAGTTAAGGACAAGAATCCCCCCTCCCCTTGCTAACCCAGCAAGGAATGCAAACACCTCCAGCTCTCTTCCCATATAAAATCCCCCCTCCCACCGTTGCCATGACAGCCGAGAGAAATAATGAAATAATAGCAGATAGTCAGGAAGGGGAAAGTATCTTAGCAGAAAG
Organism: Hydrophis major; assembly: GCA_033807585.1. Lineage (NCBI taxonomy): Eukaryota > Metazoa > Chordata > Lepidosauria > Squamata > Elapidae > Hydrophis > Hydrophis major. The sequence goes on from CM066328.1 coordinate 185,620,930, forward strand.
GTAGAAGGGGAAGGTATCTTGAGGCTGACATTCGGACCCCCTAGAAGAAGGACATAAGTCCCTGAAAGAAAAACAAAATAGTTACATGTTAACATTATGTACATTTCTATGGTTTATCAGGATATTTGGCATGAAATTTCTTTAACAGTTCAGGAGCCCTAAGGTCCTTTTCATTTACCCACTCAGAATGGGACGGAGGAAAATGTTTCCAAGCTACAAGGTATTGGGTACGACCCCTCCATTTTCTAGAGTCCAGAATTTCTTTAATTTCAAAATGTTGTTCTCCCTCAATTAATATTGGCACAGGGGGATCAGATTGGATTGGTCTCAAGGCACAGGTACGTTCTGGTTTCAACAAACTAACATGAAAAACAGGATGAATACGACGAAGAGTCTTTGGTAAAGTCAGTTGGACAGTTACAGGATTTATAATCCTCTCAATAGGGAAAGGTCCTACATACTTAGGACCCAATTTCTTTGATTTTTGGGTAGTTTGTAAATACTTGGTCGAAAGAAATACTTTATCACCCACTTGATATGACATCTGTGGAGCTCGCTTTTTGTCAGCAAATTTCTTATGAGATTGGTGCGCCTCATCCAAAGCTTTGCGGACAATTGGCCAATTAAATTGAAGTTGAGATATCCAATCACTCAATGACTGGACAGTTGGGTTTTCACCAGGCAGTTCAGGTATGGGTACAAAATCTTGCACCGTTGCTATTTTGAAAAGAGTGAACCCCGTACTACTATGAACAGAGTTATTATACGCCACTTCCGCAAAAGGTAACAGATCCACCCAGTTGTCTTGTTGAAAATTTATGTAGCATCGGAGGTATTGCTCTAGTACTCCGTTAGTCCTCTCGCAGGCTCCATTAGTTTGGGGATGGTGGGCGGAGCTTAAGCTTTGGGTGGAGCCTATTAACTTCAGAAATTCCCTCCAGAAATTAGAGGTAAATTGGACTCCTCAATCAGAAACTACACGTTCAGGTACACCATGCAATCGGTAAACATGAAGAATGAAGAGTCTGGCTAAGGTTTTCGCCGAAGGGATCTTTGAGCAAGGAATGAAATGAGCTTGTTTGGAAAACAAGTCAGTCACTACCCAAATGACCGTGTGTCCACTGCTTTCAGGTAGATCTACTATAAAATCCATGGAAATTTCCTTCCAAGGGGCAGTTGGTCTGGCCACATCCTGTAACAGTCCTGGTGGCTTACCCGGCGGTCTTTTTGCTGAGGCGCAAGTCGGACAACTCGCCACATAAGTCTCAATGTCCTTTTTCAAGGAAGGCCACCAAAACTGTCGTTTCACCAAATGCAAGGTCTTCACAAAACCAAAATGACCAGCCACTTTGGAATCATGTGTTTGTTGCAATACATAGCTTCTCAGGGTTTGTGGTACATACAATTTCGCCCCCATCCAGGCTAGGCCATCTCGAATGGTGCAGTTATTCGCATTTGCCAGAAACCACTTATCTGTCTTCAAAGCCTCCTTAAACTGTTCCATCAGATCAGTAGGTAGATCCCTCTCCTGGTTTCTTTTCTGTGCGCGGGTAACAACAGGGGCAGCCAGTTGTGTAGTGGATACGATTGGCCTAATCACTTCTTTTCGGATACTGTTGTATTGAGGCATTCTAGACAAAGCATCTGCCATAAAAATTTTTCCCCCCGGGATATATTTCAAGGAGAAATTGAATCGCTTGAAGAACTGAGCCCACCTAACTTGTTTAGGGGAGAGTTTCCGAGGGGTCTTTAAAGCTTCTAAATTTTTATGGTCAGTCCACACTTCAAATGGGTGTTTCGCACCTTCCAGAAAATGCCTCCAAGCTAATAAAGCCCAACGGACTGCAAATGCTTCTTTCTCCCAAACGGCCCATCTCCTTTCAGTCTCAGTGAATTTACGAGAAGTGTAAGCGCATGGTTGTAGTGTCCCCTTCTCGTTCAATTGGAGTAAGACCGCCCCCACTGCTACATCGCTTGCATCAGCTTGGATCACGAAAGGGGCGTCCATGTCAGGGTGTTTCAGTATTGGTTCTGCAGCAAAAAGTCTCTTAAGTTTTTCAAATGCAGCTTGGCACTCCATAGTCCAATTCAATGGTTGACTGGGCTTTGGTTTCAATTCCCCCTTTGTTTTTAGGAGGTTGGTGATGGGCATAGCTATTTTTGCGAAAGACGGGATGAATTGGCGGTAAAAATTTGCAAATCCCAGAAAACTTTGAAGCTGTTTACAAGTTTTCGGTGGGGCCCAGTCCAAAACGGCTCGCACCTTTTCTGGGTCCATTTCAATACCTTCGGGGGAGATACGATATCCCAAGTAGTCGATTTTTTCTTGATGGAACTCACATTTGGATAATTTGGCGTATAGTTTGGCGGCCCTCAGCTTGTGTAACACAGAGCGTACCAACTTCACGTGGTCGTTTCTTGTCTCCGTGTAGATAAGAATATCATCAAGGTATACTAGAACACCTTTGTACAAATGTTCGTGAAGCACTTGATTGATCAATTGCATGAAAACAGCAGGCGCCCCCTGTAAGCCAAAAGGGAGAACATTGAACTGGAAACACCCCATTGGGCAGTTGAACGCAGTCTTCCACTCGTCTCCCTCCTTTATCCGGATCCGGTAGTATGCCTCCCTCAAGTCCAGCTTTGTGAAAATTTTCCCCTTTGCCAGGTGGGCTAACATGTCCTTCATCAGAGGGAGGGGGTACATGTTCTCTACGGATACTGCGTTCAGGTTTCTATAGTCCACTACCAGACGTTTGGAGCCATCTTTCTTCTCGCGGAACATCACAGGGGCCGCTACTCGAGGTCTGGCAGGCGTGATGAAACCTCGTTCCAAGTTCTTGTCAATAAACGCCCTCAATTCCTCCAACTCCCCCGGTGTCATCGGATACATCTTCGGTTTCGGGAGCGTCACCCCCGGCAGGAATTCAATGCTACAATCGGTCGACCGATGGGGGGGGAGTTCGTCGGAAGCCTCTTCACTAAACACCTCTCTTAAGTCCCAATACTCCTTCGGGATTTTCTCCTCTCCTTCCACGTGTTCGGCACCCGTAGAAGCTATCTCGGCGAGTGCCTGGGACTTCGGATGGGATTCCTCCTCCCCTTCCGGATAGGGTTGCTCCTCCCCTTCCGGTGGCCGATCGGTGCGGATGCGTATCCACCCCTCTCTCCAGTTTACATGGGGATTCCACTTCCAAAGCCATGGTAGTCCCAATATTAGAGATTGTTCCATCCCAGGGGCCACAATAAAACACAGGGTCTCATGATGGTTTCCCATGGTCATCTCTAGGGGTTCGGTTACAAAACGTGCGGGGCAACCTCCTGCCACCGACCCATCAAGTTGGCAAAAGGATATGGGCATTTTTAGAGTTCTCAGTCCAATGCCCATCCCCTTAACCACTTTCATGTTAATTACACACCTCGTGCACCCCGAGTCCAGTAAGGCCATCATCACTCCCTCAGTCCCCGAGGTGGGCTGCCTTAACTTTATTGGGATGGTCATGGGCCCTTGATTAGGACTTACCGGGACGTCATCTTCCGAATCTGTCTCGTTCTCGTCGAGTGGGGTTGGAGGTTCCAGCTCCTCTCCCACCGAAAGGGCGACCTCTACAACCTCTCCTGTCTTCAGCCCGGTCTCGCGGGGTTTGGTTGAGGGGGGTTTTGGCTTTCTCCCGGGGTCCTGCGCTTTCGGTGGGTTCACCTTTACTTGACAATCCACCATCCGGTGGCCCTCCTTTCCACAACGGAAACATGCCGTGGTTTTGGCTCCTGCCGCCATCCCTCTCGGTTGGGGCCCTAAGGTCTCCTGGAGACGGGGGGGGAAGCGGTTTTCTCCAGGCGGGACCTCCTCTGCGTCTGTTTCTGGCTAGATCAATGTCCACCTCTTCCGCCAGCAAGTACCATGACTGTAACTCACGTGGATCCCTTCTGGAGATGCACGTGTGGTATACATCTTCATTTAAGCCATCTTTATAGGCTTCCACCAGGGCCCCCTGGGACCAACCTCGGATGTGGTGTGCCAGCTGCCTGAATTCTTGGGTGTAGTCTGCCACCGATCTCCCCCCTTGGACTAGGGTCTTCATTCTGATTCTGGCCTTTCTCTCTGCCAGAGGGTCCTCAAACCTTCTCCTCAGTGCAGTCATGAAAACATCGAGGGTTTGTAGTTGGGGGGAGTTATCATTGTACAAAGTCACCACCCAATCTGCTGCCATCCCTTCCAGGGTTCTGGTAACGCATCTCACTTTGGCTGCTTCAGAGGTGAACTCCCGCTCAAATTCTGCCATATAACTCCCAACTTGTACCAGGAAAAATCCCAAATCTCTTGGATTTCCTCCAAACTTCACATCTAGGGGGGGCAGGTGGCGTCTTCTAGGAGCCACTCCTATTGCTGGGGCTCCCCGGGCGGCAGCGGGCGGTTGCGCTGGCGGACGCTGGGCAAGGGGGGTAGAGGTAGCTTGGCTCCCCCGGGCTGATCTCGCTCCCTCTTCCCCCTCATACCTTTGAGTTGTGCCGGGCTCTCCAGGAACGTCCATAGAGAATTTCTTGGCTTCATCCAGCTTGCCTTCCATCTCCTTCCCCTCCTGCCAAAACCGTCCCCTCGCACCTTTTCGTCTTACAGTGATCCTGGGAGGAGGGGGGTCTTCAGGGTCTCTCCAACCAACCCCCAACGACCATCTGGGCATCTCAGCTGAGGTTTCTTCCAGAGTCAGTTCGGCCAGCGGGTCAGCCATCGACGCTTCCGGCAGCGGCATGGGCTGCCCCCCCACAGCTCCCTGATCCTCTTCATCGCCGGTTGGAGACGACATGGGATGAAACCCCCTCGGAAGAAAAGTTGCTGTTTTCTCCGGGTGGGTTGATGTGTGAGTTTCGGAATTATGTCAGGGTGCGCTCCTTTTAGATCCCAAGAAAGAAATACTCAGACTCCATGGGGTAGAGCAAAGTTATCCTTTTACTAGGAAATAAAGTGGTAGCTACAAAGCAATTCCGAAACTGAGAAATTGGCGGGTAGAATGCATATACAAAGAAATAGGTTTGCCCCCACCCCCCAAAGTTCAAATGATTCTTCCAATTAAAACTTTTGAAACGGCTCATGTGGTCATCTTCAGATGGTGATGAGACGTCTTGTCAAATGACCTTGACATATTTTGATAAAAGTTCGCAGTTGCGCAAAAGAGGAAAAGATAGCCAGGAAGCGGAAAGTTAAGGACAAGAATCCCCCCTCCCCTTGCTAGCCCAGCAAGGAATGCAAACACCTCCAGCTCTCTTCCCATATAAAATCCCCCCTCCCACCGTTGCCATGACAGCCGAGAGAAATAATGAAATAATAGCAGATAGTCAGGAAGGGGAAAGTATCTTAGCAGAAAGGTAGAAGGGGAAGGTATCTTGAGGCTGACAAACCCCTTGTTAACTTCCTAAGCAGTTCGAAGAAATCTCCTTTTGTTTTTTTTCTACCCTTATTACATTTTTGGCAGTATGCCTAGACTTCCTGTCTCAGAAGGAGGTTTTGTTTTTCTTGATACTTTCTTAAAGGGGAAGGGTTGTTTTAAACTTTTTACACTGCTGTTGGGAGGAAATACTCCCCTGGAAATACTTCTTCTTGGCTAGCTAGAAAGATTGACATTCAAACGTGAGTTTACAATACCCTTTCTGAGTTTTAATCTAAAACTGGTTTTTGGTGCAGTTTAATTCTGTGCTTGGTGATGTTTAATCCTGTGTTTATTGATTGGATAATTTTCCCTATTCAGCTTTGTTTGGAAGGAAAAAGATTAATCTCTGTTCCTGAAAAGAAACTGGTTTGAGAAATCTGGCTAGTTCCTGTGTCTATTTGTTCTGGTAATTGGTTTAACTTTAACAAACAACAGCTACTGTTGTGATTTAATTATTTGTATTATGTTTGAATTTTTTCCTGCCTCATGGTTTCTTTTTCTGTCTGGGGAGAGGGTCTTCTTTCACTGCTTTAGTGGTATCTGGCACTGTCCTTTTGGGGTATAGTTCCAAGAGACAAGATGCAAGCTTGGCACTGATTTTTTTACTGCCTTTCTGATGGCATGTGACCTATCCTTAAATCTGGATGGTTTCCTTAGGACATCTTGTGAGATCAGTGGGTGGATCTAAGGATTGCTTTTCCTGGATGTGCTCCTTCTGGAGAGCTTAAATGACCTCTCTGCTAAAGGGTTTCATTTTATGAACAAGAGTTGGCTGCTGATTTTAACTATTTTAACTATTTTATGCCTGATTTGTAACTCCGGCTTGCAGGTATTTTTAATCTAATGATTGGTATTTAGGGCAGCTTTTTGCAAGCAAAGAAGCTTTTTGTATTTTTGTGCAGGTAATCCTTGATTTACAACAGTTCATTTAGTGACCATGCAAAGATACAATGGCACTGAAAAAAGTGACTTATGATCATTTTTCACACTTATGATCATTGCAACATCCCCACTGTCATGAGACGCCAGGTAAGGAGACATGAGTGATGTTGGGTTGGCCACGCCCACCCAGTCACATGACCACCAAGCCACATTCACCAACTAAGCCACACCCACAGAACCAGTTGTTAAAAAATTTGAATCCCACCCCTGCTCAACTCTATTTGGTCAGCTGCACCAGGACCATGTGCTTGATGGTTCTGCTCCATTAAACCATTTTTCCAATCAGCCTCCATGTTTCCAATGTCTTTCTCCCCACTTGGAACTAAATCAGATGGATATTTCTTTCAAGACAGGGTATTCTAAAGTGGTCCACATCAATTTCAATTACAAAAGATTGATGGGATTGTCCAAGGGGATTGTTATTATGATTCATAATACCATAGTTAAGGCCGTATGCATAAAATTATTTTCTTACAATAAATGTTTGGAGGTCAATGAACAACTTGCAACTTCATGAAAGAGTTGATGAACTGTATTCATCTCTCTAGTTACAGAAAATGGAAATTGCCATATTGATTCATTTGATTGAGCATATCTGGGAGCCAGAAACTGCAAAAATGGCATATAAGTTCTAGTTCTGTGAGATGTTTTTTCTCCCTTGCTGAGAAATTGAAGTGAACTGAAATGCTGCATTGCAGAGTACTGACTACAGATTGTTCCCTCCACACCATGATTTCTGTTCACTTTTATGCAGCCAGAACTCACTTGTAGTAGTCAATTTGAAGCACTTACACTCAATTTTAATAATGCTGCAGCATCCCAGCAGATACTCAACAGGATTCTGAGCTTAGTATGAGCTGAATTGCAGTGAGATAAATATGTTCATTGTATTTTAATTAACACATGTGACTCACATTGGAAACAGACTTTTATCATGCCACTTTTGACAATTGAAGGGTTTTGATCCTTTTTCCTCCCTCGCCCTCTCTCCCTCCCCTTCTCCCTCTCCCTCTCATCTATCTCTTTTGGCCTCTGACTGGAAGCACCATTTAATTCTACCTATTTCATCAAGCTCATCATTGACTATATCTACTAAGAGCCAAATAATGTGCAACCGATCAATCAATCATGACATAATAGTATTAAATTGAATATATACTCCATTTAAGGGAAGCATACTTCCCATTTTGAGGTCTATGGAGATTCTCAGTCATCCAGGTCATGGTTGTCCCAAAAGTGTTTTTCCAAGAGGCAACTGGACTTTCTGGTTTTTCTTTGAAGACGTTTCATTTCTCATCCAAGAAGCTTCTTCAGCTCTTCTTCAGCTAAAGAAGCTTCTTGGATGAGAAGCAAAACATCTTCAAAGGAAAAACAGAAAATCTAGTTATCTCTGGAAAAAAAACACCTTCCCATCTTGATCCTACATATCTTTTTCATCCAGTAGAGGCCCATTAAAAAGAAAGAGGTCCAGAGGAATATTTTCAAATGGTTAGCTCAAGCCTATTTCCTTGTTAATGCTATGATCCCAAAAGTCTTCTCTTTTTTCCCTTGGCATCTCCTAGAGCTTCAGAGGACCCAAAGGAAAGCATGATCCATATCTCTTGTTAGCTGTCAGTTTGGGGAAGTTTTGTGTTAACGTTGCTGTTAAGTACTGAACATGGGTCGAAGTAAATGGAGACAGCCTCTGAACCGTGAACTTTCAGCTCTTTATTTACATAGTGACTTCTCAAACCAACAACAGTGAACTCTGCCTTATATAGGCAACCCTTGCAAGATTTGTCCAATAACGAGCTATAAACGCTAGCTCTTTTAACCAATAAGAATTCTCTGTTAAGGGCCAATCGGATTCCTCAGAACTAACCAATCCGATCTGGCCGCCTAACAGCCAATCAGAAGTGCAGGGCCAGAACCCTGCACTTTACCTCAAGCTCATACTTTATTAACTATGGTACATACACAACACCCCTTCCCCCTGGCTTCTTAATTACGGTGTAGTTATATAGTCCCTTAGATAGGACGGTTGTCTTTTAAGTCTTTCGGATTTTCGTTGGATTGGTTGGTTGCAATCCTGTTGAGGTAGATTGTTGTTTGGCAGTGGTTCTGCTTCTTGCTCAGCTGCAATTCCTTGCAGTGTAAACGTTTCTTCTTCCTGCTCCATTTCCTGAGTATCACTTAGTTCGTCGTTCCCTTCGAGCAGGTTCTCTGGAACTTCATCTTCTTCCGTACCTCCCCCCCCCCGGTTTAGTCATGGGGGAGTTGTTGACTGGCTGTTGTGAGTCGTGACCGCAAGTGGTCGATATGCCGTTTCCACAATTTATTGTCACAGCATTTCACCACGTAGGATTTGGGGCCGGTCACTTGTACTACTGTCGCCTCTATCCATAACGGGTCGCCCGATAAGTTTCGTGCGTAAACAACGTCTCCTACCTGGAAGGTGCGACAGTGGCCGCTGGATCCTATTGGCTTTTCCAGTTCGTAAGCAGGGTGCAACCGGTCGAGGTGGGAGCGGAGTCTTCATCCCATCAGTAGTTCGGCGGGAGTTCTGCTGGTGATGCTATGTGGAGTTATGTGTCTCACAAAGAGAATTTGGTTGACCTTGTCATTGATATTTTCATAGTCCACTTTTTGCAAAGTCTTTTTTACAAATTGGACCATGCGTTCAGCTCGGCCATTGGTCGCAGGGTGCGCAGGCGAGGTGAGCGCATGGCGGATGCCGCAGTCAGCGAGGTACTGCTCGAACATTAGTGCAGTAAACTGTGGCCCGTTATCGGACAGCAGGACGTCTGGCAATCCGTGGGTTGCAAAGAGTCTGTTTAGAATCTTGATCACCGCCTCAGAGGTCGTAGTCGTCATACGATGAATTTCTAGCCAATTGGAGTATGCGTCGACTGTAAGCAGGAAGGTTGGTCCCGCGAAATCCAGGTGGATTCTGGACCAGGGTCCATGTGGTGTCTCCCATTCAGTAGGCATGGCTTTTGGTGGGGTGTTGCTGACTTGTTGGCAATTGGGACACGCTTTAACCCACTGCTCGATTTGCCGGTCCATGCCCGGCCACCATGCATAGCTTCGTGCAAGTGCCTTCATTCGTATGATGCCGGGGTGGCCCTCATGCAGAATTCGCAGCAGCATTTTCCGGAGTTGCTCTGGGAAAACGACTCTAGCCCCCAGATGATACAGCCCTTTTGGGAAAAAAGTTCAGTTTGTCGAGATTTGAATGGTGCGAAGTCATCTAGTACTTGGTCCAATGGCCATCCACATTCTACCCAGCCTAGGACTCAAGCCAGGGTGTGGTCTCATTTGGTTTCTCTCGCGATGTCTCGGGTGGTCATAGGCGGCGAGTTGAGTATTTTGATCTGCAACGTGGTTGCCATTGGTGCCGGATCGTCGAGAGTTCCTGGAAGCGGTGCTCGGCTTAATGCGTCGGCATGGGGAATGGCTTTCCCTGGGTGATATTGCAGCCGAAATTATAAGCAGCTAGGAATTCTGACCATCAGGTCATTCTAGGGGATAATATGTAGGGGGTTGGCTTGTCCCCGGCTATTATCCCTAGCAACGGTTTGTGGTCAGTTATAATGGTAAATGTCCTTCCATACACATATTCATGAAATTTCTTTACAGCTGAAATGATTGTGAGGGCTTCTTTATCAATTTGTCCACAGTTCCGCTCTGCTTGTGAAAGAGTCTTCGAAAAGTATGCAACAGGGGCTTCGTTCCCATAAGGCAGTACATGGCTCAAACTGGCACCCACCCCGAAAGGCAATGCATCGCAGGTTATAACTAACGGCAAAGTCTCGTTATACTGCATAAGTGCAGAGTCAGATGTGAGCAGCTTTTTAACATTCTGAAACGCTTGCTCTTCCCGGTAACCCCATACCCACAATGCTTTCTTATCTAATAATCGGTGTAACGGTTCAGCGACAGTTGCTTTGTGCGGTAAAAATACATTATAGAAATTAATGAGGCCTAAGAACGCCTGGAGATCGGCCTTGTTGCGTGGCCTGGGAGCATTTTTGATCGCTTTTAATTTACTCTCGGTAGGATGAATGCCCTGGCTATCAATCCGGTACCCTAGAAACTCTACACTGTCAGTATACAATTGACATTTGTTTTTTTTCACCTTAAGACCGGCCTCTTGGAATTTTTTTAGAATGCATTTCAAATGGTCCTGTAAGATTTTTTGGGTAGGGGCTGCAATTAATACGTCATCAAAATAAGGGACCACGCCCTTGATACCTTGTAATAACCTTTCCATAAGGCTCTGGAAGATCCCCGGGGCTACACTAACTCCGAATTGCAATCGGGTACATTTAAAGGCACCTCTGTGCATTACAATTGTTTGGGCTTGGGCCGTTTTTTCATCCACTGGTAATTGTTGATAAGCTTGAGCTAAATCCAATTTAGCGAAAACCTTCCCGCCCCCCAAGGAATGGAGGAGGTGCTCCACCACCAGAACTGGATACGCATTCTGCTGTAGGGCGTGGTTCAAAGTGGCCCAGTAATCCCCACAATTTCGGATTGACCCATCTGGCTTAATGGGTGTTACAATAGGGGTTTCCCATGGAGAGTGATCGATGGGCTTCAACACCCCTTGAGCAATTAGCTTGTCAAGTTGTTCGTCGATTTTTACTTTCAGAGTGAACGGAACTCGACGGGGCTTCAAGCGAATGGGAGCTACTTTTGGATCTAGACTGAACGAGATCGGGGTCCCCTTATACTCGCCTAAGCTGTCCGTGAAGATGTCACTGAACTCAGAGATAAGGTCTTCCTCCCACTCACAACCATCGGCTCGGTTCACGCCAGCCACTTCAATGCCGAGTGGCGCGAACCATTGGAGGCCTAGTAGGCTAGGCCTATCTCTATTGATGACCGTTAGGGGTAAGTACGCTGTATGCTTCTTAAAGGAGACTCGGACTCGGCAGGACCTGACAACGGGGATTCAATTCCTTTGGTAGTCCTTGAGGATGAGGCATTGAAATTGGAGGTCTTGGCATTAAATTGTGGGGATGAGTTGCTTGAGTGTCCTCCAGGATACCATCGAGAGGGACGATCTCGAGTTGACCTCCATGTGGCAAGGCTAGTTCTCAATGGCTACCGTGACTCGGATTTTCTTAGTGTCCAAGGCTGAGGCGTGACCGATAGTGATAGTATGGTGAGCTTCTTCTCTCTGCAAAGCTCGATTTCTGTAGGAGTGGTTTACTGGCTCTCACCTTACAGGACGGTTTCCTGTCGATTGGCGATAGTTATCCCCTTTTGAGGCCTGGCTGAGTCCTGGTAAGCTGCGGCAGACCCGACTGATGTGGCCTCGTTTCCCGCACTCATGGCAGAGTGCGTCGCGGAATTTGCATTCGGCCCTGGTATGGTTGGCTCCACAGCCAGCGCAAGGGCATCAGGGCGAGGATCCCGGTCGGACCGCAGTCAATGGACGCCTTCTTCGTCGCTGTCTGACGACGAAGAGAGGTCCTCGTGATGCGTTGTTAATAGCTGCCCTTCTGTGCTAGGTGAGATTTCGCTGGTTGGTGGTGGTACCGGAGTGCGGCTTCGCCGTAGTTGTGCAGGCGACTTTTTAGTCGCCTCTGCATCTGTAGCTCCGGCGATGGCGTCAGCAAGGCTGATGTCAGCTTTCACCATCAGCTTGCTTTGCAAGTCTAGTGCATCTAGTCCCAGAACTATTCGATCTCTTAGTGCCTCTTCTAAATCGGCGAACCCGCAGAGGCCCCCTAAATTTTGGAGGTCCGCCACGAAATCAGCCATGCTTTCCCCTTTTCATTGGTTCCTCTGATAAAACTCGTGGCGTCTCATGAGTGTAGGCATGGTTGGCGCGTAATGGCCTCTCAGGATGGGTTCGAGGTCGTCCCAGCTCATGGCTTTCACTTCTCGAGGTTTGGCGAGTGCTTTAGCCATCTTAAATACGGCTGGGCCGCAATGTGTCAGGAACAACGCCCTTTTCTTTGCTGGCGTGGCGTCCTTCAAATTGTTCGTCTCGAGAAACATTTGGAAGCGATCCATGTAGGATTCCCAATCCTCTTGGTTTGGATCGAACGGAGTGGGTGGTACGATGCCGCCGGACATGGTTCCGTTGTTGGCGTCGTCTGTCACATGCTCGGTGTTGCTTCCTGGCTTCTTCGGTTCAGACGTCTCCAAATCCCATCCTCGTCGCCAGTGTTAAGTACTGAACATGGGTCGAAGTAAATGGAGACAGCCTCTGAACCGTGAACTTTCAGCTCTTTATTTACATAGTGACTTCTCAAACCAACAACAGTGAACTCTGCCTTATATAGGCAACCCTTGCAAGATTTGTCCAATAACGAGCTATGAACGCTAGCTCTTTTAACCAATAAGAATTCTCTGTTAAGGGCCAATCGGATTCCTCAGAACTAACCAATCCAATCTGGCCGCCTAACAGCCAATCAGAAGTGCAGGGCCAGAACCCTGCACTTTACCTCAAGTTCATACTTTATTAACTATAGTACATATACAACAGTTGCTTATTGCCTTTAAAATAGTGCCTGCACACACTTAATTTCATGATATTTTCTCTGCTAATCATTCCCATTTCTGGAAAATATTCAGGTTTACACTTTTAATTTATTTGCTGCTTAGGAGTGCAAACATATACAGGTGGTCCTCGACATACAACAGTTCATTTAGTGACCGCTCAAAGTTAGAACAGCACTAAAAAAGGTGACCACTTATGACTTGTGACCACTTTTCACACTTATGACCATTGCAGCATCCCCGCGGTTGTATGATTTACTTTTGGATGCTTGACAACTAGTTCATATTTATGATGGTGGCAGTGTCCTGGAGTCATGTGACCAATTTTTGCAACCTTCTGATAAGCAGAGTCAATGGGGAAACCAGATTCGCTTAACCTCCATGTTACTAAGTTAACAACTGCAGTCATTCACTTAACAAACATGGCAAGAAAAATGATAAAATGGGGAAAAACTCACTTAACAAATTTTGCACTTAGCAATATAAATTTCAGTCCCATTTGTGGTCATAAGTTGAGGTCTCCCTGCAGTTACATTATACAGATAGAAAGCTCCAAAGCTCAAGAGACTGGCAACTGCTCCCTTCTAAGCATTGTCTTGCTTTCCTCTTGATCAAGGGTCTTCAAACTTCACAGCTTGAAGACTTGTGGACTTCAACTCCCAGAATTCCTGAGCTAACAGGACTGGAGAAGAAATTCTGGGAGTTGAAATCCATAAGTCTTCAACCTGTCAAATTTGAAGACCCCTGCTCTTGATAATGTGATTTAGTTAGGCTACCTATTCATTCCTAATGGGCCATAGCATGACATTTCATCACACATAAGAAAATACACATGGCTTCTATGTTCACGACTGATTAAAAAAAAGTTAGAGAGAATTCCAGAAGCCATGCTCTACAGGCTTTATCCACCTTAGTTAATTTTCCAAAACAGGAGAGAGAGATGGATGAACACAGAAGGAAGTCAACAGTTCATGTCAGTATTCTGTCAAGCGTCCTTTGCCTCGCCAGCAGTCCATCGGAGAAGATAGCAGTAATTAAAAAAAACATCTCTATTTTAAGCCTTTCTAATCTTTAGATCAGTGCAGAGTTAGATAACAAGGAAAAAGCCCACTATCTAAATGAAATGTGGCTATTGGGAAAGCCTCTGAAATGAAGAGGCTCTGGCCTATTCTGAATATAATGACTATGCATTTCTTGACATATGGCTTTTCGAGTAGTTATGTTTCAAAATGGCCCATAAGATACTGAATAGCCCACTCACATCAAAAGATTTTAAAAAATAGCTTTTTAAAAGGACCCATCCTTTCAAAGGTTTGAGGGCAAAAAGGATATCTTCAGTTTTTTTTTTTTTTTAAGGCACCAATTGTTATAATTTGAAGTAGACCAATATCTTTCAAGTAAGAAGCTCAGCATTTCTGCTTTTAACAGGGACTTTTAATGAATCTTGCTTAAATTCAGTGACTGTATTTAAAGAAGAAACAGTTTCATTGGCCTCAAACGATACAGAGCTTAACACAAAATCTCTTCAGGAAGAATAAAAATAATCCTTCCTGTCAAACACTGACTTACAGCATTCCCCCCAAAACAAGCAGCAAATATAAACTGCCCAGTTTGCTGCCTTAACAGATGCCTTGAAAGATCATCAGGACAAAACTACAGCATCCCTGACAGGAATATTCCTCTATTGCTTCAGTGCTTCCGCAGAAAGAACTTCTCTGAGCCTTAGAGATGTCTATTACATTGTAGGAATCTTACTACAGAAGTTTCATCTATGGAGGGGTTTCAACACTGCTGACCTTCACAGAATGTCCCCAGGTTCACAGGATGACAAATAACATGCACAAATTTGGGGAAACTAAAGTTTATTTCTCTGAACATTAGAAGGAAGCTGGGAGCAATTGATAAGAGTAGTGTGTGAATGTATGTTGTAGGTTTCCTATGCTATTAAGCACTTGCTGTAAGATAGTCAGTATGTGCCATTTTCAGAAACTGGATGGCTGGCTAATCAATACTGCTGATCTAACTTATTAATCAGATTGGATTTATATACTGTATTTGATTGGTCTTCAAAATGAAATGCAGAGAAGGGCAGAAGAACTGTATTCATCTCTCCAGTTACAGAAAATGGAAATGAAACAGTGTGGAGTAATGCAAATTGAATTTCCTTTCCCTTTCCTCTCCTCTCCTCTCCTCTCCTCTCCTCTCCTCTCCTTTCCTTTCCTTTCCTCTCCTCTCCTCTCCTCTCCTCTCCTCTCCTCTCCTCTCCTCTCCTCTCCTCTCCTCTCCTTTCCTTTCCTCTCCTCTCCTCTCCTCTCCTCTCCTCTCCTTTCCTCTCCTCTCCTTTCCTTTCCTTTCCTCTCCTCTCCTCTCCTTTCCTCTCCTTTCCTCTCCTTTCCTTTCCTTTCCTTTCCTTTCCTTTCCTTTCCTTTCCTTTCCTTTCCTTTCCTTTCCTCTCCTCTCCTCTCCTCTCCTTTCCTCTCCTCTCCTCTCCTCTCCTCTCCTCTCCTTTCCTCTCCTTTCCTCTCCTCTCCTCTCCTCTCCTCTCCTCTCCTCTCCTTTCCTTTCCTTTCCTTTCCTTTCCTTTCCTTTCCTTTCCTTTCCTTTCCTTTCCTCTCCTCTCCTCTCCTCTCCTCTCCTTTCCTCTCCTCTCCTCTCCTCTCCTCTCCTCTCCTCTCCTTTCCTTTCCTTTCCTTTCCTTTCCTTTCCTCTCCTTTCCTACAGGAAAGGATTATTTTCTTCAAGAAGCCTTCTAATTTTGGAGGAATGGATAAATAAATACAAGGGTTTCTCCTTATTAGATTTTGTTTTCTTTATTTTTCTGTATGACTCATGGAGTTGGGTGCAAAATTTCAGCCTTTCATTCATATTTCAGGCTTTAATCACGAAGATCCTAATCTGTTTAGCAATCGCAATAGCACTTAGACTTATATACCTGATATTTTATATACTCTCTGAATGGTTTATGAGAGTCAGCCTATTGACCCCAACAGTCTGGATCCTCATTTTACCGACCTTGGAAGGATGGAAGGTTGAGTCAACCTTGAGCCACATCAGGATCAAACTCCAGATTGTAGATAGAGTTTGCCTGTAATACTGCATTGAAACCAGGGGGTGGGCTGCTGGGAGTTCTCAGGGGTTCAGGACAGCTCCTAGCTAAGATTCTGTGTAGTTCGGAGAACCCCAAAATCCCACTCCTGTCTCCTCCCACCCCACTCCTCCCAGGAGTTCCCATTTTTGGTAAGTGCAGGGAAGGTGGCTCATGGAGGCTTGGGGAGGGTGAAAAACAGGCTCTCAGGAAGGCCAGAAATGGACCCGTTTTCAGCTTCCAGAGAGCCTCCAGAACCTGGGGAAGCTGTTTTCGCCCTCCTGAAGACTGGAGGAAAGCCTCCGGAGCCTGGGAAGGCCAAAACCATCCCCTCCCCGCCATGGCACAGGAGGCTGACTAGGCTACGTCCATCATGGCCACACATCCACCTAGCAATCAGGCAGAGAATCCTTTGCTAAAATTTTTGAAGCCCACCCTTGGTTGTAACCACTGCGCCACCAAAGTTTAGAATCTTTTTGTTATGTTCTGCGCATGGGCGCTAAGGAGGAGACGAGCCGGTGACAGTGAACTTCAAATTCTTTATTTACATGTGTAACAGCTCAGCTCTATGGCCGCAATGGCCCCCTTTATATAGGCAAGCTCTTGAGTATTTAACCAATGAAAACACAGGGAGCGCTAGCTCTGTTAACCAATGGGAGAGGCTCGTTAATAGTCAATCAGATTCTCCTGAACGGGCCAATCCGATGTCGCTATTATCGGCCAATCAGAAGTGCAGGGCCAGAACCCTGCACTTTACTTCAAGCTCTTAATAATCTTTATTCAAGTACTTTTATTAATTCACAACACCCCTTCCCCCTGGGTTCCGTTTAAGGGGTGCAGTCACATAGTCTTTGAGGTAGGCAGGTTGTTTTGGTTGTCTATTTGATTTACATTGTTCTCCCGGTATTTGGCTACAGTCTTGTTGGGGTAGGACGTCATCTGGTGAAGAGGGTGCCTCCAGTTCTGTATTCAAATTTTCGTTGCCGCTAATGTTCTTGGCATCTCCTTGGGGCGAGCTCACCCCCATCCCCGATCCTTCTTCACATGTTACCTCTGAGCGGTCATTACTTCCGCTTAAGCTTTCTGCCGTTTCAAATTCAGCTTCCTCGGTATCTCCTCCCCCCTCGGTTTGAAAGTCAGGGGACTCGGAGATCCCCGACTGTAGCCTTGAATGCAGCTGATCAATATGGCGCTTCCATATTCTATCGCCGTGACATCTCACGCGGTATGATCTGGGGCCGGTTACTTGGACTACAGTTGCCTCGACCCACGTTCCTAGCGAAAACCAAGTCACCTACCTGGAAGTTACAGCATTTCCCGCTGGATCCGTGTGGTTTTTCAGGTTCATATGATGGCTGCAGACGGTCGAGGTGGGAGCGGAGCTTCTGCCCCATCAATAACTCGGCAGGAGTTTTATTGGTGACACTGTGTGGAGTGATATGCTGCAAAAGGAGTATCCGGTTAATCTTGTCTTCTATATCGCCATAGTCCATTTTATGCAAGGTTTTCTTGATGAATTGTACCATGCGCTCGGCCCTTCCGTTGGCCGCAGGATGCACTGGCGAAGTCAGTGCATGGCGAATACCACGGTCCGCCAGGTACTGTTCAAAGGACAGCGCGGTAAATTGGGGCCCGTTGTCGGATACCAGAATGTCTGGTAATCCATGTGTTGCAAATAGTCTGTCTAGTTTCCTGATGACTGATTCGGTTGTTGTATTTCTCATCTTGTGGATTTCAAGCCAGTTCTAGTAGGCATCCACCGTTAATAAAAATGTGTGTCCTTTGGTAGGCCCCACAAAGTCCAGATGAATACGGGACCATGATCCCCTCGGTGTTTCCCATTCAGTCGGGGTTGCTTTCGGAGGGGCGTTGCTTACTTCCTGGCATTTGTGACAAGCTTTTACCCATGTCTCGATCTGCTTGTTGATACCCGGCCACCACGCGTAGCTTTAGTGCGAGGGCTTTCATGCGCACGGTGCCGGGGTGGCCATCATGCAAGGTTCTTAGTATCACTCGTCTTAACCGCTCTGGGACAATGACTCTATCACCCCAGATAATGCAGCCCTTCTGGGAAAATAGTTCCATTTGTCAATTCTTGAATGGGACATAGTCATCAGGTATCTGGTCCAATGGCCATCCGCGCTCTACCAAACTGAGGACTCATGCTAAAATGGGGTCGCGTTTCGTTTCAATCGCGATATCTCAGGCTGTTAGTTGCGGTGTTCGAAGTGTCTCGATCTGCAGTGTTGTTACTGTCAGAGAGGGGTCATCAATGGTTTCCGGAAGTGGTGCGTGGCTCAATGCGTCAGCGTGGGGAATGGCCTTCTCCGGGCAGTGTTGCAACTTGTAATTATACGCAGCCAAGAATTCTGACCAGCGGGTCATTCTGGGAGATAATATATAAGGTGTTGGCCTATCTCCAGCTATTATTCCCAGCAAAGGTTTGTGGTCAGTCACTATAGTATAGACAGTAGGGAAAGGCTCGGCCATACACATATTCATGAAATCTCTTAACAGCAGACACAATAGCAAGGGCCTCTTTATGAATTTGACTGTAATTGCGTTCTGCTTTTGATAACATCTTTGAGAAATAGGCAACAGGGGCTTCACTACCGTTTAGCAAAACATGGCTCAAAATGGCGCCCACTCCGAATGGTGATGCATCACACGTGATCGTTAAAGGCAAAGTCTCGTTATACTGCATCAAAACAGCATCAGAAGTCAATAAATTTTTCACATGTCGAAACACCTGCTCCTCTCTGTGTCCCCATACCCAGGTTGCTTTTTTGTCCAACAAACGATGTAGGGGTTTGGCTACGGTTGCTTTGTGAGGCAGGAAAACGTTATAAAAATTGATAAGGCCTAGAAAAGCCTGGAGGTTGGCCTTATTTCGGGGTTTTGGGACATTTTTGATTGCCCTAAGTTTGCTATCAGTGGGGTGAATGCCTTGACTATCAATTAAATATCCTAAAAATTCTACACGATCCGTACATAGTTGACACTTGTTTTTTTTAACTTTGAGACCTGAGTCTTTAAATCTCTGGAGAACCAACCCCAGGTGATCCTTTAGTATTTTCCGAGTTGGGGCAGCGATTAACACATCATCAAAATATGGGACAACACCTTTTATCTCTTGTAATAGTCTTTCCATCAAACTTTGAAAGATTCCCAGGGCTACACTTACTCCGAACTGGAGTCGGTTACATTTAAACGCACCTCGGTGCGTAACGATTGTTTGGGCCTCTGCCATTTTTTTGTCTACAGGCAGTTGTTGGTATGCCTGGGCTAAGTCTAGTTTAGCGAAGACTTTTCCGCCCCCCAGGGAATGGAGGAGGTGTTGCACCACCGGTACTGGGTAAGTGTTTTGTTGAAGGGCATGGTTCAGGTTGGCTCGGTAGTCCCCACAAATTCTTTTCAATCCATCCGGCTTGATGGGTGTCACGATTGGGGTTTCCCAGGGAGAGTGATCGGTTGGTTCTAATACACCCTGGGCTATTAATTTATCAAGCTGCTCGTCAATCTTTGGTTTAAGGGCAAATGGAACTCGACGAGGCTTAAGGCAGATGAGAGCTATTTCGGGATTGAGGTTAAATGATATCGGGGTCTCCTTGTACTCGCTTAGTTTTTCTGCAAAGACGTCCTGGAATTCTTGGATGAGGTCCTCTTCCCAGTCGCTGCTGCAGGTTCGGTGAATGCCAGCTACTTCAATTCCGAGTGGAGCGAACCATTGGAGGCCTAATAAACTAGGCCGATCCCTGTCAATTACAGTCAGGGGTAGGAATGCTGTATGGTTCTTAAACGATACCCAGACTCAGCTGGATCCAACGACCGGAATTCGATTTACTTGATAGTCTTTGAGTATGAGTCTTTGGAATCTGAGGTCTTGCCGCCGGACAGTAAGGATAAGCTGCTTGAGGGTCTTCCAGGAAACCATCGAGAAGGACAATCCTGAATCGACTTCCATCAGGCAGGGCTGGTTTTCAATGGCCACTTTCACTCGGATCTTCTTGGCATCAGGAGATGAGGCGTGACCAATCATGATAGTTTGGTGAGTCTCTTCTCGCTTCGTTGAGTGGTGTAGGGTTTTGTTTCTGTAGGAGTGGTTGTTCCATTGGTGGTTCACAGGTTCTCGCTTTACAGTACGGTTTCCTGTCGGTTGGTGATAGTTAGCCCCTCTCGAGGGCTGGCTGGGTCCTTGCTTGCTTCTACAGACCCATCTGATATGGCCTCTTTTCCCGCACACATGGCAGAGCGCGTCGAGGAATTTGCATTCTGACCGTGAGTGGCTTGCTCTACAACCAGCGCATTGGTACTGTGATCTCTGGCGTTGGTCTCGTTCGGACCGAAGTCGGTGGACCTCTTCTTCATCGCTTTCTGATGACGATTCGAGGTCCTCGTGGTGGGCTGTCGTAGGCTGTCCTTCTGACTGAGGTGAAATTTTGTGGGCGAATTGGCGAAGCGGGGCGTGGGTGTGGCGCATTTGGGCAGCTGACTTCCTGGTTGCTTCTGCTGCAGTAGCTTCAGCGATGGCATCTTTAAGGCTAATATCGCCTTTCGCCATCAGCTTACTCTGTGTGCCTGGAGCATCTAATCCCAGAACTATTCGGTCTCTCAGGGCTTCTTCTAGGTCGGCAAACTCGCTTAGGCCTCCCAGATTCCGGAGATCCCCTATGAAATCAGCTACACTTTCGCCCTTCTGCTGACTTCTCTGGTAAAATTCATGCCTTCTAACGAGTGTTGGCACAGTCGGTGCATAGTGGGCCCTCAGCAGGGGTTCGAGGACGTCCCAGTCCATAGACTTTACTTCTGCCAGTTTCGCTAGTGCCTTGGCCATCTTGAATACGGTCGGCCCGCAATGAGTTAGGAATACCGCCCGTTTCTTTCCGGTAGTGGCATCCTTCAAATTGTTGGTCTCCAGAAACATCTGGAAACAATCCATATATGAGTCCCAGTCTTCTTGCGCCGGGTCGAATGGAGCGGGTGGTATGACGCCGTCGGACATGGTTCCGCCGTTGGTGCATTTCAGCCACGTGCTCTGTTATCGTTCTTCGTCGTTCAGTCAGTTCTGAAGTCTCCACATCCCATCCTTGTCGCCAGTGTTATGTTCTGTGCATGGGCGCTAAGGAGGAGACGAGCCGGTGACAGTGAACTTCAAACTCTTTATTTACATGTGTAACAGCTCAGCTCTATGGCCGCAACGGACCCCTTTATATAGGCAAGCTCTTGAGTATTTAACCAATGAAAACACAGGGAGCGCTAGCTCCGTTAACCAATAGGAGAGGCTCGTTAATATCCAATCAGATTCTCCTGAACGGACCAATCCGATGTCGCTATTATTGGCCAATCAGAAGTGCAGGGCCAGAACCCTGCACTTTACTTCAAGCTCTTAATAATCTTTATTCAAGTACTTTTATTAATTCACAACACTTTTTATAATCTGACCAGCTCTTTCCAATCTTTTAATAGATTTTTTGGGGAAAAAAACATGTATTGATTTGCAATAAACCAATGCCACTTGTCATCTATTCAAAATAGTTTGTTTACTTTTGAACTTTTTCTTTTCTAGCCAATCTGCAGGCAGCTATATATTATGTGACATGGGCAGCTTTGTAATTCTCTCAGTCCACAATTAATATTTGCATTTTAATATTTATTGTCAAAAGAAATGTGTTATATTCTATATTTTTTATTTAACATGTTTTCATTTTGCTTATATCTGTAATGAGATTGATTGAATTACAAAGGGTCAGTGGGAAGTAATCCCGAATCCCCTATCACCGCTTTGTATGCTACATAGCCAGGAGGTGATACTATTGAAACGATGCCAACTTTTGCATTTTAGTCTTTTAATCGTCAGGAAAAAAAGCTCTAACAGCTGTTCTCCCTTATACACTAGCATTACAGTTTGGTTGCCAAATGAGAAGCTTAGGTGGGGACAGTATGAAATAAAATATTGTGACCATAAGGACAACTGACAGAAAAATAAAGCAGTAAAAATGAAGATGTATAAAACTAAAAAGAAAGAAAATTAATACAAGTTTTCCAGAACTAAGGAGACTTAGATTATATATACAGGTAGTCCATATTTACAACAGTTATTTAGTGACCATTGTAAGTTACAATGACGTTGAAAAATGTGACATGACTGTTTTTCACACTGATGACCATTGCAGTATCACCATGGACACGTGATCAAAATCCAGAACCTAGGCAACTGACTCATATTTATGATGGTTGCAGTGTCCTGGGGTTTGCAACCTTTTGACAAGCAAATGTGGAAGCCAGATTCCCTTAACTGGGTCACTAATTTATCAATTCCACTGATTCACTTAACAACTGTGACAATAAATGGGGCAAAACTCACTTAAGAAATATTTCACTTAACAACAGAAATGGGCTCAATTGTAGTCATAAGTCGAGGACGGCCTGTGATATATGGAAGTGCAGAACTGGACAACCTGGAAGCATATATCAAAACAATGGTGAAAGAGAAGAAAGGACAAATAGAAATCATGTCTGCTTCCAGAAATGTCTTTAGGATACGGTAAATAAATGTTCCCTGGAATTCTCTCAGGGAGAAGAATGAAAGAATATATGGCCCAAGGTACCACTGAGCCCGTCCATTAAAAACTTATATCAGAGGTCCCCAAACTTGGCAACTTTAAGACTTGTGGACCCTCTGCTCCCAGAATTCTCCAGCCAGCATAGCTGGGATGTCAATTCTGGGAGTTGAAGTCCACAAGTCTTAAAGTTGCCAAGTTTGGGGACCTCTGACCTATATATAGAGAGGTGGTATTCAGCAGGTTCTGACCAGTTCTGGAGAACCAGTGGCGGAAATTTTGAGTAGTCCGGAGAACCGGCAAATCCCACCTCTGATTGGAGATTCTACAGTATCCTTCCCCTGCCACTCCCACCAAGCCACACCCACAGAACCGGTAAAAAAAAAAATTGATTCCCACCACTGCCTATATACATTATAGCATCCCAATGAGACAGCAGAGGGCATCAAATGCAGCCTATCAAACTGAGGACCCAGCAAAATCTCAAGTCTATGACCAGGGGTGGAATTCAAAATTTTTAACAACCGGTTCCTTGGGGTATGCCTCAGGTGGTGGGCATCTCTTGGTGATCATGTGACTGGGTGGGCATGGCTTGGGGGGTCATGTTATTGGCTGGGCATGGCCAACTCAACATCACCCACATCGAGGCACTCATCTCCTCCCCTGGCCTCTCATGACTGTAGGGATGCTGCAACAGTTGTAAGTGTGAAAAATGGTCATAAGTCACTTTTTTCAGTGCCATTGTAACTTTGAATGGTCACTCCACACAAGCAAAATACCAGCAAAGGAGGGGAGGGAAAACTCCAGAAAGGTTCCTGAGACAGGAAGTGTAGGAATGTAATAAGGGTAAATGGAGAGGCAGTTTCTGTAAGCAACACCAGAATGTTTCCTTCCTGCCTTCCTTACAGGATTAGGCCAGTAATTTCTTCTAACAACTGGTTCTCGGAACTGCTTAGAGTGTTAACAACCGGTTCTAGCGAATAGGTGCAAACTGGTAGAATCCCACCCCTGTGTATGACAGATGAAAGGTTGGAGGCTGGGAAAATGTGTTGCAAGACTGGAAAGCAGCTTAGTTGGAAATCCAGTGACACCAGTTCAGTGATATCCAAATGATGTTTATATGCTTCTATAAAAGGGTGTGAGAATAAGCTTGAGGAATCACTATGATCTGCCCAAGTACTTGTTTCAATATTTGTTTCTTGAATATTGGATATTAATTCTGTTGATATCCAAATCATATCTAATCTGGACCATGATAAATGTCTATTTGAATAAAAAGTATATTGTTTAGCTTTAACATTTCTTTCTCTCCAAATATCTTTTAAAGATAGTTCGTCTGTCATTTTAAAAAAAGATTTAGGGAGAGCCTTTCTATTTTGCTTGGTTGTTGCTGCTATATAGTCCAATTTATTGTCCACAATTCCTTTAAAGTCTCCCATCATAATTATATTAACATAGTCCAGTCCAATTATTTTCATGTGTAGCTTTTTATAAAACTCTTCTTGTTTTTCATTCGGAGCATAAATTGCAATCAAGAATATTTTTATATTATTGTCCATTATTTCCACCATTAATACTCTTCCATCTTCATCATTGTAGAACAGTTTTGCTGGGATAGCCTCTTTAATGTATAGAACCACTCCTCTTTTCTTACATTGAGTCAAAGAAGTAAATATTTTCCCCAATTTTGGCTGTACTAACAATTGTTCATGTTGTTTTTTAATATGAACTTCTTATAGACAAATTATATCAAATTTTAATTTCTCTAATTTATGAAAAGTTTTCCTTCTTTTAACAGCTGAATTAAGTCCATTTATGTTCATTGTAATCAGTTTTCTTTCTTCCATGATTATGCTTTATATTTAGGTCTAACAGCTCTCGTGGATCTCACTTCATGCTGTTCTTTACTGTCCATCTGTCCACCTACAGCTCCTTTCTCTTTTTCAGTCTCCAGTTGTTCCTCTTGAAACTCAATTAATGAGACCTCTTTCTCTGCCTCCTCTCTTCTTCTTCCAAAAAATTCTGCATGGAAAAGTTCTGCTTTCTCAATTGAATCAATTCTATGTCTCTGCTCTTGCCACGTAAACATTAATCCTTCTGGAATCAGCCATCTATAATTCACTTCGTTTTCCAGTAGCATTTTGGTCAGAAATCGATATTCTCTTCTCATCTCTCTCACTCTTCTGGGTATTTGTTTTAAAACCACAATCTCTTTACCTTTGTATTTCAATGTTTTCTCTCTTACCACTTGTAATATTTGTGTTTTGATGGATTTTTTGGTAAATCTAATATGGACTTCCTTTGGTAATTTATTTCTCATCGCATATCTTGTATAAACTCGATATACCTCATCTACTCCATCCATCATCTTTTCCTCTGTAATTTCCAAAGCATCTGCCAAAATTTCTATCATTATCGCAGCCAAATTTTCTCCTTTTTCCTCTTCTATATTTTGAAATCTGAGATAAAATTCTGACCTTTCCATCTCCCACCTCAACATCCCATTTTTTTTCTTGTTCAACCACTGTTAATCTACTGTCAATATTTCCAATCTTCTCCTCTCTTTGTTTCCCTTCTTCCTCAATTTTTTGGAATCTCTCCTCATACTTCCCCATCATTTGCTTAATATTTTCCACTTTTTCATCAGTCTTCTCTATTCTTTGTTCAATGATGTCTGATTTTATCTTGAGATCTTGGATTCCTTGCATAATCATCTGTAAAGTTACTATTTCTTGTTCTTTATTTTGCTTCAACATTGTCTGAATTAAACGTTGTCCTCCAGCTGGTGGGGAAGCAGAGGTAGAAGTAGAAATGCCAACTGGTATTGGTTTCCTGCTCATTTTAATGCCTCCAAAGCTTCAAATTTTTTTTGACTTTTAATCCAACTGGTAGAATAGTCAATTATAATCCAAAATGGAAAAATCCAAGAGTAAAAGACCCAAAACCAAAGAAGAAAAAGGAAAAAAGAAAGAAGAAAAATCTTCAGGTTCTTCTTGACCCTAATCCAATTACAAAGTAGTCCACCATAAAAAAGGAAAAATAGAAAGAAAAAAAACAAACAAACCCAAAAATGATATTATTGATTAAGAGCAAATAAAAAAACAAAAGAAAAAAAGAAATTCCTTCAGGTTCTTCACACCTAATCTCAATAATCAAAAAAGAAAAACAAAGTGGTCCAAAAACATGGATAGAAAAAGCAAAGAAGTCCCAATAAAAATAAAGAGAAAAAAAGAAAAATAAAGAAAAAACTCTGAGACTTTCCCTTTAAAATAAAAAGCAAAAATAAGAATATTACTAGAATTGAAATTTACAAAAAGGCTGGCGAATGGGATATATATATATATATATATATATATATATATATATATATATATATATATATATATATATATATATATATATGTCTGGCATTCAGCTTTGTTCGGGTATTTTCCCACGTGGTGCTTTTAAAGTTGTAGCAACGTTTCAGCAGAATCTCATCTGCCATCATCAGGCTTCTGTATGGTGTTTCTCTGTGAGTCAGACTTTTACAGTGGTTTCAGATTTAAATTTGGGGCAGCCTATTGCTGTGTCAGAATGGTTTTTTCTTCCTCCTGATTGGTTGAGAGTCTTGGTCTGTGTTTATTGGTCTTGGAGTTTGCTGTGTTCTGCTACTAATATCTTCTGTCTGTTTTTTTTGGGGGGGGGCTCTTTTTGTATCTTGATTGGCTGGCAACATTGTGTTACTTTATTGGAGGCCTTTAGTGCAGCTTGGCTTCGGGTAAATGGACGGCTATCATTCGTTAGGAAGCTGGGTTTCATC
The DNA here is from genome assembly GCA_033807585.1 of Hydrophis major. NCBI lineage: Eukaryota > Metazoa > Chordata > Lepidosauria > Squamata > Elapidae > Hydrophis > Hydrophis major. The sequence continues at coordinate 185,647,240 of CM066328.1, forward strand.
TGGGTGCCTGGTTGGGGTGTGTTTGAGCTGGAGGTATCAGGGGGGATCTGTTTGTGCCCAGGTGTTTGCCTGGCTTGTGGTGTGGAGATTTTTTTGTTTCTGAGTGCAAGCTTCCAAATGATTGACAGTCTGGTGGAATCATCTCTTCTGTTCATGCTTTCTGGTCTTTTTTCAATCTGTATGGCTTCTCTGATGATTCTGTGGCTGGGATTTTCTATGGTGGCTAGGGTTTTGGTGCCATTGAAGTTGATGTTATGACCTGTGGCTTCCATGTGTTGGACGAGTGAGGAAGTGTGTTCCAGCTTTTTGACTGCATTTTTGTGTTCATCCAGGCGGGTGCTTATTCTTCTATTGGTCTGTCCAATGTATGTGACAAAAGAGATGAATAATGCCCAATTATCATTTCTAGACATCAACTTGAAACTTCTTGAAACAGGTAAATTACAAACAAGCGTATACAGAAAGAAAACAAACGCAGACATCATACTTCACTACCGAAGCAATCACCCTACTACACACAAAAGAAGCTGCATCTCCACACTCTTCAAACGTGCTTACACTTATTGCCAAGATAAAAAAACACGAAAAGAAGAATTAAACTTCCTCTACAATCTCTTCACAACCAACGGATACCCAAAAAGCTTTATCAAGGACTGCCTGCGCCACAAACCACATAAATCACATAAACAAACAGACACAAACAACAAAAACCCACAAGACCCACCTAAATGGTACTCACTTCCATATATACATGGCGTTTCAGAAATCATAGCACGACATTTACAACCATTCAACATCAATATTGCACACAAACCAACAACTTCATTAAGAAAAACACTCATTTCAGGTAAAGACAAACTACCAATCACCTCAATGAAAAACGTTATATATGAAATACCATGCAAAACATGCCCCCAAAAATATATTGGCCAAACTGGAAAACAACTCCACGAAAGAATCCATGAACACACACTAGCAGTTAAAAGAAGAGACCCCCTATCACAAATAGCAATACACAGCATAGAGCACAATCATTGTTTTAACTGGGATGCAGCCAAGGTAATTGGCACAGGCAAAACACGTTATGCTCGTGAATTTATCGAAGCATGGCACACCGGCCCCAACTGCATCAATCGCCACAAAGACATCGACCCTAACTACCAAGGACTACGCGAAAATTGGATGAATCACACATCAAAAAACAACCCAGCTCGCACCCAAAACAAACAACTGACAAGCCAAAGCACGCGATCGATGCCCGCGCTGCCAATCTACAGAACGCTGACATCAACGACATAAATAACGACCAAAGTTTCTTCCCCAACACATTTCCAACTACTTGTTCACTGAGGACGGACTTGAGACACCAAGTCTGAAAATTCTGAACAAAAATAAAAAACTTTTCCCGAAGAGCAATCTCTCTTTCTTCTGAATATATGAATATATATATATATATATATATATATATATATATATATATATATATATATATATATATATATATATATATGGATCTTTGGTTATTCGGGTTTTCTCCCGCGTAAGATTGGAATTATCTAGGCAACGTTTCGATGAAGTCTCATTCATCATCTTCAGGCTTGGTCTTCAGCTCTGTGCTTCTCAGAGTGATGTGAGCTCGCAGCTGCTTCTTCCTTTTAACTGCTCCTGGGGGTGTGACTTGATTGGCTGGGGGCTTGGCTGTGTTCTGATTGGATGGGGGGGTGTTCTCATTGGTTGGGGGTTTGGCTGTGTTCTGATTGGTTGGGGGGTTGGCTGTGTTCTGATTGGCTGGAGGCGTGTTCTGTTCAGGTGGGGGCTTGATTGTGCTGTTCAGGTGGGGGCTTGATCAGAACACAGCCAACCCCCCAACCAATCAGAACACAGCCAAACCCCCAACCAATGAGAACACCCCCCCATCCAATCAGAACACAGCCAAGCCCCCAGCCAATCAAGTCACACCCCCAGGAGCAGTTAAAAGGAAGAAGCAGCTGCGAGCTCACATCACTCTGAGAAGCACAGAGCTGAAGACCAAGCCTGAAGATGATGAATGAGACTTCATCGAAACGTTGCCTAGATAATTCCAATCTTACGCGGGAGAAAACCCGAATAACCAAAGATCCACATACAAATACCCGCGAGAACCTCAGAAAACAAATATATATATATATATATATATATATATATATATATATATATATATATATATATATATATATATATATATATATATATATATATAAGCCCACTGCACTTTATTTATTTATCCAAGGCTCTTATTATGACTCTCTTCTCCAGCAGCTTCAAAGCTAAGCCTCAAGTGTTGAAATATTGATAAGAGTCCAGGAAACACCTGTAATAATATTTTGCTGTGCTCTCCCTCTATCTTATCACGTTGAAATGTCCTTGAGAAGGAGTCTTCTTACAATTCTTTCCACTTCAAATAAAGTATTTTCAAGCCTCTAGTTGGCAGTGTTGCAATGTTTCTTAATGCTCTTCCCCCCCCCCGCCAGAAAAAATGAATAATGTATACAAAAAGAAAAAGAAAAAGAAAATAGCTAAAGGGAGCCTCTATCCTAGAGAAAATTAAAAAATCAAAAGGAGCATAAAAATATATATCAGAGAAAATTCAATCCGGTTACCTACAAAGTCACACTTAAGTCCCCCCCAAAAAAAGTAAGGAAAAGAAAGAAAAACCCAAGCCTCAATTTGACATCACTTTAAAGAACACCGCTCAAACAGTTTTGGTCAAAAAAAAAAAAGTCTCGCAGGTTTCTTCTTTGTTCAGGATGCCCTTTCAAACCTCAGCGAATTTACAACACAAAAGGAATTTCTCACCCAGCCGACACACTTCTTTCCAGCCACTTTCTTTCCGGAGCTGTCCCGACTTCAGCAGCTATGGGGGCTGCCTCTCCGCCGCCAGCAAAAGGGCTTCTCCCGGATTAAACCAGAGATTTTGCAATATCTCTGGGATCCTAGGACAGTACCCTTCTCAATCCCCATCTCTACGGGATGGTTTAGGTCCGTTGGGACCGACCAGGGGCGAAAATATCGGCTGCGATCTCAGAGCCCCAAGATCACAGCTGTATCGCCGAAACGAAGCAAATTTGATGTGGGTCAAAGAATGGATGACATTAAGAAAGCATAGGTTGTTGACATTAGAAGGGCATGATTTGCTGTTGGGCTGACATGCTTTTTTATGGTATAAGGGAACTAAAACACAGGATTATTTTAGAAGACATTATATATGGGAGTCTTTGTGGTTAAACTGGGAGAAGATAAAATGACAATGTTATTTGAAAATTCCAGTTTGGTTATCGACTATTGAAGCATTTTCCTATCCTATAATTTATAAGAAGGAACAAACAGTTAGATATGGGGAACTCTTGGATGAAAAAGGTGAACTTAAATCGATCCAAAACTTAGAGGAACAAGGTATAAGGATGAATTGGTTTTCATATGCGCAAATACATTCAAAGTATGATGAAGATTCTAAAACGGAGGGATTCTATGAAAAGCAGACTGATTTAGATAAGATCTTGATGGGTACTGATGAGAAGGTGATTAAAAAATTATATGGTTATTTACTGGGAATGAAATTAGAGGAAGAACAAGTCAAAGAAACTGTGATTGTTTGGGGGAAGAATTTTGGATATGGGATTGATCTAGAGAAATGGCAGAAATTGTGGTCTCAAAATTATAAAATGACAATGTCAACAGCATATAAAGAAAACTTGTATAAGATGTTTTACAAGTAGCACTTTCCCCTGACAAGAATAGCAAGAATGTTTAAGAACAAATCTGAAAAATGCTGGAAATGTCATCAGATACCTGGCTCGTATTACCATATGTGGTGGACTTGTGAGGACGCTAGAAAATATTGGACTATAATTCGCATGTGGTTGGAAAAAATGACAAAGAAACACATAGACTTGAAACCAGAGATCTTTTTATTGGGAATTTTACCTGATATATATAGTAAAGATTTGAAGTATCTGATGTATTAACAGCGGCTAGGATTGTATTTGCTAAAAATTGGAAGAATGAGAAAATACCATTACAGGAAGAAATTATTAAGAAAATATTGGAATGTGCTGAGATCAGTAGATTGACATTTGAAATTAGAGAGCAAGAGGATAAACAATTTTATGAAATTTGGGATCTTTTTTATCAATGGTTAGATGATAAAATACGATAATAGAATATTTAGAATGCTAGACAGTAAGGAATATCTTTGTTTTGCTATTTTGCTATTATTTTGTTATTTGACATTATGTTTATAAAGGGTTTTTTAGGATTGATTTGATATGATTATATGATTTGTTATAGAGTAAACTGGTTTAAAGTATTGTTAGCTCATAAAGCATGAATGATTAAAAATATAGTCAAAAACTTCTTTTTTTAGTGATATTAGGATATATAAGTTTGGATTGACAATATGAGTTTTTATGTAACATAATTGTAATTGAGACTACAGAATGAATGCACAAAAATGATGAACCAACTGACATACTGGATGTACATATGAGAGTTGATGTTTTTATGTTTTGTTTGTCTTGTTTGTTTGTAGAAAATTAATAAAATCTTTTTCAAAAAAAAAAAAGAATAAGCTTGAGGAATTACCTTTACTATAAGGTTAAAATGATACAATCAAATTTAAATAAGCCCCTCTTCCACATTTCACCTTATCTCATAGGGGTATTGTAGAAGGAAAAATAGTTGGAGGAAGCATTATGAATGTTGCTTTGAACCTGTGAAGGAAAGACAGAATATAAATTTAACAAGCTAAGCAACAAAGCAGAGCAGAGTACAGTAATGATGGAAGATATAAAGCCGAAAAGAAGTGGGAAAGGGGAACAGAGAAGCAATGGAGTATAGTATGGTAGGTCTTGCTATGAAGAGGAATGGATTGAAAGAAACGATCACATGACTGCAATTTTATAATGTTGTGAGGCTTTGGCCAGACATGGCGTTTATTTCCAATTTTTGGCAAGAATGCTTCATAGCAAAAAATGTATTTGCTTAATATCTATGATGTTTGCTTAATGACCACTGGGTTCACTTAATGACTGCTACAAAAAAGGTAAAATCAAATTGTTCATGTGGTGAGAAGCAGCAAATAAGTCAGATAAACAGACAGACAGACGGTAGATCGATAAATAGATAGATAGATAGATAGATAGATAGATAGATAGATAGATAGATACCATTTTTCTCCAACAATATGGCCTCCACCAATAGGAAGGCCCAGCATAATTTCTAGGCATGAGGTGAAATTAAGCCCCACCCCCAAAATTTAGTCCTATTTAAACCATGTGTTTCCCCACCATTTCTCACATCGTTCATTAGAACTACACAAGGTGAAGAGAAATGGGGAGGAAGGGTGGAGGGTGGGGAGAAAACTTGCCTTTACGAGTGCCCTGCAGGTAGCCTAGGCTAGAATACCCCAATAGCCAATAGAACATCAACCAATAGAAGCTCCCCCAAGGCAGGGTCCCCAGCCACTTCAGGGCATGGCGTGGCTGCCTGTGTCCCCTTGCCTTTAGGCTGTCTCTTTCAAGTGATAGAAACTCCCCAAGTGCAGTCACCAGCCACTTCGATCGGCCGGTAGAAGCGGCCTTGGGGTGAGCACGCACACATACTTCCCTCACTGTGAGGCCGCTTCTATCGGCCGACGAAAGTTCCCCAAAGACAGAGTCCCCAGCCACTTCAGGGCGTAGCATGGCTGCCCGTGTCCCCTCACCTTTAGGCAGTCTCTTTTGGGTGATGGGAGCTCCCCAAGTGCAGTCACCAGCCACTTCAATCGGCCGATAGAAGCGGCCTTGCGGCGAGGTGGGGGAGGAAATTAAGTCACCCCTGAAAAGACGGCCTAGCCATTTTGGGGGGGGGGTCCAAAAAAAAAAGGCCCGGCCTTATTTTGTGAGAAACACAGTAGATAGATAGATAGATAGATAGATAGATAGATAGATAGATAGATAGATAGTAATTAATAAATAATGGCCTGCTTTATGACTGTTAGGAATAACAAGGTTACCTAATGTAGTTTGGGTAAAATAATATATATAAACTATGATAGTGAATTTAAGTGTGTGTCACTTTAAACAGCAAAGCATGTAATTTTGGGTGCGATTGTAAAACCGCCATAAGGTGGAGCAAGAGAACCTGCTGGCTTACTGGCTTACTGAATTGCTTGCTGACTATGATGGACTGATGTTTTGCTAACTGCGTGTTCCCTGCTGCTGTTGCTGAAGGAAGAAAGGAGGTTTGACTTCTTTATATCTCTACTACAAGAAGATATTACTGGACTGATATTTGTAAGTTTACTGACCTCTTTTTCGACACTGGACTTTGCAACTGAATAATCCCTGGACGGACTGAACTAGTGAATGATATATGGACTGTTTGACTATGCTAAAACTATTACTGGAATAAACTATTCAACTAGCACAGTGTATCTGTTTTATTGAGTGTAAGCTACAAAAATGTTTGTCTGACATATTTGCCTGCCTGCCTGACTACTGTGCACATTCTGCTAGGGTGTATCCCTAACACTGGTTATGGGCCCAACTGCACAGTCAGACTAACCAGGATATAACAGGCTTATATAAAGTGAGAGTTAGTGTAGTTACACAATACTGTAAACAGACAGCTGTGTTTTATTAATTATAGTTAATATCCAGAAAAAGATGGCACAAATTAATTTACCAAGTTTGTCTCTAATATCCAAACTGGATGGAACAAACTATGTTTCATGGTCTATGAAATGCAGCCTACTTCTATGCAGAGAAGGTTTGTGGAGTATAATTCAAAACCCACCAGAGGTAGATGCTTGGGAACCGGAGGATGAGAATGATGCCCAAAAAATACAAGAACATAAACTGAAGAATGAGCAAGCTCTCTGTATAATAGGACTGACACTCTGTGACCAGCAGCTTGTCCATATTCGTGGAGAAGAAACAGCTGCGAAATGAGAATTTAAAGAAGATTTATGCCCGAGACATATAAAGATTTATGTTCGAGACATATAAAGGAGCACATATAAATCTTACACGGAAACTGTTCAGAACACATCTTCAAAAGAATGGAGACATGTTGACTCATATAAACACAATGAAGAGGATTTTTCAGGAACTGCATGAAAAAGAACTTATCTTCACAGACTACATCAGGTTTATATAATTTTGTCTTCATTAGATAAGAGCTATGACGACTATGTAACTTCATTGGAAGTACTGCCAAAAGATAACTTCACATTAACTGACATTACTGGCAGATTCATTGAAGAAGCCAGGAGAAGGCTTTAAAGGGATCAACTCAGAAGGGAACCTCAAGAAGATAAAGAATCTTCGACAGCCTATACAATTAGAAAATGTTTTAATTGTGGATACACCCTAGCAGATGTATCCCTAACAATGACCATCACAACTTATGACAGTAATTGGCAGACTCCATTACAGTCATAAGTCAGACTATCTCCATATACTTTTACCTAATCAACTTTTTTGGGAAGAATTTCTTATTAGATTCTTATAAAATTCTAAGACTAATTTTAAATTGGAATCATCCACAACTGTGCTCAAAGTAAATATAGGCTGGAACTTGACATTAGACCAGCTATAAATTAATAAAACCTTACAATTTAATCATATATACAGAACAAATTGAAATTTGATCCTGGGTAAATATATACATTTGTAGCTTTAATATGCCATCAAAGTTAATTTGATAATTCTATGGCATCATTTCCAGTGGCTGCTGGGAATTATTGTTTAAAGTACCCATTGGATTTAAATTTTGTTGATTCTGGACTCCCAGTTTTAATTTGTAAATTAAATGCATTATTTGAAATAATACTATTGTTCAGAAACTCTTTAATGTTGATTAAATTGCAATCAATTGTCATGGCTTCGATATTATATTTTCGGTCTGATAAGGCAACAGGCAAGAATATTTAGAGCCAAGAATGAAAGTTTAATATTTTAATAGCAGTGGGTAGAAAGGGAATAGATTCAATCAGTTTATCATAACTTGAAGAATTTTTCATGATCTGAGTTTCAATTTAAAGTTTCCTATTTTGGGAGGACATTATGAGGAATATTTTCAAATCATTTGAGGAAGGAAACAGAGCACCAAGCTAATCTGTCAAATACTGTCACGGCAGTTCCCAATTTCCTTTGTTGCTATGGCAAGATTTTGTACAAATGGCACTTCTATTCCCACAACCATCCCTTGTTTGGCGGTAAAAGGGAGGCCAGGACCTCAGTCAGCAAGAGTCCCTTTTTTGTTCCCTCATGGAAGCAAAGTTAGATCTGGTCATGTCCTGAAGACATTTTAGAGTTAATAGTGCATTTTTTTTAATTATAAAAGAAAAACAATCATTTTGCTAGTTCCTATATGAAAGCATCCACATTTCCCTAGAAATATGTGGATCATGCTTTTCTTATACAAGCCCATAACACATCTTCTCAAATCAAAGAAAACAAGGGCTCGAAAGCAGAAAAAAAGGAATACAAATAGGAGTATAAAACACATTGCTTTCCCTGATTACTGTTCCTAATTTCATGGTTCATTATCCAGGTTGTCTTTTTTCTTTCCTGTCTTAAAGAGTGACCTTGCGAATACTGAAATGTTCTGGATTCACTGGAAATGCTTATAGGGCCATTTATTCCATATCCTGAGAGGCAATCCCTTTTGAGCAAACCAAATAAGGTAGCCGGTGACTGTGAGGTATTATATTATAAAGCATATGAGTAGCATTAATCTCCAAGAATCCGTTTGGAAGGTCTCAAAAATTACTATACCATGATTAATTGATCAATCAGAATGAAAAATATATTTGCTAGCTGTTTTACATTTCACAGCTCAGCTTCTTCTCTCAAGAACAGGCAGGCAAACTTTTATATTGTTTTGCTAAATACTTTACATGCAGATAACATCCAGGGATGGGCTGCTGGGGGTTCGCAGGGGTTCAGGAGATCACCTAGGTAAGATTCTGTGCAGTTTGGAGAACCCCCAAATCCCATTCCCAGTTGGCCATGCCCACCCCACCCCTCCCAGGACTCCCCATGAGGCCCGTTTTGGATGCAGATAAGTGCAGGGTGTACATTCAGGGAGGGTGAAAAATGGGCCTCCTGGAAGTTTGTGAATGTTGTGGCCGCGAAATGATGCCAGGAGTCGGTGACTTCAATTCAAGCTCTTTTATTGAAAGTTGGAACCGAACTGGCGTAAAGGAAAAAGCCCATGGCTTTTATTCCCTTAGCTGCGGCAGCCGCGGCCAATGGCACCACTTTGAATCTCCCGCGATCCGAATGGACCAATCGCGGGAGATTCTCAGCGAGCCAATCGGCGCGGCTTGCCTGACCAATCGGAGAGCCCCGCGCTTTGGCCAATCAAAGCGCGGGGATCTCAAGAATGCTAATTAAGGACAGAACACCCCTCCCCTCTTGGTTCAGTCCTTACGTCGCGTAGTCACTAGGTAGGCGGGGCTCCGTCTGAGCCTACTGGACCTGCGCAGCTCAGTTGTAGGTTGGATCCCGGCCGGTTCGGTCGGGATCTCTGCTGTTCCTGCTGCCGTCGTGGGAACCGGCTGGTCGGTCGGGCCAGGCCGCTCTCCGTAGCTCTCTCCTGGGCCTCCCGGGTTGGTTGAGCTGTGGGTTTCGCCGCTCCCACTCGGTCTTTCCGGGTCGGTCGAGCTGGCCTGGCTGTTTCTTCCTGGTGAGGGGTCGTGATGGCTGCTTTCCGGTAAGTACGGCTGGTTTATTCTTCTTTGGTTTTGGTTCCCTGGGTATTCCCTCCCCCCTTGGTTTGTGTTGTGGGGGTTGGCTTCGCCTGTTTGTGTGTCGGTGGTCTCTTGGTTGGTAGTCCTCGACCTTAGTTGATCGATGTGGCGTTTCCACGCTCGTCCGTCTGCTGTTTGTAGCCGGTACGAGTGTGGGCCTGTTATTTGTGTGATGACGGCTGGTATCCATAGTGGGTCTCCCGTCAGGTTTCTCGCGTATACGGGGTCACCGGGTGCGAAGGTTCGGTGTTTGCTGTTTGAATCTGGGGGCTTTTCCGGGTTATACGTGGGGTGTAACCTGTCGAGTGGGGACCTTAGTTTCCTGCCCATTAATAGTTCGGCTGGGCTCTTATTCGTTGTGGTATTTGGGGTTATATGTTGGGTGAAGAGTAGTTTGTTTATTTTCTCCTGGATCTCCCCATGGTCTATTTTCCGGATGGTCTTCTTAGTGAATTGGACCATCCGTTCCGCCCTACCGTTTGCCGCCGGGTGCACCGGTGCTGTCAGCGCGTGGCGGATGCCCCTCTCCGCTAGGAATTTTTCGAATTCCAGCGAGGTGAATTGGGGCCCGTTGTCGGAAACGACGACGTCTGGGAGGCCGTGTGTTGCAAAGAGTTTGCAGAGTTCCTTGATCACGGCCTCCGTGGTTGTCGTCTTCATGTTGCTTACCTCCAGCCAGTTGGAGTAAGCGTCTACTGTTATGAGGAAGGTGTGTCCTTTTGTGGGCCCGGCGAAGTCTATGTGAATCCTAGACCAAGGTCCCCTTGGGGTTTCCCACTCTAGGATGGGTGCTGTGGGTGGGCTTGGCCTAGTTTCTTGGCATCGTTGGCACCTTGCTACCCAGGCCTCTATTTGTTTGTCCATCCCTGGCCACCAAGTGTAACTTCTGGCCAGGGCTTTAGTCCTAACGATGCCAGGGTGCTCCTCGTGTAGCAGTTCCAGAACCTTCCCTTGTAGCTTTTCTGGAATGACCACCCTATCCCCCCACAGTATGCACCCTTTTAATAGCGAGAGTTCCGTTTGGCGGTTTCGGAACGTTTTGACGGACTCGTTGTTGTCCCTTTCCGGCCACCCTTTCTCTACCCAATGCAACACCCGTGCCAGACGTTTGTCTTTATTAGTCTCTCGGCAATGTCTGACACGGTTATGGGAAGGTAGAGTCTCTATGCTGAGGGTGGTCGTCGTGGGTGCTGGGTCGGTGTCAGGTTCCGATAGCGGCGAGCGGCTTAAGGCGTCTGCATGGGAGATCGTCTTACCCGGTCTGTGTATGAGTCCGTAGTTGTAGGCTGCCAGGAACTCGGACCACCTTGTCATTCGGGGAGACAGAATGTTCGGGGTGGCCCAGTTTCCTGCAAGGATTCCCAGCAGCGGCTTGTGGCCGGTTATGATGGTGAAGGTCCGGCCGTAGAGGTACTCGTGGAATCGTTTTACGGCAGCAACGATAGCGAGAGCCTCTTTGTCCAGCTGGCTATAGTTTCACTCCGGTTTGGTGAGGGTCCTTGAAAAGAATGCGATGGGCGCTTCTTTTCCGTCGGGGAGGGTATGGCTGAGGACAGCGCCGACGCCGAAGGGTGATGCATCGCATGTGACGGCCAGAGGTAGGGTCTCGTTGTATTGTATAAGGACGGCGTCCGAAGTGAGGAGGTTCTTTGTTCTTTGGAAGGCGGCTTGCTCACGTTTCCCCCAAGTCCAGGTCGCCGCCTTGTCCAGGAGCCTATGCAAGGGCTCCGCCGCCGTCGCCTTTTGGGGCAGGAAAACATTGTAAAAGTTAAGTAGCCCCAGGAATGCCTGTAGTTCCGTCTTCGACTTGGGTGTGGGGGCTTCTTTGATGGCCTTGATTTTTTGGTTTGTGGGGTGAATGCCGTGACGGTCTAGGAGGCATTCCAGGAATTCTACCCGTTCCGTGCATAGCTGGCATTTCTCCCTCTTGACTTTTAGTCCGGTCTCTTTAAATTTGGTTAGGACCTCCCTTAGGCGACCCTCTAGTTCGGCTTGGTTGGCTGCCGACACTAGGACGTCGTCGAAGTAAGGTACCACCCCCTTGATGCCTTGCAGTAGTCTTTCCATTAGGCTTTGGAATATTCCCGGTGCCACGCTGACTCCGAATTGGAGTAGGTTGCATTTAAATGCCCCCCGGTGGGTGACTATGGTTTGCACTTCTGCCGTTTGCTCATCGACTGGCAACTGTTGGTATGCCTGGGTGAGGTCGAGCTTGGCGAAAACCTTGCCCCCTCCCAGTGAGTGCAGTAGGTGTTGTACTACTGGGACGGGGTAGGCGCTTTGTTGTAGCGCGCCATTTAGGGTGGCCTTATAGTCCCCACAGATCCTCACCGACCCATCGGGCTTGATCGGGGTGACTATGGGGGTCTCCCACCGGGCGTGGTCTATGGGCTGTAGGACTCCTTGCTTGACGAGCTTGTCAATTTGCTCATCTATCTTGGGTTTAAGTGTGAATGGCACCCGCCTTGGTTTCAGGCGTTTTGGGGGGACGTTTGGGTCTAGGTTGAAAGATATAAGGGGCCCTCGGTACTTGCCAAGGTTTCCGTCGAAGACCTCTTGGAATTCCTGGGCCAGTTGCTGCTCCCAGCTGTCATCGGTGACGTGGTCGACTCCCGTAAGTGCGATGTCGAACGGGGCGAACCATTGTAGTCCCAGTAGGCTTGGGCGGTCGCGGTCGACGATTGTCAGGGGAAGTCTTTCGGTGTGCCCTTTATAGGTGATGTTGAAGTGTTTGGTTCCGACTACCGGGATGCGGTTTCCCTGGTAGTCCTTTACAATGAGTCTGTTGTCCGAGGGGCGATCTCTGGTGCAGGGTGGTGTGCTCTCTCTCCTCCGGTCGCTCTGGTCCCATCGTGCCGGGCTGCGATTCTTCTTTAGGCGGCAGACACGGGCGATCTGTCCCTTCTTGTTGCAATGCCGGCAGATTGATTCGAAAAACTGGCATTCCGACCTGGGCTGGTCGCCGCCGCAACCAGTTGGTCCTCGACTTACGACCCCGCCAGTTCCGTCTGGAGGCGATGGACGTCCTCCTTGTCGTCTGAAGTGCCCGATGCCGAGTGGAAGTCGCCCTGGTGGGTGGTCGTCTCGGGTTGGGCCTCGGTCGACCTCGCCGGGTTGTTGTTTCCACTGCGGTCCCCAGTGTTCGGTCTGCGCATGCGGTCGGCGGAAGTTCGGGTTGCTTCGGTGGCTGCGGCTGCGGTGAGGGTGTCTGCTAGGCTGATGTTGCCCTTGGCCTTCAGCTGGCTCTGGAGGACGGGGTCCCACAATCCGAGCACGATTCGGTCTCACAGGGCGTCGTTCAGGTTGTCGAATTCGCAGAGCCCCCCTAGGTGCCGCAGCTCGGCGACGAAGTCGCTGAAACTCTCACCCGACCTCTGGTCCCGACGGTAGAATTCGTTGCGTCGGATCAGGATGGGTACCTCTGGAGCGTAGTGCCACCGAAGTATTGGCTCAAGGATGTCCCAGTCCATCGCGGTCGCATCGGCGGGTTTGGCAAGCACCTTGGCCATCTTGAAGACCTCGGTCCCGCAGTGGGTCAGGAAGACGGCGTGCTTCATGGGGCCGGTGGCGTCCTTCAGGTCGCTGCACTTGAGGAACATGCGGAATCGGTCGGAGTACGATTCCCAGTCCTCGGTGGCGGAGTTGAAGGGTGCGGGGGGTGCGATTTTCGCCATCGCGGTGGTTCGTCTGGCTTCCGTCGGACACGTGGTTCGGTTCAGGGTCTGGATCCCACCTTCGTCGGCAGTGTTGTGGCCGCGAAATGATGCCAGGAGTCGGTGACTTCAATTCAAGCTCTTTTATTGAAAGTTGGAACTGAACTGGCATAAAGGAAAAAGCCCGCGGCTTTTATTCCTTTAGCCGCAGCGGCCGCGGCCAATGGCACCGCTTTGAATCTCCCGCGATCCGAATGGACCAATCGCGGGAGATTCTCAGCGAGCCAATCGGCGCGGCTCGCCTGACCAATCGGAGAGCCCCGCGCTTTGGCCAATCAAAGCGCGGGGATCTCAAGAATGTTAATTATGGACAGAACAGTGAAGGCTGGAAATGGGCCCATTTCCAGCTTCCAGAGAGCCTCCGGAGCTCGGGGAGACCATTTTCACCCTCCTGGAGGCTTGAGGAAAACCTCCGGAGCCTGGAAAGTGCAAAAATGCCCCCCCCCCACCACCACCATGGTGCAGGAGGCTGATTAGGCCACACTCACCAAGGCCATGCCCACCGAGCAACCCCTTCAGAGAACCTGTTGCAAGAAATTTTGAAGCCCACCCCTGATAATGTCTCTGAAGGTCAAAATATAGGAAGAAGTCAGGGATCTTTGATAAGATCTCTCCCCCGTTCTTTAAAATTCTAAGTGCTTTAAGAGAAAGTCACTCCCTTCCAGTTCTCTCCAACCCTCTCAGCTGAATCACCCCCATGATCTACCATGCAGTGCAAATATATGAGTAAACACTGAGAAAAGAGTGCAGTGTTACAATTTCAGCCTTAAGGAGGTTTCCAACTGCATTGGTTTAAGGTGTCACCTGTCTTTTTTCTCTATGTGTGCATCAAGTTACCAGGCACGTTCATCTAGGAAAACTGACTGAGTATATAGCCCACATGGTCTTTCACTTACACCTGTTTGTTTAATGACTATTCAAAGTTACAATGGCACTGCAAAAAAGTGACCATATTTTCATACTTATGGCCAGTGGCAGATTAAGGCTCACTGGTGCCCTAAGCACTGACAAATCTTGGTGTCCCCTTCCTTTGTACATACTGTGCAAATGAAGCCGTATTCTCAACTTTGTGGTGCCTCCTTTGGGCCTGGTGCATAATATTTGGATGATGGAAACCATTTTTAATGTGCAGATGAGATGGCGGTCATATCATTCATACAAGGGAGGAAACTTCAAACCTCATCAAAATATGCCCCACAAATATTCCTTTTAAAAGCAAGCTAACATTAAGTGACAGTTTTATGTTCTTTCTTTTTGATGCTTCACTTTTCCTCACTCAAAAAGAAGCATTTAGAAGGAGTATATATATTTTTTCCAAAAAAATGGTTAAAAGTATTTTGAAGTTAATCTGGGAAGTGGAGAAACTTATATATTTAAAATTTGAGGCCACCCTACTCCTCCATGACTCTGGGCAATTTATAGATAAAAGAGAAACATTGCCAATTTATAGATAAAAGAGAAACATTGCCGATATAGAGGACAGTGCTGACCTCCATTTCAAGGCCAGTGTTGTTCAAAGACATTTTCACAGTCATTTGGGCAGCATGATGTCATGGAGCCCTGTTAAACTTCCCATCGAAATGGGACCTATTAATCTACTTGCATTTGCTTTTGAACTGCCAAGTTGGCAAGAGCTGGGGTGAGGATAGGAGTTCACCCATCGCATGGCACTTGGGTCTTGAACTTGTTTTCCTGCTGACAAGCCCAGTTTTCCAGCTGACAAGCCCAGGGTCTTAAACCGCTGCCCTAGAGTATTCTGAAGGGATGTTAATTTTCTCTTTATGAATCCATAAACCCACTTGCACTTTGGGTGGCACAATAAGAAACAAGTGACCAACGAGGTTACAATTAGTTGCCTATTTTTTTGAAATTTGACTTGGATTTTTGTATAAATTGCAGATATTAGTTGCTTGCTTGTAATCTTTTCCATTCAAAGATTATTGGCTTTTTCATTTCTTCATTTTTCATCCCTTCATCCATTTGTGCCCATAGGACCATGCACATTATAGCATTGGAGGGCATTACAGGGAAGGAGCATCTGTACATATTTCATTCCTCCTGGGTTGTGATTAGATGGTTTTGTCCTCAACGACCTTATTTTTCATTACAGTTTTCGTTCTGTTATTAAGCCTGTACTGTGAGAAAGGAATGGAAGCCACACTCAAAATCCTTCTGGATTGCAGCAGCATATAGCCTCCAATAAACAGACAAACAAAAGCCAAATAAATATTCATTTCTGTCTCTTTTGCAAAGAAGGGGCGAGAGGCAAAGCTGTAATAATCTGGCTGCATCACCATTTGTTTATGTACTTAATTTTTATGCTGCTTCTATAAAACCAACTTTAAATGGCTCACAAGTTCAAAGAAAACTACAAACAATGTAATCATATAACAAAACATCATACACCTATTCAAAGTGTCCAGTTCTCACAAAACACAACACACAACACAAAACACAACACAAAACAAAACACAGATGGATGCATTCAAATTGGATGTTAGCTTGTCAACTATAAAAAGTCAAACCTGTCATTCCTTCAGTTTGAACTAGATCTTCTGGAGCATTCCTCAACTTCCCACATTTAAGAAAAGGTATACAATTCCTCTCACATATTAGACAAGAAGAGGTAGTCTTGTAGAAGAAATGCCCTTTTCCCCCTTTTCCTTCAAATCATGTAGTCCTACTTTATTTTTATCTTGGATACATGGGAAAATTTGAAGTGGCTTGACTGTCCAGTTCAGAATTATTATCTATTACCTTCTGGGTCATAAGCAACAATGTATGAATCTACTTTCGTTAAGATAATGACTAATTTCTGATTCAAAAATTCCTTATTCCTTTAACTGATTGTGATTGTGTATGAATACGTGTGTGTTCAAGTACTAGTCCCAGAGGTGATATTCAGCAGGTTCTGACCAGTACTGCAGAACTGGTAGCGGAAATTTTGAGTAGTTTGAAGAACTGGCAAATACTATCTCTGACTGGCCCTACCCCCATCTATTCTCTGCCTCCCAAGGATCTTCTTTTGTTGCCCTGCACAGGAGAATGGAGCTGGAAAGCAGGTTAGTGGGGGGGGGAGGGAATGGGGATTTTGCAGTAACTTTCCCCCTGGAGTGGGGTGGGAATGGAGATTTTAAAGTATCCTTCCCCTGCCATTCTCACCAAGCCATGCCACGTCCACCAAGCCATGCCCACAGAACCGGTAGTAAAAAAAATTGAATCCCATCACTGACTAGTTCCTGCAGTTTTCTTGGCAAGGTTTCAGAAATAGTTTCTCTGCCTCTTTTCTAGGGCTGAGTGAGAATGACTGGCCCAAGGTCACCCAGCTGGCTTTGTATTTAAGGGGCGACTAGAACTCAGATTCTCCTGATTTCTAGACTGGTGTCTTAATTCTCAATCTCTACATATGCTATGCATGCATGCTATGTATGTATGTATGCTATGTATGCTATGTATGCATGTATGCATGCATGCATGTATGTATGTATGTATATATGTACATAAGTATATCTTTTTTGTTGCAGCTACAACTGTAGCTTTTACAGCTTTTTAATTATTACATGATGGTTTACAGAAAGATGCTTACCATATTTTGTGATTTATTATGATGGTGCTTACTGTATAATATTACCACTATGAGAAGAAGACAGTGTAAATATAATTACTATTATTTAGCAGTTATTATTACTCATGTGTACTCAGCATGGAAAGAATAAATAGATTTTATGCCTCCTGAACTAATAAAAAATTACTGCAATAAATATGCGTTTAAAATTATACCCTGTTATATTTTCTGTTCCTTTGATTTTAGCATGTAAAACAGCCAAATGTATCCATAGTGACATGGTGCTACTAGAGATATCTTTTCTTTATACAATGGATGAGTAAACATGTTCAGTGTAGAAATTATCAACAAAAAAACCTGAGCTTCTTTGTAACATCAAATAGTTTTTGAAATTGCAGCAATCTCAGTTTGTTTAATATTAAAAATGTTAAGTCCGCGTGGAAAGAAGCCAGGAGTCGGTGGCTGTGTTTCAAGCTCTTTTTATTACTCAGGAACCGAACTGGGGCTAAAGGAAAACTTCGCGGCTTTTTATTTCCAAGCCGCGGCGGCCGCAGCCAATGCCACCGCTTTGAATCTCCCGCGATTCGAATTGACCAATCGCGGGAGATTCTCAGCGAGCCAATCGGTGCGGCTCGCCTAGCCAATCAGAGCGCCCTGCGCTTTGGCCAATCAAAGCGCGGGGATCTCAAGAATTCAAATGAGGGGACAGAACACCCCTCCCCTCTTGGTTCAGTCCTTACGTTGCGTAGTCCCGTAGGTAGGCGGGGCTCCGTCTCTGCCTACTGGACCTGCGCAGGTCAGTCATAGGTTGGATCCCGGCCAGTTTGGTCGGGGTCTCTGTTTCTCCGGACTCCGTCGTGGGAACCGCCTGGTCTGTCTGGCCGGGCCGCTCTCCGCAGCTCCCTCCTGGTCTACCCGGGTTGGTTGAGCTGCGGTTTTCGCTGCTCCCGCTCGGTCTTCCCGGGTTGGTTGAGCTGGCCTGGCTGTCTCTTCCTGGCGAGGTTTTGTGCTGGCTGCTTTCAGGTGAGTATGGCTGGTTTATTTTTTCTGGGTTTTGGTTCTCTAGATATTCCCTCCCCTCTTGGTTTGTGTTGCGGGGGTTGGTTTTGCTTGGTTGCGCGTCAGTGGTCTCTTGTGTGGTCGTCCTCGATCTTAACTGGTCGATGTAGCGTTTCCACGCTCGTCTGTCGGTTGTTTGTAGCCGGTACGAGTGTGGGCTTGTTAGTTGTGTTATGACGGCTGGTACCCATAATGGGTCTCCGGTCAGGTTCTTCGCGTAGATGGCGTCACCTGGTGTGAAGGTTCGGTGTTTGCTGGTGGAGTCTGGGGGTTTCTCTGGGTTGTATGTGGGGTGTAATCTAATCTTATTTTTCTCCCCATTAGCAGTTCTGCTGGGCTTTTATTTGTTGTGGTGTTTGGGGTTATGTGCTGTATGAAAAGTAATTTATTTATTTTGTCCTGGATCTCCCCGTGGTCTATTTTCTGGATGGTTTTCTTTGTGAATTGAACCATCCGTTCCGCCCTACCATTCGCCGCCGGATGCGCCGGGGCTATCAGCGCGTGTCGTATGCCCCTCTCCGCTAGGAATTTTTTGAATTCTAGCGAGGTGAATTGGGGCCCGTTGTCGGAAACGAGGACGTCTGGGAGGCCGTGTGTTGCAAAAAGTTTGCAGAGTTCTTTGGTCACGGCCTCCGTGGTGGTTGTTCTCATGTTGCTTACCTCCAGCCAGTTGGAGTAAGCGTCTACGGTTATTAAGAAAGTGTGTCCTTTTGTGGGCGAAATCTATGTGGATCCTAGACCACGGTCCCCTGGGGGTTTCCCACTCTAGGATGGGTGCTGCGGGTGGGCTTGGCCTAGTTTCCTGGCATTGTTGACACCTTGTACCCAGGCCTCGATCTGTTTGTCCATCCCTGGCCACCAAGCGTAACTTCTGGCCAGGGCTTTAGTCCTAACGATGCCTGGGTGTCCCTCCTGTAACAGTTCCAAAACCTTCCCTTGTAGTTTTTCCGGGATGACCACCCTATCCCCCCATAGTATGCATCCTTTTAGTAACGAGAATTCCGTTTGCCGGTTCCAGAATGTCCTGACAGACTCGTCGTTGTCCCTTTCCGGCCACCCTTTCTCTACCCAATGCAAAACCCGCACCAGACATTTGTCTTTATTAGTTTCTCGGGCAATGTCTGACGCGGTTATGGGTAGGTTGGGTAGAGTCTCTATGCTGAGGGTGGTCATCATGGGTGCTGGGTCAGTGTCAGGTTCCGGTAACGGTGAGCGGCTTAAGGCGTCCGCATGGGAGATAGTCTTACCAGGTCTGTGTGTGAGTCCGTAGTTGTAGGCAGCCAGGAATTCGGACCACCTTGTCATTCGGGGGGACAGAATGTTCGGGGTGGCCCTGTTCCCTGCAAGGATTCCCAGCAGTGGTTTGTGGTCGGTGATGATGGTAAACATCCGCCCATAGAGGTACTCGTGAAACCTTTTTACTGCGGCGACGATAGCCAAAGCCTCTTTGTCCAGCTGGCTGTAGTTCCGCTCCGGTTTGGTGAGGGTCCTTGAAAAAAACGCGATGGGTGCTCCTTTTCCGTCGGGGAGAGTGTGGCTGAGGACAGTGCCGACGCCGAAGGGTGATGCATCGCATGTGATGGCTAGTGGTAGAGTCTCGTTGTACTGGATGAGGACGGCATCCGAAGTGAGCAGGTCCTTGGTTTTTCTGAAGGTGGCTTCCTCGCGTTTCCCCCAAGTCCAGGTAGCCGCCTTGTCCAAAAGCCTATGCAAAGGCTCCGCCGCAGTCGCCTTTTGGGGCAGGAAGACATTATAAAAGTTAAGTAGCCCCAGAAACGCCTGCAGTTCTGCTTTTGACTTGATGGCTTTAATATTTTTGTTGGTGGGGTGAATGCCGTGTCGGTCTAGGAGGTATCCTAGGAATTCGACCCGCTCTGTGTACAGCTGGCATTTTTCCCTCTTCATTTTTAGCCCGGTTTCTTTGAACCTCGTTAGCACCTCCCTTAGGCAAGTCTCTAGTTCGGCCTGGTTGGTTACCGATACTAGTACATCATCGAAGTATGGGACCACCCCCTTGATGCCCTGTAAGAGTCTTTCTATGAGGCTCTGGAAAATCCCCGGTGCCACGCTGACTCCAAATTGGAGGCGGTTGCATCTAAAAGCTCCCCGGTGGGTGACTATGGTTTGTGCCTCGGCAGTTTCCTCATCGACCAGCAATTGCTGGTATGCTTGGGTCAGGTCGAGTTTCGCAAAAACTTTGCCCCCTCCCAGTGAGTGTAGGAGATGCTGCACTACTGGGACGGGGTCAGCGCTTTGCTGCAAGGCACCATTTAGGGTGGCCTTATAGTCCCCACAGATTCTCACTGACCCATCAGGCTTAATCGGGGTGACTATGGGGGTCTCCCACTGGGCGTGGTCTATGGGTTGTAATACCCCTTGCTTGACGAGCTTGTCAATTTGCTCGTCTATCTTCAGTTTGAGTGCGAACGGGACCCGCCTTGGTTTTAGGCGTTTCAGGGGAATGTTGGGGTCTAGGCTGAAGGATATAGGGGGACCTCGGTACTTGCCTAGGGTGCCGTCGAACACTTCCTGGAAATCCCGGGCCAGTTGCTGCTCCCAGTCGGCTTCGGCGATGTGGTCGATGCCCGTGACTGTGATGCCTAGTGGTGCGAACCATTGAAGTCCCAGTAGGCAAGGTCGGTCTTGATCGACGATGGTTAAGGGAAGTCTTTCGGCATGTCCCTTATAGGTCACTGTAAACTGTCCTGTTCCGACTACAGGGATGCGGTTTCCCTGGTAGTCCTTGAGGATTAGTCTCTGGTTTTCTAGTTGCTTTCTCTGGATAGTAGGCACCAAGCGTTTAATTTCTTGCCAGGCTACCATTGAGAGGTAGGACCCGGAGTCCACCTCCATTTTACAGGGTTCGCCTTCGATGCCTACCTCCACGTGGACCTTTCTGGCGTCTGTGGTTGTGGCGTGGCCGATGGTGACCATCTGATGTGTCTCTTCTTGCCGCCTGGCCTCACCGCTTTGTTGGGCTCGTCCGTTTCGCTTCCAGCGGTTGTCTGTTGGCCGGTCTCTGGTCCTGGGGGGCGTGCTCTCTCGTCTCCACTCGCTCGGGTCCCATCGCCTGGGGCTGTGGGTCTTCTTGAGGCGGCAAACGCGTGCGATGTGGCCCTTCTTGTCGCAGTGCTGGCAAACGGAGTTGAAGAACTGGCATTCGGATCTGGGGTGGTCGCCTCCGCAACCGGCACACGCGGTCCTTGACTTACGACTCCGCCGGCTGCACTGGTCATGGCCTGCTTGGAGACGGTGGATGTCTTCCTCTTCATCGGACGTGCCCGAGGTGGAGTGGAGTTCACCTTGGTGGGTGGTGGTTTCAGGTTGGGCCTCGGTCAACCTTGCAGGGTTGTTGTTTGCGGTGCGGTCCCCGGCATTCGGTCTCCGCATGTGGTCTGCTGACTGCTGGGTTGCTTCGGCAGCCACGGCTTCAGAGATGGCGTCAGCGAGAGCGATGTTGTCCTTAGCCATCAACCGACTTTGGAGAGCAGGGTCCCAAAGGCCGAGCACGATTCGGTCCCGAAGGGCCTTGTTCATGTTGGAGAACTCGCATAGTCCTCCCAGGCGCCGCAACTCTGCAACGAAATCGCCTGACCGCTGGTCCCGCCGATAAAATTTATGCCGTCGGATGAGGATGGGCACGGCTGGAGCGTAGTGGTTCCGGAGCAATGGTTCGAGGTCCTTCCAATCCATCACGGTAACGTCGGCGGGCTTGGCTAGCGCTTTTGCCATCTTAAACACTGCGGGCCCGCAGTGTGTTAGGAAGATGGCTCGTTTCTTCGGTCCCATGGCATCCTTCAGATCGTTGCATTCGAGGAACATGTGGAATCTGTCCATGTAAGATTCCCAGTCCTCGGTAGCGGGGTTGAAGGGGGTTGGTGGCGCAATGCTGGCCATCTTGTCGGTTGGCTGGCTTCCGTCGGACACGTGCTTCGGTTCAGGATGAGGATCCCACATTCGTCGCCAGTGTTAAGTCCGTGTGGAAAGAAACCAGGAGTCGGTGACTGTGTTTCAAGCTCTTTTTATTCGTCGGGAACCGAACTGAGGCTAAAGAAAAACTTCGCGGCTTTTTATTTCCAAGCCGCGGCGGCCGCGGCCAATGGCACCACTTTGAATCTCCCGCAATTCGAATTGACCAATCGCGGGAGATTCTCAGCGAGCCAATCGGCACGGCCCGCCTAGCCAATCAGAGCGCCCCGCGCTTTGGCCAATCAAAGCGCGGGGATCTCAAGAATTCAAATGAGGGGACAGAACAAAAAATCTGTCTTTTTTCCAAAGATTCCAGTATGTTTCCCTGTACATGTTAACTGAGGGTATCAAATAGAGAACAATGTGGTTTTTAAATCCCCCAATTTAGTGTTAATATTATTTAGTGGGCTGCTTTTGGTGATTCTTCTGCTTCTGATGATTCTAAATGACATGAATAGAAGGGCTTGGTTTGACTGTGACCAATAGCAAAACGTGTTCAGAAGATCCTCAGTTAGGATCCATGCGTCCAACTTTGAAAGTGTGGCTACAGCTTTGCAGAAAATTTTCATGTCCTTTTAAAACCATGGTGGGTATTTTAATGTAGGAAAGGTGGCAAAAGCGAAAACTGCATGAAAGAATACCACATGAAAATGTAACCTCGTCTCTAGATGTTGAAATATATGTTGACTTCAAAAGTACATTTGAAAGTCTCTATAGTATTGCAGAGATTTCTCCTGAAGCATAGCAAAAACATTAGTCTTGGAATGGAAACCTACTGCTCTCCCCCTCACCTCTTCACATCCTCCTCCCCATGTCTGTTTCCTACTGATAGCTTTTAATATACATCCCCTTAATGTCTTCCAACAGGAAGTAGACATTGAAAGAAGTTTTCCATCACCGGCATTTAAAAATCAGCCTGGGAGCCATTCCATCATTCCTGTGAAAAACCCAGAAGCAAAAGGTGGCAAAACACTTTTTGACAAGATGTCATCAGAAAACGCTCAGAACAACAAAGCTGAAGGTTAGCATTACTGCTTTTTGATCTGATTTCTTTGCTTTCCTACCATACAAAATAAGAAAGACCGTAAAACAATATGTGGGGATTTTTCTTCTTCTTTACCAACAGAGATTCAAAGCAAAATAATGATGCTGATAATATGTGCAAGAGATTTCTGTAAAAATAGTATTAGATGTTCTAAAGCAACTATTTATTTGACATTCTGGTAGTTCTGAAAGGTGGATTTCACAGTGCAAAGGGGTTTCTGTAATAAAGCATAAGCAAGAAAAATAACTTGATATTGTTTTCTTTAAAATTGCTTACCTTTTTTTTTTTATGTTAGAATATGTTAATTTCACAGCCAAAAATATTGTAGTTTTTTTTTTTAAAAAAAAAACCATTAGTAATCATCTAACTGCTTTCAGGAAAACCATCGCTGTGAAATAGAAGCTATATTCAGTAAAATAATGAATTGAGCTTTCTAGTTTGGAAAGAGAGCAAAACAAATATTTCTTTTCTTTTTTCAGATGATCACTTGAAAACATATTTAGCAATCTTAAAATTGAATCAGACAGAATGGTGTCATGTTTCAGGAAAACTATTATTCGGGGAACACTTTTATGTATCAACCTTAGGAATATGTTTTAATGTTAATACCTTGTAAGCTTCAAATGGCAGGGTTTTCAATATATTCCCAATTCATACAAAAAACCCAAAATATTTGATGAAACTACGGTTAATATCTAGCACTTCCAAAGTTGTAAGATTGGATTTTAAGGTAATTTAACTTAAAAAACGGCTTTATGTTGGTCAAAACTGCCATTACACAGAAGATTTCTCTTCGACTATAAATGTTGCATACATAATTACATAATGAATCCTTCTGAGCAAATGAAATGTACTTTTGGAATCAGATATAAAAATCAGAAAATTTAAATGCCTCATTAATTTAATACAATATTAAACTGAATTAATTTTAAGAGAGTCGGTGTAGTAGTAACCTAGAGCAACTTGATTCCCACCCCCACATAGCCATTCTTACTGAGGGATAATCAAGTCCAACTCCCCATGCAGGTTTATTATAAGGAAAAGTTGGAAGGAAACTGTCTTCAAATATTAAATATATAAATTAATTATTAAACTTCTTCATAATTTAAATACATTGGTGTATTATAAGGCCTCTATATAAAGTTATGCTACTTAAATCTCATTAACTGATTGGAGTTATGCAATATGTAACAGGCTAATACATGCATTTCAGGAAAAAGTAAACAAATTGGACTCAAGTCATTGGAAGTTATTCATTTGTTTCTTCTAATGCACTGGTGTATGTTTAATGTATGGCTGAAGATTGCATGCACCCTAAGCTGGTGGGAAGGAGTCTATGATACATTGGCTTGCAAAGAAGATTCTGTTTGCTACAAGCACACCTTGCATAAAACTGTGGGCTTTAGTGTGACTTGTGGTTTATTGGACAAAAATTGCCAAAATGTATGGGTTTTATTTTTACCAACAGCAAGAAATATTTTGTATGGATATGACTATGGCCCGTAACCTGGCCGATGCTATCGCTTTTACATGAAAAAGCCTTGATTATCCAAAAACCATGATGGATGGTAAAGTCAAAATCTTTGGGGCCATAATCATGACACATGGAAGATTGTGAATTAGAATACATAAGGATCTCCATTAACCCATTTAAATGTGGGCAGTTCAGTTGAGTGCCTCATTGCTATTGACAATAGAAGGCAACTCGATCTTTTGATGTTCTTGATTCAGAGCAGCATCTCACTGTCATCCAGCCATGGAGGTGTCCTTGGTTTGCCAAATGTGGTGGTCTCCCATGGAAAAAATGAGACACAGGCTGGTGTACTCGGGATGGGAGTCTAGAGCAAATTCTTGTGCTCCCTTTTATTGAGAATTTCGTACATAGTAAGCATTCACATTGTGGATTACAATAATTAGATATAGTACACAGAATTGTTTACAGTTGTCTGAGCTGCTTAATTGTTCCTGGTGTTTGTTTTTAATTTCCCTGCTTATCTCAGTGACCCTTAGGCAGACATGTATGTATAAGGTCTTAGACTAATCATTACCCAGTACTGAAGTCAAAGTTTATTCCCACAGCCAAAGAGCTCTGGGAGGCCAAGCAGCAGAAACAATGCATCAAACTCTGGGAAGAAAACTGGGAAGAAAAAGTTGACAAGTGAACCCAACTGAGCTCACATTTGGGCTTTCATTATGGCAATAAGGGAGGCAAGGCATCTCTGGCATCTGTTGATCTTGTTAAAGCCACAATGCTGTATTGGTGAAGTTTTAAATGAAGACTAGGATGATGTCTGGTCACATTACCTGAGACTACTTTAGGCCTATGTGTTCTATGATGAAGTAAATAGAATGATTTATGCTACTGCCATAGTGGACTAAAGCCATGCACTCTTGGCTTCTGTGTGAGGCTGAAGCATAATGAACTTGATTCAGAAGACTGTCAACCCCCCACTTTAGGAACACGGTCATAGCAACCTTGGACAAGTTATGATGTGTTTCCTCTTTAAGACAGCATCTCTGTATCTGAACAACTACTCTCAGTTCCAAACCTTCCTTTTTAGGAAAAGGTTGCTTAGACTATGGGGTCTACTATAGACTTTACTAGAAGTAGGGGGCGTGTGGAATGGATCTAAGAAAATTTAAAAGGGATAAAGGGGACAGTTATTTTCAAGTATTATTTTTGGTGAAAGTGCTTGTGAATAAATTGGAATTAGGCAAATGGTCCAGATCTTTATGGGAATGCTTTCTCTTTATTATTAAAGAGTGCACACAATTGATGACTCTACAAAACAAAAGATAAAGGCAATATGAGCCAGGTTGTGATGCTGCTCATTGCTATAGAGACAGGGATTGTGATGTGGGTTGAAACTACAGAATGCCATTAGAGAAGAAAGTGTCAAAGGCACAGGAAGAGGAAAAAAAGAGGTGAAACAGCCTTTTTTCCTGTCCTATAGACACTTTCCTTTAGGGATTATGACATTATAATGACAACTGGAAAAGCAGTGAGAATGGAGAAGAATTGCTAGAGCAGCCCATAGAGAAAAGAATTATACTGTATTTGTCTCAGAAAAGGTTTCAAGAATTGGGAAATAAATGAGCAGAATCACTTGATACTAAACTGATTAAATAACTGGATGACAAACTGATAATTTTGAAAAAGAACGATGAAAGAAGGCATCATAATGACAAGCTCTGTAAAACAAATGGCTGGAGAGGTAAAAACAAGTTAATTACAATATGGAATTTTTTAGTAAGACAGAAGTTAGAGAACTGGAAAGAGAACTAGATCATCTAACTTTATTGGAAGTGAGAGAGAAGGAAATTTGCTTGAAACTTAGAGCATCCCAATGAATTCTGATGAAAACATTGTTAAAGCCCTCACAATTTCTTTTAATTGGGGAGAAAGAAGATATGAGGTGGAAATTGATAACATTTATGGACTACATTCTAGATTTCTTACTACAAGAAATGTTCCAAAGAATGTTTTGGTATACTTTGTCAGGGAAAAAGGAAATGGATCAAGTTTCACAGCAATATTTTATTACGTGATTTAAGATTGACAATACAGATATAATTGTTCTTAAATAAATTATTGTTAGAATTTTGCATAAGGGAAAAAAGGGGATTGATTATTGTAGCAACAAAAAGCATAATTAATCAAAATAGTGGCATTTTGTAATTATTGCACGAACTGCAATATAACAGAGAGAAACAGTAAGAATTTGTAGTACTCAACGAGCCCCTTTTGAATAATGAGAAATGAACAAAAAGCAGTATATGATTATGTGTGTAATTGCTTGCAAAGCCATTTTTCTTCAGTAATTTTCATTGATATACCAGGAAACACATTTGTCACTAACCTGATTCTTGCTAAAGTTAGGAGTTACAGAGTTTTTGCTACTGCAGTAGCTGTTCTGTCCTTAATTAGCATTCTTGAGATCCCCGCGCTTTGATTGGCCAAAGCGCGGGGCTCTCCGATTGGTAAGGCGAGCCGCGCCGATTGACTCGCTGAGAATCTCCCACGATTGGTCCATTCGGATCACGGGAGATTCAAAGCGGTGCCATTGGCCACGGCCGCGCGGCTAAAGGAATAAAAGCCGCGGGCTTTTTCCTTTACGCCAGTTTGGTTCCAACTTTCAATAAAAGAGCTTGAATTGAAGTCACCGACTCCTGGCATCATTTCGCGGACACAACACTGGCGACGAAGGTGGGATCCAGACCCTGAACCGAACCACGTGTCCGACGGAAGCCAGACGAACAACCGCGATGGCGAAAATCGCACCCCCCGCACCCTTCAACCCCGCCACCGAGGACTGGGAATCGTACTCCGACCGATTCCGCATGTTCCTCGAGTGCAGCGACCTGAAGGATGCCACCGGCCCCATGAAGCGCGCCGTCTTCCTGACCCACTGTGGGACGAGGTCTTCAAGATGGCCAAGGCGCTTGCCAAACCCGCCGATGCGACCGCGATGGACTGGGACATCCTCGAGCCAATACTTCGGCGGCACTATGCTCCAGAGGTACCCATCCTGATCCGACGCAACAAATTCTACCGTCATGACCAGAGGTCGGGTGAGAGTTTCAGCGACTTCGTCGCCAAGCTGCAGCGCCTAGGGGGGCTCTGCGAATTCGACAACCTGAACGACGCCCTGCGAGACTGAATCATACTCGGGTTGTGGGACCCCGTCCTCCAGAGCCAGCTGATGGCCAAGGGCAACATCAGCCTAGCAGACACCCTCACCGCAGCCGCAGCCGCCGAAGCAACCCAAACTTCCGCCGACCGCATGTGCAGACTGAACACTGGGGACCGCAGCGGAAACAACAACCCGGCGAGGTCGACCGAGGCCCAAACCGAGACGACCACCCACCAGGGCGACTTCCACTTGGCATTGGGCACTTCAGACGAGGAGGAGGACGTCCATCGCCTCCAGACAGGCCGCGACCCACGGAACCGGCGGGGTCGTAAGTTGAGGACCAACTGTGCCGGTTGTGGCGGCGACCACCCCAGGTCGGAATGCTGGATTTTCGAATCGATCTGCCGGCATTGCGACAAGAAGGGACACGTAGCCCGTGTCTGCCACCTTAAGAAGAATCGCAGCCCGGCACGATGGGACCAGAGCGACTGGAGGAGAGAGAGCACACCACCCCGCACCAGAGATCGCCCCTCGGACAACAGATGGGACCGGAACGGACGATCCCTGCGAGGCGACGATAACCGGCGAAGAGAGGAGATCCATCAGACAGTCACCATCGGCCACGCCATCACCAATGACGCCCGGAAGGTCCACGTGGAGGTAGGCATCGAGGGCCAGCCATGCAAAATGGAGGTGGACTCCGGGTCCTACCTCTCCATGATTGCATGGCATGAAATAAAACGCTTGGTGCCTACCCTCCAAAGGAGGAACATAGACAGCCAGAGACTCATTGTAAAGGACTACCAGGGAAACCGCATCCCGGTAGTCGGAACCAAACACTTCAACATCACCTATAAAGGGCACACCGAAAGACTTCCCCTGACAATTGTCGACCGCGACCGCCCAAGCCTACTGGGACTGCAATGGTTCGCCCCGCTCGACATCGCACTCACGGGAGTCGACCACGTCACCGACGACAGCTGGGAGCAGCAACTGGCCCGGGAATTCCAAGAGGTCTTCGACGGAAACCTTGGCAAGTACCGAGGGCCCCTTATATCTTTCAACCTAGACCCAAACGTCCCCCCAAAACGCCTGAAACCAAGGCGGGTGCCATTCGCACTTAAACCCAAGATAGACGAGCAAATTGACAAGCTCGTCAAGCAAGGGGTCCTACAGCCCATAGACCACGCCCGGTGGGAGACCCCCATAGTCACCCCGATCAAGCCCGATGGGTTGGTGAGGATCTGTGGGGACTATAAGGCCACCCTAAATGGCGCGCTACAACAAAGCGCCTACCCCGTCCCAGTAGTGCAACACCTACTGCACTCACTGGGAGGGGGCAAGGTTTTCGCTAAGCTCGACCTCGCCCAGGCATACCAACAGTTGCCAGTCGATGAGCAAACGGCAGAAGCGCAAACCATAGTCACCCACCGGGGGACATTTAAATGCAACCAACTCCAATTCGGAGTCAGCGTGGCACTGGGAATATTCCAAAGCCTAATGGAAAGACTACTGCAAGGCATCAAGGGGGTGGTACCTTACTTCGATGACGTCCTAGTGTCGGCAGCCAACCAAGCCGAACTAGAGGGTCGCCTAAGGGAGGTCCTAACCAAATTTAAAGAGACCGGACTAAAAGTCAAGAGGGAGAAATGCCAGCTATGCACGGAACGGGTAGAATTCCTAGGATACCTCCTAGACCGTCACGGCATTCACCCCACAAACCAAAAAATCAAGGCCATCAAAGGAGCCCCCACACCCAAGTCGAAGACGGAACTATAGGCATTTCTGGGGCTACTTAACTTTTACAATGTTTTCCTGCCCCAAAAGGCGATGGCGGCGGAGCCTTTGCATAGGCTCCTGGACAAGGCGGCGACCTGGACTTGGGGGAAACGCGAGCAAGCCGCCTTCCAAAGAACAAAGGACCTCCTCACTTCGGAGGCCGTCCTTATACAATACAACGAGACCCTACCTCTGGCCATCACATGCGACGCATCAACCTTCGGTGTCGGCACTGTCCTCAGCCATACCCTCCCCATCGGAAAAGAAGCGCCCATCGCGTTCTTTTCAAGGACCCTCACCAAACCGGAGCGGAACTATAGCCAGCTGGACAAAGAGGCTCTGGCTATCGTTGCGCCGTAAAACAATTCCACGAGTATCTCTACGGCCGGACCTTCACCATCATAACCGACCACAAGCCGCTGCTGGGAATCCTTGCACGAAACTGGGCCACCCCGAACATTCTGTCTCCCCGAATGACAAGGTGGTCCGAGTTCCTGGCAGCCTACAACTACGGACTCATACAGACCGGGTAAGACGATCTCCCATGCAGACGCCTTAAGCCGCTCGCCGCTACCGGAACCTGACACCGACCCAGCACCCACGACGACCACCCTCAGCATAGAGACTCTACCCAACCTGCCCATAACCGCGTCAGACATTGCCCGAGAGACTAATAAAGACAAACGTCTGGCGCGGGTGTTGTATTTGGTTGAAAAAGGGTGGCCGGAAAGGGACAATGACGAGTCCATCAAAACGTTCTGAAACCACCAAACGGAACTCTTGCTATTAAAAGGGTGCATACTATGGGGGGATAGGGTGGTCATTCCAGAAAAGCTACAAGGGAAGGTTCTGGAACTGCTACACGAGGGGCACCCTGGCATCGTTAGGACTAAAGCCCTGGCCAGAAGTTACGCTTGGTGGCCAGGGATGGACAAACAAATAGAGGCCTGGGTAGCAAGGTGCCAACGATGCCAGGAAACTAGGCCAAGCCCACCCACAGCACCCGTCCTAGAGTGGGAAACCCCAAGGGGACCTTGGTCTAGGATTCACATAGACTTCGCCGGGCTCACAAAAGGACACACCTTCCTCATAACAGTTGACGCTTACTCCAACTGGCTGGAGGTAAGCAACATGAAGACGACAACCACGGAGGCCATGATCAAGGAACTCTGCAAACTCTTTGCAACACACGGCCTCCCAGACGTCGTCGTTTCCGACAACGGGCCCCAATTCACCTCGCTGGAATTCGAAAAATTCCTAGCGGAAAGGGGCATTCGCCACGCGCTGACAGCACCGGCGCACCCGGCGGCAAACGGTAGGGCGGAACGGATAGTCCAATTCACTAAGAAGACCATCCGGAAAATAGACCACGGGGAGATCCAGGAGAAAATAAACAAACTACTCTTCACCCAACACATAACCCCAAATACGAATAGGAGCCCAGCCGAACTATTAATGGGCAGGAAACTAAGGTCCCCACTCGACAGGATACACCCCACGTATAACCCGGAGAAGCCCCCAGACTCAAACAGCAAACACCAAACCTTCGCACCCGGCGACCCCGTATACGCGAGAAACCTGACGGGAGACCCACTATGGATACCAGCCGTCATCACACAAATAACAGGCCCACACTCGTACTGGCTACAAACAGCAGACAGACGAGCGTGGAAACGCCACATCGACCAACTAAGGTCGAGGACTACCAACCAAGAGACCACCAACGCACAAACAGGTGAAACCAACCCCCACAACACAAACCAAGGGGGGAGGGAATACCCAGGGAACCAAAACCAAAGAAGAATAAACCAGCCGTACTTACCGGAAAGCAGCCATCACGACCCCTCGCCAGGAAGAGACAGCCAGGCCAGCTCGACCGACCCGGAGAGACCGAGCGGGAGCGGCGAAACCCGCAGCTCAACCAACCCGGGAGGCCCAGGAGGGAGCTACGGAGAGCGGCCCGGCCCGACTGACCAGCCGGTTCCCACGATGGCAGCAGAAGCAGCAGAGATCCCGACCGAACCGGCCGGGATCCAACCTATGACTGAGCTGCGCAGGTCCAGTCGGCTCAGACGGAGCCCCGCCTACCTACGTGACTACGCGACGTAAGGACTGAACCAAGAGGGGAGGGGTGTTCTGTCCTTAATTAGCATTCTTGAGATCCCCGCGCTTTCCTGACCCTATCAGGCGAGCCGCGCCGATTGGCTCGCTGAGAATCTCCCACGATTGGTCCATTCGGATCGCGGGAGATTCAAAGCGGTGCCATTGGCCGCGGCCGCCGCGGCTAAAGGAATAAAAGCCGCAGGCTTTTTCCTTTACGCCAGTTCGGTTCCAACTTTCAATAAAAGAGCTTGAATTGAAGTCACCAACTCCTGGCATCATTTCGCGGACACAACAGTAGCATTATCTGGAATTGCAGCAACATTGACGCCCGGTGGTAGGATAACACATTCAAATATCTCTCAAAATGAACAAAAATGCTCTTTACCACATCTATTAAAAACTCAAGCTCTGCAAATTTTCTTCAACATGCTGGGATTATTATCTGGGATGAAAGTCCCATGATTAGGAGGGAGAGCTTTAAAGCCACAGATTAGACTCTTCACAATATCATCAGTGCTACCTGGTATGAGTAATGAAATGTCTGCAATAAATATAGTCTTAATAAAACTATATACACACATGTAAATATGTATATGTACTGTATATGTGTGTGTACATGGACACCATTATCATTCTCTTATATAAACACAAAGGTAGGAGGAGTAGATTCAAAACTTACATGGGGCTAATTTGTTATGTGTCTCCAAGAAGTATTTGTAGAATATTGAACAAAAGAGTAATGATCAAAATTTGTAAGTGTGGTTTTATAGGGGGCAAGGGGTGTGTAAATCAGGTTTTTACTTTTCAACCTGTGTATATGAAAACATACTGTATATTACTACAAATAGGCTTGAATTGCGGATCTGAAGATTGACTGTTGAATATGATAAGAGTGGAATATGATAGAAATAAAAAATGTACAGGACTAAATGGAGGGATTAGTAAGTAATTGAACACAGAGCAGAATGTAAAACAAGGAGCTGAAATGCCCTGGATGTTTCTTGTATATATAGATAAAGGTATAAGAAATATTTGTGGTGATCTTAGAACTGTGTTGGTTGGAGATATGCATGTATATACAAATGATACTATGTTGGTAATTGGGAAGCTGAATGATTTTCAGCAAATACATTCTGAATATGACTGCATCAAGTTCTTGTGTCTTGACAGGAAAATGACTATGAATTACACGTAATTACAAAATCTAGAGCAAATAGATGAATGTTGATAGAAAGTTTACAAAAAATGGATAGAGAAAGTTTAAGATACGCCCCTGCTGATAGAAAAAGTAGCGGTTATGTTGGAAGGAATGAAACAGAAATAGCTACACATACAAGCCTGCTGTTGCTCATTTGTTACATGGAAATGAGAGTTGTTTATATCATGAGAAACATAGAAACACATTAGATATTGTGAGAATGGGATACTACAGAGGCTTATGTGGTAAAATAAGAAACAGTAGAGATGGTGATCGGGTCAGGAATGAATGGGCCCTGAAGGAATGTAGATTGAGTGCAAAATAATGAGGTGGTTGGTTCACAGCGAGAAGGAATAAAGATCAAATAACTACATAAATGTAAAAGTTTAAACGGATTGGATCAAAAGGAAGATGAAGACCAATAAAGTTGTGGGATAGAACTGATATGGTCTTCAAAAAAAGAGAGGTGAGAAGTTTAAAAACTTTGAAGGAGATGCTGGAAAGGCTGATTAGCAAAGATTAAAAACAAACAAAGAGGTATTCTGAATGGTGCTGGCATAATTAATCCTTGCAACATTTCCTTTTCCTTTTCCATCCTTGTAATTACCTGGTTTATGGTTTCTTTTTCCGTTTCCATGCTTTTTATTATAAAATTACCTGCCCCAAGAAGGAATAAGGTGATGAGTGTGTATCCATTACACACTGCACAGAGATGAATGTTACAATTTATGAATACGATGAGCTGTTTGACAGTTTTCATTTTCTGAGAGATCAATTGAAATTAAAGATGATTGTTGTTCCTTCCATCATCCCAGGCTGTACCGAGTCCACGAGAAAAATCCAATAATTTGGGGGACCTGTTTATCTTGCATAACCACAGGAAGGCACCATGCTGTGGCTTTTAAGCATGAGTTTTGAAGTGAAAGAAAAGCCGCACGGCATATGGCAGTTCCTTTAAATTAAATGGTATAGCAGTTCCCAGGTCAGGTGAAATGACTGCTGCATGCTGAACAGGCCTGAACTGCAGGAAAAACAAAGAATCTTCTGAAGCTGTCAGGCATTTTGACCTTAAGCAGCTTCTATTCCTCATTCATTGTGACACTTCACAGTGGAGCTTGGAACAGTCACAGCAATTCCTTATCAGGCAGCCCAGTTTGCTTCCTGCTTTTTTGCCACACAGCTGGTCAAGGTTGATGGCCTGGAGACAAGAAGATGACTCAGTCGGCAGTTAAGCCGAGAGAAGCCATCTATGAACAACTTAGTACTTTAACTAGAAATTGCATACAAATGTGCATTTTCAAGTGGGAAGGTTCTATTATCATGCTGAGAAGTAACTTTGGGAAGAGATGGTTTTCTGTTAATAAGCAGCAGGAGAGAGGGGTATACTTGATTTCTCACATTTATGATTTCTGCTTGTCTCTCATGGTTTACCCCTATTACTTCCTTGACAGTGGTTTCATCCATCCATCCATGCATCCATGCATCCATCCATCCATCCATCCATCCATCCATCCATGCATCCATCCATCCATCCATCCATCCATCCATCCATTCAACCAACCAACCAACCAATCAATCAATCAACTAACCAAACAATCAATCTGTATAGCCATTCATCTCACATATGTGACTCTGGGCAGCTCACTCTAGTTCAAAGCAACAAGAACAATGAACAATATAAATAGAAACAGCAAACACACAACCATACTAAAGCCCTTATAAAACCTCAATACAAAACACCCAGCAAGTGAATATTGTACAAGCAATATATCCCATTCAGTATAACTGTTGAAAAGGCTCAGCACCATCACTGGACTTCCAAACATAGCAACAGAATCAGATCTTCAGGTCCTTCCTAATGACCAGAAGAGTAAGAACCTATCTAAGGTCTGCTCAAATTGTAACACTTGTGTTGTATGCCATCTTACCATAATAGCAGACTTGGAAAGGACCTTGGAGATCTTCTAGTCCAACCCCCTTCTCAAGCATGAGACTTATACCAAGGGTCTTCAGACTTGGCAAGTTTAAGACTTGTGGACTTCAACTCCCAGAATTCCTGAGCTAACATGACTGGAGGAGGAATTCTGGGAGTTGAAGTCCACAAGTCTTAAAGCTGTCAAGTTTGAAGAGCCCTGCCTTATACCATTCCAGACAAATGGCTGTCCAGTTTCTCCTTAAAAGCCTCCAATGATGGAGCACCCACCACTTCTGAAGGCAAGCCATTCCACTGGTTAATTATTCTCACTGTTAGGAATTTTTTTTCCTCAGTTCTAGGTTGCTTCTCTCCTTGATTAGTTTCCATTCATTGGTTCTTGTCTTGCCTTCTGGCGCTTTGAAGAATAGCTTGATTCCCTCTTCTTTGTGGAAGCCCCTCAAATATTGGCTCGCTGCTATCAAGTCACCCCTAGTCCTTCTTTTCATTACACAAAACAAACCCAATTCTGGCAACGATTCTTCATAAATTTTAGTCTTAATCTTAATCTCTAGGAAAGAGGGAAATCACTTGGCATGGATTACATTAACGTGGCTTCCATCAACTTTTGAACTATCACTTTGATTAGTTGGATTTTGTCTTGCCTCAATCAGTTTAATTGATTATTACAAACAGCCAAGTATGGGAGAAGTTGATGTAGTTTCAGGACAAAAGACAAATTCATAAGCAACAGTAGAACCAAAACAAAGTATTTGCAAAGTCTGAGCATTGGTAATTGACTAAGTGGACACATCCTGATAGTTTTCTGAAGCAACAATATAAAAATGACTTGTCATTGCTGCCTTCTGGAACATTTTGTAATTCCTCAGTCCAGCCTATGGGATTCCAGAAGTCTTCCTTGTAAATTCTAGCCAGTGCCGACTTGCTTAGCTTTCTAGCACAGATAAGGTGGGCCAGGGGCTGCCATTTTCTGACAGTAAATTGTATGATTGTCATGGAAAAGAGGAGGACAGGGCTTAGTCCCACTTTCAGCTTCAACACATAACTCTTGTATGTTAAGTCTACATGTGAAGAAAAAAATTCCCTGCATAACTGGAAGGTATGATTGTGAGAAAAAGGCAATTAAATCTGCACTATAGTTGGGGAGGAAATGAAATCTGCTGCAGATTTCAGTCTGAGTAAATTGGATGCAATACATTAAAATGGATGTAGGTGTTGTTTGGCAACAATAAGCAGAGTATGGTACCACACATACAGTGGTGGGATTCAAATTTTTTTTACTACTGGTTCTGTGGGCATGGCATGGTGGGTGTGGCAGGGGAAGGATACTGCAAAATCCCCATTCCCTCCTCACCCCACTAAGCCACTTTCCAGCTCTGTTCTCCTGTGCAGGGCAACAAAAGAAGACCCAGCCGATCGGCTGGGACTCAGGAGGCAGAGAATAGATGGGGACAGGGCCAGTCAGACGTGGTATTTGCTGGTACTCCGAACTACTCAAAATTTCCACTACCGGTTCTCCAGAACTAGTCAGAACCTGCTGAATACCACCTCTGCGCATATAATTTTGGGGAAGTTATTTTGGAAAAAAAATGATTTTGGAAAGTCTGCATATGAAATGTGATTTTTAGCATAGTTACACATTTTAGGGGGTGTATTTATTTGAAAAAGATAAAGATTTGTGAAAGTTTTATATAAAAGTCCTCATATTAAGAAAAATAGACTAAATACATTTTTCCAGCATTTTTTAAAGGTAGAGAGAATACAATGATATAGAAAATTCTATGACATTGACATAGACTGGATTTAGATCCCCGCCCACAACTAGAGAGTGAAAACATGCAGCTGAGGACAGCAGTCATTCATACTTGCCTCAGATTAGGTGAAATGGATCTTTTCAGCATGTGTGAACTTCACTGCATCACATTTTACAGGTTCAAATAACAGCAAAATGAGATTTAACAAATCTTTTGATTTGGTCTGTTTGTGCCCACGGACGGAAACTCCAGTGCAACCTTATTCTGTCATTCCCAAGAGAAAAGCTGTCTTTCATCATTCTTTGGTGACATAAATCCATAGAAATGTAGGTGGTTTGAGAAAAGAATAAGCAGATTGCTGTCATAGAACTAAAATCTTACACTTTGTGCATAAACCAAAATAGTATACTCCTCAGTTGTATGAACAGATTTTTCAAGATTTCAGTAAGGGAAAATGAATGTTCCTGAGACATATGCTCTTAAGGAGAGCATTGCCTTGTTTTTCACAATTAAAATTCATAAATCAGGATCCTGAACAAGTCCAACAAATTCACTCATATTATAATGATTAAGTTGTCTCACTAGTTCAGGAACAATCAAAACATTTTAGCCGAATGATTTCACATGATATAGCATAAGGTCTGAAATGCAATTTAATAACAGTTCATTTTTCTTTCCGTGACATACCAAACTGGACAGTTAAATCATGTTGAGAATATTTTGAAATGTGTATTATTCATATCCATTTCTGAAAAAGTTACTGTGAAACTATTGTCACAGGGCTAAATTTTTCTTCCAGATTTCCCTCTTTAGCTAAAATGAATCAAAATTGATACATTAGTCTGTTCATAACTACAAGAGAGTAAGTTATTGTATTTGTTCCAAAGTGACATTTCCTGGAATTTTAT
Organism: Hydrophis major; assembly: GCA_033807585.1. Classification (NCBI taxonomy): domain Eukaryota; kingdom Metazoa; phylum Chordata; class Lepidosauria; order Squamata; family Elapidae; genus Hydrophis; species Hydrophis major. The sequence goes on from CM066328.1 coordinate 185,684,675, forward strand.
TGTTTCAGGATTTTTTTTCTTTTCTTTTTTCCTGCAATGACCTTGCAGTGAGATGGATGGCAAATTTAATAAATAAATAAATATATAAAAATAAAAACACATTAGTGTAGGATAGGCAAAAGTTATAGGTAAATCTACTGGTTGATAACTAGTTCAAGGCTTGCAATAAATTAAGGTGATATATGACTCCAAATTTTTCAGCCATAGTAGCAGCAACCACAAAAGACCTACCTCCATCCCTAAACTTCTGTTAGAATGAACAAAGTTAATAATAATAAGAATCAATCTTGTGTAGCAAAAATCTGTGACTAAAACAGGTAACTTTCCTTCTAAAGGTAAATATTTTTGCACAAGGTTCTAGTTGGTGGATCTCATAGCCCTGATTAAAACAAGGTAGACTAGTCTGAACATTAACAGCAGTTCCAAGCCTGGCATCTAGGTAAATTTGTGGAATTGCATATAGATTTGCAAATATCAAATTCCACAAATATTCACGTATATTACTGGCAAGGCATATAGAAAATTTGTGATGCAGATTAGCTTTATCAGCAGAGTTTGAATGTACTCAGTGATTATACAGCTTTCCTGAAATACATATGGAAAAAATCAGAATGCAGGAAACAGCCAGCATTTTCTCTTATTTCTATATTTCAATTTCTTGTTTATTTCTTTACTACTTAAGGTGTCAGGGTTCATCTCTAGTAGAAGAACAACAAAGTAAAGAGGAAGGACATTTTCTCCTTCCTATATAATATTAAATTTTTCATTGAACCATTGATATAGAAACTGGATAATAAACCTGGGGAAAATGAAAAAAACAACAGAATATTGGTTGCTGGAGTCCAAACAAAGGAAAGACTAAAAGCATTTTTCCTTATCCTGAGGCGTCTCAGATGCATTGGATGAGATGTTTCTGGAGATTCTCAATCCTTCAGGTCACAGATACTGTCATAGATCAATCATCCTTTGGGACATTGGATAAGATGATGTATCATCCCTAGCCAAAATGAGGAGAGAGGAGCTAAATTGATTAAGCGAAGAGATGAATTGTTGTAACAAATTATGCATGCTGTGTAAAAAAAAAAAAAGGTACATTTGTTGTTCCAAAACTTGAGATTTACCAATGAAATTGATTATTTAAAAGTTTGAGATATTCTTCATTTGTGGAATTAATAAAATAAGATGGGATTGCTTCCCTTGAAGGCCCTGAAAAAATTGGAGAGATGCACCAACAAGAGTCTCTTCATGGCTAAAACTCATCCCAATATCTCTAACTGAACCAATATCTCTAATCCCATGTGCAAGAGCAATATCTTCCCAGAGAACTGACTGTGGGAGGCCTTTCTAAATTAATTGGGAGTTTTGTAAACATTTAAGTCCACTTTAGAAAGAAAGATCACCATGTCCTGTTTTATTGATGCAGGAAGTTGGAGAACTCGCATCCATTAATCTCCATTTTAAACAATCTAGCCAATGCAGAGGTTATGGTTGCCTATAACAACTTGGGAAATTCTGTTTAATATTCTGCTACTAAAATATTTTTCATGTCTGTCCCCATTTAAGAGTTAAATGGGGATAGGCTCTGTACCTATCCGTCACCACAAAACAATGTGAGCAAGTTATTTGCTGTTCCTGTTGACAATCTCTATCCTGCCTCTCTTAGCCCTTTCAGCATACTGCCAGAATCAGGGAAAGCATCCATCAGTCAGGCTCTGCAGTAAGTAGAGGAAGCATCGCTCTGTGCTGTTTGTCCCACTCCCCCACCATTACTCTAACTGGACATCTCCCAAGCTATTATAATGTGAAATAAAGACATCAGGGCAGAAATAGTTCTAGAGGGCAGTGAGGCGGATCCTGTCCTGATTGTACAACCAGCTAGGTCCTATAAAATGGGAGAGCTAAAACTATTGAGTGTTAGGTTAGAGGATTCTTACTGCTTGTGCTTAGTAGTAGTTGGGAGAGCAACTGAAACTGAAGAATATGAACTCAACTGAAAGAATGGGGAAAAATGGCATATAAACAGACAAAGCTTAACACCACTATGTTCAATCTTTTCTGAATAGTGCAATCAAGAAAAGCTGGGCTGGGAAATGTTAAGGCAAAGGTAGACTTAAGAATACAGAATATGGAATTGGGGGGACCTTTCACAGTTACTTCACAAACTGTGGATAACAGCTATGGCCCAGAAGGCCTTTGTATAGTTCCATTTGGTGCTCTACTTGCACCCTTTCTAGATTGTGGCACCCTCCAGTCAAGGCCTTGCCAACTGTTGGATCCAACACTGCAGTGCACTCTACATGGGGCTGCCCTTGGAAACCACTCAAAATCTTTGTCTGGACCAGAATAAGCAGCATGAGTGCTGGTGGACCTGTCTCGGCATGCTCAGATGATGCCCCTGCTTCATGAGCTGTACAGGTGTCCAGTGTGTTTTTCAATATGCTTTATTGGGCTGGTTATCACCTGTAAAGTTCTAAATAGTATGGGGACATGGTTTCCATGGTTTCTACCCACAAGAGCCAACAGACTGGGTGCACTGTGAGTTAAATAGTGCCATCTTTGGGGCGGAATGGGACAATTCAGCATGGCCATCTCCCCATGGCCAACTCACTGTAAAACAATTTCATGTGGGATAATTCAACGCAATAAATATTATCCCCCAATTATTTCCATTGACAAAGATGAAAATAATGTCAAAGAAACAATGGCGGATAACATTTATCATGGTGAGTTATCCTGTATGGAATTGTCCACAGTGAGTTGTCTCCTAGCAAGTTATCACACGGCAAGTTGGCCACAGCGGATTGGCCGCCGAGGACCTAGGAAACGTTCACTAGCTTTTGCTGAGACTGAACTGTCCAACTGCCAAACTAAAAGCCATTAAGGAAGTTGGCTTTGCATGAAGCAGTATGCATGAATGCGCTCCGGCTCTGAAATATTGTTTAATAATCATAAACATTCATTTTTATTATCTTCCCAATGCCTTGTGAATTAAGCTGGCTCAGATGTTCCTTTTTGTTTAAAGGCTTCCTGGGAAAATCAGCTTACATATTAGTTTAAGCTTCCCACTAAACTACTCTCCTTTTTGTGGAAATGAAATTCTTTAGAACTACTTGGCCATATTAAAGCCTCACTAATGCTCATTAATTTCAGAATTTCATGAGAGAGAGGGAGAGGCAGAGGCAGAGATTGATTCATGTTTTGGTATTAATACAGTTAATGATGCACATCAAAGGAATAAAATCCAAATAAAATTGTACTACAGATGTAAATGAAGATTCATCATAGAGTATCATTTTCTTCTCTGGAACACAAAACAACTACATGTTGCAGTAGAAATGATTTGGCCTTACTAGTCTTTAGCAATGCGGTTGTGGTTTTTCGTGACTAGAAATCTTTCAGGCAGTTTTAAAAGTAAATTGCAAACAGGTGCAAACAGGTGCAAACATGGAAGGGACTAGAAAATAAGAAACTCAATCAAATTGAATTTGATTAGCTTGTCATTAATTTTGCACATTATTAAAATTTTTGCACATTTCCTGGTGGCTGGGTGAGTGACCAGATAACTCCTAAATCCTCTTGCATCACTACACTGGTGGGGAAATGTTATATTGACAGGGCAATAGTTTTGTACCAGTGTGATGCCAGAAGAGAGAGGGAAGACCTATGGCTGGATAATTTGAGGTTAGTCTCAAAGATGGGACTGAAAATATTATAGACAAAACAATCAGTGAGAACAAAAATAAAGAAAGGCAAATAAACATCCTACTTTTTCTTAGATCCTTTACAGAATTCCCACCTCAGGGTTTCTTTTATTTTTTTTTATTAGGAAAGATTCTCCAAGCATATTGCAAGGTTCATAGGAAAAGAGATTAGTGGCCAGAATTTTCAGATGGTGGACACAAAAGTCCAGCTCTTCCTTCTCATCAGTGGTAATAATGTCCAACATGATGGGTTGGGCAGAAAAAGATCGCAAAATCACATCCTGTACATCAGTAAATAAATGGAGAATCTTTGATTGTCAGACGTACTTGTTTTCCTGTTGCCATGACTGATTATTCATTTGAAAACCAAAGAATAGATCAGAAAGGGCCCGTATATTTCCAGCATACCTTTGACATGGTAGAACTTTGACTATTTGATGAGAATTTCCAAGTGTAGGAAGTTCAAGAGGTAGACAGTCCTGGTAATAAGCATTTCTCCACTGGATCATTGAAGAATCAACTACATACCACCTTGTTCATACTCCTTCAGGCAAGGTATGCATAAGCAAAGTTGTTTTTTCCCTTGAACATTGTGCACATCATATGAAATTCTACAGCAGCTATAGCAGTGAGGAATCCTGCTGTTTTCCCATCAGGCTGCCTCTGTGCATCTTCAGGAGCTCATGGCAGAGAATTATGAAATGGGCATACTTCTTCTCAGCATGGAAATCCATCAATGAGGTCCTCATTGTTCTTTCATTTCCCATGCAGATTTCAAAGGCTCCACAAGTACTTTCATTCTCTTTCCTCTGACGCAACTCCGCTTGCTCCAGAAAGCTGACGCTGCTGATAGACAATAAAGACAGACAATAAACAATTCAATTTTTTTAAGAAGGAATGATTTTTTTAAAAAATCCCCAATGTTTTATATAAGTTTGCCATAACCATTTTTTTAAAAAAACTTTGAGGAGAATTCCACTGTTGAAATCTTCGGATAACTCCAGCTGGAGCCATGTAATTCAACAATCATTCGCCTAGGGGAAAGCAGACCAGAGAAAGAGAAAATCGGAATAAAGAGAGAATCTCTTTGTAGTTAATAGGATGAAAAATATCAAGTTGATGCTTCTGAGGATATAGCTACAGCCCAAAGGTGCTTTTTCAATAGGCAACTCGACTTTCTGTTTTTTCTTTGAAGACTCTTTGCTTCTCATCCAAGAAGCTTCTTCAGCTGGGAATCTCCATTGACCTATACCTATAGCATTTACATACTCAGATATTCAGAAGTGCTCACAAAACACAAATGTAGAAGGAGAATGTATACAAAACCATTTTTTAAAGATTCTTGGGAAATGCGTTAATTAAAACAGCACTCAAAAATATGAATTTTGAGAAAGCATGTGGTGGTGCAGTGGTTTGAACACGTTATTGCAAGCTAACTCTACCCACTGCCTGGAGTTTGATCCTCATCAGCTCAAGGTTGATTGAGCCTTTCATCCTTCCAAGATCAGTAAAATGAAGACCCAGATTGTTGGGGCAATATGCTGACTCCATAAACCACTTAGGGCTGTAAAAGTACTGTGAAATGGTATATAAGTCTAAGTGCTATTTCTAGTGCTTTGTGCAACTGCTGGTAAATTTTCACGCTGCATTTTGACTTTTCAGCCTTCATTATATACTTGTTGCTTCTGATATACAACTAATACAAAGAGACAGGATTTGTGTAATTGATGGGTAGCAGCAAAGAATGTTGGGGGAGTGATTGGGTTGAAACACTAAATTTTGTTTCTTGTGCTCTTGGCCTAGTATTGATTCAGTGATGATTATGCCAGTGGTAGCAATGGGATAGTAACTGCCTCTCATATCAAGGCTGTAGGATTGACCGGTAATTTAAACAATTTAAATGCTGTCACTAACTATTAATTAGTCATTACCACTGACTAATCTTGTTCCTTGTTAACCAGAATTATGGTTGGGGAAGATAATGCATTTTTAGCACAGGAAATGAAACTAAAGTGGGAACAGCACATTCTCATCTAATAAAAACAAGAAATGAATGTTGTTAACTGTGCACTTACAAAGGAAGTTAAGGCTAGGATTCAGGAGGAAAAATATCCACCCTAAGCTATGTAGAACCATGGCTTCCAGCAACCTTGAAATTATTTGAAGTATTAAAAGTAAAACAGAGACAGTTAAGTAGAAGTAGTTTCTGGTAGATCAGCACAATTTAAACAATGTGAATAATTGCATGCAGATGAGTTCACCTTGTACTTACATTGCTTTATAACAATGTCACCCCTGAATTATTGCTCATTTATAGCACTTTATGTGTGCCAGAGGACTTCGATTCTTACACCTATTGAAGGAAATTTATTTCTGCAACATTTAATTCCATGCATTTCTTTTATCTGACAAGCATTTTAAGAACTGATATCAGCTGCCATGTTTTCTTCTTGATGCTTTTTAAAAGTAGAGTATATTTTTTTAAAAATGAACTTGCCTGATATACAGTATTATGTACATCATACACAGACAGATTGCTTTTCAGATTATTTTATTTTACAGTTTTGCAACAGATAGATTTATCCATTTAGAGTTTGGTCAATTTTATTCATGTACTGTACAATTATCAAAGTACAAACCTCTGAGTATAAGAAAAGTAGAATGAGACCGGTTCTGGTTTAACACATCCGGAGTACAGATCTATGTTATACATAGTGTTATGGTTCTCACTCCATAAATATGTGAAAAAACTGTCATTGTCCTTTCATTGCAAACTTTAATTGCCTCAAGCAAAACTGAGAGATGTAAATGTATGTAACCTATCTTTGATACTGTCTGGGTCAGGTACATTCATTGCTAAAGGTCATATTGTGGATATTCATGGTTAGATTATGAATTCACAAAGAGTAACAACTAAAGAAAAATCAACTGTCTACTGCTTCTACAACCTTCTGAACACTCGTACGCAAATAGTCTCTGGATTATATATTTAATTGTGGCCATGGCCAAATAAATTAAAAACTAAGTGGTTGTTAGGAATACTGGGACTACAATAATTTTGTCCAGCAATAGCAATAGCATTTGGACTTATATACTTTACAGCCCTCTCTAAGCAGTTTACAGAGTCAGCATATTGCCCCCAACAATCTTGGTTCTCATTTTACCAACTTCAGAAAGATGGGAGGCTGAGTCAACCTTGAGCCTGGTGAGATTTGAACTGCCAAATTGCAGGCAGCCGGCAATCAGCAGAAGTAGCCTGCAGTACTGCACTCTAATCACTGTGCCATCGTGGCTCATCAAAAATAGATTTAGAAGGCAACTAAGTAATTCTACTAGGCTTCCCAATACTCTAAATCAGAGGTCTCAAATGCAAGGCCCATGGGATGCTTAAAACTGGCCCGTGGGGATGGCTTGTAAATATCTAAGGATCGGCCTATGGTGCCTCTGCCAGCCAAAACAGGCTGTTTTTAGCCAGGAGAGTGCTGCAGGAGGCCATGGAAGCAGAAAATGGATTGTGTGGTGGCCACCTGGGGCCTCCACACAGCCCGTTTTCAGCCAGCCGAGTGCTCAGGGAGGACTGGCTTCAACTGGATTACAATTATGTGGCCTCAAGTAAATGCCTGATCTGGGTAGAAAACAAGCAACATCATATGTTAATACTACAGTTTGATGCCTTTACACACTATAGGTCCATTTAATCTACAATCAACAATCTATTCAGTATTCTGTATTCCATATTCTGTATTCTATTCTATATTCTATTCTGTATCTGTAATTGACAGCCATTGCTATTTACTATCCTGGAAATTTATCTCTGCTGTTAAGATCTTGCATTATTATGCTATTTTTGCTATTGTATTTTTATTATTAGTCGAATAATAAAAACACAACAGTATAAATAGTTTTCTGTCTGAAAAGCAATTTACTATTAAACATGGGTATAAATTTAGAAATAAAAGGTTTAGTAGAGTATGAAGAATAAGTAATAAATGCTTGCCAGTAATATTTGGTAAAAGAGATAGGAAAATGGTTATAGTAAAGGACTGTGGAAAGAAAGAAGAGAATGGGAAAAAATGCCTTTTGAACCTGTGTCAAATGCCCACCCAACTCCAGCCACCACCACCCGGCCCTCTGAGGTCAAACACATCCCTGATGCGACCCTCAGTGAAATCAAGATTGACACCTCTGCTCTAAATTGTCTGCCTAACCAATCATAATTTCAAAAACATCAATTCATGTATGAAGCCTAACCCTCTTCTGCAAGGTCTTACAACTTTGTCGATCATGCAGTGCTACCTATGGAACCAGATTTAACAAGGAATTGACTATGAAGAGAGACTACTCCTTGGGTAAATAAGGCAACAAAAATTGCAATTGCAAAATTGAGATTCTCTGCTCAAGGAACCAGAACAGTTATTGTAGGAAAATATATTAGATAAGATTTCTTGATCTCTTGAGGAAAGTTAAATCTTGGCCAATCTTAGAGATGACAAAATTATGCAACAGGTAATTAGGGGTTATGCAAGGAGGCTACAAATGCCCATGGCTTTGTATCAGGAGGGATCCAGATTGCCTTGGAAAGGAAGCCAGCTAGACTTCACAGCACACTTTATATGTATTTTATTATTGCATTTTCTTTTATCTATTTTATACTGGCTTTAGATCCTGATCAATTTTATTTTGGTTTTAAGACTAATAAATAAATAAGCTATATACCCAGTCAGATGCATAGCACTCAATGGGCAAAACAGGATAACTGCATGAAGAATGCCCCAAGTGGCTTTTTTATTTTATTCTCTGTTGCATGTTTACAGAGAGAAGAAATTAAAGAGCTTTCTTTTGCACAAGGAGATCCCCCTAGTTCAAAAGAACTGCAAGATTGTAGCTTCTCTCGAATGAGAAGAAAAATGGTAGTTTTATTAGTTGCTATCTTGCCCATCTTTCTGCAAGGGAGGCCCCCAATATTATTTTGAAATAAGATGTATCTCCAAGTGAAGCACATCTGCCTTGATGTTTATTGAAGTAGGAATGTATAGGTGAATCGTATAAAGTATGTGTGTTCTCTTGCATTATTTATTTATTAAATTTATATGGCGCCCATCTCCGTTAAGGCTACTCTGGGCAGCTACCAGACATGATTACCTATGCAGATTTTATGATGACTCCTTTCTACTGGAGCTAGAAATAATCTTTCTAATCACTCTGGAATCAGTTGCTTCTTCTCCTCAATGACTGGGTTTTAGGTTGACTTTTTAGGTGAATATTTGATCCTAAATCACAAATGCATGATTGCTAGCCATTTATTGCATGAGCATTGCCTCCCAATCAATTCCCTGTAGCGCAAGAATAAAGGAATAACTAATGTACATCCAGTGAAATGAACTTTCCTTAAGAACGTTCTGCTTCTTTGGTTGATTAAATAATATAAAAGCCATCCTGTGAGTACTGACATGCTACTCCAAAAATCTCATGGGAGGTGCTCAGCTAATATTTCATTTTGGAAGTAAGAGTGCTAACGTGTATTGTGCTTCAGCTCTGATATAGCCAATTTACAGATCCTTCATGAGGTAAGCTGTCTGGGTTATAAATTGGCAGTCAGCGGGCATTTCCAGATAATGGCAATTCCCTGGGAATAATTCCTTTAATCAATTGAGGAAACGCTTATCTCTCTTTATTTTAATCAGTGGATGAAATATATTACCAATTAGGTTCTGAGGACTTTTCAGTTTTCAGGGCAATATTCTCATTCTCAGAAATCTCCAGATACCTTTGGGGGAAATAGAATGTAATCAACCTCACCACCTGGTGACACTTGGATTTTGGAGGGGGGATTTGGGGAAATGCAGATTTTTAATATCCTTTTCAATAAAATTGCTGATGACACTTCTTCATTTTATCCAACAGACTTTGCTGAGAAGCTTGAATGTTGTGTCTGCCCAAGTTCCTTTAGCTACAAAGGGAGAGAAGGAGAAATCTTATTTTGTGCCCTGTTGTGCTTAGTTATTATTCTAAGGATTTGAGGGGGGGGGGGGTCAGGAAACTGGGGATCTTGGATTCAATCAAGAAATCTTCTACTGTTTCTTCTCCATTCTGGTCATTAATTTATGTTTTGAAAGCTACTGTCCTATATTTCCAAAGTCCTTCCTTGCTGCCTGGATTCTATTTATAAAAATGTGACAAAAAAAACAAGCCATTTAATTTAGTAGTATCCATCCTATGATACTTTGCTGAGGTAAAAACAGAAAGGGCATCTTCCCCTTTGCCCCTACCCACTTCCACAGGGCATAGTGTTCTAGTCTGGTAAAGTTATTTTTTGCACTTGAGTCAGAAAAAGTTCTGAAGCACATTCCCTCTTGGCAATGAAAAGACAACGCGAATAAACACATCCATATATTTCTGGCTCTTTCATAATGCACCAAATTGGCTACCAAGGCAGTTGCTTCAATTTCCCCTGACTAAAGAACAGCCAGAGCTTGTTTTGAACTAAACACTGATAACCCAGTAACATAAACTTCTGATGTGTGAAAATGTAGCAGCATTTTCTTTTGTAATACAGACCTATGTTTGGAAACAGCCACTTCCATGTCTGTGTGGTCTACATTCGTTGTAGTATTTTTGCAGTATTCTTTTAGCTCTGTGTAAATGAAATGTTATGAATGAAGTGGTTTTAAAATTAAGCAAACTGAATTTTCAAAACTGCTCTGGAATCAGTTTTCTTCTTTTTATAACATACTTGGTATTCATGCAGATTTGTATAAAAATCAGCTTCACACGCTGGAAATGAGGAATGCTTACTTCTTCATAATATCTTATCTTATTCATCTAAAAAGAAGACACCTGTGAACCAAAAATGAGCTCTTCCCACTAAAATAAAAGGGTAGACAGGAAAGGAAACTCAGAATCCAGACAAAATGTCTGCAAAATAGTCTACTTTATCAACTCTGGGTAGCCAACACCACTGGTCACCTTCCTTTATTTCCATGTTCTAATCAATATATTGCATAGCATGACTGAATCTGGACATGTGCATGTGTTGATAAGCATGGTTTCTAATGTGCTAGTAGGTTAATTCAGAAAAATTAAGGACAAAAACTTTGATTAATTATATTAATAGCTACTGACTATAATCAATTGCCTAAACATAAATCACTCCATTTATACAGCCCTGTTGTGTATGTAATATATTTCAATAAAGCATAAGCTTGAAATCAAGTGCAGGGTTCTGGCCCTGCACTTCTAATTGGTTGTTAAGCGGCCGTACTGGATTGGCCCATTCTGGGGAATCCGATTGGCCCTTAACAGACATGTATTATTGGTTCAAGAGCTAGCATTCCTAGCTCGTTATTGGGTAATCGTTTTAAGGGTTGCCTATATAAGGCAGGTTCTACTACTGATTAAACTGAGCAAGTATAATGTAATAAAGAGCTGAAGTTCACCGTTCAGAAACTTGTCTCCATTCTTTCTCGCCCATGTTCAAAACTTGACAAGCCCATTAGTCTGTTATATAAAATAAACTTACCATTTTCTCTCATTCAACTAATCCATTCTCTTACATAGAAACTGATCAATTCACATCTACAGACTTCCTTCTAGCTGAAACATTGCAAAACAGTGAGAAAAAATAAAAAAACAAGTATGTGGAAAAAGGTAAATGCTTCAGGAAAAAAAGAGGAAGAACAAAAATGAAGGGTAGAGTAGCATTAACTAAACAGAAAGGAATTAAACAGAAAGCACTAACTAAAAGAAAGTGATTTAAGTGATATAAAAAGATAAGTTCCACCAGATTGCAGTCATTTGCACCTCCCATTTAGCTGTTTTGAAGACATTTTACCTTTTTAATTCCCATCATCTTCCTCCACAGGTAATTTTTAAAGGAAAAACATCATTGCTTTCCTATTTGGAGATAAGATATTATGAAACTTTCCTCAACATTTTTCTGATGTTACACATAATCACATAGTTCCCAATTCATTTTGAACCTGGTATCAGGTGAAATCTAATGGTAGACTAGAAATTATGTGGAATTCCTATGGGAAACATCATTATTCATATCAAAATTAAAATTGAGTTACCCCTTCTCCCCTTCCACTTAGGATAGTCCCTTCATCCTGAGAAATATGACTCTTTTTTTGCTGCTTTATTTGGAGTCACCAGTCATTCCAGATTGCCCTACAGAACTAAGACATTGTGAAGAGCATCTTGCTGGTATGAGTAAGCATACCGTACCAACAACAAGTCTGATACGAAACCCCACTGCTTGGCTTAAATGTTACTTCACTTCTCTTCCCAACTTCATATAGGGAAGCTCTCTTTAATTGTCAACTTTAAAAAACAAAAAAAACCAAAAACTTGCCTTTCCACATTTGAAAAGCACTGAAAGATTTGGCTAAGTGCCTTCAGCATTTTTTGTTGGTTTGTTTATCACAGTGGTTCATTTTCTTGAAATAGGTTTCCCCCTATATGCCCTGTGAATTAACGAATGAGTGCATTGAAGACCCAGGAAAAGGAGTGTTAGCTGGGGGTGGAGTGGACATCAGTGGGATGACTAGGATGATCAAGGTTTCTTTTCTCTAAAAACAACCATCTCACAAGGAGAAAGATGGCTCAGGGAACCCTTGATTGACTGCACAAGTGCTGTTATGCCAAGCAGAGAGAGATGACAAAAGGCACTATAAGATGGCCTTTACTAGCAGATTTCCAGAACAAGTAGTTGACTCAGGCACCGGCCCTGTACTTCTCAGCCCCTAAAAATAGGTGCCAAGTGCCATGGTGTGCATGCAGGGCTAAAATAAAACCAGCTGTCTCCAATGACTTGCTTGAGAGAAGGAGAGGGGTGAGTTTCAGTGGAGCTGGTCTCCACTGGATTGTATCTTCAGGGGACTGGGAACTTTGTCTCACAGAGGGAAGCAAGAGAGGATTTTTAACATAGGACTGCCAAGAGTTTTCCTTCACAGGTATGCTGCAATCTTTGCCTCTTACTGGTTAGTTGTGAGCAAGAGGAAATGCAATTCTGGGTATTTGTGTATTTGGGCCAGCAGTGGAAAGAAAATCCAGGTGTTTCTCTTCCTCAGGGCAAGCTTTTTTTTTTTAAATAGTATGTGTATTTTAAATAAAATCCCACTGTTCAGAATAGTAGCAGCTGTGAAGAAGGGGAAATTTCAGGCAAGTGGCTTTTGAATTAGAATTGAAGAGAGAAAAATCACTCTTAATGCTTGAAATCCAAGTAATATGCATCTTACTTAGATGAAGCATCTTTTGTCGCAGAACTGCTTCTGCAATTGGCTTTATTTGACTTTATTAGTCTGAACTGATTTTCTAGTTCTGCTGCTGTGAACAGAGCAGGTTGCCCTGTGGGATAACTCTGGAAGCTGAAGTAAGTATGAATTTTTGAACAGCTGGGCCTGAAGACAAAGGGAAAAAAAAAGACATTTTGCTTCAAATTCCATAGGAAGAGGGATTAAATTTCTTGTGAGGTCAGATCTCATTTTGTGGGAAGAAACATCAGTTTGAGGGGCAGCCTTCAGTACTGAGCCTCTTAATAAATCCTGTTTATAAATAATAACTGTGGGGCTGGAGTTTAATTCAATAATAAATTCATTTTTTGCTAATATTTATAAAGACTAGCTGGTTTTGAGTAAATTTTAGAACATAAGAATGAAAAATGGTGAAAATTTTAGAGAGATTGTTTTCTGAGAACTGAGTTCTTTAAGTTTTTTATTGTACAGTGTGGTTTTTGTTTAGATGTGATTAAATATTCACCACAATAACTGATGCACCTCTGTATGATATATTCTTTGCAATCTGTCTTTTAAAAAATCTGATATTTTCTTTGCAATCTGCCTTAAAAAACTGAATAGTGGTAAATAGGATTTTTTGGCCACTAGTTACACATTTCACTGTTAATCTAACATGACGATACATTGCCTATTACTTGCTCCTTCAGTGAGATCATTGCCTTACATTTTGCCATCTAGGCTAATATGTTTGGAAGAAATAAAAATCAGTTTGTTATCCCCTTATCTCTTCCCTGTAAGTATATATTTAAAGACCGTTAGCAAGTTGCAATCTTTATAAAAATAGCCATGCTGAAAATAAAAAGGTATGTCCAGCTATGACAAATATAACCCAATAGCTTACTGCTTTACAATTAGCATTGCATAAGGGAGATCTAGGGACTATGAGTGGAAAGCTTGCAATGATAACAAATACTGAAAGCGCAATCTTTTAATTTTTAAAAGCACTGCACTGCAAGACTTTTGTGTTTAAACTTTAGCATGTAATTAAAACTCAAGTTGACTTTTAGGAAGCACAGCATTTAACAGAATTTCCTGTTGGATTATTCATTTATGTGAATGTGGCATAAAGAGAATTGGTGGCATCATCGTGACTTTGCTTTTTCTTCCCTTTACAAGTATATTTCAAAATATTATTTTAACAGCCACTACATATTGTAATACTTTGTATATATTTTCTGCACTAAGAAATCTTCAAACTGCAATGTTAGAAATAAGAATTAAAGAATAGCGTCGTTCATTTGTAGTGGAGTTTGCATCTTTCCAGAAGTTTTCTTCCATGTTAGCTTTTCTTCTTTACAGACATTTTCTATATTTTTATAACATCTAGTTGGCCTTTGTCTGTACACCATTGTCTCAGACTAAGCATTGTTAACCAGCCTTATTATGTATCAAAACTTTATTTTTATTTGTTCTTCTATGTATCAAATGGTCCCAGAATCATTGCTCTGTTTTAGAACAGCAGAAAGTTAATTTTTTAAAATTCTTCATGAAGCAAATTATTTTGGGTGAACAGTCTATCTGCAGCTTTCATTCTTATCATGAAATACTTGTCATCATTCAACATCTGACATTTACAGTAATCATGTAAGTCTGTTCTTTCTTCACCCTTTTCAAGGACCACTTAATCCCTTAATGTCAGATTAGCCAAAGATCAATGATCTGTGTATATCTGTGTGTTTATCTATATATTTTTGAGAATTATAGAATTATAAAAGGTCCCTGAATAAATCTATTCTGCATAGATGATTCCCCATAAACATAAGTATCAACTGAACAGTACTAAGGCAAGAATGCTCCCAACTTGTGTATGACTCTAGATGGACACAACCATGCAATTTTCTTGGCAACAGTATGGAAGTGGGTTGCAACTGTTTTCCTCTGGAATGTTTTTATTACTCCCTAGTCTAAACTCTACCCTTTTTGATAGACTCTTATTCAATTTCTTAATAGTTCTAACTCTGCATAGTTTTTTTTGTTGGGACGACGTTATTAGTATTATCCAAACTTGTTTTCTGCCTGACTCCCAATGATTCTGGAGAGTTCACAAGTAAAAACATAAAAAAATATAAAAATAAAAGATTGTAAAAATGACAAACAGGAACTAAGGAGAAACAAAGGAGAAACAAACCACACAGTCCTAAGGGGGCTTCAATCACCCTCACCAAAGACCTTCAAAATTCTTCAAAATATCAGCAGGGTGAGAGGCCATCCAGATCTTGGAGAGAATCTCATTCCAGAGGGCAGGCACTGCTATAAAGAAGGAACACTTCCAGAGTTCTGGTAGATGACATTATTTAATCAAAGGAATCCAGAAAGCACCCTGCCAGGTTGATTTAGCCTGGTAGATAACATGGGAAGAGCTGGTCCCAAAAGTAACCTAATCTCATACTGTCTAGATCTTTATAGGTAATAACCAACACCTTGAGTTGCACCCAGAAGTGTTCTGACCCAACCCTGTTACCAGCAAGAAAATCTCAAACAAACACAGCAATTCAAACCTTCTCAGTTTTAATCTACAAATAATTTCTTTGTAAATAAAAGATGGCCTGCAGCCAATTCGTCCAACCAGAAAAGCCTTGACAGAATTCTTCAGATAAGCCGGAATCTCCACACACAATGCTGAGTCCTTTTAACGTTTTTGCTTTCTGCAAAAGCAAAAACCTTTTGAAACCAGGCTTATAGTCCCTGGAGGGAGGGACCATTATGTTGCATCCTTACTCCCGAGTCTCCTGTGCTGCTCCAGCTGTTCTCTTCTATGAATCATCCTGTGCTTATGCGCACTTGGCACAAGCTCCTCAGGAACTTCCTCATCACTGCTGCCAGCCCCCACAATTCCTGAAGGCAGCAGTCCACTCCCTGATGGTCCTGGCCCCTCATCAGAGTCATCGCTTTCCTCAGCCATCTGCACCTGCTGCTGGCTAACCACAACAAGAAGCAAGTGGCAACCAGAAATTTTACATGGCATATCAAGGCAGGCCCATTACTGCCTGTGCTGCTCCATTCTGTCCAGTTGAAGCTTCTAGGTGATCTTCAAGTACATCCTTACACAGAATGTTGCAATAATCACCTCATGACCAAGAGCCTCCCAATCTAGGAAACAAATGGACCAAATGAAGATATACAAAGGCCTTCTTGGCCACAGCTACCATATATTCTTAGAGCGGGGAGGGGGGTCAAATTGGCAATTCGAGGGCCGGTTGTGTCATACACAGGCCACACCCACCCCAACTCCGTGAATGGGAAAAACATCACAAAATGTCACATGACGGCAATGTGACGTGGCGAGTGTGACACCCGTATCTTAGAGGAAGTTTCTCTATCATGAATGGGAAAGGTCAATCTGACCCAAGTCAGAGATGGAATATCCCTAGTCTGGATGGCTTAAACTCCCACAACCTCAGTCTTGGGAAGATTGAGTCAGAGACAATACCTCCCCATTCTTGTGCTACTTAGAACTCAAAAAAGATAGATGCCGTGATTGCTTACTTACAACAAATAAGAAAACACATGGCAATTTAATTCTCAAAAATTATACATATGTGATCATCACACTTTATGTGACTTTTGTGCCCTTAAAATGAATCTGCTGTTTATATCCATGTCATTGTAATTCAAGAAATGAAACTAATTCACAGCTGCAAAGAAATTGATCTGCAAGCTGACTGTTTCCAGTAAAATGAATAGGAAATCCATTTTTATTTGGGAAAACCCACACAAGTATCAGTATGTTTGTAGTGTAAATTGCGGATGCACTTGCAATTTGCATCTGGCAGAGTGACCAGTGCTTTAAGGAGCTTTAGGCCTGTTAACATTTTGTTTCATTTTGGAAAATGTAATATTTTATATTTCAGTTCAAAGGTAATTACAATAAAACAGAATTTAAGCAGTCTACAGAAGGAAACACAACTGAGATTACAAATGATGAAACAACAGTGGTAATAAAACTGAAAAGCAGCATTAAACCAAGACATATCCAAGCAATGTAAAACATTCCACCAGCAGAAATACAGCCAAACTTTAAAGGCTTTGGCAGGTGCAATTAAAAACAATTTTATGATATTAAACATTTATGTGGATCAGAGCAGAGACATATTTTTTTAAAAAAAAATCAAAACAATGCAAAATGTTCTTTTCTCAATTGCCATTCACTTAACTTCAAAGTATTGGAGAAACTTAGTGAAGGCTTATAACAGTTGATCTCAATAATCAGAGTCATCCAAAAGAAAGCCCTGCTTTAGATACTTAAGCGTTCTTATTTTAAGAACACATTTTGATCTGTGCTTCAATAGATGGGGAGCCAGTATGATGGCTTGCCCAGGTCAATAATTTCAACCAGCCTTCTTCCAGCTGGCATGCTCCAGATGTGTTAGAGTATAACTCCCATTGTCTTCAGCCAGCATTGCCTGTCCTCATTTGGAATAACGTAAAATATAATGCAATATTTCTAAAGATGTCTGATTGGAAAAGTTGGAGTAGGTATTTTGGGATAAGTTGAACAGCCAAAAGAATCTTCAGAGTTTAACATGCAACACTATTTTAGGGCAAAAACAAAATGCTCTTACATAAGAGGTAGTAAATAAAGGGAATTTCTTCCATCTGGAAAGCTAAGGGAATATTTCTAATGTTCTTTCTAAGGCAGATGCTACCATTTCAAGCAGGGGCAAAGCCAGAGAAGTTAGAGTTGCCACAGTTTGTACCTGCCCCCTAAAAACACTTTAATTTTTTTTGAAATAGCCCTTCTATTTCTGAGTCTGAAAGCTTGTGGTCTTATTCCGGTTGCTGAAAGACAGTTTGCAGCTGCTAGTCCAATCATAAAAGTTTATCTGCGCATAATTAAAATTGGCCAATTGATCTCTGTCCTGATAATTTCAAAAGTAGCTTGTAGGACATATGAAACAATCAAGGTGGATTTTCATAGCCTTCCTGTGGATTATGGGAATTACAATCTGATACATAGCAGCCAGGCTGGAGAAAGATGAATTTGCATCATGAGAATCTGTTTAAGATAAAAAGAGCATTTTCTCAGAAATGAATCCAGTGATGAAACATGGCTCTACATTTTGTTTGCAAGCGGTGAAAAGATATATGTGGCTTACATCTTATCTTATCAATAATGAAATCTGAAAAGAACAGATCCAATTATGTTTTTGCTTCTGGATATGTGTAACCAACCTTCCTCCCTCCCTCCCTTTCCCCTTCCTTCCTTCCCCCCCCTTCCTTCTTCCCTCCCTCCCATCTTCCTTCCTTCCTTCCTTCCTTTCTCTGATGATTGTCTGGTATAATCCCTGGAGTTTCTTTTGCAAGATTTACAGAATTGGTTTGCTCTTGCCTGCTTCTTATGGCTGAGAAAAAGTGACTGGCCAGCTGGTTTCATGCCTAGATAGATTAGATCTCACAATCTTCTGATTGTTACTTTGTGCTTTAACCACTACAACAAACTGGCTCTCAATTCTTATATTGTACATGTTATCTAAACTTATTCTTCACCCAATCATACTATTGAATGCACATCATTTGCCACGAAGGATCTCTTGAATATGTTATTTTGAAGGAATATTCCAGTAACTGGATTTGTCTAAATACATTTGCAACAGCATTGTCTTCTCAAAAGTCTGATATGTCAGTTTAACCTAAAAGCAAATATTTGGCTTCTGCTAATAATATAACTCTAGTCAAATGATCCCAAAATGGTCTACTTTGAGACGGTCTACTGTTAGGCTAATTGTATATGGCACCATCCTGTTAGAT
This sequence comes from Hydrophis major, assembly GCA_033807585.1. Classification (NCBI taxonomy): domain Eukaryota; kingdom Metazoa; phylum Chordata; class Lepidosauria; order Squamata; family Elapidae; genus Hydrophis; species Hydrophis major. Next base: position 185,703,420 of record CM066328.1, read on the forward strand.
TCTTGCATCAGTAGATTGTTCTCTAAAAGGATTGAGAATCTATTTAAATAGATGGAACACTACTGCTGTCTTGGCATTAAATGGGAACATTTTTAACAGTCTCAGATGACAAATAATGTTCTTTATAAAAAATGCAGTTACTGTAGAGGTGTTTTTTTTTTAATATGTATCTGTAGGAGCATTAGGGAGAAAAGAAGTAGAGCATTACATCAATGCCTGATCCTAGATGGCCTTTAAACTTACATAGTTATTTTTCATAAGTTTAAGAACTAATCTTGAATGGGTGCTATTCCCATTGTAAACTTGGCTCCAGATTTTCTCATACTTAACTTCTGGAGAAAAATAAAATAATATTTCTAATCATCACTAAAAAAAAGAGCTTTGTTGTCAGCCCATCCATCACTTTCTCTCCCGATTGGAAAGGACTAAGAGTAGGTAGATGAGGGATGTGAAAACATGAGGGATGGGTAAGAAAGAGCAACGGCAATGGCTCACAAAGAGAGGAGACCCTCAGAGATCATATTGTCTATGATTCCGCATTGACTTGGTAGAGCCAAAGTAAGCACTGTTTTTCTAATTCTTATACGCTAACTGTGTGTTGATCACAAGAAGATCCATTTGTTGAAAGGGTATCTCCCTTCCCCAATCTATGCTCACAAAGCCTCATGCTCATACAATGGACAACAGCACAGCCTATATTTCTCCTTCCAAAGTGGTGCCCCTAGATTGTGAAAAGGGTTGCAGAGTTATATGTTGCCCTCTTGTGTATTGTTCCTTTCTCTCCCCAAAGTGAAAATATAGATTTGTATAAAAGTTCCCAAGGTGTTCTGTACTCCTCAGTGTTCAACTATATTGTTTTGGAAACATTTGCTTTCACTTCATCACGCCTGAAGAATATAGGCTAAACTCAAAAGGCAGGCTTAATCTAGAGGTTGTTGATGAGAATAACAGGATAATAGAGTTAGAAGAGATCAGAGTTGGAGGTTTTCTAGTCAACCCCACCCCCTGCCCACCCATAACTTCTGGAGGCCAGTTGTTCCACTGATTAATTGTTCTAACTATCAGGAAATTTCTCCTTAGTTCTAGGTTGGTTCTATCTTTGATTAATTTCCATCCATTGCATCTTGTCCTGCCTTCATCTGCTTTGGAGAATAGGCTGACTCCCTCTTCTTTGTGGCAACCCTTTAGATATTGGAACATTGCTATCCCTAGTCCTTCTTTTCATTAAATTAGATATCCCCAATTCCTTTATATGTATGAGCCTTCAATCCCCTAATCATCTTTGTTGCTCTTCTCTGCACTCTTTCTAGAGCCTTCACATCTTTTTTATAACGTGGTGTCCAAAATTGGATGCAATATTCCAAGTGTGGCCTTACCAAGGCATTGTAAATTGGTATACACGTGTTCTTGATTCTATTCCTCCATTAATGCAGCCTAGGACGGTGTTGGCTTTTTTGGCAGGTGCAGCACACTGCTGGCTCATATCATAAAGATGATAACCATAAACTAATCTTTGCAAAACAGTTGAGAAAGAAAAAGCCAGGAAACTTGATTCTCCCAACCTGTGTAATATGGCTCTGCCCATTTTTTAAAAATAATTCTGCCCACTGCAGTCTCTGAAATGTTAACATACCAAAATGGGAATTGCAGTCCTTGCTCACAAAGGTTCTTCATTCTTGTCCTAAAGACAAATCTCTTCTATACTGTATTTGTGCTGTAGTTTATGTCTATGTAGGAATTAAAGACTTTTACTACATACAACATAGTGACTGAATTAAAACGAAGAAGATAATTGCAGCAAAGTATACAGTTTGGCACCCAATCTTATGTCTAATACTATAGAACTCTGAGAGCAATGTCTGGATATGTTATCTTTACAAGATTTATTTTTGGATTTCAGGGTGGAATAAATAATGCTTCTTCCCCTTATTTTCCCACAACACCCAACTGTGAGTTGGTTTGGCCATAGAAAGAGTGGCCCAAACTTCCATATCTGAAAATGAACTAGAACTCATAGTCTCCCAGCTTTAAGGTCAGTACCTTAATCTCACAACTACATAAGCAAACCTTATGTGGCCTCTGTTGATTTCACGGGCAGCAATCTTCGTTGATGCAGGAAACAAAGTTTTTGAAAACACTGACTGTTTTTCCCTCGACTGCATTAATGGGAAACATTCAATTTCTGGCAGAAAGCAGAAATGGCAAAAGCCCAAGCTGTGTTTATTTTACTTTCTGCACAAATTATTTTGTACTTTAATTTTCATGTTCTCTTGTGGCACTGTTTGAAGAATTTTGGCAATAAGCTTGATTGCATTATGGAGATTCACCAGTTCAAAGTTGCTTTCTATTTTTAATCTACCCCAGGGAGTTTTATTCCTGTTCTTCACTCCTTATGAGTGGTACAATGACAATTATTTGAGATGTCCTTGATGGATGTCTTTACACATTGCTTAGAGAGGAGAAGCAGAATGTGCAACAACACATATGATGCACAGTGCTGTCAAAACTTACAAACATGTAGAGTTATTTTCAATAATTTAGCTCAACCATAGCTCAGAGTCATGTGGCACGAGATTCATAGGATTTAATTCTAAATAAAACTTGTTTACAATGGAGGAGATAGAGAATTTAGTTACAGCGGGATGTCATGGCGCATAAGATCTTGACTCCTGAACATGGTTGCAATAATTATAATATCAAGTTGCTAGAGTTATTTATTGCCAGAGGTTTGTATTTGAAAGTAGCAAGAACCACTGGAACCATCAGATTGAGTCATTTTGGAAAATTAGCAGGTTAAGACCTTATGGGACTTCAAAATCCAAACAGATTTTTTTCATAGTATACCTGATATAAGAGTTATTGAAAAGAAGAATGTTTGATTCATTGATATTAGCATATTGGATGATGCTAGGATTGAGGAAAATCAATCAGAAAAAAATTATGAAGTACAAAGGACTTGTAGAATGAAGTTGAATGCTTATGGAAAAAGAAATCCATTATTACACCACTTATGATTGGAGTCCTTGGGGCAATATCTAAAGGATTTCTTGATATTTAAAAATGTTGAATTTAGTGGACCTGAAAATCATAATATACTGTATATACATTATGGTATTGAGCTATGAGAGCCATGGAAAGATACCTGCTCGGCATTACAAGACAAGCTAGAAAGACCTGCACATGGATTAGAGAACAAATAAAAGTATATGATATCATCAAGAGAGTAAAAGAATTGAAATGGAAATGGGCTGGTCACATAAGCAAGAAGAACTGATGGCAGATGGACCAAGGCAGTCATAGAATGGATTCCATTTGCCATGTTGTTTCGGGTACAATTCAAGATGTTGGTAATCACTTATAAAATCCCTCATGGTCCAGGTTACTTTAGGAACCGTCTCACCTGGGTGGGACTAACAGAGGCCATACTGTGGATCCTGTCAGTCAAGGAATTTCAACTGGCAGGATCTAAGAGAAGAGCCTTCTCTGCCATGGCTCCTGTCCTTTGGAACATCTTATCCCCTGAGGTGAGATTGGCTCCTACCCTCTTGACTTTTCATAAGTGCTTTAAAATTTGATTCTTCCAAGTGGTTTGGGGTTCCAAATGACTTGGGGAGTTTCACACTGGAAGTGGTTGACTAATTGAAAGCTATTCAGCATCCTCCTTCTCTATCTTGTGTTAATGATTTTATTTTGTCTACTCTGTCATTTTATATTTGATGGTTTTAATAGTTTTAATATTTATTATGTTGCAAGCCACCCAAAGTCATTTAAAATGAAATGAGTGGCAAATAAATCAATAAATCAAACAAACAAACAAACAAATAAATATAGAATTCTCTAAATTGGGAAAAGTAATGGGGTTTTTTAAAGATTAAAATCCAGGAAACTCCTTCCTAATATTTTTCTTCCAGTGAACATGCTCATCAAAAATAATTTATTCATCAATTGTTGTTGCTAGAGGGTAGGGGGTTATTGCTTTTTATTGTTTTGATATTGGGTTTTTATCTTTGTAAGAGTCACTGAGAGGGAGTTGGACAGCCATATAAATGTTCTTCAATAAAATAAATAATAAACAAATAAATTCAGGAGGGGAATACAACCTAAACCCTTTCCCATTACTGCATGAGCTATACTGTCATAAAAATATCAGTGTCTATCATTTTTACATGCAGATAGAAAGAGACTGGCAGAGACTTGTGACAAATACAAGGGCCTTTTCACCTTGAGATGAATTATACATTAATTCAAGTTGAGTGACATATTCAAAGAAGAACGTGGATTTTTGTTCTTGTCACTGGATCTTTTGGTGCTACAATGCTGCTTATAGGGTAGGGCACTTTAAATGAGGTAGTTATGGGGGAAGAAGGCAGAGCCTCCTCACCGACGGACGGTAAATCGCAACTCTCTGCGACTATCGTTCGTGCTCTTTCATCGGAGAGCCCCAATTATCCTGATTAGGGGCTGAAACTGCCTTGGAGGGGCAGCGGAGTAAGAGGAAGCAGCAAGCCTGTCTGTGGGGAGCCGCATCTCCCCCCCCCCCGGGCTTGGCTTTTTTTCCTCCCGAAGACGACTGCAGCGATGGTCTAAAATGGCCATCCCAAAGAGGATGACTCAGCTTGACTAAGATTTGTGCAGGAGGGAAGAAAGAGGTGGATAACATCTGAACCGGGACAACTGGGCAGTATAACCAAATAAAAGTACCCCGGGATTAAGGTAATATGGAATTTTTAAGAAAAGAAAAGTGAGCTGCGAAATTACAAAGGGACAGAGAAAAAAAAAAGGAAAATATTTTTGACAACTAAATGGGGCTTCGAACCGGGAAAGGAAGAAGCTGGAATTAAAGATTTAATGAAATTGGACTAAAATAATTTGGGAATAATCAAGTATAAAATTAAAGCTGGACTTAATATTGCCAAAGAATAATAATAATAAAGTTTATAAATTGGAGACTGGATTGTCTTGGAATATTGAGGTTCGAAAAACCTTAAATAAAATTATAAGGGGGAAAAAAGTGAAGACTTCGTATAATGGAGAGTGTCACCTTTTGATAAAAATTTAGTTCAAATAAAAAGGAAAGCATTTTGTTTTTGAATGAACTGATATAAAGTTACAGAAATATTGAAACAAAGTAAGAATTTTAGAAAGTGAAAGCAGAACCAGAATAAAGAAAAAAGCAAGGAAGGAAAGATTGTTTGTGGGACTGACTGATGTTTTTGGTATGAACCCTGAACTGGAATAGCTGAGAACTTTAAAAAATTGAAAGAAGAAAGAAGGAAAGTAAAAGTGGTTTTTTTTTGTTTGTTTGTTTTTTTGTGGACTTTGAGGATTATAAAATATAAGAATGATGATATCTCTTTGGGACTTAAAAATGGAACTTAAAAATATGAGAGAATTACTACAGGTAAGAGGCGAATCACTTTGCTCTGTGCTAGAAAAAATGGAAATGGCGATTGAAGAACAAGAAGAAAGATTCTCAGAAGAGCAGGAATTGACTCAAGGAGAAGACATTTTGAATGGACAATTAACACAAAGAACATTACAAAGAAGTGGGGAAAGAAGGAAGTTTAAAAAGTTGAATTTTAAGAAAGCAATTAAAAGAGGGAATAATTGTGAAGTTAGAAAAGGCAAGAAGATTCAGCAGAAAAGGGAAAGGGAAGATAATAAGAAGGAGATAAATTGGAATGAGAAAAGTCATGGGCAAAAAAGAGGGATGAGAAACAGTAAGACTGTAAAATGTTGAAAGGAAATTGTTTCTTTACAATTAAAAGAAGGAATACTTGTGAAGTCAGGAAAGGTAGAAAGAATGAGAAAAGACATGGGGAAGAGAGCAGGAGGAGGCTCGGATTCGCTCCCTGGACAATGCACCGGAGAAGCAGTAAGAAACAGGCATGTGACAGAAAGAACCACAGAACTAGTAAAAGGTTGAAAAGAAATTGCCTTTTCAGAGATAATGGTTGATGAATTAAAAGGGGGATTCTGCAAGGTGACAAGGGGTAATAAGAATATTTCTGCAATTAAAAATATTTAGAAAATAGGGTAATATAGATATTGATAACTCTTATTAAAGGGGGGGGGAAATATGCTGTGGAATTCAATTGAGAAGATGTAATGACCAATGGTTTATTGGGAATTAAGATGAGGGAATAAAGGTATATTCTAATCATTAAGGTGTCACACTCAAAATAGTAAAAGAGGGGAAACTTATACTTGTTCTTTTTTCTTTTTGTGTGGGTGTGTTAAGATTTGTATCAATTTAGAACTTATTAAATATATGTAATTGAAAGGGAATGTGACAGACTAAAGAACCAGCTAAATTAATAAGTTTAATATAGATTATTAAAAGCAAGGAGAGACATTGGTAACTTCATTATTACCACTATTAGGCAAATATATATTGTTTATTTGTATTTTTAAAATAAATATTAAGGATTATATTTGAAATAATTGAAATGAAATTAAATGTTTAGATTGGGATTAATGAAAGAATTTAGAATTGAACCTTATTGGTATTTATTAGGTAAATACATATTGTTTATGTTTAAAAATAAACACGAAAGGATTAATTTGAAATAATTGAATTGAAACAAAATTGATTGAAATTAAGGAAAGAGGCTAGAATTAATGTGTTTGTTTCTCTCCCTACTGAAAATTTGGAATGGAAAAGGTAATAATAAAATTAAGTATGCATATATCATTGTATAATTTCTGTTATATTTGTATGTAAAGATGATGACCCAGAAATATGTTGTCCACCAAAAAGAGATTTTTGTTTTTAATGTGAAAACTGAATAAAGTTTGTTAAATAAATAAATAAATAAATGAGGTAGTTATGGAGACTGGTGGATTTCAATCTCCTTCCCATCACTTTCTCAAAAATGCTCCCCCTTCTCTCTTTTATGACATATTGTGGAGAGAGCAGATTTAATATCTACTAGGGTTTTTTTTTCCTCTTCCTCGTTGGCACTTTACCCACATAAGTGAGATAAGAACAGATGGATGAGAAGAGTGGAGTTTAATGATTTTCCCTGGGTTTTCCTCCCCATTTAAATTGCAGTGTCCAATCACAAATGCCAAAGAGCACAATTTTGCTGAGGAGGAAGGGATAACACCCTCCATGTGTGTTCATCTCCATTCCAGTCTCTCCTGGCTAGTATACATGTTGAAAACTGTAATTTAGCTGAGGGGGAAAGCACACCAAGAAACTGTATTTGGGGGTAGGGCATTCAAGACAACACTGACTTTTGGCAACTACCTTTGCAGTTTTCTTGGCAAGATTTTGGAAATCGTTTGCCACTGCCTGCTTCCTAGCACTGGTTGGGCTGGTCCAAAGTCACCCAGCTGTTTGTGCCTCACACCAAGATTAGCTTGCCAATGTCCCCTACAATTGTTTTTTTTTTTTTTTTCAGGCTATGTATAACGTATATATATGTGCTGGTGAAGGGAATTCTCATGCAATTTCATTGTTCCCCTGCAGCAAGCAAATCAGCCAAATGATAGAATTGCACAGGTAGGTTAGAAGCTTGAATACCTGTAGCAGGCTATAGTAAGGACTTCAAGGAAGTGCATGCAACCTGGGGCCTAGAAACCATAGATCAAATGCTCTGAAAAGAGTTGGCAAGTGGACTATTTCTCATCCATACAATTTGTGATGATATCTTTGCTTTTCTCTCTTTTTGGAGGCTCTAAATGAAACAATTAAAATGATACCTGGAAATGTTAATAATCAGTACTGCTTAATCATAAACAATATCCTCACAATGTGCCTTTCTCCTTCAACTGGTTTAATCTCAGATGATGAACATGATAGCCTGGTCAATATTCTTGGTCTATTTAAGAGCAATAGTGGCACAGTGGTTAGAATGCAGTATTGCAGGCTGATTCTGCTGACTGCCTGCAATTTGGCAGTTCAAATCTTAACCAGGCTCAAGGTTGACTCATCCTACCATCCTTCCGAGGTGGGTAAAATGAGGACTCAGATTGTTGTGGGCAATAGGCTGACTCGCTTACAGAGTGTTGAGAAGCACTAGGAAGTGGTCTATTAATCAAAGCACTATTACTATTGTGACTGTTGTATGCATGTCCTTGATTAACTTAAAATCATCTTCAGTATTAAGAAAATGTTGTAATACAGGGACCTACTTTCAAAGTGAGCCAGGCAGGATTTCAAAACTGGACAGGGGCTTAAAAGAAATAATGACATTTCATCCACAAGAAAACAAATGTGACCTCTGGTTTCCTTCACCCTCCTTACTTCCATATGCATTAAACTATATTTCTAGGTGCACATACTGTGCAGGATGAATAACCCATGAAATTGAATATTTCTGTATATGTAATTTGAGTGCAACTGCTTCTTTTAACCCAGCAGTTCTTTTGTCAGATTCTGTTACTTCTCCAGATTTAAAATATGAAGGAGAGAGACAGAGACAGAGAGGGAGGGAGGGAGGGAGGGGAAGAAGGAATATGATTACAGGGCTTGAAATAGGAGATTATTAAGGCAGGAGAGACTTCTATTGCCTTGGCAAACATTTGTTATGGGTTCGGCTATACTGGTAATGACATCATCTCTTTTTGGAATATAGAGCTATGTAATTCTGATATCTTTAATATAGGACTGAGAGATGGCATGGGTTTACTGCGGGGAAAGGAAATAGGATCATTTTATATTTTGGGTTTATCTATTATGTCCAGTTTTTAGGGGTTACATTTATAATAACAATCACCCCTCATTCAGCTGAGGATGGTTATTGTTCTTATGAGGCATAGAAATCAAATGGTTGAAAAACATACTCCCGGTTTACACATTAAAGATGAATCACTGTACATTTATTAGTAGGATATTGTGGATTTTTACTTACTTAAATCTTTTCCCAAGGTTATTCCACTGCTTCCATTCAATGTGCTGTCTTCAGCCACATATGAAATCATACCTTTAAAAAATTATGCAATCATTTAGAATCTGCTATACACTCAGATAAATATGTATGTCTCAGCATTTGCATTTGCATCCAAATATTTTTCAAGTTCAGCAGCCCGTTGAATGAAGCTCAATATCCTTTCCAGAGCATGACAGGTCACCTGGAAGAATGCAGATCTACAGCTGGGTTGTTATATAATATTAAATACGTGCACAGATGGTCCAAATGCCAAGTGAGACCCAAGATAATAGGATTATGACAAGAGTTCAGGTACACTCCTTCCACCCAAACCAGGCATAATGAAGTTGCTTAAGTAGAATTCAAAGGCAGTTCACTTATTAAAGTGGGTATAGATTGTATGGTAATATAAAAGCAGGTAGGCGGTGTTGCTTCTAGCATATAAAATTTGGAGCTGAAATAACCATTGGGGCTTTAGCAAAACTGCTCACAGCCAAGTCTAGAACTTAGCAATTTTTCATGGAGTAATATTGTTTCTTAAATATAACCTGCCTGTCTGAGATTGTAAATGCAGATTAGTGGAGATTTCCATTTGGAACTCAGCTTTCCAGGCCCTCTATTTTACAGGAAAATGATTGATCTCTCATATTTAAACTCCCAGCTTTAGTGTCTGAAAAAGGCTGTAGAATAGGCTGAAGTTCAACCTCCTCCAATGACATGCAACCATATAATCAGAGGTGGTATTCAGCAGGTTCTGACCCGTTCTGGAGAACCAGAAGCGGAAATTTTGAGCAGTTTGGAGAAACAGCAAATACCACCTCTGACTGGAGATTTTACAGTATCTTTCCCCTGCTACACCCTCCAAGCCATGCCCACAGAAAAGAAAAAAATTGAATCCCACCACTGCATATAATACTCTGAAATGATTAAAAAATGGAAATGTGGATTAGGCAGAGAGAGTGGATTATATATTCTAGTGTGCAATTTCCTGTGTGTGTACCTCCAATCTGCTGTACAGATTAGTGGATCCTCTAGAACTCACACACAAACACACACATACACAACTTTATATGAGTCATTGTGCATTTTCTGGCATGGCAGGTGTTTTGTAAAAAAAATATGCATTTTTGTATGGCTTTTTTCATAGTACATACATTTTTTTCTTGAGAACAGCATAATAATTTGGGAAATATAAAATTTTCTCCCTCTATATAATATTCTCAACTTCAAGCTAATTTTAAAATGTCAGATTCTTCTTGAACACATTTATAGAGCTTGTGCTCACTGTTTGATATCTTTTTTTCTTTTTCATGTTGACATATTTATCGGCCAGAATGTGTGGAAGTATAGAAGCCAGCTCTTGCTACTTATCATAACTGTGTACCTCAGTCTTGCCTGCTCAGCTCCTCACTGAATATGAACTAAACATATTTAGTTGTAGTAAATGATGCCCATGAAACATGGGACACAGTCCACACTCCATTTATACTTCCTAACAGTGGTGGGATTCACATTTTTTTTTTTACTACTGGTTCTGTGGGCTTGGCTTGTTGGGTGTGGCAGGGGAGGAATATTGTAAAATCTCCAGTCAGAGGTAGCATTTGCCAGTTCTCTGAACTACTCAAAATTTCCACTACCAGTTCTCTAGAACTGGTCAGAACCTGCTGAATACTACTTCTGCTGCCTAATGTTGTGAGATTGTACCTCTGAAATTTAGAGAGAACATGGCCAAAGTCTGAAACCCTCTCCTTTATTGCCACCTGTGACCCTCTCCAACATATCGACCAAAAATACAATTTGGGAGAGATGTGGGATGGTACACCTAGTTTTCGTTGGACAGAATGGGTTTTTTATATGTAAATATGTTGGACAAGCCCGCTCCTGAACACACATTTGCATTTTCACATATTCAGGTCAATAGAGGTCAGGATAGGTCTAATGTTCCATTGAAATCTCTCTGTAACCATCTCTTAGCTAAAAGCCCTCTTGAGCTTTCCTTGTATGTCCTAAAAGAAATTGACCAGCAACAGAATGTTGACTATGCAAACCCTGTGAAGGGAGTGAAAGGTCAATTTTGTTAGAATAACAACAACAACAACAATAATACATAGAAAATAAAGAAGTTAAACTGCTCTGAGACTTTAGACAAACAGGGACCTGCCACATAACACCCTGGACTTAACAGTTCTCGATAAGAAAGACAAAAAGGTCTTTCTTTTTTGGATGTGGCAGTGTCTGGAGACAGCAGAATAGAAGAGAGAGAACTGGAGAAGATGTCTTTATATACAAAGACCTACAAATAGAAATAGAATGGCTATGGCAAGGGCAAGCAAGAGTAGTATCAATAGTAATAAGTGCCTTGGGTGCAACCCCAAAACAATTGGAGCACCACTTGAACACCATAGGCATTGACAAATTTGCCATCAGTCAATTGCAGAAGGCAACTTTACTTGGAACAGCTTCCATCCTGGATGATATCTGTAACACCATCAAATACCCAATCTGCCAATCCCAGGTCCTTGGTAAGGACTCAATAGGTCAACAAAAATGCCAAACCCAGTCTGAACATCTGGCTGACTGTGCAATGATGCTTATGCTTATGCTTATTATTAACAGCAGCAGCAACAAAGACAGGGCCTAGGCTGAGTGGCAAAACCAGGCAACTTAGTTACGGTAGATGAAATTGCCTAATTATTATTTCATGTTTCAACTCCAGAAAGACACAAGAAAATTGTAAGATTTGAGGCCTAACACATGCAGGATAAAAGATATGAAAATCTTTTAAATGAAAAATGAAATCTATTTCATTTAAATGGAAACCAGGTGCAAAAATGAAAAATACTTCCCATTCATGCTGCATATTTCGAATGTGGCACGTTTCTTCACCTAGAAATGTCTGTAAAATGTATATTTTTCTACATAAAAAATACACTCCATCCCCATTCCTGTTATGCTTGTGAGACTTTTTTGTTTTTTACTGAGATTGTGGTTGATTTAAACCAAAGCCACTCTTCCTACATTTTGCTTTGCCACGCTTCTCTTTCACTGATATTAATGCCGGGATATAACTCTTTTCTGACTGATGATTCAAAATAATTACAATATAAAGTATACAGCAATCAAACATGCAAGACCAACAAAGCAATCAACATTCTCACTCAAAATCTTGTGCAATCTGGAAGTTCTAACCTAAAATCTTACAGGATTTGGTTGTAATATAAGGTTTCTGACATTTAATTTTTGAAATTAATTATGGCAGGAAATGTTACTGTTTACATTGATACTTTAAAATGATGAGATTGATAATGGCATGATTATTCTTATTTAAAGTTATATTCTCAACCACGTCTATTTTTTAAAATATAGATTATTGTGATTTATAGTAAGGGAGAAATAATAGAAGGATATTTTTATTTCAAATACTGAAAATATCACAAACTATGATGAATCAAATTCACCAAATTATTTCCTTACTCTTGAATCTTAATAAAAACAAGGGATGGGATGATAAAGATAGAGGAAGAAAATGGATACTAGTGAAGATGAATTCCTGAAATATGGCATAGATTTAAGTGTTTTTAATTGTGCTAGATGATGATTAGGTTTGCTTTCAAATTATGTAAATCTGAAAGTATTTGGATTGGCCTCCAAATAAATGCCATAGCTCTAGACACATCTACCACTGATTATATTTTTTAAACATTAGAAGAAAAGCAATGCAATTTTCTTTGGCTATTCCCTCTTTCTCATCCCTCTTTTTATGTTAAAGTTTTAATTCTTTTTTCCCTGCTCCTTTCTATCTTCAGTGAGAAGATTGATGCTGAAGCTTTAAAATGTAAATTTTCTGAATTCTAATTGAATCTTTTTTTGTACAATAATACAGTCAGCAGAAAATCTTAAGTATTAGCTTGAGGAATACACATAGGCAATTTCTCACTGCTACTATCTTATAATAATAGATAATTCTAATATCAGTAATGGGCAGACATCAGATAGGAGTGAGAGTAGGCAAAAGGAGTCACAAAAGACTCGTGTTTGTTGTTTATTTTCAGCATGCCTCCCCTTTCTGTTACTGGAATTCTCCATTGGATTAAGCAGCCTTTTGTCAGTGAGAAACTCTGTTATAACCAGCTGAGATATAAAAGATTCAACCCACATCTGTATTCCTTAAACAGTGTATTCAGCTAGAAAATTGTAGGTTGTTTTTGTCCCCAAAAGGATATACAGATATTACTTTGCTATACCCTTAGAGGGAAGTAGCTAGGTTCTGCTGATGCATAAGGAATATTCCAATAAATACAGATTACAGGTTGAATGTTTTCCCACTTCTGGAGGAAACATTCTTCTTACAGGAATTGAATATTAACTGAATAAAAGTTTCCTTGTAGTGTCCAAACTTTTATCTATACTTTCCAAGAGGTGATTGGTGAATTTCATGAGCATGAACTTTGGGAAGTAGGTCGATTATCAACAAAGAGCTTATAAATAAACTAAGGGATGTTCACCATTTATTTTCCTTATTTCCATCGTAACCAGGAGTCCAGATCTTTTAAGATATCTTATGAATTAAAAATGTTTCTTTGGTTATATCGGGAAGACAGAGAAAGCGGCAAGAAGAGATTGCTCAGTGCTGTATGTGAATACCTCTAAGATGCTAGAGGTACATAGATTGATTTAGTGCATGTTCTTGGCACATCTAACCCACAGAATATTATCTGCAGAGAGTCTGCCACGGTATTCTTGGTCATTTGGTCAGATGCAAGAAACAGTACTTTCCCTTGCAAAATAATCTCCAGAATAGAGAGCATAGTTTCTAGGATGGAATTCATAGCTAGAATAGAATAGTATTAGCAAATGTGTGCTAAAAGTTGGGCTTGCTTGCATCTGTGGTATATACAAGCATCTGGAACTGTTATGAGTTTGTAACCTTTTCTATATTAGAAAAAAAAAGTCACTGCCTATGCCATGATGGGTAGTAAAAGTTATCCATCTGGCCATTTGCTGACAGCCATGTGAAAGAGTGCAAGGCAAAAATAATAGAAATAAATGGTAAAGAGCATGAATTAATGAATAAAATAAAAGAGGGGAAACATAGAGAAGTTGAATTGGATGCTATAGATGCATAATGAAAGCAGGGGAGCAACAGCTTAGAGAAAGTTGCTATATATTTAGTGATAGCAATAACTCCCGGGCATGGCGATAATAGAAGAACCAATATGCTTTTTGGGAAAATTGACTAATATTCTGAATGATTGTTCTTTTTTTCATGCGATGAAAATTAGGAATGGGATGAAATAGGGCGTGCATAAGTGCACCATAGTGCCTCCTGTCCCTGTCCTATTGTCCCCATTTAATCGTACCTATTTCCTGTATTCTTACTCATGTTTATACTTGTACCTATTATTTTGTAAGCGATTGGCAAATAAAAAAAATAAAGAAAAATAAAACTGAAAAAGTTATTGAACCATTCAGTCCCAAGAATGAATGAGAACAGTGACTGTTGATGACATATGACTAGGAAAAGATCAGGTTCAGATGCATGCTTAAGAACACTCATAGGCCTGTATTTAAGTTTTCATGGAAAAGGAATGTATAAAGAAGCACTATTGTTTATGAAAAATAAGTGTAAAAAATACAAGGTTGATGTTGAGGTGTGTTGGATTTGTGCTGGCACATGAGTAGCAAGCAAACTTACTGCACATGCGCGCACCTCACAGGTGATTTTTGGCTGGTTTGAAGCCTTTTTCAGCCTCTCAGAGGCTTGAAAAAAAGCCTCTGCAGGCTTTACAGGCCAAATAATAGGTCGAATAATGTTTTGTCACTTCCTGTATTTCTGGAAATATGGAAGTGACAAAACGGGCCTATTATTCATCCTGCAAAGCCTGCAGAGGCTTTTTTGCAAGCTTCTGGGAGGCTGAAAATCAGCTGTGAAGTGCAGTACAGGTAAGGGGGCGGCAAGAGGGGGAGATCGTCTGCACATGCTCAAGGGGCATGGGGGGGCGTGCACATCGCCTTCTGGTCGCTGGCACAGGAGCCCAAAAAGGTTAGCCACCACTGCCCTATATCGTTCCAGACAAGTGGCTGTCCGGTCTCTTCTTGAAAACCTCAAGCATCCAAATCTTCTGAAGGCAAGCCGTTCCACTATTTAGACAACTTGCTCTACTTGCCCAAAGAAGGGTGTAGAAAATTTGTCTTCCAAGACTGAACTGTACAATTTGAGAGAAGGATCAAATAAAAGTGGCTTTGAAAGAGGAAGTGTAAGTTTATTTATTATTGTTGCAAAAAATGATAATGAGAAAAATATATAATGTATCTAAAGAGGAAAAGATAGTTTACAAGGAATGTAGTTAAAGTGAATAAAGATCAAATGCAGAGCAATTATCAGGCTTCATCCCAAAGACAAGACTCTACCACTTTCTCAAGCTCACAAGAAATTCAAGAATTTCCAACAAATAATAATGAAGTTACTTATTGAGCCCCATTTCTGAGAAGGCTGGCCAGTGTCCATCTGTTCTTTCTTTTGCAACTGTCAAATTTGCTATCGTGTTTCTTACTAAATGTGTGAGAACTAATTTTCAGCAATTTTGATGCAAATAAAACTTGTTTTGGGGGTGGATAAAAGGCAGTAAACAAGCCTTTAGCAGAGCGAATGGAAATAAAAATAAAATGTGATAAAGGAATTTGGGATGAAAGTGAAGTAAGGGAATACTGGAAGTGGTATTTTAGGAATGTATAAAAGAAAAATAAGAAAAAGTGAGTGCAAAACTACCAGGAGGATAAGTTTTTAAATGGGTTTGGGAAGATACTTGGCAAATTTCTGATTGAAATTGTATTAGAGAAGGACAGTAAACAAAATTTCAGAAGTATATTGTAGCTTGTATGCTAGGCAGGGGTTAGATTTAAGACCAGATTTAATGTTCAGCAGGTCAGCGAGAAATGTATAAATTTGAACAAGTTTCTAAAGGTAAAATTGTTTCCATGTCCAGTTGATTCCAACTCTAGGGAAGAGGTAGTATTCAGCAGGTTCTGACCAGTTTTGGAGAACTGGTAGGGGAAATTTTGAGTAGTTCAGAGAACTGACAAATGCCACCTCTGACTGGAGATTTTACAGTATCCTTCCCCTGCCACGCCCACCAAGCCACACCCACAGAACCGGTAATAAAAAAAATTTGAATCCCACCACTGCTCTAGGGGGCAGTACTCGTGTTCGTTTCTTAGCTGAGGGAGCCAGTGATGTTTTGGAGACATTTCCGTGGGCATGTGGCCAGCATGATTATACGCCGAGGTGCATAGAATGCTGTTATCTTCCAACTGAAGTAGTACCAATTTATCTATTTCCATTTGCATGCAGGCAGGAACTGGGCAAGTAACTGGGACTCACTCTGTCTCCCAGCACTTGGGTTTCAAACTCAGTTTTCCAGCTGACAAGCTTAGCATCTTTACCACTGAGCCATTGCGCCGCCTTTGAAAAAGTTGATAGTTTGTACATTTGTTGATTTAGAGAGGAATCATGAGATAAAATGTGTAGGTGTAGATTATGGAATGCTTTGCATGATTATTGAATCGATTACTATTTACTGAATATAATAAGACTGGGGTGGTATGGAAGTAAAGCATGAGTGAGAATAAATAGAATATAATTGCAAATGATTGTACATTGAATAGAGAGTAAGACAGACATGTTGATTCTTTAATGGATGGGTGCATAAGGACTGTTCGTTTGAGATGTGTATTAGGCAGTTGTGCTAGTCAGAGACATGAACATATATATCCAATGTCATGTTGTTACTTGACAACCAGAATGGTATGCTGGAAATAGTATGACAGAATGAAGGGTATTATCTGACAAAACATATAAAAGTCAAAGTAGCTGCATTTATCTGAGAAAACAGAATGAATGGTTAAAATTTACTCATAATTTGTCAAAAAATAGAGCAAATAGTTCAATTTTTGTCTTATTACCACAGATGAGAAAACGGAAGGCTAGTGTTTAAGATGCAAATAGTAGTAGAAAGATAGTTAAGGTCACCTAGAGCAAATGCTAAAAGAATGCTGTCTGCAAGGAATATAAATCCCTCCATTCCCCACCATCCTGTCAGAGCTAAAGAAGCTTCTTGGTTGAGAAGGGAAACATCTTCAAAGAAAAACCAGAAAGTCCAGTTGCCTCTTGGAAAAGCACCTTTGGAACAATAGACGCAATCTACATAGACTTTTGTAAAGCCTTTGATTCAGCAGTACACGACAAACTACTCCTAAAACTAAAATCTTATGGTATCTCTGGATATCTGCATAACTGGATAGAAGCATTCCTGTCAAACAGACAACAAATGGTCAAAATTGGGAGTGTCCTATCAAATTCTGTACCTGTAAATAGTGGTGTCCCCCAAGGCAGTGTTCTAGGACCAACTCTCTTCATACTCTACATAAATGACCTCTGTGATCATATCAAGAGCAACTGCATTCTCTTCACTGATGATGTAAAGCTATTCAACACCACAGACAATATTGCTACCCTTCAAAAAGATCTTGACTATGTATCAGAATGGTCAAACAAATGGCAGCTTCAAATCTCAACAAATATATGCTCTGTCTTACGTTCTGGCCAAAAGAATCAGAAAATAAAATACAAACTGAATAGTCAAGACCGTGTTGATGATTCAAGCTCTGTAAAGGACCTTGGAATCCTCATCTTTAATTATCTAAGTGCTAGAGTCCACTGTAACTACATAGCCAAAAAAGCATTAAGAGCATTGTTAACCTAATCCTACATAGCTTTTTCTCTGGTAATATCCCACTACCAACTAGAGCATACAAAACATTTGCTAGACCAATACTCAACTACAGCTCATCAGTCTGGAACCCACATTACGTATCTGATATTAACCCAGTTAAGAAAGTCCAGAAATATTTCACAAGAAGAGTTCTCTATCCCTCTGCTCGTTGCAGGATACCTTATGCCACCAGATTTGAAATTCTAGACCTAGAAAACCTAAAACTACACTACCTTCAGTCCGATCTAAGTATAGTATATAAAATCATACATTGTAATGTTCTACCTGTCAATGAATACTTCAGCTTCAACCATAACAATACAAGAGCACACAATAGATACAAACTCAAGGTAAACCACACCAAACTTGATTGCAGGAAATACGACTTCAGCAAAAGAGTGGTCAATGTCTGGAATACTCAACCCTGTGGTTTCTTCCCCAAACCCCAAAAACTTTAACCTTAGACTGTCTACTATTGACCTCACCCCTTTCCTAAGAGGTCTGTAGGGGGCGTGCAAAAGTGCACCAACGTGCCTACCGTCCCTGTCCTATTTTTTCCTTTTATTTTTCTTATATGTACCCATTTCATGTATTCATAATTATGTTTATACTTATACCTATTATCTTGTAAGCGATTGATGAATCAAATGAATAAATAAAATAAAAGCTACGAATCCATTTCTGAGTGTAGATGCAAAGATGCCATACAAAGTTAGGCTAAGGAAAGGTATTGTGAATAGTTTGATTATATAAGCCAGTTTTAACTAGATTTTCTTGTGTTTTCCTCAAAATCCTCTGGCTTATTCAGTGGTGGGATGCTACCAGTTCGGCCTTGTTCTACAAAACCAGTAGCTCTGTGGAGCAGCAGACACAGAACTGGTTTGTTGTAATGACCCTTTGGTTGGTTGTTTGGACCACCTGCCTGCCAGGGCTCTTACCTGACCTTTATTTCCTGCTTTTTCAACCTCAGCTGCTTTGCGCGGCACAGCTGAGGTTGAAAAAGCAGGAAAGAAGAGGATTTTCAAACACTGTGCACCTGCACACAGCGCTTGTCAGCTGTCTGGGTGGCATTTTGCAAATGCTGTACACACACATGTGTGCGTGCAGCACGAACGTATGCGCAAAATGCACTCTCATTGCACCGGTAGTAACACCAGTTGAATCCCACCTCTGGGCTTATTCCTTTCCTTGCTCTGAATAATGTTCATTACCTTTGGGGGGGGGCGAATTGTGTGTGTGTGTGTGTGTGTGTTTGTATGTGTTTGAATGTGTTTATATATACTGTAACTGTACGATATTAGCATACTCCAAAACCCTCGCAACCGATTGGTCCGGACAGGCGGAAACCTGATTGGTCGAAGGCTCGGCCGTGATTGGAGCACTAGGAATCTACCGCGATTGGCTGTGCCGATCGCGGGAGATTCAAAGTGCTGCCATTGGCCGCTGAGCCGCGAGCCAGCCCTATATGAAGGGCTGCCGCGGCTCACATTCCCAGACTATTCCTTATTCCTAATAAAGAGCTGAAATCACTTGAATGGTCTCGCGTCTCTGTCGAACCGATCCACCGCAGATCTAACAGTACCTATATGTCAAAAGATAAAACTGAGCAGAGTTCAACTTTATTTGTTCTGCATAACTAACTGAGGGGCACAGCCAACATCCCACAAAACTATTTGAATATGTATTTTTACAGAAACACTAAAGAGGAATATGAGAGCGGTCACAAAGTGAGACCTGATCAAAAAGTATACGTTCCATCCTCTAGTTTTCCTCAATTTTCCTCAAATCTTGCTTTTTCTCCTTGATCTTTTAAAGATAAAGTTTAAGAAGAACGCCCCAAAAGATAAAGAGCACAGGACAGTAATTTGCACACAGCTATTTAGCACCATGGAAGTTCTGTTTGGAAGCATTATCTTTTGAAATAATGTTTAAATTCTCTTGAGATGTAATATGAAAGAAATGATAAAAGTATGCAGACAGATCACTCATTCTTATCATACTTACAACATTGCCAAATGGAAATAGTTGTATGTGTATTAGTTTACCATGTTTTAGAACAGAATATTTTCCAGATAGCTATTGGAGAGACTCCACCTAGTGGTGTATTCAGAGGATGGCTATTCTTTTTATTTTTTTTTAAAGCTATTTTGATATAAGGCAGCTCTCGAGATCTTTGCTTATTCAGAGGTCATTTGAGCTACCGATAACAAATGTTAACACTCTGTGTTCTTTCAAAAGGACTGAATACAACTCTTTCTCCAATCATAGATCAAATTGGATTGGAAGAGAAGAATTAAGAAGCTTAAAATACAAAGCAAAAGAATGAATAGATACAAATCTGAAACAAACAAAATCCTTCTTTAGCTTTTTTTCAAGTTTTATCAGAATGGCAAATACCAATGAAAGTGATATTGAGGCAGCATTTATGCTGTGTCACACTGATAATGGTTGTAAAATTTCAGAGATGGATTTGTTATGATATGACACTTCTGCGAAGATGGAGTTATTAATTTTAACTGGGATTAAAATCCAGATGAGGTAACTAAGGAATAAGAACCTATGTTGAAAATTAAAGAAATGAAATCAAGAGAAAGTTTTCGCGGGTACTTACATGTATGGCATTCAGCTTTGTTCGGGTATTTTCCCACGTCATAGGAGTGGTGCTTTTAAAGTTGTAGCAACGTTTCAGCAGAATCTCATCTGCCATCATCAGGCTTCTGTATTATATATATATATTCTGTACATATATATGGAGTATATATAAAAATGGACGTGCATGGAAGGACATTAATATAATTTCTATAGCATACATAAGCAATATTTAGGGACCATTGGACACATTTGGATTTTTCCCCCAAAATGAATCAAGTGGACACCCCAAAAAGTAGTCTATACAAACAATACTCTTAAGTATGACCAATCCACATTCTAACTGAACCATGAATATGGATTTCTATCAATTGTGATTTCTACTATTACTGAAACTACCTGTGTGTGTGTATGATGCTCACATGTCACCTCTTGACATCAAACACAATTAAAACATGGAAGATTTAATGAATAAATTTTTGAGTGGAGACTTCTCCAAGTTCTTAACTGTGCATAATTAGGGGTCCAGGATTTGGAGAAGCTTCTATTTATAGAAGTCAAGACCTCCTTTCTAACATAATAGCAGAGGTTAGAGGAACTGTGTGGATGGGGTGGATCTAGAGATATGACTTACAACCCTTGCCTCTTAAAATAAGTACCCATAGGAATCTTAAGAAGGTGATAGTCACAAAACAATAGATATGGTCACGAGTCTAAATTAGAGCTTTGGTTTGAATTACCCAGCTAACTCTTGAACTTCTGACTCCACAAGAATTTTTTTGGGAGTTTAAAATATATGTACATGAAATTATTGAACTAAAGAATTGACAGAGACCGTTCCAACAAGTCTATACATTTATACATTTCCAACAGAAGGATGACCAGCCTCTGCTCAAACATATCCAGGAGAGGAGACTATCTTCTTTGGCAGTTGGTTCCATTGTCAAAGTCTTGTTACCATTAGGAAATTTTTCCTGATGTTTAGACAATTGGGGAGATACTGAGGAGCTTTAAAATGTATAATTATAGAAAAAGAACCTTGTAACAAACATTATAGCAGGTACTATGCAGTGACCATTCAGATTTGGAATTGTATGTATGTATGAGCTGGAGTAATAACTGTTGTTGGAATGTTTTTAGTCATCAGTGTAATCTAGAATTGCTGGTTATTTTCATATAGAGTGTTCCATACTAGCAGGCTTGTAGGCCTGCATTCCTATTGGTCCAGAAAAGCCGGGCTGTGATTGGACAATATTAAGCGTTTCTGATTGGTTTGTATTCGGGCTGCCGCGATTGGGTAAAACCAAGCGCGGCAAGCTCAAAAGCATGTCATAGGCTGCCTAGCCACAGCCAGCTCTATAAAAAGAGCTGCTGCAGCTAGGAGTTTTGTCTCAGTATCTGATTTCCTAATAAAGAGCTGTTGTAACTACTTCGAGTCTCATCTCTCCTTGGGACCCACCGCCCAGACTTAACATAGAGAGAAACAGTGAGACAAATCTACATGTCACCTTCCCATGGATGAATACTAAACAATGTTTAAGGAAATACACTGTGTGCATTTTGTTTATGTTCTGTTCACGTAAAATGATCCCAAGAGACAGCTTACACAAATTGTTCTCTTCCACTTATTGGATTGTTCCTAGATTTACTGTACCAAATCTATACTGGCTTTGGCTGATGAACCAAAGGGTGGAATCCATATATCCTCTGTCTCTAAGAAAAAAAAATGTACCAATCAAAAATAAATAAATGACACCCATCATGCCACATTTAAAAATCAAGTTCCCTTACTGTATATGAGATATATAGCCTTCTGTCTTTCGGATATGACATTTCCTGTATTTTCTGTTGAAGTGAGGACGATGGACTTACATGCTATGTGACTGCTTCCCCAAGTAAAATTAGAACATTATTCTTGGTTTCCTGAGAAATATCTGAGACCTGTCCTTAAGCTTGGCATTTCCTCTCTTATTTTAACATCTACATTCATTTGGGTACCATGCTCAAAAATAAATATTTCGAAACTTCCGGTTTGCGTGGCTTCGGGGCAGCAGGAATTCGCGACAGCTCGCGATTCCTGCTGTGCTAGCCGTCGAGGTACCCCCGATCCAGATGGGTCAGGGGGATATGGCTGCCCTGTAGGGACAGCTGAAGAGAGAGGGGAGTCGGATAGGGAGGTGGGGGTGTCGCAGACCCCCCCCTTCTCCGGGAAAACCCCTTTTTCCCAAGGCGGTGGAGCGGCGGTCAGCAATGGCCGCCACGAAGAAGCCAGCAACCGGGTAAGAACTGTCCTGGAGGAAGTGTGAAGAGTGAAAGTTCTGTCTGAGCCGGGTCAAGTAACACCTTTTAAATTGCCTGGAATTGAGCTGCTTGAATTGCTGGAGGATACATTGTATCCCTAAGAAGAGCGAAAAGCGGCGGAGAAGCTGTTAAAGGGAACTTTTTTTTTTTTTTTTACTCTCCCACCCCACGGAAAAAGCAGAAATATTTCGATATATTAGACATTGAAAGTGGATTGCTTTGAAAGCTGAAGCTAAGAGACAAAGGGATTTTTGGACATTGAAAAATTTAAGAAATTGGAAAATCTCTGCTGGAGGTATGGATTTTTGATTATTTAAAATTGTCATTGCAAGTGGGAAGGGAGAAAAAAAATTGGAGCAGAAGCTGAAAAAGGAGGAGACTGTCTAGAACGTCTTTGTGGATCCCAAAAGAAGATATATGGTAATTGGACCTCTTTGATTAAAAATTAATCCAGAAAAAGAAAGAGAAGAAGGAAGAAAAGTATTAACTTTTGGACTTTTTTTTTTTTTTAATTGCTTTTGATTGTCTTTGATTAAAAATACTTGTGGTTGTTTTGGAAAAAGTTTCCCTTTTTATAATGGCATTGTTTGTGGATGAACTAGAGATTGAATATCAAAAATATAAAAAAGAAGATACTTTGGGCGCTTTGTTTCAATTCTTAGAAATGGCGTTATGTTCTGTTGAAAAGTTGATTACGCAGCAGAAGGACTGGGACAAGGAAGAAGAGGAAGAAGAAGCCATTTTTGATGAACAATGGGTCCATCCCGGAGAGGAGGAGAAAAAGGATAAGAAAAAGGGGATTTTAAGAATTATAAAAACAACCAAAAGAGAGAAAAATGAGCGAAAAGATGGAGGCAAGGTTAGAAAGCAAAGGAAAAGGAGTAAGAAAAGCGAAGGGAAAAAGCAAAGCGGTAGAAAGGGCAAGGAGAAGAATAAGCAAGAGAGAAAGGGGGGGAGGAGAAGCCTTAATGGGGGGAAGCAAGACCTAAAGAAAAAAAGTTTATTTAGAGACAATGGGTGAATTTAATTTGGATTAAAAGAGGGATTCTGGAGGGTATATAAGAGTGTGTTTTTATATGTATATTTAGAATATAAAATTTATTATGTAATTTTAGAATCTTTTAAACAGAATCCCAAGAAAGATTGCTATATGTAGTATTTCTAAGTTAGGGTAATGAGTTATAGATATTACTCCAATTGGTGTACAGGAGAAGTATAGTAAAAGAAAAAAAAAGATGAATGGATAATTGGAAATAGAACAGACAAAGAATGTTGTTGAAAATGGTAATAAGATATGGAAGGATATATATGGTTTTTTTTTTGGATTTTGTATATTGATAAAAGGCAATAAAATTTTAATTAATAAATAATTTGGATGGAAAAGAGAAGTAGGGACAAGATATGAAGTTAATATTATATGAAATATTGATATTATAATCTGGAAATGTTATGCCTTATTGGTCTTTTATTATTATTTTCTCTTAGAAAAGAATTTATAAGCTGCTATGCCTTGATTCTTTGTGCATTGTTTTTATAAAACTGATAAAAATGGTTTTTATATATATATATAAAAAAAAAGAAAATGATCATAAGATATGGAAGGAGATATGGGTTGAATATGATGTTTGAATTTGTGTCTGTGTAAAGAGTTTTAACCCGGGAACAGACAACCTTCAGAAAAGATCTTTTAGTTTTGTTTATGTTTTGTGTTTGTATGTTTGTGTATTGTGTTTATGGTAAAACTAACAAAATTTGTTTTTTATAAAAAAAAAAAGGAAAAAAGAATCAATAAAACCTTGGAGGAATGTTAGACGAGAATAATTTAAACAAGCCAGAAAGAAAAGAATATGATGACTATAAAATGGATAAATATGGAAGAGAAATGAAACTGAATAGGAGTAAAGAGAAATAATGAGAAATTTGCTGAAAGATATTTGTGTGTCCATATGGAGATGGGATAAATTGGAATTATGCTGTATAAAAATAATGTTTTGTTTGACTTGTAAGGATTTACAATGTTAAGAGGTTTTATGTGTTTATGTATTTAATGGTTAATGATGTGTTGTTTTATCTTTAAAATTAATAAAAATTTGTTTCAAAATAAATAAATAAATAAATAAATATTTCATCCACTAGTCAAATTAAGCTCACAGCCTTAACAAAAAGCTCCTCTTTCAGGTATGTATGTAAAAAAGCACTCAAGGCCTAATTCCTTAGAAAACAGTTTATGTCAAGCCAATCTCTGATTTTGTAGCAGATATACTATATCTTGATGCTGATCCAGGCAAAAAGAATCTAGCCACTATATGAATTAGTATGAAAATGAAAAAAAAAAAAATACGAAGTAATATTTGACACATTTGTGCTAAATTTGCATAGTGGGTAGTTAGTAGCAGTGACGTTGTGAAATTATGACCAGATTTATTATGAGATATATAGTACTTTCATCAAGAGCAGACTGCATAGGTAACGGCAACCAAAGTAGTGGCTGAATTATACTTCAGTACTAGCCATGGAAGAAGGTGGCTTAGAATAGTGTTTCTTCAAATTTGGTCCTGGATCCTGCCCCTGCCGTTCCCCCACCCAGACCCTGTCAAGGGTCCTTGAAATCAAAACAATTGGTCAGATGTTGAAGTTATTTGCAAATATTTAAAACAATGACATCCTTCTCATTATTTTTTATTTGTTAAAAATATAAAGAGTTTTTTCATGAAAAATATTTTATTTATGTTGCTCTCTACTAGATTTAATTTTGTTATTTTTACATGACTCGATCAATAGATATTCTACAGATACAACCATTTTAATTTTTGATGCATTAAATATTGATAAATATTACTCTTAGACACAAAAGCTCCTTTGGGGTCCTCCATAACTTTTAAAGGTGGGAAGGGAAGTTAAGAGTAAAACATTTAAGAAACACTGACTTGGGGGATTCATTGGCAGACCGCAGAATACATCATACCCTTCCCCTCTTACACTTTCCTGCCATTTCTGCCCCAAATCATTTTCCATCTGAGACAGCTTCCTTGGTCTAATAGGGTCAACCCAACCAGTTGATAATTAAATAGAAGCTGTGAAGAAAGCTGAAGCACCCAGAGAGTGGAAAACTATATTCACTGCCTAAATCAGTGTCCCTCAGGTTTTTCAAGCTTTTCAATTATGTTTAATGTGAACCAAATCAGACCTTTCCATGTTCATTAGTTTCAGTCATACTACATTGTGAGATTCCATGTTTGGCATGCCAAACTGACAGCTGCTATGACATCATCCAGACCTTGTCAGAGGGCGGCCTTCTGTCAGAGAATTCGGGTGCTGGGTTCACCTCATATCTGGTGGGTGCCAGGTTCAAGAAGTCTACTCATAGCAGCACCCTCAGCATTTGATTCTGAAAATGGTGGATGTCTCAAACTGGAAGATTTCTCTAGCTTTTGCAAGTTTGTGTTTTACAGAGAAGGTTTTGGTTCATAACTCCTGAAAGCCAGAGTTAAGTGAAGTTGAAAATTACTCAGGCCTCTGGTAATCTCATGAATGTTATAAGCTATGGAGAACTAAAAATAATTTCTAAGCAGCCCATTCCTGGCTGTGATAAAAGCAGTTTGAGGATGGAAGTAACAACATTCAAGACAAAAGAACTTAGAGCAAATGAACATTGAGCACAAATGAGAAGTGGTATTCATCAGGTTCTGACCAGTTCTGGAAAACCAGTAGCAGAAATGTTGAGTAGTTTGGAAACCCGGCAAATACCACCTCTGACTGGAGATTTTGCAGTATCCTTCCCCTGCCACGCCCATCAAGCCACGCCCACAGAACAGTTGAAAAATTTTTTGAATCCCACCACTGGCACAAATCATCATGACCATTCAATATAGTAAGCCTTAAAGAAATGTACAGGAACTGTATGAAAAGAGGATTTATTTTTTGTAGCACAATTGGTGTTCCAAACTAAGCCTGATTGTAAACTTGTTTTTTTTTTTACTTTGTGATTCTTTAACATATATTTTAACCTGAAGAAAAAAACCACGTTAATGAACATAAATAAAACATCAGTCATATAAATTGTCTAATGTACAGATGTTGATTGTTTGGATCAATCTGACTGGAAAGGTTGTATCTTAGCATGGCTGAGAAGTTAATAAAACATTTAAGAAGTTCATGAAACTGTCAATAAAAAAACATCTTGACAGAAAAATGACAGGAATTGTTTTATTAATTGCTAGGCTAAAGAAAATGGCTGACTTGGTTGTAAAGCTAACAGAGAAAATAATGTACATTTTACATTTTTAAAAGCCTTTTTTAACAGTATTAAATAACAAACTCTGGCCTCTGGAGCAGAGGTGGTATTCAGCAGGCTCTGACCAGTTCTGGAGAACCGGTAGCGGAAATTTTGAATAGTTCGGAGAACCAGCAAATACCACCTCTGACTGGAGATTTTACAGTACCCTTCCCCTGCCACACCCACCAAGCCACACCCACAGAACAAGTAGTAAAAAATTTTTGAATCCCACCACTGCCCTGGAGGATTCAGCTCTTGCAGAATGACTTCATCTTTCAATTTTTCAAATTAGGTCAAACTAACCAATTGCAGTAAAGCTTTAGTTATGGTGGGACAAATACAATAGCTGGTGATAAGCAAATGAAATTGGAAAAATTCCCGGCATACTCCAAAACAATATGGTGAGGGTGAACGGAAGGGAGGTAGATGTGCAACAACATTTCCACTCTTTCTTAATAGGTATTTACCATAGAGTACCAATTTGAAATGACTCTGAATCTACTCTTTTTTCGAGTAGTAGAAATGTAACTGTCATGTATCATGAAGCTATTCCTCTGAATGCACCATGGTAGTAGTAACTGTTTCTACCGCTAGTAGAAAATAGAAGAAGAAAAAAGTGTTCAACCTGTTAGGGAAATCACCTTATTTTTGAGCATATGGTGATTTCCCTAAGATGTTGAACACTTTTTTCTTTAAATTCAAATTTAAATTCAAGAAAAGCAACCTTATATGATAATACCTCTCTCCAACAAGAAAAATTGTGGAAAAGGGAGAGGAAGAGCTGAGAAGAAAAGCTATGGAGAAAGACGTGAGATAAAACCCTTTTTTGAAAGTATGGGATAAAGCTGCTGGAAAAAGAGAAACACAACCTGATAGATGGCTACTTGTTGGCTGACTTGAATATTGATGGATTCTGAATTGTAACCCTTCATTCTAGGTGGCAATTTTGTGGTACACAATATAAAAATATAATCAGTCACTTGCGATGGTCCATGTTGCTATTTTTATATTTCTTTTTAAATTTTGCACTCAAAGGACTTGTACATGCATTTAATAGCAACCATACTTCATTACACAATGTTGCTTGAATGACCACTAGGAAAAAAAAAATCGAAAAGATTTGATGTCTACCTGTAAAATAAGCAATTGCCATACCTATTCATCCTAGAAAATTCTGACTATGTTCTATTGTTGTTTCAAGGTTCTACAGGTGATAAAAAGTCTGC
The DNA here is from genome assembly GCA_033807585.1 of Hydrophis major. Lineage (NCBI taxonomy): Eukaryota > Metazoa > Chordata > Lepidosauria > Squamata > Elapidae > Hydrophis > Hydrophis major. Next base: position 185,731,459 of record CM066328.1, read on the forward strand.
TGGAGGACTTTCAGGAGGCATTAAAGAAAGTGACCACGGCCCTCTGGAGATCCAGGAGGCCATCTCCTTAAAAGAAAGAATGGCTTTGTACCAGGCCGCTGCATCTAAAGTAGAGATCAGCAACTCCTCTGCTAATGTAAGAAATATACTTTTTTTGCCTAACAGATTCACATCATCCATTCAGATGGCTTTTATAGACTAAGCTCAATTGTATCTCAATTCGTCTTTCATTTCTGAGTCCTGTGTCAAGAGAGGTGGCTTGGTTTTGGTTTGCATTAATTGTTAATTACTGAGTTCAGGAGTGGGCTTCTTTCAGGGGTTCGGGAAAGCTATGAGTCTGTGTCAGTTTGGAGAACCCCCAAATCCCACTCCTGGCTGGCCCCACCCATCCTACCCCGCCCCTCCCAGGAGTCCCTACACGGCCTGTTTTGGATGCAGGTAAGTGAAGGGTACGTGTGGAGTCTTAGGGAGGGCAAAAAACGGGCTTTCCAGAAAGCCGGAAATAGGCCCATTTCCAACTTCCAGAGAGCCTGAGGAGCCCATTTCCACCCTCCTGGAGGCTCAAGGAAAAGATTTGCAGCCCAGGGAAGGCAAAAATGCCCCTCCCCCCCCCATGATGCAGGAGGCTAATTAGGCCATGCCCACCATGGCCACATCCACCCAGCAACTGGGCAGAGAACCCTTTGCTAAAAATTTTGAAGCCCACCCCTGACTGAGTTCTTTTCACCATAAAATAATGTGCAAATGTGCACATTCTTTCTGGAAAACTCCTCATTTTAATAGTTCATATTGAAAAGTTTGATTACAATCCTAAAAGCAAGTGCAAAATAAAACTCAAGGAGAAAAAGAGAGATAGAAAGAATAAAAGGTGGGAGAAAAAGGGAAAGGGAACAATATTTTTTTAAATGACTTCTGATCTTTGTTACAAGCATAAGCAAACTTACAACTCAACTTTTTCTGTCAAATTCTTAAACAGCACCTAAAGAAAACTTCCTCTATGTTCAATTAACAATTTGGACAACTGGGTGAGGACAAAATTGGAAGATTGCTTACTCTTCTGCTCAATGTTAAAGCAAAACCTGTTTACACATAGTTTGTGAGAGGCTTTAATATAACTTAGTGTAAACAGTTAAAAAAAGAGTACCCTAATATCATGATCTGCCATCTGTCGTATCCCACATCTATCACTCACAAAAATTGTATTCTTGTTTTTTACCCTGTTGTGGTATCTTTGAATAAAACTCGATTTTAGAGTAATAATAGTAATAGTAGTAGATACATTTTCAAGATGGTCATTAACTAGATTCAGAATTTTGTCTTGACACTTTCCCTTTGCCCGAAGCAAAGTTTCCTAAATAGCACACCCAGAATGAAATGCAAATTCTTCGGAGTAAATAGACATGGTGGAGCTATTTGTAGCAGTAAGAACTGATTGCCCAGCTAGGTGGCAGTGCCTAGCTGACCTTGGTTGATCTCAAAATGTTAAGGAGGGTCAGATAATTCAATTATTTACTGCTGCCAAGAAAATTGTATGAACATATGCATAAAGTCACCGTGAATGAAAATTGAATCAAAGGAGTCTTTACTCTTAAGAACTGAAGGTGTACCAAAAATTGATAAGAAATATTAAGAAAGACTTAGTCCATTTTCTGCTAAGGGATAACAAACATGATTAGGAGATAGATTCTTGGGGCTATAAGTATAAGTAATTCAGGAAAGAGTTCAAGAAAATAAATTGCTCTCCACAAAGATAATAATGTGAGTCAGAGGTTCACATAGGTTCATTCGGGTGCCTATTTTCTGCTCAAATATGCTGACATCCACTCCATCAGAGAAAACATTCTCTCAAATTAAACTTTAGATGCATATGAGCATTCGTGTCTAAGGCACATAAAATGATGTTGGAATCATTTTACTTCAAAACATATTGGGAAAACCAAAGAAACCAAGCATGCAAATATCATCACTCCAGAAAGTGAAGCAAATGCTTCAGCAATTCATTTCATAACTCAGAAAGAGTCTTCAGTAGGTCAAATTAAGGATAGATAAAAGATGTTTTATCCATGCAATGCATTCGTTAACTCTGTATGACAAATAAAACTTATCCATGAAGCCTAATACCACATAACTTAGCTCTAGTCTAATGGGAACATGGAAATGTTCCTTCCTAGGCTACTTTTCAATCTGAAGGGTACTCTCCATACAAACACAGGGACCGTTTACTTAATTATAGAATGAAAACCAGGCTGGATAATGTTTTAAGTCAAAGTAATAACTTTGCATAGAAATTGGAGATTTTTTTAAAAAATCCTCAGTATTTACACTTGAATACCTATATCGTAAATACAATTATTATATGAACATAAACTAAGAAGTTTCAGTGTAATTGATGCTAATCCCTAACAGTTTTAACAGGAGATTATTAACTGATACCAAAATAATAACTCCTTCCAAGCAATACAGAAATCAAATAGAATAGAATAGAACAGAACAGAACAGAACAGAACAGAACAAAACAGAACAGAACAGAACAGAATTCCTTATTGGCCAAGTGTGGTTGGACACAAAATGAATTTGTCTTGGTGCAAATACTCTCAGTATACATAAAAGAAAAGATTAGTGATAGTCATAGGGTATCAAATCAATCAATAATCATCTTACAAATTCTATAGCATGTGGAAGCATAGCATAGCACAGGCTCTAAATTCCACAGCATATGGAAGCATAGCATAGCACAGGGTAATAAGATGTATCATAAATCATACTGCCAGCCTTTGGAAGGGATTATTTTAATTCTGTATATACAATTACTTTTCTTCCTGATGCTATAGGCACAAAATCTATTAGAAGTAACTTAGTCAACAGAGAAATCAGAACTGTTTAACAGATGTTGCTGTTGGATTTTAAATAATCAGAATATTAATGCTAGTTATGATAAAAATGTTATTTATGGAATTGTTTTAAGGAATTTGAAATATCAGTTACAACTGTATTTTCTAAAAGAAGAACAATAGAAATTTTGATCACTGGATCAAATTTTGATCACTGGTATAAGTAGCCACTTATTTATTTGTACCTCTTTTAAAATGCCTGATTACCAATGAATTGGACACTTTGTTCCTTTTAAAAAAAGCCAGAACAATAAAATGAATGAACAAAAAGCTGTCCAACCAGAAAAAGAAAAACTATACAAAACAAATCCAATGTTATAGAGGCTTAGCATCTTTCTATTCCAAAGTCTGGGCAAATAATTGGGTTTTCAATGCCTTCCAGAACTTCATCAGTGGTTCATTGCACAGTCAGCCAGATGTTCAGACTGGGTTTGACATTTTATCTACCAGTTGGGTTATTCCCAAGGACCTGATATAGGCATTTGTTGATGTTTCATAGTATTAAATGTATCATCAAAGAATGTAAGCTGTTCCAAGTAAAGCTGCTTTTTACAATCGTGGTGAATTTATCAGTGCCGATGGTGTTTAAGGGGTGTTTCAGTTGTTTTGGGATTACACCCGAGCTATTACTATTGATACCACCTTTGCTTTCTTTTGTCACAGTCATTCTATTCTATTTGCAGGGCTTCGTATTTTGTTATCTTCTGCAGTTCTTTCTCTTCTTTTCTGCTGGCTCCAAGTCATGGGCATTATCCAGATATTTTTGTCTTTCTTATTGATAATTGCTAAGTCTTGGGTGTTATGTGGCAGATGCCTGTTGGTTTGAATTCTAAAGTCCCAGAGCATTTTAACTTCTTTGTTTTCTATGACTTGCTCTATTTTATGATCCCACCAGTTTTTGCTTGTAGGCAAATGGTATTTCTTGCAGATATTCCAATGCACCATTGTTACTACTTTGTCATGCTGTGCGACCTTCTTATAACAGCTAACCAGGTGATCCAATGTTTCTTCAGCTTCTTTGCAGAGGCAGCACTTGCTTTCAGTTTCTATCTTCTCATTTCTGCCTTTGTATGCATTTGTTATTAAGGCTTAGTCTCTTGCCAGATCTTATCTAAAAGACTTATTTGTTTTGCCTACTTTTTAATGTCCTGGCCATGTAATGCTTTCTCTTCCCATGCCTCCATTCTGTTCTTTATTTGGTCTTTCCTGTCGGCCAGTTTGGTTTCTCCAGTAGTCAATAAGCCTTTCTGATATACTAGCTTCCATGAATCTTCTTCATTGTTCTTCAGATGTTCTTCCAATGCCTTTTTTTCCCCTTCAACTGTCTGACGTACTTGCAATATTCCATACCCACCTATTTTCCTTGGTAAATACAATCTGTCAACATCACTGCAAGGATGAAAGGTATGATTCATTGCCATTATTTTTCTGGTCTTCCTATCTAGAGCCTTTAGTTTTGCTTAAGTCCAGTCTACTATTTCAGCTGTGTATTTAATGACTGGAATTACCCAGGTAATAATTGCCTTGATGGTATTTTCTCCACTAGGTTTGGACTTATAAGATCTTCTCCTCCTTCTCTTTCTTCTTCTTCTTCTCCTTCCCTTTCCTCCTCTTTCTCCACCTCTTCCTCCACCTCTTCTTCTCCTTTTTCTTCTCCTTCTCCTCCTCCTCCTCATTAGTATTGTTGTTATTGTTATTATTTGAATTTCTAAGGTTGTCCATTCATTTGTGGGTAGCTTATAGAGGATTAAATGACCAAAAGAGATCAGCAATAATATAGATATGATGAAGAGACAAGGAAAACAATATCAAATGTTTATAATATCAACATTTAAATATAAAATGTAGCAATTCCAATTGTAACAATAATACATGACTAGTATATTTCATGCCCACAGCTTATGGTAAGATCCAGGGCTTGTGTGTTTTTCCTAAAAGACAGCATGGTTTTAGATGTATGGACCTCTGGATCCACATGGCAGGTGTGACAACAGAGATGTACAATTCAGGGAAACTCAGAAGAAGCAAGTTCCTTAATGCATTTTGCAGTTTCTATTTATACAGACAGTCAGTCTCATGGAGATCCATTTATAATATCATCCACATATATTACATCAAGATTAATGGTGGCTATTATTTATTCTTGTAAAGCACCTCAACTGATGCGATTCTGAAGACATGTGATTATTCAGAAAAGGCAACTCTGCCGACAGGGTTTAGGACAAGCTATTCAGGTTGTAGATTAACATTTTAGGGACTTTTTTTTATTTCTATCTCACACAATCACAATTTGTAAAGCTTTGGCAAAAAGTTTATTTAATTCTTCCCTCTTTTGCTGTTCTGCCAGTATCCAACCCAAATCCCATAGAAAGCTTCAGGCCATTTTATTTTTTTCACCATGCAAAGAAAAACAAATATAAAAAAAATCATGGTGGAAAGAGATTTCAAATAAAATTTAAAAATCTGGTTTGAAGCTATGAAGCTTTTTTGTGGCTTGGCACTTGGTTATGTTGCTCATCTTGAATTGGCATATCTACACTGATCTTGCTGCAAGATTAGTACAGCTGTTTTTCAGGAAGTCTCTGTGTCTCTCTCTGTGTCTCTCTCTGTGTCTCTCTGTCTCTCCTCCCTCCCTCCCTCTCTCTCTCTCTCTCTCTGTCTGTCTGTCTGTCTGTTTTAAGGCATTGTTCTTCCCCAATGGGGCTAGCGTTCAAGAGTGGCCTGTCATAGGAAGTTACATTGGCTCCAGCTGTTGTTTTGAGTTCTGTAGACACTATATTTTTTATTTTTCATGATTATGTTATTGTCTTGTTTATGAGCAACTGAGAATCCATTTATGATTACAGCAGGAGATCAGTTTGATGAATAAATAAATAGTGAGTAGTAGGGAAAGATTTTAAAGATTTAAGCATTTGGTCTTCACCTGGCTGTCTTCTTGTGATTCTAGCACCCAGCAGCAGTTTTTTTTTTTAATGAAGAAAAACAACAACAACAACAATTCAAAGAAACAACAACCCGAATTTCATTCCAGTTCAGTATAAGCAGCCTGACTTTTGCCTAGTGACAATAATGGTGTATTATTACTGGATAACAACTAATGTGCAAGGGCTGAATGAAGAATAATAGAAAGCACTCCGAAAATTTCCCCACTCATTTTTTTAAAATTTAGCATTGCACTGGTCCCAAGGTTTTTTGGCTTGGTTTAGCTCTGTACCTACTGTAAATAGATTTTAAGATATTGGAATTCTTTCTAGAAGAAAAGCTACAGCATGCCATACAGACTGCATAAAAATCATTTTCTATACCGTGTTTATAAAATAAATAAATAAATGACATCTCAATTTTTCACTTAGACTTCAATATGAGAAATTTGGCTTATTTGAATTCTCCCAGCCCTGTTAAAAATAGTGAACCTTACGACTGACAATAAAAGGAAGAAAGCCATGAAGGGTACATATTGCTTTTGACTCTATTTCTGAATATGAAAAGAGGGCTAAAAGAGACTACCTTTAAATTATCAATTATTTAATATTTTCTATGTGTTTTAAGAATTTATTCAAATATTCATTGACCCACAAGAAATTGAAGATAAAAAGAAAAATTATTGCACAATAGAAACTACGCAAAAGAAAAAAAAAGCACACATACGCACAAAATACATTTAGTATGCTTTTAAACAAAATATAAATACATTTGGAATCTTTATGGGAGGTACAGCATTTTAAAGATTCATGCTTAGTGTAGCTGAACTAAAAAAAAAAAAAAGAGGTATAGAAAGAGAGAATTAGGAATTGTGTTGTTGCCATAACCAGAAATAGAGACCAAAGGTGAATAAAACAATCTTTAGCTGAAGGAGTCTTCAGGAATCTTTACTGCAGTGTTCATTTTTCAGCAATTCCATTTCCCACACCATTGATCCAAAGAAAGATATACTTTAGTTTCCCTCTGTTTTCTTGTAATAAATCTGACTCTTATGAATAATAATTGAATTTGTTTCTTACCCTTTGCTAATTCTTATGTCACACCATCTTAAATGTCCTGGCAAATCTAGACAATAAACCTATACTCACAGTCGTAATTAAGAATTGTGTAATCTTTCTAATTTATTCAAAATCTTTCACTCAAAACAAGCAAGTAAATAGCCATTGCCACCAGAAATAGCAGTGCATTTCAACTGGATTACAATCCAACACCATCAAGAAAGACTTTGAGTAATACAATGAAGTTTTAAAGTCCATGGCATTGTTTATGAATTGTTGGTGTATTGCCAAATACAGTTTTAGGAGAAATGTTAAGTAATAATGTTTTTCAAATAATGTTTTTCAAATTAATCAGATCAGTCCTTTCCCAATTTTATTAAAATCTCTGAGAAGAGGCAACCGTCATTGTCTTGTTCATCTAGCATTTTCTCACAGATGCAGGGTCCTCTTTTTGGATCAATGAACACCATTTCACATGATCACACACAGCAACTGGGCCCAAATGAACAATTTTTGATGTCTGCATTAATTGTATCCTGCCACCTGAGAGCCACTTGTGTTTGTTGTAAAGCACCACATATAACACGAAGAGATTCCTTTACATTAACTAAAATGTACAGACATATTTTTCAGTTTGTTAATATTTGATTAACAAGATCTCATGAGCTTCAGAAAAATATGCTGCATTTCCTTATTTTCAAATCAAGCTGGAAACTTGTAACCAGCTTTATTTTTATTTGTTTCACTGCCCTCCATCAACAGAATGAAAAGAAACAACATTTCAGGAAGAACGATAATCTTAATTGTGACTTCTCTGATAAATAATGATGAAGACAGTTACGTTTTCAGTTTTGCATTGGTCTTCTGCAAAATAATCATATTTCTTTAGTTGTAATTTTAATAATTATATTTGCAATAATTTTTCTAAATATTTAAAACTACTTAGGTTAATATAAAATCCAATATTTACAGGAATTCATTTTTCTCACCATTTATTTTTTGAAAAGTTGTATCCATCTATATAATGGTTTTCCCAGTGTAGTTTAAAACAGATTAAATAGTAAAAATAGTAAGTAGTGATTCATAATTAAATATATGTGTGTGTGTGAGAGAGAGAGAGAGGTTATTGCTGAAAAAGCAATAAGGTGGTGTCAGGTGCTTCACTGAGCCAAGGCACCCCCCAAAAAAGATTAGGAAGCAGCTCTTAAATAGTCTCATACATAATAACAGAGTTGGAAGGGACCTTGGAGGTTGTCTAGTCCAACCCCCTGCTTAGGCAGGAAACCCTACACCATTTCAGACAAATGGTTGTCCAATATCTTCTTAAATACTTCCAGTGTTGGAGCATTCAACAGCTTCTGGAGACAAGTCATTCCACTGATTAATTGTTCCAACTGCTGGGAAATTCCTCCTTAATTTTGGGTTGTTTCTCTCCTTGATTAGTTTCCACCTATTGCTTCTTGTCCTGCCCTCAGGTGCTTTGGAGAATAGTTTGACTCCCTCTTCTTTGTGGCAGACCCTGAGATATTGGAACATGGCTACCATGTCTCCCCTAGTCCTTCTGTCCATAGAATGTTATTGTTCTGTACACTCATTAGCATTCTTGAAACCCCGCGCTTTGATTGGCCAAAGCGTGGGGCGATCTGATTGGTTTAGTGAGCCGCGCTGATTGGCCCGCTGAGAATCTCCCGTGATTGGTGGAAACGAATCGCGGGAGATTCAAAGTGCTGCCATTGGCCGCGGCCGCCGTGGCTTGAGAATAAAAAGCCGCTATTTTTTCCCTCGGTGCCAGATCGGTTCGGGGGCCAAATAAAGAGCTGAAACCTAGTCACCGCCTCCTGGTCTCCTTACCGACGGACACGACAGTTATCATCCAGTGCCCTCTGAAGATGCCCTCAGAGTAAGAGAAGGAACAAATCAGGAAATGTGTTCTTTCAACTGTGTCCCCAGTTATCATCAGCAACTTGAATTGGGATGGAAACAAAACGGGATTCAGCAAAGAGCATAAAAGACTGTGGTTGTATGTTCACCTATCTCAGTTCCAGCCAATACTCTTGCTGAACTAATTTGTACCAAAGGAGGTTTCTGTGCTATCTTCAAGGACTTCCCATATAGAGTGCAGTGCAGTACAGTACAGTTCTCAGTAGGGGAAATTATCAGGGATTGGATGGCAGTCCAAGGAGGGCTATAACAGGCACACCAGCCTGCTCAACAAAAGTGTATGTAACACTGGCCAAAGCTTGTGCCTCTAATGACAAAGAGGAATCTAAAACCATTTCCAAGCCACCAACTTAACCCTTTGGGGACATATATACCCTTTGCAGAACAGCCTGATAAATATGGCATATAATTGATTAATACTTACTCTAAGTGTTTCAATGGGGGACATTTATTCAGTTCAAATTAGAATTGAATTAGCTCTGCTGGTGTTTTTGTAAGATCTCCAGGCTATACGATGCCATTCTTATATTGCATTCTTATATTAAATTTCTGCTACTATTTTGTGCTACTATTTTGTAGAGTACCCTGTATCTGTGTATGTTGTCTTCCTTGTCCAGAAGGATTTTAAAATCAAGACCAAAACAAAATTAAAATTAACAGTTTTCTTTATTCATAGTTAGCCACCCATTTAAAATTTGCTCCATCTACCCATAAAAATCAGGAAAAGTTTAAATAAACAGAATACAACTTCTACAATATCATTCTTTAAAGAAGGACTAAAATTGTATTTAGGAATCCATATTTCTATTTCACATTGAGCTTCGTGCCAGGTGATTGCAGGAACATATCCATATGGAGATTATTTTCTGCTGCTTTAAAAAAAAAAGAATTTATTTTTACTTTCCAGGCTTGCTTGCACCTCTCAAATTCCCCAGCACAGAATGCCATCCACATACAAAATACCCTGCTCTTGTTTAGCTTCCAGGCTGAGGCAAATTGGGCAGGTGCTCCCACCTACTCAGACAAGTGGTAACTTATAACTTGTGCTTGTTAAAATCTCTGACAATCACCCACATTCCAATTTTCATAAAATGTGAACAACAAAATCAGTTTGTTGCTTACAAATCCAATCCTTGAAAAGTACATGCACTTCCATAGCAACAGTAGTAGCAGCCCTCAACGGATCCACGAAGCTTTAAAATGGCTGAGAATCCCACAGGAGCCAATGACAAATATTGGAGGGTGAGAAGGAAGAAAAAGCATCAACATGGGCCATCCTATCTTGCATGTATACCTACATGGATATATACATTATACGTACAACCATATGTTGATGCTTAAAAAAAAAAATCCTTCAATATCCTATTAGCAAGGGCTGCCAAAGTGATCTCCCCCCAATCAATTAAAACCTATGATGATGTGCTAGCTTGAGTCACAAAGGCAGAATTTCTTCTCAGGAGGAGAAGAATGATATTTCCACCAATGGAAACCAAGTCATCCCTAAGCTGTTCAGAGCTCAATAAAGCGATTGATCTGTAGCTGAGATAGAAATAAATTGGAAAGATGACAGGATAAGATCACAGGGCATAGAGCTCATCATTAGTGATGAGAATGCAGACTTCAGTTTTGCTTGATGGTCCTCTTTAATGGGGCCAGAATGCGATTGATCACTGCTTACGTTTAATAGATTTGCATTTGGAGTTTGGAAAGAATGTGGGTAATTTTTTAAATGTCAGGTGAACTTCTTAATATCACTCAGCTAGTAGAACGAATACTGGGGTCCAAACTCTGTAGCATTGCACTAGATGGTAGATTTCCCTACCAAGAGCTATTCCAATGTGTTGAATTGCAATGCTTGCAGCTTTTAGAAGGTGTCCTTCCAATGTGTTTGTGTGTGTAAGATGACAGATTGGTGAAATCTGAGTTAGTTTAACATGTAGTGGATTCTGTATTTTATAACAGAAGAGATTCTGAATATTGACCTGAGGAGGTGTGAATGATCAAAAGAAAGGCACTAAAGCAAAGCTTACTTGATACTAAATATTACTGGGCATTTACCAGTTGCATGCTGCTGCTTCCAATGACTTCAATTGGGATGGAAAATAAGAGTTTTAATGTCTTGGGTGGGGACATGAGCACAAGCCTCTAGAGAATAATAGAATAACAGAGTGGGAAGGAACTTTGGAGTTCTTCTAGTCTGACCTCAATTTTGGCATAAAAGGAGACCTTATATCATTTCAGACCAGTGGTTGTCCAGTCTCTTCTTAAAAGCCCCCAGTGATGGAGCACCCACAGTTTTTGGAGTCAAGTCATTCCACTGATTAATTGTTTTCACTGTTAGGAAATTTCTTGTTAGTTCTAGGTTGCTTCCCTCCTCAATTAGTCTCCATCCACTGTTTCTTGTCTTGCCTTCTGATACTTTGGAAAATAGGTTGAACTATCAACCCACATCCATATGCACATCTCTATTGGGGCCACTGTATCCTAAAGGACAAGTTTTGTATAGATGCGGAGACCAAATATATGACTATTTTTGGTTCTCTGAAAGGCTTCACATTTTGCCACATTCTCAAGAGCTTTCTGTTTTTAATTTCTTCTTGCATTGAATTGTTCTTCGAATACATGAAGAAATTATTGTATCATCAACCATCAAGCAACAGATGGCCTATCTATCATATACAATTAGTATCTAACATGGGGGGCCACGGTGGCTCACTTGGTAAGATGCTGGGTCTGTGCACTGCTGAGGTCAGCGGCTCTATTCCCATGAATGAATAAACCATGTAGGAACAAGAAAGGAGCCTCCCCCAACTGCCTTCCGGAATTCAGACGTCCTGCACAGAGGTGGGATTCAGCAGGTTCTGACTAGTTCTGGAGAACCAGTAGTGGAAATTTTGAGTAGTTCAAAGAACCAGCAAATACCACCTCTGACTGGAGATTTTACAGTATCCTTCCTCTGCCACGCTCACCAAGCCACACCCACAGAACTTGTAGTAAAAACATTTGAATCCCACCACTGGTCCCACGGGTAAAGATAACACTGCCCAAAAGCCACCTCGGTGATCCCTGGCTAACACGTACAATATACTAAAAAAGAAAAAAGTGTCTAACATATTGTATTAGTAGCAATTGGCATTTTCATTTTAGGTCAGTCCTACACAATAATTCTAATTGTGCGTTACATTCTCCGATGCAAGAGAATACTTGCTTTTCCCCATCTTTGTTTGAGAATGTTCCTCTCTAATTCACCTAGAGAAATTATATGAAAGAACCATACTAAAAAGTCTAGTCAATTATAATTAGTTAGTTATAAATCTAAACAAATTAAATGTTTTCAGCTCAAGACAGTTTTAAGAGATTCAGAGCTTATTATGCTTATTTGAACTTTCCCCTGGCATTTCCTTCTTTTTTGCTTCTCACTCTTTCTGTGCTGTTTTGTGTGCATTAAACTCAGCGACCAAGTAAATGAGAAGGGGGAGAAACTCAAAATGTTGAAATACTTCTTGATATTATAGTTTGGTTAATACTTCTACTGCTTTGAATGGAAAGGGTCTGCTTTGCTGTTCAGTTCAAACATTGACCCATAATTTGACTGGGCCCCTTCCATATGTGGGATTAGGACAATTGCTTTCATTGTCTTCTCTGATAAAAGCTTCCATTTTTGCCATTTAAGCTATCAAAACTTAACTGGACCTCACAGTGACATTAATTTACTTTTGCTTGAACAGGATATCAGAAAGGACAGGGACTATTTTCTAGGAGCCCATTATATAAGTAACATCCAACAAAGAGTTTAAAGAGCGTCAGAGAAAAATGGCCCGCTACAAATCATTGCGATTTCACTGGCTTGTGCTAGGCATGCATGAAATGGTTGCTTGATAATATAACTGGCTGTTCACACTTGCTGTGCCAAAACATACATCTTCAGACATAGCTTTCATGTCTTTGGATCCATTGAAAAATAAGGCTATTTTGCTAGGCTATGCCTTGTTGCCCCTCAGATATATGCACTGGAATCTCAAAATGACTTGGATGTTTCAAGAAAATTTCACTCCCTGCTAGTTTCTGAATTTTTAAAAAAAGAAATAAAGCAGCTCCTAATGGGAATGGTGAGGAAAGAAAGAAAAGGAAGGAAGGAAGGAAGGAAGGAAGGAAGGAAGGAAGGAAGGAAGGAAGGAAGGAAGGAAGGAAGGAAGGAAGGAAGGAAGGAAGGAAGGAAGGAAGGAAGGAAGGAAGGAAGGAAGGAAGGAAGGAAGGAAAATAGAATATCACTGTAACTCTCCAGATAAATATATAAACTCAAAGTCAACAGTCCCATTATTACTAAGGAAATTTCCTTTTTGTGTATTATTTAGGTGTTAAAATCAAATTTGATTCAATTTGCAGTGATACTAATAGAAAGAGCTGGGAACAGTAGCTGAGTGTATTCTGAGTAAGCAGCATGGTGTAGCAACTTCAGAGGAATGCAACTTTAAACTGCTTCAAGGAAATTGTACTTGTTAATCATGAGAAGTAATTGTTCTATTTATTGTTCATTGATCAGATCCCAAGCCAGGTACTATGTTATGTGGTGGATATTTGTCTGTAAGAAAGGTTTAAAGAAACTACTGTAGGTTCAGAGAAGAGTAAGGATTATCAAGGAATGAGTCGTATAGTCCTTTGAAGACAGACTGAAAGAGCATCCCTGAAGAAAGGTGAAGGGAGGGGTTATGATATCACTTTTCAAATGAGTGAAAGGGTATCATATAGAACGTCAAGAAGTGTTCTGGGGTGCAGGACATGGAATAAGGGATGCCAGTTGAAAGAAGACATACATTGAATGTTTAAAAAAAGGTTAAAATTGAATTTTAAAAAAGCTTTCTAACAAAACTCTTGGAAGTGGAACAAATTTCAAAGAATAGATGAGCTTGGCTTCCTGAAAAGTGTTAAAATGGAGGGTAGAAGGCTATCGTGTATGTGTGTGTGTGTGTGTGTGTGTAATGAATCTCGGAATCAAAAATATGAAAAATATTTACACTGTTTTATTTTATATCGTTATACTTTGTTTTGCTTTTAATGCTAAAATTATATACCTGTGCACACTTAGGTTTTTTTAATGTAATACATCCTTATATACTTTAAACAAAGACAGCTTATATGTATGTATGTAGTTATGTATGTAGTATATCTTACTAGCATAGCTCGTCTTATGGTCTCATCTTGAAACTATTAAAAATAAAGATCATTAAGGCTGACTAATAAACCTTAATAGGTTCAGACAGTGCATAAAGCATATTCAGTTAAACAAAAGAGATGGGACAGAAGAAGGAAAGGAACAAAACAATTCATACATAACTTCTTATTGTTGTACTGTCTTCAATAGGCACTTAATGAGGTGATTGAAAGTACCGCGTGAATTTCAGCAGTATGAGCATTTCAAAAGCCAGCCTGCAAATGTCTGAAATGTATCATTCTGTCATTCAGTTATGGTATAAACAGAATACACCTAAGTATATAATAGGAGGATTTTAACAATGCACCAAATCGCTCAGGTATTCTGTTTCCAAGCTGTAAGATAAGATAGCATCCATTGTAATCCGATGCATGGAACGTATGTTTGATACCCCTGTGTTAGACCAACTATGAAAATGGCAACTAGCATTTCTGAACACAGAGGACCCAGAGATATCCAGTGACAGTGATTTTAGGATTGCCCTAAAATTATATAGGCATCTTTTTAGAGTGCCGCTCTATTTAGAACAGGCAAATTTTTCAATTCCCATATTTGGAACCCTGCCTTGTCAACATTCAAATTGTGTTAATTGGCCCTCATCTATTGCATTTCTGATTCTGGGTATTAATTTAGAACACATTTTCTGTCTCCTGATTCAAATGTTATGAGGTAAACCATCTCCAGTGACTTCATAAATATGCCAGCACTGACTTAGTGATACCTTCAATAAAACCATTCCTGAAATTTAGAATAGAGCCACTATAAACACAATGCCCATAGGATCAAGCCACTGAGAAATCAGTCAGGCTCAATAGTCATATCCCCTCTGCCTCTATCTTGCAAGACAACTGCCAGGGTGGCACAGATCAATTTGTTCCAACCTAAACCTCAACCCAGATTCAGATTTGGGATTGAGATAATCATGGTCCTTCAATGCAGTTGGATGGTGCAGTTCCAGACACCATCTTCTCAAGCACTAACTAAAGAAGACAAAGGAAACATGTTCATTCCTAGGTATTAGTGAGTTTCTGTTGGAGGAGGAGTGACAGAACCTGGGGGAAGAGTCAAAATAGGAATCAGCCTAGAGTCTCTACGTAGCCATAAACAGACGGAATCCAACCCCTCTTGAATTTTTTTGGTCCTTACCTAGCACCAAGATAGTGCTAAGCATTACTTGCTCAGTGGCTGTGCATAGGCATGATTAGTAATAAATCAGTTTAATTGGAAGTTCACATGTGATCTTGATCTTTTGCAAGTGACAGGCCTATCTTTTGCTAGAGCATCAGAGGTGGTATTCAGCAGGTTCTGAGCAGTTCTGGAGAACTGGTAGCAGAAATTTTGAGTAGTTCACAGAACTGGCAAATACCATCTCTGACTGGAGATTTTACAGTATTCTTCCCCTGCCACACCCACCAAGCTATGTTAGAACTGGTAGTAAAAAATTTTTGAATCCCACCACTGTAGAGCAGGCCTGTCAAACTGGCAGCCCATGGGCTGGATACATCACATGCAGGCCGCACCCACTCAGTTCCGCAAAGGCAAAAAATGTCATAATACATCACAATCTGGCCCATGATGCAATCGAGTTTGACCCCTGTGCTCTAGAGCAGGTGAACCCATGCCTTCTTTAAAGCCAGCAAGTTCCATTATCGAAGGATGCCTCTCCTAAGTCCACTCTATCTAATCAATCCACTAAGGCAAATTTGAATAGGCCACATTGTGCTTGTTGAGCATTAAGTAACCTGGTCAATTATCAGCGTCTTTTCCATGCTCTCCAAAGCTTTATTTTTACATGAGATAATCCTTATCAAACAAGAGCACACAATTGATACAAACTCAAGGTAAACCACACCAAACTTGATTGCAGGAAATACGACTTCAGCAACAGAGTGGTCAATGTCTGGAATACTCTATCTGACTTTGTGGTTTCTTCCCCAAACCCCAAAAACTTTAACCTTAGACTGTCTACTATTGAGCTCACCCCTTTCCTAAAGTTCTATAGGGGGCGTGCATAAGCTCACCAATGTGCTTTAACATTAATTTTCAGTTCTCCAACAACACATTTGAGAGTATGTTGTATTATGTACGTAAATAGTTAAAATAAAAGCGAGCTTGGGGTAAAGTGCAGGGTTCTGGCCCTGCACTTCTGATTGGTTGTTAAGCGGCTCGATCGGATTGGTTGGGTTCAGAGAATCCGATTGGCCCTTAACGAAGGACTTTTATTGGTTTTGGAGCTAGCATTTTACAGCTCCCTATTGGTTATTTCGCATTAAGGTTGCCTATATAAGGCAGAGTTGTTGTTATTAAAGTCTCAAGTCACTATGTAATAAAGAGCTGAAAGTTCACCAACTAAGACTGTCTCCATTCATTTCACCCATGCCTGAAACTATATCACTGGCGACGAGGATGGGATTTGGAGACATCTGATCTTAAGGAACTTGGAAGAAAAACAGAGCACGTGTTAAGACGACGCCACCAACAGAAACCATGTCCAGCGGCATCGTACCACCCGCTCCATTCGATCCAAACCAAGGGGATTGGGAATCCTACATGGATCACTTCCAAATGTTCCTCGAAACAAACAACCTGAAGGACGCCACACCAGCCAAGAAGCGGGTGCTGTTCCTGACGAACTGCAGCTGTTTTTAAAATGGCGAAAGCACTCACAAAACCTCAAGAAGTGAAAGCAATGAGCTGGGACGACCTCGAACCTCTCCTGAGAGACCATTACGCGCCAACCATACCTATACTCGTGAGACTATCAAAGAAGCCAGCGAAAAGGAGAGAGTGTGGCTGACTTCGTGGCAGACCTCCGACACTTAGGATTCTGATTCTGTACTTATGCAATATAATGAAACATTACCATTGGTTATAACTTGTGATGCCTCACCGTTTGGGGTGGGCGCCATTTTGAGCCATGTGCTACCTAATGGAAACGAGGCCCCCGTTGCATACTTTTCGAAGACTCTTTCCCATGCAGAACGAAACTATGGACAAATAGATAAGGAAGCTCTTGCAATTGTGTCAGCCATAAAAAAATTCCATGAGTATGTATATGGAAGGATATTTACCATTGCAACTGACCACAAACCTTTACTGGGGATAATCGCTGGGGACAAACCAACCCCCTATATATTGTCCCCAAGAATGACTCGATGGTCAGAGTTCCTAGCTGCTTATAATTATCGATTGTTATATCGCCCGGGGAAAGCCATTCCCCATGCCGACGCACTCAGCAGAGCACCGCTACCAGAGACTCTCGACGATCCGGCAGCAACAGTATCGGCGTTACAATTCGAAATGCTCAACTCGCCCCCTATGACCGCTCGAGATATCGCGAGAGAAACCAGATGAGACCACACCCTAGCTCGAGTCCTAGGCTGGGTAGAACGTGGATGGCTATTGGACCAGGTCCCAGTTGACTGCCATTTAAAACAAGGCAGACTGAACTTTTTTCACAAAAAGGCTGTGTCATCTGGGGCGATAGAGTCGTCGTTCCAGAATGACTCCAAAAGACGCTGTTACAAATCTTGCACGAATGACATCCCGGGATCGTGCGGATGAAAGCACTCGCATGGAGCTACGCTTGGTGGCCAGGCATGGACCGACACATCGAGCAATGGGTCAAAGCCTGCACTAAGTGCCAACAAACCAGCAACGCACCGCCAAAAGCTGCACCGACCGAATGGGAGACGCCACGCGGACCCTGGTCCAGAATCCACCTGGATTTCGCAGGGCCGATTAAAGGACATACATTGCTGTTGACTGTCGATGCATACTCTAATTGGTTAGAAATTCATCGAATGACCAATACAACCTCCGAAGCAGTCATTAAAGTCCTTAATGGACTCTTTGCAACTCATGGATTACCGGACGTCACAACGGACCACAGTTTACAGCGCTAATGTTTGAACAGTACCTTGCTGATAATAGCATCCGCCATGTGCTCACCTCACCGGCGCATCCTGCTACCAATGGCCGAGCGGAACGCATGGTCCAATTTGTAAAAAAGACTTTGCAAAAAGTGGACTATGATAATATTGACGAAAAAATAGACCGCATTCTACTTCTACAACACATCACTCCACACAGCGTAACCGGCAGAACTCCCGCAGAACTTCTCATGGGGCAAAAACTCCGTTCCCACCTCGACCGACTGCACCCTGCTTACGAGCCAGAAAAGCCTGCAGGATCCAGCGGACGCTACCGTACCTTCAAGGTAGGCGACCCCGTTTATGCAAGAAATTTATCGGGCGACCCGGTTTGGATTGAAGCAACAATAATACACGAGACTGGGCCCAAATCCTACATTGTAAGATGTATTGATGAAAGACTGTGGAAATGACATATTGACCAATTACGGTCACGACTCATGTCGGCCAGCCAACAACTCCCCCACGACCAAACTGAGGGGGGGGGAAGGAATGGAAGAAGACGACATTCCAGGGAACCTGTTCCAAGAAAGCGATGAATCAAGTGAAACTCAGGAAATGGAGCAGGAGGAAGAATCGTGCGCTCCAAGGGAAATCACACCAGAACGAGAAGCTGAGCCACTGCCAAACAACATTCTACCTCAACAGGACTGCACGCAGCCAGTCCAAAGAAAATCTGATAGACCCAAAAGACAACCGTCCTATTTGAAGGACTATATAGTCACACCATAATTGAGGAGCCAGGGGGAAGGGGTGTTATGTATGTAAATAGTTAAAATAAAAGCGAGCTTGGGGTAAAGTGCAGGGTTCTGGCCCTGCACTTCTGATTGGTTGTTAAGCGGCTCGATCGGATTGGTTGGGTTCAGAGAATCCGATTGGCCCTTAACGAAGGACTCTTATTGGTTCTGGAGCTAGCGTTTTATAGCTCCCTATTGGTTATTTCGCATTAAGTTTGCCTATATAAGGCAGAGTTGTTGTTATTAAAGTCTCAAGTCACTATGTAATAAAGAGCTGAAAGTTCACCAACTAAGACTGTCTCCATTCATTTCACCCATGCCTGAAACTATATCACTGGCGACGAGGATGGGATTTGGAGACATCTGATCTTAAGGAACTTGGAAGAAAAACAGAGCACGTGTTAAGACGACGCCACCAACAGAAACCATGTCCAGCGGCATCGTACCACCCGCTCCATTCGATCCAAACCAAGGGGATTGGGAATCCTACATGGATCACTTCCAAATGTTCCTCGAAACAAACAACCTGAAGGACGCCACACCAGCCAAGAAGCGGGTGCTGTTCCTGACGAACTGCAGCTGTTTTTAAAATGGCGAAAGCACTCACAAAACCTCGAGAAGTGAAAGCAATGAGCTGGGACGACCTCGAACCTCTCCTGAGAGACCATTACGCGCCAACCATACCTATACTCGTGAGACTATCAAAGAAGCCAGCGAAAAGGAGAGAGTGTGGCTGACTTCGTGGCAGACCTCCGACACTTAGGATTCTGATTCTGTACTTATGCAATATAATGAAACATTACCATTGGTTATAACTTGTGATGCCTCACCGTTTGGGGTGGGCGCCATTTTGAGCCATGTGCTACCTAATGGAAACGAGGCCCCCGTTGCATACTTTTCGAAGACTCTTTCCCATGCAGAACGAAACTATGGACAAATAGATAAGGAAGCTCTTGCAATTGTGTCAGCCATAAAAAAATTCTATGAGTATGTATATGGAAGGATATTTACCATTGCAACTGACCACAAACCTTTACTGGGGATAATCGCTGGGGACAAACCAACCCCCTATATATTGTCCCCAAGAATGACTCGATGGTCAGAGTTCCTAGCTGCTTATAATTATCGATTGTTATATCGCCCGGGGAAAGCCATTCCCCATGCCGACGCACTCAGCAGAGCACCGCTACCAGAGACTCTCGACGATCCGGCAGCAACAGTATCGGCGTTACAATTCGAAATGCTCAACTCGCCCCCTATGACCGCTCGAGATATCGCGAGAGAGACCAGATGAAACCACACCCTAGCTCGAGTCCTAGGCTGGGTAGAACGTGGATGGCTATTGGACCAGGTCCCAGTTGACTGCCATTTAAAACAAGGCAGACTGAACTTTTTTCACAAAAAGGCTGTGTCATCTGGGGCGATAGAGTCGTCGTTCCAGAATGACTCCAAAAGACGCTGTTACAAATCTTGCACGAATGACATCCCGGGATCGTGCGGATGAAAGCACTCGCATGGAGCTACGCTTGGTGGCCAGGCATGGACCGACACATCGAGCAATGGGTCAAAGCCTGCACTAAGTGCCAACAAACCAGCAACGCACCGCCAAAAGCTGCACCGACCGAATGGGAGATGCCACGCGGACCCTGGTCCAGAATCCACCTGGATTTCGCAGGGCCGATTAAAGGACATACATTGCTGTTGACTGTCGATGCATACTCTAATTGGTTAGAAATTCATCGAATGACCAATACAACCTCCGAAGCAGTCATTAAAGTCCTTAATGGACTCTTTGCAACTCATGGATTACCGGACGTCACAACGGACCACAGTTTACAGCGCTAATGTTTGAACAGTACCTTGCTGATAATGGCATCCGCCATGTGCTCACCTCACCGGCGCATCCTGCTACCAATGGCCGAGCGGAACGCATGGTCCAATTTGTAAAAAAGACTTTGCAAAAAGTGGACTATGATAATATTGACGAAAAAATAGACCGCATTCTACTTCTACAACACATCACTCCACACAGCGTAACCGGCAGAACTCCCGCAGAACTTCTCATGGGGCAAAAACTCCGTTCCCACCTCGACCGACTGCACCCTGCTTACGAGCCAGAAAAGCCTGCAGGATCCAGCGGACGCTACCGTACCTTCAAGGTAGGCGACCCCGTTTATGCAAGAAATTTATCGGGCGACCCGGTTTGGATTGAAGCAACAATAATACACGAGACTGGGCCCAAATCCTACATTGTAAGATGTATTGATGAAAGACTGTGGAAATGACATATTGACCAATTACGGTCACGACTCATGTCGGCCAGCCAACAACTCCCCCACGACCAAACTGAGGGGGGGGGAAGGAATGGAAGAAGACGACATTCCAGGGAACCTGTTCCAAGAAAGCGATGAATCAAGTGAAACTCAGGAAATGGAGCAGGAGGAAGAATCGTGCGCTCCAAGGGAAATCACACCAGAACGAGAAGCTGAGCCACTGCCAAACAACATTCTACCTCAACAGGACTGCACGCAGCCAGTCCAAAGAAAATCTGATAGACCCAAAAGACAACCGTCCTATTTGAAGGACTATATAGTCACACCATAATTGAGGAGCCAGGGGGAAGGGGTGTTATGTATGTAAATAGTTAAAATAAAAGCGAGCTTGGGGTAAAGTGCAGGGTTCTGGCCCTGCACTTCTGATTGGTTGTTAAGCGGCTCGATCGGATTGGTTGGGTTCAGAGAATCCGATTGGCCCTTAACGAAGGACTCTTATTGGTTCTGGAGCTAGCGTTTTATAGCTCCCTATTGGTTATTTCGCATTAAGTTTGCCTATATAAGGCAGAGTTGTTGTTATTAAAGTCTCAAGTCACTATGTAATAAAGAGCTGAAAGTTCACCAACTAAGACTGTCTCCATTCATTTCACCTATGCCTGAAACTATATCATGTTGGTCAAATGTTATGCTAAGCCCAAAGTGTATCTAAAGGCTCCTGCTAACCCAATGGCAGAAATGAAGCCCATATCGAAGTCATATTTCTGTAAACCTCAGACTACCTCTCAATTTGAATTAATGCTACACTGAAGAACTATACGGACAGAGATGAGGCACAAAAACATCAGCCAGTTCACCTATTTAGATCTCCTCAACACAGATCAGATCTGTTTCCTTACCTGAAATCTAGTCATAGGATTTTTGAGGGAAAAAGAATTATGGGAAAGCATACTTTGTTTTATAGAACTTGTTTTCCCAATTTATTTTTGAGGCTATTTTTGTGAGACAATTGACCAAATCCAGAGCTCCAAAGTCGCTACGTGAACTCATACTTGCCCAAAACATATTTCACAAAATCACTCAATTCATTCTGCAGATATATTCCCTTGTTTCCCCCCTCCCCCCAGAAGCTAACAAGCACAGTAGATTTGCAATATGTGTGTGGTTATCTGTTTTTCATAGCTTTGCGATACAAAGAATGCTAGCAGCAAATGTACAGGTCTTTCATGCTGGCATCGGAGGAGTGAAATACACATGTATCCACCATACGTGAACAATGCTGTATATGAAACAAAAGAAAGGTATATATTTACATGCAAGCTCTATTTATGTGCAATGCAGTTTTGGAGGAGCTGTTTCAGTTGGAGAAGCAGATGGTGGGGGTTATTTTTCTATTCCAATTCTCCCAATTTCGATCGTTGTATCAATGTTTGGAGAAGAAAATTGCTCAGCGGGGAAAGCATTTTCTCATCACTTGCTTTTCTTCAGAAATAGCACTCCTTTGTGTGGAGTGTATCCCAAGCTGAGCATGCATGCCCAATAACACAATTCCAAACAAAATGTTGAATTCAGTGTAACTGAACACAAATCAGTTGTGAAATGGCAAACTTACTTCTGTGAAGACAAAAATATGACTCCATCTTTCTGCATAATTTCATACCTATGTTTTCTGCCGAAACCATCAGATCTTTATGATCTCTGGCATGCTGTTTTTTTTTTTCCTTGCACCTTTTTCTGTCTTAACTCAGATGATTCTTTCTGAAGGGAAAGGTAGTAATAGGTGAGCATCCCTTGCCACAACTAGCCAACCATTTCCTGGAACCTTCCAGCTTAGAGTAAAAACAGATGGTTACTCCATGGAGGGACTCTCCTTAAAGAGGGCCACATGGTTTCCCCACCCCCTAAAAATGGAAAAGAACAATTCCATCTTTTTGCCCTAATCAGATGCTGCATTTGGAGCAGGGCCACTTTAGACTGATGAATAATGGCTCCTATTGCAGTTATAGCTGAGGTGTGTGACATTTTTAAATAGCAGAGTTACAGCAAATAGTTTCTACTTCTATTGCATTTGTTTATGTTATTTTAGAAGACTTATGAGCCACTTCAAAAATCTGCCAACTCTGAATGGCATATTATTCTCATTCTTCAAAATTTAGATTACAATAATTAGTGTGTGTGTGTGTGTGTGTGTGTGTGTGTGTGTGTGTGTGTGTCTTGGACAAGTCCCTGCAGTATTCTTGGCAAAATTTCCAAAGGAAATAGGAGGCTGAGAGAAAGGTGACTGAGGGAAAGAGTGACTGGCTCAAGATCACCCAGCTAATTTAAACCCTAAAAGGTAGGACTGGAACTCACCACCTCCCTGTTTGTAGCCTGCTGCCTTAATCACTGCACAGCATTGGCTCTCAATTAACAAAACAAATGCTAACCCTCCAGCAAATCCATAGGAAGGGGAAAAGGGGAAATTTATTTAATCTAGCCCCAAATCCAAACATTATTCCTTATCCTCATAACATTCCAGTGCCTAATGGACTTTTTAAAGGACCAGAAGGGAAGAGGCCATTTCAATGTCTGATATAAGCTATAGCACCCACAGAAATGGGTGCTAGAACTGAAAACCCCACAGATCAGAGGTGGTATTTAACAGGTTCTGCCCAGTTCTGGAGAAGCAGTAGCAGAAATTTTGAGTTTTGAGAACCGGCAAACCCCACCTCTGACTGGAGATTTTACAGAATCCTTCCCCTGACACGTCTACCAAGCCACGCCCACAGAATTGGTAGTAAAAAAAAATTGAATCCCACCACTGTGCCAGATTCTTATGGTGTCTGAGAGCAGGTACTTGGAATAAACACACACAGCCACAGAAGCAAAACTGAAGGGTTTCCTTTTGCCTGTGGGCTGCCCTTTCCCCATTCCTGCTGTGCCCTTGAGCAGTAGCCCCCAATCTTTTTTGAACCAGGGACCAGTTTCACGATTATTTATTCTTCCACGGACCGGTACCTGAGTAACGTGAGACTCCACCGCCATCGGGACAGCTCTTTGTTCGAAGCCGCGCCCCACCTTCGACGAAACTAAGGCGCGAGCACCCAAACGCCGCTTTCCAACTGAAAACCCAGAAGCAACCGAAAACCCAGAAGCGACGTCAAAACAAGATGGCGGCGCCCAAGCTTTGCGGCCCGGTAAAAAATGATCCACGGACCAGTACCAGTCCGGGGACCAGTGGTTGGGGAACCCTGCCCTTGAGGACAGCCCCCTCTCTTGCAGTCCAAAGGCAATAAGAGGAAAGAGAGCAGTGAGATTTTATTGAAGTGTAAGTACATAGAGCAGGAGTCCACAACCCCAGTGGTGGATTAAGGCTCACTGGTGTCCTAAGCACTGACAAATCTTGGTGGCCCCTCCTTTGTACATACAAAAGCCATATTCTCAACTTTGTGGTGCCCACTTTGGACCTGGTGCCCTAAGCACGTGCTTAGTCTGCTTAATGGTTAATACACCACTACCCAACCCCAAGGCTGTGGCCCACTATCAGGCCATGGCCTGTTTGGAACTGGGCCATGCAAGTGGGCGAGTGTGAGCACACAACTTCACTTGCACAAATGGCAAGCCTTCACACTCATGCACAGCTTCACTTGTGGGAGTTGTAGGCATGTGTGCGAGCACCCATGCTCCTTCTCCCCCCCACCAGGCTGCCAAGCCAGAAAGATTGGGGACCACTGACACAGAGGCAAAGCAGAACTAGAGACAAAAATAGAAAAGCGGGATTTGGGGCTAATTATTACTGTGGCAGAGCCAGTTTGGTGTAGTGATTAGGACATTAGGCTACAATCATGGAGATGGTGAGTTCTAGTCCAGCCTTTGGCACAAAGCCAGCGGGATGACTTGGGCCAGTCCCTCTCTCTCCCCGGACAGGAGGCAATGGCAAACCGCTTTGGAACAATCCTGACAAGAAAACTACAGGAAGCAGTCCAGGCAGCTACTAGCAGTCTCATTTGAAGGCTCACAAGTAATAAAAAGATAAAATCTGATGGCTCACTCTTTTACCCTTTCCTTTTAAAACTCTGAAAAATAACAGCAGTCCATTGAAGTTGAAGGAAGCAAAGTAAGATGAATAGGCAATGGGAAAAGTCTAGAAGACTATGATTACTCACCGGTTGTTAGAAGCAAATGTGGACCAGGTAGATAAGACCCAGAGGGAGGCTTTTAAGGTTCTCACCTAATTCCCAGTCTCTTATTTGCTATCAAACCTAGGCTTTTAAATCACATGTGGTACACAATGTCAGATTATTGGGTCTTGTCTACCTGGTCAGATTTGGGTTGGTTGCTTTTTTTTTTAGAACACAAAAGTGCAGTCCATATTGTTGTACTAATCTTCAACATTATAAAGGAGGCTCCTGGGACTGCTGGCGTTGGTTTTGAAAAGAGATTAATTCGAAGTTGTATAACAGTAGAATCTCTTCCTGGTCTCTGAGCCCCTGATGGTATAAAGCAGTTAATGGTTCTGAAGAAATGCTGGATTAGAAGTTACTAAGGGCTACTGATTGTTAGTGCTTCTTTAATCTTTTAAATCAATGCGGTAACAATAATATCATTGTAAGCTTCCGCTTAAATCTGGATAATGCATTAGGCATTCATATTTTAAGTATTTTGATGACATTCTTTCCATGAGTTTGCCTTAGAAGGTTGGCATAACTTATTAAGGCCTGTACATAGCTGGATTGGAATGGAGTGGAATGAACCAATAGCAAAATTTACTTTATATGTGAAGCAAAACAAATTTAAAACAATTCAGAGGGATATTTTGCATTTTCCTTTTCAGATACTTTTAATATGTGTGTGTATATGTATGGATGGATGTATATATATTTGTTTTCTTAAGTTTTCGTGGGTACTTACATGTATGGTATTCAGCTTTGTTCGGGTATTTTCTCACATCATTATAGTTGTGCTTTTGTCTGACTCACAGACGAACACACTACGCCTGATGATGGCAGATGAGATTCTGCTGAAATGTTGCTACAACTTTAAAATCACAACTATAATGACGTTTGAAAATGGAAAATGGAAAAAAGATCACTACAAAACAAACGACCCAGGAGATTACAGCACAAGATCCAGGATATCTCCACAACAAAACTCACAAGGCCATCACACAGCCCATTATACCAACATCAACTCCATCAACCAATCAAGAGGCAGCAGCAAAGCTGCTGGAGAAGAGAATCATAATAAGAGCCTTGGATAAATAAATAAAGTGCGGTGTGCTCTCATTCATATATATATATATGTATACATATACATATACATATACATATACATATACATATACATATACATATACATATACATATATATATATATATATATATATATATATATATATATATATATACACACACACACACCCCATTCGCCAGCCTTTTTGTAAATTTCAATTCTAGTAATATTCTTATTTTTGCCTTTTATTTTAAAGGGAAAGTCTCAGAGTTTTTTCTTTATTTTTCTTTTTTTCTCTTTATTTTTATTGGGATTTCTTTGCTTTTTCTATCCATGTTTTTGGACCACTTTGTTTTTCTTTTTTGATTATTGAGATTAAGATGTGAAGAACCTGAAGGAATTTCTTTTTTTCTTCTTTTTTTTTTCTTTTGTTTTTTATATGCTCTTAATCAATAATATCATTTTTGGGTTGGTTTGTTTTTTTCCTTTCGATTTTTCCTTTTTTATGGTGGACTATTTTGTAATTGGATTAGGGTCAAGAAGAACCTGAAGATTTTTTTCTTTCTTTTTTCCTTTTTCTTCTTTGGTTTTGGGTCTTTTAATATTGGATTTTTCCATTTTGGATTATAATTGACTATTCTACCAGTTGGATTAAAAGTCAAAAAGAATTTGAAGCTCTGGAGGCATTAAAATGAGCAGGAAACCAATACCAGTTGGCTTTTCTACTTCTACCTCTGCTTCCCCACCAGCTGGAGGACAATGTTTAATTCAGACAATGTTGAAGCAAAATAAAGAACAAGAAATAGTAACTTTACAGATGATTATGCAAGGAATCCAAGATCTCAAGATAAAATCAGACATCACTGAACAAAGAATAGAGAAGACTGATGAAAAAGTGGAAAATATTAAACAAATGATGGGGAAGTATGAGGAGAGATTCCAAAAAATTGAGGAAGAAGGGAAACAAAGAGAGGAGAAGATTGGAAATATTGACAGTAGATTAACAGTGGTTGAACAAGAAAAAAATGGGATGTTGAGGTAGGAGATGGAAAGGTCAGAATTTTATCTCAGATTTCAAAATATAGAAGAGGAAAAAAGAGAAAATTTGGCTGTGATAATGATAGAAATTTTGACAGATGCTTTGGAAATTACAGAGGAAAAGATGATGGATAGAGTAGATGAGGTATATCGAGTTTATACAAGATATGCAATGAGAAATAAATTACCAAAGGAAGTCCACATTAGATTTACCAAAAAATCCATCAAAACACAAATATTACAAGTGGTAAGAGAGAAAACATTGAAATACAAAGGTAAAGAGATTGTGGTTTTAAAACAAATACCCAGAAGAGTGAGAGAGATGAGAAGAGAATATTGATTTCTGACCAAAATGCTACTGGAAAACGAAGTGAATTATAGATGGCTGATTCCAGAAGGATTAATGTTTACGTGGCAAGAGCAGAGACATAGAATTGATTCAATTGAGAAAACAGAACTTTTCCATGCAGAATTTTTTGGAAGAAGAAGAGAGGAGGCAGAGAAAGAGGTCTCATTAATTGAGTTTCAAGAGGAACAACTGGAGACTGAAAAAGAGAAAGGAGCTGTAGGTGGACAGGTGGACAGTAAAGAACAGCGTGAAGTGAGATCCACGAGAGCTGTTAGACCTAAATATAAAGCATAATCATGGAAGAAAGAAAACTGATTACAATGAATATAAATGGACTTAATTCAGCTGTTAAAAGAAGGAAAACTTTTCATAAATTAGAGAAATTAAAATTTGATATAATTTGTCTACAAGAAGTTCATATTAAAAAACAACATGAACAATTGTTAGTACAGCCAAATTTGGGGAAAATATTTACTTCTTTGACTCAATGTAAGAAAAGAGGAGTGGTTCTATACATTAAAGAGGCTATCCCAGCAAAACTGATCTACAATGATGAAGATGGAAGAGTATTAATGGTGGAAATAATGGACAATAATATAAAAATACTCTTGATTGCAATTTATGCTCCGAATGAAAAACAAGAAGAATTTTATAAAAAGCTACACATGAAAATAACTGGACTGGACTGTGTTAATATAATTATGATGGGAGACTTTAATGGAATTGTGGACAATAAATTGGACTATATAGCAACAACAATCAAGCAAAATAGAAAGGGTCTCCCTAAATCTTTTTTTAAAATGACAGACGAACTATCTTTAAAAGATATTTGGAGAGAAAGAAATGTTAAAGCTAAACAATGTACTTTTTATTCAAATAGACATTTATCATGGTCCAGATTAGATATGATTTGGATCTCAACAGAATTAATATTCAATATTCAAGAAACAAATATTGAAACAAGTACTTGGGCAGATCATAGCCCAATGACAATTAAATGGAAGGGACAAAAAAAAAGATCGAGATGGACATTTAATAATACTATTTTAAAGGAGAAAGATTTTATACAATGGATGGAGAAGGAATTGGCTTTTTTTTTCAGAGAAAATAAAAAAGAAGATACTTCAATGCAGAATGTTTGGGATACAATGAAGGCATATGCTAGAGGTCTGATAATAGATTATACAAGAAAAAAGAATATTAGGTGCGGTATCTGCTATCCCGCATCAGATGGGCGGCTCATGATAGGGAGCGAAGGAGAGAGAAACTACAGGAGACGAAGTTCCTCGGGATGAGCACGCCCCGAATGTCTTGGCACACGCTCTTTTATTGTGCTTCTTCACAAGAAAATGATTTAATCAAAGCTCAAGTCAAACAGGATATACATGTTTTACAAAGCTTAAGTCCATCAGGATGTGCATGTTTACAAAGCTGCATACCAGACAAATCATTCACAATGTGGATCAGCTTATTGACAGCCGTCTAGCTCCTTGTCCCTTGTACGTGCCTTGCAAAGGTCACTGAAGAGACAGAAGTTAATGATTACACATGAATGATACATAGTTACAACATCTCCTCTGTTTTTATTATTTATGATGAGTCTTCTTCCTCGTCCGAGAAGACAGGAACCATTTTTATGGAATATTCGCCGTCCCCGTCATCTGGGCAAGAGTGTGACCCATCAGCGTCAGGGTTGTCCAAGGAGCGGTAACTCAGCAATGACATTTTTTCGTCCGGTGTTGAGGATATAACATGAGCTTGCAATAACACATTAACATCAGCAGTTATGGAGGATAATTGATTTTTCAAAAATTGCAATATTCTATAAAAACAACAAGGTCCTATAATACATATCAATATAATGATTATTAATGGTCCTGCCAATGCAGTTAAAAAGGTTGTAAGCCATGGCGAAATAGAAAACAAGCCTTGATACCAATTATACATGTTTAATCTTTCTTTTTCTCTATCTTTCAAGCGTTTTTCTAATTCTTTCATAGAATCCAACACGACCCCCCTGCGATCGGCATAAAAACAACATTCTTCTTTAAGCGCAGCACACAATCCCCCTTGTTTTAAAAAATAACAGATCTAAGCCTCTACGATTTTGCAAGAGGGGGTATTCCATGGGTACCTGTAGGGATATAAAATCATCAGAGTTATACACATCAATTTTTGGTACAAGCCATACTTGAATGCAAAATGATTTGGATTTAACAAGTTCATCCCCGTGGACACATGCCGTGAGACCAGTGGAACAAGCCCAAACAGAATTATTGCCAGGGATAAAATACATTCCTTTCAGGCGCGATGTTAAAGTTCCTCCTGAAGTAGTGTGGATTGCAGGATATCCCCTGGTTGTGTGGGTGCGTCTGCCAAATCGAATTGAAGTGGTGGGTAGAAGTCTTCTATGCGAGAAAAATTGGTTGTAGAACTTAAACGAACGCTTTGAAAGTCAGTTATAGTCCAAGTAATATTATATCTTCTATGAGGCTTCTGCGGATCGTCATGGACAGTTCTTTTGAAGCGTCGTTTGTTGACAGGATCAGTGTTCGGGTATATAAAAGCATGACAAGTAGGAGAGAGGGCTATGGACAAGTTAGTTGTAGAACATTTACGAGATGAGGAGGGAATGCAATTTAGTAGAAAAAGGATAATAATTACAATAATGACAATGAAGATTAATTTGGTCATTCATCAAGGATGTTAGTTGGGGTGGGGGAACCCATAATACAATAGAAGGACACCTAGGTCCCCCTATATCTAAATTGAATAGAGGAAAAGATTTTAAGGTTCCTTTCCATAGGAAGAGTAAAGAAGGAACAAAAGAGCGAATGGTAGAGTGTTCTGTAAGTAGGATACGAATAAGGTAGAAATTGCAAAGAGGATATAGGCAAGAATATCAGGAAGAGTTTAAGATGCAGATGTAGTGGAGGAATTCCCATGATAGGGTCTTACTGCACGACCAGGGACCCAGCAAGTGGTTTTGTCTGGTAATAGAATCGCAGCGAAGCCTCGTCCCCAGGTGAGAAGCTCAGCGGGACCCTGCCAGGCAGGATCTGGCAATATGCGATAATATACTAGAGGTCTGTTAGGCGGGGGTGAGGGGGAGGAAAAATGACACGAAGCAGCAGAAGTGGGAGGAATGCCAGTCAGATTAAGAAAGTTTAAAGTGTAAAGACAAATGTTAAGAGAATTTTGCAATGCTGGGAGGTTCGGGGGGTTTTCCCGCAACGAATATCGATCAAGAGCACTTTTCAGAGATAAGTTCACTCATTCCACAATAGCCTGCCCCTGGCTGTTGTAGGGAATCCCCAATTTGTGGGTTACATCCCATCTGTTACAGAAGTCCTGGAACGCAGAACTTGTATAGGCAGGTCCATTGTCAGTTTTGATTTCTTTTGGACGTCCCAGCGAGGCAAAGGTACGAATTGAATGATTGATGACATGTTTTACAGTTTCTCCCCTTTGAGGGGTGGCCAGAATAAACCCTGAATATGTATCTATGGAAACGTGCAAATATTTCCAAGGGGCAAAAGTTGGATACTGAGTTACATCCATTTGCCAAATTTCACAAGCTTTTAATCCTCTAGGATTTACTCCTATGGGAATGGAATGTCCTTGCTTACTACATGTGGGGCATTGTTGAATAATGGCAGCAGCTTCTGCCTGAGTTAGAGCAAATTGTTTTTGTAGGGCTTTCTTATTTTGGTGAAAATAGTCATGGCTTTCAGCTGCTGTCAGATTACAGATTGATTTACCGGATGCAGCTGCTGCAGCTGCGTCTGCCATCTCGTTTCCCTTCTGTAATATACCAGGAAGAGGTTGATGGCTCCTGATATGTGCCACAAAGAATGGATGTGTGCGGCTGTTGATACATTGCTGTAGAGGAAGCAACAACTTTAACAAAGAAACAGATATGCTAGGAGATAAATAGGCTTGATATATATTTTTCAAAATCTGAGAAACGTACAAGGAATCTACTATTAAATTAAAAGGAGCTTTTTGAAAATGCTGAAACGCAATAAGAGATGCAGCAAGTTCTGCCTGTTGAGCAGAAGATTGCGGAGGGGTAATTTTAGTTTTCCACTCTCCCTCCTGGTACCATGCACAAGCACCATACATTTTCCCCCATCTGCATAAAGCTAATGGAGATATTGAGAGGGGGGAATGCCATTCAAAAGGGAGAGTTTTAAGAAAAGTGAACCATGGGTCTGCTGGTAAATGGCAAGAAATTTGCCCTGGCCACTCTTCTAAAGCGTATTGTAGTTCTTCTGAATTCCACCATAGCATTTCCCACGTGGTCAGTGAACAAGGAGTGAATATTGAAACAGGCTCACATCCCATGAGTTATTTACATCTTTGTCGACCTTTAAAGATCAACTGGGAATATGCAGAGGCTTTACTAGTGATTGTGGTCCGTGGGGTGTGAGACAAATGCAGCCATTCTAAAATCAGAACCTGTGTCTGATGAGATTGCATAATAACAACTGTAGGTCTCTGAACAGTATTTAGTAAAGCAATTGATAAAGGGCAATTCTCTATAGCTCGATCCACCCATCGAGTAGCCAGTAAATGGGAAATGTCTTTTAATGCCTGCAACTGCTCTTTATTTAGAATGATAACATCGGACGGGGCTTTACCTTGTGTGAGAGCATTAAAGAGAGGAGCTAATGTAGCTGTGGTCAAACCCAAATAAGGACGTGCCCAATTTAAGGTTCCCAGGAATTGTTGTAAGATCACAAGTGTGGGTTTCAGGGGAAGCGTTGGAAGGGGAAGGGAAGGAACAGCAGCTGAAGCAAGTAACTTGTGACCTAAATAGGAAAAGGGAGGTTTGGATTGTATTTTTTCTGGGGCTATAGTGAGCCCTGCTTTACCTAAAATGGAGGTCAGGCACGGCAGAGTTTTTAATACCGTGCCCTTTGGGCCAGGTGCAGATACCAATATATCATCCATGTAATGATAGATTAAAAAATGAGGATATTTGTCCCTGTATGGTTGCAAGGCTAAATCCACAAAAAATTGACACATAGTTGGACTGTTTAACATGCCTTGCGGTAAGACTTTCCATTGATATCGTTTGGTAGGTCTTTGATTATTTAAGGTTGGTACTGTAAAAGCGAATAATTTTCTATCTAACTGGTGTAATGGAATGGAGAAAAAGCAGTCTTTTAAATCGATAATGACAAGATCATACTCTTGAGGAATTATGTTAGGATTCGGAAGACCACATTGCAGGGTTCCCATTGGAAGAAGGACCGCATTCACAGCCCTTAAATCCTGAAGGAGGCGCCAAGCGCCGTTTTTCTTTTTGAAAACAAAAACTGGGGTATTATATGGACTCAATGAGGGTTCTAGATGACCTCTATCTAATTGTTCTTGAACAAGAGAATGTAAGGCTTCAAGCTTTATAGAAGGGAGAGGCCACTGATCAATCCACACAGGGTTATTGTTAGTCAAATACAAGCAAAGCATGGTTAATGGAGGGTAAGTTGCGCATTAAACTGTGACATAAGGTGTCTTCCCCACAAATTAGTATACAGAGGAATTACAGCTGGTTTAATATAAGCAACACATTGAGACTCAGGGGAATGGGCTTTTACCCAGTTTCTGCTAATGCGAGTCTCCTGGAGTCCCCCCACTCCTCTCACCGCTGGTGCCACATCAGCAGGCCAGGTGTCCGGCCACTCAGCGGTTCGGATGACGGAAATATCTGCTCCAGTATCTAAAAGACCAAGAAAGGATCGACCGTTCAATAAGAATGTTACCGTAGGTTTTGGTTGACTAATTGGTCTTTCAATTGCATAGAGTTGCTCTTGTTGTTGGTCTAAGAGCACAATCATTTTTGCCACAACATCCCCCTCATTTATAGTAACATCTGTATTAGCTAGTACGGACAGGCAGACATCAGACAATACAGTGGGGTCATGCAGAAAAGGAGAGGCAAGAATACCTTGTTCAGCTAAGTTCCGTACAGGAAAGACTAGCACTGGAATATCGGGGGGCATGTGAAAAGGCTGAACAGGGTGCACAAAGAAAAAGTCAGCGATGCCAGGGAGATAAGTAACAGTTTCATTAGCAACAAGATCATAAGCTAAAGAAGAAAAATTGCAAGTTTCAGCAGCCTTTGTTGTGGGGCTAGCTGCCTGCCCCATTTCTAGTTTCCCTGATTCAAATAGGGGCTTTGAATGATTGTAGGGTTACTCTGCTGTTCATTCTTTTGGACTCTGCACTGATTAGCCCAGTGATAGCCCTTTTTGCATCGAGGGCATGGCGTTTTTGGGCGAGCTACCTGGTTTCTTGACATATTTGCTCCCCCGCCCGGGGCTCTGCATTGGCTCTTAAAGTGGCCTGGTTTGCCGCAATTAAAACAATTGCCCATTTTACGAGTATTTTGTTGGGAAATGGGAAGAAGAGAGCCCATGTTCTGCTGCATGCCTTCCGTAATGACTGTAGCCAGAGTAGACATGGAATGGGATGTGGTTCCTATGATCCGGCAGGCTGCAAGATAATCCGCCAAGGTAACATTTGTCTTGTTAATTAATGGTTGCAAAACCTTCTGACAATCAGCGTTTGCGTTTTCATAGGCTAGTTTTAAACCTAATTCATTACAAGCCTCCTCATTATCAATTTGTCTCTCCAAGGCTTCTGTGAGACGGTTTACAAAGGAGGAAAAAGGCTCAGAAGGTCCTTGGATAATCTTAGAGAAAGATTTGGGCACGCATCCCGCATTATCAAATTTTCGAGCCGCGGCCAAAGCACAATCCTGTAATATAGGGAAAGCAGCTGCGTCTGTGGCAGTCTGCTGGGCAATGGTAAGCATGGTGCCGGTACCGTTAAGCATATCTAAAGTAACATTAGCTGGCAAGCCTCTAGCGGCTGCGGCTGCGGCTGCGGCACGCTTATGGAATTCGGATTCCCAGACCATAAATTGTGAAGGAGTGAGGATCATGGCAAATAATGTGCGCCAATCAGCATTTATCCAGTCAGCGCCTGGTTGGCTTATTGACCCCAAAAGACCCTGTACATAGCAGGATTGAATACCATTTTCCTTGCAGGCTGCTTTCAAATCCTTCATTATTTTGTATGGTATTGGGGTATACTGAGGAGCTGGGGGATTGCTGGCTTGTATGACCGGATAGAGGGAAGCAGCTGCAAGGGTGTCCTCATCCATTTCCCCTTCATAAAAGGCTTGTTGAATGGATTTTACAACACCCCCCCACACCTCGGGAGGGTGGTGGAGGACACGAGGGCTCTACATTTGTGGAAGTGGATTGAATGAAGGGAGGCTCCCGTAATGATTCATGACCATCGGGAGCGGAGGGTTGATGGACAGAAAAGTTATCATAACTTGGCGGGGGAGATTCAAATACACTCCCCGTTTCTATTTTTATAATGGACCATTAAAGCCTCCATAATTTTCCTCCAAGTAACCAAAATGCCAATAGGTGCACGAGGAGGATTATGGAGATGTTCACCAATTTTTTGCCAAGTGGAAATTTTTAAGGACCCTTTCTCTGAATAATTGGGACAATGTTGCCACACATAAGCCAATAATGTAGCAATAGGTTTCATTTTTACAGGCGAGCCCTTTAAATTAGCAGAATATTTAGAAGAAGAAGCGACTAACTCCCTCAATTCCTTCAGATGCTGCGTCTGTTGTTGAGAAAAGTTTCCACCCATACTTACGAAAGTCGAGACCGTGTTTCAGATCCGATGATGTGCAATTCGCTTCAGGCCTGGCGATGCACAGCTCCCATCGAGAGGATAAGATATGAGCGCGTTGCAATGTATCCCCCTTAGGGAATCACGTCGGGGTCACCAGAATGTGGTATCTGCTATCCCGCATCAGATGGGCGGCTCATGATAGGGAGCGAAGGAGAGAGAAACTACAGGAGATGAAGTTCCTCGGGATGAGCACGCCCCGAATGTCTTGGCACACGCTCTTTTATTGTGCTTCTTCACAAGAAAATGATTTAATCAAAGCTCAAGTCAAACAGGATATACATGTTTTACAAAGCTTAAGTCCATCAGGATGTGCATGTTTACAAAGCTGCATACCAGACAAATCACTCACAATATGGATAAGCTTATTGACAGCCGTCTAGCTCCTTGTCCCTTGTACTTGCCTTGCAAAGGTCACTGAAGAGACAGAAGTTAATGATTACACATGAATGATACATAGTTACAACAATTAGGAAAAGGCAAGCTTCTAAGACCTTGGAAGATGAGTATAAAAGACTTGAAAAAGAATTACAGAAAATGCCACAGAAAAAAGATATTAAATTGAAGCTGGATGTAATTAAACATAAAATGGAATTAATAGAGAAAGAAGAATTGGCACAGAAAATCAGAAATTCTAAACAGAATTACTTTGAAGATGCAAATAAAGCAGGTAGATGGCTAGCATATAAATTGAGAAAGGAGAAGGAATCAGAAAAATATTGAAGTTAATAGATGATCAAGGCCAAGTTTGTTATGGTAATAAGGAGAAAAAGGAAATTATTCGAGATTTTTATGGGCAACTATATAAACAAGAGAATATTGATGAGGAAAAAATCAAACAATATTTACAGAATGCTAATTTACCGAAGATACCTAAAGAGACTGAAGAAATGTTAGAAAGCAATATAACAATGATGGAATTAAATGAAGCATTTAAGAGACAAAACAATGGGAAAGCACTGGGTCCAGATGGGCTTCCAGCAGAATTCTATAAAACATTTCAAGAATCATTGAGTATCCCATTGTTAGAAGTCATGAATGAAGTTATGTTAAAGAAGATGATACCCAAAACATGGTCAGAGGCTTATATCACACTTATTCCAAAAGAAGAGGCTGACCCACTGCAAATTAAGAACTACAGACCCATCTCCTTATTGAATGCAGACTATAAAATCTTTGATTCAATTTTAGCAGAAAGACTTAAAAAATATTTAAATAATTTTATTCACCCAGATCAAAATGGATTTCTGCCAAAGAGACAAATCAGAGACAATATGAGAGTAATCTTGGATACTTTGGAATACTATGAGGCTCATCCTGAAAAGCAAATGGCTTTGATATTTTTAGATGCTCAAAAGGCATTTGACAACGTGAATTGGAGATTTATGTTATTACTATTGGAACAGATGGGTTTTGCTAAAAAAATTATTCAAACAATCGAAGCCATATATAATAAACAGACAGCAAAGGTAATGATGGAAGGGGAACTTAAAGATTTTATTAATATAAGAAAAGGCACAAGACAAGGGTATCCTCTATCTCCTTTGCTATTTGTGTTGACCTTGGAAGTGTTGAATAGAAATATTAGGGATGATAAAAGCATAAAAGGAATGAAAATTAAGAAGGAAGAATTTAAACTACAAGCTTTTGCTGATGATTTAGCTTTTATTCTGGAAGACCCGTTAGAAACAGCTCCAAGGTTATTGGAAAAGATAGAGACATATGGTGAGATGGCTGGTTTGAAAATAAATAAAGATAAAACAAAGATTTTGACAAAGAACATGCTATTGAGACAAAGAGAAGAACTGGCAGATCTTTTGAAAATCCAAATTACAAATAAGGTTAAGTATCTGGGGATATATTTGACAGCAAGATGTAGCACATTAAAAGAGAATAATTATATTAAACTCAAACAACAGATAGCTACAGATTTGAAGAAGTGGGAAAACTTGCAATTGTCATTAATAGGGAGAATTTCAACAATCAAGATGAATATTTTACCTAGAATTTTATTTTTGTTCCAAACAATACCAAGTAGGCTTGGAAAAGACTATTTTGAAGATTTAAATAAAATCATGTTGAAGTTTATATGGCAAGGTAAAAAAGCGAGAATAAAGCTAAAGCTTTTGCAAGACGCTAGAATTAGAGGAGGTTTTGGCCTGCCTAATTGGGAATTGTATTATCAAGCTGCAAATTTGATGTGGGTCAAAGAATGGATAACATTAAGAAAGCATAGATTGTTGACATTAGAAGGGCATGATTTGCTGTTGGGCTGGCATGCTTTTTTATGGTATAAGGGAACTAAAACACAGGGTTATTTTAGAAGACATTATATACGGGAGTCTTTGTGGTTAAACTGGGAGAAGATAAAAAGACAATGTTATTTAAAAATTCCAGTTTGGTTATCGACTATTGAAGCATTTTCCTATCCTATAATTTATAAGAAGGAACAAACAGTTAGATATGGGGAACTATTGGATGAAAAGGGTGAACTTAAATTGATCCAAAACGTAGAGGAACAAGGTATAAGGATGAATTGGTTTTCATATGCGCAAGTACATTCAAGGTATGATGAAGATTCTAAAACGGAGGGATTCTATGATAAGCAGACTGATTTAGGTAAGATCTTGATGGGTACTGATGAGAAGGTGATTAAAAAGTTATATGGTTATTTACTGGGAATTAAATTAGAGGAAGAACAAGTCAAAGAAACTGTGATTGTTTGGGGGAAGAATTTTGGATATGGGATTGATCTAGAGAAATGGCAGAAATTGTGGTCTCAAAATTATAAAATGACAATGTCAACAGCATATAAAGAAAACTTGTATAAGATGTTTTACAAGTGGCACTTTCCCCTGACAAGAATAGCAAGAATGTTTAAGAACAAATCAGAAAAATGCTGGAAATGTCATCAGATACCTGGCTCGTATTACCATATGTGGTGGACTTGTGAGGACGCTAGAAAATATTGGACTATAATTCGCATGTGGTTGGAAAAAATGATAAAGAAACATATAGACTTGAAACCAGAGATCTTCTTATTGGGAATTTTACCTGATATATATAGTAAAGATTTGAAGTATCTGATGTATTAACAGCGGCTAGGATTGTATTTGCTAAAAATTGGAAGAATGAGAAAATACCATTACAGGAAGAAATTATTAAGAAAATATTGGAATGTGCTGAGATCAGTAGATTGACATTTGAAATTAGAGAGCAAGAGGATAAACAATTTTATGAAATTTGGGATCTTTTTTATCAATGGTTAGATGATAAAATACGATAATAGAATATTTAGAATGCTAGACAGTAAGGAATATCTTTGTTTTGCTATTTTGCTATTATTTTGTTATTTGACATTATATTTATAAAGGGTTTTTTAGGATTGATTTGATATGATTATATGATTTGTTATAGAGTAAACTGGTTTAAAGTATTGTTAGCTCATAAAGCATGAATGATTAAAAATATAGTCAAAACTTCTTTTTTTAATGATATTAGGATATATAAGTTTGGATTGACAATATGAGTTGTTATGTAACATAATTGTAATTGAGACTACAGAATGAATGCACAAAAATGATGAACCAACTGACACACTGGATGTACATATGAGAGTTGATGTTTTTATGTTTTGTTTGTCTTGTTTGTTTGTAGAAAATTAATAAAATCTTTTTCAAAAAAAAAAAAGAGGCAGCAGCGAAGCCAACCAGCCAAGCACACCAGCCCCCACCAGTATTTATAGAGAGACAGCAGCTTCGATCACACACTGCTTACACTGGCACGAAACCGAAAGCACCAGCCTGAGGATGGCGAGTGGGAACTCACCGAAATGTCACCAAGATACTCTTAATCTTACATGGGAAAAGACCCAAACACACCTAGACCTACATACTTGTACCCGTGAAAATCTATGAATATATATATATTCTTAAGTTTTTGTGGGTATGTATGGTATTCAGCTTTGTTCAGGTGTTTTCCCACATCATTATAGTTGTGCTTTTAAAGTTGTAGCAACGTTTTGGCAGAATCTCATCTGCCATCATCAGGCTTGTGTATTGGGTTTATGTGTCAGGCTTTGCAGCTGTTTCTGTTTTAAATTTGGTGCTAGCCTTGTGCTTTGTTAGAATGGATTTTTTTTCATCCTGATTGCTTGGGAGTCTTGGTCTGTGTTTATTGGTCTTGGAGTTTGCTGTGTTCTGCTTGATTGGTGTTTCTAATATCTTCTGTCTGTTTTGTAGCATTTTTTTTTCTTGATTGGCTGGCAACATTGTGTTTCATGTATTGGGGGCTTTTAGTACAGCTTGGCTTCGGGTGAATGGCCAGCTATCGTTTATTAGGAAGCTAGGTTTCATCTGGGTGATTGGGTAATTGACAGTCTGGTGGAGTCATCTCTTCTATAAAAAGACCTGAAAGCATGAATAGAAGAGATGATTCCATCAGACTTCAATTATTTGGAAGCCTGCACTCACAAACAAAAAAAGCTCCACACCACAAGCCAAGCAAACACCTGGGCACAAACAGATCCCCCCCCCAATACCTCCAGCCTAAACACACCTCAACCAGCCACCAAGATGAAACCTAGCTTCCTAATAAACAATAGCTGGCCATTCACCTGAAGCCAAGCCACGCTAAAAGCCCCCAATACACGAAACACAATGTTGCCAGCCAATCAAGACAAAAAAAAAAAAAAGCTACAAAACAGACAGAAGATATTAGAAACACCAATCAACAGAACACAGCAAACTCCAAGACCAATAAACACAGACCAAGACTCCCAACCAATCAGGATGAAGAAAAAACCATTCTGGCACAACAGTAGGCTAGCCCCAAATTGAAAACAGAAACGGCTGTGAAAGTCTGACTCACAGACGAAAACAATACACGAGCCTGACGATGGCAGACGAGATTCTGCTGAAATGTCGCCACAACTTCAAAAGCACAATTATAATGATGTGGGAAAACACCAGAACAAAGCTGAATACCATACATACATATATACATACATACATACACACACACACACACACACACACACATCCCAAACTTTAAAACAAAACACCACAATTTGTAAGACTAGGCAGAAATAACATTTATAATTAAGTAATGCCTAATCATGTACAGGTGGGCCTTAGTTAACAATGGTAATTAGGACCAAAATTTACATTGCTAAGCAGTGCACTTGTAAACCATGATATAATGTGACTGAACCACTTAGCAAAGGCAATTCCAGCAATTCCTGTTTACCGTTGTTAAGTGAAGACTATGTGGCTGATTAAGCAAGGGCCTCCCATGATGATGACTTCTGACTTATACTGCTGGTTTCCTCACTGACTTCGCTTATGGGAAGTGTTATGTCTGGAGCATGGGTGCGAACAATGGAGACGAGCCGGTAGAAACAGTGAACTTCAAACTCTTCAAACTGACTTCTTGGTTGCTTCTGCTGCCGTAGCCTCAGCAATGGCATCAGCAAGGCTAATGTCGCCCTTTGCCATTATTTTGCTCTGCACGTTTAGAGCATCTAATCCTAGAACTACTCGGTCTCTCAAAGCCTCTTCTAGGTCGGCAAAATTGCAGAGGCCTCCCAAGTTTCGGAGGTCTGCAACGAAATCGGCAACGCTTTCTCCTTTCCACTGGTTTCTTTGGTAGAACTCGTGCCATCTTACGAGCGTTGGAATGGTCAGTGCATAGTGGGCCCTTAGTAGCGGTTCGAGGACGTCCCAGTCCATAGCCTTCACTTCAGCCGGTTTTGCTAGCACCTTGGCCATCTTGAATACGGTCGGCCCGCAATGCGTCAGGAATACCGCCCATTTCTTCCCGGTTGTGGCATCCTTCAGATTATTCGTTTCCAAGAACATTTGGAAACGGTCCATGTAGGACTCCCAGTCCTCTTGCGCTGGGTCGAACAGAGCGGGTGGTACTACACCGCCGGACATGGTTCCGCCGTTGTGCATTTCAGCCACGTGCTCGGTTGTCTTCTTCGTTGTTTAGTCAGTTCTGACATCTCCACATCCCACCTTCGTTGCCAGTGTTATGTCTGGAGCATGGGTGCGAATAATGGAGACAAGCCGGTAGAAACAGTGAACTTCAAACTCTTTATTTACATGGTGTGACAGCTCTGAACTGGATGGCTGCTATAGCCTTCCTTATATAGGCAACTTATTAACTATTCAACCAACAGCAATCCGGGAGCGCTAGCTCCGTTAACCAATGAGACTGGCCTGTTAATGGCCAATCAGATTCTCCTGAACGGACCAATCCAATCTTGCCATTAACAGCCAATCAGAAGTGCAGGGCCAGAACCCTGCACTTGACTTCAAGCTCAAGATAACTTTATTTAACATTTATTCATTCACAACAGGAAGCTGGAAGGTTACAAACTGTGATCCTCTGACCAGGGGACACATCTGCTGGTTGGAAATCCAGGCCAGTGGCCCTGCATTCAACTGCATTCAGATTGCAGTCAGTGTAACCATAGGACAATGCACCAGTCAGAATTTTAAAGAGCAGTTGTAATTACTGCTCATCGTACATTGAAATGGTTATTGTATGAGTGATCATTATTCAAGGATCATTTATACCCACTTTCCCTGGAAGCAAAGTGAGTTGAACTCAGAAGTACTATGGAATAATTCTGCAACAGATTACCGAAAGCCAATTTGGTGTAGTGGTTAAGGCACCAGATTCGAAACCAGGAAACCATGAGTTCCAGTTCTTCCTTAGGCATAAGACCAACTGGATGAGCTTGGGCCAGTTAATCTCTTCAACCCTAGAAAGGAGGCAATGACAATCCACTTCTGAATCCCTGCCAAGGAAACTGTAGATACTTGCCCAGACATTCACCAGCCATCAACACTGACTTCAAAGATAGAACAAATGCAGGGGTAGGCTTCAAAAATTTTAGCAAAGGGTTCTCTGGCCAGTTGGTGGGTGGGTGTGGGCATGACCTAGTCCAGAGGTCATCAAACTTGACAGCTTTAAGACTCATGGACTTCAACTCCCAGAATTCCTCCTCCACTCATGTTAGCTCAGGAATTCTGGGAGTTGAAGTCCACAAGTCTTAAACTTGCCAAGTTTGGAAACCCTTGGCCTAGTCAGCTCCTGCACCATGGTGGTGTGTGTGTGTGTGTTTTTTCCCTCCCCAGGTTCCGGAGGCTTTCTCAAGCCTCCGGGAGGGAGAAAATGGCCTCCCCGGGCTCTGGACCTCTCTGAAAGCCAGAAACAGGCCCATTTCTGGCCTTCCCAAACTTCCATGGCATGTTTTTTGCCCTCCCCGAGCCTCTGTGTGCGCC
Organism: Hydrophis major; assembly: GCA_033807585.1. Classification (NCBI taxonomy): domain Eukaryota; kingdom Metazoa; phylum Chordata; class Lepidosauria; order Squamata; family Elapidae; genus Hydrophis; species Hydrophis major. Next base: position 185,774,037 of record CM066328.1, read on the forward strand.
CTGCACTTACCTGCATCCAAATTGTGCCACATGGGACTCCTGGGAGGGGAGGGGTGGGCGGGGCCAGCCAAGAGTCGGATTTGGGGGTTCTCTGTGTTATGAACTAAATAAAGGCGATTAATAAAGTTTAACAACCTTACTAGAAAAGCAGGTTTCTAATCCTGCACTTCTGATTGGCCCATAATAGCAGCTTAGGATTGGTCCTTTCTGGGTAATCTGATTGGCTGCTAACGGGTCGTCTCTCATTGGTTAAAAGTTTAAAAGTTACAATGCTTTCATTGGATAATAGGACAGCAGCCATCTCTATAAAAGAGCTGCTGCTGCCCTAGGTAATTGCTCTGTTCAGTATCCTTAATAAAGAGTTGAAGTTCACTGTTCACTGCCTCGTCTCCATTCCTTGTGCCCATGCGCAGAATATAACACTCTGAACTATGCAGAATGTTAGCTAGAGGATCTCCTGAACCCCTGCAAACCCCCAGCAGCCCACTCCTAAACCAAACTAAAAGCACCTAAAGTATCCTATTGCTCTTTTTAAGGGCTGATTTTTACCTCTTTACTTTGTTCTTTCACCATCAGGCTCTGGAGGAATCAGAGGCATGCAGAATACCTGGAGGTTTGGCAAGTGTGAAGCATCAGTTTGAAAAAGGAGAAGCTCAGTACCAATATCAGCAAAAATCTGTACAGGTAAAATGGAGGAACAATAATAGTTGTTGAATTATTGAAGCATAATGGGGACGACATGACAATCCTGATCTGGAACGCATCTTATAATGTAATGCTATGTATGTGTCCCATTTTCACTTAGAAGTTATGATTATTTCATTTTTTTTTAATGAATACCCTTTTCCTTTATCATCAGACACACATACCATGTGAGAATTACAATGCCCACATAAAATTTTTACAAAGGTTGCAAAGGCTTTGTTTTAAGAGCAGCCACATGGCTGTGAAAAAAAAATATGATGTTTGTCTTTGGTAAACCATTTCCTGAAACATGCACAAATACTGAAAATATTCTGTTTTGAAAGGCTATTGTACCCTAAGGTCTAACAACTGCTGAATTACCAGCCAAAACTCCTACCGCATAACAATGAGGCAAGCACACATCGGATATATACAGGGGTGGGATTCTACCAGTTCGTACCTATTCACTAGAACCAGTTGTTAACATTCTAAGCAGTTCGGAGAACCATTGTTAGAAGAAATTACTGGCCTAATCCTGTAAGGAAGGCAGGAAGGAAACATTCTGGTGTTGCTTACAGAAACTGCCTCTCCGTTAACCCTTATTACATTCTTGGCAGGACTAGACTTCCAGTCTCTGGAACTTCTCTAGAGTTTTTTTCCCCTCCTTTGCTGGTACTTTGTGTGTGTGGAGTTCAAAGTTCAAAGTTTCAATGGCACTGAAAAAAGTGACTTATGACCCTTTTTCACACTTACAACTGCTGCAGTATCCCCACAGTCATGAGAGGACAGGCGAGGAGATCCGTGCCTTGATGTGAGAGATATTGAGTTGGCCACACCCAGCCAATAACATGACCACCAAGCCACGCCCACCACCTAAGGCATGCCCACAGAACCAGTTGTTAAAAAATTTGAATCCCACCCCTGGATATATAGCCCAAAATATATGAAAAGATACATCCTGTCTTTGGGATGTAATGCCTCAGACATAATTTGTCAATGATGTTCATTGTAATGAATTTGCAAGTGACATAAATGCATCCGAAACGCTTTTCTGATAAGCTATTTTTTTTTACATACATATGAATATTAGAGTATGCCTATTGCAAGGTAATTACAGCCTTAAATAAATAATCACCATCTAAACACCTGTCAAATGTCTCACTGTAGAACAATGATCAAGACATAAAACTGATTTCCCTTCCCCAAAATGTATACATCTAAACCACAACTTCGGAGATATAATTCATTGTAAACTCTCTGTGGTTTGCATTTATTTCTCTTGAAGCCGTGCAAAGCTTTTTCTGTTTGCTCTTTTCTATGAGATGGACAAGAAACATGCAAATGCTACCTGGCAGATAGCTGGTAAATGTTAGTTTAGGGGAAAAAATTATTTATGTACTTTATTATTTAATTATCAGAGAGTGTAAAAAAGAAGAAGAAAAAGATGGAGGGCGTGATGTAGTCAGAAACCACTGCTTCGCTCACTGAATTATTTTAGTTTGAAAGTGAACTGGACTTACAAGGTCAATAGGGACAAGGCCACTTCCAGTTTTGCCATTCAGCTATTAAAATCCACAGCTAGATGGTTCACTGCCTTTGGGTATCAACGTGAGCAGGTTTTATTTACATAAAAATAGAACTATGAATCCAAAGGCAATTCCTCTCCACCTCTAGGGGTACACAGCAGACAAATGATTAAAAACAATACCAGGGAGCATTTTTAAGTTTAATGCTGAAGATGTGTGCCGATGGAATAATGGATTTTCCCCACTGAGAAATGGGATTAAATTTCACGCACTCTGCAATGGCAATACTTCAGAAATGTCATATCACGTTTCGAAAGGATGGACGGAAGAGATTGCGGAGAAAGGGAAGCAGGATGAAGGGCAAGGCTCTGACATATCTCAAGTCTTGGATAGAATCAAGAACAGTTTTTTAGAATATGTGAAACACCTTGAAATACCTCACATTTTAGGACTGAATCCTGACAAGGATCACAGAGTGGATATATCATAATGTTGTATACATGTGTGGATGTATTCAGTAAATATTGTTTTAAAAAAGTTTTAGTTTTGAAGCTGGCAGAACTTAAAAGATTTTAACTGATCCTTCCTTTATTTCCTCAGTCTCCTGTGGCCCCTGAAGAATTGTTCCACATTATATTCAGTTGTTTTCATTTGCCCATATGAAACCTGAATTCATATATTCAAAACAAATGGATTTTTTTCCCTGAGGAAGTGATCACTACTTGTATTCATTCTTGGGCCTCTGAATGGCCCTGTTTTTTGGCTTCTCATCTTGTTCTAACACATTCAGTCATCATGTTACCTCACAAAATTAATTTTTCCTTGGATCTCATTCATTCAGAATATTCCCTAAATTTTCTTTGGTTCTTCCCTTAACACCATCCATTGGTGCATAACATATACCATTCATCATATATGTGACCTACAACTTTCATACCTATGAATTGTTACATCATAACTGTCGTGTCCGCGAAAAAAGGTTCTGAGTCGGTGACTTATCATTAACAGCTCTTTATTTCAATCATTGAACCGAACCGGCAAAAGGCAAAAAGCCTCCGGCTTTTATACCTTTTGCCGCGGCAGCCGCGGCCAATGGCAGCGATTCAAGTCTCCCGCTCTTGGTTTGAACCAATCGCGGGAGACTTCAATCGGGCCAATCGGCGTGGCTTGCCTGGCCAATCAGAAATCCCTGCGCCTTAGCCAATCAAGGCGCAGGGATTTCGAGTAGTCCATTTTAATACATAACACCCCTCCCCTCTTAGTACGGTCTTTCACGTGGTGTAATCACGCAGGTAGGCGGGGCTCCGTCGGGTCCTAGTTGACCTGCGCAGCTCACTTCCTTGTTGTAACTCGGCCGGAGCGGTCATCTTTTTGGCTGCTCCTGGCTCTGTGAGAACCGGCTGGATGGTCGGGCCAGTTCTCTCGCCGTGACTCCCGCCTGGGCCTACCGGGTCGGTTGAGTCACGGATTTTGCCGCTCCCGCTTGGCTTCTCCGAGTCGGTAGAGTTGGCTGGACGGCTCTTCTCCGGATGGGACTCGCGGGGGCTGCGTTCTGGTGAGTTTTTGAATTTAATTTTTTCCTGCGTTTCTCTTATCGGGTATTCCCTCCCCCCTTGGTTCGTGTCTTGGGGGTTGAGGTTAGTCTTTGCTCGCGACCGGAGTTGGTCGATGTGTCGTTTCCAGGCTCGCCCATCGATGGTTTGGAGCCGGTACGACCGTGGGCCCGTGATTTGAGTTATGACGGCTGGGATCCATAGGGGGTCCCCCGTCATGTTTTTTGCGTAAACCCAGTCGCCTGGTTCGAAGGTTCGGTACCTGGAGCTTGAGTCTGGGGGTCGCTCCAGGTTGTAGGTGGGGTGCAGACGATCGAGTGGGGACCTCAGCTTCCTGCCCATCAGGAGCTCTGCAGGGCTTTTGTTGGTCGTGGTATTGGGTGTGATGTGCTGTATGAAAAGCAGTTTATTGATTTTTTCGTTGATCTCCTCGTGGTCCATTTTCCGGAGGGTCTTTTTTGTAAACTGGACCATCCGTTCCGCCCTACCGTTCGCCGCCGGATGCGCCGGTGCTGTCAATGCGTGGCGGATACCTTTCTCGGCCAGGAAACGTTCGAATTCGATGGATGTGAATTGGGGCCCATTGTCTGAGACAACGACGTCTGGGAGGCCATGTGTGGCGAACAGTTTACACAACTCTTTAATGACAGCCTCTGTGGTGGTGGATTTCATGTCAGCCACGTCTAACCAGTTTGAGTATGCATCTACTGTGATTAGAAAAGTGTGTCCATTTGTGGGGCCGGCAAAGTCTAAGTGGATTCTGGACCAGGGTCCCCGTGGTATTTCCCAGTCTCGGATGGGCGCTGTGGGTGGGCTGGACCTGGTTTCCTGGCACCGGTGGCATTTGGCGACCCATGCTTCAATTTGTTTATCCATCCCTGGCCACCAAGCGTAACTCCTGGCCAGGGCTTTTGTCCTGACGATGCCAGGATGCCCCTCATGCAACATCTCTAGGACCCTGTTTTGCAATTTGCACGGAATTACCACCCGATCTCCCCACAGGATGCAACCCCTTAACAGTGAAAGTTCAGTCTGGCGTTGCCGGAATTTTTTAAAAGTCTCGTCAATGTCTTTTTCCGGCCAACCTTTTTCTAACCAATGTAAGACTTGCGCCAATTGTTTGTCCCTAATGGTTTCTCTGGCAATATCAGACGCGGTTATGGGCAGGCTCTCGATACTCAGGGTGTTTGTTGTTGGTGCGGGGTCAGGTTCAGAGTCCGGCAAGGGCGAGCGGCTTAAAGCGTCCGCGTGCGAGATTTTCTTACCTGGCTTGTGTAATAGTTCGTAGCTGTAGGCTGCCAGGAATTCAGACCATCTAGTCATGCGTGGTGACAAGATGTTTGGCGTAGCCCGGTTTCCAGCGAGGATGCCCAGCAGTGGCTTATGGTCAGTGATTATTTTGAAAGGGCGGCCGTACAGGTACTCGTGGAAACGCTTTATGGCGGCAACTATAGCCAAAGCTTCTTTGTCCAGCTGGCTATAGTTCCGTTCCGGTTTTGTCAGTGTTCTGGAAAAAAATGCAATAGGCGCTTCTCTCTGGTCTGGGAGGGTATGGCTGAGGACAGCGCCGACGCCGTAGGGCGATGCGTCGCAAGTGACAGCTAAGGGCAAAGTCTCACTGAACTGCATTAGGACGGCGTCGGAGGTGAGGAGGTCTTTGGTTTTCTGAAAAGCGGCCTGTTCTCGGCTCCCCCAAGTCCATGCTGCCTTCTTATCTAGGAGTCTATGCAAGGGCTCCGCCGCCGTTGCCTTCTGAGGTAGGAAGACATTATAAAAATTTAGTAAGCCTAGGAATGCCTGTAGTTCTGTTTTGGACTTCGGGGTGGGGGCTTCCTTGATGGCTTTAACTTTTTTAGTTGTAGGGTGGATGCCCTGTCTGTCTAGGAGGTAACCCAGAAATTCTATTTGTTTTGTACAAAGTTGGCATTTTTCGCGTTTGACTTTAAGTCCTGTTTCTTTAAATTTTGTTAAGACTTGTCTTAAACGGTTCTCTAATTCGGCTTCGTTTGGCGCCGCTATTAATACGTCATCGAAATAGGGCACCACCCCCTTGATGCCCTGTAGTAAACGTTCCATCAGGCTCTGGAAAATGCCTGGTGCCACGCTGACTCCAAATTGGAGTCTGTTACACTTGAAAGCCCCCCGGTGTGTTACAATTGTCTGGGCTTCTGCCGTTTCTTCGTCCACAGGCAATTGCTGGTATGCCTGGGCGAGGTCGAGCTTGGCAAAAAATTTTCCTCCTCCTAATGAGTGCAGTAAATGTTGCACTATAGGCACTGGGTAGGCGCTTTGCTGTAGCGCGCTTAGGGTGGCCTTGTAGTCCCCGCAAATTCTCACGGACCCGTCTGGCTTTACTGGGGTCACTATCGGGGTCTCCCATCTGGCGTGGTCTATCGGTTTTAATACCCCTTGTTTGACGAGTTTGTTGATCTGCTCGTCAATTTTTGGTTTTAAAGCAAAGGGCACCCTCCTAGGTTTAAGCCGCTTGGGGGAAACCCTTGGGTCTAAGTCAAATGAAATAGGGGGCCCCTTGTACTTGCCCAATCCTCCATCGAAGACTTCCTGGAACTCCTGGACTAGCCGCTGTTCCCAGGCTTCAATGGAGACTTGGTTGACACCTGTCAGTGCGATGTTTAGCGGGGCGAACCATTGCAGTCCCAACAGGCTCGGGCTGTTACGATCGACTATTGTGAGTGGTAGTTGTTCGGTGTGGCCTTTGTAGGTTATGTTAAAGTTCTTGGTGCCCACTACTGGAACGCGATTACCTTGGTAGTCTTTTATGATGATTCTCTGGGCGGCCCCGTCTTTTCTTTGCAGAGTAGGCACTAGTTTTTTTATTTCGTGCCATGCAATCATGGAAAGGTAGGACCCGGAGTCCACTTCCATTTTGCATGGCCGGCCTTCGATGTGGACTTCTACGTGGACCTTTCTGGCGCCGTCGGAGATGGCGTGGCCGATTGTCACCGTCTGGTGGGTTTCTTCTTTCCGCCGACCGTCGCCGCTTCTTTGGGGTCGTTGCTTCTGGTCCCATCTGCCTGTTGGCTGGCGCTCTCTGGCTCTGGGCGGGGAGTTCTCTCTCCTTCTATCCTGCTGTTCCCATTTTGGCGGGCTGCAGGTCTTTTTTTGGCGGCAAACTCGGGCGATGTGGCCCCTTCGGTCACAATGCCTACAGACAGCGTCGAAGAAACGGCATTCCGACCTGGGGTGGTCGCCGCCGCACCCGGCGCAATTAGTCCTCGACCTATGACTATACTGGCCCCGTTGGTTTCCGCGTCCCGTCTGCACGCGATGTATGTCCTCCTCATCATCTGACGTGCTGGAGGTTGACTGGTAGTCGCCGTAGTGTGCGGTCGCTTCGTTTCGTGCGTTGGCCGACCTCGCGGGGTTGTTGTTTGCGCTCTTTGCCTCGGACCTTCGCATGGTGTCTGCTGACGTGCGGGTTGCTTCTGCGGCTGCGGCTGCGGTGAGGGCGTCAGCCAGGCTGATGTCGCCTTTGGCCATAAGTCGGCTCTGGAGTGTCGGATCCCATAGTCCGAGCACGAAACGGTCTCTTATGAGACTGTTCAATCCTTCGAACTCACAGAGTCCGCCCAGGCGCCTTAATTCAGCGACGAAGTCGCTCAGCTTTTCGTCTGGTCTCTGGCTTCTTCGGTAAAATTCATTTCGCCGTATTAGGATGGGGACCTCGGGGGCGTAATGGCGCCTCAATATGGGTTCGAGGACGTCCCAATCCATGGCAGTCGCGTCTGCCGGTTTGGCCAATGCCTTGGCCATCTGGAAAACCTCTGGTCCACAATGCGTCAGGAAGACGGCGCGCTTTAGCGGGCCCGGGGCGTCCTTCATGCCGGCGCATTCTAGGTACATACGGAATCTGTCTGAGTATGATTCCCAGTCTTCGGCGGCAGGGTTGAAGGGGGCGGGCGGTGCTATTTTCGCCATTATGTTGTCGCTAGTTCGTTTATGGACACGGGGTTCGATTCAGGGGCGAGATCCCATCCTCGTCGCCAGTGTCGTGTCCGCGAAAAAAGGTTCTGAGTCGGTGACTTATCATTAACAGCTCTTTATTTCAATCATTGAACCGAACCGGCAAAAGGCAAAAAGCCTCCGGCTTTTATACCTTTTGCCGCGGCAGCCGCGGCCAATGGCAGCGATTCAAGTCTCCTGCTCTTGGTTTGAACCAATCGCGGGAGACTTCAATCGGGCCAATCGGCGCGGCTTGCCTGGCCAATCAGAAATCCCTGCGCCTTAGCCAATCAAGGCGCAGGGATTTCGAGTAGTCCATTTTAATACATAACAATAACTGTCTACATTACATTATTTTACCATAGTCTTTCAGGCATAACTTTTTAGTCTTTCGTTTATCATTAAACCTACCTTTTCGTTCCCCTGCATGGCTTCATCATTTCATTCTACAAAAAATATTGTGTTTGTTCAGATCTATTTGCCCTTCTCTTTTAGTTCAAAGACAGATAGTTCATCTATTTTTTCCACTTCATTCATTTGTGCTTTTTACTGATATTATGTGAGTTTTAAAATGAACCATTTAAAATATCTTGTGTTGCTTTTTGAATGACCTTCTTGTACCCAGCATGGGACTAAACATTATGCATACCACAGGGACCCCACTGAAAATTGTATTACCAAATCAAGTGTTACCCTCTGCTTTATTACAGGTAACTTAATTTAGTTTTTGTTTCTGTTGGAGCAATCTGTAACAGAGAGGATATAATTGAGAACATGCAGACTACAATGATAGATGATACTAAAAATGTAAATATGTGGCTTAAAAGAAGATAACTTCTAGCAGGATATTACTGAAAAGAATAGGAGTTGCTGCTAACCCCAAAGACACAAAGACCAACAATTTTAAAACATTTCCAGAGTAGATTACTATCTCTAGCATCTTCGAATGTATGCATGGCTTCTGTTTGCTGAGCTAAAAAGTAAGTCTTCCATAGCCTTGCTGAGAGGGCAAACGCTATTAAGTAGTCTTTCTGTGCAAGGCATAACAATGAGATTGTCGAAGGAGAGCCGTGTAACTGTGATAGCCAAAACCAGAAGGAGACTGGTACATCTTTTCCCACTAATAAATTTTATTAAAAAGCATAAGCTTTCATGAGCTCCTGGTATCTTCATAGAGAAGTCCATATAGGGTTTGTTTGATTTTGGGTAACGTTTTGCCACTGCTTTCTTATAGGGTGTTGCTCTACTGTCTTAAAAATGATGTTTTGGGGGAATAGAATGGAAGGCTGTCAAAGGAGGGGGAACAGGTGAACATTTTATGTCCATAAGTCTATTAAATATGAATATTCTGAGTTGAAGTCTTCTTGAGAACATTCCCACTGGTGGATAAGAAGACCAGATCCAAACCTTGAAATATGAAAAATCGACCTAAAGAACCTAACATGGAATTTAAAGTAGTCACAGAGTCAACCAAAACAAAATAACCCAAACAAGGCGACCGTAGTTCGAGAATAATATTTAAAAAGCAGTCATTTTCTTTTCTTTTTTTTTTTAATAAAAGTTTTATTGATTTTAATGACAAACAAAAATACATAAAACATAAAACATAACATAAAAAAATCATCATTCTTCATAAATTTACAGTGTATCGGTTGGTTTACCACTCCTTTTTGTACATCCATTTCATAGTCATCGAAATAATTATATTACATAATAACTCACATTATCAATCATCAGTTAAGTATCCTAATATCATTATTGAACAATCATTTGACTATAATTTTACTAATTCATACTTAAGCGAGATAACTATAATTGAATTAAATTATTTTATAACAGATCATAGAATCATACCAAATCTATCTTAATAAAATATTCTAAAAATATTATCAAAACCAAGAAAAATTATATATTCGTTATTTCCTAGATTTCTAAATACTCTATTATTATATTGTATTATCTAACCATTGATAAAAGAGATCCCAAACTTCATATAATTGTTTATGTTCTTGTTCTCTAATTTCAAATGTCAATCTACTCATTTCAGCACATTCCAATATTTTCTTAATAATTTCTTCCTCTAATGGTATTTTCTCACTCTTCCAGTGTTTAGCAAATACAATTCTAGCCGCTGTTAATACATTTACAATCAAATACTTTAAGTTTTTATTATATATATCAGGTAAGATTCCCAATAAAAAAATCTCTGGTTTCAAATCTATGTGTTTCTTTGTCATTTTTTCCAGCCATATGTGAATTCTAGTCCAGTATTTCCTGGCCTCCTCACAAGTCCACCACACATGGTAATATGAGCCAGGTATCTGATGACATTTCCAGCACTTTTCAGATTTATCCTTGAATATTCTTGCTATTCTTGTCGGGGGAAAGTGCCACCTGTAAAACATCTTATACAAATTTTCTTTATATTCTGTTGACATTGTCATTTTATAATTTTGTGACCACAATTTTTGCCATTTCTCTAAATCAATCCCATATCCAAAATTCTTCCCCCAAGCAATCATTGTTTATTTAACTTGTTCTTCCTCTAATTTAATTTCCAACAAATAACTATATAGTTTTTTGATCACTTTTTCATCAGTACCTGTCAAAATCCTATCTAAATCAGTCAATTTATCATAAAAGCCTTCTATTTTAGAATCTTTAAGATACCTTGCATGTATTTGCGCATATGAAAACCAATTCATCTTTATACCTTGTTCTTCTAAATTTTGCATTGTTTTAAGTTCACCCTTTTCATCCAATATTTCCCCATATCTAACTGTTTGTTCCTTCTTATAGGTTATAGGATACGAAAAAGCTTCAATAGTTGATAACCAAACTGGGATTTTCAAATAACATTGTTTCTCAATTTTCTCCCAATTCAACCATAACGATTCCCGTATATAATGCCTTCTAAAATAACCCTGGGATTTAGTTCCCTTATACCATAAAAAAGCATGCCAACCCAATAATAAATCATGACCTAATGCCAACAATCTAGTCTTTCTTAACTTTATCCATTCTTTAACCCATATTAAGTTTGCAGCTTGATAATACAACTCCCAATTAGGAAGGCCAAATCCTCCTCTAATTCTGGCATCCTGTAAAAGTTTTAATTTTATTCTCGCTTTCTTGCCTTGCCATATATACTTCATCACAATTTTATTTAATTCTTCAAAGTAATCCTCACTTAACCTAATTGGTATTGTTTGGAACAAATATAAAATTCTGGGTAAAATATACATCTTAATTGTTGAAATTCTACCTATCAATGACAATTGTAGGTTTTCCCATTTTTTCAGGTCGGATGCTATCTGCTGTTTAAGTTTAATATAGTTATTCTCTTTCAGTGTAGTACATCTTGACGTCAGATATATCCCCAAATATTTAACTTTGTTCGTAACTTGAATTTTCAATAAATCTGCCAGCTCTTCTCTTTGTCTTAATAACATGTTCTTTTTCAGAATCTTTGTTTTGTCTTTATTTATTTTCAAACCAGCCATCTCACCATACATCTCTATCTTTTCCAATAGTTTTAAAGCTGTCTCTAAAGGGTCTTCCAAAATAAAGACCAAGTCATCCGCAAAGGCTTGCAATTTAAATTCCTCCTTTTTGACTTTCATTCCTTTTATGTTTATATCCTCTCTAATATTTCTATTTAAAACTTCCAAGGTCAATACAAATAACAAAGGAGATAATGGGCATCCTTGTTTTGTACCTTTTTTAATATTGATAGAGTCTGTGAATTCTCCATCTATTATTACTTTTACCGTTTGCTTATAATATACGGCTTCTATTGCTTGGATAAATTTTCTAGCAAAGCCCATCTGTTCCAATAGTAATAACATAAATCTCCAATTCACATTATCAAATGCCTTTTGGGCATCTAAGAATATCAAAGCCATTTGTTTTTCCGGGTGCGTCTCATAATATTCCAATGTGTCCAGGATTACCCTCATATTGTCTTTAATCTGTCTCTTTGGTAAAAATCCATTCTGATCAGAGTGAATAAAGTTATTTAGGTATTTTTTAAGCCTTTCTGCCAAGATTGAAGCAAAGATTTTATAGTCTGCATTCAATAAGGAAATAGGTCTATAGTTCTTAATTTGTAATGGGTCAACCCCTTCTTTTGGAATAAGTGTAATATAAGTTTCTGACCATGTTTTAGGTATTTTCTTATTTATCATAACTTCATTCATGACTTCTAACAGTGGAATGCTCAACAATTCTTGTAATGTTTTATAAAATTCTGCCAGGAAACCATCTGGTCCTGGTGCTTTTCCATTGTTCTGTCTGTTGACTGCTTCGGTTAATTCCATCATTGTTATAGCACTTTCTAACATTTTCCAAGTTTCATCAGGTATCTTAGGTAGGTTAGCATTTTGTAAATACTGTTTAATTTTTTCCTCATCAAGATCCTCCTGTTTATATAATTGGCCATAAAAATCTCGAATGATTGCCTTTTTCTCCTTATTACCATAACAAATTTGACCTTGATCATCTATTAACTGTGATATTTTCCTTGATTCTTTCTCTTTTCTCAACTTATATGCTAACCATCTACCTGGCCTATTTGCATCTTCAAAATAGTTCTGTTTAACACTTCTAATTTTTTGTGCCAGTTCTTCTTTCTCTGCTTGATCCATTTTATGTTTAATTATGTCCATTTTAAGTCATTTTCTTTTGAGTGAAGGAGACATTCTCACCTTGGCTGAAGAATTCACAGCATACATGCTGGGCGAGTCTTGCCAAATTGAGACATTAGATTGGAAATGCCCTCCTTTAAATAGCCACCTGTCACATCTTCCTGGCAGGCACTGTGGAAGGATTACAGCAGAGGTGGAGGTATTATTTTTCAAGTGAAACACATGACAGAAATAAGTAGCTGCATACTACAAAGTAGACTCTGTCCTAAAAAGGAAATTCAGATGAAACCGAAATGGAGAAATGTAACGTTGTCAGAATGCTTCTAAATTATGGGTATGGTGCATAAAAGCCCTCTGGTTTTGAGACAGCTGTCTTCACTTTTTTTCCGATTTAGAGAGAAAATATTTTTAACTCTAATAACTCAGTGACACATTTTGGTGGCCCTGTAGATGTAATACCCAGTTTCACTTATAAGAATTGGACACTCTTTGGGAGAGAAATCAAGACTGAGTTAAAGAGATAATCCCAAATAGGTCTCAACTAAATCTTTACACTAGGGTTTCATTAAATATATGTTATTGATGTTGGGCTTCAAATAATTTCCTGCGCTCACCATACTTAGCAGAAATAGTTGCAACTCTCAATACGTTGAAGAGGGGCATTTTGCCTGAGCAGCCAGAGGATGGATGCAACCTAGGGATGTGTTGGTACCAGGGTGGGGTTCCTGTTGCCAATCACTGTCAAGACAAGTCTTGTGCAGATGATCAGTGTTGGCAGGGCCATAGCATGATAGTGTATGTTGATATGGTGAATACATTTAGTGTCCACCCTGTTTTTGGCAAAGGATTTTTTTTCAACCAGTTTGTGACGCAAACAAACAACAGCACATTCCTAAACTGCAGAAGTTGTCTTGTTCTCTCTCACACACACTTTTTTTTCCTTATGACAAAAATTTACCTAACTGATATTAAAAAAGTAATGTCCCCTTAAACATAGACTCAGAGCTGATAGGGATTTTAATAACAGCATTGTAGAATGGTTTGAAGTCTTTGTTTGATTCTCCCTCATTTGCCCTTTCTTGATGCATGTATTAAAAATTGTATGTTACATTGGTCGCCTAATGTAGGCTAGCTGACTTTGCTGCTGTAGGGTAGTGAAATATTTCCCCCTCTGCCTTTCTTTTTAAATGAAGTTCTCCCCTATCCAGAATCCAAGCACCAACAAGTGCCCACAACAATTAGTTGTACTAGCAATGCTGACAAAATTCTGTCACGGACTAATTTGTGCTTTGAGTCTCATTGTCTAAGAGTCTTCTCCCAATAACCTATATGGACAAATTCATACTGTTTTTAGCACTTTATACTAAAGTGCATTATTCATATATTTATAAATGTACATTCCACCAATCCCAATGGCTCAAGGCAGCTTACCAAAGTGCATATAGGACATATATAAAATTCTAAAATTAAATATTAAAAGCCCTAAAACTCAACCACATTAAAACTCTAAAAGGCTTGGGTAAAAGAACAGATTTTAACCTACACTTTAATATGAAAAAGGTTTACCTCAACTCCAAGAGCAATTGATTCCTACTATGAAAAAGCCAAATGTGTTGTAGTTCTTGCACTTGTTTTCGATGGGACAGCAGAAGGTTTTGAAGTAGATTGCACAAGAGTAAGTTTGTATAATTAGCATGGGAGCCATGAAAGTTTGTTTGTTTGTTTTTACACACAGTGAATGCTTTCTGAATGGGTTCAGAAAGAAACTGGTTTTTCATGGAGATGATAAAGGATTTTTGAGAGAGCCACAAGTAACTGTAATTTCTGGTCCATTTTCAATGGCCACTCTACTAAAAGCAATTGCAGTAATCCATGATCAAGGCTTGGAGCATCTGTGCCACACAATGAGGGTGTGACTAATGCCCCATTATTGCTATATGGTTGTCCACTATTAATGAGAGTTTATGGAGGACCCCCCCATCTGCAAACTTCTTCTTAAGGTGGAGGGGACTGAATCCTCACCCAAAGTAGGCATATTAATTGAATCCTGGAATCCAATCCCGATCTAATCCAATCATAGTCTAGAATCAGCAACAGTTCTGCTTTGTCCATAAGGATCTTTAACTTGTTCTCTTCAGCCTTTCCTCTGTTTTATTTTTATTTATTTATTTATTTTTGTCAATTGCTTACAAGATAACAGGTATAAGTAAAAACATAGTTATGAACACATGGATACGTATAAGAAAAATAAAAAATAAAAGAAACAATAGGACAGGGACGGCAGGCACGTTAGTGCGCTTATGCATGCACCCTACAGACCTTTAGGAAAGGGGTGAGCTCAATAGTAGACAGTCTAAGGTTAAAGTTTTTGGGGTTTGGGGAAGGAACCACAGAGTCAGGTAGAGTATTCCAGACACTGACCACTCTGTTGCTGAAGTCGTATTTCCTGCAATCAAATTTGGTGTGATTAACCTTCAGTTTGTATCTATTTTGTGCTCTTGTGTTGTTATGGTTGAAGCTGAAGTATACATTGACTGGTAGGACATTGCAATGTATGATTTTATATACTATACTTAGATCGGACCCAAGGCAGCATAGTTCTAGGTTTTCTAGGTCTAGAATTTTGAGTCTGGTGGCATAAGGTATTCTGCAAGGAGTAGAGGAGAGCTCTTGTGAAATATTTCTGGACTTTCTCAACTGTGCTAATACCAGATATGTAATGTGGGTTCCAGACTGATAAGCTGTAGTCGAGTATTGGTCTTGCAAAAGTTTTGTATGCTCTAATTATTAGTATAATATTACCAGAGAAAAAGCTACACAAAATTAGGTTAACAACTCTTAACGCCTTTTTGGCTATGTAGTTACAGTGGGATCTAGCACTTAGATCATTAGAGATGAGTACTCCAAGATCCTTGACAGAGTTTGGATCATCAACAAGGTCTTGACTATTCAGCCTGTATTTTATTTTCTTATTTATTTATTTTTTGCCAATATGTAGGACAGAACATTTATTTGTTGAGATTTGAAGTTGCCATTTGTTTGACCATTCTGATACATAGCCAAGGTCTTTTTGAAGGGTAGCAGTATTGTCTGTGGTGTTAAATAGCTTTACATCATCATCGAAGAGAATGCAGTTGCTCTTAATATGATCACAGAGATCATTTATGTAGAGTATGAAGAGAGTTGGTCCTAGAATACTCCTTTGGGGGACACCACTATTGACAGGTACAGAATTTGATAGGACACTCCCAATTTTAACCATTTGTTGTCTGTTTCACAGGAATGCTTCTATCCAGTTATGCAGGTGTTCAGAGATACTGTAATATGTTAGTTTTAGGAGTAGTTTGTTGTGTACTACTGAATCAAAGGCTTTACAGAAGTCTATGTAGATTGCGTCTATTGCTTTGCCTTGATCGATTTGTATAGTCCATATGTTTTTGCAGTGTAAGAGTTGCAAATTACATGATAGTTTTTTCCTGAAACTAAATTGTTTATTAGAGAGTAGGTTGTTTGTTTCTAAGTGGAGGATGATGGATTGGTTAATAATTGATTCCATGACTTTACAGGTGACACAGCATAAAGAGATTGGTCTGTAATTTTCAACTAGGCTGGGGTCTCCCTTTTTGAAGAAGGAGATGACCGTGGCTTGTGACCATAGTTTTGTCAAGGAGCTGGTCCTGAAAGATTTTTCAAAGATTATGCTTAGAGGTTTGGCTATGGCAATGGATAGCTTTTTTAAGAAGTAGGCACATATTCCGTCTGGTCCAATAGATAGATATAGTTTTAGATTGCGTAGTGCTTTTTCAACATTGTCTTCTGTAAAATCGATATGTATTAGATCATTGTAGTTTTCTGTGGTTCGACTAGGAAATACTGGGCATGATCCATTGCTGTTTACAAATACTGAGCCAAAGAATGTGTTAAAGAGGTTGGCTTTAATAGTGTTGTCATTGCAGTCTTTACCATTAGGTCCTTTCACAGGTGGGATGGACCTTGAGTCTTTTAGTTTGTTGTTTACAAAATTGTGGAAAGCACATGTGGAATTGGTGCGTAAAAGGTTTTCTTCTTGTTTAATGTGATAATTGGTGTATTCAGGTTTTTATCTGGTGACATAATTTTTTGTATTGGCTTTTGAAGTTGGCAACATGACCAGATTTGTTTTTCTGCCAAAGTGATTTCTTTTTGGATTGAAGCTTCCTTATTGTTATGGGTAATTTGTTTTTTCTGGTTTTGGGAGTTGTTAATAGTACATATAGTTTGATGACTCTTTTGACTTCAAGTAAAAGTATGTTATAATGGTCTTCTACAGTATTGCATCCAGTGAATAGAAATTGCCAATCAAGGATGAGAGATCGTTGTTTATAAGATCATAGTTGCCTTTTTTGAAGTTATAATTGTGGATTCCGGCATTGTGATTATTTTTGTGTGGACGTATGTTGAGACTTGTTAAGTCTGGTGTTGTTGGTTACTAGTTGTGCTAGTCCCAGATTTGTTACTGCATTGTAGAAGGTTGCATGTGTTGTACATTCAGTTGTACATTTGTTAAGGGTCCAGTTAATATGAGGTAAATTTAAGTCACCAAGAAAGATAAAAGCATATGGGCAGGATGCTGCCCATGTTAGTAGTGTATTTAGCTTGTTTGCATGTTTGATGTCATAATTAGGGGCTCTGTAACATAGTAAGAAATGAAATCTGATATTTAAGGATAGTTCACAGATGATGGTCTCAGGAATAGCAAGCTCTTGGGTAACTTGGATGTTTTTTCGATGTAGGGACTGTTTATAGAAGATAGCAACACAACCTCCTCTATGGATTTCACGATCTGATTGGAAAACATGATAGTCTCTTACTGATAGTCTCTTCCTGACTTAATGGAGTCAGGAAGAGATGCGTTGAGCTATGTTTCACAGACAAATATAATGTCGAATTTTGCCGTATTTAGTAAGAGGAGAATTTCAGGTATTTTATTTATAAGGCTCCTTGCATTGAGTAGCTTGCATTTAAGGTCAGTTGTGGATGGAATAGAGGTAGTTAGGGGAGTGCGTGCCTAGTTTTGAGTGATGTTGGATTGCATGGGGTGAGATTGGGTGCGGAGTTATGGGTTGTGTGACTTTCTTTTGATGTAATCAGCTCTGTAGTCAATGTATAGGACCTTTTCTCCATTGTCTAGATGGTTTTTGAGTTCTGCACAGAGTTCACGGGAGCGGATTCTTTGCAGTATGGATAAGGCTGGTCTTGAGCGAAGTTTTTTTGTGATTGGAATTGGTTTTTGCAATGGCATTTATTGTATGAATGAATATGCGTTTGCTGGACTCATTTTTGCATACAACTCTACAAAATCTTGGGGCCATAGAGCCGTCATTGTATTTGTACCCAGGGCCATCTCTGATTATTTCAATGATATCTTCAGGAGAGATGTTTGTTGTATTTGATTTGCTTATGATATCGTGAACTTTGGTGATGTTATCTGATTCGTTGATGTCTTTGAGACCAAATAAGATGGCGTTTGGATGTTTCTGTTCACATTCCATGGTGTCTCTGATGAGTAAGGGGATATTATTTGTGGAATTATTTGAAGGGATAGTAATTGTTTGTGGCTGTGGTTTGGTGATTATTTTTGGTTGTAGTTATGATTGTAGTTGAGGTAGTGGTTGTGGTTGTTGTGCTGTATTTTTTTTTCAAGAGAGATTAGGCTTGCTTATATAGTTGTTTCAAAACGTGTTGCTAAGTGTTCTTCTATTGGGTGAATGAGTGATTCTATTCTTTCAACTCTGTCAGGTAGGGTAGTCAGTTTGTTTAGCTTAGGAGAACATGACGGACATAGATAAAAGAATGTATCTGAATTTTTAACCATATCAGCTAGGCTTTTGTTTGCATTTAAGTAGGCAGGGTGGGCTAGATTGTCGCATAGGTGGCATTTGATGTAAATTCCGCTTTCATTGATGGTTTCAAGACATTTAAAACATGTGCAGGAATCTGGGAGGTCATTGGTAGAGATATTTTTCTTTTGTTTTGGTTTGAAGGTTTTAGCTGGCATGGTCAATGGCAATACTACACTAAACAATTACAATAGCTACTTAATGTGATAGGTAAACTTAATGAATGTTGGTAATTAATAAATGTTAATTAATATATAAGAGAACAAATCAAAAGTAAGGTTGCTTTTTACTAAAAACCAATCAATCAATCAACTGGTTATTCAAATCACTCTAATCAAATAATTTTGCTAAGCAACAAACAGTCTAATTTATTACAGTGATTACTAAACACACTGGTCAATTAAATTTACTAAATCACTGATTTCACAAATGAGATATTCAGTAATTACACTATATGCACTAAACACTCAATCATACTAATCAATAAAAACAATAAATCAATTAATCATTTGATAAAAATTAATTATTTTAAATAAATTGATTTGGAGATTGTTGTAAAGCGGCGGTTACAGAGAGAGACGGAGCCAGGGAAAAGGCTAACAGACTTTATTCAATGAATAAAGGGTTGCCGCAGCTGCCGATGGCGATCTGACAGCCAGCTGGCGGCGACATCTGATGCCGTTTGACAGCTCCCTTTTATAGCCGGCTGTCAAACAGCATCAGCCAATGGGAGTGGTCGATGCTCCCGCGCAGGTGGCGGACCAGAAGGAGAACTGCAGCTTAGTCCTTAAACATAGCACTCCTTCCCCCTGGCCACGAGCATGCGTAGTCTCGTAGCCAAGATGGCGTTTTTCATTCGCGGCCTGATCTTCGCGGCTCGAGGGGCTTGTCTGCTGCTGCCTCATCCTGTTCTTCCTGGGTGGTGCCAAGAGTCTGCGGAGGGTCGTCAGCTATCCTAGATCTGCCATCTGACTGCTGCTCTGGTGAGTCCTCTCGTGGTGGTCGGTTGGTTGGGTCGTTGAGCGGCTGGTAGACCGGGTCATTTAGCAGGTCGGCTGCAGCAGGCGGTGGGTAGGCCGAGTCGTTGACCGTGGTTTCGGTGGCAGGCTTGGTCCAGCACCTCCTCAGCTGATCCACGTGTCTTCTCCAGATGCAGCCATCTTCTAGGAGGACTCTGTAAGACCTGGGCCCTGTAATAGAAACTATCTGCCCTGGCAGCCATAATGGGTGCCCTGCATAGTTCCTGGCATAGGCCAGGTCTTGCAGGGTGAATTCCCTGGCATGGCTGTCAGAAGCCGGGGTGAGCTGGGAGCGTAGTGGGAGTGCAACCTGTCCAGAGTAGTCCTGAGGCGTCTGCCCATCAAAAGTTCTGCAGGTGACTTGTTGGTAGATGGGCATGGAGTGGCGTGCTGTGTTAATAGGTACGTGGACAGCTTGGAATGCCAGTCCACTTGGCCCAGCTTGGCCACACTTCTTTGACTGATCTAACAGGCCTCTCTGCCATCCCGTTGCTCGCAGGGTGAAAGGGGGCTGTGAGGGCGTGTCTGATACCCAGTTTGGCTGTGAAGATGGCAAACTCGTTGGAACTGAATTGGGGGCCATTGTCTGAGACCAAGGTGTCAGGCAGTCCATGAGTAACAAACAGTCTGGTCAAAACCCTTTTGACCACTCATGTGGTGGTGGAAGGTAACAAGGCCACCTCTGTCCATTTTGAAAATGAGTCTACCACAACCAAGAATGTCTTCCCCAGTATGGGACCAGCTAGGTCAACATGCAGCCTGGCTCAGGGCGCCCCCATACCTTCCCATCTGGTTGGTGTGGCTGTGGGTGGGGCTGCCCTTGTTGCCTGGCAGGCTTGGCATGCGTTAACCCAGTTGGCAATTTGAGCATCCAGTCCTGGCCACCAAACGTAGCTGCGTGCTAAAGCCTTCATTCTTACGATGCCCGGATGACCTTCATGCAGTGCCCTTAAAATTGATTTTTGCAAGGTGGGTGGAATGACCACCCTAGTTCCCCATAACAGACAGCCCTGTAGAGAAGACAACTTCTGCCTGCGGGTCCTGAATGGTAAATATTCAGGGGCGAATTGAATATCAGGCCACCCCCTCCCCACCCAGTCCAGGACTTGGGAAATCACAGAATCTTTTTTGGAGTGTGCAGCAATATCTCCAGCTGAGACTGGTAGGTCAAGTTCATTGCAGTCGAAGATTGTGTGGATGGGAGCTGGGTCCCTGACTGGTGTTGGCAGGGGGCATCTGCTGAGAGCATCTGCGTAGCTCAGGTTTATTCCAGGGCGATGTACCAAAGTGTATGAGTAAGTGGCCAGAAACAGAGTCCATCTGGTCATTCTCAGGGAGAGTACCTGTGGGGTTTGTTTGTCACTGGCTAACAGTCCCAAGAGAGGTTTATGATCTGTTACTTGTTCAAAAGAATTGCCATAGAGAAACTCGTGGAATTTTTTTACAGCAGCCACAGCTGCTAAGGCCTTCTTATCGATCTGACTATAGTTTCTCTCTGCAGCAGAGAATGTCCTTGAAAAGAAGGCAATAGGTGCCTCAGATCCATTTGAAAGTCTGTGGCTTAATACTGCTCCTATACCAAAAGGTGAGGCATCAGAAGCCAAAACCAGGGGCAAGTCCTTGTTAAATTGAACTAACACAGCATCTCAAGTCAAAAGAGACTTTACTGCCTGGAAAGCGTTGGCTTATTTCTGTCCCCAGTGCCATGGGGCCTTCTTATCTAGGAGCCTATGTAGGGGTTCAGCTACAGAGGCCTTGTGAGGCAGGAAAGATGCATAAAAATTTAGGAGCCCCAAAAAGGCCTGTAATTCAGTTTTGTTAGAGGGAGTGGGTGCCTCGTGAACGGCTCTAACTTTACTTTCAATGGGGTGAATCCCCGAGGAATCAATTCGATAACCAAAGAAGTCTACTTGACTGGTAGCAATGGTGCATTTATCTTTTTTCAATTTGAGCCCATTTAGCCTAAACCTATCAAGGACAGACCTCACTCTGAGTAGCAATTGTGTTTTGTTGGTGGCAGAGACTAAAATGTCATCAAAGTATGGGACCACCCCAGGTAGGCCCTGGAGGATTCTCTCCATGATTGATTGGAAAATGCCAGGGGCTACACTGAATTCCAAACTGTAAACGTTTACATCTGAAGGCGCCCCTGTGTGTAACTATGGTTTGTAGGTCAGCAGTGTGCTGGTCCACAGGAAATTGTTGGTATGCCTGGGACATGTCCAACTTGGCAAAAATTGTACCTGGCTCAAACGAGTGGAGCAGGTGTTGGATTACAGGTACTGGGTATGCGCTAATTTGGAAGAAACGGTTGAGGGACGTCTTATAGTCAGCGCAAATTCTCACGCTGCCATCCTTTTTTAGGGGGGTCACTATGGGGGTTTCCCACTTGGCAAAATCTACCTGTTCCAAAATTCCTTGGCTGATGAGCTTGTCTAATTCAGCATCTAATTTGGGCCTAATGGCAAAGGGAACCCTTCGAGGTTTTAAACGGATTGGGGTGGCTTGTGGACCCACATCGAAAGATATGGGGGTGCCTGTATAACACCCTAGCTCGCTGCTGAAAACGTCTGAGTAGTCCTTAAAAAGGGCATCAACCTCAGAATTTACCACAGAGTGAATACCTGTAACGTTAAGGCCTAGGGCAGGAAACCAATCTAGTCCTAGAAAACTAGGTAGGGCACCATTTACAACTACCAGTGGCAAGTGACCTCTAAAGTTTTGGAATTGAATGAGGAAGTTTCCCTTACCCAGGACTGGGATGGTCTTCCCCTGGTAGTCCCGAAAAGTCAGGTGGCAGTTGATCAGCTTCTTCTTTGAGAGCGAAGGCAGTATCTTCTTCAAGGTGGTCCATGATATGATGGAGAGTGCTGACCCGGTGTCCACCTCCATCTGGCAGGGTTTACCTTCTATGAAAAGAGAAATGCTTATTTTGTTAGAATTACTGGTGCTATAGCCCGCGTGATAACATGTGTAGCAATTTTCCACTTGCCTTTGGGAGGGGGCAGAAACTTGAGGTCTTTGAGGATAGGTCTGTTCGACTTGGCAAACCCTGGCTTTGTGCCCTCTCTTCTGGCAGTTCAGACAAATAAAGTTTCTGAACCTGCAAGTTGACCTAAGGTGGTTGCCCCTGCAGCTCATACAATGAAGTTGTTGTTTGCTGGTCTGGGCATTGGTTTTTTTGGGTGGACCCAAAGGTGTTCTGGGGCGAGTGAGGCAATTTACCTCTGATGTTTCTTCTTCCTCTTCTTGGGAGGTTTCATCATAATGAATTGTAACCTGACCTTGTTTAGAGCTGCTTCCCTGGAGCTCAGCTACAGATAGTTCCGATAAGTCAGCAGCCTGAGCTTCCTCAACAGCTAGGGCTAAGGTCAAATCTTTTCTTGCCAATAACCTTCTCTGCAGTTTTAGGTCCCTGACTCCTTCCACAATTTGGTCCAGTAGCATGTCCTCGAGGTAGTCCCTAAACCCACAGTGTATGGCAGCTGATCTTAATGCTGCCATATACTGAGTCACAGTTTCCCCTTCAGCTTGAACCCTCCTTCTAAAAGCTAGCCTCCTAGCTATTTGAGAGGGCCTGGGGGAATAGTGGTTTGATAAGATCTCCCTCAACTCATCCCAGGGGATAGCCTTGATGGATCGAGGGGACACTAGAGCAGAGGCTGTGTCAAAGACGGTAGCCCCACAGAAGCTTAAAAAATAAGACCTTTTTCTCAGGTTTGTAGCCTCAGACAAATCAATCGCATCTAAAAAACATTCAAATCTATTCACGTAAGATTCCCTAGTCTCTGCTCCCGGCTGGAAATGTGGGAACGTCGGACTTGATGCCATTGGAGTGGCAGAGTCGGTTTCTTTAGGTGAGGAAATTTAAGAGGTATCGCTTTTAGAAAAGCGTTTCTGGTTGTGCCTGTCAGCGGCGCTTGGCTCCTCAGTTGTGGAGCTTTAAAGTTCGCGCTCTTTTTTTTTTTCTTTTGGAGAGCGCCGGCGGCGGTGACTTCGAAACAGCCCTTGGCGGCTTCAGCTCTTTCTTGTAGTGACTTCGGCTCAGTTGTTTCGCCTGGTCGTCTTGCTGTATCCCGCCCTCGTCGCCAGTGTTGTAGAGCGGCGGTTACAGAGAGAGACGGAGCCAGGGAAAATGCTAACAGACTTTATTCAATGAATAAAGGGTCGCCGCGGCTGCCGATGGCGATCTGACAGCCAGCTGGCGGCGACAGCTGATGCCGTTTGACAGCTCCCTTTCAAACGACATCAGCCAATGGGAGCGGTCGACGCTCCCGCGCAGGCAGAGGACCAGAAGGAGAACTGCAGCTTAGTCCTTAAACATAGCAGAGATATCATTAACTAATCTTTGATATAGGTCTTGAAGTAGAAAGTTACAAGTTTTGAGATACTGAAAGTAATGAAGTATTATGGAGAGTCAGTAAGTAAAGGCTTTTTTATTGCTTTGCTTAGCTGTTGCTAATATCTGAGAATAGGTTTATAACCCCTAATAAATTGGCAGAAGACCTCTTTTTCTGGGCTGGAGAAACAGCAAAGAACAACAAAGAACAGCAGTTTCTTTGTGTCAAGCACTCTTTCCTCTTTAAAACAATCAGTGAGCAAGGGTTTACAATTTCTTGTTTTGTAGATTGAGTTTTTGAGATAGTAAAGATACAAAGATGCTGAAGGAGGGGATCTCTGGCCCCTTTTTCAGCAGAAATAAACAGAAACAGGGAGGCAACAGGAAACTTTTTGTTTTTATTTTCCCTTGATGAATGGGATTTCTGGCCCCCTCCTTGTTAATTAAATTAACTAGTTAATTAATTAAATTAAACTTTCAAAGTTTGTTGCTTTAAGAGAAAGAGGCACGTAGATAGTTTTGCACTGGCAATTCAAACAGTTTATATTTTTACTATATAGACTCAGATTTGTATTGAGCATTCGCTCCTGGCTTCAATATAATTCTGCTTCTGTCACAGGAAATAAAATTGCTTCCAATCTTCACAGGAGTTCAGTTATAACAAAACTAAGTTACTGTCCTTTTAAAGAGGGAGTCCGGATTAGCAATTTGGTGAAGAGGGAAGAGGGAAGGAGGGGCGGCGGCAGCGGGGGGGAAGCAGTTTGCTTCACACCCTGGCTGCAAATATCTGAAGACCAACTCACAGCTTCCGGTGCTCACCATCCTGCAAGGATGGGATGAATCTCACTGTCTCACCACCCTGTAATCGTTGTGCGCTTTTGATTTGAGTGTTTACTGAGGAATGGAGCTCTTTTCTGGCTTGCTGGCAAGTCTCGGGCATTAAGCTTTCCACCTCACTGGCTGGACTCGCAGGGATTTGAGGGCTTGTCGCCTGGTGCTGCCCGTGCCCGCCGTAGCTCCTCACTCTGTCACTACTGCCGCTGCCATCTTAAATGATCCTGGACATGTGGAGAATCCAATCCTGAATCCATAGAAAGTGAAAAGTACATCTGTGAGCATCATCTTCTATGCAGATCCAATTAACTCAAAATATATGGAAGATCCTGCAGAGGTTTGATGTTGACCTTAAATAACATAAGAGACAAGCAGAGCTGCCTCTTGAGGAGCTGAGTAAAACTACTACAAAGTGCACTTTCTCACCTTAAAAGAGATACTGTGGTTAACAAAGTTGCTGATAATTCTAGAATTAAAAACAGGTCATATTCCCCTAGTATTTTTGTTCTGGTATGGATCATCCATCAGAGTGACCCAAGGTAATCTCTGTGCAAAGTTCATGTATGACTTCAAATTGAAAAACATCTAGTCAGCTAACTCCAAGAACTCCTGGAGCTGCAGCACTGCTGCCTTCTCCACCAGCTTGGATAAATGTGAAATACTGGATATTGGCCAAAAGTTGTTCCAGTTGGCTGGTCCCAAAGAAGCTCTGCCTGCTCCAGCAAAGTGTTAATTAGCTACACAGGTTTTAGAGGTCCTTGTAAGTCAAGCCATGGCAGGGTCTAACAATCAAATAGGGGCATGAAGCAAATGAAGGACCTTATCTCTACTTTCTTGAAAGGCAAGCAATCTGTTGTGATTATTGCAAGTTTTTTTTAGGGGGCTCCAGTGCTATTATTGTTTCTTTTTCTATGCAATTTTTATGTTATGGATTGCAATTGTTTTAGTGGATAAGTAGAGTCGACAAGTAGAAATATAAATTAAATAAATAAATAAAGTGACTCAGAGATTAATAGGTAGTGCGTTTGAACACCTTAATACTATTCAACATGGCATCAAATTCAGGGCAAATCGACTCCATTTTGTTGGCAAAGAATCATAGAACTTGCTTATAGTAGAGCTCAGGTGGATGAAAGCACTGGTCAAGGTCTCTCAGTGCCTGGTTATCTCGCTAATGGTTGTAATGAATTCCACTGGCCAATTATCCACTGACACAGATGGAATGCTTAAAGTTTATTTTATTTTCTAATTGCAGTAATAGAAACTTTATGATGCTTAACCCTGTACTAACTGACTCATTCTTTAGTCTTGTACTACAATAACTTAAACAATCTGTTCTCACACCTTGTCTTCTGCAATTATTCCACATCCTATGGTGTGCTACAGGCTTGACACAAGAAAGGGGACATCTAGAAAATACCTTATTCCCTTATGAACCAAAAGCTTTTTGGACCCAGGTAATTGTTTTACATTTTAACCAGATCATTGATAGGGTGGTTAGTCAGGTTCAACAAACATCTCCCAAAGCAATTGGAATCCAATCTAATCGGGTCCATTCCGTTGGTCTTGTGGAGTAGTGGATCAAATTAATTTCATAGAGGGAAATTTGCTATAATACCTTAACCTTCACCAAGAAATTCTCCATCCTGGCTGTCAGCCTTTGAAATAAGCCAGATCAGATAACAGACGCCACAAAAACCACTGAGAGTACTTTATTGTTGTAGGGTATATTAACAGAAACTTGAAAGCTTTCCAGCATTTCCCTCTGGCAATTCTTATATCATATAGAATCAAGGTTGGGTTATTTCCAGTCACTTTCTCGAGTTTCCATCTTTCTCAGAGCTGAGATGTCATTTATTTCCTCTTTTATTTGCCAACAGTTTTTGTGTTCCTTGCCAATTTTATCTCTGTCTTTCTCCATCTCTGCAAAGGCATCAGTTTTGAGAGTAAAACCTAGGTCTGCTCTCACTTTTCCAGGTGCATTTTTTTAAAAAAATTCCAATCCAGTCTGCAACTCTGGTGGCCTCCCATCTAAATGCTGATAACTATTAACCATCTGTCATTCCTGATTTTGATCCACCAGAGTTAAAACATGTTGACAAACTTTTGCACTGCTATTTCATAAATGTAATTTCAAATTTATTGTGTGTTGGTATTCTAACCCAACCTGGTTCCAAGAGAACAAACACAAGACAAAGGCAGCAGCCCCCACTTTTTAAGGTTTAATCCACAAATCCTGTTTCTTCACAGATAAAAGGCTTCTTTCAACTAATTAGCTCTGATAAGAAAGAGCCTTGCAAAGTTGTTTGTCAAGGCTGCCAAAAACCCAGAGATAAGAATTAGTTTACAAGAGTTTTCAAATCCTAACTATGATTTCCACGAGGCTGAGCTTCAGAGCGTCTTTGCCTTCTACAAAGAACGCTTCTTCAAACCTGGCTTTTATTTCTTGAGGGAGGGGCCATTACCTTGCAGCCTTACTCCCAAGTCACCTGTGCTGCTGTAACTGTTCTCTCCTATGATCAATCCTGCATGCACATGCACTTGGCATAGGCTCCTCAGGAACCTCCTCATCACTGCTGCCAGCCCCCACAATCTCTGAAGGCAGCAGTCCACTCTCTAATGGTCTTGGCCCCTCATCTGAGTCCTCACTCTCCTCAGCCGTCCGTACCTGCTGCCGGCTAACCACAACAGTTGGGTTTTATTTTCCATTCCTCAAAGGTCCATATGGTTGACATGATTATAAAATGTAATCTGGTTTTAATGAAATTGGAATTATAATAGGTAAGATCAAACTCAAGGTGTCTATTAATAAAAAGGCATTCTTTCTATTTATTTCTCAGCTGCCTTGTCCTCTTATGGTTCTATGCCATTCTAGTTGGTTTGTAAGCAAAGCACATATCATAGCAGTTGGTCAGAGAAGAAGGTATGCCAACTCATCACTTGGGGTTGCACAGGGGTACAAAAAGAATGACATGTTAACCTGCCATTTTCTCTCATTATGTTTAAGTATTTGTTGCTAACGATCGGTCATATTTTGATTACAAGAAAGTAACACGATTTTTTCCAACTTTTATGAATTTAAGGTTAGAGTTAGGGTTGTAACTTTGAACAGTCATCCAGAGGCTGATCATAAGTTGAAGACTACCTGTAAGTCTAACATATAAAATACATATCTACATACATATGCACATACAGTTTCAAGCTGCATGTTTTATTTATGGTTCCTTCTATATTGCTTTGTTCTATTAACACTGCAAAGATAAGTCCTGTATTCTATATGAATATTTTCTTTTGTGTCTGGAGTCTTGTTTCAGACTGCTACAGCTGTGGCTTTTAGCTAATAGAAATCTATTATTAAAAGGGTTTATTTATATAAGACCAACACAGATTTCTGTTGAGATTAATTTGTTTTTTGTGTTTTGGCAACTTGTTATGGGGAAACTAATTGCTACTTTCTGGTATATTTGAAAATCCAATTAAATGGCACAACTCATGGGATACTGTCCATTAGATAAAGGGCTTTTTAGCTTACCTTTTAAAGAGAAGCCTTTAAAAATTAGACATTAGATGGAACTAGAAGGAAATAAATATTATAATAAAAGAAGAAAAGTCAGACTCAATTTACAGATTGAAGCAAAATGTTTTAACATTGGACATATGGAAGGATATTTTTTAAAATTAGAACCAGAAGATAAATCTAAGTGTGTCTGTCTCTATAGATAGATTGTGTTTAAAAGATGCCATGGAAGAGGGGGAAAAAATCTAACATGATTGAGACAGATCTGAAAGTAGATTTAAAAATTACAGATTATAAAAAATTACATGGAAAAAATTGCTACGTTGGGCAAATAGAAGAAACTAATTAATTTCTTAATAATGAAAAGAGATATTTGGTGAGAAGTGACAAAAAATGAAATGACTTGTTAAACATTATTTTTATTGTCTAAAGATCAAGACTGTTAGAAGCAAAAGAAGTAATGTAAAGTTGGTTTCTTTGATCAAGGTTAAAATAGATATGTTGCTACTGGTATCTCTGGTAACCTTAATGGATTTTGCTGACCTCAGAACTGAAATAATGAAGCTTCAAGGATTAAGAGATTTGTAGATAAGTTATGGGATATGGGAAAAAGAGATCATTTGTTGCATTTTAAGAGGAGTTGATAAGTTGCTAAAATTGTTTCTGTTCTGTATTGTTCATTAACATTCTTGTAAACACCATGCCCTGATTGGCCAGGGCACACAACAACCAGATTGGCTGAGCGAGCCGCACTGATTGGCCCGCCGCGAATCCCCGTGATTAGTGGAAACCGATCGCGGGAGATTCAAAGCAGTGCCATTGGCCGCGACCAGTGCAGCCAGCACGATATAAGCCGCAGCCGATCCACAGAACCCTGAGTCGATCTCAGGACTAATAAAGAGCTGAAAACTAGTCACTGACTCCCGAGTTTCCTTCAAGCACCTACATAACACTGGCAATGAAGGTGGGATCGCGGGACTGATACCCATCGAGCACGTGGCACCGAGACGAGCGAAACCAACGAGATAGCCAGTATCGCACTGCCCACACCCTTTAACCAGGCTACTGAGGACTGGGAATCGTACATTGATCGGTTCCTGATGTTCCTGGAGAGTAGCAACCTCAAGGACACAAATGGGCAGAAAAAAAAGGGCCGTATTCCTGACACACTGTGGGCCTGCAGTGTTTAAGATGGCAAAGGCCCTCGCGAAACCAGAAGATATCAAGGCGATGGACTGGGCTGACCTCGAACCTCTGTTGCGAAGCCACTATGCTCCCGCCGTGCCCACCCTCATCAGATGGCACGACTTCTACCGGCACGACCAGAAAGAGGGTGAGAGCATCAGCGATTTCGTCGCTGACCTGTGAAATCTGGGAGGCATGTGCGGCTTCACAGACATGGACGAGGCGTTACGAGATCGTGTCGTCCTCGGGCTCAGGGACCCAGTCCTACAAAGCCGGCTGATGGCGAGAGGCAACATCTCCCTCACCGATGTCCTTGCCGAAGTTACCGCAGCCGAGGCAACCCAGAAATCAGCGGCCCGAATGCGGAGACCAGATGCCGGGGACCGAACCACAACCTCTGAGATGACCCCAGCAGCCGAGAAAGCCAGAAGCAAGCCGACGAGCAACCACCACCACCCACCATGGTGACCTTGACTCCCTCTCTGACACCACGGACGAGGAGGAGGACATCCACCGACTCCAGACAGAGCGGGACCGGCACGAGCAGCGGAGTCATAAGTCGGGGCTGCAATGCGCCGGGTGCGGGGGTGACCATCCTCGATCGGAGTGCCTATTTTTTGATGTGATCTGCTGGCAATGCGACAAGAGAGGCCACATCGCCTGAGTCTGCAGACTCAAAAGAGCCTACAGCCCCTGACGATGAGGCAGCAGCAGCCGGAGACGAGAAGGCACCCCCCAGAATGAGGGACCACCAAACTGAGGGCCATTGGAACTGGGACGGATGAGGCCGACGAAACGGCAAGAACCGACAAAGAGAGGAGACCTACCAGACTGTCATCATCGGCCATTCATCTAGCTGGGATGCCCGAAAGGTACACATGGAAGTGGGCATCGAGGGCAAGCCATGCAAGATGGAGGTGGACTGCAGGTCCTACCTCTCCATGGTTGCATGGCAGGAAATCAAGCATCTGGTGCCCACCATCCACAAAAGGGGCCTGGAAAGCCAGAAGCTAATCCTAAAGGACTACCAAGGGAACCGCATCCCCGTAGTCGGAACAGGACACTTTGAAGTCACATTCAAGGGGCGCACAGCAAGGCTTCCCCTGACAATCGTGGACAGAGACCGACCCAGCCTTTTGGAACTACAGTGGTTTGCGCCACTCGGAATTGAGGTAACAGGCATCGACCACGTCGCAGAGGTAGACTGGGAGGAACAACTCACAAGGGACTTCCAGGAAGTGTTTTATAGCACCCTAGGCAAGTACCGAGGGCCCCCTATTTCCTTCAGCCTAGACCCCAGCGTCCCCCCAATACTCCTAAAACCGCGGTGAGTTCCCTTCGCACTCAGACCCAAGTTCAACGAGCAGATAGACAAGCTCATCAAACGGAGTCCTAGAGCCAACCGATCACACCCGGTGGGAGATCGATGGGTCACACCCCATAGTCATCCCAGTCAAGCCCGATGGGTCAGTGAGAATCTGTGGGGACTATAAGACCACCCTAAACTGCGCATTACAACAAAGCACTTACCCTGTCCCAGTAGTACAGCACCTTCTGCACTCACTGGGGGGAGGCAAGGTTTTCATGAAGCTGGACCTGTTGCAAGCCTACCAACAATTACCGGTCGACGTGGAAATTGCTGAGGCGCAGACCATATTAACCCACCGGGGGGGCGTTTCGCTGCAAGAGACTCCAGTTCAGAGTCAGCGTGGCACGAGGAATTTTCCAGAGCCTCATGGAGAGACTCCTGCAAGGGATCAAGGGGGTGGTGCCCTACTTTGACAACGTGCTGGTGTCAGCGGCCAACCAAAAACAATTGGAGGGTCGCCTGAGGGAGGTACTACAAAAATTCAAAGACACAAGGCTAAAAGAAAAATACCAGCTGCATACCGAAAGGGTCGAGTTCCTGGGGTACCTGCTAGACCAGCACGGAATTCACCCAACAGAAAAAAAAATCAGAGCCATCAAGGAGGCACCCAGGCCAAGGAATAAAACAGAACTGCAGGCATTTCTGGGGCTGATTAATTTCTATAATGTTTTTCTACCCCAAAAGGCGACTGCAGTGGAACCGTTGCATAGGCTGTTGGACAAAATAGCCACCTAGACCTGGGGGAGACGGGAGGAGGCTGCATTCAACTGAACCAAGGACCTGCTCACATCGGATGCCATCCTCATCCAGTACAACGAGACCTTCCCACTAACAGTAACGTGTGACGCATTAACGTTCGGCATCGGGGTGATCCTCAGCCACACACTCCCAAACGGAAATGAAGCACCCATCGCCTTTTACTCAAGGACCCTATCAAAGCCCGAAAGGAACTACAGCCAACTAGACAAGGAAGCCCTGGCCATCATCGCCACCGTAAAAAGGTTCCACGAGTACCTCTACAGCAGGACATTCTCCATCATCACCATCCACAAACCACTGTTGGGCATCCTGGCAGGAAACAAGGCCACCCCGAACATTCTATCCCCGAGAATGACAAGGTGGTCTGAGTTCCTCGCAGCTTATGGCTGACCCATCAACCCAATAAAACAATCACACATGCAGACACCTTGAGCCACACCCCGCTGCCCGACCTGGACGCCGACCTGGCTCCCACAACATCCACCCTGAGCATAGAGACCTTGCCCAACCTCCCCCTAACCGCATCAGACATTGCTCACAAAACCAATAAAGACAAACGTCTGGCGCAGGTGCTACAATGGGTGGAGAAAGGGTGGCCGGAAAAAGACAATGACGAGACATTCAGGACGTTTTGGAACAGACAAAGAGAACTTTTTACACAAAAGGGTTGTATACTATGGGGGGACAGGGTTGTTATTCCAGAGAAATTACAAAAAAGGGTCCTGGACTTGTTACACGAGGGGCACCCGGGCATTGTTAGGTCAAAAGCCCTGGCCAGAAGCTATGTCTGGTGGCCAGGGATGGACAAACAAATTGAGACCTGGGTGGCAAGCTGCAAGCAATGCCAAGAATCCAGGCCAAGCCCACCTTGCCGCCCCAATCCTGGAATGGGAAATCCCCAGAGGACCATGGACCAGGATACACATAGATTTCGCTGGGCCCACAAAAGGACACATTCCTCATAATGGTAGATGCTTACTCCAATTGGCTGGAGGTAAGTGACATGAGAACTACCACCACCGAGGCCGTCATCAAAGAACTCAACAAACTATTCTCAACCCACAGTCTCCCAGATGTAATTGTATCAGACAATGGCCCACAGTTTACCGCACAAGAATTTGAGAAATTCCTAGCGGAATGGGGCATACGACACGCTCTGACAGCGTCGGCACATCCGGCGGTGAACAGTAGGGCAGAACAAATGGTCCAATTTACCAAAAAAAAAATCCAAAAAATCGAAACCGGGGACATGCAAGACAAAATAAATAAACTACTTTTTATCCAACACATAACACCTAACACAACGACAAACAAGAGCCCCGCAGAGCTGCTAATGGGGAGGAAACTAAGATTCCCCCCTAGATAGACTTCACCCCACATACAACCCCGAAAAACCCACCGACTCATCAAGCAGGCACCGAACATTTGCACTAGGAGACGCAGTATACGCAAAAAACCTTAGAGGGGACCCCCTCTGGATACCGGCAACGGTAACCCAGGTAATAGGTCCCCGCTCGTACCGGCTACAAACAGTCGATGGACGAGCATGGAAACGACACATTGATCAAATAAGATCGAGAACAACCATGGGAAACACAACCGACATGCAAGCAGACAGAAACATAGACCCAGAGAGGGGAAAAAAACCACCCAAGCACCAACCAAGAGGGGAGGGAAAGCCCCGAGAACCAACCCCAACCAGAAAGAAACCAAGAATACTCACCAACCGAAGCAGAAATAGGCAACCAGCTCAAAGCCTTGCCTGGAAGAAACAGCCAGGCCAGCTCAACCAGCCCGGAAGGACCAGGCGGAAGCGGCAAAGACAGCAGCTCAACCAACCCGGGCAGACTGGGAGGAAGCAACCACGAAAGGCCCGGCTCACCATTCCAGGCGGTTCCATCAACGAGGCAGAGAGCAGCACAGAACCCGACTGAACCGCCCAAAGGCCAGGCATCAACTAACCTGCGCAGGTCCAGTAGGCAAGTACGGAGCCCCGCCTACTTATGGGACTATGTCACGTAGGACCATATCAAGAGGGGAGGGATGTTCTGTATTGTTCATTAACATTCTTGTAAACACCACGCCCTGATTGGCCAGGGCGCAGAACAACCGGATTGGCTGAGTGAGTCGCACTGATTGGCCCATCGCAAATCCCCGCGATTGGTGGAAACCGATCGCGGGAGATTCAAAGTGGTGCCATTGGCCACGGCCAGCGCAGCCAGCACGATATAAGCCGCAGCCGATCCGCAGAACCCTGAGTCGATCTCAGGACTAATAAAGAGCTGAAAACTAGTCACTGACTCCCAAGCTTTCCTTCAAGAGCCTGTACAACAGTTTCTACTTCTGATGAAGGAGGAAGTCATTTTATATATTTCTTTTCTTTTTTTATTATATTTTTCTTTTTTAATATTTTTTTTCTGCACCTTCTTTTTATTTATTTTTTTCCTTTTTAGTTTGTATTAGTTTTTATTCTTTAAATTACAATCTTTAATAATCATGTCTGTGTGTGTGTGTGTGTGTTTAATATATACACAACACTTAATCCAGGAATTCAAAAGAATGTAATCTTGAGAATCAAGTTGTAGTCCACATGTTTGCAGGTCAAAAGTATATTCACATTATTTCATGCACTGGCTTTGCTTTAGTTTTAGTACTGGCACGGTGGTCTGTTCTAATGGAAGAGTGGCAGCTATTTGGGGAAAATTATTGGACTGCTTAGCTTTCGTCTGCCTTATTATCAGAGGACCAGAAACTACTCAAATGGATTGAAACTCTGGATGCTGAGTGAATGGATTCTGGCATAACTTTAATAAGTTTCATGCTGATAGCAACTTTAGGAAAACCACTTACTGTTAAGTTCGGTGCGTGGCGCAAGAAGCGGAGATGAGTTGATGAACAGTGAACTTCAACTCTTTCTTTAACATGGTGCAACAGCTCTCTGAAAACGGCCTCAACAGCCCCCATTATATAGGCAAGCTCTTGGGTATTTAGCCAATGATAACACAGGAACGCTAGCTCTTTTAACCAATGAGAAAGGCTCGTTAATAGCCAATCAAATTCTCCTGAATGGACCAATCCGATATTGCTATTATCGGCCAATCAGAAGTGCAGGGCCAGAACCCTGCACTTTGCTTTAAGGTTTCAACAAGCTTTATTCAAACACTTTTATTAATTCACAACACCCCTTACCCTCGGTTTTCGTTTAAGGGGTGCGGTAACGTAGTCTTTTAGGTAGGCAGGTTGTTTTGATTGTCTATTTGATTTACGCTGTCCTCCCAGTATTTGTCTAGAGTCTTGTTGGGGTAGGACGTTATCTGGTGAACAGGGTGCCTCTGATTCTGTATCTAAATTCCCGTTCCCATTTATGTCCTCAATATCTCTTTGAGGTGAGTTAACCCCTGTCCCCGATCCTTCTTCACATGTTGAATCTGAGCGGTCGTTTGTTCCGCTTGTGCCTTCCACCGTTCCAAACTCAGCCTCCTCGGCATCTCCTCCCCCCTCAGTTTGGAAATCACCGGAATCGCAGATCCCTGACTGCAGCCTTGAACGCAGCTGATCAATATGGTGCTTCCATATTTTATCATCGCGACATTTCACTCAGTATGATCTGGGTCCGGTTACTTGGATTACAGTTACCTCGACCCACGATGGGTCGCCATAAAAGTTTCTCACGAAAACCAAGTCACCTACCTGGAAATTTCGGCATTTCCCGCTGGATCAGTGTGGTTTTTCAGGTTCGTACGATGGGTGTAGTCGGTCCAGGTGGAACGGAGTTTCCATCCCATCAATAACTCAGCGGGAGTTTTGTTGGTGACGCTGTGTGGAGTGATGTGCTGCAAAATGAGTATCCGGTTAATCTTGTCTTCGATATCGCCATAGTCCATTTTATGTAGAGTTCTTTTGACGAATTGTACCATGCGCTCGGCCCTTCCATTAGCCGCAGGATGCACTGGTGAAGTTAGTGCATGGCGAATAACACGGTCTGCCAGGTACTGTTCAAAAGAAAGCGTGGTAAACTGGGGCCCGTTGTCGGATACCAGAACGTCCGGTAATCCGTGTGTTGCAAATAATCTGTCCAATTTCCTGATGACCGCTTCGGTTGTTGTATTTTTCATCTCATGGATTTCAAGCCAGTTCTAGTAGGCATCCACTGTTAATAAAAATGTGTGTCCATTCGTAGGTCCCGCAAAGTCCAGATGAATACGGGACCATGGTCCTCTGGGTGTTTCCCATTCTGTTGGGGTTGCTTTCGGTGGGGCATTGCTGACTTCCTGGCATTTGGAATAAGTCTTTACCCAGGCTTCGATCTGCTTGTCTATGCCCGGCCACCATGCACAGCTTAGTGCGAGTGCTTTCATGCGCACAATGCCAGGGTGGCCATCGTGCAAGGTTCTCAGTACCACTCGCTGTAACCGCTCTGGGAAAACGACTCTATCGCCCCAAATGATGCAGCCCTTCTGGGAAAACAGTTCCGTCTGTCAACTTTTGAAGGGGGCGTAATTGTCAGGGATTTGGTCCAATGGCCATCCACGTTCTACCCAACTGAGGATACGTGCTAAAACGGAACCGCGTTTAGTTTCAATTGCAATATCACGAGCTGTCAGCAGCGGTTTTTGGAGTGTCTCGATCTGCAGTGTTGTGACGGTCGGAGCAGGGTCATCAACGGTTTCTGGAAGCGGTGCACGGCTTAATGCGTCAGCGTGGGGAATGGCTTTCCCCGGGCGGTGTTGCAACTTATAATTATAGGCAGTCAAGAATTCTGACCAGCGAGTCATTCTGGGAGATAATATATAAGGGGATGGTTTATCTCCTGCTATTATTCCCAGTAAAGGTTTGTGGTCAGTTATTATAGTGAAAGCTCGCCCATAAATATATTCATGAAATCGTTTAACAGCAGATACAATAGCAAGAGCTTCCTTATCGATTTGACTGTAATTGCGTTCTGCTTTTGAGAGCGTTTTTGAAAAATAGGCAACAGGGGCTTCACTTCCATTTGGTAAAACGTGGCTCAAAATGGCGCCCACTCCGAAAGGTGATGCATCATGAGTAACAGTCAAAGGCAAGGTCTCATTATACTGCATCAAAACAGTGTCGGAGGTCAATAAGTTTTTTACTTGTCGAAACACCTGTTCCTCTCAGTGCCCCCAAACCCAGGTTGCTTTTTTGTCTAGTAAACAATGTAGGGGTTCAGCTACGGTTGCCTTGTGAGGCAGGAAGACGTTATAAAAATTGATAAAGCCTAGGAAAGCTTGGAGATCCACCTTATTTCGGGGTCTTGGGGCATTTTTGATTGCCCTCAGTTTTCTATCGGTGGGGTGAATGCCCTGTTTATCTATTAAATATCCTAAAAATTCTACTTGATCAGTGCATAGTTGACACTTGTTTTTCTTAACTTTGAGACCCGAGTCTTTAAATCTCTGAAGAACCAACCCCAGGTGCTCCCTTAGTATTTCTTGAGTCGGAGCAGCAATTAAAACGTCATCAAAATAGGGGACAACGCCTTTTATCCCTTGTAATAGTCTTTCCATCAAACTTTGAAAGATTCCCGGGGCCACGCTTACTCTGAATTGGAGTCGGTTACATTTTAACGCACCTCGGTGCGTAACGATCGTTTGAGCCTCTGCTGTTTTTCTGTCTACAGGCAGTTGTTGGTATGCCTGGGCTAGATCTAGTTTAGCGAAGACTTTTCCACCCCCCAGGGAATGGAGAAGATGTTGCACCACTAGTACCGGGTAAGCATTTTGCTGCAGGGCGTGATTCAGGGTGGCTCGGTAGTCCCCACAAATTCTTTATGATCCATCCGGCTTGATGGGTGTCACGATTGGGGTTTCCCAGGGAGAATGGTCGGTTGGTTCTAAACCCCCTGGGCTATTAATTTATCAAGCTTCTCGTCAATCTTTGGTTTAAGGGCGAATGGGACTCAACGAGGCTTAAGGCGGATGGGAGCTATTTTGGGGTTGAGGTTAAATGATATCAGGGTCCCCTTGTACTCACCTAGTTTGTCTGCAAAGACGTCCTGGAATTCTTGGACGAGAGCCTCTTCCCAGTCGTTGCTGCTGGTTCGGTGAATGCCGGCCACTTCAATTCCAAGTGGAGAGAATCATTGGAGGCCTAACAAGCTAGGCCGATCCCTGTTGACTACAGTCAAGGGTAGAGATGCAGTACGATTTTTAAAGGAGACATGGACTCGGCTGGATCCAACGACTGTAATTCGATTTCCTTGATAATCTTTGAGTATGATTCTTTGGAATCGGAGGTCTTGTCGCCGGACGGTAGGGATGAGCTGCTTGAGGGTCTTACAGGAAACCATCGAGAGGGACGATCCTGAATCGACTTCCATCATACAAGGCTGGTTTTCCATGGCCACCTTCACCCAGATCTTCTTGGCGTCCAGTGATGAAGCGTGACCAATCGTAATAGTTTGGTGTGCCTCTTCTCGCTTCGTTGAGTGGTTTAGGGGTCTGTTTCTGTAGGAGTGGTTGTTTCATTGGTGGTTCAAGGGTTCTCGCTTTGCAGGACGGCTTCCTGTAGATTGGCGATAGTTAGCCCACTTCGGGTTTTGGCTGGGTCCTTGCTTGCTTCTACAGATCCGTCCGATGTGGCCTCTTTTCCCGCACACATGGCAGAGCGCGTCGAGGAATTTGCAGTCTGATCGGGGGTGGTTTGCCCCACAACCAGCACATTGGTACTGCGATTCCTGGCGTTGGTCTCGTTCAGACCAGAGCCGGTTGACCTCTTCTTCATCGCTTTCTGATGATGATTCGAGGTCCTCATGGTGGGCTGTCATTGCCGGTTCTTCTAAGTGAGGTGAAACTTCGCTGGTGAGTTGGCGAAGTGGAGCATGGGTGCGGCGCATTTGAGCAGCCGACTTCCTGGTTGCTTCTGCTGCAGTAGTGTCAGGGACGACATCTTTAAGGCTAACGTCGCCTTTCGCCATCAGCTTACTCTGCGCGCCTGGAGCATCTAATCCCAGAACTATTCTGTCTCTCAGGGCTTCTTCAAGGTCGGTAAACCCGCATAGGCCTCCTAGATTCCGGAGATCCGCTATGAAATCTGCAACGCTTTCGCCCTTCCACTGATCTCTCTGGTAAAATTCATGCCTTCTCACGAGCGTTGGTACGGTCGGTGCATAGTGGGCCCTTAGCAGGGGTTCGAGGACGTCCCAGTCCATGGACTTCACTTCTGCCGGTTTCGCTAGTGCCTTGGCCATCTTGAATACAGTTGGCCCACAATAAGTTAGGAATACCGCCTGTTTCTTTCCGGTAGTGGCATCCTTCAAGTTGTTGGTCTCCAGAAACATCTGGAAGTGATCCATATATGAGTCCCAGTCTTCTTGTGCCGGGTCGAATGGAGCGGGTGGTATGATGCTGCCGGACATGGTTCCGCTGTTGGTGCATTTCAGCCACGTGCTCTGTTATCGTTCTGTAGTGTTCAGTCAGCTCTGACGTCTCCACATCCCACCCTCATCGCCAGTGTTAAGTTCGGTGCGTGGCGCAAGAAGCGGAGACGAGTCGATGAACAGTGAACTTCAACCCTTTATTTAACATGGTGCAACAGCTCTCTGAAAACGGCCTCAACAGCCCCCATTATATAGGCAAACTCTTGGGTATTTAGCCAATGATAACACAGGAACGCTAGCTCTTTTAACCAATGAGAAAGGCTCGTTAATAGCCAATCAGATTCTCCTGAACGGACCAATCCGATATCGCTATTATCGGCCAATCAGAAATGTAGGGCCAGAACCCTGCACTTTGCTTTAACGTTTCAACAAGCTTTATTCAAACACTTTTATTAATTCACAACACTTATCATTTAATTTCTTCATTTTAAGTAAGTTGGGGGGGGGGGGAATCTTGCCATCCAGCAAGATTAAAACTGATGGCATACATGTACTTACTCCAGATGGTTTTCTATATAAACATTTAAAATATTATTTGCAGCATACCTGAAATAATTAAGTAAGTAGCTGATAAATGGGATTAGGGAGAGATTCAAATCCCTGCTCATTCACAAATGGTTAGCACGAAGTAGGTGAACTAGCAGTTCCTCTCTCTACCTGATTTATCTCCAGCTTGTTGTAAATATAAAATGGATGAGCATAATAATCCATGCTTACTGAAGCAGTTTGTAGATAAATTAATAATATACAAAATACTTTTTTAAATTACAGAATGCCATTGGGACAATCGGGCCAAATCAGGTGGGAAAAAAATCTAAACGTAGAAAGATAAAAAACAAAAATGATCTAAATAATATTTGCTCATGGTGGCAATATTAGAAGTCAAAGTTAAATAGCTGAAAATTGCAAAATTCAGAAGAAATTAAGATGCTACATTTAATGGAATTATTTTTCCCAACGTAAGACATTGATACAACTGTGTATGTGTTTTTAACACAGATTATCCATTTCCAATACATATGTTGCTTGGAGACCCATGGAGTGTCACAAGAACTTGAATTAAGATTGACTGTAACACTGTACTTCAAAGTTGTGTAAATGTTAAGATTAAATAGAATCACATTTTAGAATCTGTAGTTTTTGTTACTAACACCTCTATCTCGCCCAAATAGCCAGGCCAAGGTAATATAGAAATTATTTTTTCCAACTGGTATTTGCTATCACCACATTTATTTCCTCTCCTTAACTATTTTATAGAACAAGGCCAAAAGAATATTTTTGTATTAGACAAAAAATACCAGGATATCTTAAATCACTATCTGATAATCTATTTGGAATGCCATAGTTAGGCTTCTATAGCATG
This sequence comes from Hydrophis major, assembly GCA_033807585.1. Taxonomy (NCBI): domain Eukaryota; kingdom Metazoa; phylum Chordata; class Lepidosauria; order Squamata; family Elapidae; genus Hydrophis; species Hydrophis major. The sequence continues at coordinate 185,814,072 of CM066328.1, forward strand.
TTACCACATTATAATCCACGAAACACTTAGAAACATCAAGGAATGTTTATTTAGAATCTAGATATCCAAATGCCACATAAAAGCCCATCTAGATTTCTGCATCCCAAATATAATAGCCCAATTTAAAAGTGTATTTACTTTACTAGGAACACACAATAGGACAAAGCACAAAGGGTATTAGGCTTAGAAAGAAAAAAGATAAGGATTCATAGAGTAACCATAAACAAAAATCCAGTCGGTAAGTCATCCAACTGAGGCTAAAAGGAAAACAGCTTTGCAAGGAATAAAACAAGCCTTCGATCATATCCTGAGTAAAATCAAAACTCTAATATGCTTAGCCTAATTTGTCATTTACATCCGAAGTTTAGGTCTGTTGGATTCTGCCCTGGGTCCTGGAAACTCACAACCTAGAATGGGTCTACATTCTTTTCTTCACATCCAGCTTTGATACATTGAAGAGTCAAAAAAGGAAAAGGAAACTTCCACAAAATTCTTCCCTTGCAATTTCACTGAAATAAAAGATATTCACCTTACTGAAGGGACAGGTATAACCATGGGAATGCTGCTAATCCATCAAGTCTACAGAGTTTGCATTGCTGGAACTTCCCATTAGCAAACCTAATCTTCAGATCTGAATATAATTGCTTTTGAGAGACCTGAAATTGAGGGATTCAGGGATTGTAGAATGGGAGGAATTGTAGAGTCTTGAAAAATCATGCTGAAGCCACTTATCTCCAGCGCATGCATCTTCAATTTTTTAAAAGGGCATGATAGACACATATATACAAACAAACAAGCAAATAATACACCTAGAATAGAAGACTGGTAATTCTTGTGGAGATCAGCTATGCTACAACCCTTTTCCATGCTTTTGTGTTATTTCATCTGTTGATACTTCCGTTCTGTTAAATGTAGAATCATGAATAAAACACACGGATAGCAAAAAAAAAAAAAAAAAAGGTGTTCACTGTCTTATTTAACACTAGTTGGAAATAAGGCACTATAGTTTTCCTTGGTAGAATCGCAACGGGCTCATGTCCCTCATGCATTTGATTCACTGAGTGTAGACCTGAGGCTAAAATTAAGTGTGCATTGAAATACATGTGGTAGCTGCTATTTCTTGACACAGATGTGACATAAGCATGAAAAGCAGCTTCTGGCAAAATTCTGAAGTAATTGAGTTATGCATTATCCCATCTCACACTCTCTCACACACATTTCTGAAATTGCATGAACTGAAGCTATCAGACTGCTCTTCGGGGAATCCATAATCTGTGGTGCTGTAACAAGAAATTATTTTATTTCTTTTAATCAATGTAATACTTTCCTATTTTCGAAAGCTTACTTGACTTTGGCATCTGGAGCCTACATTCAGTACAGTATTTCCTGTAATATTCAAAATAAAACAAGGCTTCAGAAAGTCACTTGCTCTCATGTCAGTAGTACTGAGGCTCTTCCAGGTTGAAAAGGATTAGCCAGTGCTATCACCATTGTCTGAGGCATGCCTGGTTGCAGACTCCTTTCATATCCCTGTTAAGTTTCCTACTAAAATGGTACCCATCTATCTTCTCACGGTCACCTGAGTTCAAATTGCTGGATTGGCATTAGCTGGAGCAAATGATGGGAGCTCATCCCATCACACAGCAGCACTTGGACCGCAAATGTAGGCTTCCTGATTGTCAACCCAGCGTTCTAACTACCTGAGTCATTCTGTTCCTGCTGCAGTTACACACTGCATGTAAAGTACTGTGAAGTCCTTGGTCTCCTCTGAGCTTTGTTGTTTTCTTACAGGTGTTTCTTACCTGTTTAGGTAACATCTTCAGATTCAGATCTAGATTTAAAGTATGTGCTTACTGATATCAGGAACAATACAGAGGACTATGTATACTATTACTTTAGGGAAAAATGTGATAAATTGCTGTCATGATTGATCATCTCTTGCTCATTGATGCTTGGCATTCAGGTTTTCATGTGTGACCCTGGATTTTCTTTCATACCGCACTTTCAGCTCAATAGTCGTTTTTGCCCCTTTCCATTAAATTACAGATATGATATTCTTTTTACTGGGACTTCAAAGGTCTTTGATTCCAGACAGCTAGCTAATTTTAAACTCGTTTTGTCTTTGCACCTTCTAAAAGAGGTAAAAGGGAAGAATGGATAACCTATTTGACTCATATCACTAGTGACATTGATAATGTTTCTATGCTGTCCTTCATTGCTCTCTCTCTCTCTCTCTCTCTCTCTCTCTCTCTGTCACACACACACACACACACACACACACCTCTCTATCTATCTACCAAGTGGTGGGATTCAAAATTTTGTACTATCAGTTCTATGGATGTGGTTTGGTGGGCATGGCAGAGGAAGGAGACTGCAAAATCTCCATTCTCTCTCCACTCCTGGTGGAAAGTTACTGCAAAATCCCAGTCCCTCCCCACCACACTAATCTGGATTTCATGGAGCATAATCACACATTCAGTTTTCAAGAAGCTGAAGTTGTTGTCCGGGATATAACCAAAGGAGGACACCTTTTAAAAGAAGCCTGGTTTTCCAACAGCAATTCTATCAATGGGCATATTAAACTACCACCAGCCTACCAGGCACTGAGACACCAAGAAAGAACCTGAAGGAGGGGCAGAGATCACTTCCCACTGGGGAGCAGGGACCGATGGCACACACACACACACCATCCTTGGGCATGTGGACTCATCCTATGAAGGCACAGCCATGCCTGGAGGAGTTTGGCAGAGCTGCCTCAAGTTATAGCAGAAAAGGAATAAAGAAGAACAAGCCGGGCCAATTACAAGGTCACGAGCAAAACAACAAAAGCACAAAAGCACCAGCCTGAAGATGGCGAGTGGGACCTCATCGAAACGTTGCCAAGATACTCTCAATCTTACACGGGAAAAGACCCGAACATTTCGTGAAAATCTACGAAAACAAATTTATATATATATAATATGTAATTTATATATATATATATATATATAAAATTTTTAAATGTTATGTTTTTCTTACTATAGTAAACTGCATAAAAAGATGGTAGGAAAGAAAAGAAATAGAAAAATATACATCAAACAAGATAAAAATATAGATTATTAAAAAGTAAGCAGACAAGTCCGGGAAAGGGCCCCAAAAGGTAAACCTTGTGGAAAAAATATTTTAGAACAAACCAGACTTATAGTGCATTTCTATGCAGATTTATTCCTAGTAAATTCAGTAGGTTTATGCCCTGCTAAGAAATCAATCAAATATATATATATTTTTAGGTAAAGAGTTAAAGGGGAGAAAAGCAGGCAGGCAGGTAAGCAGATAGCTAAAGAAGGGAAAAATGAAAAGATATTGGAAGAGAAAAAAGAAAAATCAGAGATGACAGGTAAACAAAGACTGGAGAGTAAAGGTCAGAAGCAGAGGTGTAAATGGAATGTGAAAAGAAAACTGTATGCAGTGAAGGGAAATGAAAGGCAGAGAAACAAGATCATACCCAATGAGAAGCAGTTAAGGTAAGTGGCAGATGTAAAAAGAGAAACCAAAGGAACCTGTGGCAGGAATGGGAAAGGTATTGTAGTACTCCAAGTACGATAAAAAGAAGGGAATGAATTTGAAGAGAAGGGAATCTTTAGCTATAACTGAGTAACTTTTAACAACCTTTAAAAACTGTTAATAAAATATGCAAAAAATATGGAGAAAAACATAAGTGACGCAAAACAGGAAGGAAGAAAAGAAGGGAGGAGGGGAGGAAATAGAGTCTATGGATAAATAGGTTCGTTTTTATCTTTACCTTTATCTTCATCTGAAGAAGTATCATAACAAAGTAGAAAGAAGACAAAAGGAAAATTCAACAAAAGAAAAAGAGCATGTTTTGGAACAAGAAAATAAAAATTAAATATTATTAGTAATGAGGCAACCCAAGTACTGAGGTAAAAATAATAAACAAAAGACCTAAACTGGAATTTGTAGGAACATAATCAATACAGAAACTATGAAGAAAGTGAAGCAGAAGCTCAACAACTGGAATTATGCAAAGAAAAAAGAGGCAAATGTTAATCAAGAAGAGATTAACAGAACTCTAATGCTCAGATGAATTATATACTGTAAATAAAATAATTTATCTTCAGTAGTAAGCATGGAAACCAGATTGCTAAGGATCAAAATGAGTATTAGATCAAGAAAAAATCTAAACCTTGCAACAAAACAAATTAGTCTGGTAACTAAGAAATTAAGGGAGCAAATCAATATGCACACACACACATACACACAGAGAGAGAGAGAGAGAGAGACAGAGACAGAGACTGAGACAGAGAGAGAGAGAGAAATTAAGCATATTTGCACAGCTTTGTTTCAAAAAATATGACATTAAATCAAAAGTTTAGTTCTACAAAAACTAGCCAAAAGCAAGCAAGCAATTAAAAATATAAAGAAACACAAATAAGCATATTAAAATAATCTCTTTAGGAAAGATATGGGGAAAACAAAAATGAATAAACAGCTATAGTCATCAATGCTTAAAAGCCAGCTCAAATAAAAGTTTGTGAATATGAAATACAGGTTGGAAAATCACACATGCTGGTTGAGTCTAAGTGGCTGCTTCTTTTTATTTGCATAAATGTGGCTCCATCTTTTGTCATTATCTACAATGGCATTTTTTAGCTTCTCCTTATGGAACTTGAAGGATTGCTGTGAGCTATTCCCAAGAAACAGGATTTAAGTTTCTTGTGAGTTTGGGGCCCTCTTAATCTGGTCAGCCAAATAACTAGTTCCATCAGTGAATGAAGACAAGGTGTGGCGTATCTTTCTACAGAGGGAAGGTGCGGTGGGGAGAAGAAAGATTTCTCAGTCCAAGAAGTTTAATGAAAGTTTTCAAAGAATATGAGCTTTTAATTGAGGAGGCACTGAACCTGTTGGAGGTTTGTATTCAGTAGGATCCCTTGTTAGAGGATAGGTTCCTGAAGTAAGGTGCTGAAGGAATGCCAAGTAATTAAACAGCAGCACTTCCCATTAAAAAAAAAAAAAACTTTTGTACCTAAAAAAACCTAATGTACCTAAGCTACATTACATATTGAAAAGAGGATATTTTATATTTATTAAACTATTTAAAACTATGTCAAGTATATGACCACACCATCCATCTTATAAACACAGTTCTGGATGGTTATCAATACATTAAAACAATAAAAAACCAATATTAGTAAGGAATAAAAAATAAATAAACAATGACCATTGAAAATGAATCCCCCAAACAATCAGCAGAAACATCTCAACTGGCCTCCTGAATCCCAAGTCCTGGAGAACATCCAGGTCTTCAGTGCTTTATGAAAGGATCAGAGCCTGATATGTTCCAGAGCAGGAGTTGCCAACCTTTTGGACCTCAGGGACCACTAAACTCATAATTTTAAATCCCAGGGACTATAGAGACCCTGGGAAAATCCCAAAAAAGTCTGCAAGAAAATTCCCCACCCCATTTTCCTACTGATCAATCATTCTTTATTTGGGATCTCGGGGGGGGGGGAGAGAATTTTGGCTTCAGGCAAGGGAAGCAGCAGAAGCAGCAGAAGTCTTTCTTTCTCTCCTCCAAACTCCGCCAGAAATGAGTGTTTGTGAGACTTGTCGTGCCAGCGCAGCCTCTTGGAGCAGGAGGCCTTGCAAGGTCCCAAAGATTCATTTCTGGCAGAGTTTTGGGGAGAAAAAGAAAGACTTTTGCTGCTTTCTTTGCGTGCAGCCAAAAGCAGAAGAAGAAAGAAGCGGAAAGAAGCAGCCAGGTGGCCAGGCCAGGAGCATGGGGCACGTTGGGAAAATTGGGGCAAGTTCCCCCCTCCACCCTTTCCTCCCTTCCCTCACTGCCTCGTGTTGTTTGCAATGCAAGTGATGCAAGCCTTGTGTTCCCATGCAGCCTGAATTAATTGCTTTGGGGGTGACATTTCTCTGCGGACAACCAAAAATTTTTCATGGACCACTAGTGGTCCCCAGCCCACTGATTGGTGACTACTGTTCCAGAGGGTACTTGCCACATCATAAAAGGTACGCTTGTGAGTTCCATAAGATGACTTTTTTTTAACTGAAGGGACCTGGAATGTGGTACTCCTGTTCCAGACCTAGTGGGACAGATAGACACTATTATGTTCTGCGCATGGGCGCAAGAATTGGAGACGAGATGATGAACAGTGAACTTCAACTCTTTATTTAACATTGTGGAACAGAGCAAAAACTACGGCAGCAATAGCCCTTTTTATAGGCAAGCTGCTGATCAAATAACCAATAAGAAATGGGAAGCATTAGTTCCCTTAACCAATGAGAGAGGCCCGCTAATAGCCAATCAGATTCTCCTGAACGGACCAATCAGATGTCGCCATTATCGGCCAATCAGAAGTGCAGGGCCAGAACCCTGCACTTTTCTAAAGGTTTTAATAATCTTTATTAAAGCACTTTTATTAATTCACAACACCCCTTCCCCCCGGGTTCCATTTAAGGGATGCGGTGACGTAATCTTTGAGGTAGGCAGGTTGTTTAGATTGTCTGTTAGATTTTCACTGTCCCCCCGGTACTTGTTTATAATCTTGTTTGGGCGGGACGTTTTCTGGCGAGTAGGGTGCCTCCGGTCCTTCATTTAAAAACTCGGTGTCGCTAATGTCCTCGTTGTCCTCTTGCCTTTGTGGGCTTGCTTCTGACGAGATGTCTCTTTGAAGCAAGTCCACCACCCTCTCTGATTCTTCCGAATGCTCACTTCTTCCACTCATGCTTTCTGCCTTTTCGAACTCGGTCTCCTCGGCATCTCCTCCCCCCTCAGTTTGGAAGTTACCGGAGTCGCAGAAACCAGGTTGCAGCCTTGAACGCAGCTGATCAATATGGCGCTTCCATATTCTTCCGTCATGACTTTTTACTCGGTACGACCTGGGTCCTGTGACTTGGATTACAGTTGCCTCGACCCACAAAGGATCGCCAGAAAAGTTTCTAGCAAAGACTAAGTCGCCTATCTGGAATTCGCGGCATTTCCCACTGGATCCGTGTGGTTTTTCTGGTTCGTACGATGGGTGTAGTCGGTCAAGGTGGGAGTGGAGTTTTCGTCCCATTAACAATTCGGCCAGAGTCTTGTTGGTGACGCTGTGCAGAGTGATGTGTTGAAGAAGGAGTATCTGGTTAATCTTTTCTTCGATATCAACATAGTCCATTTTATGTAGGGTTTTTTTGATGAATTGTACCATGCGCTCGGCTCTTCCATTGGCCGCAGGATGCACCGGCGAAGTTAGCGCATGGCGAATACCACGGTCCACCAAATACTGTTCAAAAGAAAGCACGGTAAACTGGGGCCCGTTGTCGGATACCAGAATGTCTGGCAGTCCATGGGTTGCGAATAATCTGTCCAATTTCCTGATGACCGATTCCATTGTGGTACTTTTCATTTCATGGATTTCAAGCCAGTTTGAGTAGGCATCCACCGTTACTAGGAATGTATGTCCTTTAGTAGGTCCCGCAAAGTCAATATGAATATGGAACCATGGTCCCCTGGGTGTTTCCCATTCTGTTGGGGTTGCTTTCAGTGGGGCATTGCTAACTTCCTGGCATTTGCAACAAGTCTTTACCCAGGCCTCGATTTGCTTGTCGATAACTGGCCACCACGTGTAGCTTCGTGCGAGCGCCTTCATGCGCACTATGCCGGGGTGGCCTTCATGCAAGATTTTCAATACCACTTGTTGCAGCCGCTCTGGGACGACGACTTTATCCCCCCAAATTATGCAGCCTTTCTGGGAAAACAGTTCCGTCTGTCGATTCTTGAAAGGACTGAAGTTGTCAGGGATTTGATCCAATGGCCATCCTCACTCGACCCAGCTAAGAACTCACGCCAAAACGGGATCGCGTCTGGTTTCGATCGCGATATCTCAAGCTGTCAGTGGTGGTGATTGAAGTGTCTCAATCTGGAGCATCGCGAGAGTTGGAGCTGGGTCATCAACGGTTTCTGGAAGTGGTGCACGGCTTAGTGCGTCAGCGTGGGGGATGGCTTTCCCCGGGCGGTGTTGCAGTTTATAATTATATGCAGCCAAGAATTCCAACCAGCGAGTCATTCTGGGAGATAATATATAAGGGGTTGGCTTGTCCCCCACTATAATCCCCAGCAAAGGTTTGTGGTTGGTAACTACGGTAAAAACTCGCCCATAAATATATTCATGAAATCATTTAACAGCAGAAACGACAGCAAGAGCCTCTTTATCGATTTGACTATAGTTACGTTCAGCTTTTGATAGTGTTTTTGAAAAGTAGGCAATAGGGGCTTCACTACCGTTTGGTAACACATGGCTCAAAATGGCACCCACTCCGAATGGTGATGCATCACATGTAATCGTTTATGGCAAAGTCTCATTATACTGCATCAAAACAGCGTCTGAAGTCAATAAGTTTTTTACTTGTCGGAACATGTGTTCCTCTCGGTGTCCCCAGACCCAGATTGCCTTTTTGTCCAACAGACGATGTAGGGGCTCGGCTATGGTCGCTTTGTGGGGCAGGAACACATTGTAGAAATTGATAAGGCCCAGGAAAGCTTGGAGATCAGTCTTATTTCTGGGCCTTGGAGCGTTTTTGATTGCCCTTAGCTTGCTAACGGTGGGGTGAATGCCTTGTTTATCGATTAAGTACCCCAAAAATTCTACTTTATCTGTACACAGTTGACACTTATTTTTTTTTACTTTAAGACCAGAGTCTTTAAATTTCTGGAGAACTAACCTCAGGCACTCCCTTAGTATTTCTCTAGTCGGAGCAGCAATTAAAACGTCATCAAAATAAGGTACAACCCCTTTTATACCCTGTAGTAGTCTCTCCATCAAGCTCTGAAAAATTCCTGGGGCCACGCTAACTCCGAATTGGAGTCAGTTGCATTTGTGCCTCTGCCGTTTTTTTGTCTACAGGCAATTGTTGGTATGCCTGTGCTAAATCCAATTTAGCGAAAACTTTTCCGCCCCCCATGGAATGGAGAAGGTGTTGTACCACCGGTACCGGGTAAGCGTTCTGCTGAAGGGCGTGATTCAGGGTGGCTCGGTAGTCCCCACAAATTCTTAACCATCCATCCGGCTTGATGGGTGTTACGATTGGGGTTTCCCAGGGAGCGTGGTCGGTTGGTTCTAACACCCCCTGGGCTATTAATTTATCAAGCTGCTCGTCAATCTTTGGTTTAAGGGCAAATGGAACTCAACGAGGCTTAAGGTGGATGGGAGCTACTTTGGGGTTAAGGTTAAATGATATCGGGGTCCCCTTGTACTCGCCTAATTTCTCTGTAAAGACGTCCTGGAACTCCTGGATGATGGCCTCTTCCCAGTTGTCGCTGTTGGTTCGGTGAATGCCAGCTACTTCAATTCCAAGTGGGGCGAACCATTGGAGGCCTAACAAACTAGGCCGATCCCTGTCGACTATGGTTAGTGGTAGGGATGCAGTACGATTTTTAAATGAGACACAGACTTCTCACAATTCACCCAGCCCCATGTCATATATAGGTGATCACTAGTACCCCAAATTCCACCCCAAATCACACTGAGATCCAGTTCTAGTTCACAGAGCAGAAGGGAAACATGGGCTTACCGAGATATGCCCATAATTGTCTGCATCTTGATATTCTGGCTCAGCTCCAGCTTCCAGATAGTTTTCAAGGGCAGCCCCACGTAGAGCACATTGCAGAATAACATTAAGAGGAACCTACTCTACATCAGTGAAATGGCATTGTAATCTTAATGGATGGTATTCTTATGCATGTATAAGGTGCTGCAACTCCTGATCCAGTTATTGAATCTTATCTATGCTGCTGAGAACTGATGCAGAATTCCTATTATTGGATTAAAGTCATGCTTACACAGATAGTCCTCAACTTATGGCCACAAGTGAGCCCAAAATCTCTGGTGCTAAGCGATACAGTTGTTAAGTGACTTTCCCCCATTTTACAATCTTTCTTGCCACAGCTGTTATATGAATCACAGTTAGTAATATGGTTGAAAAGCAAATCGGGCTTCCCCATTGATTTTCCTTGTCAGAAGTTTGCAAAAGTTAATCACATGACCAGGGACAATGAAGCTGTCATAAATATGAGTCAGTTGCCAAGCATCTGAATTTTAATCACGTGATTCCTGAGGTGCCACAGCAGTTATAAGTGTGAAAAGCAGTCACAAGTCACTTTTTTCAATGTCGTTGGAACTTCAAATGGTGACTAAATGAACGGTTATAAGCCAAGGACTACCTGTAATACAAACCACAGATTTGTGCCTGTTAGTGTTCATCTCTTGAAAGAAGGTTGGGGACCAAATCTAAGGCATCCATTTGAATCCTTACCTCCCGATACTTTTATACACCTATGACAAAAATGTGTCATTCTCTGAATCCAGGACCAGCATGATTTCTGAGCAGTACTGTTTCATTGCTTGAATCCGGAAAGATCTTCTTGAGAGAGAGAGAGAGAGAGAGAGAGAAAGAGAGAAAATATTTCAGAGAGAAATTCAACATTAATTCTGAAGAACAAGAAGGCCGGACGGTCAATATTGCATAAACCTAGCTGATAGCTACGAACTCTTTTGGACAAGAGTATTCAAGCTTTCTTCACAGGGAGGGACACCCCCCCACCCCACCCCAAAAAAAAGAATTCTGATAGACTGGAAAACAACATCAACTGCTATGAAGTTTGTCTCATCATAAAAACGCAAGAGCGTCCAGGAAAATGGATTACTGCTAGTAAAACCAGAGAAATGCACTTGGGACATTGCTGAAGAATATGATCAATGTTCTCTTTAGAAACCTCCAGCTCTCTGAATGATGCAATTACAAATATTGGCCCATGAGTCTGTAGTGCTCATCCATTATATTTAGTGGTTTGCTGGAATAGGTCATCAGCTTGTTTGCAGTGCCATATAATGGCAAACAAAAACAGGCAGGTAGATGGACAGGCCCTGTGACGGTATCACAGATACAGCCTGCAGAATAGCAGTCTTGTTACTAATATGCTTCATAGATGAGGGACTAGAGACAGGCGATGCTGCAATAGTCATAAGTGTGAAAAATAGTCACAAGTCACTTAATTCAGTGATGTTGTAACTTCAAATGGTCACTAAATGAACTCTGTAAGTCAAGGACTACCTGTAGTAATTTTCTGTTTATGAATAGTATAAACACAGGATTGTTTCAAAGAAGGATTTTAATCGTGAAGTAATTCCTGCAGATCTGCTACTTTACCATTTTAAGAAGACAGCTTTTTTAATCATTCTGTTGCCATCAGATATATTAGACTAAAATTCTTATCATTCCTGCTGACCATGGATTGGATTATTAGGGGCTAAAATCAAACATCCCTCGAAGGCAACAGGATTAGGAAAGTTATTCAATATAAAATGAAAAGAAATGGTCAAGATTAATTCTGAAACCTGAGAGTTCCATGCTGTTTACTCACTGATGAGTTATGATCCAATGCCTGCTTACTTGAGAGTGAGCTTTGTGAGGTGAATTCCAGAGTGAACAAGCATTGCTCTGAGTTACGCATTTTCAAAATTCTTTTTCCTCACTACTTTTAAGGAAAATAGCACAGATATACCATGGAATCACAGTACTTAATTCAATATAGGAGGCTATGTTTAAATGCAGCTCAAAGATATAAAGATTGGTGGATTAGGTAAGAATATATCTAGTAGTAGTAGTGGGATTCAACCGGTTTGCACTAGTTCAGGCGTCATGCCGGCTGCTCCTTTGCCCATTTCTCTATTGTAGCACAGAGCCCAGAATATTATTTGATAGTGGGAGGGAGGGTTAATTTAACAACTGGTTTGCCAAGGCTCAAGTTAGCCATCGCAGGAGGCTTGCCCCACATGTCCAGTGGAGCTGGAGAACAGGGATGGGCCATACCTCCCATGACAGTCAACCTGACCCCGGGAGAACTTGTTATTAAATTATTTGAATCCCACCACTAAATATATAAAATGTATGTGTCCAGTTGTATTTTTCTCCCAGGTTTTGAATATACACATTTATATCTAGAATATTTTTTGCTATCAATGTATTATCTGCTTTACCTCATAGTATTATTTGTAGTTATACTGTAACAATGTTGATTATTTTGCTCGCAATAAAATAAGATTATGTATAAAATTATGGCAGTTCTGCAAAACATACGGCCTGTGGTAGCTACAACTAAAGCAGTAGAAGTAGAAGCTGTAGAAGCAGCTGTAGCTCATATAGTTTACATACTGTGCCATCATTTTTTGTTCTAGTTCAAAGAAAGCTACAATATGATTTGCAGTAAGATGTAATGTGATTTGTTTTGGCTTGCACTCAGTACAAAGAAAAGAAAATTGTGAACCATTTGCATCTAACCACTTAAAGCAGAGAAACCATTGTAAGCTGCCATTCTGTAGCAATCTAATCCGTACATACTGAAATTATAATTAGGAAAACATCTAATTTGATACAATTTATAATTTTAACAAAGGACAGCCAGAAATTCATGACACGGTTTCCAACTTCCTAAGTTTGACTCCTTTTCAGAGATGAATCTACTTCAGTCCATTCTAAATTATAGAGAACCAATCTTGAACAGTTCTTAACATCTATTCTTACCTGTGGGACATGCTTTGATTTTCTGTATTCGCTTTCTGCCTGGGTGTTGTTTTTGTGTGAAAAGTCCTTTCCAATAGCAGTTTCACAATTACATTTATGAAAGAAGGGCCGTCTAAATAACTTCACTCACCCTTCCTCCTGCTGCTATTGGTTTTATATGAATTCGATAGGTTCTGTTTGTAGCCACTCTGATTGCTCTCTCAATGTACATTATTGCTAGCACCCTAGTACTGTATTAATGTATGTGAAGTTTTTTTTAAAAAAGTGCACACACTGAAAGGAGTCATATCCATTGCATGCCTTTGTGTGTGCTTATCTGTGTGTATGTATGTGTATATGTAGATACACACATATCTACTGTATACACACATGCACACACACACACACAACCACACACACACACACACACACATAGCCATGTGGAAGATTCAGAAGGTGCAGGACATTTAAACACCATCTACTTCTTCACAGTAGCGTGTACTCGGGGAATATGCTAATAGCTGCCCCCCCCCAAAAAAAAATTGATTGATTGGTTGGCTGTGTTTCATTAAATCAGTGTTGACTGTTAAGCAATCATATAAGTGGATAGTATTTCTTGACAGCCTGTCCCTTTACTGTTAATGGCTCGTCCTAAAAAGCAGAAAATATCCATCACTTCAGTATCTTCATTGTTAATCCCAGTTGCTGTACCTGTTGTCATGAGTTTGCCCTTTATATTTAATTTTAGTTCCATTTTTTTCACTGTGCTCCTTGACTTTTATTATTAGAACTTGCCAGTCTTTTGCATTTCCCTTTGCATTTTTGCTAACTCTAGACATATGGTTGATTCTAACTCTCCTTTTGGTTACAAAAGCCTGAAAACTACTTTATTTAAACAAGATTGTCCCATAATGAGGTTGTGGACACTTTTTAATATTTATTAACAGATATTATATTCTTTTGGTTTTTATATTTTTCTGGATTCTATCCAAAGTTTTATGATTAGGGCAGTATCTAAAACTAACATTTAAGCCTCTTCCCCTCCAGAACACATTCTCTCTTTTAAATGCTAAAGGAAAACATCCAATTGACCAAAATATTAGCAAGCAGGCTAAAGTGAGGAAGCCATTTTTCCCTAATCTGAAATAAAAACATATCCTCAAATAAACGTACATGAGATCTAAATATACACACATCTGGAATTTGAAGTATTTTTAATAGACTTATGCATCTTCTTTAACCTAATCCTAAGGGTAGTAAATAATTTTAGGAGCAAAAGTGCAAATTACCGTATATACTCGAGTATAAGTCGACCTGAATATAAGCCGAGGCACCTAATTTTACCACAAAAAACTGGGAAAACTTATTGACTCGAGTATAAGCCGAGGGTGGGAAATGCAGCAGTTACTGGTAAATTTCAAAAATAAAAATAGATACTAATAAAATTACATTAATTGAGGCATCAATAGATTTAAATGTTTTTGAATATTTATTTCAAAGAAAAACAGTTTAATCAATTTGGGAAACGATCTCACTATCATGAAAGGTTTAATTGATTCACTAACCCAAAAGAAGATGACGATGACAGTGGGAGGCAGGAGTCACTCTCTCCCTTGCAAGAAAAAAGCAAGAGCCGTTCTTATGATCTCTCTCTCTCTCTCTCTCCCCGTAATACAGTCAAGCCCTTTCCAGCACGCGCGATCTGCCGCCGCCGCTTTGCACCCTGCAAATGCAAAATCCCGGGGTTTTTGCATTTGCAAAGTGCAAAGCAGCGGGGCCGGATCCCGCGTGTTGGAAAGGGCTTGACTGTATTACGGGGAGAGAGAGAGAGATCATAAGAACGGCTCTTGCTTTTTTCTTGCAAGGGAGAGAGTGACTCCTGCCTCCCACTGTCATCGACATCTTCTTTTGGGTTAGTGAATCAATTAATTTGGGAAATGATCTCACTATTATGAAAGTCAGTGTTCTCTGCCAGTGGGGCATTTGGAAGAAAATGCCCCGCGGCATATCCACGCGCGTGTAAGGGGAATCAGAAATCCCCGCGTTCAATGCCTAGCACAGCAGAAGAGAAAACGCAGCTGTGAGCAAATACTGGGAAAACCTGATTGATCAGAAGGAAGGAGGCAAAAGAGGGAGGAGTGGTGGTGGACGGAGGTCTCACTGGTATTTGTGAAACACTTGGTCGGCAGCGCTTAAAGTCAACATCCTCGCTCCCACCTACCCAAAGCCACGAAGTCCCCCAATTGCGCAGCCCAGAATCGCCCTCCCCTCAGGGCAGCAACGATGCCCGGTATTTCCTGAGATGAAGCTCCGCCGTGCAATGAAAGCCACCACCTCCTCCCCCTCCTCCTGAACGGACTGAAAGCAGCTAGGAAATGAAGCTGAGCGGAGCCAAAGTGACCTCGCCTCACGTTGTTTTCTGAACCCACGAGCCTAGAGCTCAGAAAACAACGCAAGCTGCCGCCACCACCTCCTCCCCCTCCTCCTGAATGGACTGAAAGCAGCTAGGAAACGAAGCTGAGTGGAGCCAAAGCGACCTCGCCTCGCGTTGTTTTCTGAACCCGCGAGCCTAGAGCTCAGAAAACAATGCAAGCTGCCGCCACCACCTCCTCCCCCTCCTCCCGAGCGGACTGAAAGCAGCTAGGAAACGAAGCTGAGCGGAGCCGAAGCGACCTCACCTTGCGTTGTTTTCTGAGCCTAGAGCCAGGGCGCTTTCATTACACGGTGGAGCTTCTTGTCTCGGGAAACACCGGGCTTCGTTGCTGCCCCCTGAGGGGAGGGCAATTCTGGGCTGCGCGATTGGGGGACTTCATCGCTTTGGGTGGGTGGGTGGATGGGAGCAAGAATGGACGGAGTCCATGAAGTGGAGCTTGCCTGCAGGAAAGCGGCTGCCCAGCTCCGGAGCTCCACACCATTTTTTTTTTTGCAGAGGGGAATCTGACTTGAGTATAAGCCGAGGGCGGTTTTTTCAACACAAAGAATGGGCTGAAAAACTCGGCTTATACTCGAGTATATATGGTAACTGACTGCTTGGTTGTTGCTTATTGTTATAATATTGGATGGTAAGCAGCAAGTGTCTCTCTGCCAATAAAAAAAATTGTCCATCTGTGAAATGGGGAGGAAAGTGATATTTGGTGGTTTCCCCTTTCCATCATAACATCCCCTTCTTAAAATCTGTTCCAAAGAGTCTGCCAAGTTTCTAGATCAGGTTTGGGGGAGTTCATGGGATCTGCTGTGAAGGGGAAGAGTGGCTGAAAAATTAATTCTCTCTTACCATTTTTACAAGGAAATAAAATGTTCTTAGCTTGAACATGGATTTTTTTTACATGCATACTTGTAAGTAAATGTCTTTTGTTGTGCCCAACTGCTTCATAGCACTGCAAAATCCTTCTCTTGTGCCATTCAAGGAAGGCCTAACTAGCTGAATCCTAGCAGGGATTTTTTGGGCAATTCCATGGAGAGAGGTTTTAACACGGACCAGAGGGGGCATGGTTTCGTGTGCTGCCAGCATCCCACGGATGTTTGCATGGCCTGGTTTCTGGCATGCCGTGGCCCGGTGCTGGTCCACAGTTGGGGACCCCTGTCTTAGAGCGAGAGACTCTTATTATCATTCAAGAGTCATAGAGCTGGAAAAGACAAGGAGGTGATCAATCCTAACATTTTGCGGGATGCAGAAAGGCAAGAATGCCACCCAGTATTACTGACAGAGAGCCATCCAGCTGCTGCTAAATTTGTGCCAGTTAAATGCCACTTTTCTGAATGCATTCTGTCACTCCATATATTTAAACCATGAATTGGGCAGGCAAGTTTATTTTGATCGTCAGAGGGTGCATAAGGTGAGACACCGAATGGTTATTTACAATTTGGGGAAAAATAATATAGGTTTTGCACAGTGGTGGGACCCATATTTTTCTCGCAGAAAATTCAGGGTTCATCTCTATACAGATAGTCCTCAATTTACAACAGTTCATTTAGTGACCACTAGAAGTTACAATGGCACTGAAAAAAGTTACTTAGGTTCCTTTTTCACATGCATGACTGTTGCAGCATCCCCCTGGATCAAAATGCAGATGTTTGGCAACTGACTCATATTTATGATCCTTGTAGTGTCCTGGGATCATGTGATGACCATTTGTAACCTTCTGACAAGCAAGTCAATGGGGAAGCCAGACTGACTGAACAACCGTGCTGCTAACTTAACAACTGCAGTGATTCACTTAATAACTGTGGCATGAAAAGTCATAAAATGGGGCAAAACTCACTTTACAAATGTCTCACTTAGCAACTGAAATGTTGGGCTCAATTTGGTTGTAAGTCGAGGAGGACCTGTATTGGGCCAGGAAAGGATCTAAACCACATAAAAACTCTTTGCTCCAGTTATAGAGAAATTTGATTCAGAAGGAGTTTCTTGTATGTTACATTACAGGGCTCCACAGATCATTCTTTCCTGGCCCAGCACTCTACAGACTTGGTGGAATGAAGATAAGAGAAGCAACAGCTAGTAGTCAAAAGCCTGTTTGAGCCTAATTAAGAATAGGCTAATATACAACCCAGCCTACTCTTGGAATATTTACTGGAGAGAAGCTTAATCACTTCAGTGCAGCTGCAAAAGCAATGAAGGGCAGGTGAAACCAAGTGACAGGCAGCTGGCAAGAATGCTGAATTGGTAGTTACACCTGGCAATGTGCCCTGGTTTGATGGGAGAAAAGAGAGCAGTGCTACTTGCTTAGGCCCTGAAAAGAACCAGACTCAGGAGGAGTCTAAGTTTTGACCGGGGAATGACTACAGTTTCCCCTTCCTTTTTTACAAACAGCCTTTTGCGCTAACCACAGTTGCTCTGTTGTCTCCTCTTCCTCCTTGCACATGTTGTCTATTCCTCAAATCTTGCTTCCAACCAAGCTGATGATGCCACCTGCAATGCAAGCTGTTCAAAACAGGTCGGCACACTGTTTAAAGGCTCAGATTGGTAGCTTTAAGGAGCACTTGGAGCCAGGCATGAAAGGAATTTTTGAAATGTATTAAAAACCCTGCAGAATTCAGGGAACTGTAATGCTCAATTTGTATCGATGGCAAAGCTTTGCATACTGCTGCAGTTCATATTATGAATCAAGCAACTATGAAATTACCTTGTATCATTGGAAATGGGCCTGGCATTGCCTCTTCTGGCAACACTACTCATAGGACTTACAGACTAAAACTGTGCAGATAATCCACACACTTTGTTTACACGTTGGCTGTGTTTTCCAGATATACAAGCTCATAATTAAACTCTCATTTGCTGGTTGTCTCATTTTGCACGGTGTAGCGAATAGGAAACTAACTCAGTTGGGCACAAATTATTGCTTTATCTTAGCATGTTATGCAAACCTACTGACAATTTGCAAACCACACAAAGGCTTAGAGCAGTATGTGAGCTCAGCCACTTGCAAAGGTAATCAACCTGTGTACAGAACTTCTAACTCATCCTCAACATTGGAAAGTTTATATTTTTCTAAGTATTCTGTTCACATCTTGGCCAGGAAATAGGAGACTGGCAATTAAATCAATAATGCATTAAAACCCCGGTCACTATTTGCAATGTTCTCTGGTATATATCATATACTACACTAATAATAAAAGAAAAAAAAATTCAGGTGCTCTGTAATGATGAAACTACCATCTTTATCATCTCCTAGCTCCTGCTTCCATTCATATTTTATCCTTTCAAATCATATAGTTAATTATAATTGAGTAGCTCATGTATTTGGTGTTTCTGAGTGTACATATGCCACTAAAGAAAAATAAAATGATTTAAGATTTCATTAAAGTTTACTGCCAAGTTGAAAAATGTGAAATTATTTTTCTTTGTCTGCAGAAGATGACAAGTCAGGGTCAAACCATGATGTCTAGCAGTAGGACAGAAAGCAGCATAAATGAAGCAACCTCAAAAGGAGTGCAGCTGGAAGCATTTCAGTCAGAAAAGGTAATTTTAGCATTTAATAAATGTTATGTCATTTGGCCAACATGCAATTTACATCATGATGTTCTTGTTTATACGGAGACAGCAAAACCACTGCAATGCTTTCTTTGTGTTTTTTAAACTGTTCTTTTTCGGTTTGATTGAAAATCATTTGTGTTTCTTTTTTTTTTCTACCCAAAGGGGAAAAAAGGGTGAAATTGCATGCAGAGGGGAAGGGTTCTTCCAATTCCTTTCAGGGGGAGTAGAAGTGAGTGTCCAGTTCACTGCACAATCATTTTTCAAGGAGTTTAGAGAAACTGTCTTCACAGTTTCAATAAAACCTAAGGAAGACCCCAGTAGAAAACTTCTCCCATGAGGATTTTTTAGGCAGCAAAGTGGGCAGCCATAGACTTTGAAGAGAAATGTCTATAGAGATTCTCAATAATCCAGGTCATGGTTGTCCCAAAGATGTTTTTTCAGGAGGCAAGTGGACTTTCTTGTTTTTTCTTTAGAAGATGTTTCACTTCTCATCCAAGAAGCTTTTTCAGCTCTAACTGGATGGTGGGGAATGAGAGGATTAATACTACTTGCAGACAGCTGGTCATTTGCATCCTTTTAAAGAGTTGTTGAGGCAACTTGGAGGTTTATCTGTGTCCTCAGAGTCACCTGAGTAGTGAAAATGAGTGTGGAGCCTTCTTGGCTGCATGATGATTGTTGTTGTTTTGTAGAGGAGCATATTGGAAGGCAGGCAGGCAGGCAGGCAGGCAAGGAGGGAGGGAAGGAAGGAAGGAAGGAAGGAAGGAAGGAAGGAAGGAAGGAAGGAAGGAAGGAAGGAAGGAAGGAAGGAAGGAAGGAAGGAATCATCCACAACCATTGCACAACAACAAAGTAGAGTCAAAAATACCATGAAAGAAATTTTAATACCCCATAACAATATTGTAAGAAAACATAGGGCCTTTTTGTTGAAAAACAGTAATTTTCAGAAATGCAGGAATGATTAGACAATAATGCTCAACAAAACTCTTCTTTTTCACCTCTCCCCTTTCTATCAATACTTGTTTTGTTTTTTTCATCAACCTGAATTCTTTTTTGCCCATCCCCTTAGGCTCTCATCCTTAAAAATTGAAATCAACTTTATAAATATAAAATGGCAACTGTAGTGATAATCCCCTTATTACAGTATGAGTGAACAACCAAAACAAAAAACCACTGGTCCAGAATCTGAACCCAAATGTAAATGAAGGTATCCTTCTACTAGAAACTTGCCATTTACAATAAATTTTACTATAGGAGTACAATTTATGCAATTTATAGTAGTACAATATAGTGGTATAGTAGTATGGTGGCTCAGTGGCTAAGACGCTGAACTTGTTGATGAGAAAGGTTGGCAGTTTGGCCGTTTGAATCCCTAGCATCACATAGCAGAGTGAGCTCCCGTTACATGTCTCAGCTTCTGCCAACCTAGCAGTTTGAAAGCATGTAAAAATGCAAGCAGAAAAATAGGGACCACCTTTGGTGGGAAGGTAGCATTTAGTCATGCCGGCCACATGACCATGGAGATGTTTTCAGACAGCATTGGCTCTTTGGCTTTGTAACGGAGATGAGCACCGCCCCCTAGAGTCAGGAATGACTAGCACATTTGTGCAAGGGGAACCTTTACCTTTTAGTACTAATGGCAGTTGCTGCAGCAGCAGCAATACATTTGCAGTGTTGCATTTATGAGCTGCCCAAGACAAGCAATCCAAGCACAGCTCAGTCACTGATCCTGCAATCACAATCACACTAGTCACAAGTCCACGCAGGGCACATTGAGATTTATTCTAAGGAAACCAGTGCTGTACAGAACCTTTTAACAATCTCACACTGACTGTTCTTCTTGAAGCATTATTTCGTGCTTTGTGCAATATCCGACATGGCTTCTCTATGCTTTCATAAATAATTATTCAAAATCTTGCTTCTGTTCACAATAGAAAGCTATAAATCTATTTTTGTTGCACCTTGCTGAGTTCTCCTAAATGTATTTCTCTCTCTCTCTCTCTCTCTCTCTCCCCATCCAACATTTTCCAGGCGGTTTCTTTCTCTCTCATTTCCACCTACTCAAACCTTCTTTCTGAACCTTCCCTCATTTTCCATGGAGACATAAAATGATCAAAGGCACAAACACATTCTGAGTTTCAGGTTTTAACAGATCTTCTTTCTTTTTTTTTCCTTCTCTAGAGGATAGCAAGCGCTGCCTATAAAAATCAAGGCAAAATTCAAGGTTTTATTGTATTAGACTGGACCTAGACATTCACTTAAAAGCAGTAGATTGCTGGGGCGACAATAGATTGTTCTTCCTAATTCAAAGGGGCATAATTAAATTTGAGGCAGGGGGTGAAAAATTAAAAGTACAAATTGTCTTCATAGAGATCAAAGGAGCATATATGAGAACTGATGGCTAACCTGGGAGACAGGAGTGGAAATCTAAAGCTACCCGTTTTTGCTATAACCCGAGAGGTTTTTAATGTAGGTATTTTGTTTAATTCTGTCTTTAAATATTGTTAGAGTCGTGTGATTCAGATGGGTGGTCATATAAATGTCATATATAAATATTATTCCCCTTTTTTATTTGCTTTTTTGTTTGCAGAAATTGAGAGCGAGTCCCAGTTTTGAATTGCAATGTTAACAATGGTCTACAACTCATGAGTGCTATAGTCTCATAGCACAACTCACAAACAACAATAGGAATATAATAATATCACTGGGTAACCTTTTTTTCCCCCTACAATGATTAGAGAAAGCATGTTAGCAGTTTCTCAGTTATTCCAACCAAACCAATATAAAGCAAGTCAATATAATATAAAGCAAGTCAATACAATATAAACCAATATAAATCCATCTTTATGCCTGACCCAGTGTCAATGTCAGCCACCAAAGCCTTCGTGAGGACAAGAATGGACTGTACTGCCTTTCTCCTGTATGGTTAATCCATCTCAAATTCCCACCCATGTTGTCCAGATTTAATTCAACTTGCCAACCCTGATCCCATTGGAGCCCTGCAGATCATATGATCTCCAACCCTTGGCTCCATTCCAGTTGCTGTCCCAGTACCAATCGGCTGCTGTGCCTGGCCCACTTCTGCTTCTCTAGCAGCATGTTGCTGCCCTGTGTAGTCATTTCACCTTGGACTGCCAGACTGTTGTTATGTTATATTTGTTTTTAAAGACCCGACAGTGAAGCATCCTCAACCCTAAATCCTCATGCTCCAATTGCATGAGCCATGGTGGCGCAGTGGTTAGAAGGCAGGGCTAATTCACTGCTTACTGCCAGGAGTTTGATCCTGACTGGCTCAAGGTTGACTCAGCCTTCTATCCTTCCAAGGTTAGTAAAGTAACAACCCAGATTGTTGGGAGCAATATGCTGAGTGACAGGGTCCCAACCAATGCCCTAATAAAATTAAGAGGCTCAAGCCATTTAGCAAGAAAAATCCAATTGTTTATTGTTCATGTCAGCACTACCTAGGTGAAGCCAGCTCTGGTTTCACGCAATTCACGCTTTGCCTCTCCCTATTTCCCCCGCCCCCGCAGAGTGTGTTACCAATCACATTCCCCAATGAAGCAATTTTGTAGGTCATAGAAATAACTCCCTCCAGCTATTGTGGGTTTCCATGGAGATGGCCTTGGCTTTGGCTGGCTAGGCTGTGTCTTGTTTTGATTGAGGTGTGAATTCCTTGGAGCAGCTGTGAAGCATGATTCCCATCCTCCTACCTATGGCAACTCGGGAGCAAGTTGGGAAAGCTTCGTGAGTTGACACTGAGTCTGTAAATCACTTAAAGAGGGCTGTACAGCACTGTGAAGTGGTATATAAGTCTAAGGACTATTGCTATTCTCCCAAGTAGATACTCTTTCAATTTCTGCCCGGACTAGGAGAAGCACGGTCCTTTGACTTTCTACCCACAAGTACTATAAAGCTTCCTTTCCCTGTACAAGTAGTCCTTGGTTTATAACCGATTGCTTCACAACCACTTGAAGTTATAACAAATGTTTCCATAACAACCTGGTTTTGAACTTCCAATGTTGAGCCCACCCTATGGTCATGTGATCACATTTTGAGCCCTCGGCAATCGACCTGAATTTATGGCCGTTTGCAGCACCCCACCACCAGGTGATTGTAATTCACAATATTTTTTGCTAGACACTGCTAGACATTTACTTCTGGTTCTCTGCAAAAACTGGCTTACAGCAAACAATCAGTTTGCTTAACCACCATGGTATTCATTTAATGACTGCCATAAAAATGTCATAAAAACAGGCTTGGTCAGGTTACCTGCTTTAGGGCCATCATGACGTAGAGCTGTAATTTCCAGGCTCAATTATGATCATAAGAGCCGGTGGCACAGTGGTTAGAGAGCAGTACTACAGGCAACCTCTGCTGACTGCCGGCTGACTGCAACTTGGCAGTTCAAATCTCACCAGACTCAACCTTCCCTCCTTCCAAGGTGGGTAAAATGAGGACCCAGATTGTTGGGGACAATAGGCTGACTCTGTAAACCACTTAGAGAGGGCTCTAAAGCACTGTGAAGTGGTATATAAGTCTAAGTGCTATTGCTATCATAAGTTGAGAATTACCTGCATTGTTTTAATGTTGTTAGGAATCTGTACACTAATTAGTTGGCTTGGCAATATATAAACCAACAATGTATGTTTGTAGCTTTAAGACAAAATCACTGTATAGATTTATACTATATTCCAATTGGTTGATTATATTGCAAATTACCATAAGAGGGAGCTAGAGATATTAGCTTGCTCTTTCTGACATTCTGTATCTCTGACATTCTGTTGCTATCTAAGGTTCTCTGCTGTGCTTATACTGATATCTTTGTTTACTGTAAATGACAAAGGCAACCGGTAAGAAGACTTTGTAATTGGATATTTTTGGACTGTTAAACATATATGACCTGGACCGTTTATTGGACTGTGCTATTTCTTAAAGTAAACTTTAATTCAATTTAGTGTATTTGGGTGTGGCTGGATAATTATTCATAACTATTCTCATAAACGTTTCCATGTGCATATCCTTGTTACTCAAGGATTATTCTGTACATATCATAACAAATGTCTTTCAGTTGCAATGTAGGATCATAATTACTTGGCTTCTGTGAAACTGAACCAACAGTTCTCCCTTGATATAAAGTTCTCTTGGATGTATCTAGGAAGGAAGGAAGGAAAAATAGAACAACGTTTTTTCCCATCACTTTGATTATTGCATCCCTGGAGTTCCGAGGACCCCAAAAAGGAAAGAAAAAAGAAAGGTCCTGTCTTAGTGTCAAAGAAGACAATGTAACTAGAAAACATGAAGGCATCCTTATATGCAAACATCTTGGAAAGCAAAGCAAAGGCACACAAAGACAAGTGAGAAGGGAACAATCCCTATAAGGAAAAGGCAGACCCTTGTGGCTAAGGCACCAGGCTAGAAAGCAGAAAACCTTGAGTTCAAGTCTGGCTTTAGCCATGAAAGGCAGCTGGGTGACTTTGGTCCAGTTTTTCTCCCTCAGCCCAACTCACCTCACAGGGTTGTTGTAGTGGGGAAAACAGGAGGAGGAAGTATATTGGAAATGTTTGCTGCTTTGAGTTATTTGTAAATAGATGGTGATGATAGATAGATAGATAGATAGATAGATAGATAGATAGATAGATAGATAGATAGATAGATAGATAGATAAAAACAGACAGAAAAATAGCAGCCATCCTAAGAAACCCCAAAGATAAAATTGACCTGGAAAACCAAGGCATATATGAAGTCCCCTGTGCATCATGCCCGGCCACATACATTGGACAGACCAATAAAAAAATAAGTACCGCCTTGACGAACACAAGAATGCAGTAAAAAAACAGGAACACACTTCCTCACTAGTTCAACACATGGAAGCCACAGGTCAGAGCATCGACTTCAATGGCACCAAAACCCTAGCCACTATAGAAAACCCCAGCCACAGAATTATCAGAGAAGCCATAGAGATTGAAAAAAAGACCTGAAAGCATGAATAGAAGAGATGACTCCACCAGACTGTCAATTATCTGGAAGCCTGCACTCTCAAACAAAAAAAAATCTCCACACTACAAGCCAGGCAAACATCTGGGCAAAAACAGACTCCCCCTGATACCTCCAGCTCAAACACACCCCAACCAGGCATCCAGATGAAACCTAGCTTCCTAATAAATGATAACCATCCGTTTACTCAAAGCCAAGCCGCACGAAAAGCCTCCAATACAGGAAATACAATGTTGCCAGCCAATCAAGACAAAAAAAGCTACAAAACAGACAGAAGATATTAGAAACACCAATCAAGCAGAACACATCAAACTCCAAGACCAATAAACACAGACCAAGATTCCCAACCAATCAGGATGAAGAAAATACCATTCTAGCACAGCAGTAGGCTAGCACCAAATTTAAAACAGAAATGGCTGTGAAAGTCTGACTACAGATGAACAAAATACAGAATCCTGATGATGGCAGATGAGATTCTGCCAAAACGTTGCTACAACTTTAAAAGCACAACTATAATGACGTGGGAAAATACCCGAACTAAGCTGAACACCATAGATAGAGAGAGAGAAAGAGAGAAAGAGAGAGAGAGAGAGAGTTATAGGGAGTTAAAGGAACCAAGATGGTATAGTTAGGTAGATGATAGATAGATGGACAGATGGATGGGTGGGTGGACGGACGGACAGACAGACAGACAACAGGAAGGGAGTTAAAGGAACCAAGATGGTGATTATAATCATGCAGACAAAATATTCACGTGGCCCTTATTTTTAAAAAGACAGGGTGTTGATTACAACAGCTGTGGTTGCCACCTCAACTATTTTAAGCTTCCTTGTGGTACAAAATTGCCCTTCGGCTGCATTTGTTTCAAACAGAATTCTTCCTACTCCTAACCCTTCCAAAGGTTTTCACTTGGCATTTTTAACAGAAGGGGGAAATATTAATTACACAGAAAATAATTAAGTACAGCTACTACAAAGTTTTGTATCTATGTAAAATGTCAGTGAAAACAAAGCCAATGGAGTCTTCTCAAATTTCTTTGCCCTGCTTTATCAGCTCTTTGGAACCAAGTCCTTAGTCCTCAAAGGCCAGGTGAGAACATCTGAATGATGTCTCTGTGATACTGGCAGGCCAGTCAGATTAATGTTAATGTTATATACTGGGTCTCTGTGATGCTGGCAGGCCAGTCAGATTAATGTTAATGTTAATACTCTCAGTACAGCTGTGCAATTGCCTAGTATAATTGGATCACAAAGGTAGCAAGAACTCACGCTCAAAATATGAAGAAAGGTTTGTGGGGAGGTGCTTAATGCCTCCACAAATCCTAGCTCTGGCCTTCATGCACCTTATAGTCTCCTAACTCCTAAAAGAAGAGCGGGAAACGGTTCACTGGACCAATCCATTGAGCATTACTGAATCCATCAGTGTCAAGACGGTTTGGGGCGCAGAATGTATTTTCAAAATAGGTACATTTAAATTGAGAGGATTACATTTAAATTGAGAGGATTGCGACTTTATGAATTTGTGGCAGTGCTGACATTTGATCTACTGATGTCTGATTGTAGAAAACTCTTGATGGGAGATGAGATCTTATTATCCACATCATAAAGCATGCATTTACTTGTACACCTCCCCCCACCAGTCACACAAAATGTAGAAGATAAGGTGTTCATTTTTCTTGACACTGGTATATTTCTTTGGTCCAGGTTTCCCATCAGGGGCAAGCTTCCATGGAGGCCAAGAAAACGTCTACCATCACTCAAAATATTGATAGAACAGGTAAGATCTAAGATATAATAGATAAGAATATTGTTGAGGATTAAAAGAATCTGTAAACAGCTCACCTAGCAAACATTCTACTCATATATGTTGGTTGGAAAATAGACCCAAAGTTACACACTGGAAATTTTATTAAATCACATCCTCTGAAGTCAGGACAGGTCATGCCATGAAGATTGAATAAATGACATTTATATTTATGTTCATCCATTTATTAGCCTTGTTCTGTTCCTACAATGCATATATCCTACGGATGTGAAGAGCAATGTGTGTAAAGCTACCAATTATAAGTTAAGTGTGCTACGCATACCTGCTGTCTGAAATGCAATAATGTGGTTTTCAGCGAATTTCCACAGGGATACAAAAAATTAAATGGAGGTAGAAGGAAAACACTAAACAGGAAGTTAAGACACAGCTTGAGATTAAGATAACTGATAGATGAAAAAAGGCATCAATATAATTCATCTTGGTTCAGAACATACATAATTCTAAGCCAGGATTGTATTGTTTGCGAGATAAGGACTGTGAACCGAAGCCATAATGGGTCAGTTCACATTTCATTGCTAAACTTGAAAACAAACAAAGCTCCTGGCTTACTATTCTGTGTGAATCAGCTTTAAGCTTATTGTTTGCTAGACAATCTTCAAAGGAAACACAATAACTTTCATCAGTTTAAGCAAATCCCGCCCCCCTCTTTTTTTGCTTTCACTGTAACCGTTTTTGCATCAGATATGTGCACTGGAGAACCGAGCAGATACTATTATCACAATGTTAACCAGAAGTTCTATAATATGCAGGTCCCATGGCATCACTCAAATTCCAAATTCCCCTTGCATGTAGATAAATATCACAGCAGAAAATGCTGGAAGTTGATCCACGACATCTGAAGGAAGTCTTTCCTGCCTATTATATTCCATACAAATATTAAGAATGACAAGACTAGACTTATTAAAGGCCCATCAAACTCACTGCTCATCCTTATAGGAACACAATTCCTTCAACCATGCTTTTATAGATTAATGTACATAATCATTAGAGCCAGGATTTGAGCTTCCTTTGCAGAAAGTTTGGTATTAGTCTAAGACCTTTAGTTATGTTTTGGTATTGCAATGGATTGAATAAAAATATTTCAATGGAGCATATTGCAGAATTCTGCAAAGTCTTTAAAACATCTCTTCTTCTTCTTCTTCTTCTTCTTCTTCTTCTTCTTCTTCTTCTTCTTCTTCTTCTTCTTCTTCTTCTTCTTCTTCTTCTTCTTCTTCTTCTTCTTCTTCTTTTTCTCTTTCTACCTTTTTCTCTTCTTTTTCTTCTTCTTTTTCTCTCTTTTTTCTTCTTCTTCCTCTCTTTCTTTCTTTCTCTCTCTCCCTCTCTCTCGAAAGATAGAGACTTTTGAGCTGTGCTTTTTTTTCACACTGCTTGATGAAATATCTTTTAAACAAAAGCATATTGGTCTATCATGGAACTCAAGGAGAGGCCTGAGAACACACAGGATAGGATGGAAAGCCTAACTTTAGAAGGACACAAGGCATCCCCAAGATGACTAAACCTAGTTCAAGTGAATATTTTAAAACCCTCTCGGTTTTCTTGTCATGTCCTAGGAGTCAATGCTTCTGTGAAAGAGGAGATCCCAAAGATCTCTACACAATGTTTGAAACAGCACTTTGAGAAAACAACCCAAGGAAAGACATTTCATTCTGGACGAGAAAATGGAACAGCTCCAAAGCAGATCAAGGTCAGAGATAAGTGTGTGCATGTGTGTGTGTGTGTGTGTGTGAGTGAGTGAGTGGTGGGATTCAAAAAAATTTACTATTGGTTCTGTGGGCGTGGCTTGGTGGGTGTGGCTTGGTGGGCATGGCAGTGGAAAGATACTGTAAAATCTCCAGTCAGAGGTGGGATTTGCCGGTTCTCCGAACTACTCAAAATTTCCACTACTGGTTCTCCAGAATTGGTCAGAACCTGCTGAATGCCACCTCTCTCTCTCTCTCTCTCTCTGTGTATGTGTATGTGTGTGTGTATACACACATTCACACATTTTTGCAGGTATATATTTATGTATGTATATAGAATGTGTAATATGTTTGGGTAGATATACACTCTATCTTGAGAGCAGTCAACAGAATTTCATTTTTAATGTGGGCCAGAGTGCTCACAATAAAATAAAAAATAAAAAGGTTAGCTTAGATGGGGCAAGAAGAATTTAGCAAATAATAAATTGTTGCCACTCTGATCATGAAGTAAAACTTTATTTTTGAGTGGCAGTGGCGGTAAATCTAGGAGAAAATATATAAAATACATTTATACATTATTTATATACTAGTTTGAGTGCAGATCTTGGCAAAGAAATGAATCTGTCTAATGAAGAGCACCCCGAGTCAAATAACGCTATTATTTAATTTCTTGCAAGCCAGACAGAGGCTCGCAATTATTTTTTCTGTCAAGACTTTACTACAGAATGTAGTAAACAATGTTGCTACACAACTACACAATGTTGTCTGAACTTTCAGCATCTCTCACCAACAGCTATGTTTCTCGGGGCTGTGGGAACTTGAAATTCTACAATGCAGGTAGCCCTCAACTTATAACTACAATTGGGGCCATTGCCAAACAAGGTGGTTGTTAAGTGAATCATGCCCAATTTTATAATCTTTTTTTTTGCCATGGCCATTAAGCAAAGCACTGAGGTTGTTAAGTGGCTCACACAATCATTAAGTGAATCTGACTGTCTCCATCGACTTTGCTTGTTGGAAGCCATTTGGGAAGGTTGCAAATAGCAATCCTATGACCTCAGGATGCTACAATCATTGTTAATATATGCCAGTTGCCAAGTGCTTGAATTTTTAGCCCTTGACAATAGTCGTAAGTGCAAAGACAAAACATAAGCCAATTTTTCCAGGGCTGTTGCAATTTTGAATGGCCACAAAACAGATGGTTTTAAGTTGAGGATTACCTGTGCCTCAAATGTGGTATTTAGCAGGTTCTGACCAGTTCTGGAGAACCAGTAGCAGAAATTTTGAGTAGTTCAGAAAACTGGCAAATATCACTTCTGACTGGAGATTTTACAGTATCCTTCCCCTGCCGCACCCACCAAGCCACGCCCACAGAACTGGTAGTAAAAAAAATTGAATCCCACCATTGCTGTGCCTGAAATATTACATGTTGACTGTTCTTGTCTCAGTACAAAATAGAAATGAGAGCTGATAAGAAAAAGCTGACTTTTTATTTCTGAGATTCCAAGAATGCTCAGAGTTTAGACAAATCATGACAGAGTTTGAACTTGTTCCATGACATTCTTTGAATTGTTCCTCCACTCTTACATCATTATGAGCCATGGTGGCACAGTGCTTAGAGTGCAATACTGCAAGCTACTTCTGCTGACTGCTGGCTGCCTGCAAGTTGCAGTTCAAATCTCACCAGGCTCAAGGTGGACTCAGCCTTCCTTCCTTTTGAGATGGGTAAAATGAGAACCCAGATTGTTAGGGGCAATATGATGGCTCTATAAACTGCTTAGAGGGGCTGTAAAGCACTGTGAAGTGGTATATAAGTCTAAGTGCTGTTGCTATTATGCTAATACTGGGGTCCTTAAGCACAATCTTTGAATCCAATGGGCTAGTAGTATATTCTTTCACTGTCTTAAGCATAAACTTTGACCAATTCCAATCTATAAGTAGACTATTGCTCTTTGAAATAATTTTTCTATTTTGCTAAAATCTTTTCTTTGCTAGTTTACTTTGTATCCTCTTACATTCCAGTTTTTATAAAAAAGAAGTGTAAGCCCATGACTGCTGCATTTCTTACTATGAGATAAAAGCAGAGAATAATACTATTTCAAACTGGTGTCTGCCCATTCTAGTATAGATTTCTCAAACTGCTACAGTTTCAGGTGAGTCAGGTCATGCATGGACCATAGAGTATGTGAAATTAACTTGATATTGAAGGATATTTTGCAAAAGCTGGCTCCGAACTCTTGTTGATTGGCTCTTTAAAAGATTGGGTCAACTATCCAGTTGAAATTTAAAAGTATCCCCTGAAAATAAATTTAAAGGTATATTGTTTTCTCTTCTAAAGATTGAAAATGGGTATCAAGAAATGCTGTGGCCTTCTGCAAATTTTCATTCTTCTGCTGAAGCTACTTCTACAAGTAAAGGACAGGGAACATATATGGCAAGGAAAACAGAGCACACATCTGCTGCCTCAACCCCAGCCTATAACAAGTTTCCAAAGTATGGGAGTATGGAGGAATTCCCTCTTCCACCATCGACAGATTTACTACAGGTTCCCTCTGAAATGACAGAGTTTTCCCAGTCCCCTGAACCCCCTCCCTCTCCATCCAAGCAAGTTCTTCCCAAGGATTTATATTCCAGGCAAAGAAATCTTTATGAATTAAATCGTTTATATAAGCACATTCACCCTGAATTAAGAAAGAATTTAGAAAAAGATTACTTCCAGGATATTTCTGACATTGTCTTGGGTAGCCATACTGAAATGGATAGCTCAGTAGGAGGAGATGTCCTTCAGGTGAAACAAGTCTTTGAAAACTCAGAAAGTAGCCCTCCGAAAAGCATGAGCCCAGAAAGAGAATATTTAGAATGGGACGAGATCCTAAAGGGAGAGGTCCAATCCATGAAGTGGATTTTTGAAAACCAGCCCCTGGATTCAATAAAAGATGAGTCTGCCGACCAAGACAACATTAAAAGCATCGCGGGTCAAGAAATCATCGCTGGGGGAGACGTTAAGTATACTACGTGGATGTTTGAAACACAACCCATGGATGCACTGAGTGCAACTTTTTCAGACGGTGCAGGAACTGCCAATCGAATGCCAGACTTGTCCCAAGGAGATGTCCGCACGGCCACGTGGATGTTTGAAACTCAGCCCCTGGATTCGATGAATAAAATTCACCATGAGGAGGAAGAAGAGCCAAATGAAAATTGCGTTGAGGAAATCACTGGTGGGGATGTCAAAACAGTGAAATATATGTTTGAAACCCAGAACTTGGATAGTCTTGGGCAGCTTTATTCAGTGGATGATACTAAGCTCCTGCAACTGAGATCAGAACTAAAGGAGATTAAAGGTGACGTAAAGAGAAGTATAAGGCATTTTGAAACGCTGCCAATGTATGTTATTAGAAACAATTTAGGTCAAATGCTAGAAATTAAAACAGTCCACAGAGAAGACCTGGAGAAAGGAGATGTCAAAACTGTCCACTGGATGTTTGAAACTCAGCCTCTGGATGTTATCAACAAAGATTCCATGGAAATCAAAGTTGTCCATGGAATTTCCATGGAGGAAAACGTTAAAGGGGAAGTAAGCAGGGCAAAATGGCTGTTTGAAACCCAGCCTTTAGATACTATTAAAGAGTCTGAAGAACCTGCTGCAGAAAAAGAAATCATACTGGGGACCGATGTCTGCAGAAAATGTTGGCTGTTTGAGACTCAGCCTCTTGATACCTTAAAAGAAAATGAAGACCCAAATGTTTTGCCCACCGTAGAAATCATCGGAGGAGATGTAAACACTACTAAACACCTATTTGAAACATTGCCAATGGATCTGTTAAAAGACAGCTCAGATGTTGAGAAACTTCAAAAAATGGCTGCCACTGAGGAAGAGAAAGGTGATGTGAAGCACCAGAAATGGATTTTTGAGACGAAACCTCTTGAACAGATTAGGGATGAAAGGAAAGAATTCATAAGAACTGTGAAACTGGAGGAAATTGACAAGGGAGATGTGAGCAGCTGTAAGCATGCATTTGAAACATGCTGGTTAAGCAAACATACTGACTCACACAAAATCCAGGTTGAAGGCGTAACAAGGGGTGCCGTAAAATTGAATAAAGACATTTTTGAAACGACTCCTTTATACGCGATCCAGGATAATCTTGGGAAATACCATCAAGTTAAAACAATTCGGCAAGAAGAGATGATCCGAGGAGATGTCAGGAACTGCAGGTGGCTTTTTGAAACAAGGCCCATCGACCAGTTTGATGAAAGCATTGAGAAAATGGAGATAATCAAAGGGATAACTTCCAAAGAAGTACAGTCGGGGGATGTGAAGACAGCAAAATGGCTGTTTGAAACTCAGCCTCTTGACTCCATTAAATATTTTAGCAATGTAGAAGACGAAGAAAGCAAACAAGAGATGGAGGCTACGGAAGCGGTCAAAGGGGATGTCAGGATGTGCAAGTGGTTGTTTGAAACTCAGCCAATGGAATCTCTGTATGAGAAAGAGACAATGATAACAAACACTGATGAAATACAGAGGGGAGATGTGAAAACATGCACCTTGCTATTTGAAACACAATCTCTCGATGCGATAGGGGTAGAATCAGGAACAGCTAAGCTGCACACGGTTGAGCAGGAGGATATTCAAGGCAGCGATGTCCGTACAGCATGTTTCCTTTTTGAGACAGAAAAGCTGGAGAACATACAAGGAGAAGAAGACCAAGAACTCAAGCGAATTATGGAAATTGATATCCAGCCTGGAGATGTCTCTACTATGAAATATAAATTTGAGACCCAACCGTTAGACTCACTCAGAATTGACTCTGAAGAAGTCCTGAACAAAATTAAAACCATACAAAGTGAAGATATACAAAAAGGAGATGTTTTGCGTTGCTGTTGGCTTTTCGAAAATCAGTCCCTCAGTGAAATTTCGGAGGACAAAGAAGAAAGGACCTTTAGCCAAACTGTTACAGATGTACAAGATGGGCATGTGAAAAATGGCTGCTTCATCTTTGAAACATTTTCTCTGGACCAGATTAAAGATGAAGATGACGTGGAGGAAAATACCAAGAAAACCATCAACCATGAAGAAATAACAAAGGGCAATGTGAAAAGCTACAAAATGCTTTTTGAGACCCAACCACTTTATGCAATTCAGGACAAAGAAGGCTATTATCACGAGGTGACTACAGTGAAGAAAGAAGAAGTTGTCCATGGAGATGTACGTGGGACCCGGTGGCTGTTTGAAACTAAGCCTTTGAGCTCAATAAACGAGTCTGAAAACATATACCTTATAAAATCAGTCACCCAGGAAGATATCCAGAAAGGAAATGTTAGCTCAGTTAGATACCGATTTGAAACACAGTCATTGGACACGATTTCAGATGAGAAGAAATTCATTGTCCCCACAGTGAACAATGTCCAGGGTGGAGATGTGAAAGCCAACAAGAAATTATTTGAATCTGAAGGAACCCAGAGAGACAAGTATGTAAGAACAGTGAACGTCAGTGAAATACAACAAGGCAATGTTAAAACGTGTTCTTGGCTATTTGAAACACATACTATTGATGAAATTAGAGGGGAAGTTTTGGAATACAAAGACATCCAGACAGTAATGAGGGAAGAAGTCCAGGAGGGGGATGTTCAGCATGCAGTATGGCTCTTTGAAAACCAGCCTCTAGATTCCATTAAAGAAAACGATGAGACTGATACAGAGATAGATAAGGAGGAAATTCCACAGGCTGACGTAAAAACCACCACATGGCTTTTTGAAACCACCCCTTTCCATGAATTTAATGAAAGCAGAATTGAAAAGGAAGAAATTGTTGGGAAAAATGTGAAAGAAACTTTAAAGGAACTTTATTCACAGAAAGTTGTAGAGACTCATGGGATCATCTTGGAGGCAGATGAAATTGGAGATGTGCGAATGGCAAAATATAGGTTGATGAATCAGGAGGCTCCTGAAATACAAAAGGAAGAAGTTATTAAAGGAGATTTGGCCAACATCATGATAAACCTCCTGTCCAAACCAAGTATTCTGGAAAAGGAAAGTAAAGTAAATGAAGAGGAAAAGGGCAATGTAAATTTGACCAAAAAGCAACTGATGAATAGCTCAACAGCGGTGCCTGTTGAAAAAGAAGAGGTAGTGAGAGGTGATATACAGCAAGCCATTAAAAACCTGTTTAATCAGAATCGTTCTGTAAAACGTGGGATTTTAATTCAAGAAAGTGAAAGGGGTGATGTTAATATGACAATCTATTCTCTCTTCCACAAAAAGGAAAGCCACAAAGTTGAACAAGGTGAAGTTATAGGTGGTGATGTAAAGCATAAAATTCACAGTCTTCTCTCTTCTGTAATGAATCATGAAATATCAGAAAGACCTAAAATAGATGATTCTGAAAGGGGCAATGTTCAGTTTTTTACAACTTGCATAGAAGCTGGAGCTTTGGACTATTTGAAATTACTCCAGTCAGAGACAAATGAAGCATTTGCAAGAAAAAATCAAGATGAGGAAGAGGAAATAGTGGGTGGAGATGTTGAAGGCACTAAACTATTACTAAAGAAAAAGAAGTCTCAAGTACAGCGGACAGTTAATGAAGCTGACATAATTCCTGGTGATGTCTGTAATGCCCTGAAAATCTTTACAACTGAGCCACAAGATACATCTTGTCATGTAGACAAAGAGGAAATTATAAAGGGTGATTTGAAGACAACTTTAAATTCCCTAAGTCAGGCTATAAATCAGACCACTGTTACGGAGAAAGAAGAAATTGCAAAAACTGACATCCATGGAATTTTGAAGTCTCTTCAAGAATCAGTTTATCAACAAAGAGAGAGAGAAAAACCAGAGGTCATTCCTGGTGATATTAAACAGACCATTGAATCTCTGGAGAAAGCAATACAAACAAGAAATGAAGTCTTGAGAGAAGAGGTTGTCCAACATGACCTTGAATCCACATTAAGACCTTTAAAAGCAGTCCAGCAATCTTTCAAGGAAACAGATAAAGAAGTAGTGAAAGATAGTACTCAAACTGCTATAGAGAGCTTGTTGGATACTTCTGAAGAAACCAAAGTAAGGCAATACCAAAGATTCACGGAGGCAGAGGCAAAAAAAAGGAAGGAAATGTTGCTGAAGCAATCTCAACAATTAGCCCAGCACAAAGTCAATCCAACTGAACACTTGAAAAACAATAATACATTTCTTCAAAAGGAAATGATGTCCCAAAAGAAGAGTTTTCTCACAGATGATGCCAAAGCAATCCATCTGGATCAAAGACAAAACACTAAGAGTCATGAGATGGAGAAGAAAAATATGAAGGCCTTATCTAAATCTCAGTACAAAGACAGTGAAAAAACAGATAAATCTTCTGTGGATAAAGTTATAGCAAAGAGATATAGAGATCAGTATGTGAATGACCAATCTACTTTTTGCAATAACGTTGAGAAGAATGAAAGATCAGAGAAATCAGAGGCAAGCAGAATATTGATGAAGGGCCATTCAACCAATGACATGCAGAGTACAAGACAAATGACGGGAAATAAACAAAACATCTTTCATGAACATAAAGATGAAAAATACGTTGATGTCAAAAGTCAGGGTGAGACAAAAGCAAAATCCATCCAACCAACATGTGATCGCCAGAGCTCCAATTACAGAGGGACAGAACAACTGATCAACCAGTCAACTGGCCTGATTTCCAAAGCGGCTGGTCATCTTGAAACAAGAGAGGTGCAACAAGACAGAAAGCAATCTCAGCATTCAAAGGAGGTTTGCAGAGGGAAGAAAAATAATGTTGTGGCAAGCCAAGCTCAGGTTTCCATGGCATCTGAACAGAATGTAAAAACCAATCAAAAACTCAGAGTCACAGAGGAAATGCACAGGCAATTTAAAGAAGCTGAAAGGAAGCAACAGTACAGTGAGAAATCCATTTTGAAGTACTCCGGAAAGTGTAAAGTTGAAGGTGCTGAGGAAGATTTGAGGGTTCAAGTGAAAAATCCTGTGAATCCATACAAGAATCCTAGAGGCTCAGATAGGTCAGAAATTGATTCTCCACCTCCTCCTCCACCACCCCCGCCTCCACCTCCACTTCCATTGACTTCATCTGAAATTGACTTTCCTCTGCCACCACCACCTCCTCATTTATTGATGCCCTGTGATAGACAGAGAGTTCCTTCTCCACCATCACCACCAAATGAAGAGGTTAAGTCAGAGCAT
The DNA here is from genome assembly GCA_033807585.1 of Hydrophis major. NCBI lineage: Eukaryota > Metazoa > Chordata > Lepidosauria > Squamata > Elapidae > Hydrophis > Hydrophis major. The sequence continues at coordinate 185,850,298 of CM066328.1, forward strand.
GAGGGTTTCCCCCATCCACCACCCACTGCAGAAGAGAAATGTGACAGTGAATTGACATCTCATCTGCCTCCCCCACCTCTCCCTCAGGCCAAAGAACATTTCTTCAAAGGCTTAGACAAAACAGTTCCATCTCAGAGCAGGATCCCATACAACACAAAACGTCTTCAGACAGAACTTATGAAAGAATTAGAAGCGAGCCAGTGCAAAACATCTAGAAAAATGCAACCAAAGATTATTCAGATGCACAAAGAGATTGATAAGAGAAATACAGTAGAAGAAAAGGCAGAAAGTTCAATGTTAAGGAACACTGTTAGTCGTGAAAGAAAAGAGAAGAAAGTCTGCACCAAAAATGAAGATGTTCAAAGAGCCTCATCAGTTATGGAAACTATCAATCTGGAAGTATCACCGTCGAATAAGACATTTCCACATGTTAGGTCTCCTTCTCTTCCAGCAGAGGCAACACAAGCATCACCTAAGCCTTATGTCTGGAAATTTAAAACTCCTTTAATGATTGCAGAAGAAAAATACAAACTGCAAAAGGAAGAGATGGAACAAAAACTAATCAAGGATGTTTGTCAACTCCAGGTGAGAAGGAACAGTGAAAGCTGGGGAAGATTAGGTCAGGCAGAGTCAGAAGGTGGCCTGCCAGTGCCAAAATCACATAAAGAGGATGAAATCACTCTGCAAGGGTCGTTGCCCTCTGAGGTTCCACCTACACATGCTGAGCCCGAATGCCAGAGGAGGCCTCAAGTCACCATCTCAGAAGCCCTACAGCCCTTACCAAAACAATCCACAGCTGAACAGTCTCAAAAAGTTTCAAAGCGCTTGGCAGAAGAACACATCAGGAAAAGGGCCATCCACGAATCACAATATCTTACAGAGCAGAGTGTATCTTCTGAAAAAGGACAGACCCACAAAGAACGTGCCATGAGCCAGAAAGAGCAGCACCAAAATGAGGAACAATTGCATGTGTCAAATAATAAAACAGTGTGCCCATCTTTCAAAGTTAGAACTATCCAGGTTCCTGCCATGGATCACACCTTATCTAAAGGCCACAGGGATTCCATGATTTGTAAAAAACAAGAAGGATCAAGTGTCCATGGTGTTGTGATGCAACAAGCTCAAGAAGAACAGAAAGAAAGCTTAAGCAGGAAAAGTGCTGCAGGTAATTGCATGAAAATGGATGGGAAAATCCACATGGAAAAAACATGTGTTAAGTTTGCAGAAGGCAGGCAAAAAACTGGGGAGAAAGAATCTAGCGAAATGAAACAGGGATTAGCTCAAAGAAAGGAAATGGAGAAGGACAAAATGAAGCAAGAAAAACATTCTGTAGCTGTGGAAGGAAAGGACAAGGTAATTGCTCACCTCAACGAAGAGAAAGGAATAATTCAAAGAAAAGAACAAGTGGCTAGCAGTAAGTCAGAAAAAATGGTGAAGCAAAAAGTAATCAATATACATAACAAATTTCAGACTGTGCATTCTGAACCAGAACCAACTTTTGTTCTGGAGACAAATGTTCAGAATAAAAACCTGTCTCAGGAAAATAATACCCTACAAGGACAGGGAGAATATACCTGGGAAATGACCTCAGAACAGAAAAAAAGGCCTCATAAGACACCAGAGCCAAAAAAGGAGCCCATGCAAGAAAAAATGCGACCTTCCAGTTCACCACGAGGATCCCTGCAGAAAAGTGAGAAAGATTCAGTAGACATACTGGAATTGTTGAGGAAACGGGAGGAGATACAACAGCTATTATCCAGAATGAAAGAATTTGAGATGGAGCCAAGTAAAAATGGAATGAAAACATTCCAGGTGTTCTTAAGTGTCATTCCAGAATGGCTGGTAGAACAAGAAAAGAAGCAAGACTTAAGTTACATTGCAGAGGAAGACAGTGTTGAAAAGATGAGGGAAGAATTGTTGGTTCTTAAAGATCGAGCTTCCAAAATACTTCACTCATGTGAAGAGGCAATCCAAGCTTCCATGATTTCAAAAAATTCCCTGAAGTGTAAAAAAAATGTTCATAGCTCTAGAGGATCATCGCAAAAGATCGCTAAAGTGATTGTTGGATCCAGCAGAAAAGATTCGCAGACGGCTAAAGAAATGTCCAAAGACACCATGGCACACCAAGAAGTAAAGCAGAAAGTCAGCGCAAACAGATTTTCAGAAACCACAACTTCTTCACCTTCTCTAAGAATGCGAGCACCTTCACCTACTTACATCACAATTGAATCTAGATGTATTGAATCTCCTCTCAGAGATTTGTTGTCTCCAGTCCAAAGAGAAAGCACTCCAGTTCCACCATCACCCCCACCGAGATCTACTACACCAACCTCTAAGATACATCAGTCATCAGTCCGTTCTGAGCAACTTGCAAAACTTAAAGACACTACAGTAAAACTATCTCAAGGAGTAATCCCAATTACTCCAATTACTCCAATTACTCCAATTCCTATTGTGGAGAAAAGGTCGGAGATTGTTAAATCTCCCGCAACCCTCCGTCGACAAATCAAGATTGATAAACATCAACCTGACATTTGCAAAGTACCCTTTCCAAAAGACACCATTGTAACTGCAGAGGCAGTGGCAAAAGTCAAAGAGACGCATGAAGAATCCCAAGTAAATCAAATGTATGTTTCTCAAAATGGTGGGAGCATTCCGGAAGAGCCCCATAGACAAAGCGTAGGCTCTATTTCCATTGCACATAGCTTTGAGGTACCTAAGACTGGTCCTAAAGGGCTTAGGCATACATATGAAGCATCTGACCAGGTGATTCACATAAGGAAGGAGCCAGAGCTACCTGAAACGTTTGGTGGTGACTACGACCATAAAACAGAGACAATGTTACAGGCTTTCAAGGATCAGACATTTAGTGAGGGAAAATTCAAGAACAAATATGTTGAAAATGGTATAATGAGTGACAAGTCAAAGGAAGTCAGGTGTAGATCAAAAAAGGACAGACTTAGCCAAACTTCCCAAGAGCCAGACAACAGGAAAGATAATTTCCAAAAATGCCCTAGAAAGCATCAAAGAGAATCAAAGGAAATTAACTCTAAGAAGCAAAACCAGCATGTAATTAAAGAGCATTCCTGTGAGCCCAGGGTGTGTCTTGATGCAAATTCCCCCTTGGGATGCTCCTATGGCATGGAGTCTTTTGAGAATGTGGTCATTGAATCTAGAACCGCAGCCTCCACCGCACAGAGCACCGATGGAACTCAGTCGGGATTTGGCTTCAAACGGGCACCTCCGACCTATGAAGACGTCATCTCAGGGCACATCTTAGATATCGCTGCTCGCGATTCTCCAGAAGATCTTCTAAGAAACTTTCAGAAGACTTGGCAGGAAAGCGAGAGAGTGTTTCAAAGCCTTGGCTACTCCATGTCAGAAGCTACTGAAGCAGAAGTGAGAAGTAGTTTCCACGAGGAAGCAGAGTTTATCAGTGGTAAATAAGCATGCAATGTGTGAAGGAAGCTTTTAGCATGTGCACCATGGCAATAAAACATTTTGTACAATTAAAACACAGTTGGAAGGAGAAAATAACATAACTCCAGCTAACACTTCTTTACTTCCCTTTCTCTCTTTCCTCTCTCTCCCAGAAATCTCTATTCCCTTTCTAAAAGCATGTGCTTATTATATGTGCTGAGCATGTGACTAATCAATATTGAAAGTTTGAAGTGAGGTCTCCCAAGGTAAAAGCTATATTTTGATTTTACTGATGAAATAATTTCCCTGAATTTTAATTAAAAGAACTAATATCTCACAAAATATGATTTATAGTGATTGTGTTGCTTTGCTCAAGTTAAAAACATATATACTATGGGTTATGGCTGTTGCTGTTGTAGAACTGCATGAGGCCTTTTGGGTAAATGCAGCATATTTTGACAAAGTGCCATTTTATGTAACACATGTTCATTTCATAGGACAAAATCACTTCATTTAGAACAGGGATGTCTTTTAAACTGGGGTGTGGGGTGTATAACAACTGAAACCATTGTTTCAGGCTCTGCATATGAGGTGGAGTGCAATCCAAAGTGCTATTTACCATTTGAAATAAATTGTATTTATTGGGTGGGTACAATATTTTATTTGCAGGCCGAAGACCAAAGGACAATCTGAAATTGTTCTGGGGGTATTGGGGGCAGTGAAAATAATTAAATTATAGAGGTAACATAAGTTAGTATATTTGTGAGGATGTTTGGATTTCTGGACACTACAGTCAAATCTGATCATGTACAGATAGCCTTGCTTAAAAACCACAATTGGAACCAGTAACTTGGTTGTTATGATGTAGGCGCTAAACTGAAAGTCGTGTGACCATGACAGGCAAATGACCTTCCCCCCCCCCTTAGACATGGTCACTAAACAAACAAACAAAACAATTTGTGCAATTTACTTCTGCTTCTGTGTTAACTCTGTCACAAACTGGTTGCTAAGCAGATAAATTAGAATAAAACTTTATTGTCACTTTAAATGCACACAAATCAGCAAACATTAAAATTAAATTTCATTGCATTCAGCTCTTAAATGATGAGCACATGACTGCAGGATGTCTAGTAAATAAATAAAATTAAAGAAAAGAAGGACTAAGGGTGATCTGATAGCAGTCCAATACCTAAGAGAAGGGGGAATCAATCTATTCTCCCAAATACCTGAAGGCAGAACAAGAAACAGTTGATGGAAACTGATCAAGGAAAGAAGCAAACTAGAACCAAGGAAAAATTTCCCTGACAATAAGAACAATTAACCAGTGGAACAACTGGTCTCCAGAAGTTGTGGGTGCTACACTGAAAATTGTGAATTGGCACATGGGAAGCAAGTTTGAAGAGAAATTTGCCAGAATAAAAAAATGTACTGTATATCTGAAATTCTACAGTATATCCTAACATGCTTGGGGGGGTGGGGGGAATTATTTGAGAATTAGAGATAATTTCTTCTGGGTTTTCTTTGATGCTCCCCTCCCCCCGATTTTAATGAAAGATGGCTACTGCTTGTAATCTCCCACAATGCCTAGGACATAATGTTAATCTGAGACCCTGTGGGAAACTGGAATAGCTAGTTCGATTTAGCGGCTAAGGGTACCAATCTAGCAACTAGGAGAGTGGGAATTCTAGTCCAATTTAGTCTAGGTGTGAGAGGTAGAAAATAAAAATGAAAGGGGATTGTGGATCAGGGCTCTTCCTGGAAGAGTATTCACAAATAATAGCAGTGAGCACTCTGAAAAGTAGAATGGTGCTGGAAGCAAGAAGCTACCTCTCCTATTACATTCAAAATCCACTATCTGCAGCTTCAGCCACTGAAAGTAGAAGAATAAAACTCTTGGTCAGTACTAAAGAAACCTATTTCCTTAAAGGTATAAAAAACCCAAAATTGAAGATTTGTTTATAAATACGGATAATTACAGGATAGAAATTGCATTACCCACACAAAAGATTAAGAGCGCTGTTTTCATGAACACAGTCCACTTTGTTCTCCAAAGTGAATATTTCATTGTAAGAAATCTATATTATTGATCAACACTATGGATCATTCAATCCTTTAAAAAATGCTTTGGGTAATTCCTGTACATAATCAAACTTGCAACAAAATAGAAGTGTTTCTACTGTGAATAGATGGACGGAGAGGATGCACTTCCAATGAGAAAGTGTCACAAGCCCTGGATGCAGAATTTTGCAGCCCGTGGCAGAAGCACCTGTTTTCCTTCACTGCAATTGAAATGTAAAAATAGAAAGAAAGAAAGCACGAGTCATTCATGCATCCTCTTTTACCCATCACTTTATTGAAAATATTAAAACATCTTCAAATAAATATAAAAAGTCTGGCATTAGTCGAAACAAAGAATTTATTTCATCTGACTCCCAGGGAAGCTTAAGGGTTACTTATTGAAGAGTGAAGGTTCTCAGGTTTCCTAATGATATTGCAATTTTTTGGTGCATAGCCTGAAGAAAAGAAATATAACAATACATAGCACTGACATCATCTCATTTATTTCTAGAAAGTGCAACTTCAGGGAAAGGAAACATGCCTACTTTGTCAAAAGAGAGTTTATCCAATGGAGTGCCTAGTTGCAGACAAGCAGATTTTCCATAAATCATGTTTTCGGTGCCACCATTGCAGTACTAAATTAAGGTAAGATGAAGGGAGCAATCAAAATGTTTAACATCCATATATTGTCAAAGCTTGATTGGACGTTCAGTTCAATGAATGAGTGAGTGAGTGAGTGAGTGAATGAGTGAATGAATGATATTGAAATGTTGAAAATAAATCAACAGTAGTGCCACTGAACTCTTATCGCCAGAATGACAATGTTGGATCACTTCTGTTTTATCTGGGCATCTCTCTGTCTAAAGGGGGAAAGGGTTCTTCATATTACAAAGTAGATGAAAGCCGCTATATAAATCATAACAAGAATCTAAGTGGAAAGATTTCTCCCTTGGAAATAACTTTATACTGTTTACAGAATCAGAAGAAGTAGGTACCACACATACCCTGCTTTTTAAGAATTTTTAAAATACTGAAGTTAAATAATAAAAGAAATTCTACACAAAGCTTACAGAAAACATTGCATTAGAAAAAAAGAAAAGAAAGAAATGAACTTAAAACCTAGAACTTAGAATAACTTTATTGTCACTTCGAAGGTACCTAATCGGCATACATCAAAATAAAATACAGCTCTCAAAGGGTTGTCACCTCCAATATACACTGCATAAACATGACAAAAAAGTAAATAAATAAATAAACGTAGGCATATATCAATATATCAATTGGAGGAAAGGAGTAGTGTTCTGTGATGGACACCTCCTTCAATGACTCCCTGCTAATGTATAATAATAATAATAATAATATATATATATATATATATGTTTTCTTAAGTTTTCGCGGGTACTTACATGTCTGGCATTCAGCTTTGTTCGGGTATTTTCCCACGTGGTGCTTTTAAAGTTGTAGCAATGTTTCAGCAGAATCTCATCTGCCATCATCAGGCTTCTGTATAGTGTTTGTCTGTGAGTCAGACTTTTACAGTGGTTTCAGATTTAAATTTGGGGCAGCCTATTGCTGTGTCAGAATGGTTTTTCTTCCTCCTGATTGGTTGAGAGTCTTGGTCTGTGTTTATTGGTCTTGGAGTTTGCTGTGTTCTGCTTCTAATATCTTCTGTCTGTTTTTTTTTTGGGGGGGGGCTCTTTTTGTATCTTGATTGGCTGGCAGCATTGTGTTACTTTATTGAAGGCCTTTATGCAGCTTGGCTTCGGGTAAATGGACTGCTATCATTAGTTAGGAAGCTGGGTTTCATCTGGATGCCTGGTTGGGATGTGTTTGAGCTGGAGGTATTAGGGGGGATCTGTTTGTGCCCAGGTGTTTGTGCCCAGGTGGCTTGTGGTGTGGAGATTTTTTTGTTTGTGAGTGCAGGCTTCCAAATGATTGACAGTCTGGTGGAATCATCTATTCATGCTTTCTGGTCTTTTTTCAATCTCTATGGCTTCTCTGATGATTCTATGGCTGGGGTTTTCTATAGTGGCTAGGGTTTTGGTGCCATTGAAGTTGATGCTATGACCTGTGGCTTCCATGTGTTGGACTAGTGAAGAAGTGTGTTCCAGCTTTTTGACTGCATTTTTGTGTTCCTCCAGGCGGGTACTTATTCTTCTATTGGTCTGTCCAATGTATGTGGCTGGGCATGATGCACAGGGGACTTCGTATATGCCTTGGTTTTCCAGGTCAATTTTATCTTTGGGGTTTCTAAGGATGGCTGCTATTTTTCTGTCTGTTTTGAAGGCAGTCTTGATGTGATGTCTGTGTAGTATCTTACTAATTTTGTCTGTAGTACCTCTTATGTAGGGCAGGACAGCTGTTCCATAGGTCTGTTCATCTTCTGGGTCTCTATTATGTCTCAGTGTGTTTTTGTGGATCAAGTTGGTGATTTTGCTTTTGTGGAAGCCGTTGGCTGTCAGTACTTTAGTCAGGGTGCATAGTTCAATCTTAATGTGTGTCTTGTCTGCCAGGCGTTTCTAAGACAAAAAAAAAAAGATATCAGAAACACCAATCAAGCAGAACACAGCAAACTCCAAGACCAATAAACACAGACCAAGACTCCCAACCAATCAGGATGAAGAAAAAACCATTCTGGCACAGCAATAGGCTGCCCCAAATTTAAATCTGAAACCACTGTAAAAGTCTGACTCACAGATGAACACTATACAGAAGCCTGATGATGGCAGATGAGATTCTGCCGAAACGTTGCTACAACTTTAAAAGCACAACTACTATGACGTGGGAAAATACCTGAACTAAGCTGAATGCCATACATACATACATACACACACACACACACACACACACACACACACACATATATAACCTCAGAAAACATATATATATACCTATAAATATTATATTAGTATCCACAATCAAGGGAGTATATCACTATAGATATGAGTTTATTTCATAATTCCTGATAGGCAGTATGTATACAGTTGTAAATAAACAACAATGGGTATTTGGAAGACAATACTATTTGAACAATTCTGATGAAGACTAGGGCTTCAAGGGGCTATGGCTAATTTGATGAATATCCTTTTTTTCCATCTAAGCATATGAAAGGAATTTGTATTATTATCATATTAATGAGCATTACAAGTATCTAGCTGGGAGAGGGCAATTCTGAATACATTGGGAGTGGATCTACATCTCATACCTAGTCACAGTGTGATTTAGTTTTATCTTGGTCTGATGCATAGATTCAACCACTGCAGTTGGTAAGCTATGGGTTTTGGCCTAACATTAGGTAAGATATAGGTTAATATAGCTGAAACAATATATGATGTCAGCCAACTCACATATCATTTCAAAACTGGATATTTTAGAACATTGTCAATTGAAAAAAATAATAATAGCTTTCTTTTTTTAATATAATAAGCCACCGTAAGCAAAAACAAATGTACCACATTCTCCTCATTTGTGAACTAGATAAAAGTTTTAAAATATGCTTTACTTTACACTAAAACGCCTTTAAAATTTAGACAATATTGTGCCACAATGATCTTAGCAACCTTTTTTTAATAGCTAAAATGTATTTTTTTGCCATAATTCAGTATTTTTTTGAACAAAAGAACAAAATGACATTAGCTTATAATGGCAGAAACCAGGAAACTGTTTTTAAAAGAGTTTAATTTTCACTAAAGATTTTACCTAGGTACATATAATATATTTGGTACAAACTGCAATGGCATGAAAATGACAAAATATCACAATGTAAACCCTGACTGGTACTTGCATTGTAAAGTTGCAGCCAAGCATCTGCAAGACATATGCTTTCCATTATTATGATAGTTGGTTGCACAGTAAGTCAGATATTTAGAGAGATTTAGCCTTTTTATCCACCTATCAAGTCCTGCCCAAGAATCTGGGCTAGACAAACATCATTTGATATTGTTAAAGGTATCATTGCAAGATGCTGTTCCAAGTAAGGATGTCTTTTCAATTATTATTATTATTTATATTATTTTATCATACATATATGTTATATAAAAAAATAAAATAGATGGTGAACATACCCCAAAATCTTGCTGTCTATTTTCTCCACACCACCCTGCAATGCATTTTGTTATTCTCCCATTCCTTTTACATAGTGATGCCATATAAAAGAATAAGATCAATTCCAATTAAAGTATCAATTTTAAAAAGACTACAATAATGTCACCGATAGTGAACCAATAATGATGCTGAAACAGATGTATCACACTTGGATGCCATACTCAGTAATCTACTTTAAATGTCAAAGTCACACAATTTTGGAAGACAATAGAATAATTCTAAGGTTCTAAAAAAAGTCAGATTTTCACTGGCTAGCTACCCCACATACATTGAGAAATTCAATTTCATATCCCCCAGATTACTTTGCTGGATGTAGAAAAAAAATGAAAAAGCAATTTTTGGTAGAGATGCAGAATATCAATTTATCCCCTGTTGTTTTTAAACCAAAAAATGATGTTTCAGTAACGATTACTGAAGGCATTTAACAGACATTTAAGACAAATATTAACAAAGAAAGTACAAAAAGCTTCTCTTTTCACACATCAAATGGACATATGAACTTCTTTTTATGCTCTCTGAGATTGATGGGTTTTTTTTGCAGATGTTTCATCATCAAACTAGGTAACATCATCACTGCTTGAAGGGAATAAATTTTGCTCTTATTTTTTATATACTAGGGACCTGCCCTTTCAGTATTGATGGAGGTGTTCTTGGTGCTTCCTTATCAGGCTATTATTTACTGTTACCTTGTTTGTCTGCTTTGGTAGAGTTAGTTTATTTTCTTTTGAATGGTATATAGATGTTGTTTATCTCTGTGTGCCTGTTGATGGCTGATTTGTCTCAGTGCCAGGCCTCCAGGAATTCTCTGGTGTTTTTGCACTTGACTTGGTCTAGAATGCTCAATTTCCTAGTTGACACAATGGTTGATGTCCATGTGCTGTGAAATTAAGGAGTTTTTATTGTGTCTTCTGACTGAAGGTTATTACAGATGATTGTCTCAAAAGTTGAGCAGAGATTAACACTTCAATTAACACTAGACCAACAATCAAGAAGTAAACAATATCCACTCAAGGAGCTACAAATACAGGCCAACAGTAAACAGCCTAGTCAAGGAACTCCCACTAAGACTAGCAGAGCAAGCCCTTGGTATTAAAAATAAGAACAAACCTCACAACCCGCTGTTGTTACCTAGTTGGATAATGAAACATCTGCAAGAAAACCACCAACTCAGAGGACACCAAAGACCCCACAGTTCAGCCCTGAATTACAAATATTCTTGTCTGTTGGAACTTTTTTTTTAATTCCAGCAATGAATGGAAAATGTTGAGGATGTAGCGATTCTATTAAAATCAGGGGGCTACACAGAAACACTGTCAAATGTATAACTAACTTTCAAAATATTTTGCTTTAAAGTGCACTAAGAAAAAGACTTCTTTGATCTATTCTGTGCTACTTATTTCACAAAGACTGAAATTAAGCATTTAAAGCCCAATCTTAAAAGTGAACAATTTGGAGTTAGATTAAATCATATTCTGAGCAATCCCATAAATATTCATTATGGCTTAAATCCAGTGTATGACTTAATATTATTTAATTTATTGGCATAATATGGAGGGGGGGAGGGAGGGAGGGAGGGAGGGGGAAAGATAGGGAGGGAGGGAGAGAGAGAGAGAAAAAATGAATTACATTTATGGGTACTAACATTACAATTAATTACAGCTAAAACTTTCTTGGACTGTTTATGATTGAAAAATACAATAAAATATTTTTCTTTGATTTGACAGCTTAGGAAATTATGCTTCTCTGCATGGTAAAATTTATTGCAAGCCACATTTTAAGCAACTTTTCAAATCCAAAGGAAATTACGATGAAGGTTTCGGACACAAGCAACATAAAGAATTATGGATTTCCAAAAATCAGAAAGGCCCGAATAGTTGTGCTCCTGCTAAAGAAGTTCATAAATCCATATCAAAGGTGAATAAAACAACTGTCCATATGTTGTATCCTGGCAATCCACAAGTCCATTGTGAAACTATGAATGATAATTTAAAACAGAATACAGGGAAGGGCAAATTAAACATTACGTGGCCTCCTTCTACAGAAACTCCGAAAAATTCACTCTCAATTGATGTGGTTACAGTAAATAAACCAAAATGGCCTCCTGAAATTTCTGAATATGAGATTGACAGAATTAATACAAATCTTTCTGTGGGTGTTACAAGTCAACCACAGCTCGCAAATGGTAATAGCCATCTTTGGGAGACAAACAGACAAAAGAAAAATGAAAATGTTGACTTACATTCAGACAACCATTCCTCTCCCATTCCTGTGCCTAGGGAAGAGGAACCTACTAATATTATTACAGCAAAGACATGCAATGATGAGAGTGAAATTGTACAAAGGAGAGCAGATGATTCAGGAAAGGGAAAAGCAAGTGAAAGGAATGCAAAGGAATACGATAAGGTGCTCGTGCAAATTGCTAACAAAGGAAAAGATGGAAAAAATAATAAAGCTAATGTCACTGAAGTTATACCAGTTACCAACACTGATGATGATAATGATGCTGAATGGCAGAGTAATCAAAACAGTACTATGAACAATAATAACAACAATAACAATGATAATAATGGCTTTCAAACTACTTTTCTGCATCACAAATTCCATAGTCAGGGAACATCATTTGAGGAGGGTCCATTTAAAGAAGTGGGTCAGGGAAATAGGCCTGCCTCCAAATCTACATTTGAAAGACTCAAAAGATCTGATGTAAATTCAGAAGTGCTCTGCCTAACTGACTCTGAAGTCAGCTATTCCACAGAGGTTTTCAATCTCACAGATGTTGAAGAAAGCATCAAAGGAGAGAATTTCATTACCTCAGACAGTCTTATTCGGCAGAAAAATAAAAATGTCCATTATGAAAAACAGCGCATTAACCACAAAGTAATTTTAAAGGGAATGAATGTTGCAGAATTTCCTTTTGAAGGTAAATTACCAGGCAGTAAGGAATCAATGAAATATGTCAAAACATTAGATGCTGCTTCATGTGATCAAGCGGCAACAGGGCTTTTACCAGGGAATGACAGAATTGGTCTATTTCTCTACAACACCAACTGAAAATGTTCATGGTCCATGTTCTGAAGACTTCATGGATTACCACATTACCATTTGTCAGGATGAAGGAAAGGAAACATTGCAGAAAGATGAAAGCAGATATTTAGATTTGCTGAGCTTAAACGATAGAGTTGTTTTGTCATCTGAAAAAGAACAAACCAGGATAGATCATCCAAGTAAACATTAGCAGATGAGGAAAAGCTGTCAGAATGACGATCATTAATATGTACACTTGGACTGACCAAAGCAAATCTGTAATTTTCTTTGAAGAATTGGTTAAAAACTTATGTATCTCTAATTTGTGGAATGGATATTGTTTAAAAATCGAGTTACCAATCAGAATTTTAAAAGAAATAATTATCTATATTTGTACCGGAAAACACGGTGAACTTTAATTTGCTTAAAATACATTGGAATACATGTATATCAGGACTCATTTCATATGTTTGGAAGTTACATACCCGTACTTCTATTTTTCTTTATACTTATTAAGAATTACTTCATATCCAAGGCACCATTGAGGGAGTAAAATGAAAAGTAACTTTTTAAAGATAACGTAGTGTAAATGAAATCTGTATTTACATTTCCATTGACATATGGAAGTCATCACTTAGAATTGTAACTAAATGATGAATATTTATCTACTCTTTGAAAACAAGCTGTAAGATTCTCTTACTACTGCACTATTTCAGTGTTATGCTTTTAACTGCTATAATGAATTTAGAGATTATGCACCTGGTGTGCTCTAAGAATAAGACAAATATTTCTAAAATTATTTTTTCACCTACTGTTTTACTGTAACAAAGTTGTTGTTTCATGATATGGTAAGTATATTTGGGGTTTTCTAGTTTATAAGCGTTACACCATTCTTTTTCAAGAAATATTGAAAAACAATTACATGATAGAACTAAATGGTCAAAATGCACTATAGTTCCCTCACCATTTGTGAGTTATGCTCTTTCTTTTTTGTTTTCCTAGAGTACATTTGCCTTGAAAGTTTTCAGGCCACGTAACACGCACATTTTATTTCTTGTAAACCAACAAGAAGGAGCAGAATCCAACCAAAATTGAAACATGCATTGGTGAATACAACCGGGTGGGAAAGGGTGCATGGGACTACATATTAACAGTTCAATTCTCTTCATGTCTACTGAGAAATGTCCCATTAAATTTAATGGACTTTGCTCCCTGAAATATAGGAAATGAACGCTCTTTTCCTTTAATGAAAGAAAATTAAGCTGATTATCTTCCACTGAATCCAATAGGAAATGAACTCACTTAAATTTTACTGGACTTTGTTCAGCAATAAAGTCAAAAGGCAGAAGGGAGAACAAGGAAAATATTAACAGAAATGGTGAGCAGAGGAACTAATGTTAATTTACCAAATTATTCCAACTTGCTTGGAAAACAAACCAAGCTCAGTTTTGGAATCTGTGTGTACTTAGTCACTTTAGCAATATTGACGCTTGTCCTTATGTACTGAAGAAAATGGTTTTCCTAGGTTAGCTGAGCTTGCATGAGAATACTTCATTAGGCAATTGACAAAACTGAATAAAAGCACTTTACAAAATGCTGTTTCGGAATTTATTTTTAAACCCATTGCACATGAAAACTGCTTACTGTATAGCAAATTATTTGAATTATTTTAGAATACAAGAATTAATTGGCAGTAAATATTTCAAAAATGAATACTGACCATACAATGAAATCTGATTTTCAAAATGATTCTTTTCTTATTGTTGCATTATTTTGGTTCAAAAATAAACTGTTCAACATCTTATTTGCAATTTTGCAATTTTGCCAACAAGAAGTCATAAGGAGGACTTAAGGACATGTGATGTTGAATGAGTACACTAATAATTGATATTAAGTGGCCCAATACCTCCTTACATAGCCAAGATACAGACACAATGATGAGCTATTTCCCACAGTATTACTTTCTAAGCTGCCCTTTTAAATCTACTATTCACTGGAAAATTACCTTGGTGCACTGAGATTCCAGTTAGTTATATTCTTAAGTGTTCCCAATAAATCATCATCATCATCTTTCATGAAAATATTTAAATACACTAACTTTTCAAGCTACATAAAGCTGTGACCCTCATTAATGTGGAAATTAAACATCATATCTTAACCCTAAATAATGTGAAATGGCATTTTATTTTCACAGACCTTTAGGGTGAATAATGTGAAATAGCATTTTATTTTCCCAAGCATTGTTTGCTGTTTTTTCATTCATTTTCACTGAGTAACCTCCATATTCTAGCATATAGGAGCCGTGGTGGCGCATTGGTTAGAATGCAGTAATGCAGTCTGCTTCTGCTAATTGCCAGCTGCCTGCAATTTGGTAGATTGAACCCACCAGGCTCAAGGTTGACTCAGCCTTCCATCCTTCTACAGTGGTAAAATGAGGGCCCAGATTGTTGGGGGCAATAGGCTGAATCTGTAATCCACTTAGAGAAGACTGTAAAGCACTGTGAAGTGGTATATAAGTCTTAAGTGCTACTGCTATCTAGCATCACACCCTGCTTATGGGAAAGGCATAAAAATGTAAGAACTTTGATTACATTTATGTCCAAGAATTGGGCTGCACTTATGCATTTAGAAAGACAGAGATCATGCTCACTAGATGTTAAAAAGGTTGAAGAATTTTAGTCTCCTTCCCGTTTCCAAAGACCAACTGAAACGTATACCGTATTCATTGATTAATTTATTTGGACTTTCATGCCGCTTCAGTCCATAAAATCTAAACAACCGCATTTGCCAGATCAATCCAGGAGCCACGAGTAAAATAGAGCTCAGTTGCAAGCATAAAGCATCAGAAGTATCCCTCTTAGACCTCTGTCTTGCTTGGAACAGACATAGGAAGAACAGATATATTTGAGCCATGACTTTCTATTCCTCAAATAAGCAGAATGCTTGGTCATTTGCCATATTTATTTTCATACTAAACTCCAGAGCCATGAGTTATTAGCTCAGGCTACACTAATGTGACCTTTGGTGAGATGGATGACAATATAAATTTGATAAATAAATAAATAGACATAACTAAAATAAAGTAATGACCATTTTTTACTTTGTCCTCCAATCTTGGAAGTAGGTAGGGAGCAAGAGGGAAGGCAATTCAGAACACAGAAGGTTTTCAAATTTGTTCACAGACAATGCCACCATCTTTCTAAATTTATTACATTCAATTTTTCTTTAATGTCGGGTGCAAATAACAAGGAGCATTTGTTGAGTTCAGAATATAGAAGAGTTTATTATTGCTACCTCTAATATAAGAATCTAATCAACTAATAGCGGAAGCTAAGTTAGCAATAGAAAAGGGTCAACAGAATTCATGGGGGACTGGGCTGGACTTTGGTCTTTTCTGCCACTGCAATGACTCTAAACTGATGACACATTTAACCCTGCCTTTCCAATCAGCCTCTTCTTTTCCTACAACATTGTGTCCTTCAAGAGAAATTGTTTCTTATGCCAAGCACTCTTTGCTATATAAATCTACCATACATACGGTACTACATCTGATATCCAGTCCACTGATGCTTGACCACTGATGATGGTCTTTGTTATTTCATAATTCATTTGATAGGTGTTAATTCTTTTTTATATATTTCCAATTTACTTTGTTCCATGCAGACTAGAAAATAAATATTTGCCTGTTCATTTATCCAATTGAAAGAGGTCTGCTCTGACTTCAGAGGCATTCAGGTGAAAGCAAGAAAAACTACAGAGTAAGCAGCAACCTATTTGGGGCGATACACTCATGATATTCTAAAAATGAACCAGCACATGGGTTTTTTTGCACATACATTTAAAGCTTAAATAATCTGAATCATAAATTAGAGACATCTCTGTTTAAATGGAATCAGATAAGAATTTATAGTTATTATATACATTGATGGAATCATAACATTAATTATGTATGGTCAAGTTGGTGTTGACTCTGAGTGACCACATAAAAATGCTCATGATGATCTGTCACTAATCTGGTGTTCTCATGTTGTACCCATAGCTACTCGACATAAATCCATCCACCTAACTCCTTTTAATGAGCCCATAATGCCTTGCAGGTGGAGTCCGGGCAACTGAATGGAGCTTAGTGTTTACTGCCCAGATGCCCTTCCTGTCACCAATGTGGAGTTATATTCAGCAGATATATTCTCAGTGTGCCCAGAGAGAGAAATATTTGCCTCTACATAGGATCGAATCCACAGCTTCCTGATTGTGAAGCGAGAGCTCCACCTCTCCACCCACTGCACCACTCAGAGCTATGTCTTCACATGTGTCCAAATTTATAAAACAGCCATTTCAACCCCCTGCTCAGTATAGGGATCCAAATTAAGGTGTTCCCTGAGAGGTGACCAGCTATTTGAAGACATTCAGTCTATCAACTCAATAGTAGTAACTGTGAGAGGGATCTTGGAGTCCTAGTGGACAATCATTTAAAGATGAGCCAGCAAAGTGCAGCAGCTGCCAAAAAAGCCAACACAGTTCTAGGCTGCATAAATAGAGGGATAGAATCAAGATCATGTGAAGTGTTAATACCACTTTATAATGTTTTGGTAAGGCCACACTTGGAATACTGCATCCAGTTTTGGTCGCCACAATGTAAAAAAAATGTTGAGACTTTAAGAAGAATGCAGAGAAGAGCAACAAAGATGATTAGGGGACTGGAGGATAAAACATATGAAGAACGGTTGCAAGAACTGGGTGTGTCTAGTCTAATGAAAAGAAGGACCAGGGAGACATGATAGCAGTGTTCCAGTATCTCAGAGGCTGCCACAAAGAAGAAGGAGTCAAGCTATTCTCCAAAGCACCTGAGGGCAGGACAAGAAGCAATGGGTGGAAAATAATCAAGGAGAGAAGCAACTCAGAATTAAGGAGAAATCTCCTGACAGTTAGAACAATTAATCAGTGGAACAACTGGCCTCCAGAAGCTGTAAATTCTTCAATACTGGAAGTTTTTAAGAAGAGATTGGAAAACCATTTGCCTGAAGTGATGTAGGGTTTCCTGCCTAGGCAGAGGGTTGGACTAGAAGACCTCCAAGGTCCCTTCGAACTCTGTTATTCTATTCTATTCTATTCTATTCTATTCTATTCTATTCTATTCTATTCTAATTGTCTGGGCAATTGTTTCCATTGTAAAAACTTAACTTTTCTTTCTTTTACTTAATCAGATTCTTAGTTTAGTAAGTCAATTCCATGATTCTGTATTCTCCTCTTTGGAACAATGAGGAACAGGTTGTTATTGTTTTTTACCTTCCACTATGTAATGTTTATTCTGTACTTCAGTTGAAAAGTGCTGTCATATTTCCCCTCTCCATATTCTCAAGGCTAAACATCCCATCTCCTTAAATCTCAGATTACAGGATTTACAGTAGCTTCAAAAACCTCTATGCACATCCTCATTGCTTTTCCTTAAACTTATTCTGGTCTGATTCATTCTTAAAATGTGGCATCCTTGATAAGAGCACTTGACCAATGCAGAATAAAATAGAAATGTTACTCCAGTGATGTAATCATTATAGATTTCTTGATTCAATATAGAAATGCATTTACCTTTTTTATTACAGGCATAGTATGTTGCATAGTCAGTATACCAATGCATGTATCTCTCCTCCTATATTCATGCATTTAATTTTTATTAATAAAGCATTTTACAGTTTGCTGTTAAATTTCATGATGTTATTTTCAACTTGCTGTTGTAGCAAGATGGTTTTTAATTTTATTTCTATCATCTAAAGTTTAGCTTTCCCACCTTTCTTTCACCCTGAATGTTTATATTTTAAAAAAATCTTATTTATTTATTGTTTATTTGATTTCTATAGCTGACTATCTCAACAAATGACTTATAAACACATCATCCATTGAATATTGAAAAGTAAAGGACTTAAGAGTTATACTAAGAATTATCTCAATCCATCTTCTTCCCCTTTGTTTTTTAAATCAGTCATCAGGTTAAATATCAGGCCATTCAGCCCATGTTTAACTAATGTGCAATTTAGAATGTTGTGAGATACTTTGACAAATACTTTGTTGAAAGAAAAATACATTTACAGAATTCCCATGATTTACTAAGGAAGTTAAAATGGCAGAGAGAAAGAGGGATGCAGAGGGTTAATCTGTCAAGATGTTCTTGACAAATCCCCAATGATTTCTTGTAATTAATGGTTATAAATCAATCTCTTTATGATCTGTTCTAGAATCTTCCCAGATACTCCTATAAAACTGGCTGTTGTGTCCCCCTTTTCTTCTTTCTAGAAAATTGAGTTAATATTTATTCTCCTCTAATCATAGGGCATTTGACTAGTCCTTTGGAATGTTTTTTAAAGAGAGCACTTAAATATCCAATCCACCATCCATTAATTATATAAAAATAAGGTAAATAGGCCTTCTCTGACCAATGGCTTACTCAACTCTTGCCCTTTCATTTTGCTTTTCAAAATGTTCTAGTAGAATTTTTTGGTGGAACCCATATACTCTTAAGGGTATATGGGTCTGAACCAAAAAAAGAAATTGAGTTGCTCTGCCTTTTCTTTCTTATCTGTTAGCATTTTGAGTCTTTACCGATCTGATGGTATATTGATTTTTCCCCACGGTTTTTGTTTTGAACAAAAATAAAAAAGAACCCTTTTTGTCAGCTTTCTCTGCCAACCTCAGTTACTTCTAAACTGTAGCTTTTCTGACATAATCTGTATAATTCTGCACTCTTCTTACCTATGCTACCTCAAGGATCCATTTATTCTCTTTCCAGTTCTTATATATGTCCTTTCTTATTTCAAAGGCAAAGAAAATTCAAAGTGGGAGGAGACTGAAAACGATAGGTAGCATATTGTACACTACATCTGACTACATTAGATAGGATGTGGATATGACATCTGACTCTCCTATCATCCCTAAATATTACTCATTAGGTTGGAATTGTTGGGAGATATGTGTCCGAAAAGCCTTCTATTCTCCACTCCTGGGCTAAGATGTAAAATAGGTGTTGGCCAGTGTTCTGTCCCTAATTAGCATTTTTGAGATCCCCACACTTTGATTGGCCAAAGCGCGGGGCACTCTGATTGGTTAGGCGAGCCGCGCCGATTGGCTCGCTAAGAATCTCCCGCGATTGGGCCATTCGAATCGCGGGAGATTCAAAGCGGTGCCATTGGCCACGGCCGCCACGGCTGAAACAATAAAAGCCGCGAACCTTTTGCGAAGAGCCAGTTCGGTTCCTACTTTAATAAAAGAGCATGATTTGAAGTCACCGACTCCTGGCATCATTTCGCGGACACAACACTGGCGACGAAGGTGGGATCCAGACCCTGAACCGAACCACGTGTCCGACGGAAGCCAGATGAACCACCACGATGGCAAAAATCGCACCCCCCGCACCCTTCAACCCCGCCACCGAGGACTGGGAATCGTACTCCGACCGATTCCGCATGTTCCTCGAGTGCAGCGACCTGAAGGACGCCACCGGCCCCATGAAGCGCGCTGTCTTCCTGACCCACTGCGGGACCGAGGTATTCAAGATGGCCAAGGCGCTTGCCAAACCCGCCGATGCGACCGCGATGGACTGAGACATCCTCGAGCCAATACTTCGGCAGCACTACGCTCCAGAGGTACCCATCCTGATCCGATGCAAAGAATTCTACCGTTGGGACCAACGGTCGGGTGAGAGCTTCAGCGACTTCGTTGCCGAGCTACGGCGCCTAAGGGGGCTCTGCGAATTCAACAACCTGAATGACGCCCTGCGAGACAGAATCGTGCTCGGTTTGTGGGACCCCGTCCTCCAGAGCCGGCTGATGGCCAAGGGCAACATCAGCCTAGCAGACACCCTCACCGCAGCCGCAGCCGCCGAAGCAACCCGAACCTCCGCCGACCGCATGCGCAGACCGAACGCTGGGGACCGCAGTGGAAACAACAACCCTGCGAGGTGGGCTGAGGCCCAACCCGAGACGACCACCCACCAGGGCGACTTCCACTCGGCATCGGGCACTTGCGATGACGAGGAGGACATCCATCGCCTCCAGACAGGCCGCGACCCATGGAACCGGCGGGGTCGTAAGTCGAGGACCAACTGTGCTGGTTGCGGCGGCGACCACCCCAGGTCGTAATGCCGGTTTTTCGAATCGATCTGCTGGCATTGCGACAAGAAGGGACACATCGCCCGTGTCTGCCGCCTAAAAAAGAACCACAGCCCGGCACGATGGGACCAGAGCGACCGGAGGAGAGAGAGCACACCACCCCAGACCAGAGATCGCCCCTCGGACAACAGATGGGACCGAAATGGACGATCCCTGCGAGGCGGCGATAACCGGCGAAGAGAGGAGACCCATCAGACGGTCACCATCAGCCATGCCATAACCAATGACGCCCGGAAGGTCCATGTGGAGGTAGGCATCGAGGGCCAGCCATGCAAAATGGAGGTGGACTCCGGGTCCTACCTCTCCATGATAGCATGGCATGAAATAAAGCGCTTGGTGCCTACCATCCAAAGGAGGAACCTAGACAGCCAGAGACTCATCGTAAAAGACTACCAGGGAAACCACATCCCGGTAGTCGGAACCAAACACTTCAACATCACATATAAAGGGCACACCGAAAGGCTTCCCCTGACAATCGTCGACCGCAACCGCTCAAGCCTACTGGGACTGCAATGGTTGGCTCCCTCGGCATCGCAGTCACGGGAGTCGACCACGTCACCGACGACAGCTGGGAGCAGCAACTGGCCCGGGAATTCCAAGAGGTCTTTGACGGAAACCTAGGCAAGTACCAAGGGCCCCTTATATCATTCAGCCTAGACCCAAACGTCCCCCCAAAATGCCTGAAACCAAGGCAGGTGCCATTCGCACTTAAACACAAGATAGACGAGCAAATTGACAAGCTCATCGAGCAAGGGGTCCTACAGCCCATAGACCACGCCCGGTGGGAGACCCCCATAGTCACCCCAATCAAGCCCAATGGGTTGGTGAGGATCTGTGGGGACTATAAGGCCACCCTAAATGGCGCGCTACAACAAAGCGCCTACCCCGTCCCAGTGGTGCAACACCTACTGCACTCACTGGGAGGGGGCAAGGTTTTCGCCAAGCTCGACCTCGCCCAGGCATACCAACAGTTGCCAGTCGATGAGCAAACGGCAGAAGCGCAAACCATAGTCACCCACCGGGGAGCATTTAAATGCAACCGACTCCAATTCGGAGTCAGCGTGGCACCAGGAATATTCCAAAGCCTAATGGAAAGACTACTGCAAGGCATCAAGGGGGTGGTACCTTACTTCGACGACGTCCTAGTGTCGGCAACCAACCAAGCCGAACTAGAGGGTCGCCTAAGGGAGGTCCGAAACAAATTCAAAGAGACCGGGCTCAAAGTCAAGAGGGAGAAATGCCAATTATACACGGAACGGGTAGAATTCCTAGGATACCTCCTAGACCGTCACGGCATTCACCCCACAAACCAAAAAATCAAGGCCATCAAAGAAGCACCCACACCCAAGTCGAAGACGGAACTACAGGCATTCCTGGGGCTACTTAACTTTTACAATGTTTTCCTGCCCCAAAAGGCGATGGTGGCGGAGCCCTTGCATAGGCTCCTGGACAAGGCGGCGACCTGGACTTGGGGGAAACGTGAGCAAGCCGCCTTCCAAAGAACAAAGGACCTCCTCACTTCGGACGCCGTACTTATACAGTATAACGAGACCCTACCTCTGGCCGTCACATGTGACGCATCACCTTTCGGCGTCGGCGCTGTCCTCAGCCATACCCTCCCTGACAGAAAAGAAGCGCCCATCGCATTCTTTTCAAGGACCCTCACCAAACCGGAGCGGAACTATAGCCAGCCGGACAAAGAGGCTCTGGCTATCGTTGCCACCGTAAAAAGATTCCATGAGTATCTCTACGGCCGGACATTCACCATCATAACTGACCACAAGCCGCTGCTGGGAATCCTTGCAGGAAACCGGGCCACCCCGAACATTCTGTCTCCCCGAATGACAAGGTGGTCTGAGTTCCTGGCAGCCTACAACTATGGATTCATACACAAACCGGGTAAGACGATCTCCCATGCAAACGCCTTAAGCCGCTCACTGCTACCGGAACCTGACACCGACCCAGCACCCACGACGAACACCCTCAGCATAGAAACTCTACCCAACCTGCCCATAACCGCGTCAGACATTGCCCGAGAGACTAATAAAGACAAACGTCTGGCACGGGTGTTGCATTGGGTGGAGAAAGGGTGGCTGGAAAGGGACAACGACGAGTCCGTCAAAACATTCCGAAACCGCCAAACGGAACTCTCGTTATTAAAAGGGTGCATACTATGGGGGGATAGGGTGGTCATTCCAGAAAAGCTACAAGGGAAGGTTCTGGAACTGCTACACGAGGGGCACCCTGGCATCGTTAGGACTAAAGCCCTGGCCAGAAGTTACGCTTGGTGGCCAGGGATGGACAAACAAATTGAGACCTGGGTAGCAAGGTGCCAACGATGCCAGGAAACTAGGCCAAGCCCACCCACAGCACCTAGAGTGGGAAACCCCAAGGGGACCTTGGTCTAGGATTCACATAGACTTCGCCGGGCCCACAAAAGGACACACCTTCCTTATAACAGTAGACGCTTACTCCAACTGGCTGGAGGTAAGCAACATGAAGACAACAACCACGGAGGCCGTGATCAAGGAACTCTGCAAACTCTTTGCAACGCACGGCCTCCCAGACGTCGTTGTTTCTGACAACGGGCCCCAATTCACCTCGCTGGAATTCGAAAAATTCCTAGCGGAAAGGGGCATCCGCCACGTGCTGACAGCACCGGCTCACCAGGCGGCGAACGGTAGGGCGGAACGGATGGTGCAATTCACTAAGAAAACCATCCGGAAAATAGACCACGGGGAGATCCAGGAGAAAATAAACAAACTACTCTTCACCCAACACATAACTCCAAATACCACAACGAATAAGAGCCCAGCCGAACTATTAATGGGGAGGAAATTAAGGTCCCCACTCGACAGGTTACACCCCACGTATAACCCGGAGAAGCCCCCAGACTCAAACAGCAAACACCGAACTTTCGCACCAGGCGACCCCGTATATGCAAGAAACCTGACGGGAGACCCGTTATGGGTACCGGCCATCATCACACAAATAACAGGCCCACACTCGTACCGGCTACAAACAGCAGACGGACGAGCATGGAAATGCCACATCGACCAATTAAGGTCGAGGACGACCACCCAAGAAACCACTGACGCACAAGCAGGCGAAACCAACCCCCACAACACAAACCAAGGGGGGAGGGAATACCCAGGGGACCAAAACCAAAGAAGAATAAACCAGCCATACTTACCGGAAAGCAGCCATCACGACCCCTCGCCAGGAAGAGACAGCCAGGCCAGCTCGACCGACCCGGAAAGACCGAGCGGGAGCGGCGAAACCCGCAGCTCAACCAACCCGGGAGGCCCAGGAGGGAGCTACGGAGAGCGGCCCGGCCCGACCGACCAGCCGGTTCCCACGATGGCATCAGGAGCAACAGAGATCCCGACCGAACCGGCCGGGATCCAACCTACGACTGAGCTGCGCAGGTCCAGTAGGCTCAGACGGAGCCCCGCCTACCTACGTGACTACGCGACGTAAGGACTGAACCAAGAGGGGAGGGGTGTTCTGTCCCTAATTAGCATTCTTGAGATCCCCGCGCTTTGATTGGCCAAAGCACGGGGCACTCTGATTGGTTAGGCGAGCCGCGCCGATTGGCTCGCTAAGAATCTCCCGCGATTGGTCCATTCGAATCACTGGAGATTCAAAGCGGTGCCATTGGCCGCGGCCGCCGCGGCTGAAAGAATAAAAGCCGCGAACCTTTTGCGAAGGGCCAGTTCGGTTCCTACTTTAATAAAAGAGCATGATTTGAAGTCACCGACTCCTGGCATCATTTCGCGGACACAACAGCCAGAACGATGGTAAAGAATGTTCTCTGAAACAGCAATGCTAATGAACATCACAGAAGTAGCCCAATTTGTGTGACTCCTTCAAAGGTAAAGTTGGAGAAGCTCCCAAATCACCCATAAAATATTGCAAATGTGATATGTCTCAGAAATAGGATTTGAATTGTTCAGGGCTTGTAACAATTCATTTTTGATGCTCCTGAAAATTGTTCAAATAACATGTCCGCATATAGCCTATTTGTAGGGAAATACAGATGGATCGTATTTTCTGAGAACAGTCATAGGAAGTTGCATTTCATTTAAAGTATCAAATCTGTTTCTGAATACAGTATATACATGAAGTCTCTTTCTCTTTGTTTCTGTTTAAAGGGATAAATTGTGTGCCTCCTGGACTTTTTTCCTACTGCATTTTTCTACCTGATTAACCTCTTCTTTTGGAGGGGGGGGAATGCTTAACAAGTGGCTCTCTAAATAGGTACACAGTAGTCTATCCTAAATTTAAATCCTGCGTAAGTAGCTGGTATTTTATTCAGATTTAACTAACAATACTTCAATCAGGATGATATATTTATACATCATATCATTGTGTTCCAAATATCTGATGATCTTTTTCTGTTCTGCTAGTGATGGCCTTGAGTCTGGCAAGATTGCTGTCAGACCCAGCAGAAGAGTGACATAAAAATAATCCAGCCAAAGCCCAGCTCTTTATTTGCTTTCCCCTGATAGACAGAATCTTTCCAGACTGAACCTTTACTACTCTCACTCCAATAGATATTCTCTGGGAAATTTTAGGGAGTTGACTAATCTGACTTTCTCCCTTTGTCTCCTATCCAGCTGGGCTGCCTCTTGTCTCATTCCCCCACTTCCCCATTTTTGAGAAATTCCTACTTCATTATAGCCCATTGGACCACCTTCTCCTCCTTAGGTACCATGCTTCATATTTCCAGTACTTCAGAAACATCTATTCCTGTTACTTACCTGTAGGAATTATTTAAAACATCTATCTTCCTTCGCCCTGAGGTATCTCTAGGCATTGCAGAAATATGCGATCAGGATTAAACAGAGAGTGCCTGACATATCATCCTTTCACTCTTCCATCTTCAAAAAGGTTTTTAATGCAACAGCAGAATGGAGTCTTTGCAACTAGGTTGCCTTCGTATCAATCAGATGTTTATTTTTTTACCAATGTCCCACAAAATGAACATGTGCAGAGGAGCCTTAACAGATTGTATTTATTTGTTTACATTATGCAGTTTCTTTATTATAGCATGGCAATGAAAGATTTTTTTTTGTTTCTTTTTTTGTTGCTCCAGGATCTCTGGTAGCTCTGGGACAGGCTACCTATAAGATGAGACATTCTCTGTCTGATCAGTTGGTGGGTTCCCAGTAATTATCCATCCATTTTTACAGCAACAGCATAATGCATATTATTCAAATATGTGTTCTTTGGCTAGGGCAGCTATTGAGTATGTTGGCTGTGGATTATAAGAGTTGGTCCAGGAGACCTATTAGGAATCAGCATGAAGAAAACTAGTCTTAGATTGTTGACACTAGAAGGTCACGATTTGCTGTTGGGCTGGCATGCTTTTTTATGGTATAAGGGAACTAAAACACAGGGTTATTTTAGAAGACATTATATACGGGAGTCTTTGTGGTTAAACTGGGAGAAGATAAAAAGACAATGTTATTTGAAAATTCCAGTTTGGTTATCGACTATTGAAGCATTTTCCTATCCTATAATTTATAAGAAGGAACAAATAGTTAGATATGGGGAACTATTGGATGAAAAGGGTGAACTTAAATCAATACAAAATTTAGAGGAACAAGGTATAAAGATGAATTGGTTTTCATATGCGCAAATACACTCAAGGTATGATGAAGATTCTAAAACAGAGGGATTTTATGATAAACAGACTGATCTAGATAAGATTTTGACAGGTACCGATGAGAAGGTGACCAAAAAATTACATGGTTATTTACTGGGAATTAAGCTAGAGGAAGAACAAGTTAAAGAAACGATGATTGTTTGGGGGAAGAATTTTGGATATGGGATTGATTTGGAGAAATGGCAAAAATTATGGTCACAAAATTATAAAATGACAATGTCAACAGCTTATAAAGAAAATTTGTATAAGATGTTTTACAGGTGGCACTTTCCCCCGACAAGGATAGCAAGAATGTTCAAGAATAAATCTGAAAAATGCTGGAAATGTCATCAGATACCTGGCTCATATTACCATATGTGGTGGACTTGTGAGGATGCTAGAAAATATTGGACTAAAATCCGCATGTGGTTGGAAAAAATGACAAAGAAACACATAGATTTGAAACCGGAGTTTTTTTTATTGGGAATCTTACCAGATATATATAATAAAAATTTAAAATATTTGATTGTAAATGTATTAACAGCGGCTAGGATTGTATTTGCTAAAAATTGGAAAAGTGAGAGAATACCATTAGAGGAAGAAATCATTAAGAAAATATTGGAATGTGCTGAAATGAGCAGATTGACATTTGAAATTAGAGAACAAGAAGATAAACAATTTTATGAAGTTTGGGATCTTTTTTATCAATGGTTAGATAATACAATATAACAATAGAATATTTAGAAACCTAGGATATAACGAATATGCATTTTTTTTCTTTCTTTTTGGTTTTGATAATATTTTAAGAATATTTTATTAAGATAGATTTGGTATGTTTTTATGATCTGTTATAAAATAAATTAATTAAACTATAGTTATCTCACTTAAGTATGAATTAGTTAAATTACAGTCAAATGATTGTTCAATAGTGATATTGAGATATATGGTTGTTGATTGATGATATGAGTTATTATGCAACATAATTATTATGATGACTATGAAATGGATGCACAAAAAGGAGTGGTAAACCAACCGATCCACTGCTTGTAAATTTATGAAGAATGATGATGTTTTTATGTTATGTCCTATGTTTTATGTGTTTGTGTTTGTTGTAAAAAATTAATAAAACTTGTATTAATATATATATATATATATATAAATAGAATATTTAGAATGTTAGATAACAAGGAATATCTTTGCTTTTTCTTTTTTTTTCTTTTTTTTTTTTTGTTATTTGACATCATATCTATAAAGTGTTTTCAGGATAGATTTGGTATGATTATATGATTTGTTATAGAATAAACTATTTAAAGTATAGTTATCTCATAAAGTATGAATGAATAAAATTATAGTCAAATGATTTTCTAATAGCGATACTAGGATATATAAGTTTGGATTGACAATATGAGTTATTATGTAATGTAACTGTAATTGAGACTACGAAATGAATGCACAAAACTGATGAACCAACCGACACACTGTTTGTATATATATATATGGAAGAGAGCTGATGTTTTTATGTTTTGTTGTTTTGTTTGTTTTTAAAAAATCAATAAAATTGTTTTCAAAAAAAGAAAAAGAAAACTAGTCTTCTTACTACAATCACTTGGCCTAGGAGTCTGATTCTTTGATAAACTGTGTGAAAAAGTACATTTCTAAAGATTTGCTTTTTTTCCACTTGAAGTCACTTATCCCTGAACACATAACTTCTAAAGCACTGGATGTTTCTTCGGCAGTTCAGCTATATGAATATTTTAAATATACCAATAATAAACAATCCTTATCACCAATATGATTTATGATGATTGTTTATATGTCCCTACTTCTTATAGTGGGGTGGAGTTGCATCTTTTACCTCAGAATCATTATATATAGCATTATTCTATCTTGCAGCACAATGATTGGCAGGAACTGTGACTTTCAAACATAAAATCTGTGGCACACATGATTACAAGTCCAAAGAATTCATAGAAAAGCTTTTTCCGTATATTTTTTCCTGTTCCACAATAATCTAAAACTTTAAGCTGTACTGTAAATCTCTCCTGAAGGACATAAAAATGAGGCAGCTCATCCATACCTGAAATGAAGCACATGGATCACTTGCCTAAATCCCCATCAATTTCAGTGAAGACGAGTGACTGAGGGAAAATGAATGCTAAAATAAAATAGAACCAGCAAGGGCTATGCAGAGTTCTTAGCATAAAAATTTACAGCCAAGAGATTGGGGAAGAATCATTTGTCCTGTAATGACCTTGGAAATATTCAATAGCAGGCTGGGAGGAGGGGGGGAGATTGTCACTTCTCTCTCTTGAAAAGATTTGGATAAAGTGAGAATCCGATACAAATGAGGATATGCTAGGATATATTAAAACAACCCCTGAGGAGATGTGGAAGTCAGACCAAAGCAGTACAATGAACAGACATGTTAGGAATGAGAGAATCTGTAGGGTGTGAGCTGGATCCACTGGGATTTTAAGAATTCTGGCTAGGAATTCTGGAAGTAACATGTGGAGAACACCCAATCTGGAAAACCAGCACTATGGATTAGGTGAGTGTGATAGATTTTCAAATATGGGTCTGAATTTTGCCATTATAGTAAGTCGTGATTTGTTTAATGGAGTTTGGCTAAATCATCATTAGCTGGGTTCACTCAACATGCTAAGCCTTAAGCCAGGGTCTTCAAACTTGACAGCTTTAATACTTGTGGACTTCAACTCTCAGAATTCCTCCTCCAGTCATGTTAGCTCAGGAATTCTGGGAGTTGAAGTCCACAAGTCTTAAACATGCCAAGTTTGAAGACCCTTGCCTTAAGCCCATGATGGCGAACCTATGGCACACATGCCACAGATGGCACGCAGAGCCATTTCTGCCGGCACGCGAGCCGCATGCAAACTTACCTCACTGAGCATGCGTGCATCTCCCAGCTGATTTTCGGCCCATTTGAGGCCTTTTTCAGCCTCCCAGAGGCTTGAGGAAAGCCTCTGCAGCATTTGCAGGCCAAAAAATAGGCCCGTTTCATCACTTCCTGTCTTTCTGGAAACACCAGAAGTGATAAAATAGGCCTATTTTTCACCCTGCAAAGGCTGCAGAGGCTTTCCTCAATGGGGGGGGGAGACGCATTGCCTTCTGGGTGCTGGCATGTGAGTGCATGCATGTGAGTGCACGCGCATGAACAATTTTCGTCACAGGAACCCAAAAAGGTTAGCCACCACTGCCTTAAGCCATGGGTTACAAACAGAATGATTCATTTCCGCACAATTTGCTAACTCAAAGCAAAGACTTATTTTGCTTTGATTTAGCAAATGGGAACACACCATGTGTGTGGGGGGGGGGGTTGGGGGGGCGAATCCTTTAATTAATCCCTACGTCAATCTAGGAATATACATGTGAGTCCTCCAAGAAATGTCACACATTCCTTTGAGATCTCTTGAAATTCCATTCATTTCCTTCGAGGCACTCATGAGGGTCCATCACATCACACCACAAAATTGATTTTGAAATTTATCGCAATGGTAATGCTAGTTCTCATTTTACAGAAAGCTGCTTCCCTGAAAAAAAAGGGGGGCTGCTAGGACAGCTTGCTGCTAGGGCACACACACACACCCCTATAACAATTCTCCCTCTGAATGCTAGAGCTGTCTGTGAACCGAGATATCCAGCTACAACTACCACTTTGCACTCTTGCCAAAGAACTGTGACTTAAAAGTGACATTAAATGTGTCTTATTTGCTTTGGATTGAAAGAAAGTATTTCTCTTCAGAAGAAAGGTCAGTTTAGTAGAAGAGAGATAATAATCTAAAACTTCTGTGTAGAAATACTATTACGGGGATGTTTCATTGAGGTCTTTGTCAGAGCCGCATTTAATTCAATATGAGCCTCTGCTACAGAAGAAGTTGCCTGTAAAACATATAGTATATTTTTGATGAGTTCAAAAGTAAATCAACATTTCTTCCATGGAAACACCTTTGCCATTTATTAAATCAGATGAGCCAATGACAAAGTACTACAGTATAGTAGATCTAAAGCCATATTATATGGGTTTTGCAGAGCCAGAGAAAAAAAAACATTTGAAAGCAATGCCTTACCAACTTTCTTTGATAAACCCAGTCTTTGAGCTGCGGTACCTGGGCAGCAAAAATCTAGACCTGATACAAAATACTGTAGTTAGACCTTTCGGTATCTCTTTACTGCCATCTACTGCTCATCTGGATATTTTTCATTCCAAATATGATATGCGTATGCAGTCTATTGATTCAATAAAGCACTGGCTGCCATTCTGAAACCATCCCACAAATTCTTTTATCATTCCTTTGACAACCATAGAATTAAGGCTTAGAAGAAAACTTGGAGACCATAAAGTCCAAACCTCAGGCAATAGTTAAATCCTTCCCTTTTTAAATAGAAAGAGCTGATTGTACCAGGACATATTTTATATAGACAAAAGAGTGTGTGAAAAGTTAATGTAAAGTGACATTTTTTTTGTCTCTACACTGGATTCAGGTAAGGTTGAGAAATTGAATCTATTTTTGCTTGGTGACTGAAGCCCTTTCCAACAAAATGCTTCATGGAAGTCTAATGGGTGAATTTAGGAATAGGCATGTCTGCACTTCTGAATCAATCCACATGCAATGTTATTAACAGGTAGTTCTCTCACATGAAACTCCCTTCTTCTCCTCCTCTTGTTTTTCATTCTTTCTCCTCACTCTTACCCTCAATTCCCTCCCACAGCTCAGTTATAATCATAACAATTGGAAAAGATTAACAAACACTGTTATGCTCCATTGAAAGTATAGACTATAGAATGATATAGAATGCAGGCAAGATTTTCAGTTCATTTGTTGGATTCTATCTATCTATTTATCTATCTATCATCTAACTACCCACCTATCTATCCATCATCTATCTATCTATCTAACTATCTATCTATATATCTATCTATATCTACCTACCCTGTTCCCCCACAATACGGCCTCCCCCAATAGGAAGTCCCAGCATGTTTTATAGGCATGAAATGAATTTAAGCCCCTCCCCCCAAATTAAGGCCTATATTAAAACATGCGAAATGGGGGGGAATGGTGGGGGGCTTGCCATTAGGAAGTACTTTTGTTGCACAGCCGGATATAGTGCTGCCTGTGTTGACTCCGATACGAAGTGCCCCACCAACGCTGAGGTCAACATCCAAGCCATCGCCGCCCACCCACCCGAAGATGCAAGGGGGGGAATTAAGTCCCCCCCAAACGACGGCCTATCCATTTTGGGGGGGGCTCAAAAAAAAATAACACCGGGCCTTATTATATGAGAAACATGGTATCTATCTATCTATCTATCTATCTATCTATCTATCTATCTATCTATCTATCTATCTATCTATCTATCTATCTATCTATCTATCTATCATCTATCTTATCTATCACCTATAATTATCTATCTATCTATCCATCCATCCATCCATCCATCCATCTATCATCTATCACAGTGGTGGGATTCAAATATTTTTACTACCAGTTCTGTGAGCGTGGCTTGGTGGGCATGGCAGGGGAAGGAGACTGTAAAATCTCCAGACAGAGGTGGTATTTGCTGGTTCTCTGAAATACTCAAAATTTCCACTACCAGTTCTCCAGAACTGGTCAGAACCTGCTGAGTACCACCTCTGATCTACCATCTATCTAAACTATTGCCTATAGTTCTCTATCTATCTCTCATCTATTTATCTCTCTATATACAGTATATTTCTCATTACCTCTCTATCTCCCTATCTCAATTTAATCTAATCTAATTACATTGATAGAACTTGTTAATCATGGTGGATTTCAATGGGTCTTTTTTTACCTGTAACTTTCTCTAGTTCCAGTTCAGTGTTGTAGTAATTACTTATAGCTCATTTTAATAACGGCATTGATGATTGCAATATGCCACATACTGGTTTATTTGTATTCAGTTTGAATTCAGATAATTGGAGTCCAAGCTTCAATTTTGACATAGAAAATAATTATAATTACTTGTGCAAAATTCAGAATTCTGAATGACTTCAGCTACAAACTGTGTTATGTTAGCTTTTTTTAAAATGACCCCCTAATGACTGAGTATTAACTTTTGATTAGTAAACTGATTTTGAAGAAGACAAGTATATTAAAGACTTAAAGGCAGCAGTACTAAATGCGAAAATCAATTTAAACATGATCAGTTGCTTAAGAGGCAAAAATGAAGTAAAAATTATTGAATCAATTCATAGGACTAACTTATGAGCTACTTTCATGAGGGATACAACTTATATGATGAAGTTGAGCATTCAGGGCCAAATTATTTCTGGTGGGGAGAGGGAATTAAAAGCCATAAAGATAAAGAGATGACAAGGGGGGAAAAACAAGCTAGAAATTTCTCATCAGTTGATGATCACTTTTGGGGATAGGGAATTTATTTAAAGTAACTTTTTCCTTTTCCTTTAAACTCCCTCTTCCTTTTTTTTTTTTTTAAATAGTTTTACTGCTGTCTTCTGCTATCAACAATTCATTTCTATTAGGACTTTCTGTCAGAACTGCACCTCATGCCTGCACACTGTAATCACCCATTTCCAGTCTGCAATTTTATTTACTTATTTTATTTTTTTGGATTTATATTACTGCCTATTCACTCATGGCAATGGATGGGGGGCAGGGGGGAGGGAAGAAGAGTGCTTGGGGGAAAGTGAAAGTAATGAAGTAAATGTACCTCTCTGAGACAGCACTTCAAGGTTGCTCCACTGTGAGAAGAATGCAGCTGCAAGCCAGCCCACACCCAGAGTGACCATTTCAAAAATACCTTCTTTGAATTGTTTGGTTGATGGAGAGACAGCAATGGGAAGCACCTAAGGGAGGGAAAGTTACGCTTGAAGATTTGGTGCTAATTTCAGTTCTAGCTTTCCTCTACTGTATTTCACTTAACCTTTAGTAAACTATACCTTTCTCACCAAATGGGGTCAAGGACTGTTAGAGGTTCAAGTTGAGGCAGATCTGACACTTTCTTTGCCTCCCCTCCCCCCCCCCATTTATAAATAAAGAAAGAAATAAATATATATGTGGCTTTGGAAAAGAAAGATTGCTACCATACTGGGAAAATGGGAGGGAAAAAAATATTTCTAAAACAGTTTAAAAAGAAAAAGATTGAAAGTAAACAAAAATAAGTTATATCTTTCACTGTGTCTTCTATGTCTGGCACTATTTTCATAACACTGTGGTTTACCCTTAATCCATTTTTTTAAGGTTTGCATGACATAACAAAATAAAAGGAACATGGGTGGGATTTGTATAATAGGCTAGGACAGGGTCATGAGCAACTTAAGGGAGAAATCACAATTATGAGTGTATTTCAATGTGTAGTATATTTATTTCTGGCCTACCCCCAAATCCAATAAAATAGTTTTGTTTCTGAAAAAGGAAGAGTTCTTTATTGCTAGCTATCTTCAATTTATGATTGACTATATCATGAATGCAACTCTAGGTAACCCCCCCCCCCAACACATTAAAAACAAGACAAAACAACAATGATACAAAAAGCATAAAACCCTGCAGTGGTGGCAGAAAAAAGCCCACTTTTATTGTTCGATCGCGGGAAAAGAGACTCGAGACCAGGGTGACTGTTCAGCTCTTTATTTGGTATATAGGTCTGTGTTGGACCTGCGAGCCACGGCAGCCCTTCATATAGGGATTTGCCGGCGGCTCGCAACCAATGACGGCTCTTTGAATCTCCTGCGATCGACGCAGCCAATCGCGGTTGATTCCTTACAGGCCAATCACTGCTGTTCTTTCCGCCAATTACAGAGCAGTCCGTTTGGACCAATCAGGTGAGGGTATCCCAAGAATGCTAATATGAACATTTATATTTCATTAGAGGGCATTCTTTAATTGAGGGGGACCCAGAGTGTGCCTCTCCTGTCAAACCTGGTATAACAAGTGCAAACAACTGGAGAGATACAGTCTTGCAAATAACTAATTCCATGCCTGAAAGGTCTATATTGGTGACAACCAATACTTTGAATTCCACCCAAAAACACACTGGGAGCCAATGCAACGCACAGACCAGAGGGATAATATGATGCACCCATCATTACCCATGCCATTATATGCTGGACTCGTTGCAACTTCTGGGAAGCCCCAGGCAAACACCATTGCAGTAATTCACTGTGGAGATGACTAAGGTATGAGTGACTGTGAGCAATGCCTCCAATTCCAGAGAAGGGTGCATCTAGTACACAAAATGAAGTGATGCAAAAATCCACCTGCTCTTGAAGCAAAAATTGTTTGTCCAGATGGACTTATATATTGTACACTGGTTCTGTTAGGGAGAATGAAACTCATCCAGATCCAAAGATGGATGATCACTGGATCCAAGGGGGCCTAAACCCCAAAACTATTCCATCTTTCTTGCCAGGGTTGATCTGAAGCCAGTTTCCCCCCACAATCCAGACTCCTATAGCTTCCAAACACAAAGGCAGAAGGTCCACAGTATAATTTGGTAAGTCCAGGATAAAGATGTAGAGTTGGGTATTATCAGCTAACCCAATGCTATCAGATGATCTCACCCAGCAGCTGTCAACCCTGTCAACCTTAAAGTGAACCTGGCTGAGGCCACATGATAGAGGGAGGGGGGATTTATTATTTTGAACAATAAAGTTTTCCTGTGGGAAGCAAGGGCAATCTCACAGGTGGCTGCCCAGAGGAGGAGTGAAGTAACCTAGCAACTAGCCAGCAACTGGACTGGACAGCATGACCAGTACTTGGGGGAAAGGGGAAATTTTTCATGTTTAATTAGGTGAAAGTCATGGAAACTTTTAGAGTCAGGTTTCACCAGTTGTGCCAATATGATGTATCCAATAAAACTGTTCTTTGAGGAATTTGCCTGCCTCTGAGTTCTGCTTTCTATGGATGCATTACTTGGAACGCTGACATCAGCTTCATATAAATGTTAAATAGGAGTGGGGAAACCACTGAGCCCTGAGGGACTCCATGGAGAAGGGGCTGTGGGTTGGATCTCTCTCTCTCTCTCCTCTCCATCGTCAACACTGACTGCACCCAGGGAAAGGAGAAGAACCAGCCTCCCACTTCAAAGCCAAGCTACAAGGTTGCCATGATCAATGGTATCAAAAGGGCCAAGATATCAAGAGCGTGGATGGATTCACCACTTTTATTCCACTCCTACTAGGTCTGAAACTCATCTGAAAAGGGTCCAGATAATCCACTTCCTCCAGGATCTTCTTGCAAGATTCCATGCAAACCTTCTCAACCACCTTGTATATAAAAAGAAAGAATTGGGAGATGAGATTAAAGTTATCCCAAATGGCGAGATCCAGCTATTGATATGGTGTCTCAGACAGATTATGCATGTACTCTTAATGCACGAATGTCTTGGGGATTTTATTAAGGAAATACAATGCTATGCTTCTATTTTTTTAATGTTCCTTTAGTCTGTTTTTAAATAGGTAACACTAAAGACACTTTTTTGCCTTAGAAAATAATCTAAAGATAAATGCTGTGCTTCTGAAATAGAAGATATACATCAGAGGCAAGCTTAATAGTGTACTTCCAAAACTCTAAATATGTCTGATAAATGATAAGCTAAAACAGAATCATATTAGATTTTTTTTAAAAAAACATAGAACAATGATTTACTTGAGGCCCCTCTAACAGTTGCTCCTAAATTATAATATAATAAAGCAAAAAGGCAAAAGTTACTAAATATTGATGGTATCTAATTAACTGAATTAAGTGTAATTTCAATCAAATCTCATTCCATTTCTATGCTCATCCCACCCACTCCTGAAGACAAAGCTTCTCAAGGCTCACACTTGCCCCCAAAAAAGGAGTATACACCACAGGGATTGCCAAGCCACAATCTGTGATCCAAACCAAGAAAAGTCCATATGGTATCACAACACAGTGTGAGAATCCAGATTCTATAACTGAACATTATGGGTGATTTAGACCTCTATGGCTCAATCAATGATGCTATGCTTTGCCTTTAATAGCCTCTTGTATTACAATTTCTATATGGGAATTGTGGATGCCAAGATCCTATTGTAGCTTCTTTTTCATAGTTGGTGTTAGATACACCGTTCTTGTCTAACTGAATTGCTTCCTTCACGATACTGAATAGAGAAGAGAGTAATCTACTGGTGTAATCTACTTTCTGTCTCTATTCTACTGCTATGTAAGGGGTTAAAAGTTGGAACACTTAAAGGCAACCCTTTGGAAGAAGCCCATGCTGATTACTCACAATATATGCTGTATATAATATAATATACAATATATCCTGGCTCTGAAAAATTGTGTAGTAGAAAATCGATTATCCTTAATAAATCCTCTTTCATTTTATCATGGACTATTGCTTCTCTCTCCCTGCTTATTGGTCCTGTTGGGCCAGTTAACAGTTTTTGATGTTTAATAAATATTTGCAAGTTGAACTGAGAGCTGTGTGCTTGCTCTGATTGGGATGTAGGGATTGATCAAGAATGTGCTGGGTGCCAACTAAAGTTGAAATTTACACACAGGATTGTTTCAACAGCCAGCAATTCTTATTAGTTTTGAGGAGCTTCAATTGCTTTGGCAAACACCAAATCATTATTAGTATGGCGATATGAGGTTCCTCAAAGGATCTTCAGGTTGATAAAGCTTTGCTGGAAGTTTCCTTTGAAAAAAAACCTTTAAGCTGAAGTGGTGCTTCAGGAGGTTTGAGCCAAACCCCCACTTTGATTCAAATAAGAATACAGAATAATAGAGTTGGAAGGGACCTTGGAGATCTTCTAGTCTAACCTCATGCTCAAGCAGGAGACCCTATTCCATTCTGGAGAAATGGTTGTCCGATCTCTTCTCCAGTGATGAAGCATCCACAACTTCTAGAGGGAGTTGTGTCCCACTGATTAATTGTTCTCACGGTCAGAATTTTTTCCCCTTCATTCTAGGTTGAATCTCTCTTTGATAAGTTTCCATCCTGTGACTTCTTGTCCTGCCCTTAAGTGCTTTGGAGAGTAGGTCGATCCATATTCTCTGTGACAGCTCCTCAAATATTGGAAGATTACGATCCTGTACCTAAGGGCAAATTATGAGTAGAGGCTCCTTTCCCTCCAAGTGAAGTCTGACTGCAACCAGCTGACTGGCCAATACAAGGCTTCAGTGGGGAAGTATCTTGCTTTTCAGAAATGACATCCTAGCCAGTGCAAAGCAGCTAATTGTGATGGTCCAGTGTTGTAGTGATGAGGCAGTCGAGGTGTTTGATCATGATCAACTGAATCATGATGAACTTTATTGGAGTCTAGTCTTGCATTTATACACATTTTTAGTAATCCTCCAACATTGGTTAACTTTGGTTTCTGCTTAACTTTTGTTACTGTTCAGCATAGTAACTAACACAATTAATTATCTCTGGTCAAAGTCCAACATATGTTTACTTCCTCTCTCTAATCCTCCTCTATATTAGTGACTTTGTTTGCTTGAGTTGTATTTGCTTGTAAACATTCCCTATCTGAGGTTTGCCATCCAAGATAAGAACATTCCTGCAATTACAACTCTACAGTCCAGTGGCCTAATAAATATTGTGATTATCTTAATTTTTAGAAGGGCAAGCATGTCTCTAAAGAAAAGGATTTCCACAACTTGTAGCTGCTTGTATTAAATACATCACATGCAGCATTGCACATGATATGCTCTGCTCCTTTTTGTGTGGCGCTAGGATGCTTGTACAAAAGGGTGGGGGCTTGTGTCACAACACTGCTTTTATCCTTCTCTCTTCTCTTTCCCCCCCAATGCAGATACAGGTCTCTAAAGACAAGTCTGCTGCAAAACATTTATCA
Source organism: Hydrophis major (assembly GCA_033807585.1). Classification (NCBI taxonomy): domain Eukaryota; kingdom Metazoa; phylum Chordata; class Lepidosauria; order Squamata; family Elapidae; genus Hydrophis; species Hydrophis major. Next base: position 185,888,534 of record CM066328.1, read on the forward strand.
CTAGATGATATCTTTCCTCTTAAGGATAGAAGAAGATTATATAGCTTTGCTGGATCATGGCCAGATAGCTAAGGAGCAGCAACAAAGACAAAGAGAAAAAGATTGGTATAAAAAGACTAAGTGGAAAATAGCAATTTCTTGACTTAAAAAGAGGATTCGTGGCAAACTAGATGTCCCTGCGGGAGTAAGGATGACATTGCAGCAGAAATTGGTGGCCTGATAGCAAATTCTGGCCAGCAAGGTCTCTCCAGAAAAGGAGAGATCCATCCATTTGAATTCCAGACAGCTGCTTCTGATGAGTAGATTGTAGGAACTGAGGTTTTTGCAGTTGGCTCATAAATTGAGCAGTTGTGAGTCAAAGGATTTCAGTTTCAAGCTTTATAATATCATCATCATATCATCATAATCTTCTACTTTTAATGACCCCATAATTCCTTGCGGGATGGAGTCTGGGCAATTGAATGGAGCTAGCAAACTATTTACTGGTCAGATGCCCTTCCTGTTACTAATGCAGAGTTTTCTTCAACGGATATATTCTCATTGTGCCCAAAGAGAGAGAAATATCTGCCTCTGCCTAGGATCAAACTCACAGTTTGCTGATTGTGAGGCGAGAGCTCCACCTCTAGGCCACCGCACCATTCCCTTATAATCGTAATATAGACTCTCTACATTTACTCTCTTTACAGCTCTCTCTAAGAGGTTTAGAGAATCAGCATATTCCCCTGCAACAATATAGCCTTGAGGGTTATAAAGTTTGCTAACCCTCATTTCTTAAATCATTTTTGGAAATGGCTTTTTAACTGCTTTTCAACTATTGGGAATCTTTTGGAGCAACAGGTTTTATAGCATCAGGTGAGTTTCCTTTAATCCTAAATGGATGGAGATTTAAAAATAAGTTTAAGGGCTTTTTAAAAAAATCTTTTTTTTTTTAATAAACAACAAAAGGATGATCAGAACATTGATTTTTTGGAAAGGTACAAATAGCAATAGCATTTAGACTTATATACCACTTCACAGTGGTTTTTACAGCCCTCTCTAAGCGGTTTACAATATCACCGTTGTGTCCCCAACAATCTGGATCTTCATTTTACTGACCTGAGTCAACCTTCAACTGGTGAGATGGACAAATGGACTATGGATCCAGGTAGATTTGAAATAACATTTTCAATTATTTAATAAGAATCTTTCCCAAGGAACAATGCTGTTTTTTATTTTTATTTTTTTAAAAAACACACTAAGATGGGAATTTGAATGTTGGATATTAGAGGGAATGAGAAAGACGTAAAGATTACCATTAAAGGAAAAGAACACTTAAATTTGACTTACTAATACAGAATGGAACCAAATACTTTAACATTGAACCTGTTGCAGGATATCTATGAACAATGGACCCAGAAGTTAACTTTCAGGGTGTCTGTCTCTATGTGTTTAAAAATGTTATGACAAAGGAACAAATTTTATTAAAAAGATTGAAATTGATTTAAAAATAGATTTAAAAATGACAAGCTACCAGAATGATATGGAAAAGGATACTATGGACTTCCGGTTTGCAAGGTTTTGGCGGTGGCAGGGATTCATGATACTGCGCGATCCCTGCTGCGTTCGCCGCCAAGGTTCCCCCGATCCGTTTGGATTTGGGGGATATAGCTGCCCTGTAGGGGCAGCTGAAGACAGGGGGGATCCGGACAGGGGCTTGGGGGTGTCGCAGACCCCCTCCCCAGCCGGCAGAACCCCCTTTTCCCAAGGCGGAGGAGCGGCGGTCAGCAATGGCCGCCACGAAGAATCTGCAGCCAGATAAGCAGGTGCAGGAGAGAGAAAGTTGGAAGAAATATGAAAGTTGCTTTCAACCGGGACAAGGCAGGAGAAAGTGCCCTGGAATCTTGAAGGCTGCTAAGGATACATTGTTTCCAGTGAGTGTTAGAAGCTGTGAATATTCTAAAAGGGAAAGATTTTTGTTGTTGTTGTTGTTTCACTCTCCTTCCTTGACAGTGGATGAAAAAAATCTTTTTGGCTGTGAGTGGGAAGGGAGAGGGAAAAAAATTGGAGCAAAATTTGAAAATAAGGAGAAGATTGCCTAGAATTTTAAAGAGTTACTAAACATCAATAAGACCTTTAAAAGATATATTTTAAAGGGAACTTTGTGACTAAACTTTAACCCCAGAAAGAGAAAGTGAAGAAGGAGAAGGTATCTAAAAGAAACAGCTTGTTTGGATTGTTTGGTGATTTTGGAACTTCTGAGAACTATTTCTGATTAAAAGCACTTGAGTGGTTGTTTGGAAAAACTTTTTCTCTATACAATGGCATCACTTGTGGATGGATTGAAACTTGTATATCAAAAATATGAAAAAGAAAAGCAAGAAGGGAAGGACGTTTTTGGCACTCTTTTTCAATTTTTAGAAATGGCAGTTTGCACTTATGTAAAGCTGAATGGTAGTTGTCTTCAACATGGCGTATCTTGGGCAAGAAGATCTGGCGGTGCCCAACCCTCTCCAGACCGTTAGCCACAGCCGAAAGTCCTCGTAACTTGAGGGATCACCTTGGCCCCGGACACATGGCCGTTGAACTTGTGTCAAGTCTCATCCGCCCTGGCCGTTGACCACCGAAGTGGTTCTTCCGCCCAATGATGCAGTGTCAACATCATCCCCTCATGTGGTTTAGCCCGCTAGCTGAAGCGGTTTACCGGGGTATGGCGCTTGGAGCCAGCACATGAGAGATTTAGGGATGGGTGAGGACCAGTGATGACCGTCCAACCTACTAGGTAGGGAGCAGCATGACGAGAATCGATCAAAGGTACTACCTCTCCCCAGAAGAACAAGCGGGTTTCAGAGCAGGACGGAGCACTATTGAGCAAATATTCAACTTGAGAGTGATCTGTGAGAAATATCTCCAACACCAACAGGACTTATACCACGTTTTCGTTGATTTCAAAAAGGCTTTCGACAGGGTGTGGCATGCAGCCTTGTGGTCTACCATGAGGAAATATAACATCAACGATAACCTTGTCAGAGTGATAGAACAACTTTATGAGAAAGCCACAAGCGCCGTCCTCCTGAACGGCAGCAAAGGTAACTGGTTCCGGACGAGTGTAGGAGTGCGTCAAGGATGTTTGCTTTCCCCCACACTGTTTAATGTATTCCTCGAACGGATCATGGAAGATGCCTTGGAAGACCACAAAGGCACAGTTTCCATTGGTGGTAGAACCATCACCAACCTGCGATTCGCAGATGACATCGATGGCCTGGCAGGAAATGAGGATGAACTATTGAGCCTTGTCCAACACTTAGATAAGGCGGCTTCAGCGTACGGCATGGAGATCAATGCCGAGAAAACCAAGCTGATGACGAACAGTACCCAAGGTATCTCCTCAGACATCAGAGTCAGCGGAACACCCCTAGAGACAGTAAAAAATTTCAAATATCTTGGGTCCATCATTTCCGATGAAGGCTCAAAACCAGAAGTAATGGCAAGGATAGCACAAACAACAGCTGCGCTTTCGAAGCTCCAAACTATTTGGAAAGATAAGAACATCAGTCTGCGCTCAAGGATCCACCTAATGCGCTCCCTCGCAATATCAATCTTTTTATATGCCTGCGAAACCTGGACACTCAATGCGGATTTACAAAGAAGAATCCTTGCAACAGAAATGAGATGCTACCGAAAGATCCTTGGCATCCACTACACAGACCATGTGACAAATGAAGAGGTCTTAAATAAAATACAACAGGCAATAGGACCACACGACAACCTTCTTACTGTCGTCAAGAAACGGAAATTGAGATGGTACGGACACTTGTCTCGCTCTACTGGCCTTGCAAAGACCATCATGCAAGGGACGGTAAGAGGAAGCCGCAAACGGGGAAGACAACGAAGGAGATGGGAGGATGATATCCATGATTGGACAGGCTTGAACCTGGCAGCATCCCAGAGAGCAGTGGAGGACAGAGACGGATGGAGAAGCGTGGTGGTTAAATCTTCGCAGGCGCCCCAACGACCTCAAAAGAGGTCACGGGATAGGTGAGTGAGTGAGTGAGAGAAAGCTGAATGAGCAGCAGGATGACTGGGACAAAGAAGAAGCCATTTTTGATGAACAAGTGACTTTGGTTGGGGAAGGAAAGGAGGAAGAGAAAAACAAAAAGAAGATTTTAATATTTGGAAAAATAATCAAAAAAGGAGATATTATGTTAGAAAACAACAGAAAGGAGGAAAGCAGAATAAAAGGGAGGTAGAGAGACAAAGGGTTAAAAAGGATAAGGAGAAGAATAAGCAAGGGAGAAAGGAAGGGATGAGAAATCTTAATAGTGGGGAGCAAGATGCAAAGAAACAAAAGCTTTTTAGAAATAATGGGTAAATTTTATTGAAAAAGGGATTCTAGAAAGGTACATAAGATTGTATTTTTACATTTGTACTTAGAAATAACTTTAGAAAATTGGAAATAATATGCAATTTTAAATGTGATAAAATATTTAGTATAATTTAGTGAAATTTTTGTTAAGAAAAGGGGAGCACTCCAATGAAACAATGATTTAAGATATGTGATGTGGGGGGGGGGGGAATAACTTTGGAAAGCATAAGTGTTCCCATAAAGGCATGATATTTAATTGAAATGGGTAAAATGCTTAAGATGTAAATGACTGTTAATATTAATGATTAGATTATGTTATCCTAGCGAAATTTTTCTGAAATGAGAGATTTGAAGTAGGAGAGTGGGAACATTTTAATGAAATAATGATTTACAATACGTGATGTGGGGGGGGGGATAACTATGGAAAATAGGTGCTTCCATAAAAGTATGTGATTTAATTGAAAAGTAATGTGCTAGATGTTTAAGATATAGATGAATATTAATATTAATGAATAGATTTGTATTGGTATTGATAATACTGTATAATTTTAGAATGTACCAGACAGAATCCCAATGTAAGTTATGCATTCTATATTAAGTATTATAAATATAGGGGGAAGAGATAAAGGCATCATACTCCAATTAGTGTACAGGAAAAGTTTTTTTTTAAAGGAAGAAAGATAAATGGATAGCTGGAAATAGAACAGACAAAGAATAATAAATATTATGATTCGAATCGAGATGAGATAAATAAAATAAAATCAAGAAAATTTAAAAGAGAGGAGAAGCTATATAGAAAATTGAAAATGTTAATAAGATATGGAATGGTATACAAAATGAACATGAATTTGAATTTGTGTCTGTAGCAAGAGTTTTAACCCGGGACTAAGCAACTTTCAGAAAAGAGGTTTTTTATGTTTTGTGTTTCTGTGTGTTTGTGTGTTGTATGTCTTTAAAAATTAATAAAGTTTGTTTAAAAAAAAGAAAAGAAAAGGATACTATAAACAAATGAAACTGGCTGATATCTTATAATTAAAAGGAATATACAAATGGCAAACTGGAAAACATGGCTTGATAACTTTCTTATACTGGATTTACAAAAGAGACCTTTTAAAGTTTTGAAGGATTTGTGAGAAGAGACAAAGAAAAAAATGAAATAAAGTTCTAGGATATTATTTGAACGGATTAAAGATCACAATTGTTAAAAGTAAAATGAAGGACTACGAAATTGACTTATTTGATTTAATGTTAACATAAATATGTTATTATCTCTGGTCATCCTTAGTGGGCTTTTATTTATTTGTTTGTTTGTTTGTCAAATAAGTACAAGATAGCAGGTATAAGTATGAACATAACATGAGCAAAGGAAGTAAATAGAGGTAATTGGGGACAGTAAGACAGGGACAGTAGGCATGCTGGTGTGCTTATGCACACCCCATTTATGGCCCTCTTACACAGTAGACAGTTTGAGGTTGAAGCTGTGAGGGATTGAGGCTGTAACAATGGAGTTGGATAGTTGACCACTCTGTTGCTGAAGTCATATTTGAAGTGGTTTACTTTGAGTTTGTATCGATTGTTTGCCCGTGTATTATTGTGGTTAAAGCTGAAGAAGTCATTGACAGGTAAGATGTTGTAGCAGACAATTTTGTGTACTACGCTTTGATCGGACTGCAGGTGGAGCAGTTCCAGATTGTCCAAGCCCAAAATTTCAGGCCTGGTGGCATAAGGGATTCTACTATGAGTAGAGGAGTGGGCACCAGGGCTGAAATAATAAGATTTTAAAGATTAGTTTGTAGATAAGAGCTGGCATATGAAAAGAAAACATCAGTTATATTTTAAGAGCAGGTGATAAATTACTAAAATTATTTATATTCATGGATGAAGTCATTTTGTATACATTTCTTTTCATTTTCTTTAGTATCTTCTTTTTTTCTATTATTCCTTCCACATTTCCCAGTGCTTTCTAGTTTTACTTTTATTTTTTTATAGTTTGCATCAGTTTGTATCCTTTTCATTGTTATGTTTAATACAGTTATAAAAATAGTGATTTCTTTATTCTGACCACACCATGAGCAAAGGCATCACAAAAGTGGAATTGGATTTTCTAGCTTATTATCCATGCTGTAATTACATCATTAAATTATGTTGTAATGATTTCTAATGGAATGAGATTATTAGATTATTTCCCATGGTTTCTGGTTGCAGATTAAAATCACGGCCGCACAGTTTAACAGTGATGAAGAGGTGACATATTTTAGAAGCAGCTTAAAAAAAAAACCTTGAATTTTCTAGGATTATTTGAAAGATTCTGAACAGATTACTTTCAGCCTTGCAATTGCAGATATTGAGAATAGAAATGTCATATTTTACAGGCCTGCTGTTTTGGCATTAAAAACAGTGCACATACTTTTAAATTCCGTACCATTATCATACTTTTCCTAGCCTAATGATAGAATAATGAGGAAAATATCCCTTCTGCTTTCTATTAGGCTCTGAGCCAGAAAAAGAAATCCTTCAATGTATTAAGACTCTTTTAATTAATGAAATATGAATATGTATTAATTGCATTTCTGTCTGAAAGAGGCTCAAAGGCAACAGACACTTGTAGCTGCTATCACCTGCAATTTTGTCAGGAATGTTCTTACATGCAAATATTGAAGAGCAAAAATAGGTTGAGGTCCAAGAAGGTTGGTAGTTCTTCCTCTGTTGTCTGACTCTTGGATAACCCTAAACTTGCTGCCAAATTATCATATTAAAAACTAGAAGGATAGGATTTCGCCGACCCCCCCACCCCCAATTACATAACTTCCATATTGATCAGAATCTGATCAGAAAGTCCAGTAGTAGCACTCAATCAAAATATGGCAAAAATACTTCAGGTGACTGAGAACCCATATAGCTGGATCTTCATATTATGCAACACCATATATATCCTCGGGATAGCTGGTAAATGGCATGATGGGCATCACAAAAGTGGAATTGGATTTTCTAATTTTAGCTGTGGTTTATTGACTAAGCCACAATGATGTGGCTTGCTGGGTTTATACAATGCCACTGAGCTTAATGTCATGTGTGAATCTTAATGTAATTACATTGTGAAAGGCCATGTGTTTCTTTGATTGGCACTATAATTTGTGGTTTATAAGCTGCAGTTCAGGATTATGTATAACAGTGATTTATTCAAATAAGCAAATAAACTTGACATAGCATTGTATGTTATCCAGTCACTGCATCCAGCTGAAATATTGTGGTGGTTTTTCTTCGCCCATGGTGAAGTTGGTTACTAAGTCTGGCAAACATACTTCCTTGCCTTCACCACCATTAGGTTGGAAGAATATCTAAATAAAATCAACATAAAAGTTGGGTTTCATTCTTTTATCTATAGAGCTGTCTTGATCAATACCCCTTGATTATTAAGCTCTGAAAAATTATCAGTGAAAACTGTGCATTTAGTTCAATAGTTATAAGAGGAAATACTTTGATCGTCCTTGGCAGTAGATTTTTCCAGTACTTGGAAAAGAAGGAAAAAAGACCATTTGAAAGGCTTCTGGTAGTTAAAGCTACTGTCAATTTGTCTCAGGCAGAAGCCTTTCAAACCTGGCTTGTTGGCAAGAGAAGCCAAGCACAAAGGGTTTCATAGCTCCTTCTTTGTTTCACAACTGAGTAATCCTGCTATCAGTGTATGACTGCACTTTGGAAAGGTTTTTTTTTTTAAGGGCATCATATGGTTAAGCTAGCAAAGAGGATTCTAGTAAACAGCTAAATGCTGCAGGGAAATGATTTACTGTCAAACTCAGTAAATCAGGGGTGGGTTAGACTGCTTTGATCTAATAAGCACACCAAGGGCTCTGTAGGCAGGGCTGGGAAGGCATCTTGGAAAGCAATAAGAAAAATTCTCTCATGTACTGCAAGTTGCACCAAAACCACCTCCCTGCGAAGGGAAAAGTTAGGGCTGATCCGTAAAATACAGCTGGCCTTCAAGAGTTGGCAAAGCTACCAGTATAGAAGAGCCTTGAACCGTTGGAAATGAAGGAATTTAACCTTCCGCTATTCTCATTGAATAGGACTCACTTGGCTTTTGCCACCTTTAGCTGGGACACTTTCTTAGCCACCAAGGTTTACAAGCAGAGTTAAGATAAGGAACCCCTTTCCGCTGTCCAAAAAGAAAGTGCTGAAATGGAGTTTCAGTAAAATATGTAAGATGCGAGGAATTCATTGGGTCAGAACCATTGATGAAATATGATTGCACCTCCTTTATTGCCCAAGATTAAGTGCCAGGTATAGATAGTATTTTCTCCCAGAGTGGGAAATCCAAGGCCTTCTAGATGTTGCTGCTGTATCACTTCTGGCAAACTCTATCTGTAGCCATGACCAACAGTGAAGTATGATAGGAGTTTAGCAAAGTTAGAATAGCCATCTATTTGCCATCCTCATTTTATCTCAGAGTTGACCTGCAATGGTTTTAACAGTAAAGGGCCTTGAATTACTCAAGTCTGACTATGATGGAGAAACTTGTACTACTTACAGTTGTATGTTCAGAGATGCTTTTAATATAGACATGATGATAATGATGATGATGACAATGATATGCATTTATATTGAGAAGCCCTCCAGAAGTTACTTCATTAATAGACTACTGCAATGCATTGCAATGCAATGAGGCTACCCATGAGGAACCTACAACTACTTCAGAATGCAGCAGCACAGTAGTCACTGGCATGACTTAGCAAAGTCCCTGTGACACCAGTCCACTAAACTGCACTGCCAATTGGTTTCAAGATGCAGTTCAAGGGTTTAATTATAAACCTATAAAACCTTTTGAGGCACAGGTTATCTGAATGACTCCAATGTCCTCTACTCAACCCCCTTGTCTGGGAAAAGTGGGCACAATCAACAATGTCATTTGCCAGGTTCTAAGCAATATGACTTACTTGTTGCAATGCTCATCATCTGAATAGCATCTCACTAGAGAGTTGTATGGCTCTCATTCAGAAGCCTCTGGAAACCCTGTTTGTCTATGCTATAAAAGATATGGGGCATCTCTCATGATGCCACTTCCTCCTTTTTGACACATTCCCCACCCCATGTATGTAACTGGTGAAGACTTATTCTTTTTATTTGAAAGGAGCAACAAAAAATCAACCTATCGGCTTCCCCTTTCTAGTTGTCCCCAAGAGCTTGTTTTTCACTGTGAGGATTAAACATGTTTGGATTATGTTCAGAAGGTTGAGTGAAGTCATATCAGTTGCTTTGTTGTTCGTTGGTTTGTGGTTCCTGGAAATGTCTATGCAACACACAGAGTCTCATAGAGTAACATACTGGCTGTTGCAGCTGGTGCATGTTTCTATCATTCCAACTTGTGCAAAACCAGATTAACTGAATAAACCATTGTTAGGGATACACCCTAGCAGAATCAGCACGGCAGGCAGGCAGGCAGGCAGGCAAATATGTGAGATAAACGTTTTTGTAGCTTACACTCAGTAAAACAGATACACTGTGCTAGTTAAATAGTTTATTCCAGTAAGAGTTTTAGCATAGTCAAACAGTCCATATATCATTCATTAGTTCAGTCCGTCCGGGGTTTATTCAGTTGCAAAGTCCAGTGTCGAAAAAGAGGTCAGTAAACTTACAAATATCAGTCCAGTGATATATCTCTTCGCAGTAGAGATATAAAGAAGTCAAACCTCCTTTCTTCCTTCAACATTCAAAAAACTCAGCAGCAGCAGGGAACACACAGTTAACAAACCATCAATCCATCATTTTCAGCAATCCATACAGCAATACAGCAATACAGTAGGTTCTCTTGCTCCCTCTTATGGCGGTTTTACAACCGCACCCAAAACTATATGCTTTGCAATTTAAAGAGATGCACACTTCAACTCACTATCATAATTTATATATATTATTTTACCCAAACTACATTAGGTAACCTTGTTATTCCTAACAACCATGATTCAGTGACTCACCCATGAATGTGAAGTATCTTATGATACCCCCATCTCACTTCTAGTATCAAAGTCATGCAGGGAAAACTGCTTAAAAGACGCAACATGCAACAAAATAAAGTGGAAGCAGAAATTGAATTTTTTTCCATATATATGTGGAAAGAAATTCCATTCCTGCTTCCACCTTATTTTATTATATCACACACACACACACACACACACACACACACGATTTCCACCTAGGCCTGCTTTAATTCCAATTTGTTCCCTGGTCCTGGATTTCAATTCTTGGGGGTGACTGTGCTTTGGGCTTCCTCATCACAGAATTTCAGTATCTGAAATTATACTTGATAGACCCAGAATCAGGGAAAACATGTTTTTATAAGACCCAATTCCAAGCCACACTGCAGGAGAAAAGCAAAATCTACCCTTATCCCAATAGACAGAATTTCCATTTGCTGTGGAGTTCTTTTCAGCCATGATTTATATTTTTAACAGAGAGTAAATTTATTAGAATGAATCAGCTTTTCAATTCCCACTCCCAAAATTGACTATTGTTTGTTAAAAGCCTGGGTGCTTCCCATATTGCCTTGCGATACTAATTCAACAGAAGAGGGAACAAGGTTGTCTTCCTAGCCGTATAGCTAACAGCATTGCTCAGTTTATCTGGTGAAAGCTTCCAGAAAGAAATTACATGACAAATGATAAGTAAAATGAAATATTAATCATGATTAAAGGAAATCATAGCTTCATGCAAGCTGAGAGCTTAATGTTCTTTCCTTTGGTTAATCCAGTTCAAAACTGGATTAATTTTTAGAAGGAAAAATTAATGGCCTCTCCTGATAGCATAAATGTTGTGTGAAACAGATGGCTTGTTATTTAGGGGAGAGAGGGGATGAGAATGGGAGGCAAAAAGCTTGTATTTCATTCGTTCCTAGAACAACAACATGAAGAAAAGCCCATTCAATAAGCAACAAAAGTTAATTTCCTCAAGTTAGTTTAATTTATGGAGGCTACAATGCTGTGGACCTGGGAGTTGGTCAGTTGTACTTTATTCCGAGTAGACTTCCAGAGGATGGTGGACCCTAAAAATCCCTTAAATTGCGGAGTGCCTGCAAATGAGGACCCTCTTCATTGAAGATTTGTGACAAGTGGATTATGTCAGGGTCGGACATGATTTACTAGAATATTCCATGGTTCTGATCATTGCATAGTGGCCAAGTCAAAGGGTCTACACTGGGATGTCAAGCTTGATTTCATGGAGGGCCTCATCAGGGTTGTGTTTGACTTTGGGGGAGCCAGAGTGGGCATGGCCAGCTCGACACCACTTGTGTTGGGGGTGACTGTGGTGGCCCAAGAGCTCTGCCAGCAAAAACAGGCTCTCAAGCTCTGTTTTCAGTTGCGACAGCCTCCTGCAACCCTCGGCCAGTGAAAACGGAGCTTGGGAAGGCTGCACATGGCCCTCCCAAGTTCCGTTTTTGCTGGGAGAGGCACCATGGGCTGGTCCTTTGCTGTTTCTGGGGTGGCCCCATGGGGCAGATCTAAGCACCCCACAGGCTGCATCTGGCCTCCGGGCCTTGAGTTTGACACCCCTGGTCTACACAGAGATCTGCTTAAACACAGATAAGATGGAAAACACATTGCAAAATATTTAAGCAATGATACTACAGAGGGGAGGATATCTTTGCTATTCTGTCCCACCTCACCAACATTAGGATGCACATCTGTGTTGCCACACATAAGCAACCTTTACAAAAGTTAGAAACCAGCAACAGATAATGCATGCTAGAGCTGATAAGCACACAATCACTTTTTAAAAAAAGCATCTGCACCTAACAGTCCCCAATTCTCACCAATTTGTCCTTAAAAAAATACCGCAAAGGCATTTCAGTCCCAGGATTCTACACAGTGTCCTCATTATGCAGGAACGCCTGTAGCTTTTGAGATGTAGTTCAATTCTAATTCCCAGGACACTTCGAGATTAATAGCTTTTCTGTCTCCAAGCCTTCTGATTCCAGTATAAAACATATCCAAGATTGATCTTGGCTGTTTTGACTGCTACCTGATCATCCTTGCAGCTCTTCTCATGCCTATAATAATCCAAGTAAAGTCAGAGGAAAGAAATGGACCAATGTTAAGCAGAAAAAGGCAAGGTATTTAAAAAACTCAGGCTTCCTGTTTGCGAGGTAATGATTGCTCATCTTGAAGAAAACCACATGGATAGAAAAGCTCCCCATTCCTAGAAACAGTGGAGACAAATCAAGAAGTGCCCATCATCTGATAATCACATGTCATATTATCAGATTGTCACAATCACACAAGATTGTCTCTTCACCTTAGAACTGTTCTTGCTCTCTTATCCCCTTATCATCTATGGATTCTCCCTACTGAAATACATTTTGTTGGAACTGATATTTTCAAAGAACAAATCGCTGTACAATTAAATCATGACCATACTCCATTTTCTCTTACAATGACATAATTAATGGGAAAGTTCAGACACAATGCATTACGCCCCAGCTTGCTTTGTAAGGCCCAATGCATGGGTTAACATCTTACTAAATCATATATCATGTGTTTACAAATCACAATGGTTCAATGCATGCAATAAACCAAACAAGTTATATTATCTGTTTGTTTATTAAACTTATTTTTAGGCTGCTGAAATTCAACAAAAGCGGAAAGGAAAGAAATAATGCTTTTACTTTTTTAAAAAACATTATCCTTATTGTTGCATTTATGTTTCTATTGTGTTTGACATTCAGATTTTATTGTATAATGGGCAGCAGCATAAATCAAATGAATCACTTAATTAATCAATCAATAACTGACTCTTAGTAACATACATAGAAATAAAACAATTTAAAACATGCAGTCAAATATCAATCATAAAAACAAAGTACAACAATAAGATAAATAAAATAATAATAGTACATTAAATTCCTTAAAAAAACCCGACAGTTACAGTAATATTGTTAAGGCACCAGTTACTAAAAATCATGACTATTGATAAGATTTTTGTTACCTGTTTAAGAGGTTTTTGGAGATTCAATCATATAGAAGGCTAGAAGCAGAGGTGATATTCAGCTAGTTCTGACAGGTTCTGGAGAACCAGTAGCGGAAATTTTGAGTACTTCAGAGAACCAGCCAATACCACCTCTGACTGGCCCCACCCCCATCTATTCACTGCCTCCTGAGTCACAGCTGATTGGCTGGGTCTTCTTTGGTTGCCCTGCACAGGAGAACGGAGCTGGAAAGCAGGTTAGTGGGGAAGGGAGGGAATGGGGATTTTGCAGTAACATTCCACTGCCATGCTCACCAAGCCACACCAGGCCCACCAAGCCACGCCCACAGAACCGGTAGTAAAATAATTTGAATACCACCACTGGAGAGAAGTAATGTCTCACTACAGAAGCAATTAATATTACTGACAATTGTGGTTATAAATTTGATTATCACTGTATATATAATGGAGATTTAAATAACAGATGTGATGCAGATTTAAGAACAGGCTTAGATACCAAAGACCAGAGAATTTGGCTGTTGTCGCCCTAATAGGCATCATGCCAATTTATGCCAGAGTAAAAAGTCTCCCATGAGGAAGAGAAACTAACGAGATCCATGAAGAACATGTTAGATATTAAAAATATCTAGGGATAGTCCAAGAAGCGGGAAACCATTCCACTTATAGTAAATATGAGAAATGTTGGCTGTGTCAGTTTTGTTAAGCCTGAGTTCCCCAACCAGGGTTAAGGAGACAAGCTAAACAGAATGTGCAGCGTTAGTCAGATAGGCACACAGATAAATGAGTGATATAAGTTTGTATGTTTATTAACATACAGTAAAAATAACAGATACGCTTGTGCTATCAAAAATATAGTTTATTCCATTTAGAGTTTATAGCATAGTCAAAATAACAGTCCATTAGTCATGTATCATTTAATCAGTCCATTCAAGGATATTCAGTTAGCAAAGTCCGTGTAGAATATCCTATGTCAGTTCACTTACAAATCAGTCCTTTGTTTATCTCTCCCGTTCGAGTAACGCAGTCTTGAGTCCATGCAGTAATTAGGGATCATCAAAGCCAGAGAGAGAGCAAGCTGTTGTCTTGCTTCTTTTAAAGTGCTTTCACAACCACTCCCTTAATTACATTCCTATATTTAAAGTTGCAGACACTTTAACTAACAAACTATGATCACATATTTATTATTTTACCGAAACCAGTTTGGGTAAACAATGTTATCCCTAACATTCTCCCCTTTTAGGAAATAATAACAAATATAACTATTTACATCTTTAAATCATATTTGTTACAACTCTCTTTAAACTTAATTACTCCTTGAGCTTTTGTAAATTGGTCTGCAATGTTTTCTTCTGTCATGCAGTATTCCAATTTAATTAGCCCATTTTTTACAGATTCTCTAACATTTAAGTATCTTAAATCAGTATGCTTTGATCTAGTTTTTACAGCTATACTAGTAGCTAACTTTATGGCTGCTTGGTTGTCCTCGTACACAATAATGGAATCTTTAACAGTTACACCCATGTCTAATATAACTGTTTGTACAAAATTAAATCAGTGCATATTAATGACAGACATGAAAATTCCGCTTCCATCGTGGACAAGTGATATGCTGTTGTCTGATTGACCTCCACCCTATTATTGTCTTACCAAATAATATAGCCATTCCTGATGTTGATTTTCTAGTGTTTATATCAGTTGCAAAACTTGCATCTGCATAGGCACTAAGACTCAAATCACCCTTTGGTTCTATATACAATGCATAGTTCATTGTTCCTTTAAGATATCTTAAAATTCTCTTTAATGATTGCCAATGACATTGATGTGGATCTGAATTAAAACGTGCCAGCTGATTTACACTATAAGCTATATCTGGCCTTGACCAATTGCTTATATATGATAAGCTACCAATCAAAGATTGATATATGGATTTATCAAATTTGGGACTTTGATCATCAGTTTGGCAAACTTCCTGACTCATTGGAGTCTTTGCCGGTTTACAAAGTTCCATTTTGTACGTTTTAATTAATTGGCAAATTTTATCTTCTTGAGATATCTTAAATCCATTTTTTGTTTTGTTAATTGTCAATCCTAGGTACTTTTTAATTTCACCTAAATGCTTTAATTTTATCTTTTTGGCTAATAATGATATAATCTCATTAGCTTCATTAGTTATCTTAGTTATCAAAGCAATATCATCTATAATTAATAACAATAATGACACCGTTCCATTATTTTCTCTTTTAAACACACATGGATCTGCTGAACCAGATTTAAAACCTATATTGTTTAATTCTTTCACTATATATTGGTTCCACTCAAAACCAAATTGTTTCAACCCGTAAAGACTCTTTTTGAGTTTCCAACAATCATTACTATTTACTTTATTGTCTTTTATACCTACTGGTTTTCTTAAATATACAGTGTGCTGCAATGGTGCATGCAAATAAGCAGTTTCTACATTTAAATGGTTCATTACATAGTTTTTCTTAGCTGCCCACACTAATGCTGCTCTTAAAGATGTTGCTTTAAGACTTGGTGCAAAAACTTCATCGTAATCAGATGCAGTTTGATTAAATCCTTGAGCTACCAACCTAGCTTTATGGGTAACATTCCCATCATTTCCAGTTTTTACTTTAAATATCCATTTGCACCCAATGGATTTTTCTCCTGGAGGTAATTTAGCATCTTCATAAACTTTCATTACCTTTAATGAATTTAGTTCTTTTTCCATTGCCTTTTGCCAATTCTCCTGATCCTTAGTTCATCCTAAGTTCATCTACACTAGTTGGAACTTTAGTTACTTGGCAAGCTATACTTGCTTGATACCTATCAGGTGGTCTAGTTACACGTGTAGTACGTCTAGGTATTACAGGACTTACAGGTGGACTTTCATTAACTAATTCTTCTTGATTATCTAACTCTTCCTGATCAACTGTTTCCTCTTGTTCTGGTCCTATTTGTTCTTCGTGGACTTCTTCTTTAATTGGACTCTTCTTATAACTATTCTGTTCTTTCTGCCTTTTGTAGGGTTCAATAATTACTTCATTATTTAAATCTTGCTCTAATCTATTCCATCCTACATGTTCTAGGAATTTAGCACTAGCACTGGTGTAAATTCTAGATGTACCTGGTTCCCAGAATCTATAAGATCTATGATTAGATTTATATCCTACAAAAAATAATCTTTTAGCTCTATGCTGTTCTTTTTGTCTAAGTTGTGAAGGGATATGCACCCATGCTGGTGCTCCAAATGTGTGCATGTAACTTAAATCAGGTTTTGTACCATGCCACAGTGTGAATGGTAATTCACCTTCTTTTTGAGGTTGTTCCCTCCTTAAATGGTCTCTTTCAAGTCTTCTTCTTGCCTCTGCAATCAATCTGCCAGTTATATCAGTTAAAGTTCAACTTTTCTTTAGGCAAAATTTCAAGGGAAGTGACGTAGTTGTCATAACTTTCATCTAGTGAAGATAGAATTATGTAGACTTGGTGTAGTTCAGAGAAAATAAGCTCTTTCTCGTGCAGTTCTTGAAAAATGTTTTGCATATTTTTCAAATGACTAAGCATATCACCATTCATCTGGAGATGCGTTCTGAAAAGCTTCCGTGTTAGATTTATGTGAGCACCAACGTTATCTCGGACATAAATCCTCTTCAGCTTCTGCCAACACCCAACAGCCATTTGCTCTCTGTGGATATGAACAAGTTGTTGGTCAGACAGTGTTAATCCTATTATGCAAATAACTTGTTGATTTTTATGCATAAATTCTTCTATTTTTAGTCTATCTTCATCATCCTCTGGATCCCATTCCTCTACGTTTGGTGGATTTTCAATTATGTTCCACAGACCTTCTCTTCGTAGAAGTAGACTACATTTCATAGACCATGATACATAGTTTGTTCCATCCAGCTTGGATATAAGGGACAAACTTTGTAGATTGACTTGTGCCATGTTTTCTTTATATGGATATAAAACTATAATTAATAAAACACAGCTGTCTGTTTACTGTAATGTTTAACAACACAAACTCTCACTTTTACATAAATCTGTTTTATCCTAGTTAAACTGACTTTGCAGCCTCTGGGCCCATAATCAGTGTTATGTCTGGGCCCATAACCAGTGTTAAGCCTGAATTCCCCAACCAGGGTTAAGGAGACAAGCTAAACAGAATGTGCAGTGTTAGTCAGATAGGCACACAGATAAATGAGTGATATAAGTTTGTATGTTTATTAACATACAGTAAAAATAACAGATACGCTTGTGCTATCAAAAATATAGTTTATTCTATTTAGAGTTTATAGCATAGTCAAAATAACAGTCCATTAGTCATGTATCATTTAGTCAGTCCATTCAAGGATATTCAGTTAGCAAAGTCCGTGTAGAATATCCTATGTCAGTTCACTTACAAATCAGTCCTTTGTTTATCTCTCCCGTTCGAGTAACGCAGTCTTGAGTCCATGCAGTAATTAGGGACCATCAAAGCCAGAGAGAGAGCAAGCTGTTGTCTTGCTTCTTTTAAAGTGCTTTCACAACCACTCCCTTAATTACATTCCTATATTTAAAGTTGCAGACGCTTTAACTGACAAACTATGATTACATATTTATTATTTTACCGAAACCAGTTAGGGTAAACAATGTTATCCCTAACAAGTTTTAATATCTATTTGTGAGTCACAAATCTTCTGATTTAATTCAGCAAGATTTTCACCGGGCTAAGAGGAGAAAGTGCCGGCAAAGAAAGGCGACAACATACAATGCCTTGTTAATGTTGGACCAGGGAAGTCCCCTCCAAAACTTGCTTCAGTCAAAATTTGAGTCAGCAGAATTTTAAGCCAGCCTCAAAGGTGATACAGATTACTGGTAATTCTAACTGCTTAAAGTTCAAGTAATCAACTGAGGGGTTGTGTTTTAATTTTTAATATTTTTGACTGGATGATTTCTAAGCTTGGGATTCCTTATAGAGATACATCTCAACCCCATACTTTAGCTTTAAATAATTTCATGGCAGATGGGACATCAAACTGACTAGCAAATTTAAAAGTCACACAAAGGGATGCTTTGGGTGTTCTTATAAGCTGCTCTCTATACCTCTCTTCAATTCACCAACTGGTAGAAAATTAAAACTGAACATTTCACTGGATCTGTCCTGCAAAAAATCCTGATCGTTAGAAGGCAGCAAAGCACCTGAAGGCAGGACAAGAAGCAATGGATGGAAACTGACCAGGAGAGAAGCAACCTAGAACTAAGGAGAAATTTTCTAATGGTGACAGGAATTAACCAATGGAATAGCTAGCCTGATTGAAGGCTTTCAAAAAGAGACAACCATTTGTCTGAAATAATATAATATATAGGTCTCCTGTTCCCCCAGAGGGTTAGACTAGAAGACCTTTGAGGTCATTTCTAATTCTATGTTCTACATACAGTGAATGCTAACTATTTATTGTCTGGTAGCTATAGCAGAAGGGCCAGCAGAAGACTCTTAACATTGTTTTGGGACTTGATCACGGCAATTTCTTTGATAAATACTGACTGCTGCTTCTCTCCGAAGAGTAACTTTGAATGGGCATTTTCATCAAGGCTCTGGATACAATACTGCTCTCAAGAAGTTCTTGCAGTAGCAAGATTCAGCCCAATCTTAGGCTGAATAAAGGAAATGAAGAACATGGAAGAAGTACAGGTAGCCCTCAGTCCTGACAATCACAATTGACAATCACAACAAATTTCTGTTGTTAAGCTAGACATTTGTTAAGTGGGTTTGGCCCCATTTTATGACTTTTCTTGCCTCTGTTGTTAAGTGAACCACTGCAGTAGATAAGCTAGTAACCTGGTTGTAAAGTGAATCTGGCTTCCCCATTGACTTTGTCAGAAAGTCTCAAAAAGTGATCACATGGTCTTGTGACACAGCAACAGTCACAAATATGAACCAGTCGCCAAGTCTGAATTTTAATCACATGTCTCAACTTGCAGATTTGCACACAAACCACAAACCACCATGCAGAGCAGAAAGCAGGTTTCAAGGGTTTTTAATGTTAAACAACAAATTTTCCATCTGACAAGAATGGTATCCCAACTGGTCTAGGTTAGCACTGAAGCTTCTGCCTTACAGTGTTATTTAAAGGTATAAACACACCCACCTAAATGCTTCTATCTCCTATCTATGCCCCTAAATATTCCCTTCATCACCTCTTATTCCCATCATCCGGTTTACCTAATAAGTCCACTATTTCCTTCCCTATCACCTATCCCTCGCTCATGCTTCCTATCAGATCATCTATCATCCCTGATGGAGCCTGACAACATGACTGTGAAAAACGGTCATAAATCACTTTTTCCAGTGCTGTTGTAACTTTGAACGGTCACTAAATGAATTGTTGTAAGTCGAGGACTACCTGTAGTTTATCTTAAGACCATTTTCTGTGGTGACTTTATCAGAAGTTTTTTTTAAAAAGGACACATTCCAAGTTCTGTAACAGAAACGTTTAGTATATTATAGTCTAATTCATCCTGCCAACATTCTCAAGAGGTTATGAATGTTTGTGCATAAATTTGATCCTTACTGTTTGAATACAGGTAGTCTTGACTTACAACTATTTGTTTAGTGACTGTTCAAAGCTACAATGGCACTGAGTTACTTAATGACCATTTTTCACATTTACGGCCCTTGCAGCATTCCCATAGTCACTTGATCAAAATTCAGATGCTTGGCAACAAGTGTTGCAGTAATTAAGTGCAAAAGAAATAAGATCAAAAAAAAGGAAAAAAAATAAAATTATACCCCTGAAATCCTGTTTAAGAAATTAAAAATTATTTAAGAACTCAATATAAAACATCAGATTCCATGCATGTTATGTAAAAATAATTCTGAGCTCTTACTGCAAACAAAATTATCAGGCTCCGATCTATATGCAAACACTTATTAATATGTCTATAATTGGATCATAAGCAGAAAAGGCTAAAATTAGAAAGGGACACTTACATTCCTACCTTTATTTGTTTACAAAGCTAAATCTGAAGCAGAAAATCTTATGAAACGACAAAACATCATCAAAAATATCACTAAGCTAACATATACCTTGACAGTTATGCATGTTTATGCACAAATTTGATGTTTCGTGTTTGAACACAGGTAGACCTCAACTTACAACCCTTTCTTTTGTGACTGTTCAAAGTTACAACGGCACTGAAAAAGGGACTTATGACTGCTTTTCACACTCATCACTGTTGCAGCACCTGTTTTGATCACTGTGGTGAAGTGATCAAAATTTGGATGCTTGGCAACCGATGTTTGTGACCTTTTGACAAACGTCAATAGGGAAGCCAGATTCACTTAATAACTGCGTTACTAACTTAAGAACTGCAGCAATTCACGTCACAAATGTGGCAAGAAAGGTTATTAAATGGGACAAGACTCACTTAACAATTGTCCTGCTTAGTGTTGTGGTTAGCTGGCAGCAGATGCAGATGGCTGAGGAAGGTGAGGACTCTGATGAGGGACCAGGACTCTCAGGAAGTGGTCTTCAGAGATTGTGGGGGCTGGCAGCAGTGATGAGGAGGTTCCCGAGGAGCCTGTGCCAAGTGCACATGCACAAAGGATTACTCAGAGGAAAGAACAATTACAGAACCAGAGGCGACTCAGGAGTAAGTCTGCAAGCTAATGGCTCCTCCCTCAAGAGGATAAAAGCCAGGTTTGGAAAAGTATTCTTTGCAGACAGCAAAGAAGCTCTGAAGCTCAACTGGTGGACATCTTAGTTCGTGTTTGGAGAATCTTGTACATTAGTTCTTATCTCTCTTATCTATTAGTTCTTATCTTAGTTTTGGTAGCCTTGACAAACAACTTGGCAAGGTTCTTTCTTGTCAGAGCTAATTGTTGGAAAGCAGTCTTTTATCTGTAAAGGAACAGAATTTTGATTAAACCTTGAAAGGTGGGGACTGCTGCCTTTGTGTATGTTTGCTCTCTGGGAACTCAGTTGGGTCAGAACACTTCGCAATGGAAATGTTGGCCTCAATTGTGATTGTAAGTTGAGGACCATCTGTACTTGATAGTATTTTATGTAAGCTTGAAAATAGAGATTTTAATTACTGATGTCATGTTAAGCTCTTCCTTTCATCATCTCTTCCATGCCAATTACATCGAAAAACATTTATTAATGGGGAGAGAGAGAGAGAGAGCACTCAAAGAGCACGCAGCGCAAGCAATCGTTCTCTTGCATACAGTATATCTAATGAATTATAAGAAATCAATTACATGGTGGTCATTAATATTATCCTTGAACTACTGTCTAGATGGATATTTACCAGACCTGATTACAACCAAGACAGAGGCCAATGGAGGAACCATAGTGACATGGCTATTTGCACAGAGCATGAATGGATAACTTACAGCCCATGGTCTGAATGCAGCAAGGTAGAATTCACTTAATGCCGTCCCAAGCAACTTTAGTATGGACAGAAAAAGATCTTCACACATAGCAAGGGGAGTTAACACACATATTGTTTCTATTGAATACCCCTACTCTCCAAAAGAAATTGTAAAAATGGTTTCACACAATTCGGTGACATTATGGCATCACTCTTTCGTGATCGTTACAATGCAGTAAGAAATAAATCAGAATAAAATGGAATAAATCAGAATAAAATAAAGTAGCAGGGAGTGGAAATAACCATTTACATATAGTATAATGTAGGATGTGGTCATGGCTTCTTTCTTTCTTTGTTTGTTTATTATATTTATACAGCCAGCCATCTCACTGCTGTGGGTTACAAAGCTACAAATACAAAAACAACCAAAACTACTTGCAAAAATAAATAAACATTAAAAACAATTTAAACCATAAAAAACAACCTCCTGAAGAGCATAGCTGATTTGCTTATAAGTAGTCCCATTTAATGGGGTCTCCACCAATGTCATCAGATTGCCAGACCAGATAGCAAACCTTCAGGCTCTTCCAGAAAGCCAACAAGATCAGTGGAACCACAAGTGGAAGCAATATGCTCCATCCCATAATTGGGCAAACCAGGTTGCCCTGATAAGATTGGTCCCACCGGAAGAAACATTAAATCTCTCCCCTGGTATAGCTGACAAAGCAAGGAGACCCCATGGCTTAGAGGTTAATACATCTACCTAATATGCAAGTAGCCCGGATTCAAATCCCGGAAGAGTCTGGCTAGCTGGTGAGAGCTAAATAGCTTGAAATAGATCTATACTAGTCTCTCTTTATTTCTTTGTCAGTAAACATAAATTCAACACAAAAAATAGTTTGTCGCGAAAGCGACTTCCTGCGAAGGTTCCTGGATGGGAGCTAAAAGGTAAAAGCAGAAGCAGCACTCTCTGTCCCATAATTGGGTAGACCAGGTTGCTGTGATAGACCGATCTCACTGGAAAAAACACTCCAACAAGATCAGGTCAACAATCTCACCTCAGAGGGGATGAGATTCCAAGGCAGAAAAGGCCTTCCACCTAGGTCCCATCGGATGACATTCCTTTGCAGATGGGACCCACAGTGTGCCATTAAACAACAGCCAAGAAGACCAGGGTCAAATTTACTCTCAGCTCATTGGACAATTTTGGTCAAATCACTCATCTCTCACTGGGGACTTTGGACCACTTGCTATCTCACCATTAAATTCATCTTATAAAAGACAGAAGTGCTACCAGCTCTGAAAATGAATTCCTGGAGAAAAGGCAGGTTATACAATCTAATGAATAAACACACTAATACTAAATGGCAGCAATAATAAAAAGACAAAATTTGCATTCATTTTGGAAACAAACCCAATACAATGGTAGTGAAAAACATTCCACAGCCCTGGGATATAATATAAATCATGCCTGTATCCTACATTGCTATGAGGAATTCAATAGGGTGAGTATGCTTTTCCACTCTATATTTGTCCTAGGAAATGGCACTAGAGTTGTTCTTAGGTTCATATTCCTTGGTATCTGCAGCCCAGATAAACTGGGGAAAAAATAACATGGTATTAGCCTTACTTGATCCCAGAAACCTCTCTAATGCAATCTTCTTCATCATTATTTAGTAGAAAGAAGCCCAAGTTCCAGGGGCTTTGTTGCTGTTGGCAGTCAAAATTCAATGGCATTAACACTTCATTACTTTATTGCCCCAGTGGCACAGTGGTTAGAGTGCAGTACTGCAGGCTACATCTGCTGTCAGCATTCTGCCTGCAATTTGGCAGATCGAATCTCACCAGGCTCAAGGCTGACTCATCCTTCCATCCTTCCAAGAGTGGGTAAAATGAGGACCCAAATTGTTGGGGGACATATGCTGACTGTAAACTGCTTAGGGAGGGCTGTAATATAAAGCAGTATATAACTAAATCTAAGTGCTATTCCTATTATAACTGAGTAGACTTCAAAAAGAGAGTTAAGAATGTACTCTGGGTCCCCTCTTTCACTGACTTCTCTTTGCCTAAGATATGGCTAATATCAAGTCATTTCTTTCTGCTACCTTGTTTCAGTGGACAGAGAACGTGGATTTCTCCACACTTCTTAAACCATTTCAGAATGGCAGCACTGCTACTGAAGTCCAATGGAAGGTGTTCCTTCATGATGTTAACCTTTGGAATTTAAACAAAGTGTTGGAAACCAGATAAGGTATAATATTAATACCCAATATAATATTAATATACAATGAATACACCAATAATTTTCATTGCCTCATAACTAAGCATAGGACTGAACCATCAGAGAGCATGGAAATCAGCATTCAGTGATTTGTTCCAATCATATTTTTTTATTTATTGATGCACTTGTTTTGATTCACTCTGAAGAGTTCAGAGAGTGGAGAAATGGAGTGTGTATATGTGTGTGTGTGCGTGTGTGTGTGTGTGTGAGAGAGAGATTGGAAATGTGATAGGACCACCATTACTGTCCTTAGATCCACTTAGATTCATGCCATGGTATGTCAGAATTGGTATATCTTTACAAAGATGCTAACCTTTTTGGGCCTCAACATTTCAAACTGCGATGGAATGACCAGCGGGAGATATAATCAAATTCTTCTGGTGATGCAAAGGATTGGCACAATATATACCACCAAGTCCACAGCCGGCATCTTTTTTTGCCCCTTATGTTCTTCTGGATGGGAAAGATCCTGAGATACTAAGATCCTATTATGTAAATTCTGGCAAGCCCCAAGTAGTCTTTTTGTGATCAGCTAATGCAGGGTTTTTCATGGTTGCTGTTTGGTTTGTCAGCTTCAAAGTTATGGGCCATTCCTTGAAGGCCATACATAGCACCTGATTGCCAAGGGGATTTCTTCACTTAATGCGGTAAATGATTTGTGTTAATGCAGTGAAATTAAACTTGATTATTTTGCATCTCAATCTATGTAAACCCTGCTTAATACCGCAAGCTTAATCAAAGCTGGAATTTGATTAGACCAGAGAGGAGACAATGCAAAGGCATCAGACAATCCTGCCCTTGAAT
Source organism: Hydrophis major (assembly GCA_033807585.1). Classification (NCBI taxonomy): domain Eukaryota; kingdom Metazoa; phylum Chordata; class Lepidosauria; order Squamata; family Elapidae; genus Hydrophis; species Hydrophis major. The sequence continues at coordinate 185,913,286 of CM066328.1, forward strand.
GGAAGGAGAATAACGGGGGGAAAAGAAGGCAGGATGATATCTCTGTCCAGCACTCGGCTGAAATAAAACAGCAGCCTTAGTATCACTGATCTTAAAGTGTTTGTCAAATCGCTACAATGGCAGATGGCTTTCCAATAAGAGCAGGCTGCCAAAAGGGCAGCTTTTGTTTTTTGGAAGGGTTTTTTTTTTTCACTGTAGCTTTGTATTAGCTAATAATGTATGAATAATAACTCATTATGCTAGCTAGTGTAAAAGCTCTAAATTATACAAATTATTTCAGGTAAGCAAATGCTAAAGGAGATTGTCCCATCTGGATGCAATCAATCAGTGATGATAGAAATTTATCTGTACCACAAACAATTTGCTGACTGTGAATGAGCAGAGGTGAATGTCAGCAAATGGGAAGTTGGCTAATTTAAGGCACAATCATTCTCTATATGAAGAAGGAGCGCAGCACACTTTTTGACAAGGGCATATAACCTAACTCAGAAGAGTTATTATTTCTTGTTTTTGCTTTTCTCACTGCACATCCATGAACACTGCAGCACATCAAGATGTTATGTAGGACAAGAGAAATCTGCACACTGGCCCAATCATTAATCCAGACCACCCTTCCAGTGTTTATTAGAAACCTAGATTCTGAGTCATTTGAAGCTGCGAAGAAAGGAGAAGGAAAAAGTAATAAAGAGATAATAAAAGGAAGCCCAATTTGACACTTTTCTATAATCTCTAAATTAAGCAAAATTATAGCAGGGAAGAAAAGACTTGTTTTCCTTGAGCCCAATTTTCAGAGCAAAATTATGGTAGAGAGACAGCAGTGGAGATTGGGGCAGGCATCTTTGGTCCTAATGCCACACCATGGCTTGATTTTGGGATTTGTTCAGACCACAAGGGTTAGTTCAAACATTAATTACATAGTTTGGAAAACTGCCTATTTTAGCTCAAGGTGACTGAGTCAGAGTTAGATTCAAATCTTTTTTAGAAAAAAAAAAATCTTCATGAAATCTGCCATAAACTAGCAATTCGTAAACCATTATCCTTTATTTTGCCTATTTTGTTTTTAATTGGATGATATTTTCAAAAGCAGTAATTTTGAAAGGTTAATGTGTACCAAATCCAATAGATTCAGAAACTCTCTCCCCCCCTCTCTCTCTCTCTGTGTGCATGTGTGTGTGTGTTTGTGTGCATGCCATATTCACAGCAGAGCAAAATAGTTGTATATAAAACTCCTTGATCTGGGGACTAGATATTCCAGATACCATTGGAACATTTGGGTTTAGGAAGTTTTCTGAACTGGAAGTGATTGGTGATGTTCCAGAACTAGCTAAAAATTTGTATATGCTGTAAAATTTTGGAAAAAGTCTCTTCACATTTAGATGTATGATTTCTTGTCTAAGGGTTATTAATAGGTTACACTGTTGACTACCTCTATTCCAACAGTGCTGGGCAGCAATTCTGTTTCAGATGCTGTTCTTCCATACTGCTTCAGATTGTCCATGTGAGGGAGGTAGTGTAACCTGGCAAATGTTAAGATAGCCATAGCTTGACTTATTCATCATCATTGACAAAGAAAACAATGCAATGGCAAACAGTTATGGTGATAGTGAGTCTTCTTGAAAGATTCCTCTCTTGATATTAGTTTCTCTCTAAATTCACCTTCAAATTCACTCATCCATCCAGCATTTTTATTATAGTATTTTGAGTTTCCTACAGATCTTTCCAAATCTAGAATGAGAGCTAGGAATTCAGTTCTGTTCAAGCAGAAAGCCTGAGAGAAAGGGCATCACTGTAAGAAGGTGACACTTCTATTGTGATGGCTTCTCCGGATGTTTCACCAGACACCAGTTCAGATAAGGAAGAGCTGGTTCCAGGGGTGTTGGGGAGGGGGAGGAGAGACATGGAGGAACATCCAGTGGTTGCCAGAAGCTCTGAGCCAGCAGCAGCAAAGCTGAGCACAGTGGAGCGGTCACAGGAGGAGCAACTAGATGAGTGGCCAGCTGAGCTAGGGACAGGAGAGGCACAGCTGCAGCTGGGAAGCCCAGAGGTTTCAGGTGGAGAGGGAATGTAGCTGCACCTGGCTAGTGGAGATGAAGAAGGGCTTCCTTCTCCTCCTGATCTGAGAGTGCATAGGGCTGAGAGGCAGGTGCGATGAAGCCACCATTGGTCCGATCTAAGTATAGTATATAAACTCATGCATTGCAATGTCCTACATGCCAATGAATACTTCAGCTTCAACCATAACAATACAAGAGCACACAATAGATACAAACTCAAGGTTAACTGCACCAAACTTGACTGCAGAATATAGGACTTCAGCAACAGAGTGGTCAATGTCTGGAATACTCTTACCTGATTCTGTGGTTTCTTCCCCAAACCCCCAAAACTTTAACCTTAGACTGTCTACCCTTTCCTAAGAGGTCTGTAGGGGGCGTGCATAAGTGCACCAATGTGCCTACCGTCCCTGTCCTATTGTTTCTTTTTATTTTTCTTATATGTAGAAAAATATGTATCCATTTCATGTATTCATAACTACCTATTTTCTTGTAAGCGACTGACAAATCAAATAAATAAATAAATAAACAAATAAGATCAGCCAGCCCATTTCCTTGCTGTGCATTCTTCAGCGTCGTGATTCTTAACTTGCTACTGGATTCTACTGGATTTTGTTCCTCGAACTTTGGATTCCAGGGGTGAACTCTTGAACTCTGGACATGACTTGAGGGCTTGCCTTTGCCCTATGGATTTCTGCTGGGATTTTCCTGGACTAGACTATTGAACTCCTTGGGGGTTGCACGGTGTTGGTGTGGGGAAACTTTGTGGGAAGACTATTCAGGGCTTGGAAAGCCTCAATAAAGGCTTCTAACACCTATGTCAAGTGCAAATTTGAATGGGATAGGACACCTATCATCTTCGTCACAGCATTTCCCTTCTTCTGTTAAAAACAAGTATTACAATTCTGTGTGAGGCATGGTAAGTCTATGAAAAAGCGAGGGCATGGCTTGGTATTTGAGAAGTAAATCAAAAGGATTACAATTTGAATGAGACTTGTTAAAAAGAAAATATTAATATTTTTGTTTCAAAGAAATATACGAACAACAGCATGCAATTTTGCTGGTAAGGTCATTTTAGGCAATTAGGCTCAGCTATTTAATAAAGAGTGATCACAAACTGAAAAATTATAAACAAGCTTAGCTTCTCCCTTTCCCTAGCATGCTAAAGGAATGGTCTAAAAAAGAACCTATTGAGGTTGTTATTGAAACCTGAATACTACTAAGCCATTTTCTTCTGTCAGGCTCCTGGTCCTGAGAGGCAAAGGTCTCCATCTGCACACACCTTTCTGTTTTAACATTTCTATGGCAACAGAAATATAGCATCCAGATTACAGACAGCACCTACGGGACACTGTAGTTTTGTTTCTATGGCCCTTATTCCCTCCATCACATTGAAGCTTCCTTTAAGGGAAGTGAATAAGGGCCATAGAAACAAAACTTCCTTTAAGCCTCAATGGAACTGAGCATCTTGATATTAGCTTTCACATTATATTGTCTGTAACTGCTTGGCATTGTATACAAGAAAATAATAGACAGATCATCAAAATGATAGAGTCCTAATAATTTTATTTTTCTCATGGGATACTTTTGAAACTGACTGCCATGGTACAGCTTTTCACATACAATAGATGGATTTTGTATTCCAACCAAATGCTGTTTACTTTTTCTTCAGCTCTTTTGATGAATTGGGTTGGACACTTTACTGATTCTGAATAGGTTGAGGGCAGAGTTTTCCGGCCAAGAAAATAGCTATTATTTGTACCAGAGGCATTATATGATGAGAAGAAACTGAATCAGAAGCTTGAATCTTGAACGTTGTACAAAAGGGATAGCTGAAGATTTCTGTTTACGTTTTCCATTTGAATCTATTTCTCAGGTACTCAAAAAAATCTGGACATAAGAATATTATCCCAGTCCTGGCTGGAAAGATTTATATAATTGGAAAACAAAATATAAAATAAATTATACAGAAACCTTTATTTATATTCAGAGGTCAGTTTAATATTTTATAGATACATTATCTATCTGATACCTGAGCTAGTTCGAGAATATTACATGAACCTTTCAGCCAATAATTAAGTTTTTATTCTAATGTTGCTATATTTAAAAATAGTAAAAATCAGCTTTCTGTGGGATTTTGAAGATTGCAAAACATTATGGCCCAATTAAAGATTGCTTCATTATGGACTTAAGGCTTGTGTGCACAGGTTTTACTGGGTGGATGGTAATCCATCTTTTATTTTAAAAAAAAGCAGGTAATGCTCTCCATTTAAAATGTTCCACATGTCTAATTCACTTGGAGATCTCAGATGGACAATTTGTAGCCACATTTTGCATCGATCTGTGACTGGAGTGGATAAACATGAGGAGGTGGAGTCTCTCCTTTTTGGAGGTGAGATCCAAAAATAAAGTCTGTTACATGAAACCTATAATAGATTTAATGTAATTTAAAAACAAAGAGAACTACCTCAGATTCCCACTCCAAACCTGGAAAATGGAAATTCCCAAATTCTGTCACTGACCCTCCTATTTTATTATTCACTCTGCCCAAAATAGCCTCCACTACATCTAACATCTCTAAGACTGTATACCCCAAATTTATATAAGGCCAGGCCTTTGCCTGAACAAGTGAAGATTCAAGGAAAGGAAAGCAGGGGTGCAGAACCATCCTTCTGGCAGCAAGTTTGCAAGTTTAAACACAAATTTAAGCTTTCCATCTGCTGCAAAAGGTCTTTTCTTTAGACCTCTTGCCTGTAAATGCGGAAATTGGAAAGAAGTGGAGGGGAAGTTGGACATCTCCCCTCTTTTAATTTCCTATATGGCCAAATGGATGCTAGAATTTCAGTGCTGGATTTCTCATGTTGTTTGACAGGCAGTACTGTTAATAGGTAATCTACAAACTGTGTACCTTTTCTCACAAGACACTGTAACAGGGAAAGGCAATTTGTGTTGCTAATTATGACCCTCTTTCATTTACCAAGGACTAAGCCATTTTCTTGCAGTTCCATTCCTAATTTCACCTCTGCATTATCTTTTAAGGCAGTGGCCCCAACCTTTTGGGCGCTAGGGACCGGTTCTATGGAGGTTTTTCTGTGGATTGGAGGAGGCATGGTTTCGTGTGCTGTCTGCATCCCATGGATGGGGTTTTGCTTGTTTGCATGGCCTGGTTGCTGGCGTGCCACAGACCGATGCCATCCTTGGTTCGAGACCTGTTTTAAGGCATTTGATGTTCTGAAGTTGAGAGTTTATCTTCATTTAATACAATTCAGGTGGTGTACATATTGTTCCTGATTCCTGTTTTTCTCACCACAGCCTGGTGAGGTGGTTGGCCTGAAATTGTTTAACCAGTTTTAATGTCTAAGGAAGGACTGTCACTCAGTCTTCTGGTTTCCCATTTAATATCTTAACCACTACACCAAATTGGGTTGAGACATTAACAGCTTAAAATGAAAAGACTTTTGTGATGATGTAGGATGGAAAACACTATTGAATTTTGATGTGGATATAAAGCAATAAAGAGTCCCACTGCAGAAATTACATTAACCAAATGTAACAGATTCAAATGGATACTCTCCTGGAAATGAGTAGAAAATGGGCGTTGGTCCTTACCTGACACGCCATTTCTCTGGAGCCGGGAGGATCATCCAGAGAGTGGGAGGTGCTTCAGTCTGCGTTGTTGAAGGCTGAGCTTAATTACTGAGGAACGCTTCGCCCTCCATCACGTGGCTCCCTTGCGTTCCCCAGTTTACGCGAAGACGAGAGTGAAGAGAAGATCGTGCTCTCATCTTACTATGCTAAGTGGTTCCTTGGCTGAAACAAGAACCCACCAGATGGTGAACTAAAAGGGTGGGGCTGGATGATCCTCCTGGCTCCAGAGAAATGGCGTGTCAGGTAAGGACCAACGCCCATTCTCCTGAGAGCCGGTCAGATCATCCAGAGAGTGGGACATACCAAAGCTTGGCTGTCCTACGGGAGGGACTCTGTCTGGTTCTGAAGTCTCTGCGGTTCCTTGAGGACTTGCTGGAGAACTCGTCTCCCAAACGAAGCCTCCGCCGAGGCAAATATGTCGATCTTATAATGCCTAATGAAGGGAGATGGGGAGGCCCAGGTGGCCGCCCGACAAATATCAGCAATTGGAGCCTGGGTGGCCCAAGCTGCCGAGGTGGCTGCACTTCTGGTGGAGTGTGCCGTTATTCCGCTGGGCACCAGCAGAGCCTGGGACAAGTAAGCTTTGGAAATAGTAGCTCTAATCCAGCGGCCGATGGTTGCCGGGGACATTTTGTGTCCTAAGGATGTGGGTTGAAAGGAAAGGAATAGGGATTCGGACTTCCTAAAGGGCTGGGTACGTTTAATGTAAATGCGGAGGGCCGTCTTACATCCAGGGTGTGCCAAAGCTTCTCCCTTTCCTGCGAGGGATTGGGGCAGAAGTTCGGAAGTGTGAGTTCCTGTGCCCTGTGGAAGGCTGAATTGACCTTAGGCAAAAAGGTAGGGTCCGGCCGTAGAACCACCCAGTCGGCATGGAAGATGCAAAGGTCCTTCCTCACCGACAAGGCGGCTATCTCTGATGTTCAGCGAGCCTAAGTAATGGCCACCAGGAAGACGACTTTGAAAGTTAGGAACTGGAGTGAGGATTCCCTGAGAGGCTCAAAGGGATGTTTAGTAAGGGACGCCAGAACCTTGTTGAGGTCCCAGGTAGGGTATCTTGTGTACAGTTGGGGGACACAAGTTAGTTGCTCCCCTAAGGAATGCCCTAATGCGAAGGTGGAGGGAGAGGGTACCCAGATTGTCGCAAATAATCACAGTTGAGAGGGCTGCTACCTGACACCTCAGGGTGTTTGGAGAAAGTCCCTTCCTCATACCTTCTTGGAGGGATTCCAAAACTTGAGCAATGGAGGGTGAAAGAGGGTTGATCTGGAAATTATGGCACCACTTGCAGAAACTATTACAAGTAGCGTTGTATATTCGGGTTGTTGAGGGCCACCTTGCGGCTAAAATGGTATCAATTACTTGGTCAGAGAACTGCTCCTTCCTTAGACGTTCCCGCTCAACCTCCAAACGGCTAACTGGAGCCACTGAGGGTCCGGGTGTTGGAGGGGCCCCTGGGAAAGGGATATTCTGTGCGGGGGAATTTTCGAAGGGGGGGCCACCGATAGATTGCGGAGATCCGCAAACCTTGGGCACCTGGGCCAGTCCGGTGCAACTAAAATCAGCTCTGCTTTCTCGGAAAGCTTCTGGATGACTCTGGGGACGAGGGCCAATGAAGGGAATGCATATAGAAGCCCTGTGGGCCAGGGGCAACGGAGGGCGTTGTGATTCTTGGCCCCGTGGGAGGGGTACCTCGAGAAAAACCTGGGGAGTTGGGTGTTGAGCGGGGATGCGAAGAGGTCTACTGATGGGAGACCGAACATTACGGTCACTTCCCTGAACAGTGACGGGTGAATGCACCACTCGGACTGGTCCACCGTGGTCCTGCTCAGCCAATCTGCTTGGGTTTTGAGACCCCTGAGATGTGCTCAGCTTTGAGGGAGAGGAGATTGCGCTCCACCCAATGGCAGAGGCACTCGGCCTCTCTCATCAAACTTATGGACTGGGTGCCCCCTTGTCGGTTGACGTGAGCCTTGGCGGTGATGTTGTCTGTGAGTATCAGGACATGCCGCCCGCGTACGGGGGGAAGGAAGTTGCGCAGGGTCAGGTGGATGGCGCGAAGTTCCAACCAGTTTATACTGCGTGTGCGTTCTACCTGTGACCATTTGCCCTGTGTCGAGAGCTAGTGGATGTGAGTGCCCCATCCGGACAGGCTGGTGTCTGTGGTGAGGAGGAGGCATTGGGGTTCCTTGAAGCAGTGTCCCTTGTTGAAGGCGGGACTGGTCCACCAGAGGAGAGACGTGAGGACCCTTGAAGGCACCTTGACCGCGGCATTTGAATTGCTTCTGCCGGTCCTTTGGAATGGGAGCAGGAACCATTGTAGGGATCTAGTATGTAAACGGGCCCAGGGAACAATGGAAATACATGAGACCATTTTACCGAGTAATTTAAACAATTCTAAAAGTGTTACCTTTCTTGATCGTCTGATATGTTTGACAGTTTCCTGGATGCTACGGAATCTCTCGGAGGAAAGGAAAACTTTTCCCTGAACCGAGTCAATGACGGACCTCAAGTGGGTGATCCGTGTAGATGGTAACAGATGGCTCTTCTGCCAGTTTACTAGGAACCCATGATCTTGGAGGGCAGAAAGAGTAGCTCTGATATCATTTTCTGCTTGGGGTCTGGAGGGAGACGGGATGAGGATATCATCCAGGTAACAGTAGAGATGAACCGGGAGGTCCCTGAGGTGGGCCGCTAGGGCCGCGAGGACCTTAGTGAAGGTTCTCGGGGCAGACGCCAAAGGGAAGTGCCACATATTGGAAGTGGCGATGGTTGTAGCAGAGCCTGAGGAATTTGGAATGGGAGGGCCGGATTGGGATGTGAAGGTACGCCTCTGAAAGGTCTATAGAGGATAGCCAGTCCACCTGCCTGATGCCTAGTAGAATGGATTGTAGGGTGTGCATCTTAAACCTGCGGTAGGTCAGGTAACGGTTAAGGCGTTTCAGGTCTAGAATAGCCCTCCATCCCCCTGAGGATTTGGGGACCATGAAGAGGTGAGAGTAAAACCCCTGTCTCCGCTGGGATGGTGGTACAGGTTGTATGGCCTGTATGGTGAGGAGATGGCGGATAGCTGAATCCATTAGGTTGCGTTTGGTGGGATCCTTGGAGGGGGGGATGCCATAAAAAATTCAGGGGGGGTGCGCTGGAATTCAAGCGCGAGGCCCAGTCTGATGGTTTCTCAGACCAAGGCATCGGAGGTGGAAGAGTCCCACCAGTCAGCAAAATGCTTGAGGCATCCACTGATGGGGAGGGGTGGGAGGGGTCTATCTGTTGTGCTGGAAGGGCTTCCCTCCTGAAGGGGTGCCTGTAGCTACTGCCCCTCCTGTTCCTGTCACCCGGATCGGCTCGATCCTGGGGCTGGAAAGGCCGGGGGTCTCGGGTACCTGGGCGGGAAAGGAAACTGGTAGAAAGGTCGTGAGGAACCTCTCCGAAAGGGCTGTGCTCTTGACTCTGACCTACGGAAAAGGGGGGGAAGAAATTTGCTTCTGGTTTCTGATAGAAATGGCTCCAGGACGGTGCCGAATAGTTTGTCCCCTTTTATGGGGGCGGTGGCCAGCTTAACCTTGTTTTTTACGTCCGCCTGCCAGTGCTTGAGCCAGAGCAGGCGGCGAGCTGTAACATGAGAGGATATTGCTCAGGCAGAGAACTTAACCGCGTGGTATGTGGCGTCGGACGAGAATTCTGCCGCAGCCGTCAATTTTGCTATGTCCTGATGAGCCCTTGTGTTAGAGGGGGGGACATGCTGCCTCAGTTGACGGAGCCACCGGATCGAAGACCTGGTAAAGAAGGAAGCAGCAGTGGCCGATCTAATGGCCCAGGTGTCCGCTTGGTGAGCCCTTCGTAAAGCAAGCTCGGACCTCTTGTCCTCGGGTTTCAGGACCTCCAGGGGATCACTGGGGGAGGACGAGGATGCCAAACCAACGATGGGCTCATCTACCTCAGGAGTGTTAAGCAGGTTGCAGAAGCTCGACTCGAGGTTAAAGAACCTCCTGTCCTGGCTGGATGGGGCAGGGGGGGCCCTTGTGGAGTCTAACTGGTTTGAGACTAAGTCATGAAAAATGGGCGGGGCCGGGATCACCTCCGCCTCCACCACGGGCTGCCAAAAAATGGCGTTCTCCTGTCCCTCTGCCGGGGAAGGGAAAGCCGAGGAGGACTGCACAGACAGGCCAGAAATATTCCTGGCCTTAAATAGAAGCAATTTAAACATTCCAATTCCTCCTCCTCCCCGAACCAATCTAGGTCCTCCATGGCCTCCTCCAGATCCCTTTCTGGGAGAGGACTGCCCTCCTGTAAAGGTACCTGACCAAGAGTGGGGTCCGATCCAGGCAAGGACCTGACTGATGGCGAGTCGTGTTCGGGCGCCATTGAGGGAGGACCAGACCTGCACATCTGTTGCAGGCTCTCTGTAATCCCCTGGCGAATAGCCCGTTGCATCCATGCCTGCAGGTGCGTAGGGATCTCAACTGTGGCGACCTCCTCATTGCGCAGACCAACTGCTGTGGGCGTAAATGTTGCTTCCGGCATCCGCCTGGTCGTTGGTCTGGGGACCTGGTGTCCCTGGGATGGGCTGCGCCTGGAGAGGGAAGAGCAATCTGTAGGCGGGGGGGTGTCTGGAGGTAGAGGGAGCAGAGGGTGGGGGGGCTAGAAATACCGGTTGTGTCTCTCTAGATCGCCTGTCAAATTCTTTCTCCAGTGCCCTATGATGTCTTAGAGCGTCCCTCTGAGAAGCTTTGGGAGTTTCCTTTGGGGCTTCCTTAGCCTGTTTGCGCAGGTGGTAGGATTTAGATTTGGCCTTCAAAGAAGGGCCTTTAGCGGAATTGTCATCTGCCATTGTAGAGGAAAGGACTGTAATACAAATATAAAGGCTGTTGGCTCGCCAAAGGTTCGACCTACAACAAAGGCCGGGTGTCCTTTCGCTGGCCCGCACCCCCTTTTGGAATTTTAGATGTATATAAACTATAATATAATTATTAATATCTTTATACGTAAGCGTACAATCAAGATATATAATCCAAGCAGTGTTGGCAATGTGAAATAGCCAAATATTGATAAGATGTAAAAATATATATATGCAAATACATCTATCTATCTATCTATCTATCTATCTATCTATCTATCTATCTATCTAAATATATTTAGATATCTAACTATTGATAAATATTACTATTATTATTATTTACAAATATTTAATCCAAGGTCTGGTTGGAACTCCCAGGAAGGAGTGACCCCAGAAATTACTGTTAATATTGCCAATATGCCAAATAAAGCGCCTGAGGCTGGAGTGAGGCCTCTGGCAGCTGGAGCTCCCAGGCAACAACCGGGAGGGATAGGCTGCTATTTCCTGCCCTGAGTGTGCTGCGGAAAGCCAACAAGTTTGCCAATTCCCCTGAATATCTGATAGCTCTCACAGGCTGGAAGGCCTATAATTAGAGCTAGTCCCTTCGCAGCTCAATGAGGTGACCCAACACGCGGCGGCACCCAAAATGGCGGCTGCCCACGCTCCCTTAATCATGGGCTGCTCAGGGCCAAAATCAGCCTCTCTGGCATGTCTAGGGGCTAAGAGAGGCAGCCAGGTGATTTTAGCGGTGTTTACGGTGGGGGGGAACACCATCTGCGCTATTACAGTGCGATCAAATAAGGTCGCTATGAGTGCGGCGTAGAAAAGCGGCAGGAAGAGGATCGAATTGAGGGAGGGATTGGCACTGGAGCGCGAAAGCCGCCCGCTGTACAGCCCCCCCAGGGGCTAAAGAAATGCGCTCCCCTGCTTTGTCACTACCCAGTGCGCTTAGAGGCTAAGGAGAACCAGAAACAGTGATCATCAAACCTGAGAATCAGAGTTCTTGAATCAGCCAAGGAGTGGTGAAATACACAGCCTACTCTCCCGAAGGCTGAGCGTAAACTGGGGAGCGCAAGGGAGCCACATGACAGAGGGCGGAGCGTTCTTCAGTAATTAAGCTCAGCCTTCAACAACGCAGACTGAAGCACCTCCCACTCTCTGGATGATCTGACCGGTTCTCAGGAGAAAGACCTTTACTTGGTTCAAGATTCTGTTTCTAGATTTGCCATTTACAGGACTGGCATCCAGTAAAGTGAGCTGCTGCTTATGAAATGTTATGCCTTTTAATAAAATGTTTAGTTAGGTCCTGATTTTGGCTAACATATCTCTCCCTCTATAAGATCTTTATTGAATTTTCTTTCTCTCCTTTTGTGGCACAGATAACCTGCCTGTGATGAGTGTTTACCTTAGTTTTTTATATATTTGAACTGACAGTCTATTAAGGAGGTTTATACTTCTGACTTCTTGCTAATGTTGATCTGCTTATCTGCAAAATGAAGAACTGTTACTTACAAAAGCAAACAAGAAATCAGCTACTCCTTTTAGACTTTTTCTGCACAAAACCTGTCTTAGACTCTCTAAAACCCAGGGGTAATTATTCCAGGCAATGTTGACACATAGGCATGGATTTTATCAGCCTCTGGATCATGCTCTGCTCTTTAAGGGCTTTGCATTCAAGAGAATATGGGGTCCTTTTATTGAAGAAGCTAGAGTTTCTTTCCTTGCAAAATCAAGTCAACAACTGGAAAACGAGTGTCTTTGGTTCAGCTTCATTGCTTCACATGAAATTTCTGTAGAGCTCCAGCAGACCTCCATGGATTACCAAAATGCACCCAAGTCAGTAATGATATTGGTATTTTAATAAGTAATTCTCAGTTACACAGATACAGCAACACACATGATGTTTCATTTACTATTTTTTCTAATTATTGTTTGGGTTTTTTCCACACAGCCTGAGAGCAATATGCTTAACATCTCCTCAAGCTCTGAATATTTTTTAGGATACAAGATTTTTTGAGTTCAATTCCTTAAACACCATCTTCAGGGGCAGAACAGTAACATTTAAAGGTGGACAATTGAGATTGCTACATTTCTTCACAGACTGACTTTTCTCCCCAAACCTTGAGTTCCACGTAACCCACAATTTAGTTAATCACTACTGACTGGATTCATGCCACTAAACTAGATTCATGCAAACTAAACCATAAATCTTTATGTATAAACCACACAGCAAACTTAGCCATAATGTGGTTTCTTTGGCTTTGACCAAGTGTTAGGCAAACCCAGCCAATGACAGAATTCAGTTAAACAAAACATGATTTGCATAGAATGGACTGTACAATATATTAAGCCAAAATAGAAGAAAAGATTATGTGGTTGACTATATTCTTAGTTTATCTGATTTTATAAATTTGCTCAAGACAGTACTGTGAAAATTGGTTGTCCAACATACCTGGAGGATACCCAGTCAGAAAAAGATATTATAAGGGTCAGATTAGGAGATCACACTGAGAGACCCCTTCAGAGTAAGAGGCATTTTTTGTTACAGTTTGATTTTTTTTTAATTTTTTGCAACTGCTCCAAAGTGTTCACAACATTTATTTTGCAAATGGAAACAAAAATTAATTTGTGCAATAAGGCTTCTGGGTTAAAAATAAATGCATGATAATCCAATCCACTTATTATTTATCAGTTTCCCCATTATAACTTTTTCCTCCGTCAGTATTTTACCCTACTTTATAAATCCTAGCTGAAACAGAGAAAAAAGTGATATTAAAAAACAGAAAAAAACTATATAAAAAGGAGATACTTCGCTAGAAACAATTTATAAACCTATACCTAATGATACTCATACCTTGTATGTATAACATGTCAAAACAGAAAGTAAAAGATAACATGTTTCTTTAATTGTGCTTAACTTGGGGGTTTCATAGATAGCCCATGTTTGACTTTTTGACAATATGGAAGTGATTTGCCACTGCCTTCTTCTGGTAATTCTTTTTGTTTAAAAAAAAAACTTCAAAACAAAATCTTTAAAACAAAATCTTGTTTTAAAGAAAAATTCTCTTTTTTTACAGAATTTTCAAACTTCCATCTGAATCAAGGATTTAGACAGGAGGCCATTAGCTTTTTAAAAAAGAGTTTACTTAGCTTTTTAAAGAGTTTCAAACATCTTTTATTTCTTGAACATAAAAAAGGTGAGTCTAATATATGTATAAGGCAAATAAAGCAAAAAACAAAAAAATGCATTTCCATGAAAATGTCTCTTGGGGCAGTTAAAGTAAAACTACTGAGCCAGAAAGCTTTTAAGGAAATGTAGAGTCAGAAAGGACTATTGACTAGAGTCAGAAAGGAATACAGAAGGAACAACTGGGCCTAAAAATCTAGAACTACCCTGGTTGAGACTATCCAAGGTCAGGCATGGACTGCCATCTATTGTGGCAGATCACAAGCTTACCAACTACTTTTGCAGCTATGATTTCATCCTCCATGGTTAAAATATGATTCAGCATATCAGACAAACTGAGGAAAAACAGGTTGAGAAACGATGATTCTACCCTTTGTGAAAAACAGTTGCAGTGAACTAACTATGAAGGAAACACGATTTCTTCATTGATTACTTATGTTCTAAAAATATGTACTTTTCAGTTGCTCTGTTTCTTTTTAAAGTCAGTTAAAAGGTAGCCTGTGCCATCCCCCCCCCCTTCTTTTGGACAGACCCAGTTATTTTATTAGCTCCTGTCAGAGAGTTTGAAGAGAAGGCTGTGACAAATATAAACACATTTCCACCTCATAATTAGGCTACCAAACCGGGGCTGCAAGAATCCAGATGGTTTTTTTTTTTTAAAAAAAGAGGTAGAATTTCCTCTTTTAACTTTTCTGCCACGAATTGGCTCCCTGAGCGTTTTGTCTTTTAGTTAACTCCTCATTTCTAGAGACAAGCCGCCACCACGCGTTCCTAAGCGCTCCTTCTTCGTTGCTTCACGCATCTGCTTTCGTTCATTCACACCGCAGACGAATTATATTACAATTACTATTATTGTTGTTGTTGTTGTTGTTGTTTTTCCCTTTCCTTTTTCTTCGGGGAAAAAAGTAAAGCCCGGGGAAAGTAAAGCACACGGTTTAACCTCAGAGGCGGCGCTGGTGGAAAAAGAGAAAAGCGGTGCAAGTGGGGGTAATCCTTCTTCCAATAATGGCAAGATAATCGCCCATCTGCTCTTTTGCAATACCTGCCGGTCCGCTTACTTTCAAGATTAACTCTCCCAGAAGACAGTTTTAAGTTATTTCTCATATTCGGTCAAGTCATTCTCTCAGGCTGTCTTCTGGGCTCCATCGGCCCGGACAGTAAGTTCTTTTTTCTTTTTAAATGAGGGAAAAGAATTGAAATCTACTCGAACTCTATTCGGAAACAATACAACCCACCCACCCCACCCCCACACGCGGCGCGCGCTCTGCGTCCCATTCTCTCCCCATCCTCTCCCTCCACCTCCCCGCTGCCAAAGCGGCCGAGCGCGAGACCACAGACCCCGAACGCACCTCGCGCTTCCCACTCTCCCGGAAACCAGGCTGCTGATGAAAAGATAGAGGAGGGCGACCGCGGGGAAAGAGGGGTGGGGTGGGGGGGAAGTGTTTCTTCTTCCGTTGATTGGTCCGCACCTCGGGCTCCCCGAGAGCCGTAAGCGGCGGCGATTGGCTGCTCCCGCCTGTCAGTCGCCGAGGGCCAAGTTCCATTGCTGTGGCTTGGGCGTGCGGTGGGAACTGCTGCTGCTGCTGCCGCGACGGCTGGTGCAGCTGCGGGGAGCTGGCTGGCTGCGGGGCTGCTTGATGGAGAAGTGATGCTGGCTACACGGAGAGTCGCGCAGCGCAGAGGCTGCGGGAAGACAAAGGCTGGCTACGGAAGTCGGAGCTCCGCTGAAGGCTCGGCGCCGCTAAACCAGGCGAAGGCAGCCCAGCCCCACCGGTAAAAGGTTAGCTCCGTGCACGTTACCCGCCTCTCGCTTTATGTGGGTGTGTGTGTGTGTATGTGTGTCTACGCGCGCGTGTACGCGACGGGTCGTATCTTTCAAGCGGTGGTGCGTCCGTAGAGCCAGAAGGGCTGGACTGCCGGCGACGCAGGGCAGCAGGATCAGCTCCCTAAGGAAAAGGAAGCGTTGGGGTGTAGGAGTGGGGCGAGAGGACGCGGCTGAGGCGCCGGCAGGGATTCGAGTCAGTGGTGACCGCTGCCGGCCATGTGCACCTGAAGGGTACTTCCCTCCTCATCACACACACACACACACACACACACAAAACAATTCCTCCAGCATTGTCTTCGGCTCCGATGCCCTTCAGAAAGCCTCGCTGCAGAGAAGCGAGAGCCAGGCGAGCGCCACCGCGGCGCTCAAAGCCCCAGGCGAAGCGAATCCGCACCAAAATTATTGTTATTACTATTATTATTACTATTGTTATTGTTGTTATTGTTATTGCTATTGTTGTTATTGTTATTGCTATTGTTGTTATTATTTAATAATAATAATAATAATTTCCAGAATAATTTAATTTAATAAATTTAATAATTTAATAATTTCCAGAAACCCGGCCGAATAAACTTTATTCGGCCTTAATTCAAACGAGGGGTGGGCCTGGCGCTTAGAGAGAGGATCGGGGGTGGGTGAGGGTTTTGTGTGTGGAGGGATGCGCTTCCTCGCCCAGCTGAGGTGAGAGCGCTTGGCCCCCGGGTGAGGCCCCCGTGATTTTCTCGCGGCTCGGAACCCCAAAGAGTTTTGCAAGGGGCGAAAGCAACGCCTTCTCCTTTTCAGCTTCGGGGTCAGGGCGGCGAGTTTGCAGGCGCTCCCGCGAGTGGGAGAAGAGAGTTGGGTGAGGGCGGCGGGAAGAGTTTTCTGGTCCAAAAGGGGCTTTTTTTTTTTTTTTTTTCTGGAGGCAACTATATAGGCTTTTCTTGTCCCGTTGCCTCCAGGAGGGGAGAGGAAAAAAAAAGCACCTTTGGGACAACCGTGAACCTGGATGACTGAGAATCTACAGAAGAGTTTTCTTCCAATGCCCCGATGAAGCCCGGGCGGCTTTTCAACCCTTGACCTGCCCATTATTCGCCCCAGTTGGGGGATGCCGGCTTTCTTTCTTTGCCAGACCGACGGGCTTGACTTTCAAAGTTGTTTGGATGTCGGGACAATTTGTCCCTTGGCCCTCGGAGAGTTAGATGCTTAGGTTTTTCTTTGTTTGTTTGTTTCAAGAAGGCAGATTAAGGAAATCGGTTGAACTTCTTCCCCATTTCCCTCCCTCTCCCCTCTTGAATATCATCCTGCAGGAAGATTGTTAAAATGGTAATGATTTTTCCCTCAGGAAAGCTCACATAAATCAGATTTTGTTTTAAATGTTGTGCAAAGGAGTTATTGGCGGAATTGTAACTCTGCAAGTGGGCAGGGAGGTTTGACAGGGTGGTTCATTTTTTTTTCTGAGCTGAAAGAGGCAACACCTTAGAGACGGATCTTTTAGGGGTGTGTGTATGTGTGTAGAAAATTTGCCAAATGAATCTCCTTGCGCTGTGGAAAGAAGTAGATCTGTTGTGATGCTCTCGAAGCTTTTGAGGGCAGCAAATCCACACGGTCTTAAGTGTATTTATGTGGTGGAAGTTCAAACGGATTTGCTGTTGCTCAAGTTGGATGGCATCTGTAACCAGATTCCTAGTGTTGATTCTGGCAGGCGAGAGGTTAAATGGAATGAATCATTACTCTTGTTGTTTTACTTAAGAGGTTTGCAACCTAATTGTAAACATTTCTCCTCAAAAATGAATTCAATTTCATTCCACAAAACTTATTGCTGTATAAATCTAATTGGATATGCAGATTGAGTCATTTAATTACTCAGCATTCTTTGGGGGTGAATGGGAAGGTTAGTGGCAATAATGAAGAGGGGGGAAAAACACCCTATTGCATGAATATTCGGAAAGGGGGAGAAAAGCAAATAGCAGTCTAAAAAAGATATGTGTGCCCAAGATCTGTATAGGAACTAGCCGCACTATTCTAGTCTTGGTGGCAAAAATTTAAAGAAATGTTTGTGCCCTTGACTTGCTAACAGTGAAACAGAGTGTAGTTTTAGACTTTTCTCAGATGTGAGATCTATTTTGTTCAAAGGGAGTTACTCCTGTGCTGCATTAAACGCTTCCAGAATACACCCAATAAACATTAAGCCAGACCAGCTGGACTCATGTTTTATGGACATATTTATGATCATTTTACAGAGAACAAGCAAAAATGTAAAATAAAACTTCTGGAGAATTTCTTGTGTGCTATATTTTTCTAGTGGTTATAATCCAGTGCATATTTACTAGGAATTTGAAAGCTTACCCTGAGTAAATACATGTAGGAGGGAAAAGTGGATTTTGGATTGGTTTGAGGCTTTATGTTAGCTTGACTGTTTTTTCCATTGCTTTCTAAGAATGAATAACTTCATGATGAAAAACATTAACTCTCCAATGAAGTGACAAACTTCATAATTATGAGATGAAATATAATTTTATGGACCAAAGTGTTTAGGTTTGATAAATCCTTTCGCCAGTGATGCAGTTCCGATCAAGACTGAGTTACACATCGATGCACTGAGGAAAGTCTAATATATCTGCAGTCTTGCAGCTAATGTGAGGTCTAATCTCTATATTATTTCAGTGGTTTATTAAATGAGAAATTGTGACCTGCAGAAGCCTTGGCCATACTTTTTTTTTTAAATTACAAGCAATCTGCATGATTGGTTCGTTTCTCTATCCTGCAAATGTATCCTGAGTATATATAATCTCATTCCATTTTGCATATATCTTCCTTCTTTTTTGAAGCAGTTCTGTCCATGTTTTGCCTAGTCATCGGACTAGTACAGATTTTGATTAACAAAAGTAATATTTATTTTTTGCTAATCAACTTCAAGTCATGATTTGGATGATAGCCCAGGCTCTAATTTGCCTATTTTAGATTAAGATACAGGTACTCATCATTTAATGGCTGCATTGGCTGCATTGTTTAGTGGCCATTTGAAGTTAAGGTGATGTTGATGATGAAAAAGTAATGTTATGGCTACAATGTTTCTCAACCTTATCAACTTGAAGTTATGTAGACTTCAGCTCCCAGAATTCCATGGGATTTGAATTCTGGAAGTTGAAGTCCATACCCCTTCAATTTGCCAGGGTTCAGAAACACTGTCCTACATTTATGGCCTTCATAGGTCTGTAAAGCAAAGGAATGCTAAAGTAAGATCATAAGCACAGTCAAGATTTCACTTAGTGACTGCTTCACTCAACAACCAAGTGTCTCAATTGGACTACCCACCTTGCATTAAACACAGTAATTCTGGTATCAAGGAACAACTATTACACAAGAAGGAAGGAAGGAGAAAAACTCACAGTGCACAAGTAGTCCTCGACTTACAACTGTACATTTAATGACCGTTCAAAGTTTCAACAGCACTGAAGAAAAATGACTTATGACCATTTTTCACACTTACAACCATAGCCGCATCCCCATAATCATGTGATTAAAATTTGAATGCTTGGCAACCACTACATATTTATGATGGTTGCAGCATCCCAGGGTCACATGATCCCCTTTTGGGACCTTCTGACAAGCAAAGTCAAGGGGAGGGCATGTTCCCTTCACAACCATGATACTAACTTAACAGCTGCAGTGATTCCCTTCACAACTGTAGTAAGAAAGGTTGTAAAATGGGGCAAAATTCACTTAACAAATGTTTCACATACCAACAGAGATGTTGGGTTCAATTGAGGTCATAAGTTGAGGACTAATTGAGGACCCAACTGAACTTTAAACTAAAATCCTCATGTTAGCTCGAGTTTATAGCTCATAGTAATTGATAACATTAATTTACAAAGCTGGGTCTACTCAGAAGTAATCCCACCTGAGTTCACTAAAACCTATTTCCAGATAAATGCATTCTACAATACTGATAGCTGCTCTCTATTGACACTACTGAATTTTGAAACAATCCTTTGAAATATGGCAGGGCAAGCAGTCAAATTGCCATTAATATTGCATCACTGTGCTTTTGTACTAATGATGCTTTTAAAGTTGGATTGTAAATATTAAATTTTAATCTTCAATGTCTAAACTTTACTCTTACTATTTACAGTCCAATTTATGCACAAGGAATAGTTAAAGGAACACGATTGGTATGTATTGGTATGTATCTAAAATATAGCTCCTGATCGAATAATCTACCCCTTTCCCTTTCCTTTTTTTGTGCCCCAAATCAGGTCTAGAAAGTTGGGGACCTGCTATGTCATATTTAGGGTTCAGATGAGAGGTACTGGAAGTGAAAGGGTTAGAGACCCTGTTCAGTGAATGGAATTCTGCTCACATAATGTTGGATGTTTGAAAATTCTGATTTAGCTTTAGCTTTAGCTTCAGGGACACTGAAGGATTATGCACATCTTATATTATTCCTGTGTCTATATTATTTTCTCTTGCCCTACATACAGGGAGTATGTCAGATTTTCTAATGATTTAGTAAATGAGCCTTTTCTCTCTCCAAAAGACCAATTTCTCTTATGCTTTGCCTTATACATTACAATGACATCTGTTTGAGCACTGTCTTTTCCTATTAAGAAACTTATTTTTCAATACGATTATTCTTATGAATAGAGATACATGGCATCCCCAGTTACTCTATTTTTATTTATTTATTTTGCTAATATTTGTTTGGCTTTTTAGCCTTCAAAAGCCTAAAGTAGCCACTGCAATTAGGAGTCAAAACATAGCAATAAAACCATCAATTGAAACAAAAGCAATTCATGTCCAAAAACCTTACAATTTAAAAGTCTCATGATGATTTTTTTAAAAAAAATTCCCTTCACTAAATCAATCAATAAAATACCGTAGGTTTGATAGCTGACAAAAGTCTATTAAGAAAAATGCTACAAGGAAGGAACATCACTGAAAGATATCTCTTCTTTCTGATGTTCAGAATATACTGAAATTAGGTGGGTAGGCAATGAATATAGAATTTCAGTCTTACATTTTTTTTTACAGATCAAGTAAAAGGCAAAAATACTTTATGATTAAAGACAGATTAAGACAGCTCTGGTGGCTCAGTGGTTACAATGCAGTACTGCAGGCTAACTCCAGGAGTTCAATCCTGAGAGGCTCCAGGTTGACTCAGCCTTCCATCTTTCCGAGGTCAGTAAAATGAGGACCCAAATTATTTGGGTCAATATGCTGCCACTGTAAACTGCTTAGAGAAGGCTGTGGAGCGGTATATAAGTCGAAGTGCTATTGCTTCCGAGGTGGGTAAAATGAGGACCCAGATTGTTGGGGGCAAAAGGCTGACTCTGTAAACCGCTTAGAGAGAGCTATAAAGCACTGCAAAGTGGTATATTAAGTCTAAATGCTATTGCTATTGTTATGATAGTGTACTTACCTTTTGTATTTAAAGTTGCTGAAAAAACCCACCTGAATTAGCTATACAGCATAGATATTGTATATGGAAAACTGACTGGTTTTTTTTAGGAAAAAGCACTCCATAAGGAACAAAAAAATAATATGTTTATTTGATTTTGCACTTTCCTCCATAATAATGAAGTTGGTTTATTTTACTTCTATGACACTTTGTATTTCTTAACATGGAATAACCGGTTCTGTTTTTTAATGATATACAAAATAATACATATGTAAACGTCCTTGGATAATTTGCAAACTGCTATATTTATTTTAGAACAAAACTTCAGCTTTTCTGGTTATGTGCACTTTGTTGATTTGTGCAGGAAGGAGCTTCTAAACAGCTCTAGCTTTCTTGTTTTGTTTTGGTTTTAAATCTGGACTGCAACAGTCATTCTAGTATATGCCATCCTGCTGCCTGACTTAATTGTCCAAATAAAGATTATATCACAGTACTAAAATATCACTGGTGGAATTCGTAGCGATAAAGTGACAAGCATGGAGAAAACAAAAGCTGAAACACGATGAAATATAAAAGGTTCATCAACACGATGAAATATAAAAAGTGTTCTTAAGGAATGTATCACCATTTTTGAGGTTTGGTATCTTCTTTTTTTTTTTTTACCAAATCCATTCTTGTTTCCCGTTTTTATCACTTGCTAGCAATTCTGACCCTGATAGTAGGACGAAGTAGTTTGGGGACAGGCAAAATATGACTGAAAAGACCAAATCAGAGACTGCTTAATCTGAGCCTAAGAGGGACATTTCTTGAATGGAAAAATTTCCGAGGGATGGAAAGTCTTCCTTTTCCTGCTCTCCAATGTCAAAAGAGGCAGCAGAAGAGCTTGAATGGAGGGTAGCCTCTCCAGTATTTGCTGAAGAAGAAATGAAAATTCCTCTTCCTCCTTCTTCCAAAATACCTGGACAGGAAAAGGGAAATAAAGAGAAATTTGGAGATGAGGAGAAGATGGAAACAGAAAACCTTCTGGTTGCCTTTTATCTGAGAAATGGAGGATCAATTCCCTCAGTGGAAGTAGAAAAGTACTTCACATTAGAGATAGTCCTCAGCTTATGACACTCCCCCAAAAGGTACTTATGACCTAGTTCTGGAGTTCTGAATATTGTCCCTCCAGTCATATAACCACATTTCAGATGTTCAGCAAGTGGCCTGCATTTATTGTCATTTGTAGCGTTCTGTGGTCTACCTCTATATTAGTGGCTGATTTGACTGAATGCCAAGTTTTCAGGAATTCTGTAGCGGTTTTGGATTTACCATGATCTATGACGGTTGTTGCTTGCAGATGTTGCATTGCCTAACTAGGCAATATAATAATGAGAGCCAGTTTGGTTTAACAGTTAAGGTACCAGGCTAGAACCAGGAGTTCAAGTCCTGCCTTAGCCATGAAAACCATCTGGGTGGCTTTGGGCCAATCCTTCTCTCTTAGTCCAAGCCAAGAACAAGGGTTGTTGTTATGTGGAAGAATAGGAGGAAGGAATATTGTATGTGTGTTTGTTGCCTTGAGTTATTTATAAAAATAATAAAGATGGGATATAAATAAATAAATATCATCAGTACTAATAAGCGTAGTGCTTGCTCTGTTTATATACAGTAGCATGCCTGCCAGTGTTGGTGGGGTGTGTGGCTTTCTTCTCAGTAGTTCCTTGATTAGGATATTGTTTTCTTTTTGATGGTTTGTCTGGTGTGAATCCCTACTTATATGGGTGTTTATTGCTAGAGAGGATTTGTTCCGGTCTTTTTCTTTCTGTTTTAGCTTTTTATGGACTAATTTGAATGGTATGTAAATGTGGTTTATCTCTATGTGTCTATTGATGGCTAATTTGTCTGAAGCCAAATTTTCAGGAATTCTGAAGTGTTTTTTGATTTAGTTAATTAGCTTGTGTTATTCCTGATTCTTCCAAACTCACAGTCACCTGATTTCTCATGCATCTATCTTATGAAGACCTTAATAGGTTTTGCTGAAAGTAAGTCTTTTCTTTTGGGTAAGAAATATCTCAGATTTTTTCCCCCTGCAGTGAGGAGATAGCCATCTTTATTTAAGGCAGCAGTAAAAGCTTTCACTCTGAAAAAGGTTTACAAAAGTGCTTTGCTTGAGGTTTCATGACATAAGTGCATGTTGGATTTCTCCAACTATGTGCAATTTGGTAGTAGTTCTCTAGCAAGAGAAGCTGTTGTTCCAGTAAGCCATCCAGAACAAGATCCTTGTGGAAATGATTTTGGCACACAAGGACTGTAAACATTAGGAGTTCAGGCTTTACATGGGAGTTGAGTTGAGGACTCTGACAAATCTGCAACCTTGTCTAATGTGACACTATATTTACAATTAAGCATTGCAAATTATGGAATGTTTCTGTGAGCTGCTAGGATTATGAGGTATAAAATGCATATAGTCCTTGTCTCATGACCAAAATTGAGGCCAGAATTTCTGTTGCTAATCAAGACGATTGTTAAGTAAGTCAACTTTACAACCTTTTACTGCCCCAGTTAAATTGTTAAGTAGCATGAGGTTGTTTAAGCAAATCCTCCATTGTCTTTTCTTGTTGGAAGCCAGCTGGGAAGATCATAAAAGGTGATCCACCTGGTCCCCGGATGCGGCAACTATCATAAATACATGCCAGCTGCCAAGTGTCCAAAGTTTGATCACATGACTATCAAGATGCTGCGATGGTCGTAAGTGTGAGGACTGAATGTATGTCACTATTTTCAGTGCTCTTGTAACTTTGAATGGTTGCTAAATGGATGGCTGTAAGCTGAGGACCGCCTGTAGGCGATTGTGTAAATAAATAAATAAAAGTTAGGTTTGATTTATTTACAGCACTGTAACTAATATATAAGTTGCTCATAATCCTTAATTTGCTTTTATTAACACAGGACCAAACTCCCTAGCTAACTCCTGCTTCTTTCTGAACTTCTTGCCTCCTTAAGATGTGGGTTCATTCTCCTGTTGATTGATTAGAATCACATTTCATTACTGTGCCAAACAATGCAGAAAGGTTCTTTGGCAGATGAATGTTTGGGAGGGGGAGGGGAAAAAAAACCACTTATCCGAAAGTTCCATATTGAAAAAAGTGCAGTATAAAATGCAAGATGCAATGACTGTGCTAAACTATGATTAAAACAATGGTTCAATCAAGCTTGTTGAATAAGACATAGATTATGGATTCACATAATACTGCTAAGCCCATTCTAAGCCCAAATGTACAGTTACGCCCTTTCCTGGACCAATGATCCATACTCACGGTTACTCATGCCCTACTCACTTCCTGGCTTGACTGTTGCAGTGCGCTCTACATGAAGTTCATCTGAAAGTTCCAGTTGGTGCAAAATACAGTGGCCTACATGGTTTTGTGCAAACCTCGGTGTGCACATGTATCACCTCTCCTGCAAGAGCTGTATTGGTTGCTTATTTGCATCCAGGTGCAATTCAGGTGCTAGTTGTCATCTGTCAAGCCCTTTGTGGCTTGGGACCAGTTTATCTGAGGGACTGTCTCTTGCTGGTCACATCTACCCGACCCATCAGAGTGGAAAGGCAAGGAATGTTGCATGTGCCATTCCCCTAGGGAGATACACCTGGTGTAACCCAGAAGGTCCTTCTCCGTGGTGGCCCCCTCTCTTTGGAATGTCATTCCTCCAGAGATTATAATAGCGCCCACTCTAACTCTGTTCTGGAAGGTGCTGGTTTTGCCAGTGGGCCTGGAGAATGTAGAGCAGGATGGAGCCCATTAAATGGCTCATATGATGTGTTGTTGCTGGGGTGGGGGGTTATTTTATTATTTTATTAAATATGATTCTTTTTTTAGTTTTATGGTTTTTTGTATGATATTTTTATATTCTTGTAAGCTGCCTTAAGTTGCCATGTGTGAATAGGCGGCAATATAAATCTCCTATAAATACATAAATAAATGAACAAACAAAATAAAAACTGCATTATGGTTTGTGAATCTGGGCAACATCATTTAGGATATTGGACAGCTTGTTTGCTCATGAACATCTAATCTAGTTTCCATAGTTATGAGGGTCAAAGTTAACAAATTCAGTTTTGGACATCTATTAGTTTGATGAGACAAAAGGATATATAGGTAGTCCTCAACTTACAGTCACAATTGGGACTGGAATGTTGATCATTGAGTGAAGTGGTTGTTGAATGAGATGTCCACATGACTACTTCACTCAGTGATCATATCCCAGCACTCCTGGTTGCAGTTGTTAATTGATCTTCAAGGTCATTAAGCAGATGGAGCAAAAGAGAACAGAAATCCTCCTAGCAGGCAACCCATTCACACTCAGATGTTCTTGCACCCACCAAAAGGTTTCAGTGCCCTTCTGTGGACTCTAGTTATGGAGCTGAAATCTTCAGGATTTCAGCTTCATTTCTATAGCCTGTCAGAGGATTTTCTCTCCCATCCACGCATGGAAAGGAAATCATTCCTTGGGGATGCAGAAATGGAGCTGAAAGCATCACAATTTCAGCTCCATTTCTGCAGCCTGCCGAAGGATTTCCTCTCACCTCCATGCGTAGAGGGAGAATCCTTCATTGGGATGTAGGAATGGAGCTGAAATCCTCAAGATCTCAGCTCTGTTCCAGCAGCCTGCAAAGAGACTTCAGCATCCCTCTTTCCTCTGTGCTTGCAACCTTCCCTGCTGGCTTCCTCATTGTCTTCGGGAAGCTGGCAGAGATGATGGCAAACAGCGATTACATGATCGTGGGGCACTTGACAATTAATCATAGATGTAAGCTGGTTGCCAAGCACCCTAAACAATATTTTACAACAACTAGAAGTGCCTTACTGGCCTCTTTCTGATGTCACCATAAATTTGAACAGTCATCAAACAGCTAGTCATATGTCAAGGTTTACTGTACTGATATTCACTTGGAAGATAATGTAAATCAGCTTTTGGTTAAGGCCAGTCTGAATGAATTTCATATTTTGATTCAAAATATGAAATCAAGCACATGACATACTGTTGTGCAACGGACAACATAATGCAATTCCTTTCGTGTTTATGGAGAAATATATCAAAATATCTTTACTACAGCTTCTTACCTAATAAAATGTCTCGTAGCCTAACATCCTCCACATGTTCTGGGAGAAGTAATGCATAGAGGGGATTATTGGGCGGAAGAACACTGTCCTAGTCACTACATTGTAGGAATGTAGTATTAGAAAATATGGACCAAAATTCTGACCATTCAATGCCTGTCCAATGACAGAGGAGTTAAAAAGATCAAATGAATTAATCAAGAAGTTAAATTTAACCACTGAGAATTAAAATTGAGATTTTGGTTATATTTTTCCTAGAGGAATTTACTTCTTGTAATAGGAAAAGAAAACTGGACAAAATTTCTTTTTTCTTTTTTCTAACTGGTTATGGGACTAACTTTATCTCATTATTTGTAAGATGTTTGGATTATAATGTTACCTGGATTAATATTTTAATTCAAACGAATCGGACCAAGAAGATTAAATGAACTTTAAAAGTGTCAAACAAGACAAAAATATTTGGCTGATAGGTACATCATTTATCTTTATCAGGCTACACCCACAAAGCTACATTAATGTATCTTACACCTGACCTTGAGATAGGATAAAAATGTTATAGTGTAAAACCACAGCTAATTTCACTTCTTTTTAAACCACATCATAGCAATGAATCTGATAGTGTTCCTACCCTTCAGAATACATAGTAGTTTTCAATAAAACAATTAATAAAGTCCTAGACCTAGAATACCTTTAAAAAATATCAGCTTTGAAGCATGCTCCATTCCATTCTCACATGAAAGATGCCAGAAGATGCTTACAGATAGCCCCCAAATTACAACTTAGTTACAAGAGATCCCCCAAAAGCTATTTATGACCCAGATTTTTATTGGCCTTTTTCACTATGTTGTCTTCTTTGGTTTTATCATGTGTACCTTATTTATGGGAGACGCTATTGCTTTAGTTTTAAACTTAACATAGTTTACCTTACCTCAATTTTGGATGATGGACTCTTTAAGTTTTGTTGGGGCTGATGAATTTTTTTTAAATTTGCTGAGTGGGGGAGTAGTATTCTGTCTTACAATTGACTTGTCTATGTGAAGCCACAGTGTGCCCTTATAAAATATCTGGAAGTTGCAGTTCCTACAAAATGCTTCTATTGAAAAATCTCTACTGATTGCCAGTGGCTTTTAAACTGAAATTAAGGTTACTGGTGCTACACAAAGTAAGCCACTTAGGACTTCAAGGTTTGTTTGTTTTTGAAAAAAGATTTTATTAATTTTCTACAAACAAGACAAACAAAACATTAAAACATTCAACTCTCGTATGTACATCCAGTGTGTCAGTTGGTTCATCATTTTTGTGCATTCATTCTGTAGTCCCAGTTACAGTTATGTTACATAACAAATCATATTATCAATCCAAACTTATATATCCTAATATCACTAAAAAAAGAGAAATTTTTGACTATTAATTTTTGACTTTTAATCATTCATGCTTTATGAGCGAACAATACTTTAACCAGATTATTCAACAAATCATATAATCATACCAAATCAACCCTAAAAAACCCTTTATAAATATAATATCAAATAACAAAATAATAGCAAAATAGCAAAATAAAGATATTTCTTACTATCTAGCATTCCAAATATTCTATTATCATATTTTATCATCTAGCCATTTATAAAAAAGATCCCAAATTTCATAAAATTGTTCATCCTCTTGCTCTCTAATTTCAAATGTCAATCTGCTCATCTCAGCACATTCCAATATTTTCTTAATAATTTCTTCCTGTAATGGTATTTTCTCATTCTTCCAATTTTTAGCAAATACAGTCCTGGCCGCTGTTAATACATTTACAATCAGGTATTTCAAATCTTTACTATATATATCAGGTAAAATTCCCAATAAGAAGATCTCTGGTTTCAAGTCTATATGTTTCTTTGTCATTTTTTCCAACCACATGCGAATTTTAGTCCAATATTTTCTAGCATACTCACAAAGAAGTTAGGACTTCAAGGTTTATCAGAGGAACCACCTCCTCATAATACCGTTGTGAATCCATGCAGCCATTAAGAGCTTCCTGTTAGCAAAGCTTTGTGTATCTGACATTCCGTCCTGCCCCAGGCTACAGAAGTCATGTGTGTTCCCCATTTCTTTCAGAAAGCTCGGGGAAATAATAGCTTCCCTTTCTCCCTTTCCCCTTTCCTTTTTGTGTTTGCCACAGCAGATGGCAGCACATTACTGCCCTTGGGTGAACCCCAATCATGTAAACAGGGTCCCAGCCTGGTTAGTACTTAGATGGAAAACTGCCATAAAATCTCGGGGCTGTGAGTTAGATTGGCACATTTAAAAAATAACCTGAAAGAAGGCAGTGCCAATCTATGCACCAAAGACCAAACTTAATATGAGGGAGACCATTTTAATGGTTTTGCTTGTTTTAAACAATCAAACTGTATGGGAATTTTCTCATTTAAAATTGTCTAATTGCTGTCTTCCAGCAGGAACAAAGTAGCAGATCTGGATGTAAAATTCAGGATTATTTAATATATTACGGGATGCCATCTGCACATAACTGCAGGAATTTGGGGGCAAGGGCTTCATCTAGAAAATAAAACTGATTGATTTCTGGTACTTCTAATACCGGTATCATAGTTCTCATGTATGTATGTATTTCAGCCCTAATGTAGAATTCCAGTCATCCAACTTGTCTATGGAGATCCTCAGCCATAAATGTCTCAAAGGTGCTATTTTTTTTCTTCAAAAGACTGATTTTTCTTGAGGAAGAGGATGTTTCACTTCTTATCCAAGAAACTTCTTTGGTTGTCATGGTGAGGGGATGGAAGGATTAGTTCTGATAGAATGGTAAGGAGGAGATGGAAGGATCATACTTCTTTGCAGTCATCTGGTCATTAGCACTCTCTCTGAGAGCTGTTGAGGCCACTTGGGTGTTTATCTGTGCCCACAGCTTCATCTGAATCAGAGTGCAACTTTCTTGGAACTGCTGAAAGGCTTGTGTTGTTGACAGGAGATAGTCGTATTCCTTCCTCTCTGTTGAGAGAGGGTTGTTCAACCTTAATGTAGATGGCCTCTTTGATCCATCTTTCAAGCATCTCAATCCAAAACATGGACTTTGCTATCTTCAAAAGAATGGCCTTTGTCTTTCAAATTCAGATGGACTGCTGACTCTTGTACTGATGGGCTTGATCTCCTATGTCATGCTATGCACTTGTGAAGTGGTAGTTTTGTTTTGTTTCATCCAACAAGGAGAAAAAGATGGGAAAAGAAATAATTTTTGGAAGCAGTGGTATACTTGGAAGTATTCCCCTACAATTGACTGTGATCAGTGCCAGTATATTTGGATCGTCGAAAGCATCTTGTATTTAATTGTCTGCCTGAAATCATTCACATGTTGGATCAACTTGAGTGATAATCTGGGTCTCCTCTATGTCTTGTTTGCTTTCTTGTTTTAACTACTAGATGGTACAAAACTTAAAATGCCTTTATAGTCCTACATCAGCTGAAGGATGACATGTATTATACATGACAGGTGTGTAGGAAAGGATAACATTTAACTTAATAAAAACTATGATATGCTTGAAAATGTGATTGTTGATACATTTTAATGTACACATGGTATTGATTTTGTTCTTGATGAAGAGCTGGAAATAGGGCATGACATTTTACACAGAGCATTTGGTGAAGTTTACTAAACCGCAGCAGGAAAACTAATGAAATGGATTGCCTAATCATCTTGTCCTTTAATAAGTTTTACAATTACTGCAAAGAGATTGGCAAAATGCTTCACACATTTCAGAGGATATCAGCAGGCAACAAATATTATTATAGATTGATTCAGTGTAATTTGCTTTGCAAATCTGGAATTAATTTAACATTAATATATGGATGAATGTATGAAAACAAGGCATGCATTAAATTCAGGGATTTGGCCATAAAACCTTTTAAATGCCATGTCAAATCCAAAATGTTTTAAGCACAACATAGAATCCAGACAATAATTAAAACAAATAATTGAAACAAAACATGTGTTTCTTTGCTAGCAGATATTATTTCCCCTTTGCATTGTCCCCAAATCTGCTATAGATTAATTATTGAACCACTATAGCCCTAGTAATTGCAAAGGGGGAAAAACAGGGATTTCTTCTATTGAGTTGCATGTAATCAGGCATATTTGGAATACTGTTTTGGAGAAATCTGCAATTTTCTTCCTTTGAGAAAAAATTATTTATATAACTGAAGTCTTTGTTTTCA
Source organism: Hydrophis major (assembly GCA_033807585.1). NCBI lineage: Eukaryota > Metazoa > Chordata > Lepidosauria > Squamata > Elapidae > Hydrophis > Hydrophis major. The sequence continues at coordinate 185,943,522 of CM066328.1, forward strand.
AGGGTAATTGTGCAAGAAAAGGCTTTCATTGTAGTAGCATCTTGTTTCATAAACTTTTCTTAAAGAAGGCTTCCTGGCATCCAAATCGACGTCGTTTTGATTTTCCAAATATTTTAAACATTGTAAAAAAAAAAATTGGATTCATATGACTTGTTTCTTTGAGGTGATTTTCATTCTATTATTTTCTAAGAATATGGATTATAATACTATAGTAAGCATAACAATAATTACAAATTTTAAAAAATTAAATTAGTGATATTATTAAAGAATAATACATGAGTACATGTTCTAAATATTCTAAACTGACACGTTTTAAATTTATTATTGTTTATGCTTTATTGATCTCTAAAAAAACACATTAATTGTATTAACCATGGCAATTCCATATTTTTGTAATCAAATACTTATATTTTGGGTTTTTATGATTTTGTTTGATCAATGTTAAGGTGACCAACCGTCCTCCTTTGGGGAGGATGGTCCTCCTTTTGTAAGTTATGTCCTCCCTCGAAAAGTGTCCTCCTACATGTCCTCCTTTTTGGTATTTGAAGACTAATCTGTAAATCTCCGTATTTGATCGATGCCGATCTGATCTGTTGTGTGTGATGTGATGTATTTGTATTTGACATGACAATTCGTCAAGGCTCGGTTCAGTGTGGTGAGACGCGACTATGAGACGCATGCACTCCACATAGGAGAATTGTTTTGAGAGATTGTGCCGCACGCAACAGTGCACCGTGTGCAAGACTGTGCCACACGCAAGTGGCTTTGTTTTTTTTCTTCAATTTATTTGTGTCTTCCTCCTTGTAAAAAAGTTGGTCACCTTATCAATGCTAATTTATAGTAATACAGTTACATGATGTTTTACAGATTTTCAGCAGCATAGAAGGAACATTTTAGGATTTCATTATAATAACATTAATCAGCATAATAAATTATATTTCTATATTATCATGCACTGAGAAGTATTAGACCATCTTTACTGGATTTCTAGACCTGGGTACATACTGGAGATTTATTATGATTTCTGTTCTGTTATTATAATATACCTACTTACCCTTAGGGAACATGTTTCATGTTCCCTAATGTTTCAAAAAACATTTCCTTCCTTGCTGCAGGCATTCTTCTGCTCCAATGGAAACATTCCAATCCAAATAATATCTTTGTCCAAGGATTTTTCTTCAACTATAGAGGGTGAAGAGTTAAACCCTTTTCTACATCTGCTGCACATCTGAAAATTAGTCCTTCTATCTGATGCCATCTCTCTCTTTCTCTCTTCCCCTCTCTCTCCTTTTGAATCATGTTAAGTTAAAAGAGCCAGGAGATAATATTAACACAAAGGAAAGTATGATGAGAGTGTATCAAATGCATATAACATTACTACCCCTTTTATTAAAAAGCAGAAATTCACCAATTACAGCCAATCTTAGATAGTGTCTGGGAAATAAACTTGTTATTCTCTCTCTCTCTCTCTCTCTCCCCCCCCCCCAATCACTTTGTACCGGGCCGCAAAGAAAATAAAATAAAAAAATGGTGGCTTTCTTCGCCTTCGGTGAATGCTGCTGGGATCAGGGATCAAGGACACAAATGAAAGAAGGGGAGGGAGGAAGCAAGCAAAGCCTGTCCTACTCTCTGGCTCAGTGGCTTCGGTTTCCTCCCGTCTCGTTCCTCTCTCAGTCGCTCTCTTGCTCCTCCACCAGCCCAGGAAGAAACTGCTTCAAAGAAGCCAGCAGGGTGGCTTCCTGTCGGCGCAGCTCCTCCAAAGTGCCTGTTCACCCCCACCCAGCCGCCTGTGGTTCAATCCAGTGCTCCGTTGTGCCTGGCTGCCTGCCTACCTTCGTTTCTGGTTGTTTCGGAGCAGCTTCGGCTGAGAATAATAACTGTTCGCCTCTTTTTATCAGCCGAAGCTGCTCCGAAACAACCAGAAATGAAGGCAGGCAGGCAGGCAGGCAGAACGGAGCACTGGATTGAACCGTGCACGGGCGGCGGGGTGGGGGTGAATGGGCGCTTCGGAGGAGCTGCGGCAACAGGAAAAGCCACGCTGCCGGCTTCTTTGAAGCAGTTTCTTCCTGGGCTGGTGGAGGAGCGAGAGAGCAACTGAGAGAGGAACGAGGCAGACACCTGAGGGAGGGAGGGAGACACCTGAGGGATGGGGCTGAGGAAGGCAGGGCCGAGAGCCTTGGGCCGCCGCCGCCCAGCATTCAGTTTTGAAGGCGCTCCTCAGCCCGGCGCAGTTCCTGAATCTGCAGCTGAAACCCTCCGTTTTAAATGTCCCAATAGAAGAGAATATTTGTCGCTCAGGGTTGCAATGAGGAGGCATTGGCGCTCCCTGAACTTGGTGATTTGCTGGCAGACGTTTTATTACCCGACTAGGTAACAACATCAGATCTTACCTAGTCAGGTAATGAAACATCTGCAAGCAAACCACCAAACTCGGACTTCTCCCCCCCCCCCCCTTGAAAAAGTGTTTCTGCTTGAAACTGGTCCCTGGTATAAAAAAGGTTGGGGACCACTGTCATAATATATTGTTTCAATGGCTTGAATGAATTTTTTACCAAAGCCCATTTGTTCCAATTGCAATAACATAAATTGCCAATGGCTTTTTGTGCATCTAAAAACATCAAAGCCATTTGCTTCTCAGGATGTGCCTCAATGTATTCCAGAGTATCCAAAATAATTCTCACATTGTCTTTGATTTGTCTCTTTGGCAGGAATCCATTTTGATCAATATGATAAAATTATTTAAGTATCTTTTTAGTCTTTTTGCCAAGATTGAAGCAAAGATTTTATAGTCTGAATTTAATAGGGATATAGGTCTGTAATTTTTAACTTGCTGCAGGTCTGTATCCTCCTTTGGTATAAGTGTAATATATGCTTCTGTCCATGTTTTGGATATTTTTTTCTTTAACATAACTTTGTTCATAACTTCTAATAGATGAAGATTCAGTATTTCCTGAAAGGTCTTGTAAAATTCCGCTGGTAAGCCATCTGGACCTGATGCTTTTCCAACATTCTGTTTTTTTAAAGCTTCTGTTAATTCCATCATTGTTATATTCCCTTCTAGCATTGTTTCAATATCTTTAGGTATCTGAGGTAAGTTCTTTTCTGTAAATATTGCTTAACTATTTATTCTTGAATATTCTCTTGAAAATACAATTTCCCATAGTAATCTGGTATAATTTTTTTCTTCTCCTCATTTCCATAACATGTATGTCCTTCTTCATTTATTAGTTGGCTAATCCTTCTTGATTCTCTCTCTTTTCTCAATTTATAGGCTAGCCATCTGCCTGGTTTATTTGCATCTTCAAAGTAATTCTGTTTAGTGTTTTTAATTTTTTGTGCTAGTTCCTCTTTTTCCATTAGTCCCATTTTATGTTTAATTATATCCATTTTATTTTTAATGCTCTTTTTTGCGGGGACTTCTGTAAGTCTTTTTCCAGTTTTTTATAATTATCCTCTAATATTTTGAAAGTCTTTTTCTGTTTTATATTTCTTTTCCTTGTATAGTCTATTATCAAGCCTCTTGTATAGGCCTTCATCATGTCCCAAAGGTTCTGTAGAGATGTATCCTCTTTTCTATTTTCTTTAAAGAAGAAAGCAAGTTCTTTCTCTATTTTCTGTTTAAAGTCTTTTTTTTTTAATATCGTATTATTTAAGGTCCATCTGGATCTCCTCTTGTATCCTCTCCAAGTAACTGTCATTGAGTTATGATCTGCCCAAGTGCCTATTTCTATTTCGATCTCTCGTATGTTAGCCAGTAGTGCTGCTGGCATCCATATCATGTCTATTCTAGACCATGAATCATGTCTGTTTGAGTAAAAGGTGTATTGCTTACTCTCCATGTTTGTCTCTCTCCAAGCATCTTTTAAAAGTTTAATTCTTCTGTTATTTGAAAGAAGGATTTTGGTAATATCTTTCTAGCTTTCTTTGTTGATTTCTGCATTTTGTAATCCAACCAATCATTAAGATCTCCAACTAACCATTAAGATCTCTCATCATACAAATATTAACATAGTCCAATTCCCTCCCTCCCTCTCCCCCCCTCTCTGTAACTGTGACTGACTTTGACTCTAGAATTCAGATATATACTCTGAAAATGTGAACAGAATAGATGCCAAAGTTAATAAAAACTTCTACTTTTTCTACGAAAAAAAATGTTTTGCAAAAACTCTACCCCGAGCAGCTGTTAAAAATGAGGAGATATCATAAATTTTACATGTCACCATTGTACCTCTGAAAAAGTTGTTGGAGTGAGGAGTAAATCATAAGTTTAAATTTTTTTAAGTGATTCTAACACCTTAATTTTGAGTAAAAGCAACTGACTCTGTATCACCATAAACATATTTTTTATTTTATTCACAAGGACTGCTGCTGTATAGTGATTCTAGGCTGTATGATAACATCAATCATTAATATGCAGGTGAAATCACCAAATGTCTGGAAGATGAAACAACCATTTTAGAACAATAAACTGAAGTATGGCTTGTTTCTTTGAAGCCTGTATGGTTTGTTTCTTTTGGGTTAGCACATTGTGTGATGCCAACAAACTAAATAGGTTATATGTGTCCATTCTATTCCTACCTATGTGCATTTACAAGTAGAATACTTTTTTTAAAATAGTTTCTCGGTTTCATTTAGTGAAAGTGTTTTTTTTTTTTTAAATAAATGGTATGTTCTGCAGACACACAAAAGTTCAATGAAATGTGTGAACAAAGTTGAAAAGAAGGTATTTTTTCCTCATTCATTATTTAACATTCAGGAATCAAAACCCTTGCCAACTGAAAGAAAATCACTTCTGCCTCTGTCTATCAGCATCCATCGGTATTCATCAGGCTAGCGTCCTGTCAGTGTGTGAGAGAGTTGAGGGCTGTTTGGAACCTGAAGCAGTATTTGTTGTGTGAGCAAGAAGGAGACAGCAAGGAGCTTGGGCATGGCTTAGCTCAACTGTTCTGTTCTAAAGCTGCTTGGTGTTGTGAATCTAAAACTGAAAATCTCCTCTGCTTGTGTTTTGCATATGGAACAGATTTTTTTCAGGTGGGGAGGGGGAGTAGAACTCCTTAGCATTAGAGCATGTTAATAATAATAATGTTAATACGAAATACTAATGCTGTGATGGTCATTTTGAAAAATCCTTTCTTAGTGAGCACCTAGAAGCCAAGAGAAACATATGTGCCAAATTTCAAGTTTGTAGGTTTTACGGTTCTGGAGATTTTGCGATTGATGTGTAAGTGGTATTTTACTTTAATATATATAGATAACAAAAAAAAAATCTGAAAATCCATTTAAAATGTATTTGAGTTGTTTGATAAACATAACAATATTTGTTCTTTGTTTGTTTAATTATTTATTTATTTTAATTTACATGCTGCCCACCTTGCTATCCAGAGCAGCTATGTTATTTATAATACAGAGGTAAACAATACAACTATTCTTAAATATTCATTGCTTTCCCAGTCATGTGCCTACATTTTAATGTTGAGTTTATCTAGCATTCAGACTTTATGAAAGGCTACTTTACTTTTTATGTTCTATTTAATTGGTACTTTATTCTACCAACTAAATCAAATTTCAGTATTCTTTGCTTATTCTTGAGAATCAAACTAAAAGGATGTTGAAGCTTTATTGAATTAGGCATAAAATAACTGAATGAAAAAACGGAGCATTAGGGTCTTTGAAAAAGGTAACAGTGGCATGTTTCCTGTTTCTGAGGTCAGAAACTACCCCTGCTTATATTCTCCTACCATCCTTGGGATAAAAACAGAAAATCAAAGCCCCTGCAGTTTTCTTGCCAAGTTTTTCAGAAGTGGTTTGTCCTTGCCTTGTTTTTAGGGCTGAGAGAAATCATTGGCCCAAGGATATCCAGCAGGACTAGAACACCCAGTCTCCTGGTTTCTAGCCTGATATCTTAACCATGAAACTGGCTCTCATTAAAAAATTAAGAAGTGCTAAATAGGAAATCATGGAGCTGCTATGTAAATCATACAGGATTATCTGTTATTTTTAATTTTATCCATAATAGGAGGGTTTAAAGTGAATGAATTGCATTATGATGTAGTGCAGAGGTGTCAAACTCACATCGTCATGGTGTCTTCACGTGACATATTGCGACTTCCCCCCCCTTTGCTAAATCGGGTGTGGGCATGGCCAGAGTGTGACACATCGCCCCGTGAGCCTCAAGTTTGATACCTCTGATGTAGCGTACATTGTTACATCTTCTAAAGAGTTTGTTAATATAACCATTTTATCAGAGGTGGTCTTCAGCAGGTTGTGACCAGTTCTGGAGAACCGGTAGCGGAAATTTTGAGTAGTTCGGAGAACTGGCAAATGCCACCTCTGACTGGAGATTTTACAATATTCTTCCTCTGACACGCCCACCAATCCACACCCACAGAACCGGTAGTAAAAAATGTTGAATCCCACCACTGCATTTTATCTAAATAAACAATGTAATTCTAAACCGGAAAGGATGTTACAGTTTAGGAAATGTATGGATAGTTTTATTTTTGGCTGTTGAAAGTTATAGTGTCTGTAGAAAATGCTGTTTGCAAATTAAGTGCTTTTTTCCCCCTTACAATAAAGAGAACAATATATTTTTTGTATTTTAAAAGATCATGGTTCTACATAATTAAACTTAGTTTGTAAACTGAAGCCAAACATAGATGGAAAAACACAGTAAAAAGAAAGATATGTTGTTTGGTATGGATGGGCAACCTATCGTTCCACAAGGTATATCTGTTCTTGCAGACTTCAATTTATGAATTCCGGAGTATCTTAAGATCATCTCTCTGAAATTTGGTGGCCAAAGGCAATTTCCAAGAATATAATTTCTGGTTAAAAAAAACAAAAGAGTCAGACTAAGCATTAGGCATGAAGTCATGACTTCCCTGAAATTGTTATGGAGTGACAATGTTTAGTCTTACTCTGAAAGTATTGCTATACTATCACACATGCCCCTTCTGACCCAGAGACAAATAAAATCAATGTATGTCTCTTTATCTGTCCCAAATACAGATTTTGCTCTTCAGCAGATTATTGAGAAATATATCAATGAAAGAAAGTTGATTGCATTTTTGTTGATTTATGCAAAGCATAGCTAGAGTTGAAGTATAAAATGCTTTGTACAAATAAGGAGTTGAAAGTTGATTGCTGAATATAGCAAGAGTGGCATATGATAGAAGTAAAGTATTAATATAAGAATAAATTGAATACTTAGCGATTCAACTGCTAAGGTTCAGCAGGAGGGAATGAAAACATATGTACTTTTAAATGCAGGTAGTCCCATGTTTTTGGGCTGAGAACCTGAGTGATTTGCAACAAAAGTTCCTAAGATTGTATGATAGAATGAGGAATATAGATTTGAAAATTAATGTATCAAAACCAAGGTAGTTGAGCTTGCCAGGGAAAAGAGAATGGACAATGGTAAGGGATACATACATAAATGGCAAAATAAAAATAAAAAATAGAAGCAGGTAAACTAATATATCTTGGTAGAAAAGTCTTTTTTAAAAAAACATATGAAAATGGAGGGAAAAATTTAAACATGGGATAAGTGCTTGGATTTTACTATCGTGAGGAATAAACAATGAAAGAAGCAAAAATAACTTGCTTTTGTCACTTCGCTATAGGGAACTCAGAGTTGAGTATGTCAGAAAAAGCATTATGCATTAAGTATTACTTTGGAAGGGGAATGGTGTGATTGCATGTCCGTTATTTCAGGTAATAGCTTTTCATTACCTGTGACACCTACATTTACTTAAGGCATTTCATAATTCTCCTGTGTTGTATTCTTTGCATTATGCTCCTTCCCCAATACATTGTTCTGGGTGTTCCAGCTGATGATACAAATTGATTATATGAAACTAGAAAACATCTGGAGGGTTTGAGGTTGGAAGAGGCTATTCCCAAAGATGAGTAGTGTTGGTAGTGGAATGCAGAAGTCAGGTATACTCTTATCCCACGTAGAAGTATGCTTTCAACAAGACAACTCAGTTCTAGGGAATGCGCCCTCATTCATTATTATTTTAAGTGCATTAAGTACACTGAGCCACAGTGGCACAGTGGTTAGAGTGCAGTATTACAGGCTACTTCTGCTTACTGCCGGCTGCCTGCAATTTGGCAGTTCGAATCTCACCAGGTTCATGGTTGACTCAGCCTTCCATCCTTCTGAGGTGGGTAAAATGAGGACCCAGATGGTTGAGGGGGGCAATAGGCTGACTCTGTAAACCGCTTAGAGAGGGCTGTAAAGCACTGTGAAGCGGTATATAAGTGCTGCTATTGCTATATTATATTAAAATTATGCTTCAGATAGTCAGAAATAAAAGTACAAGCAGTCCTCGACTTAATGGCCACAATTGAGCCCAACATTTCTGTTGTTAAATGAAACACTAGTTAAGTGGGTTTTGCCACATTTTATGCCCTTTCTTGCTACAGTTAAGTGAAGCAGTGCAGTTGATTAATTAGTAACCCAGTTGTTAAGTGAATCTGGCTTCCCCGTTGACTTGTCAGAAAGTCGCAAAAGGTGATCACATGACCCTGGCCATCATAAATATGAACCAGTTGCCAGCATCACTATGGGGATGCTGCAAAGATTGTAACTGTGAAAAGCGGTCATAAGTAACTTTTTTTAGTGCTGTTGTAATTTGAACGGTCACTAAATGAACTGTTGTAAGTCGAGGACTATCTGTATTTTTGTAAAATAGCAATTAATGAGATCCAGGCATTTTCTCTTGGATTAAAGTTGTCCCTGTAATTCCATGGTGAATCATCAGATTTAGGTTTTTCAGGGCAATGGCTAGGCTGCCTTGAATTGAACAGATTGATTGTATTCATTGTTACTTGGTCTCAACAATCTGAAGTAACCAACTTATTGTGCTCTAATTGAACAATTCATAATCCCAGGAGCAATTCCTGATATAAACTCATAACAGAGAGTCTTGAAGGCCATTAGCCTTATAGTCCCATTGTCCAATTAGTAGCCCAGTCAAGAAGCAAATCTACTGGATTTTTAACTGAATGGGATGATCCTCAAAAATGCACAAATACGTTGACTGTAACTGGGAATCAAAGCTGTACATAATTCTGTTACAAGATTTGACTGAACATTTGGTGGTGATGTCATTCACATAAAGGCATAAGCTAGGATTTTTTCAAGCATCATTTGTAGGGTAAACTACAATGACTGTCCATTGTTCTATGCCTAAAATAAATAAATATTGCTATAGCATGATGTGTAAAGCAAACAACCCTTGCTTTTTGCTCATGTTCCCTGGGTCTCTTACTATAACATTCTGTGCAGAATGATAGAGGTATAATGCATTGTTGAAAAAAATGTTGAAGATTAGAGAGTACAGTTCAAAACTGTACCTTTATCCCAAACATGAATGCCCACATAGTTTGTATAGCAGTTAGCTAACACGTGATATACATTAATTGGGGCTTTTGTTATTAAGATAGCATGGAAAATGTTACTTTAACAGGCATGAGGCAAAAATAACATCCAGATACCAAGTTGTCATTGTAAATATCAGGAGAAAAGCATCTTGCTTGCATCACTTGCTTTGGCAATAAGAAGTAATCATTTAAAGAAGCAAATGATCTGTCTGAAATATTCGCCTAATATTACTTACCTCTGGACATTTCAAACTCTTTGACAAGCTTTGAAATGATAGTACCCAGTGTTATTTGATTAAAGTTCATTTGAATAATTAAAAGGGAAATTGGTTTGTATTTAGAAATGCACTGTGTGTACTGTTAGGATCTCTGTTCATTTGGCCAGCAATATTACAGAAAAGCTATTGAAAAAAACTGTATAATGCAAGGGCAATTAATATATATATAGACACACACACACACACACACACACACACACAATTGTCTACATGCAAAAATTGTGAAATGACAGTTATGGAATGTCACTTGAAAGAAAATAAAAAAGGAAACAAGTAATAAAGATGGGATAAAAATATATATTTAAAAAAATGAAAAGAACATTGCCTTGTTCGAATCAGCCAGTAATCCTTTGGTGTTGTGGTCATATAAACCAAACCTGTTTTCTTTGAATGGTGGTGTGCTTTATGTTGTTTGTGAAAAACTATGTGAGTAGTGGAGAAGGTTGAAGAAGTTTCACTATCTTTTCAGTTTTTTCCTCCCTGTTTCTCTCAACATATTTAAGCACAAATAAACTTAGTGTTTCTGGCAAGAATATCAGCAAGCAGTTCAAATAGTATCAGCTTGATCTGCCTTCACTTAATCTTGTCAGACAGATACTGCACAAGGCCTGAAGGATCCTGAACAGAATTTCCAATTTTAAAAGCAAGCAGGTTTGAATTAAATCAATTACTTGATGAAGCAGAAACAGTCAAATATAAGTCCAATAAACCTACTATGCTATCTGATGTTGCTCCATTTGAATCCAAGCATGCTGCTTTTATTTTATTATTTCATTTCATTATTTTATTTTATTTTATTTTATTTTATTTTATTTTATTTTATTTTATTTTATTTTATTTTATTTTATTTTATTTTATTTTATTTTATTTTATTTTATTTTATTTTATTTTATTTTATTTTATTTTATTTTATTTTATTTTATTTATTTATTTTTATTTATTTTTTTTATTTTATTTTTCATATTTCCTAGTGTTCATTTCCAAAATCCATATCTCTCTTTTATATCATCTTCTAGGGAGAACTGAATTCTTCTTTTTAATTACACTCTTGTAAAACTATATCATTATCTTTTAATGACCCAATAATCCCCTGTGGGGTGGAGTCTGGGCAATTGAATGGAGCTTGCAGAGTGTTTAATGTCCGAATGCCCTCCCTGTCACCAATTCTCATTGTGCCTACCGCAGATCACAGCCTCCTGATTGTGAGGTGAGAGCTCTACCTCTAGGCCACCACACCATGCCACCAAACGGAGAGATAGTTTAACAAGGATAGTTTAATTTAATGTCGTTTCATCAAAGCATGAAGAAAATGAGGTTGATCCCATTCCTACATGCAGGCTTCTTTTGGAATAAGCTATGATAAACATGCTAACATGTGCTTCTTAGGAAACTATTCTGCTAAATGTCACTCGGTGCCTTATACCTCCAGTCCTGCATTTTCTTATTGTCACAGTGTAAAGAAGTTCAGAAGCATCAGGTACTTTTATCTTGAAGGAAGACATATAAAGAAACATTACTACAAAGGAGGTGATGAGTCAGATCTTGGATAGACACGTTATTAGCATCAATATCTAACTGTACCCCAAATATGTGGAAACAAAGGTCATAAAATCTAACCTTTCCATTACCCATAACAAGTACCCAGGCATTATGGCAAGTTGTGTACCTATTTATACTTTAGTTTCAGATTTATGGATGCTCTTTCTAGAATTGAGCAGACTGTGGTATTTAACCAAGAAATACAAATGGAATTGGATTTTAAATATGTAACATTCACTGTAAATATTGTACTATTGACCTGAACACTTCGATGATTCTTCGAGGCAGATCCTGACCCTATAGAAAAAGGTGTTTCTTCAGGTTTGAGAGGTGCTGAAGGAGTTGCATGAAAAGGAGAAATCCATGACATGTGAATAAAAGTCTACTTGTACAATAGGATTTTTTTTCTTTTCCTTATAGGTTTTGTGAATCCACTTCAGATGACCACCAAACTCCCTGGAAAGGATTTTGAAAATGCACCAGAGTTGTGCAATAGGGAAGGAGAAAATCAGTCTTAGTGTTCTGTTGCAGCTCTATTGAGCTGTAGGACTAAATATAATTGCATATTTCATGTGTAAACCATCACATGATTTAAACAGGAAGCTTTAAATTGTGTTTGAAATCAGTATGAAATAAATGATTTTCTGTTCACGCTAAACCACTATATTTCCTTAAAAAAAAAGAGAGAACAGTCTGAGCCCTCTCTACAAGAGACTAAAGAGAACATCCAAATCCTAAAATTCAGACTCATTTCTTCTTGCTGTTCTTGCCTCTCCCACCCTTTGCTTATTTGTTTATTTACAATCAGAATGGATCTGGAAGGGACCTTTTATTCAATTATTCATTATTTATTCATTCAATTTTTATAGCCACCCATCTCAGACAAGTGACAGTGGGCAGCAAACAATAATATGTTAAAATCAGTACAAACACCATAAAAAATAGGTAGGTATAAATGCAGTGTGTGTGTGTGTGTGTGTGTGTGTGTAAAATGCACATGTGGAAAGCCCTCCCCCCCCCGAATGAAATATTTTGGGAAATATTTAAAAAGGCAGAATATTATATACCCCCAAAGAAACAGATTATTGGAGGCAGAAAGCAGCCCCCAGTCTTTCTTAATAGCCCATAGCAGATGCCAGCACTTAAGGAGATAAAGAGCTTATTGAAAGAGGAAGCCAACTATCTAGATGGCTCCATTCATAAGCAAAGCAAATACTGCCAGCAGAAGCCCATTCAGGACAGGATATTTCGAAACTCCTTGCAACAAAGTTTGACAGCTAACAAAAGCAGAGTGATAGGATTAGAACAAGCAGGCCCTCACCCAAGATCCAACACAGGACGAAAGCCATTAGCCACAACTGGAATTGCCCAACACCCTTTCAGAACACAATTCCCTTCATTGCACAACCCGCAGAACAGTTCAAACTTCAAAGTCACAGAAACCTATAAAGATTCTATCCACTCATTCAACTAATTGGTCAACTTCCACAGAACCACAAACCCTGGTGGTTCTGTTCATCAATAAATGGACCTTCTTTCCAATCAGCCTCCATTTTATTTGCACGTCTTTCTCCCAGCTTGGAACTGACCCAGATGGATTTTCCTCTCAACACACACACACACACAAACACACAAGGAGAAAGAGAGAAAGAGAGAGCTCTGCACAGCTTTTCCTAAGCCACAAGTCGCCTGCATGCTTTAGTTCTAAAGGCTTATACATTTTCTAGATAGGATCATTGGATACTAGTACAGTTGCAAACAGTAGAAAAAGGGTGAAACAGAAAAAATGAAACTAATCAGTTTTGAAATTAGGAACTCTAAAATTCAAATAAGTGTAATATTAAGCACAACATAAGTGCTTAAATAAGTGTAATAAATAAATAAGTGTAATATAAACACAATGAGCATAAGTTTAATTTTATTACCAAATAAATTTATTTCTGTTACTAGTTCTTTCCTTTTGATCAGGGTCCTGGGATTTCTGATTTTTTTGTTTTGTTTTTTGTTTTGTTTTTTTTAATTAACAAATTCTGCAGTAAGAAAAAAGTTTTTTTTGTTTTTTTTTTTAAAAAATCCTGCTTTAAACAGTAGAATACAAGAAGTAAGATTCTGGATTAATTCAAAGTCCTGTCTATTCTAGCATTTTGTTTCTATGAAGCCAATCAGACACTTTGCAAAGAGAATAATCAGCATAAATTCCCTGGAAATTGGTGAGAGGTAATACATAGTCATCAATTAATTTATATCTGATCCAGAATACCATTTGTGTGTCCCTATATGATTAATCTTTTATGTTTCTTTGAACAGCTCATTAATTTAATGTTGTTATGATGGATTTTGTATCAGCATTTTATTTCTGTGGAGGATTAGCATTGGCAGCTTTGATTACCCACCCTTCTTTTCTAAATTTTAGGAAGACATAATTTTAATATAATTTCCCTTTCCTCTTCTTTGAAATGTACAATAATAGCAGATATAAACTGTTTATAATCACCAAGAGGCAAATAATTTCCTAAGAATTTATGACAGATTTATAATTGATCTTCACCATTTGGTAATATTTTGTTCTTCAGATATTTCAGCTGAAACAGTAAAGGAAATATTAGCATAAATATTTTAGTACAAAGGTCTCGTGCAAGTTCATGTGCCTGCTTGAGTACTCAGATTTATTCAGATGATCTATATGACTTTTACAAAAAGATTTTGATATTATTTCACAATATTTCCTGTAACCATGCTTGAATTTTCCATTTGTTATATTTTCTGGCAGAATTGTAAAGTACAACCCAATAGAACTGCTAAAACTAAAGGTACATAGCATGTACAGTATTATCCTAGACCAGAGATCCCCAAACTTGGCAAATTTAAGACTTGTGGACTTCAACTCCCAGAATTCCTCAGCTAACTGGCTGAAGAATTCTGGGAGTTGAAGTCCACAAGTCTTAAATTTGCCAAGTTTGGGGACCCCTGTCCTAGACCAAGCTCAGGGCAGAACATTTTGGCAGAGAGTTCTGTCTTACATCCTTAAAAACCACCAGGGATTTCTCATCCCTTTGCTGAGCTAAGTGTTCCATATTCTGGCTATTGCTATTCAATCTAAATGTATGTACAGCTCTTCTTTGGCTTCACTCATTGGGTTAGGGCAGAATTATTTCTTGCTTCTTTCTAGAATAATTGCTCTCTGATATATAAAGAAAATTAGCAGTCCTTGCTTATCAATGGTAATTGGGAGTGGAATTTCTGTCACTAAGTGATGTCATATGCAGGGATGGGATTCAAATTTTTAACAACCGGTTCTGTGGGCATTCCTTGGGTGGTGGGCATGCCTTGATGGTCATGTGACTGGGTGGACATGGCTTGGTGGTCATGTTATTGGCTGGGTGTGGCCAACTCAATATCACTCACATCAAGGCACGCATCTCCTTGCCTGGCCTCTCATGACTGTGGGGATGCTGCAACAGTCATAAGTGTGAAAAATGGTTATAAGTCACTTTTTTCAGTGCCATTGTAACTTTGAATGGTCACTCCACACAAAGTACCAGCAAAGGAGGGGGAAAAAACTCCAGAGAAGTTCCTGAGACAGGAAGCAACACCAGAATGTTTCCTTCCTGCCTTCCTTACAGGATTAGGCCAGTAATTTCTTCTAACAACCGGTTCTCTGAACTGCTTTGAATGTTAACAACCTGTTCTAGCAAATAGGTGCGAACTGGTAGAATCCCACCCCTGGTCATATGGCTATGCCACTTACAACAGCAGTTCCAGTAGGAAATCATTGTGGGTTGCTAAGTGAGAACCTCATGTAATGGAGACTCCCAACTTCCTGCTGGCTTCCCCATTGATTTTACTTAAAGGAAGCCAGCGTTCGGGAAGCTTGCAGATTGTGATCACATGACCACAGTACTTTGTGACCATCAAAAATCCAAAACAGTTACTAAGGGCCCAAATGATAATTAGGTGACAGTGGGGATGCTGCAGGACCAGAACTCTGAGGACTGGTCTTAAGTCCCTTTCATTCAGCACCATTGCAAAATTCCAACAGTTGCTAAACCCATGGCCATTAATTAAGGAGCACCTGTATTATGTTCAATTGTTTTAATGTAATATCCATCTTATTAATATGTGTTCATCAACAATTGGGCTAAATCAAAGCTTTTATCAATAAATGCTAAATTCAGAGAGAGAAAATGTGAGAGAAGGAAGTGTTAGTCATTTTTAAAAAAAAAATCTTTGAAAATTAGTGTATTATTTTAATTGATTAAATGCACATATTTTAATAATCTCCATACTTGATCTGAGTGCATGTAGATTTTGCAGAAAAAACTTTTGTGTGTTTATATAAGAAAAACTGCCTGTTATAAAATAATTCTTAAAATCTGTGATTTGCATGAAGTATTTAAAATAGAAATATTCTCACTTACATAGAAATAAGCCCCAGTCAAATAAATATTCTATACTCCTAACTGGATACATATATTGTTTAAAAAATTGTACTGAATGAGTTTTTGTGTACATTTTAGAGGTTGCAGGTATAATGTATAATTATGTAAATAGATAAGTCCATCCTCCTAAGCTTATATTGGTCCTCCTATGGCAAAACCCATAATATGGTGACCATATTAACCTTAACTGTTTAACTAGCTAAAATATTTTGTAAGAGATCCATATTCATTATAATGCATATAGAGATTTTCAGTGCATGTGGATCGCTGTATGAAAGGATCTCTGTAATGCCCAGAGCATTGTAT
The DNA here is from genome assembly GCA_033807585.1 of Hydrophis major. Classification (NCBI taxonomy): domain Eukaryota; kingdom Metazoa; phylum Chordata; class Lepidosauria; order Squamata; family Elapidae; genus Hydrophis; species Hydrophis major. The sequence goes on from CM066328.1 coordinate 185,959,471, forward strand.
TGCAAGTACTTGGAGGGATCCTTCAGACCAGTGATCAGACGAGCATGACTGTCCCTAACTCATCATCCTGAATATGATATGTGGCTCCTTTTAAGATTTGCGCTCCTCTGTTCATTGTCAATCAATGGACAGTTGCCATGGTCTTCTTCTTTGAGGCCGACTGCTAAGCTGTTTTGGCTTGCTGTGTTAATTTGGCTTCTGTAGTGGACGTAGTGTGGTTTGTGATTTAATTATTGAGTTTTATTTATTCCATTGTCCATTCCATCTTGTACTTTCTTTTTTCCCGATACAGTACTTTCTTTGTCTTAACTGACTCCAATTATCTTAACAGCTTGTTTCTAGCCTAGCTACATGTGCAAGCAGCCTCAATTTATTCGCGGCATTTAGAAAAATATATCATTGTTCCTTGAAAGAATGTCTTCTGTTTGAACAGCTGCCCCTCAACCTGTTTCTCTGCAATAATGTCATTGATGTTCCTGAAAAAGAGGTACTCTTAACTTGCAAGACATTATCAAAAATACTGCTTCCGGATAGCTAAGATTTTTAAAGCAGCACAGCTCAAAAACTCTGGGATCTATTGTCATGAATCTTGTTATTCATTGAGATCAGGTTCCTCCGTAAGGATAAGATTACTGCTGAGAACAACATACCTATAAACTCCACCAGTCGGAAACTGACCACAAAGCTAGGCCAAGCCTGCTTTTAAAGCTCAGATAGGTTCTGTCGTGTCCGCAAAAAGACGCCAGGAGTCGGTGACTACGTTTCAAGCTCTTTATTTAACAGTTGTGAACCGAACCGGCGAAAAGGAAAAAGCCCGCGGCTTTTACCCTTTTCGCTGCGGCGGCCGCAGCCAATGGCAGCGATTCAAGTCTCCCGCTCTTGGAGTGAGCCAATCGCGGGAGACTTCAAACGGGCCAATCGGCGCGGCTCGCCTGGCCAATCAGAAATCCCCGCGCTTTAGCCAATCAAAGCGCGGGGATTTCGAGTATGTAAATTAAGGACAGAACACCCCTCCCCTCTTGGTATAGTCCTTACGTTGCGTAGTCACGTAGGTAGGCGGGGCTCCGTCTAGTCCTACTTGACCTGCGCAACTCAGTTGCAAGCTGGATTTCGGCCGGAGCGGTCATGTTTTTGGCTGCTCCCTCTTCTGTGCGAACCGGTTGGATGATCGGGCCGGTTCCTTCTCCGTGGCTCCCACCTGGGCCTTCCGGGTTGGTTGAGCTACGGGTTTCGCCGCTCCCGCTTGGTTTCTCCGAGTTGGTTGAGCTGGCTAGGTGGTTCTTCTCCGGTGGGGGATCGCGATGACTGCGTTCCGGTAAGTACCGCTGGTTTATTTTTTCTTGCGTTTGCTTATTCGGGTATTCCCTCCCCCCTTGGTTCGTGTTTTGGGGGTTGGGCTCTGTTGCTGTTCGTGACCTGAGCTGGTCAATGTGCCGTTTCCAGGCTCGCCCATCTGTGGTTTGGAGCCGGTACGATCGTGGGCCTGTGATTTGGGTGATGACGGCTGGGATCCATAGGGGGTCCCCCGTCAGGTTTTTCGCGTACACTAAGTCGCCGGGTGCGAATGTTCGGTATTTTGTACTTGAGTCTGGGGGCCGCTCGGGTTATATGTTGGGTGTAACCTGTCGAGTGGGGACCTCAGCTTCCTACCCATTAGTAACTCGGCTGGGCTTTTGTTGGTAGTGGTGTTCGGGGTGATGTGTTGTATAAAGAGGAGTTTATTGATTTTGTCGTTGATCTCCCCGTGGTCCATTTTCCGGATGGTTTTTTTGGTAAATTGTACCATCCATTCCGCCCTACCGTTCGCCGCCGGATGCGCCGGTGCTGTTAATGCGTGGCGGATGCCCCTCTCCGCCAGAAATCTCTCGAAGTCGAGGGAAGTAAACTGGGGCCCGTTGTCGGAGACGACGACGTCTGGGAGGCCGTGTGTTGCAAAGAGTTTGCAAAGTTCTTTGATTACGGCCTCTGTGGTAGTAGATTTCATGTCGCTTACCTCCAACCAGTTGGAGTAAGCGTCAACTGTTATTAGAAAGGTATGCCCATTCGTGGGACCGGCAAAGTCTAAATGGATTCTGGACCAGGGCCCCCTTGGTGTTTCCCACTCCAGGATGGGTGCTGCGGGTGGGCTGGGTCTGGTCTCCTGGCATCGTTGGCACCTAGCTACCCATGCCTCTATCTGCTTGTCCATCCCTGGCCACCAAGCGTAACTCCTGGCCAGGGCTTTAGTTCTGACGATGCCAGGATGCCCCTCATGCAACATCTCTAAAACCTTCCCTTGCAGCCTGTCCGGGATGACCACCCTGTCACCCCATAAGATACACCCCTTAAGTAGCGAGAGTTCGGTCTGGCGGTTTCTGAATGTCTTAACGGATTCGTCATTGTCCCTTTCAGGCCAACCTTTTTCCACCCAATGTAAAATCCGCGCCAGACGCCTGTCTTTAATAGTTTCCCGGGCAATGTCTGACGCGGTTATGGGCAGGTTGGGCAGGTTTTCGATGTTAAGGGTGTTTGTCGTTGGTGCTGGGTCAGGATCAGAGTCTGGTAAAGGCGAGCGGCTTAAAGCGTCCGCGTGCGAAATTTTCTTACCCGGCTTGTGTATCAGTTCGTAGCTGTAGGCTGCCAGGAACTCGGACCACCTTGTCATCCGGGGCGACAAAATGTTCGGGGTGGCTCGATTTCCTGCAAGGATGCCCAGCAACGGTTTATGGTCTGTCACAATGGTAAAAGGGCGGCCGTAAAGGTATTCGTGGAATCGCTTAACGGCGGCAACTATAGCCAAGGCTTCTTTGTCCAGCTGGCTATAGTTCCGCTCTGGTTTGGTTAGAGTCCTGGAAAAGAAAGCGATGGGTGCTTCTTTTTTGTCAGGGAGGGTATGGCTGAGGACAGCGCCGACGCCGAAAGGTGATGCGTCGCAAGTGACGGCCAGGGGCAAGGTTTCGCTGAATTGGATCAGGACGGCGTCGGAGGGGAGGAGGTCTTTGGTTTTTTGGAAGGTGGCTTGCTCCCGTCTCCCCCAAGTCCAGGTTGCCGCCTTATCCAGGAGCCTATGCAAAGGCTCCGCCGCCGTTGCCTTTTGGGGTAGGAAAACATTATAAAAGTTCAGCAACCCCAAGAAAGCCTGTAATTCAGTCTTAGACCTAGGGGTGGGGGCCTCTTTGATAGCTTTCACTTTTTTAATTGTAGGGTGAATGCCATGCCGGTCTAGAAGGTAGCCCAAGAATTCCACTCGCTCCGTGCACAGTTGGCATTTTTCCCGTTTTACTTTAAGTCCCGTTACTTTAAATTTTGTTAAGACCTCTCTGAGTCGGTTTTCTAATTCGGCTTCGTTTGGCGCCGCCACTAATACGTCATCGAAATAGGGCACCACCCCCTTGATGCCCTGCAGCAAACGTTCCATCAGGCTCTGAAAGATGCCTGGTGCCACGCTGACTCCGAACTGGAGTCGGTTGCACTTGAAGGCCCCCCCGATGGGTAACGATGGTCTGGGCTTCCGCTGTTTTTTCGTCGACCGGCAACTGTTGGTATGCCTGGGCGAGATCGAGCTTGGCAAAGACCCTGCCCCCTCCCAGTGAGTGCAGTAGGTGTTGCACGATTGGGACGGGGTAGGCGCTTTGTTGCAATGCGCCATTTAGGGTGGCCTTATAGTCCCCACAAATTCTCATGGACCCGTCTGGCTTGACTGGGGTCACTATAGGGGTCTCCCATCGGGCATGGTCTATCGGCTGCAGCACCCCCTGTTTGACGAGCTTGTCAATCTGCTCGTCAATCTTAGGTTTTAGGGCGAATGGTACCCGCCTAGGTTTTAGTCGCTTGGGGGGAACCCTAGGGTCTAGGTCAAATGAGATAAGGGGCCCCTGGTACTTGCCCAGGCTTCCGTCGAAGACCTCCCGGAACTCCTGGGCTAGCCGCTGTTCCCAGCTGTCGTCGGCGATGTGGTTGACTCCTGTTAGCGCGATGTCGAGCGGGGCGAACCATTGTAGGCCCAGCAGGCTTGGGCGGTCGCGATCGACGATTGTGAGTGGGAGTTGTTCGGTGCGGCCCTTATAAGTCACATTAAAGTTCTTGGTGCCCACTACCGGGACGCGGTTTCCCTGGTAGTCTTTTATAATAAGTCTTTGGGCATTTATGTTCCTCTTATGGAGGGTGGGCACTAACCGTTTTATCTCGTGCCATGCAATCATGGAGAGGTAGGACCCGGAGTCCACCTCCATCTTGCATGGTTGGCCTTCAATATGGACTTCTACGTGTACCTTTCTGGCGCCATCGGAGATGGCGTGGCCAATGGTTACCGTCTGGTGGGTTTCTTCCTTGCGCCGACTGTCGCCGCCTCTTGAGGGTCGCTGGATTCGGTCCCACCGGCCGGCCGATTGGCGATCTCTGGTCCTGGGCGGGGGGCTTTCCTTTTTACGATCGTGTTGGTCCCATCTGGGTGGACTGCGAGTCTTCTTTTGGCGGCAAACCCGAGCGATGTGTCCCTTTTTTTCACAATGCCTACAGATAGAGTCAAAAAATCGGCATTCTGATCTGGGGTGGTCGCCGCCGCACCCGGCACAGTTGGTCCTCGACCTACGACCTCTTCGGTTCCGTTGGTCGCTGCGCCCCGTCTGCACGCGATGTATGTCCTCCTCGTCTTCTGACGTGCTGGATGCAGACTGGAATTCTCCGTAGTGTGCGGTTGATTCGTTTTTTGGGTCGGCCGACCTTGCCGGGTTGTTGTTTCCGCCCTTCGCGTCTGATTTTCGCATGCTGTCAGCGGAAGTGCGGGTTGCTTCTGCGGCTGCGGCTGCGGTGAGGGCGTCTGCTAGGCTGATGTCGCCCTTAGCCATAAGCCGGCTCTGGAGTGCAGGGTCCCATAGGCCGAGTACGAATCGGTCTCTTATGAGGCTGTTCAGACCTTCAAATTTGCAGAGTCCTCCTAGGCGCTGCAGCTCGGCGACGAAATCGCTCAGTTTTTCGCCCGGTTTCTGGTCCCGCCGGTAAAATTCGTTGCGCCGGATCAGGATGGGGACCTCGGGGGTGTAATGGCGCCGCAGGATAGGTTCGAGGACGTCCCAGTCCATGGCGGTTGCGTCGGCCGGCTTGGCCAATGCTTTGGCCATCTGGAAAACTTCGGTTCCGCAATGGGTGAGTAAAACGGCGCGTTTTAGCGGGCCCGGGGCGTCCTTCATTCCGGTGCACTCGAGGTACATGCGGAAACGGTCTGAGAACGATTCCCAGTCCTCGGTGGCGGGGTTGAAGGGGGCAGGCGGTGCGATTTTCGCCATTTCGGTGCTGAAACTGGCTCTTGTTGGACACGGGGTTCGGTTCAGGGTCGGGATCCCACCCTCGTCGCCAGTGTCGTGTCCGCAAAAAGATGCCAGGAGTCGGTGACTACGTTTCAAGCTCTTTATTTAACAGTTGTGAACCGAACCGGCGAAAAGGAAAAAGCCCGCGGCTTTTATCCTTTTCGCTGCGGCGGCCGCGGCCAATGGCAGCAATTCAAGTCTCCCGCTCTTGGAGTGAGCCAATCGCGGGAGACTTCAAACGGGCCAATCGGCGCGGCTCGCCTGGCCAATCAGAAATCCCCGCGCTTTAGCCAATCAAAGCGCGGGGATTTCGAGTATGTAAATTAAGGACAGAACAGGTTCATATATAGTAGTTGAAAGCACAATATTCATTCAGCTGTGTTCTCCTAAGTATAAACATCGTGGGAATCTGCTACAACAGTGTTGTTGTTTTTTCTCCACATTCATATGTCTCAATCTTTTTCAGCAGAATATATCTGCTGGAGAAAAAAACCTCCATATTGGCGATAGGAAGGGCATCCGGCCAGTAAAAACTCAGATCCATTCAGTTGCCCAGACTTCAACCTGCAAGGGATTATGGGGTTGTTAAAAGACGAGGAGGATCTTGAACAACTGACAGATAAGAGCTTTTATCTCAACAAACCAGTGTTTAGGCTCTCCTTTCCATTGTCTGAGATGTTGCCATTTAACTAGGTCTATAGTTTTATGTGAAAGAAGATATGTGCCAAAACATAGTGGATTTAGAAGATACATATTGATATCTAAATCTAAACTTGAAGTCAAATTAAGTCAACATTATATATGTGTTTTTAAGAGATATTGAAACAATAATGGGAAGGCATTCAATTACTGTGATTTAATTCTTCGGTTCAGGCATGGTTAAAAAATAGTCACAATATTGTACATAGATAAACTAATTAGTGATTTTTTCCCCCAAAAAATAATTTTAGAGGTCTCTTAGGGATGCCATTCCCCTTCAGTTCAGTTATTCTTAATGTTAATGGTTTGTTTTGTTTTTGTACATATGGCGTAGCTACCCCTTTATAGCACAACAAAAAGGAGGAGAATTTTTAGTAACTTTATACAAATGAAAAAGAAAAGTTTGTTAGTATTGTGTCATGCTTTCCTAAAAAGAATGGGAGGCAGGCTATTGTCTTTAAGAGTTCTATTTTTGAAAATTATTTTGGGTGGTTTATGTTTGATTATTACAGAGCTTCCTTTATCCAGATGAGGGAGTTTCATCTATCTTTTTTATCTTTGAAAAGGGCAAAATCTCCATAATAATATAAAATAATAGGAACTGAGATGGGGAAGTTGGAGAAGGGTAAAGAGCTATTATTGTGATAGAGCAATACAGGGTTATTTTGTGATAACCCCGGCCCTTCCTGTTCTATTTTATTTATTCTGCCATCATGTTTTCAAAATATTTTTTTTCAAAGAGGTCTTGAATCCAGGGCCAACCCAGTTAATATATTAAAGCAACTCAATTGAGACAATTAGCTATGCCTACTTACCAGTGACGGAGCTATGTGTGCCTTTGATAATTTCTTCTAAAACTAGTTTGCTGCCTTAGTACAGCCGGAATCCTTGCCCAGAAATAAATCTAAAATGCAGTCAAAATTTGTCTTTGGAACAGAAGGAGTATCTTGGGCCAAAATTATTACGTTTTAAGAAACTTTTGTTGTTCCCTCAAATAGTCCCTTGATACTATCACCTGCTATGGGGTTCACCTACCGTAACAATGGCAATGTATTTCCTGACAATATTTATTTATTTGTAAGATTTATAGGACTGCTCACCTTAAGCAAGTGTGGTTGGCTCAAATAGTACCTGAATGATTGATTATCAATCAGATACTATTATAAATTAAAATGGTTGATTGAATCTGCCATCATAAGATAACAGAGGGCTGGAAATTTACTGACATTTGTTGAAGTCTACTAAAAGCTTTTTTCCCCCTTCCCCTTTTTCTTTTTTTTGGCCAGAAACTTTTTCACAAGGGAAATTGACTGTTTCCTTTAGAGTCTGCCCTATTCTTCTGGGTTCTTCTGTTCTATATATATGGGTGGTTGCTTGAGAAAATATAGGGGAGAAAATTTTTTACTCAAATACATCAGGTGTATCTGTAGCATTTATCTGTAGCATGGACAATGGAAAAAGTGAGATGATGAGCATAATCTTTATTTAGATTGTGAAAAACTGTCATGGCCAAATTTGGCACATGCCAAATTCTGCAACATCATCCTACCTCGAGTCCTCCTTTCCTCTCCTTTCCCAAACAAGGTCACCCAGAAGGTTTTGAGTGGAGAAGGTAGGGCCTTCCCTTGAGGTGGCGATTCTTAATTAGCCATTGGCAGGTCACAACTTATTTATTAAATTTTATGTGGTAATTAGCACAAGTTTTCTTTCTCACTGGAGCTATCATGAGTTCTAAGAACCAGACGGTATTTAGGGAAATAATAAATAAAAGATGAAAAATATACCAGAGTTAACTATTCACAGAACATTCTCCAAAGAAATGCTGCGAGCATCCAGAGTGGGAGGTGTTCCAGTCTCCGCTCTTACAGGCTGAGCTATAATTGAGGAACGCTCCTCCTCCTCCATGTGACACCTCCGTAGCGTTCCCCGGTTTTAGCTCAGTCTCACAAGAGACAGGCAGCACTAGCAGTTCTTCCTTGGCCGATTCAGGATTTTTGTTCAATTAATTTCAGGTTTGATCATTCATTTCTTTCCTCCTTGGCCCCTGCGCATTTTGTTTGTCTTGGATTAAAGGAGCATTTTTTTCGCCCCTCAGGGGGGAGATACGGGGTTTTTAGAGCCTTTTGGGCCCCCCCACTCTGGTGCCTGCCGTTATTTAAGCCGTTCTGCCCTTAAGTAGCGGCTTGTATTTGCGCACTCAATAGCGCTCTGTTGTGCCTTCCCCCCATGAACGCAATAGAGAGAGGGCAACTCTCTTCTCTTCGACCTCTCACCTTGCCTGCATTCCGGCAGTTTTTTGTTATTGTCGAGGGGCTTTCCTTCCTTCTCTGAGCCTCGCACTGGTTCCGGCGGCCATTTTGGGCGCGCCTCGTGGCCGGCCGCCATTTTGTTAAGCTTTACAGCTTGCTGCGACGATTCAGGAGGCCTATAACAGGACTGGCAGGCCTGTTTGGAGTTTCACTTTTGAAGGGGGATTGTGGCTCTGTGCCCTGCTGCCCTGTTATTTTATGTGTTGGTTTTTTTCCGCAGCCCACTCAGAGGCGAAGGAGAGGCACGTACTTCCCATTTTGCTTGGGAGGCTGCCTCAGGAGGCCTATTTTTTCCTATTTTTCCTTTTTTCCTATTTTTCCTATTTTTCCTTTTTCTGCTTTTTGTTGTTGTTATCTGGCCTCAGCGTTCATTTGGTCTATTGGCTTTTGGATATTCCCTTTTATTTACTCACAAGTAAAATAAAATAGTAATATTAATCCATGAACCATTGTTCATGGAGAGCCTAACTAAAGAGAAATTTCTCCCATCTCCCTTTCACAGACAGGAGCCCAGAGTATCCCAACCCTTTCGAAGGGGATCCTTTTGTATCTCCTATCAGGCCCCCTTCTTCCCCAGATTTCAAGCAACCCCACTCTTTCGGCCGGCCTTTCAGGATCGGTGCGACATGGGTTTCAGGAACAGGAGGGGGGTCAACTACGGGAGACCATTCCGGGGCGCAGGAAGTAGATCGTCCCGGCGCCCTAGATAAGGCTTCCAGTCGCCTACCCCATTGGCGATCAACTCACATAGTTTTCCGACCAATGGGGATTATCCACTTCTGATATTTGGGTTAGGGACACTGTTAAACCTGGCCTCTCCCTTGTGGCTCAGTCCCTCCCTCCGAAGCATTTCATGGTTTCCCCTCTTTTCAGAGGCTGCACCAAGCGTGTTCTCATAGAAACCACTATCAACACCTCACCAAAATCAAAGCCATTCAGCCCATACCATCTTTGCACCGAAGAATGGGGTTCTACTCCTACCTTTTCCTAGTTCCGAAACACTTCGGAAGCTGGAGGCCCACCCTAGATTGAAGAGGCTTAATGCGGGCCATCATAAGTTCAAGATGCTTTCACTTCAGTCCATTCTGCAGGGAATTAGGAGGGGAGACTAGCTCACCTCCTTTGACCTCTCAGAAGCATATCTTCACATTCCCATTCATCCCTCATTTTTCAATTTCTGAGACCTGGCTACATTGGTCAACCTTTTCAGTACGTGGTCCTTCCCCTTGGTCTAGCCTTGACCTCGACCTTTACCAAGGTTCTGGCAGTCCTATCAGCTCACCTCAGAGACTTCCCCATCCACAGTCTCTGTTATCTGGATGATATCCTCATTCTCTCTCCTACCAAATGCCACACCGAATGGGAAACTAGGGTCCTTCAGGCCCATGATCTTCTTGTACATTGGGAGTAGAGTCAACTTACCCTTCCCACTCGAATAGCTCACTTAGGGGCAGTGATTGACTCAGTTGAAAGGACGGTCTTCCTTTCTCCTGAAAGATTTCTCAGTACCCAGAAATCGGTCAGGAACATTAGGCGAATGAGAAAGTCGCCATTACTGGTCTTATCAAAATTACTTGGCAAATTGGTCTCATGCATATCCATTGTTTCCTGGACCCGGCTCCATTCCAGATCTATACAGTGGTTCCAGCTAACTTATTACCACTCTGGAAGGAGCAATTCGAGAGCCGTGCTGAAGGTTCCCTCAAGGGTTCTCACATTGCTTCTTTGGCGGACCAGACCCGCGATCAACAAGGGCATCTCTTCAGGAGCCCCCAGGGATTACCCTCATGACAGACGCCAGCCTCCCGGATGGGGGGCCCATATCCACTCGCTCTCAGCTCAGGGCACCTGGTCAGCAACCGATCAAGGGTGCAGAATAAACTGGCAGAGGCTTCACACAGTATACCCGGCTCTATATGCCTTCCTTAAGTAGGCGGGCGCTTCATACTGGTCCTGACAGACAACATTACGACCAAGGCACATATCAACTGAAGGGGGGCAGGCACGACATCCATCTCACGAGGGAGGCCGAGCGTCTCTGTCGCTGGGCAGAGGCCAACCTATAGTCCGTTAGGGCAGATCACATCTCGGGAGTCTTAACGTTTGGGCAGACTGGTTGAGCAGGGCCACCTTAGACTAGGCAGGATGGCGCCTTCATCCCTCCCTGCTCAAAATAATAATGCAGAGGAGGCCTCAGCGATATTAGGCCACCCCCTAGTGGACCTATTTGCGTTTCCGCTCAACGCCCAGGTACCAAGATTCTTCGCCAGGTACCCCCCAAGGGGCAGAGAATCACAATGCCCTACATTGGCCCTCGCCCACCGGGCTCTTATAGGCAATTTCCCCACTTCTGCTAATCCCCAAAGTGATCCTAAAGCTGATCCACGAGAGGGCAGAACTCCTCCTGGTTACCCCGTACTGGCCCAGGAGCCCGGGTTTTGCAGACCTTCATTACCTTTCAGTGGCCCCTCCCAGGTGGACCCCCACCGGGCAAGGTCTCGCTATCCCAGGGACCTCTTCAGCATCCAAATACTCAGTGGCTTCAGTTAGCCATCTGGAGGCTGAGCAGGACCGTCTAAGAAGGGAGGGTTTTTTCCAATCAGGTCATTGAGACCATCTCGGCAGCGAGATAGTCTCAGCTACTCAGATATATAACGCTACCCAGATCATTTCTGTAAATGGTACCACAAATCTCGCATTAATTCGCTTCTCCAGCGGCTGCTCAGATTTTGGCCTTCTGGCAAGAAGGACTGGACAAGGGCCTCTTCCTCAATACCTTGCGAAGGCAGGTGGCAGACCGATCAACGGTCATTTCTGGTAATCCTTTGAACCATTCTCACACCACTCTCGTATCCGGGCATCACGTAGAGGAGCCACCAATTTGCATCCTCCAGTGATACACAGATATCCAACCTGGGACCTTAACAGGGTTCTCACGGCACTGTCTAAACCGTCTTTCGAACCCCTAAGAGAAGCATCACTTCAATTCCCTACGTTCAAGGTAGTGCTTCTCATACCAGTTTTTCATCTGTACAATGGATATCTGAAATAGCAGCTCTGTCCGTTAGAAAGGATCTGTGTGTTTTCCCATGCTGATCAGGTGGTCCTGCGACCAGACCCTTCCTCCTGCCCAAGGTTAACTCAGCCTTTCGCAGATCACAGGAATTCATTCTTCCTAACTTTTGCCCCAGGCCTTCTCCAGAGAAGGAAAGGCAGTGGCATTCCATCGATGTCAAACGTGCATTACGTATTTATATCAATCGCACTCGGTCTATCAGGAGGTCAGAAGCATTGTTCCTGTCATTCCAACCAAAGACGCTGGGTTTCAAAGTATCCCCGTCTACTGTAGGCCCTTGGATCAGAGCGACAATCTCCAAGGCCTATCTAACTCAGGCGCTTCCTGTTCCCAGTGGAATAATCACACATTCTACATGGAGTGCGGCTACCTCGGCAGCCTGGGCTACCCAAGCTTCAATACATGATATCCGCTGAGCGGCCACCTAGGCGTCTCCGTCACCCTTAGTCATTGTAAAATCAATGTGTTTTTGCTTCAGCAGAAGCATCCCTGGTTGACGAATCCTTCAACAAGGGGCAAGAGAGCCAGAGGATATTCCAACCCAGACGGAGTCCCTCCCGTAGGACAGGCCATGCTTTGGTATGTCTCACTCTGGATGCTCGCAGCAGCTCTATGGAGAATGGGCGTTGGTACTTACCTGATACGCCCTTTCTCATCGAGCTGCGTAGAGCATCCAGCCCCACCCTAAATTGTCCGTCTGGTGGGAAGTCCTGTTTCGGCCAATGATTCAATCAGTTGAGTAGTTGTGAGCTGCTACAGTAGTTTAGAGGAGATAATAGTGTTTGTCTTCTCGTCTTCGTAAAATTGGGGAACGCTACAGAGGTGTCACGTGGAGGAGGTGGAGCGTTTCTCAATTATAGCTCAGCCTGTAAGAGCGGAGACTGGAGCACCTCCCACTCTGGATGCTCTACGCAGCTTGATGAGAAAGGGCGTATCAGGTAAGTACCAATGCCCATTCCAGACATTGCAAGCACTCTTGCATTTAAGTATGATTCATGCATTTTTTTCAAGGCATTCTCCAGCCTGTTATTCCTTATCTTTTATCTGGGAAGTTGGCCCAATGCTTCTGGAAGGTCCCCTATTGGGCAAGCCTAGTTTGCTGTGAAATTTTAAACTTGGAAAATATGATTTCTTTATAGAGGCAAGTTCAGTTATTTTTTAAGGCAGAAAGTCTTCAATATTTGTCTCTTTTAATGATAAAATTACAACAATGACAGCAAATGTGATGAGCTGTAACTCTTCATTTTGGCTAATATTAATTTTAGTTTGTGGATGAGGCATTTTCTTTTTCATATTAAGACAAATGGAAAGAAATAACCCATTGTTTGTCATGACTAACTGTACTCTAGAAAATGTTCCAGCAGTCATTAAATACAAGTCCAGATTTAGAAAAATCTATATTGTTTTAGGTGGTCTTTTTAATTAATTTTGTGATCCATATGATTGGAGCTTGACCTAAAACCAAATAATCAATAGCTTAATTTACAGCTGCATACTTTATAAGATGTTTAAGCATTATCTAGGTACATTCTGTAGAAAATGAATTTGGAAAAATAACATGGTAGAGGTATTTTAAGAGAATAGACATTTCCAAGAAGTTTTTGAGATTACCCCATATGCACTGGTTTAATTTATATCCTGAATTGACCTCTCTACAAATGTTATTTGTTATCACATTTCAAGGAACGGAACTAGTCATGTCATTTAGTACCAAATGCAGGCATCTTTTGTGTTGACAAAGCATGTGAACAAGTTACAATAGTCCTCCTCTTACAACCTTTTGTTTAACAATGCTTCAAAGTTATGACATCCACAGAAAAAGTGACCTATGATTTGTACTCACAATGGTGATTGTTGTAGCACCCCTGAAGTCACAATTTGGGAGCTTGGAAACTGGCTTGCATTTATGACTAGCCTTTTGGTCTCATGATTTGATTTGTGATATTTTAGCCAATTTTCCACAAAAAAACAAAAACCCACAGCCATTGGGGAAGCTGGATTTGCTTAATGAATATGTGAGTCGCTTAATGACCGCTTTGAAAATCGTTACAAAATCATTTCCGACTTGACGTAAAACTGCAACTTATGAAAGAAATTCCAATCCAGTGGTGGTTTTCTTCCGTTTTGGTCCAGTTTGACTGAATCGGTAACTCCGAGGATCATCTGTGAGCGAATCGGTTTACTCCGACGATTAGCTGCTGGGCCCTCCCACATACCCCGGCTCTATAATGACCCTTATTTTCTGCTTTTCAATCTCAGCTGTTTCCCGCAGCATAGCCGATTGCCACATGTCAGCTATTTTACACCCAGGGCTTGCAGAAGAAGGTGAGTTGCAAATATTGCATGCGTGCAAAGTGCATGCTCACACTGAACCGGTAGGAAAACTTTTTAAAACCCACCACTGTTTCAATCCCAGTAGTCCCAGACTACCTATATATGGCTGAGATTTAAGCATGCATTTTGTACACCAATACCAAAATGGACAAACATTAACCAGTCTGACATTTTGGACTGATGTGTTTAAGAACTTTTGAGTAGGCCTAATTAGCTCATTAGGGACATGATTTTTTAAGTCATCTAAGGAATTTGGGAAAAGACTCCACACATTTTGTATGGAGAAATTATCTTGTATACTCTAAATTATGTTTAGTGCAGACAAGAAACCCAGTTTTTGGCATTGTTGTCCTCTCTACATTAATAGATAACACAAATGTTTTGAAATGTAAACAGTCTGAAGGCACTTTTATGTACACACAGGTACTTAAAGTGTTATACAATGAAATACGCGTGCATACATATATGTTTCTAATTTCCTCAGTGGAGTTGGAACTGTAAAGAGGTATTTACTGCCTCCTGGTCATGTGACCGCATTTTGGACACCTGGCAACTGGTGTGTATGAATCTATCCCATAGCGAACACTTGATTCACTTAATGAGTGTGGCATTTCTTAGTCATCACAAAAAAGGTTGTAAAATTGGATCAGTCAAATGGGTGACTCATTTAGACTGTCAAGACTTATAACTATGCTGGGCAGACTCCATTATGGTTGTAAGTCAAGGACTATCTGTAAGATAAATTGTCTTTTTGGTTCTGCACTTTTCTGAGTCATTATTCTGCTCACTTTTGTGTGATCCTTAAAAAGTGGCCAAATAAGTGGCCGTATCTAGCCACCCTTGGCTGATCTTAGAAAGCTAAATAGGGTCCAATCTGAACAAAGGCTTGGATGGATTTCACCAGGAAAATCCTAGGACTGTAGGGAACATTGGGAAATTGGAAAAACATGGAAGAAGACAGTGAAAAACCATTTCAGTGTTATAGTGAAGAAAAATCCATAGATATGTCCATAAAATCATAAGTTCTGCTCAATTTGAAAGAGGCTATATTGCAGTGGTGGCTAACCTTTTTGGGCTCCTGTGCCAAAAATTGTGCGTGTGCTTGCACGCTTGCACTCATGTGCCAGCACCCAGAAGGCAATGCGTGCACCCCCACGTCCACTACGCATGCACATGCAATCCACCTACCCACTGCCCTCTGGCCCCTTACCTGCATTGCACCTCACAGCTGATTTTCGGCCAGTTTGAGGCCTTTTTTGGCCTCCCAAAGGCTTGAGGAAGGTTTCTGCAGGCTTCTGCAAACTTTGTAGGCCAAAATCTAGCCCTGTTTCGTCACTTCCGGTTTTTCCGAAAAAAACGGAAGTGACAAAACAGGGCTACATTTCAGCTTACAAAGCTTGTAGAAGCCTGCAGAAGCCTTTCTCAAGCCTTTGGGAGTCCTAAAAAGGCTTCAAATTGGCCGAAAATCAGCTGTGAGGCGCACACATGCACAGTGAGGTAGGTTTGCCTGCAGCTCGCATGTCAGCACAAATGGCTCTGCATGCCACCTGTGGCACGTGTGCCATAGGTTTGCCATCATGGCTATATTGTAATGATGTGTCTGCTTCTAATTTTATGTTGAGTAAAAGCAGCAACAAGTTGCAATTTGGGTTCTGTAACTAGAAATTTTCTACAGTACTTCATAGTTGTTAAAGAGAAATTTATCTGTGCATTTGTCCTAAATATAGAAGGAATAAAGGAAGTACACTCTTGGCCTCATCTTTGATGTCTGTGGGCTTCTTCTCAGACTCATTGCCCATCATCTAAGCCAATTAAATGAGCAGGATGTTGTTCCCTACTGACATTCTTCCATTTATATGGTCATTAAGTGACAAATAAACAGCATTCAGGGAACTAAGTGGCCCTGCCTGGATTCATAAAACGTATTGATTTATTGCATTTCTAGCATGTTTTATTATTAGAAACAGTAATGAATTATACCAAAGTGGGATGTGAATCATTATTGATTAATGATTAATGATTAAATCATTAACAAGCAAAACAGATTGAGTTTAAAAATAATTAAGTATAAATACAATGGAGCTCTTTAAAATAAATTCTGAAGTGTAGAACAATACCAGATCAGATAACCGGAGCAGTACCTCTGTAGGCAAACACATGAGTTAACATTTTAAGCTACTGTTGGAAGCTGATGAGATTCAGCATCAACCATCTCTTAACAGGGATGGAATTCCGTACCCAGAGTATTTATATGAGGAATACTTTATCTTGGGTCATCAATAAAGGATTCTTAAGCAAACATTGTTTCTTTAAGAACTTGGCCAATACGTTGGTGGAAAGGCTCTCAAGGGTTTATACGTTTATGTATATATTTTGAATTTTACTTTGTGTCGAACTGGTAATTCTCTTTTTGAGGGAGATAGGTGGTTCAGAAATGTAAAAAATCCAGAGTAAGTCATCTGTAGGTGGCCAAGGCTGATCAGTAGGTGGGAAATCTGGTGGATTGGCTCCAGTTAATTTATTTATCAGGAGAACATCTGCATCTATACAATATCTACCCTTAAAAATGCATGCTAACAACTGAGTTGTAGTTGTGAAGATTTAAGAGACCAGAGTAGGGTTCATGAGTGGTGCACTAATGAATTCTTCAAGGTTCTAGCATTTAACACTTTTGTAAAAATGTTTTATTACTGTGGATTTATCCAATCCTCTCAAATCTAGATTAAGATATAATGAGAGGCAATTTGGTCTAGTGGTAAAGGCACCAGGCTAGAAACCAGAAAACTGTCAGTTCTAGTCCCACCTTAGGCACAAAACCAGCTGAGTGATCTTGGACCAATCACTTCCAGTCCAACCACCTCAAAGGATTGTTGTTGTGGGGAAAATAGGAAGAAAAACTATGAGGTATCTTCACTGTCTTCAGTTATTTATAAAAATAATAAAAGCGGGATTTTTTAAAAGTCTAAATCTAGGCAATAATTATCAGATATAAAAAGCAGGGATTAAGAAGACACTGGTCTGATGTATGGGTAAGAAATGTCTGATCCCTGTCTTTTGGTCTCAAGAATTGCAAATAATCCCAGAAAATCTAATCAGGTGGAAGCTGCACTGCCACTGACTCATTTCTGTTTGCAAGTAAACAAGGCTGTTGTGCATTCTTGCTGTTTTTATATCAGCTCTTGTGAAAGGGGAATATGGCACCCCACTCCATACAAGCCATTAGACCAGTATGGCAAGCTGGGACTTAGAAGGACTTCTAAGCAATTTCTTTGCTAAACGAGAGCTCTTGGATTAAATGGCTTCAGAAGACAATAGCATAGGTTGATTTTGCTCACATTGGATAAGTTGTATCAGGAATGTTTGGTGCACTGGTTCTGTGTGTAGGGGATGGCCTGATTTCAATTGCTTCAGATAGATACGGTCCCTGGCAGGTATAAGTAAAATATCAACTAGGTTTGGCAACATAGCAGCAGATGGACCAAAGCTAGGTTGGGATATTAAAGAAATAAAGTAATAAAGTAAATTCCTTTCCATATTTACAGAATTGGAAGGAAAACTGATCCAGGAAAGAGAGACAGAGATGCTGAAAGAAGAGGAGAAAAAGAAAGCAAGACCCAGAATTGAAAGATCAGAGGTGGTATTCAACCAGTTTGCACCTACTCGGGCGAACTGGTAGCAGTTATTTGGCATGGGTCGCTGAACCGGTGGTGACCCCTGGCTGGCC
The DNA here is from genome assembly GCA_033807585.1 of Hydrophis major. Lineage (NCBI taxonomy): Eukaryota > Metazoa > Chordata > Lepidosauria > Squamata > Elapidae > Hydrophis > Hydrophis major. Next base: position 185,976,898 of record CM066328.1, read on the forward strand.
ATGCCCCCAACCCGGTCGCCCGGTCACTCACTTGCAATCGCTCTCCTAGCTTTCCGTTCCCCACATCCTCTTTCTCCCCGGGGGAAAGGAAGAAAGGCATGGACGCTGCAAGCATTGCTTTCCCCCTGTGAGTAAAGTACCCAGAGTGAGAAAGAGTATGGTCTGACAGAGGGGGTGGGGGTGAATCGAGCCTTGGAGCACTTTTGCAACATAAAAGAAATGCATTTTGGAAGCAGGTCCTTTAAAAACTTATCCAAGGATTCCCCATGGATGCTGCAAGTATCGCCTTCCCCTTGTGAGTTAAAGTGTCTGGAGTGAGAAGGAGTGCGGTCTGACAGAGGGGGTGGAGGAATCCACTCCAGCCTTGGAGAAATTTAAAGGAGCTGCTTCCAAAATGCTTGTCTGTTAAGTGCTCTGTGTGCCTGAGTGTGTGTGTGTGTGTGTATGAGAGAGAGAGAGAGAGAGAGAGAGAGAGAGAGAGAGAGAGAGAGAGAGAGAGAGAGAGAGAGAGAGAAAGACAGACAGAAAGAAAGAAAGAAAGAAAGAAAGAAAGAAAGAAAGAAAGAAAGAAAGAAAGAAAGACAGAGACAAAGAGAGAGAAAGAGAAAGAGAAAGAGTGAGAAAGAAAGAAAAAAATAGGAAGAGAGAGAGAGATAAAACTCTGTGCTATTATTTTTAATTGTTCCATTATTTATCATGTGTTAATATTTTACACTGTCCCTACACCTAGAGTGATTTTTCTGCCTTTCTTTTGCTCAGGGCTACCACATATTTTTCAGGGTTTACATGCATTCAATGTCAATAGTCCAGAGCATAAAATACACCTGTGTTTAACAAAAGTTAAAAGGGACCTTGGAGGCCTTCTAGTCCAACCCCCAGCTCAGGCAAGAAAACTGAGGATGCCAAACTCTGAGTAGAAATCTTGGGAAAGGTGTCAGAATAATACTTAGAAGGGACCTTGGAGTGAACCCTATATCATTTCAGAGAAATGGCTGTCCAGTCTTTTCTTAAAAACTTCCAGTGATTGAGCACCCAGAACTTCTGAAGGCAGGCAGTTCCACTGGTTAATTGTTCTCACTCACAGGAAGTTTCTCCTTAGGTTGCTTCTCTCTGTTCAGTTCCCATCCGTTTCTTCTTGTTTGCATTCTGCTTCTTAGAAAATACATTGTCCCCCTTTCTTTGTGGCAGCCCCTTAAAAGCCTGTTGCCTATCACACTCTTGAGTAAAGCATGTGAGCCATTTCCTCCTTTTGGTGGTCCATGAAAGTACATCTATAGTATGCAGATAATAAAGTCAAAAAAGGTGAATAACGTTTTTACAGAACTATAGATAAGCTGAGGCTGGGTGACAAGGAATGGCTGGGAGGGGAGGGGCCAGGTGAGGCACCCCTTGATGTGAGTGACATTGAGTTGGCCATGCTCACCCAGTCACATGACCACTAAGCCATGCCCACCCAGTCATATGACCACTAAGCCACACCCACCAAATAAGCCACACCCACAGAACCGGTAGTAAAAAAAATTGAATTCCACCACTGTGAAAGATTGATGGTGGCAATACTATAATGCTACTATATTTTTTACTATCATCACACTGAGATGTTTAGCTGGAACTCTTCAATTGCCAATCCACAATTAAATACGTTTGTAGCCAAAATGAGGATGGTTTGGTGAAATTCTCCTCCTGTATTTTCCTTGATATTAAGGCAAAGATGATGGGTCTGACTAGAGAAGCAAAGAATTGTGTCTGCCTGGTATTCTTAGTATAATGACCCCCACGATCCTTTCTTCACAATAAAGGCACCAGTAAAATATTCCTTATTTCTCTGTGGTGAAAAATCTCCCTGGGGAGACAGTTTTAATGGTGGTTGTGGTCTTGGGTTACTGCAAATCTTGGAGGAAATTACAGGGATGTGTGGTAAATATTACATGAACTGCAATACACAAGTATTTTCCTGTTTTCCTTTTCTGCTGCTGACAATTATCCTTCAAGCAGCCTTCCAAATAGGCTGAAACTGCAATTTCCAGGATTTTTAACCAACAGGACCAGATGGAATTTTGGAAGATGTCGCCCCCAAGGCTGTAAGATGAGAGACGGCTGCTTTAAAATCTGATGAGGGTTACTGCTTTGTGCCCAATGAGATGAAACTAATGGACTTCTGGAGGGAGAGGGAGAGAATTCCTTTTTTTTTTTTTTTAATGAGTCTACCCATTCAGTGATTTCTGCAGAGAGAGAAAGACACTAAGAACAAATCCTATTCAGGTTGTGTTGTTTAAAAACAACAGGCAGCCTCTTTATTTTCTATTTTAAGTTAGGTTTAGTGAATTCAAAGAATGGAAGCATCATGTTGTAATGTTCTAATCAAAAAGGTCTAAGCAAACTTCAAGAAGAAGGAAAGAGGCACAGCTCCTTCCACCTCCCACATGGCTGCAGTTGCAAATTAGCACAGAGTCATTTCATGGCAAATATACTAGGCTGATAATTGCTCTGAAGCAGGTTGAGGCTCAGCTTTACTTTCATGGAACTCCACTTGCTAGTTCAAAATAAGAGAAGGCAATATGAATGATTGTAACATGGCTAAACACACCAGCAGCACTGAAGAAGAGACGGAGCGGGGTTGGTGAGGTGCCAACACATTATATTTAAATGGCTTATATATAAGGCAGGAAAACAGGGAAAACATAGTGCAGCTACTACACTGAGGTTATAGCATGTCTACTTTTTTGTTTGTTGTGAGCCTTCTCTTTCCAAACTTTTGGTGCTCATGTTTTGTTCTAGTTAACTTGACTTTCTTTCTTTCTTTCTTTCTTTCTTTCTTTCTTTCTTTCTTTCTTTCTTTCTTTCTTTCTTTCTTTCTTTCTTTCTTTCTTTCAAAGAAGTTTATGAACAGTGTGATCAACCTTGAGAGGGCAAATTTGCTATCTATATAACAAATCTCTCCCCCTCCTTCCCCCCAAGGGTAGAATCCTCATATATTTTTCTGCCTTTTGCATTTATGGGTTCCAATAACCTAGCTGGGGATGACCTGGGTTCTTTTCTTGTCCTTGAGTGGCATTTTTGGAGTGTTGAGTTCAGCCAGAAGGGTCAAGGCCTTTCAGAAGCAGCTAGTGTGTGGCCATCTTGGCTCTTCACACAGTAGTGTTCCTTGATCTTTGGGCTGTTCCAAAACTCTCCAGAATCCCATTTATTTCTGATTCTCTTCTAGGTTGTCCCCAAGTAGGTGTGGATAATGGCACAGCAGACTATACAGAGAACCCATTTCTCTGCCATATTCCATATTTGAACTTAATGGGTGACAAAGTTCTGCCTAAGCCATGAAAGCCAGGTGGATAGTTTTGGGCCAGCCATTTTCTCTCTGCCCAACCCACCTCACAGGATGGTTGCTGTGGGAAAAATAGGAGTCGAGAAGTGTGTTGGATATATTTGCCACTTTGGAATATTTGTGAACAATAATTAAATCTGGACATAAATAAATGTAATCACATTCAATAGTCCCAAGGGTGCTTTTTTTCCAAAAGGCAACTGGACTTTCTGGTTCTTTGAACGGGTTTTGCTTCTCATCCAAGAAGCTTCTTCAGCTCTTCTTAAGCTTCTTGGACGAGAAATGAAATGTCTTCAAAGATAGAAATGAAGAAGCTTCTTGGATGAGAAGCAAAACCTCTCCAAAGAAAAACCAGAAAGTCCAGTTGCCTCTTGGAAAAAAGCCATTCAGGACAACCATGACCTGGATGACTGAGAATCTCCATTGACAATAGCATTCAGTGCTTGTCAAACATTGCACAGTAAATATAAGAAGAGGCACTCTTGAATTAACAAGAGGAACATTCAGGATACTTGTTGGGCGTCTCTCTGTCCTTTGTTGTTTAATAGTTCTTATATATAAGTGAAGGAATGGTGGATCTCAGCTACTCTGTTTCCATGGTCAGTAATTATTATAGCCAATCACTCTTGACTAGAAAGTGGTATTCAGTTCATCTGCAGAGCTGGATGAAATTAGCTGCAAGTGATCATGACATTACGTTATTATGTTCCACCTTTTTTAATACACTAAAAAGCAGAGCTGACAATAATTAGAATCGGCTGTTGAGTGCTCCTGGAAAAGTATATAATAACAGCAGAAACAGGTCCAAAAATAAAACAAATATCAGACTTCAGCAAAACCCATCAAAAGTTTGCCTAAAGAAATATTTTTGTGTCATATGGCATAACCCCGTGAGAGAGGCTGAGGAGCAAAATTGGTTGTCACAAAGAATACCCTTTCTCATTTCCGAAGCTGAACTTTCTGCACATCTGCAGTATAGAGAAAATCCTCATTAAACTTATTATTATAAGTTTAAGATTATGAGCAGGAGATAAGATAATGAGAGGCAGATTCTTAATATATTCTGGTCTAAAATCTTTTAGTGCTATAGAGGTTATAAATTCTCCGTAGCTGCACTTTGCAGAAATCTTAAAAGTATATCTTGTATGAAAAGATACCTAAATTACGCCTAAAAGGATATTGTCCAACAAATTTTTGAAACCTAAAATTATATTTTAAACTTGATGCTCGGAAGCACATGAAAATGATGTATTTGTACCACACACTTTCTAAAACCTCAAGGGATGACGTCTGTTTTCTCACAATGCTCAATGTGCAGAGATTGTTCCAAGTTAAATGAATGGAGGATGACCAAGGGAGAATATTAAACTGGCAATTCATCCTTCATCTGTCTGAAAATGGATCCTGTTGGGAGAGGAATAGCATGACCACTACATATGGCAAAAATAAAAGAATGAAAATCATAAACCTGCAGAAAATCTGTATGATAAATTTTCATTATATTAAACCAGTGGTCCTTCCTTTTCTTGTTTTTGGTGCCTATCTTCTGCTGCTAATATTCCCTTCCCCACCCATTACATCTGCCCTGATCAAAACTTTCCCATTCCCTGCACATAATCCAACAAACCTATTTAATTTCCTGCATGAAGGGAAGACAACTTTTTTATGTTATAGTTTGTACACAGGCAATCCAAAAATAGCTGTTCTTGGAACAGTTTATTCACAGAATATTTTTCACATCTCTAGCATAGAAGCTGCAACTATAGCAGCCCTTAGCACCAAAATGTAATAGATGACATCTATGCTTTCTTGAAAAGTAATTTGAAGCCTGAGTTTTTAATTTGGAATTGGGAGAATATATTCAATGAAGAAAAAATATTTTGTAATCTGTCAACACTCTCTTGGTATTCATTTCACACCAGATTAGTCTGTTGACAAATCTTTTCTCTTCTTCAGAATGTTTTCAGAAGAAATAGTGAATTCATTAGAAGTCTGCGTAAAAGAGTACTAGAATGAAATATTTTCATGTGTTGGAGTGTTATTTCTTTTCTAAGAAGCACTTCCGACGAAAAAGAAATAATTAAAATAGGGCAGATGTATGGTTTTTTATTTCATTTAATTGACAAAGGCAGCTTTATTATGATATATAGAGCTCTGGGAGCTTGAATAAATCCCAGCATTCAGCATGGTGTGTTTCTCATCGCAACAGTCTTTATCTAAGTTTTCATTCTTCAATAACCACCTCTGAATGTGCTTTAAGCCACTACTCTAAGTGAAAAAACAAAAATTGGATCCAATTTCTATTGAAAGCAGTAAGGTAAATCTTGGACCAAGACTTGAATTGTAATTGTAAGGCTGTGGAAAGTGCAATTTTCCATTACTTCTTCTGGTGACATCCCCTGGAGTCCTCTCATAATTTCTCTGTAATAGAAAATCATGTGGAATGGGGCTGTTGGGGAAAGGAGGTAACTCCCTGTTGAGGTAATTCCCCATTAGGAGAATGAGTGCACATAGGGAGATGTAGTGAGAGTGATGTTGAATAACACACGACCAGCACACAGATACACTGAATAGTAAAATGTAGGTTTTACTTCCAGTAAATGGTTAAGCAAAGTCCAACAAATAGTCCAAGTCATTCACAGTTAAAGCAGCCAGTTTTCAGTCCAGGGATAATCCAAATAACAAAGTCCAGTATCAAAAACAGTTCAGTAATAGACTTACATCAAATCTAAGAATAACGACAATCAGCAATAGTCAATAAGGAAATGCAGGAATGGCAACACTCTCTGGGAAACCAGGTTTCTGGCTCCATCTTATGGCTCTTTGAGGAACCACACCCAATTACAATATTAGCATTCCCTTAAAGAGTATTAAAATGTTTATCCTGGTTTATATATTTCCAACCCAATTGTTAGGTGACTGACATTCCTAACACTCCCAAAATGAAGGGAGAGGCATTTCTCACAAGAGTTCTATTCAATTTCTTATATGGATTTCAATTTCACTTTGTGGAAGCTACACTGAATAGCAGGATTCTTAAAAGAGGAGTTCTCCTAAGATTTGAAAAATTGAATAGATTTTCAAATATGATCATTTTAAGAAGGCAAATTGTTTTAAGAAATTTATCATATGACCTGAGTCTTGATGTCAAAGAATAATAACCAAATAATAACCAAACATCGTTATTCTCAACTAGTATAGTCTCCATTTTTACTAGAGTAGTTAAGAGCGTTGATTCCTTGGCCTTTTATATGGACTCTTATATGGACTCTTATATGGAAAACAGAGTTGTAACTGTATAGTGATTCCTCAGCATCAATTATGTTCACCTTGACAAAATATGTTTCTCTTTTTAATAAGCAGGCATCAAGTTTGTACTATTATATGTAGACACATGATCTTGAAATAAATTGTTCATGGTTCATGTTGATCTTGCCTGTATTGTACAGTAAATATATTCCTCAGGCCAAGTCATCCACTAAATTAGTCTCGTGGAGAGACATCTGTGGAAACAAGCAAGGTGGATGCTTATTGTGTTTTTTTTAAAAATCCACCTTCCCAAAAGCTCTGTGTCCTTTAGCAGAGTCAGAGAGAAGCATGGACAATGATGGCATTTCTGAAACAAGTTTAGAAATAAGCTATCCAGGTATTCTTTCCCTTTAGTTTCTTTCAGAACATTTTTGTGTTACTTCTGAAGAGTTATTGCAATTTTGTTATCAAAATGGCAGGCCAAATTTATATTCATATGGAAATTATGAAAATATTTATATTGAACTTTATAAATAAATAAATAAAATTAAATAAATAAACAAACAAACTATTTGTATTCTGACCAAAAAGCATCAATATGTTACTAAAATATAGTCCTTTTAGAAATTAGGAAAACGGATGCTTACAATTATCAATCTGGGAAGATTATTTGGAGGGGTGGGAGCTTTTGCAAAAGGACAAACTGTACATATCAGCTGTAGTAGAATAGACAAGGTTAGTTCCTTGAGGGTAAAGGTAAAGTTTTTCCCTTTTCCAAAGATGCTTTCTTCAAGAGGCAACTAGATGTTCTGATTTTTCTTTGAAGATGTCTCACTTCTCATCCAAGAAGCCTCTTCAGCTCTTGACACAACCAGGACTTGGATGACTGAGAATCTCCATAGACCTTTCCCCTGTCCAGTCATTTCCAACTCTAGGGGACAGTGTTCATCTCTGGTTTTTAGCCGAGGGAGCCAGCATTGTTCAAAGATATTTCCCTGGTGATGTAGCCAGCATGGCTATATGTCAAGGCACATGGAATGCTGTTACCTTCCAACTGAAGTAGTACTTACTTATCTACTCGCATTTGCATGTTTTCAAAATGTTAGGTAGGCAGAAGCTGGGGAAAGAATAAGAGCTCATCCCATTAGGCAGCACACCTCAAACCCAGGTGGTCAGGTTTCCAGCTGACAAGCTCAGCATCTTAGCATCTTTAACCACTGAGCCATCGACCCTTCCTTGAAGAAACAGTATTACAAATGCTTCTCGTTGTGATTTTACAGCCTGTTTTAAGTGCCTTTTCTTATGTGCAATTGGAATAGGAAGCTATTCTCTTTCCTGGGTTTTTTATATGTTTCATAATGTTGCATTGATGAAATCACTGAAACAATTAAGTGGTGGTTTACATTGCATGTTCTGGTGGACTTAGTCAATAGTATTTATTCCCTCAGTCCATCACACAGAAATCTTTGCTGTATTTCAGAAAGTACATTTCTTTACTAATTAAAGTACTTTTCAAAATAATTTTAAAATTCATGTATGTTCCCTACATCTCTTCATTTTTGACAATCACAGCATTATAGCATGATTACCATGCGAAAATGTCTTAGTTATATGCTACAATATTGACCAAATTTGGATTACTACCAAATTCTTTTCTGTTACTGTGTAAAGTGCTCATTGATCTCTGTGTCTAAGAGATACTATCTGATGCTTCGGGCAATACAATATGAGAAATATGTACAATAATCAAAAGGTTACTTTCGCAGAATCTTCTTGCAATACTGAAATAATAGCAATGGTCAGTTGGAGCCATGTTTATAGAACAACTATAATGTTATCTTTTCCAAGATTTAGGTGCGATTTTGATGCTATAAAGCACGGGTGTCAAACTTGCATCACATTGCCATCACGTGACGTTTTGCGATGTTTCTTCCCTTTGTGGAGCTAGGATGGGTGTGGTCTGCGCATGGCGCATCTGGTCCGTGAGCTGCCAGTTTGACACTTCTGCTATAGAGACACATGTTTAGATTCTAATTAAAAGGTCTTAGTTCGTTTTTGTGTAATTCATATATTTCATTGTATCTGTTAGGGATAACTTTGTTTTACCCTAACTGGTTTAGGTAAATAATAATATGTAATCATAGTTTATATGTTAAAGTGTCTGCAACTTTAAATATGAGAAAGTAATTAGGGGAGTGGTTGTGAAAGCACTTTAAAAGAAGCAAGACGACAGCTTGCTCTCTCTCTGGTTTTGATGATCCCTGATTACTGCTTGGAATCAAGACTGCATTGCTCGAACGGGAGAGAAACAAAGGACTGATTTGTAAGTGAACTGACATAGGATATTCTGCACGGACTTTGCTAACTGAATATCCCTGAATGGACTGACTAAATGATACATGACTATTGGACTGTTATTTTGACTATGCTATGAACTCATAATGGAATAAACTATATTTTTGATAGCACAAGCGTATCTGTTATTTTTACTGTATGTTAATAAACATACAAGCTTAGCTCACTCATTTATCTGTGTGCCTATCTGACTAACGCTGCACATTCTGTTTAGCTTGTCTCCCTAACCCTGGTTGGGGAAACCAGGCTTAACACTGATTATGGGCCCAGAGGCTGCAAAGTCAGTTTAACTAGGATAAAACAGATTTATGTAAAAGTGAGAGTTTGTGTTGTTATACATTACAGTAAACAGACAGCTGTGTTTTATTAATTATACTTTTATATCCATATAAGAAAACATGGCACAAGTCAATCTACAAAGTTTGTCCCTTATATCCAAGTTGGATGGAACAAACTATGTATCATGGTCTATGAAATGTAGTCTGTTCTACGAAGAGAAGGTTTGTGGAACATAATTGAAAATCCACCAAACGTAGAAGAATGGGATCCAGAGGATGAAGAAGATAGATTAAAGATAGAAGAATTTATGCATAAAAATCAACAAGCTATTTGCATAATTGGGTTAACCTTAACTGATCAGCAACTTGTTTATATCCACGGAGAGAAAACGGCTGTTGGGTGTTGGCAGAAGCTGAAGAGGATTTATGTTCGAGATAATGTTGGTGCTCACATAAATCTAACACGGAAGCTTTTCAGGACGCATCTCCAGACTAATGGTGATATGCTGAGTCATTTGAAAACTATGCAAAGCATTTTTCAAGAACTGCACGAGAAAGAGCTTATTTTCTCTGAACAACACCAAGTCTACATAATTCTATCTTCCCTTAACGAAAGTTATGATAACTACGTAACTTCCCTTGAAATATTGCCAAAGGAAAGCCTAACTTTAACTGACATAACTGGCAGATTGATTGAAGAGGCCAGAAGAAGGCTTGAAAGAGACGATTTAAGGAGGCAGCAACCTCAAAAAGAAGATAATGAATCTCCTACTGCATATGCAATTAAAAAGTGTTTTAATTGTGGAGGAAGAGGACATTTGGCAAGATTTTGTAAAAAAGCAAAGCGCCAGAATGCTGGCCAGATTACTAAAAGTTATAAAAAGATAAATAAAAATTTAGAGTTAGCCATGTATACTAACGGAGCTGTAAAAAATAATTTTTGGGTGGTTGACAGTGGAGCATCCCACTGTATAACAAATGATAACAGAAATTTTATTAAAATGTCCAAGAGTACACAGCAGATATCGTGAGCCAATGGCTGGAAAGGTCAAGGTATAGCATATTGTTCTTTTATAAAAGAGAATGTAAAAATGTTATATGTACCACAATTTAAGTTTAATTTAATTTCAGTTAGAATTTTGGTTAAACTAGGATATGTAGTTACTTTTAAAGGAGATAACTGCATAATTGAGAAAGAAGATAAAAAAATTACTGCATCTTTAAGAGGTGAATTATATGTGTTAAATGATGATGGTTTAAAAGTGGCTAACACAGTTTATGAAAATAAGAAACCTCATGATGAATGTATTCACTTGTTACATCGAAGGCTAGGGCATTTAAATTTTAAAATGCTTAAGAAAACTGTTGAATTATCTAAGGGAATAAGTTTGAAACCTTGTAATAAGTATTTGCAATGTAATGCCTGTAATCAAAGTAAGAGCAGGGTCACACCGGCTAATAGAGTTGATGGATTTACTACCAAAGAACCTTTAGAGGTAGTATTTGCAGATTTAATAGGTCCAAAAAAACCAAGTGTAGGAGGAGCTTGTTACATACTAAGCATAATGGACCACTATTCTAGATATGGGTTTTGCTATTTAATGAAAAGCAAAACTGAAACGTATCAAAATCTCTTTAATTGGATAAAATTTGCTGAAAGGAAAACTAAAAAGAAATTAGTAACTCTTATAACAGATAATGGTACAGAATTTTCAAATAATAAATTCCAGAACAGACTAAGAATATTAGGTATTCAACATAAAATGTCTGCACCATATAGGCCACAACATAATGCCTTTATAGAGAGAAGAGGCCAAAGATTACAATCAATGACACGAACTATGATGTCTGATTCAGGATTACCTGACAATTTATGGGGAGAAGCAATAATGTGTGGTAATCATATATTAAATAATGTTGTTAATTCAACAACAGGTGAATTACCATTCACATTGTGGCATGGTACAAAACCTGATTTAAGTTACATGCACACATTTGGAGCACCAGCATGGGTGCATATCCCTTCACAACTTAGACACAAAGGACAGCATAGAGCTAAAAGATTATATTCTGTAGGATATACATCTAATCATAGATCTTATAGATTCTGGGAACCAGGTACATCTAGAGTTTACACCAGTGCTAGTGCTAAATTCCTAGAACATGTAGGATGGAATAGATTAGAGCAAGATTTAAATAATGAAGTAATTATTGAACCCTACAAAAGGCAGAAAGATCAGACTAGTTATAAGAAGAGTCCAATTAAAGAAGAAGTCCATGAAGAACAAATAGGACCAGAACAAGAGGAAACAGTTGATCAGGAAGAGTTAGATAATCAAGAAGAGTTAATAAATGAAAGTCCACCTGTAAGTCCTGTAATACCTAGACGTACTACACGTGTAACTAGACCACCTGATAGGTATCAAGCAAGTATAGTTTGCCAAGTAACTAAAGTTCCAACTAGTGTAGATGAACTTAGGATGTATCCTGTAAAGCAGGGGTCTCCAACCTTGGCTCCTGGAAGCCTGGCGGACTTCAACTCCCAGAGTTCCACAGCCAGCAAAGCTGGCTGTGGAATTCTGGGAGTTGAAGTCCGCCAGGCTTCCAGGAGCCAAGGTTGGAGACCCCTGCTGTAAAGGATCAGGAGAATTGGCAAAAGGCAATGGAAAAAGAACTAAATTCATTAAAGGTAATGAAAGTATATGAAGATGCTAAATTACCTCCAGGAGAAAAATCCATTGGGTGCAAATGGATATTTAAAGTAAAAACTGGAAATGATGGGACTGTTACCCATAAAGCTAGGTTGGTAGCTCAAGGATTTAATCAAACTGCATCTGATTATGATGAAATTTTTGCACCAAGTCTTAAAGCAACATCTTTAAGAGCAGCATTAGTGTGGGCAGCTAAGAAAAACTATGTCATTTACCATTTAGATGTAGAAACTGCTTACCTGCATGCACCATTGCAGCACACTATATATTTAAGAAAACCAGTAGGTATAAAAGACAATAAAGTAAATAGTAATGATTGTTGGAAACTCAAAAAAAGTCTTTACGGGTTGAATCAAACAATCTGGGTTTGAGTGGAACCAATATATTGTGAAAGAGTTAAACAATATAGGTTTTAAATCTGGTTTAGCAGATCCATGTGTGTTTAAAAGAGAAAATAATGGAACGGTGTCATTATTGTTATTATTTACAGATGATATTGCTTTGATAACTAAGACTAATAATGAAGCTAATGAGATTATATCATTATTAGCCAAAAAGATAAAATTAAAGCATTTAGGTGAAATTAAAAAGTATCTAGGATTGACAATTAACAAAACGAAAAATGGTTTTAAGATATCTCAAGAAGATAAAATTTGCCAATTAATTAAAACGTTTAAAATGGAACTTTGTAAACCGGCAAAGACTCCAATGAGTCAGGAAGTTTGCCAAACTGATGATCAAAGTCCCAAATTTGATAAGTCCATATATCAATCTTTGATTGGAAGCTTATCATATATAAGCAATTGGTCAAGGCCAGATATAGCTTATAGTGTAAATCAGCTGGCACGTTTTAATTCGGATCCACATCAATGTCATTGGCAATCATTAAAGAGAATTTTAAGATATCTTAAAGGAACAATGAACCATGCATTGTATATAGAACCAAAGGGTGATTTGAGTCTTTGTGCCTATGCAGATGCAAGTTTTGCAACTGACATAAATACTAGAAAATCAACATCTGGGATGGCTTTATTATTTGGTAAGACACTAATAGGGTGGAGGTCAATCAGACAGCAGCATATTAGCTTGTCCACAATGGAAGCGGAATTTTCATGTCTGTCATTACTATGCACTGACTTAATTCTGTACAAACAGTTATTATTAGACATGGGTATAACTGTAAAAGATTCCATTATTGTGTACGAGGATAACCAAGCAGCTATAAAGTTAGCTACTAGTATTGCTGTTAAAACTAGATCAAAACATACTGATTTAAGATACTTAAATGTTAGAGAATCTGTAAAGAATGGGCTAATTAAATTGAAATACTGCATGACAGAAGAAAACATTGCAGACCAATTTACAAAAGCTCAAGGAGTAACTAAGTTTAAAGAAAGTTGTAACAAATATGATTTAAAGATGTAAATAGTTATATTTATTATTATTTCCTAAAAGGGGAGAATGTTAGGGATAACATTGTTTTACCCTAACTGGTTTAGGTAAATAATAATATGTAATCATAGTTTATATGTTAAAGTGTCTGCAACTTTAAATATGAGAAAGTAATTAGGGGAGTGGTTGTGAAAGCACTTTAAAAGAAGCAAGACGACAGCTTGCTCTCTCTCTGGTTTTGATGATCCCTGATTACTGCTTGGAATCAAGACTGCATTGCTCGAACAGGAGAGAAACAAAGGACTGATTTGTAAGTGAACTGACATAGGATATTCTGCACGGACTTTGCTAACTGAATATCCCTGAATGGACTGACTAAATGACACATGACTATTGGACTGTTATTTTGACTATGCTATGAACTCATAATGGAATAAACTATATTTTTGATAGCACAAGCGTATCTGTTATTTTTACTGTATGTTAATAAACATACAAGCTTAGCTCACTCATTGATCTGTGTGCCTATCTGACTAACGCTGCACATTCTGTTTAGCTTGTCTCCCTAACCCTGGTTGGGGAAACCAGGCTTAACAGTATCCCTGATATAAGTGTCAATCCTGAAGTTGGCCATTTTCTTTTTTGTATTTTCTAGGGAGATTTCTTTTCTCACTGCTTCAGGGCTGGCCCAGCCTGGAGCATAGCAGGCCAGGGAGGGTGGTATAGAGATAGCTGGGGTGTTGTAGCCAAAATAAAATCCTTTACCATGCGAAGCAAGGACATTGGTCCAGATGTCCGCAGGGTGGAGACTGAGGTCACCTAGCAACTGGGCTGTATGCTGATTGGACTATGTGATTGAGACTCTGGGGAGGGGAGTGATAAAGTTTTTTTTAACTGGGGGGAAAAACGGTGGCAACTTAGAGCCGGTTTTCCACCAGGAATATGCCAATTTGATATGTCCTGATAAAAATATTCTTTGAGGAATTTGCTTGCCTCTGAGTTCTTGTTGAACGGGATGTATTACTTGGAACCCTGACAATATATATATTTATTGTGTTATGCTTTGAGGTTTCACATATATCTGAGAACTTCATTGATCTCTCACTGACCTGTATGTCCTAAACTGGTATCAATCAAATTTGAATGCATTGAGCACAACAAAAATTATTTCAGATATTTGAAAGAAGTCATGTAAACACTGTAAGACCAAGGTTCACACAGTCTGCTTAGCCATTATTTCCTTAATCATTGGCTAGATTGACACAAAATGCCAAGCCATAAAATATGGTTTACAGAATACAGTGATCATTTTTAAATTGCACACTGACCCACAATCCCATCATGGCTAAAATGTTGTGTAAACCCAGGCATTATCACACTCTGTTGTTTTGTTGAAAATTCATTAGCAACCAAACAGTCTTCTAGAGAAAATCATTAGGAATTTTCCTGATGTATAATTGTTACTACATTAACCTAGCTGGACAGTGTGGCTGCCATTATTTGCTATATATAGTTCAATCCTGATTTGACAAAATTACTTGGATGTGTCTCCAGCATCTGAAAATAGGAAGAGCTAGAGGTTATGAAGTGTATCTTCAAAGCACAGCTACAGTTCAGCTTTGCTTTCAACCTATATGAAGGTGAATTTTCTAAAAACATTTTTCTTCCTAAGAAAATATCCTATTAGATGCACTGTTTAAAATTCTGGTTTACATCAGTCTGAGATGCTAGTAAATAAATGACCATGTGATGGAATTTCTGGGAACTGTTTGTGGATTCAGTGAACAAAATCTCTGCCATATAATAAAACTATGTCAGATGTCTTTGGTGCACTCAATTGGATTGCCAGATAAAGTCATACAAATTCTGTCTTAGCATGCATGGTGTGGAAACTTTTTATTGGCTAGTTTGTAAAAGGTTACCTCCAATTTCTCCCCTTACACTTTTTGAAGGAAGTTGAAAGAACGTTTCTTTGTCTCTAAAACATGGTTTAGAGATCAATTTGACTTTCAGTATACTCTAACATGAGCATTTTATGAGAACTGAATTTCCCAAATAGTTGTAAGGGGCCATTATAATAAAAATTTTTATCTAGCTGAGCAGAATATTTTATGCAGAAAATGTGCTTGACATCTCTTTCACTCTTGTCTCTTTCCACACATATATAGCACACACACACAATTATAAACAAATTGTTATTCTGTCTTTGCTTTTAACTCTTCCCTAACTCAGAATTAATATAACTAACAAAAGCCTTTGTTCCAAGTTGGTGTTACATATATTGTTTCACATGACTTGACTTTAAAATTAGCAATTTTCCATATTTGCTTCTTCATTTACTTAAAAAAAACACACCTTCTTATTATCTTTGTTTTCTTGTAAATCTGTCTTTGGTAAACAAAGATAAAAGTGCAGTTAACTTGTCAGGTGGTTATTTTTCTGGGTTGTAGGTATATCTTTATCTATTATAAATAGATGAGGGTGAAGATAGGGGGAAAAATCAAGCCATTTAGACAATCATCAAAGTATGGCTGGGGGGTAGAAAATGTATGCAGATGAGGATGCATATTCAATTTGGAAGGATGGCTCCATCTATTTTTTTAATATATTAAATAATTAAATTTGATAGCTAAAGCAGGAGGCAGAATAAATGGTGTTGGAGGCAGGCCTTTGGAGGAAGTAAATGGCTAAGGGAAGTAAGGGCAGAAAACACTGAGTTGCATGCTAATCAGCTGGAGTCAGTGTGAAAAGATAAGGGGATATGTTCTGTTGACAAGGTGAACATAACTATGGCAAGAAAAAAATATCTAGAGTTAGAAAGCAACGGGGACATAATGGACTGAAAAGCCCAAACTAGTGAAATTAGATGATTAAAGGCATTTTTAAAAAAATAGCAACAGACTCCGATAACATGGGCCTCGATTAAAATTAAGGAGAATTCAGCGGCAGGGTCAACAAAATAGCTATAGGTCATGAAGAAGTGTGAAGCAGGTTAAAAGGTAGTAGAAAATTGCTAAATCATACACTATAAGATGACTTGCAATTCCAATGGTTCGCAAGATACAGAGTTGAAGAAATCCTTGAACTGAACTCTTGCAAACAGATGCCTGTTAAATGCAACAGAGCAGATGGAAATTTACCTATCTTTCTGGGTAAATTGTTCTGGTCACAGGGTGAAAGAAACACAATAGCTGTCATCAAAGATGGATAGAGACGTGCAAAGTGATGGAAAACACCAGCATGACACATCTCATCTTCCACCCAGCATTCTCAGATGAAGCCAAGTGTTAATATTTGGGAGCCCAAGCTAAAATCAGTAAACAGGACTAAATTATTGGTACAAAAATGGAACATGGGAACAGAAGGGTGGATAGAGTAACAGAGTAACAATGCCGAAATGTTCATCTGCCTCACAAAATAAAGCCAGAAAGCTTCATCCTTGTTAGGGATAACATTGTTTACCCTAACTGGTTTAGGTAAAATAATAAATAAGTAATCATAGTTTATAAGTTAAAGTGTCTGCAACTTTAAATATGGGAATGTAATTAGGGGAGTGGTTGTGAAAGCACTTTAAAAGAAGCAAGATGACAGCTTGCTCTCTCTCTGGCTTTATGATCCCTAATTACTGCATGGACTCAAGACTGCGTTACTCGAACGGGAGAGATAAACAAAGAACTGATTTGTAAGTGAACTGACATAGGATATTTCTACACGGACTTTGCTAACTGAATATCCTTGAATGGACTGACTAAATGATACATGACTAATGGAGTGTTATTTTGACTATGCTATAAATGGAATAAACTATATTTTTGATAGCACAAGCGTATCTGTTATTTTTATTGTATGTTAATAAACATACAAGCTTATTTCACTCATTTATCTGTATGCCTATTTGACTAACGCTGCACATTCTGTTTAGCTTGTCTCCTTAACCCTGGTTGGGGAACACAGGCTTAACAATCCTGGTCTGAAAGTTGACCAGGAATTTTCCTTAAATGTAATTTGAAATTAAATAGGTTGTACTCCGAAAAGATTTTTCTCCAGTAAATGTATTCCAGTCCATAATGTCAAGTATGTAAAGAAGATATAAAGAGACAAAAGTATTGGACTAGTGTGGGATGAAGTTGCTGTAAAATGTCCCAGTGCAACTTCTGAATGTTTTGTTCTGAATCTCCACTAAATTGATTAGCCTGGGGACATTTAAACTGTTTGAAAAATGATGATTTTAGAATTTAATATCTGCTTTTCTTAAAAATAACGATGTTCTTTTACTCAGCAAAGAACTTGTCCATAAATGAAATAGTATGCTGTCAAAAGATTTTATTTTATCACTAATACAGTCCTCAAAGCCAGTATGTGTGTTTTCAGTTATCTCAGGATAAAAATTCCTGGGAAGTTTGATTTTTGCAGTTGCCATTTTAAAGTAGTAGCTTGGCTCGTTATTTTTGCCAACAGATAAAAGAAGCCCTGGATTTGAATTTTTACTGAATTTTCAATACACCACAAAACTTAGCAATTGTCTCTGTGCATAACAGGGAATGATTCTTCCCTTAATGTCAAACCCTCTTTTTTCACTGTTTCACATCAAGAAAGGCATGTGGGAAACTAGTTATCTTTAATTGCTAGCATGTATCTGCTTTTTTATAAGAGTATTTATTACCATTAATGTTGCTGAAAATAAGTATGCTTAGAGCATACTTATTAGGAAGGGGTGAGCTCCTCCTATGTTCTCCTTCAGTTTGTCCAAACTGAGGGGTAGGGTGGGAGTCAAATTTTGCTGAGAAGCTTTGGAAAGGTGAAGCCTTGGGCAGTAGCTTCTTTCACTGTTATTTTTCTCCTCTTTTCAAACTGCTTCCATTCACAAAATGCAACAGGATGTAGTGCTGGGAGGTCCAATATGGCAAAAGTTTCCTGTACCCATGAATCATGTTTTAGTTTCCTGAAAATGAGGGAAACCTTGGAGTTACAGGTAGTCCTTGTTTACTGACCGTTCATTTAGCAATTTCTCAAAGTTACAATGGTGCTGAATAAGGAGACTTTTTCGGTCCTTGAAATAGTGGCTATTCCAGTGTTTCTGTGGTCATGTGATTTCAATTTAGATGCTTGGCAACTGATGCACATTTATGATGGATGTAGCATCCCGTAGTCATGGGATTGTGACCTTCACAGCCAGCTTCCAGCAAACAAAATCAGGCAGAAAGTTGCCAGTTGCTATCCCTTGGCACTGCATTTCATGACTGCACCCAGAACTGGCAAAATGCCCTAGTAGGTCAGAGGAGCACTGTCATGGTTTTTTTTCACTTTATGACTATACTTAGTGACAGAGTTGCTGGTCGCAATTGCAGTTAGTAAGCAAGTACCTGCATTGGAGTAAAAACATTGAAAAGTCAAAGGCTAAACAGATTAGCAAGTTCAAGAAGTCTCTATATTCTATTTGTTTTTACTATTTTGCAATTATTAACCTAGTAGCAGGGGCGTAAATGTAAAAGCACCATACCGGTAGTTACACCGGTAGGATCCTACCCCTCCCTAATAGCATACATTAGCCAAACCAGTCAAAAGTATCTAGTGCAATAAAAGATCCTAATGCACAATATCAATATAAATTATTCCCATGGGGATAAGCATAAAGCAATTTAGTGCTTCAGAGTACAAAAAGACAATAGTTAGAACAAATGCTTAGATCACTAACTTTGAGATGGATGGACTTCAGTACCTAGAATTCCCCAACTCAGAAGATGCTGGCTGGGGCATTCTGGAAATCGAAGTCCATACATGTTAACGAAGCTGAAGTTGAGAAACACTGGCTTAGATGCATACAACATTTAAATGTATTAACACACCTGAGTGAACCGGAAGGTGTTTGCCTGTTCCTTAAGAGCTGTTAGAGAAAGCACCAGGACAGTTTTGCTCAGGAAAGAATTCTTCAACTGGGACTTTCTCCATAGGAAATATTTTCTCTCTCTTAGCTACATTCCTTAACTTCAGTGGAGAACATATTTCTAGAAAAAAATATATTTTAACACAAAGCTGGATTTGGGGTTATTTACAGGGGTGGGATTCTACCGCACCTATTCACTAGAACCGATTGTTAACATTCTAAGCAGTTCGGATAACCAGTTGTTAGAAGAAATTACTGGCCTAATCCTGTAAGGAAGGCAGGAAAGAAACATTCTGGTGTTGCTTACAGAAACTGCCTCTCTGTTAACCCTTATTACATTCTTGGCAGGACTAGACTTCCTGTCTCAGGAACTTCTCTGCAGTTTTTTCCCTCTCCTTTGTTGGTACTTTGCTTGTGTGGAGTGACCATTCAAAGTTACAATAGCACTGAAAAAAGTGACTTATGACCATTTTTCACACTTACGACTGTTGCAGCATCCTCACAATCATGAGAGGCCAGGCGAGGCAATGCGTGCCTCAATGTGAGTGATATTGAGTTGGCCACACCCAGCCAATAACGTGACCACCAAGCCATGCCCACCAACTAAGCCATCCCCACAGAACCGGTTGTTAAAAAATTTGAATCCCACCCTTGGTTATTTTAGATATTGTACATATGTCATAATGTATATATAAATAATCAATTTTAATTGGTATATGGGAAGTGCCTAGGTTGTGTGGCTATGTCCCTGATATGAAACCCATCCTCATGGCCTTGGTATTTTTTACAGTCCAACTTAATCATTGCTAGGTGCATGTAATCAGTTATCAGTGTCATCCTGCTGAATGCCAAAGAACGTTTATTTCAGAATTTGATTTTGAAAATCAAGAGAAGGTAATGTTAAAATATTCTACATGTATTAAGATCACATGTCTTGTTAGTTTAAAGAGGCACTGAATTACTAGAACTGTTTAATGTTGCATTCCTATTAAGATTTATAAAATTCATTTCACTGCTTCAGTAGGAAATGTCTTTGCTTGCTTATAATATGAAGATAGCTTCGAAAGTGTGCTGATCTCGGACTTCCGGTTTGCCAGGCTTTGGCGGCGGCAGGGATTCGCGATCCTGTGCGATCCCTGTTGCGCTAGCCGTCTTGGTGCCTCCAACTCCGACGGGTCTGGAGGCTAAGACTGCCCTGTAGAGGCAGCCGAAGATAGGGGGGATCCGGAGAGGGGTTTGGGGGTGTCGCAGACCCCCTCCCCAGCCGGCAAAACCCCCTTCTCTCAAGGCGGTGGAGCGGTGGTCTGTAATGGCCGCCACAAAGAAGCCGGCAGCTGGGTAAGACTGCGCAGGAGGAAGAGGGAGAAAGTTTTGAAGAGAAAGGTTTTTTTGGCAGACCCAGGACTTTAAGATACATCTAACATCCTGAAAACCATGACTTTTTGAACGATACTTTGTTTCCAGAGGAGATTTTCTAGCAGTGAATTTGAGGTGCTGAAAGGGAAAGTTTACTCTCCTTCCCTACGGAATCAACAAATGAACATTGAGAAACCTGTCTTTTTATAGAAGGTAAAAATTTGGCTCCTTGTTATAAGTGGGAAGGGAGAGGACAAAAAACAAAAATATTAAGATCTTGCTGGAGGAGATGCCTTGAAGATTTTGAGACTAGAAATTAATTGCAACAAGACTTTAAAATACAGATTGGGCTTTTTTTTTTCTTCTTTTTATTGATATTACCCCAGGAAGAGAAAGTGCTCTGTTTGGATTGATTGATGACTCTGGGACTTTGGGGAACTGTTATAACTTTTGAAACATCTTGGTTGTTTAAAAAGAAGAAGAAGAAGAGGGGAAAAAAAAAAGAAAAGGTTTATAATAGCTTTACCTGTTGATGAACTTAGAAAGGAATATGGAAAAATAAAGAAAGAAGGCAAGGAGGCTGTGAAAGAAGCCTTTCATTTCTTAGAAATGGCACTTGCTATTTGTCAGCAAACACAACAACAGATGGAAGAAGCAGAAGAAGAAAAGGAAGAAGAAGATGCCATCTTTAATGAATCCAAAAGTTTAATTAAGAAAGAAAGGAGAAAGAGAGGAAGGAAAATGAAGGACTTAAGACTTAAAAAAACACCCAAGAAAGAGAAAAATAAGACGCAAAATCAACACAATATTAGAAAGCAAAAGAAAAAAGGAATACAACAGAAGGGAAGCTGAAAAGGCGGAGGTTGGGGGGGGGGGGTAAAAAGGCCAGGTGGGATAAGAAAGGAAGGGAAAAGGGGGGAAAAAGCCACAAAGGTATGAAACAAGATGGGAAAAAAGGAATTTTTTTTTAGGGATAAAGGGTAATGTATAATTTTTTTAAAAGAAGATTCTGCAAGGTACATAAGATGGTATTGTAGTATTTGTATTAGAAATAGAAAATTAGAATGTTATAAGAATTAATAAAAGATTAAAATATTGAAATGTTTAGTAATGATAGACTTTAAAATTTAACAAAATAACAAAGGGAATGTCTAAAATATTGAGTTTAATTAAAGAGTTTGTTGTAGGTCAAACCCTTGGCGAGCCAACCGCCTTTACATTTGTATTACAGTCCTTTCCTCTAAAATGGCAGGTGACAATTCCGCTAAAGGCCCTTCTTTAAAGGCCAAATCTAAATCCTACCACCTGCGCAAACAGGCTAAGGAAGCCCCTAAGGAAACTTGCAAAGCTTCTCAG
Organism: Hydrophis major; assembly: GCA_033807585.1. Lineage (NCBI taxonomy): Eukaryota > Metazoa > Chordata > Lepidosauria > Squamata > Elapidae > Hydrophis > Hydrophis major. The sequence goes on from CM066328.1 coordinate 185,998,801, forward strand.
AGGGACACTCTAAGACATCATAGAGCATTGGAGAAAGAATTTGACAGGAGATCTAGAGAGACACCCTCTGCTCCCTCTACCCCCAGACACCCTCCCCCCATCCTCCAGATTGTTCTTCCCTCTCCAGGCACAGCCCATCCCAGGGACACCAGGTCCCTGGACCAACGACCAGGCAGACGCCGGAAGCAACATTTACACCCACGGCTGCTGGTCTGCACCATGAGGAGGTCGCCACAGTTGAAATCCCTGCGCACATGCAGGCATGGATGGAACGGGCTATTCGCCAGGGGATTGCAGAGAGCCTGCAACAGATGTCCAGGTTTGGTCCTCCCTCGATGGTGCCCGAACACGACTCGCCATCAGTCAGGTCCTCGCCTAGATCAGACCCCACTCTTGGTCAGGTACCTTTACAGGAGGGCAGTCCTCTCCCAGAAAGGGATCTGGAGGAGGCCATGGAAGACCTAGATCGGTTCGGGGAGGAGGAGGAATTGGAATGGGGGGTCTACGCACCAAGGGGAGCCCCTATCGGAGATAGACCCTTTGGAGGGGGACATGTCCGAGGACGAGGGCCTCACCCCGGATCAACCCACTTTTGTAGGTCTGTTCAAGCCACACATGTTTAAATCACTTCCATTTAAGGCCAGGAACATTTCTGGCCTGTCTGTGCAGTCCTCCTCGGCTCTCCCTTCCCCGGCAGAGGGACAAGAGGACGCCATTTTTAGGCAGCCCGTGGTGGAGGCGGAGGTGATCCCGGCCCCGCCCATTTTTCATGACTTAGTCTCAAACCAGTTAGACTCCACAAGGGCCCCCCCTGCCCCATCCAGCCAGGACAGGAGGTTCTTTAACCTCGAGTCGAGCTTCTGCAACCTGCTTAACACTCCTGAGGTAGATGAGCCCATCGTTGGTTTGGCATCCTCGTCCTCCCCCAGTGATCCCCTGGAGGTCCTGAAGCCCGAGGACAAGGGGTCCGAGCTGGCCTTACGTAGGGCTCAACAAGCGGACACCTGGGCCATTAGATCGGCCACTGCTGCTTCCTTCTTCACTAGGTCTTTGATCCGGTGGCTCCGTCAACTGAGGCAGCATGTCCCCCCCACTAACACAAGGGCTCATCAGGACATAGCAAAATTGATGGCTGCGGCAGAATTGTCAGCCGACGCCACATACCACGCGGTTAAGTTCTCTGCCCGAGCAATATCCTCTCATGTTACAGCTCGCCGCCTGCTCTGGCTCAAGCACTGGCAGGCAGATGTAAAAAACAAGGTTAAGCTGGCCACCGCCCCCATAAAAGGGGACAAACTATTCGGCGCCATCCTGGAGCCATTGCTATCAGAAATCAGAAGCAAGAAAAAATTTCTTCCCCCCCTTTTCCATAGGTCAGAGTCAAGAGCACAGCCCTTTCGGAGAGGCTCCTCACGACCTTTCTACCAGTTTTCTTTCCCGCCCAGGTACCTGAGACCCCCCTCCTTCCGGCCTTTCCAGCCCCAGGATCGAGCCGATCCGGGTGACAGGAGCAGGAGGGGCGGCAGCTACAGGCACCCCTTCAGGGGTTCAGGATGGAAGCCCTTCCGGCGCAACAGATAGACCCCGTCCACCCCTCCCCATCGGTGGACACCTCAAGCATTTCGCCGACCGGTGGGACTCCTCCACCTCCGATGCCTGGGTCCGAGAGACCATCAGACTTGGCCTCGCACTTGAATTCCAGTGCGGCCCCCCCCATTTTTTATGGCATTCCCCCCCTCCAAGGATCCCACCAAACGCAACCTAATGGATTCAGCTATCCGCCATCTCCTCACCATACAGGCCATACAACCTGTACCACCATCCCAGCGGAGGCAAGGGTTTTACTTTCACCTCTTTGTGGTCCCCAAATCCTCGGGAGGACGGAGGGCTATTCTAGACCTGAAACGCCTTAACCGTTACCTGACCTACCGCAGGTTTAAGATGCACACCCTACAATCCATTCTACTAGGCATCAGGCAGGGGGACTGGCTATCCTCTATAGACCTTTCGGAGGCGTACCTTCACATCCCAATCCGACCCTCCCATTCCAAATTCCTCAGGTTCTGCTACAACCATTGCCACTCCCAATATGTGGCACTTCCCTTTGGATTGGCCTCTGCCCCGAGAACCTTCACTAAGGTCCTCGCGGCCCTAGCGGCCCACCTCAGGGACCTCCCGGTTCATCTCTACTGTTACCTGGATGATATCCTCATCCCGTCTCCCTCCAGACCCCAAGCAGAAAAGGATATCAGAGCTACTCTTTCTGCCCTCCAAGATCATGGGTTCCTAGTATACTGGCAGAAGAGAAATCTGTTACCATCTACACGGATCACCCACTTGGGGTCTGTCATTGACTCGGTTCAGGGAAAGGTTTTCCTTTCCTCCGAGAGATTCCGTAGCATCCAGAAAACTGTCAAACATATCAGACGATCAAGAAAGGTAACACTTTTAGAATTGTTTAAATTACTCGGTAAAATGGTCTCATGTATTTCCATTGTTCCCTGGGCCCGTTTACACACTAGATCCCTACAATGGTTCCTGCTCCCGTTCCAAAGGACCGGCAGAAGCAATTCAAAGGCCGCGGTCAAGGTGCCTTCAAGGGTCCTCACGTCTCTCCTCTGGTGGACCAGTCCCGCCATCAACAAGGGACACTGCTTCAAGGAACCCCAATGCCTCATCCTCACCACAGACGCCAGCCTGTCCGGATGGGGCGCTCACATCCATTCGCTCTTGACACAGGGCAAATGGTCACAGGTAGAACGCACACGCAGTATAAACTGGTTGGAACTTCGCGCCATCCACCTGGCCCTGCGCAACTTCCTTCCCCACATACACGGGCGGCATGTCCTGATACTCAAGGAAAACATCACTGCCAAGGCTCACGTCAACCGACAAGGGGGCACCCAGTCCATAAGTTTGATGAGAGAGGCCGAGCGCCTCTGCCATTGGGTGGAGCGCAATCTCCTCTCCCTCAAAGCCGAGCACATCTCAGGGGTCTCAAACACCCAAGCAGATTGGCTGAGCAGGACCACGGTGGACCAGTCCGAGTGGTGCATTCACCCGTCACTGTTCAGGGAAGCGACCGTGATGTTCGGTCTCCCGTCAGTAGACCTCTTCGCATCCCCGCTCAACACCCAACTCCCCAGGTTTTTCTTGAGGTACCCCTCCCACGGGGCCGAGAATCACAACACCCTCCATTGCCCCTGGCCCACAGGGCTTCTGTATGCATTCCCTCCGTTGGCCCTCGTCCCCAGAGTCATCCAGAAGCTCATCTCCGAGAAAGCAGAGCTGATTTTAGTGACGCCCTACTGGCCAGGCACCCATGGTTTGCGGACCTCTGCAATCTATCGGTGGCCCCCCCCTTCGAAAATTCCCCCGCACAGGATATCTCTTTCCCAGGGGCCCCTCCAACACCCGGATCCTCAGTGGCTCCAGTTAGCCGTTTGGAGGTTGAGCGGGAACGTCTAAGGAAGGAGCAGTTCTCTGACCAGGTTATTGATACCATTTTAGCCGCAAGGCGGCCCTCAACAACCCAAATATACAACGCCACTTGGAATAGTTTCTGCAAGTGGTGCCATAATTTCCAGATCAACCCTCTTTCACCCTCCATTGCTCAAGTTTTGGAATTCCTCCAAGAAGATCTGAGGAAGGGACTTTCTCTGAACACCCTGAGGCGTCAGGTAGCAGCCCTCTCAACTGTGATTATTTGCGACAATCTGGGTACCCTCTCCCTCCACCCTCGCATGAGGGCATTCCTTAGGGGAGCAACTAACTTGTGTCCCCCAACTGTACACAGATACCCTACCTGGGATCTCAACAAGGTCCTGGTGTCCCTTACTAAACATCCCTTTGAGCCTCTCAGGGAATCCTCACTCCAGTTCCTAATTTTCAAAGTCGTCTTCCTGGTGGCCATTACTTTGGCTCGCCGAATATCGGAGATAGCCGCCTTGTCGGTGAGGAAAGACCTTTGCATCTTCCATGCCGACCGGGTGGTTCTACGGCCGGACCCTACCTTCTTGCCTAAGGTCAATTCAGCCTTCCACAGGGCACAGGAACTCACACTTCCGAACTTCTGCCCCAATCCCTCGCGGGAAAGGGAGAAGCTTTGGCACACCCTGGATGTAAGACGGCCCTCCGCATTTACATTAAACGTACCCAGCCCTTTAGGAAGTCTGAATCCCTATTCCTTTCCTTTCAACCTAAATCCTTAGTACACAAAGTTTCCCCGACAACCATCGGCCGCTGGATTAGAGCTACTATTTCCAAAGCTTATTTGTCCCAGGCTCTGCCAGTGCCCTGCGGAATAACGGCACACTCCACCAGAAGTGCAGCCACCTCGGTAGCTTGGGCCACCCAGGCTCCAATTGCTGATATTTGTCGGGCGGCCACCTGGGTCTCCCCATCTCCCTTCATTAGGCATTATAAGATCGACATATTTGCCTCGGTGAAGGCTTCGTTTGGTAGATGAGTTCTTCAGCGAGTCCTCAAGGAACCGCAGGGACTTCAGAACCAGACGGAGTCCCTCCCATAGGACAGCCAAGCTTTGGTATGTCCCACTCTCTGGATGATCCGACCAGCTCTCAGGAGAATGGGCGTTGGTCCTTTCCTGACACGCCATTTCTCTGGAGCCAGGAGGATCATCCAGTCCCACCCTTTTAGTTCACCGTCTGGTGGGGTCTTGTTTCGGCCAAGGAACCGCTTAGCATAGTAAGATGAGAGCACGATCTTCTCTTCACTCTCGTCTTCGCGTAAACTGGGGAATGCAAGGGAGCCACATGATGGAGGGCAGAGCATTCCTCAGTAATTAAGCTCAGCCTTCAACAACACAGACTGAAGCACCTCTCACTCTCAGGATGATCCTCCTGGCTCCAGAGAAATGGCATGTCAGGTAAGGACCAACGCCCAATCTCTTCTGGATCAGTTTTCATACACTATTCCTTTTCTGGTGTTCAGGTGCCTTGGAAAATAGCTTGACCCCTTCCTCCCTGTGGCAGCCCCTCAAATATTGGAACACTGCTATAACGTCCCCCCGATCCTTCTCTTCACTGGACTAGCCATGCCAAATACTTGCAACCGTTCATCATATGTTTTAGCCTCCAGTCCCCTAATCATCTTGGTTGCTCTTCTCTGTACTATTTCTAGAGCCTCAACATCTTTTTTATCGTGTGGTGACCAAAACTGGATACAGTTGGTCTTATTAAGGCTTATAGAGTACCTCGCTTGATCTTGAGTGTATTCCTCTGTTAATGCAACTTAGGATTATGTTGGCTTTTTGGTTGCCACTGCAAACTATTAGCTCATATTTAATTGGTTGTTCACTAAGACTCCAAGATCCCTCTCACAGTTATTGCTATTTAGCCTGATTTCACCAAGTGTACATGTGTACTTTTGGTTTTTCTTGCCTAAGTGTAGGACTTTACTTTTCTCTCGATTGAATTTCATTTTGTTAGATATGGCCCAGTATTCAAGTCTGTCAAGATCCATCTGTATCTTGAGCCTATAGGACGTTAGCTATTAGTGCCAGCTTAGTATCACCCACAAATTTGGTGTGTGCAGTGTATGTTAATTATAATATATGCAACTGAGTGAGTGAACCTCATACCCAAACTACCTATTGCTGAACTACAACTGTTGGAGTCCCAATGAGCATGACTGGTGGCAAATGGCCATGGCAATTCAGCAATTTCTGGTGGGTTAACAGGTCCCAATCCTTGTTTTTAACTATAAAAATAAATTCTTGTTTAGTGCTGTTTATTTACTTATTGCTAGATTCATATCCTACCTTTCCCTCAAGAGCTCAAGGTGATATATTTCATCCTTAGTTTTCCCATGTGAGGGAAAGAAACAATCACTTGTGTGGTAAATTGAGTTAGAGAGAGATTGGCCTAAAGTCACCCAAAGATCAGGATGGACATCAGTGGTGGGTTTCAAATTTTTTTACTACCGGTCCTGTGGGTGTGGCTTAGTGGGCATGGCAGAGGAAGGATACTATAAAATCTCCAATCAGAAGTAGTATTTGCCGGTTCTCCAAACTACTCAAAATTTCCGCTACCGTTTCTCCAGAACTGGTCAGAACCTGCTGAATACCACCTCTGCTGGACATGAACCTTCATCTCTCGCTCCCATCCAGCACCTGAACCATGAAACCACACTGGCTCTCTGGGGTTGACATAATATCAGTCATGAAACAATTCAGTTTTATTATAGAAGATTCTTAAAATTAGACTTAATCTTCAGCTGTTTATCAGGCAGACTTAACACTGATCAAAAAACCATTTGAACAGGAGGTTTTTTGTTTTTGTTTTGTTTTTATAGCCAACCAACACTAAAAGTTTATGAGTCCTCTATAAAGTAGATACTCATTCATTTCTCTTGCTGAATAATACCCCTTCACAGCTGTAAATCTTTACATGATTCACAGAAACCTTATCACATTTCTTCTCCATTCTCATCTCTGCCTAAAAATCAATATGGTACTCCAATAATATATTAGTTCATATGCTCTTTTTCTTTTGTTTTCAGTTATTTCAGTTCTTTTCTTCAGAAACATTTTATGTATATGGAAAGCTTAGTCTTTTTTTTTTTTTTTTTGCTAGACCAAATTTTGGAAAACAGAAATTTAGAGTAAGTTGGGAAAAGGGGATTTGAGCAGAGGTGGGATTCTGTTCTGTGGGCTTGGCTTGGTGGTCATGTGACTGGGTGGGCATGGCCAACTCAACATCAGTCATGTCAAGGGTGTTTCTCCTTGCCTGGCCTCTCATGACAGTGGGGATGCTGCAACTGTCATAAGTGTGAAAAATGGTCATAAATCACTTTTTTCAGTGCCATTGTAACTTTGAATGGTCACTAAATGAACCATTGTAAGTCAAGGATTATCCGTACAAAAATACAAAAATCTTCTTTGCTTTCAAAAAGCTGGCCTAAATACCAATCATTAGATTAAAAATACCTGCAAGCCAGAATTACAAATCAGGCAGGGTGCCAGAGCACCTTGAGGAATGAAAATAGTTAAAATAGCAGTCATAACTATCAAGCAGCCATCTCTTGCTCATAAAGTGAAACCTTTTAGCAGAGAGGTCATTTAAGTTCTCCAGAAAAAGCACACCCAGGAGAAGCAATCCTTAGATCCATTTGCACCATTTAAAGATACCAGCTGGTCTCACTCACCTCACAAGATATCCTAAGGAAATCATCCAGATTTAAGGAAAGGTCACATCCCCCCCCCCAGAAAGGCAGTAAAAAGATCAGTGCCAAGCTTGCCTCTTGCCTCTTGGAAGTATACCCCAAAAGGACAGTGCCAGATACCACTAAAGCAGTGAAGGAACACCGCCTCCCCATATAGAAAAAGAAACCACGAGGCAGGAAAAAATTCAAACACAATACAAATAATTAAATCACAACAGTAGCTGTTGCTAGTTGAAGCTGAATAGGGAAAATTATTCCATCAATAAAGACAGGATTAAATGTCACCAAGCAAAGAATTAACCTTCACCAAAAACCAGTTTTAGACCAAAACTCAGAAAGGGTACGTAAACTCACATTTGAATGTCAATCTTTCTAGCTAGCCAAGAAGCCTTGCTGAATGTCACTCATCTTGGTTCCCTGTCACTAAAAACTTTGCTTCATTATTCAGAGTGCTTATTTTCCAGGGAAGTATTTCCTCCCAACAGCAGTGTAAAAATCTTTAAACTACCCTTCCCCTTTAAGAAAGCCAAGCCTCAGAAGCTCCAGACACTGGAAGTCTAGGCATACTGGCAAGAATGTAATAAGGGTGGAAAAAAACAAAAGGAGATTTCTTCTAACTACCGGTTCTCCGAACTGCTTAGAAAGTTAACAAGGGGTTCTATAGAACCGGACAGAACCAGTAGAATCCCACCCCCTGGATTTGAGCTAAAAGGGTGAGTGAAATTGCCTGGTTTTTTTCCCCCTCTACTGTTGAAGTGAAAGACCAATACTAAGCATCACCCCTGGAATGAACATTTATTTTTGATGAAGCATTGTTCCAGACCACTGGGTGATTTCAGTTTCAGTCTCTGGACAGGTTGTACCTAGACATAGGGTCCTAATTTATGATTCATTTTCTGATGAATATGAACTGCTTCCCTTGTCATGACATTGCCCTATGAAATTATACTTGCCCATCTCCTGGTGACTCTAACCTCTGTGAACCTTCATTGTATTTAGCTTCCTTTTCTGACTTAATGCCCTGCGATTTCTGCCAGTTGTTTCTCTTTGCCCTCTTCTCTTTTTCCATTGGATGGTCAATTTCTCATTCCTACCTTTGGCTTTCTTCTTTGTAGTTTTTTTTTTATTTATTCCTCTTAGGATATTTTGATTTAATATAGAGCTCTATAAGAGGTTTCCCCCCCCCCCCCCTTTGTGGCTTGTGGTTGCTGTTCAGCAGACCTGAAGATTGTTCTGTGCCACTTTTAACTCATCATTTCTTTCCATTGCCTTACAGCCTCCATTTGTCTGCTCAGCCTAATTTGATTCAGGTCTTGTAGAACATATGCAGGATGGGCTGTACTTTATCATTTATTAAATGCTCGCCTTTGAGTCTGTATCTTTTTTCTTTATTAATTATTTCTATTAATCTGCATTTTTAGCAGATATGAGTGCTTCTGAATTTTCTCTTTCTTGTAAAATTCTGGCAGTTATCTAGATCAAATGAGATTTCTATTATCCTCTTTAATCAATAGGTGTGATGCTTATAAGGAAAAAAATATATTTCTTTTGAATGTCTGTGTGTGTTCAATATTAATTATAATACAGTGATCTTACACATTGCCGCAACATAATCATAAGTTATTGAACAAAGAGTGCTGTACTATAACTCAGAAATGCCCTTATCATGACATATTCTGTGGATATATGCATTTAGAGGTTTGCATTTGGATGAACTATTGTTAGAGGTAACCAAGAGCATGGTGGCTCATGCGGTTAGGATGCTAGGTGGATGATCAGTAAGTCCCAGTTCGAGACCCGGGTGCCATTGTGTGATGGAATGAGCTCCAGTCATTTGCTCTGGCTCCTGCCAACATAGCAATTTGAAAGTGTGCATTCACAAGTAGAAAGATAGGTACCATTTTGTCGGGCACATTAATGGGGACATGAAAGCAGCCCCCAAGCAAATGTTTCCCAGGCAAAAGTAATGTCACCGGCTAATCCTTTCAACCAGGAAATTCCATGGTGCTTCTGATCTGAATGCAAGCAAGATAAAGCATCCCATTGAGTGTTAATGTCACAATCTGTTTCCCAATGGTTTGGGATCCACGTTAAGGAAGTTTCCAAGGCAAACCATTGGTAAATCTTTTACGTGTGATAATCTATAACAAAGGAACATAAATACTATCCAATACAGAGCAGAAATCTTGCCATATTGTTAACGAATATACTGTATTTTAATAAACATGATCTGTATTGTTTATTTGTATATGTTTGATTGGCTACATCAGCATTCATCAAGTATATAGCGCTCAATCTCATTCCAAATAGGGGTTTTGGGTGAAAACCATAATTAATAGGCAGCTAGCGGGAGTGGGGGGGGGTACTTAAATCAATTTCTTTATAGTATATTTTGCAAATCAAAATCCTTGAAAGGTGGTAATCTAAGAAGGGGTTCAAATAGAGTTGTTGTTTTAAACCATTCTTAGCCTTTGCCTGGAATAGAGATCCCTAACCTTTTGACGCTAGTGGGATACTTAGAATTTTAAAAGCATTTTGAAAGCTCTATTCCAAAATGGAGGTCATGACCCAATGCAACCAGTTATTGAAACCCCAAATTGTTGTGGAGCGGCAGTTACAAAGGGAGACGGAGCCAGGCTAAAGGCTAACAACTTTATTCTAGCGAATAAAGGGTCGCCGCAGCTGCCGAGGCTATCTGACAGCCAGCTGGCGGCGACAGCTGATGCCATTTGACAGCTCCCTTTTATAGCCGGCTGTCAAACGGCATCAACCAATGGGAGCGATTGGCGCTCCCGCGTTGGCGGCAGACCGGAAGGAGGACTGCTGCTAGTCTTTGAACACAGCACAAATAGTTAGCTTTCTCTCTTTAGTCCTCTAAATATTTGACCATTTCAACTTACAGATATCCTTTTTTGTGAATAGGTGATCATATTTCCATGTCCATAATAAAGTCCTGGCTGCAGCCCCTGATCATGTTTTCTAAGAATTTCCTGAGGTACACTATGTAAAGAGCTCGTGCTTAAAAATAAAGATGCCGTGCTTTATTTTCTTCAAGTTTTTGTTATAATTTGAAAAAAATTATAATAACTTTTTCCAAAGAAAAAAAGGGGGGGGCAATGATATAGTGGTTGCCATGGAGATGTACATGCCAGTCCATGGCAAGCACCATGTTGAGAATCAAGAATCTAGAAAATCAGAATAGAAAAGCTCTACTATTTGTTCTTTAAAGTGTATGTTTTGATGAGGTATGCAATTGTGTTGCCTGGCACTTCTAGGCTGCTATGATTCCCAAGTGTATTAGTTATTCAACATAAACTTCTTTTTTAAATGCATCAATGAAATTTGAAAAAAATAATAATAATTTCAGAGAGGTTTTCCCACTTTGCAAGAAGGTTGCTGCCTAAGTGCCTAGAAACCATTTTTAACCACTTGGGGAATCTGGTAAATAGCATTTTGCAAGTCTCTAATGTAATGACATGAGGATTTCTAGTAAACTGGTAACATATATACAGATAGGGTGTGTGTATTCAGTTTGAGTTCAGAAGAGAAAATAGTTTCATTTTGTTCCCAGTTAAGTTCCCAGTTTGAATTAAATTTTTGAAATGTTCTAACATTAAAAGAATGGGGTGGAAAATAGCTCATATTTTCAATACAAAATAGATTAATCCAGTGCATCAGAGAGGAAGATGTGTCCTCTCTGTGATAGGTATAAAGACATACCTATCATCTTGAAATAAGTGCTCAGCGAATTAAAATTTTAAATGAGAATACATGCTATTTCAATATGTATATTCTGCACTGGTTAAAAAAAAACAATAACTCAAAGTATCTGATAGACTGTAGATTATTTTTGAATGATGTCACTATCTGACCTACAAAATATCTCCACCACACTTTCTGTATTATCCTATAGAACAGGGGTGTCAAACTTGCATTGTTAAGGTGGCATCACGTGACGTATTGGGACTTTTTTCCCCTTCGCTAAACTGGATGGGGGCGGGGCCAGCATGTGACACATCTGGCCTGCGGACTGCGAGTTTGATACCCCTGCTATAAATGATTAAATGAGGGCCCAACTCTTTATGAAGACATTCTGTTTTCAACCTTGGTATTGACACCTGCCTTTTCTTGTCTTCCTTCCTTAAATCTCTTCCTCCATATACTCTGATTTTAGCAACATTAGGTATAGCTATGTCTTCTCTCTTGCTATTTTTCAAATTTTCCATAATGGCACAATAAAATATTCATCTGGGATAGTAATATGATCAAGTCAGACCTTAGGAATATAACTTTCATAGAAACGCTCACTTCCACATAAGAAGTGGAATAGGACCAGTTTGAGACATAATTGCTGCCTGCCTCATGTTTAGATAGGTAGACTAATCCACTAATTCACGTTCAGGTAGGTAGACTAATCCAATCTCTGATAAAAATCTTTCCTTACTCATAGGAAAACCTTAATGACAAATTAAAGTGTCAACATTTTTTTGTCTTCTCAAAATATCTAGTATCAGGCAACCATCTTACTTTGCCTTATAATAAGGTTGTCCCCTGACTTGGAACTTTTGCAGTAGAAAATGGCAGCCTAAAGGTTCCTGCTGCAAGGATATTACCTTGCCTAGGTTGTCAAGTGGCAATTATAGTTTTAAAATCATACAGTTGGTGGAATTTTAATGTTTTAATTAATTTTTATTTAAGTTATAACTTTCTCCTGCATGCTGCATCGAGAGCCCAGGATGGGTTGACTCCTTCCTATGATGTAATTTAGCTGAGTCTGTACTAAGATATAAAAGCCAGACCCCGGAAGTTACCCCAGCTTTTGACTCAGCCCCTTTCAGTCAGTAGCTGTGTCTCTGAAAGCGTTCCGTTAGTTAGCACTCACAGCGATCTTCAGTACCTTTTTCCTCGCTTCAATCAGCTCCCAGGGCAGCTGCTCTTCCAGGAGAGCAGGGCTCTATCTCTCCTGCAACGTTGGGAGCAGCGTTGCCAGAGTGCTGTTCAGGCAAGTTGGGCAGCATCTGTAGACCTCTCCCATGCCTGCGGTTTGAGCAGTCTAAAAAGCGATCAGCAAACCGATAACAGCGTCAGCCAGCTGATGATCGTGTGGCCAGAGGCTGCCCTTTCTTTGCTGACTTCGCTTGGGGCTCTTTATAGCCTAAGGAGTGATTCTTTGATCTTGGAGCCTGTTTCCCATAGTCAGCAGCCATCTTGGATTGAAGCCTTCCACCACGAGGTGAGCGGCCATTTTGTAAGCCCAAGGGCCATTTATACCCTAAGGGGCTTAATAGAAAAATTTACAGTTTCTTTCCATCACAAGAGCCTTTTTTTTCTACAGTGGAGCATGATAAGGGTCAGGCAGAGCACTCCCCCCCAGTGGAGCAGTCTCTTAAGCCCAATAAGAGAAAAAGACATATTCTATTATTATATTGTATTATCTAACCATTGATAAAAAAGATCCCAAACTTCATAAAATTGTTTATCTTCTTGTTCTCTAATTTCAAATGTCAATCTACTCATTTCAGCACATTCCAATATTTTCTTAATAATTTCTTCCTCTAATGGTATTTTCTCACTCTTCCAATGTTTAGCAAATACAATCCTAGCCGCTGTTAATACATTTACAATCAAATACTTTAAATTTTTATTATATATATCAGGTATGATTCCCAATAAAAAAATCTCTGGTTTCAAATCTATGTGTTTCTTTGTCATTTTTTCCAGCCATATGCGAATTCTAGTCCAGTATTTTCTGGCCTCCTCACAAGTCCACCACATATGGTAATATGAGCCAGGTATCTGATGACATTATTAGGAAATAATGAATATATAATTTTTCTTGGTTTTGATAATTTTTTAGAATATTTTATTAAGATAGATTTGGTATGATTCTATGATTTGTTATAAAATAATTTAACTTAATTATAGTTATCTCGCTTAAGTATGAATTAGTAAAGTTATAGTCAAATGATTGTTCAATAATGATTTGGGATATTTTACTGATGATTGATAATGTGAGTTATTGTGTAATATAATTATTTTGATGACTATGAAATGGATGCACAAAAGGGAGTGGTAAACCAACCGATACACTATAAATTTATGAAGATATATATATATATATATATATATATTTATGTTATGTTTTATGTCTTATATGTTTTTTGTTTGTCGTTAAAATCAATAAAACTTTTACCAAAAAAAAAAAAGAGAGAGAGAGAGAGAAAAAGACATAGGCAACGCACCCAATCGGTCCAGAGGGAGGTGGCTGCTAAAATCAGAACTAAGGCTCTAGCTCCTAAGAAGGCAATTCAGGTTGAGTTGAGGGCAGAAAAGCGCAGACATGCAGCCCTAGAGAGGCAGTTCATCAGAACTATTCAACAGAAGGGGGTGCAATTACAGCAGGTTTCAGGTGATACCCGTGGGCCCCAGCCAAGCCCTCCCAAGGGAGGAGAAGTTATCTTGAGCCTTTCCATCCTCCATCCTGGTCTCCTGAGGCTTTGGCAGTACAATATGATCCTCAGGATCTAAGCAGATCTGGGCCTTATTTCCAACAGGCTTCTGGGCCCTATGCTCCTCCCCCTTCCTCCAGACCTCGAACCTCTTCTCAATCTAGGCCTAAAGCCACCTTCACTCCCACAGCAGTGGGCCTTCTGCCTTCTGCCTCTACCTTTGAGCATAGACCAGGAATATCCAAGATGTTGTCTCATTGGCCATTAGGCAGGGATTGGCTGAAAGCTTCAAGCTAATTCTTCAACCTCTGGAAAGGGTTCAGGCCCTTCTCCCTTCTCAATCTATAAGTTCCCTGCCTCATCATCCTGATTTAGGGTGAGACCTTTGCCCAAAATCTTTCAGAGGAAGAGGACTCTTGCCCAGAACAGACATCCTCTGCATTGGCCTTCAATCCTTCTCTCTTCAGGCCATTACTCAGCAAAGCCTTGGTCACTGCCAAGCTGTCGCCAGAGGAAGTGGCTTCGAAGCCACAAGGAAATCTCTCTAGCCAGGGAAACTCACTCTTCTCCAAGCCTGTAGTGCAGGCAGGGGTTTTGCCTTCTCCCACTTTGCTCCTGGACATGGTCAAGGAACAGTGCACTTCCCCTTCGGCAGGTCCTCACCCATCTTTTCTAGATAAACGTTTCTACAACATCAGTGCAGCCCTGGACAATGTCCTGGCAGTGCCTTCTGTTGACATTCCAGTGCTGCATGGGCTGTTCAGCCTTCAACAGCAGCATCCTTTTTTCACGAGGGCATCCATACGGTGGCTGCACCAACTCCAGATTGCCTACATCTGACCTTCGGTCTCTCCAAGACCTTAATAAGATTATTGCAGCGGAGGAATTCACTGCAGATGCCACTCTCAATTCCACCAAATTTGCATCTAGCGCCATGGCATCTTCAGTAGCAGCAAGAAGACTGTTATGGCTCAGAAATTGGCAGGTGGAGTCATGCTGTAAAATGGAAGCTGGCTTCAGTTCCATTCATGGGCAATAAGCTTTTTGGCGATGCTCTGGAACCTTATCGCATCAAAACCAGAGATAAATGTAAAATTATCTCTGCCTCTGGGAAGAGAGCTGACTATCGCCCAGCTCCTTATCGCCCTCCTGCCTTTCGAGCGTAGACCTCATCCTGCTTTCCCCAGTTTCAGAGGCCATACTCCCAACGCCAAGACCAATGTGCAGAAGCATCTGGCAGGCAACAACCTTCTACTGGTAAACAGCCCTTTCGGGGGGTGGGGGTCATTCCTTCCATTACTCTAAGTAATCCCTCGTTCTCCCCATCCATCGGAGGTCACCTAGCCTTCTTTGCCTCCAAATGGGAGGAGTCACCGATGGATGCCTGCGTGCTTTGCACTATTAGGTCAGGGTTATAATTGCACTTCCTAATGCCACCCCCAAAAGGGAAAAGAAAAAAAAAATTTTTTTGAGCTGGCCTGTCTCTTGGGACATTTCAAGGCAAGACCTCATGACACAGGCCATTAAATACCTTCTTGAAATCCGAGCTATTCAACCTGTTCCCCCTTCTCATCAGTGACGTAGGCTTTACTCTTGCCTTTTCATCGTTCCCAAAGCCTCGGGGGGTGGCGAACCATCCTGGATCTAAAAATTCTCAACCAATTTGTAACATACAGACAAATTAAAATGCAGACTCTGCATTCTATTTTAGAGAGCATTCGGGAGGGCGATGTCCTCTCTTCCATTGATCTCATGGAGGCTTCCTCCATATCCCCTTTTGGCCTCATCATCGCCAGTTTCTCCGTTTCTGTTATCAGAATACCCATTACCAGTATTGAGCACTTCCCTTCGGCCTCTCATCAGCTTCAAGGGTCTTCACGAAGGTTCTGGCAGCATTGATGGCATCTCTGCGTTCTGTTCCAGTGAGGATCCAGTGCTACTGGGATGACATTTTCATTCTGTCCTCCTCCATCCATGCAGCCCATCGGGATCTGCAAATTACCATTCATATCTCCAGAGCCATGGATTTTTCCATTCCTGTCCACTCCAATGGTTCCTGCTTCCCTACCAACTAACAGGAACCAGCTTTTCATCCATCAAGCTCCCTCCACAAATCTGGAGATCTCTCAATTGGTGGCATTCCCCGTTAATCTGGGGACTCCCTTTCAGGGTCCCAGACAGGCTAGTGATAACCACTGATGCCAGCCTCCTGGGTTGGGGGTCCCATATGCAGGGCCAGATAGCTCAGGACCTTGGTCCAGGTCAGAGCTGGCCCTTCTCATAAATTGGATAAAGCTCAGAGCCATTTTTCTAGCTCTCAAGCATTTCAGGCACTTAGTGACCGGCTCTCATGTTCTAGTCCTTATGGACAACATGGCTGCCATGGCTCATGTCAACCGGCAAGGGGGGACAAGGTCCAGAGCCTTCATGGGAGAGGCGTTACGGTTGGTGTTATGGGCAGAGAAACACCTGTTGTCAATCTTGGCAGACCACATCTCTGGGGTCAGCAACTCCCAGGCCGACTGGCTCAGCAGGAGCCAAGTCGACCAGGCAGAATGGTTCATTCCTCCGTCTCTATTCAAGGACCTTTCCCTCAGATTCAGAACGCCAGAGGTGGGTCTCTTCTCCACTCCTCAAATTGCCCAGGTCACCAGATTCTTCACCAGGTTTCCTTGCCTGGGAGCAAAGAGGACCAATGCTCTTCAGTGCAGATGGCCCAAAAGTCTCCTCTCCCCCACTTCCCATCATTCTGGCGCCTTTCTCCCACTTCCCATCATTCCGGCAGTAATTCGGAAGATATTGGAGGAACGAGCGGAGCTCCTCCTCCTGACACCCTATTGGCCAAGGACGCCCTGATTTGCGGACCTGGTCAACCTATCAGGGGCTTCTCCTTGGAGGATCCCAGCCCATCTAACCTCCCTTCATCAGGGGATTCTGCTCCACCTGGAGCCCCTTTGGCTCAAGTTGACCATGTGGCACTTGGGCGGCAGTGGCTAGGGGTGGCTGATCTTCCTTAAAGGGTCATCATCACTATCCTGGCATCTCGCATACCTTCTACAAGGCGCATCTATGATGCCACCTGGAAGGCCCTTCCCGAAGTTTCCTTCCTCTCTCTCCTGCTTCAGCCCAGTTGGCAGAGGTTCTTAGATTCCTTCAGCATGATCTGTAGAAAGATTTGACCCCCAACACCTTATGCAGGCAGGTTGAGGCCCTCTTCTCAGTTCTTACATGGGGTTCGCTTCCTTCCTTATCCCATCACCCTTCAATCAGGAAGTTTTTTTGCACCCCCAGTGGTTCACAGGTATCCTTCCTGGGATCTTCATGAGGTTCTTAATGTCCTTACAAAGCACCCTTTGAACCCCTTAGAACATTGTCTCTCTGTTTCCTGACTCTGAAGGTAGTGTTCCCCATTTCCATCACTTCAGCCAGGCGGGTATCCGAGCTCGCTGCTCTTACCATCAGACAGGACCTTTGTTATTTTCACAATGAATGGGTTGTCCTCACTCTGGACCCCTCATTTCTTCCAAAGGTTAACACCTGTTCCACAGGTCCCAGAACATTATGTTGCTTGGCTTCTGCCCCCTCCCGCACCATGACTTAGAGCAGCAGTGGCACACGCTAGATGTAGGAAGGGCTCTTAGAATATATATTCCTCCTTCAGGAAGTCAGAAGCTATGTTTGTTTCCTTTTCCCTTCTCGCTTGGGGCACAAGGCCTCTTCTCCTACTATTAGCAGGTGGGTCAGATCTTGCATTGAGCAGGGCTACAAAGCTGTGGGCCTTCCAGTTCCTCGAGGTCTGACAGCGCACTTCGGCTATCTGGGCGACCCAAGCACCCTTGGAAGAGATCTGTCGTATGGCATGTGGATATCTCCATCTCCTTTCATCAGATACTACCGTCTGGATGCCTTTGCCTCGGCAACTTCAGCCTTCGGCAGATGGGTGCTTCAACGAGTGATTCAACAGTTGGCATGATGAGCTGGATGAGGACCCACCTGTGGACATGTAAGCTTTGGTATTTCCCATCCTGGGCTCTCAATGCAACATGGAGGAGAATGGGCGTTGGTAGAAGTTACCCTGAATGCCCTTTCTATCTATGCTGCGACAGAGCCCAGCCCCTCCCTTGATTCGTCCGGAGAGGGTAAGACATATTTCTGTATTTATTTTGGGCTTTCAGAGACACCTTTCAGTCTGTCAAGTATCTTTGCCAAAGCTGGGGTCTCTCTTGGGGGCTGGCTTTTATATCTTAGTACAGACTCAGCTAAATGACATCATAGGAAGGAGTCAACCCATCCTGGGCTCTCTCGCAATATAGATAGAAAGGGCGTTCAGGGTAACTTCTACCAACGCCCATTTAAGTTGCCCAGAATCATCTTACAGGGGAGTTCAGCGTCGTAAAAATTAACAGCCAAATACTGTATATACTCGAGTATAAGCCGAGTTTTTCAGCCCATTTTTTGTGCTGAAAAACCCGCCCTCGGCTTATACTCGAGTCAGCCGCTACGGCACCATGCCTGGCCTGCGCTGGCGTGGCTGCAACCGATCGCGCCTCCAGGGCAGCATCGCCGCCACGGCTGTCTACCCGCTAAGGGCCGCACAGGCGACTCCAAGCGGCCTCTCCTTCCCCATTAACGGGCGCCCGGGGCCCCCGCGAGCTCCTGCGTTGCGCGCTTCCAGCTTCGCCAACAAACCGCCAGGCACAGGCAGCCTCCTCCGCCCCCTACCCTAGTGGCGAAGAGCTGCTCCGGGGACTCCCGCCACGGCGCAGCCAGGCACTTTGTCTCGCTGCCCCCGGAGCAGCTCTTCGATGCTAGGGTAGGGGGCGGAGGAAGCTGCCTGAACCTGGCGGTTTGTTGGCGAAGCTGGAAGCGCGCCCGTTAATGGGGAAGGAGAGCCCGCAGCTCCGAAAGTCTTTTCACCATTGGGGACTGAACAGGAGAGCCGCAAATGCCGCGCTCCCCAGGAAAGGGCGGCCCTCTTCCTCTTGGCGGCTCCCGCCACGGCGCAGCCAAGCACTTTATCTCACTGCCCCTGGAGCAGCTCTTCGCTGCTAGGGTAGGGGGCGGAGGAGGCTGCCTGAGCCTGGTGACCCCAAGCAGCCTCTCCTTCCCCATTAACGGGTGCCCGGGGCCCCCACGAGCTCCTGCGTTGCGCGCTTCCAGCTTCGCCAACAAACCGCCAGGCTCAGGCAGCCTCCTCCGCCCCCTACCCTAGCAGCAAAGAGCTGCTCCGGGGGCAGCGAGACAAAGTGCCTGGCTGCGCTGTGGCGGGAGCCGCCGAGAGGAAGAGGGCCGTCCTTTCCTGGGGATCGCGGCGTTTGCAGCTCTCCTGTTCAGTCCCCAATGGTGAAAAGACTTTCGGAGCTGCGGGCTCTCCTTCCCCATTAACGGGCGCTCTTCCAGCTTCACCAACAAACCGCCAGGCTCAGGCAGCCTCCTCTGCCCCCTACCCTAGCAGCGAAGAGCTGCTCTGGGGGCAGCGAGACAAAGTGCCTGGCTGCGCCATGGCGGGAGCCCCCGGAGCAGCTCTTCGCTGCTAGGGTAGGGGGCAGAGGAGGCTGCCTGAGCCTGGCGACCCCAAGCAGCCTCTCCTTCCCCATTAATGGGCGTCCGGGGTCCCCGCGAGCTCCTGCGTTGCGCGCTTCCAGCTTCACCAACAAACGGAGCTGCAAATCTGGTAATCGCTTGCGGAGCCTCGGCACGAACCCCCTTTCCCCGCACTCCCCCCCCCCCGCACTCCTCTGGCAGCAGCAGGCGGAGAAAGCCCCACTTCCCCCTGGCTTTGATGGCACGCGTGAGTTGGCTTCCCACTCTTTTTTTTTAACTCTCCTCTTCCTCCTCCTCCTCTCCTCTCCCCTTGTTTTCTGGTCTTCCCTAAGGAAACTCGAGGGCTCGCACTTCCAGGTGTTTCTCCCTCTCTTTCTCCCTGTCAATGATCTTTTCTTCCCTTCCCTTCTCTCAGCCCCATCCTCCTTCACCTTTGTCACCACAATCCTGAACAGATGAAGTTTGTACTTCTCAAGAAAGGTTGGATGTTCCTTTTGAGGAGGGAACCTAGTGTGACATCTGTATGTTGACCTACTACTGAGCCATGGCATGTGTGCACATGCAATGGAGGCATGAGGGAGAGCTGTGAAAGAGATGGTGGCTCTCCAAAACAGGATGTACATGCAGCACATACACATGCTTTTTTCTTGCAAGGGAGAGAGTGACTCCTGCCTCCCACTGTCATCATCATCATCTTTTGGGTTAGTGAATCAATTAAACCTTTCATGATAGTGAGATCGTTTCCCAAATTTCCCTTAAATCAGGGAAGAAATCAGAAACAAACCTTTGGACTGAGAATAAGCCTGTTCCTATGATGCCTTTTGTTCACTGCAGTGTGAAAAATGTGAAAAAACACACTTCTTTTTCTTCATCTTCTTGTTCCCTATTTACTGGTCTCTTTCAAAGAGGAAATTGTGAACATCAAACTTATTCTCAACTGTCCTAGTGAAAGTTTTAATTAGACAATAATTCCCTCCCGCGGCATTATTATGGATTATTTGAGAAACACTTTGCCATGGAAAAATGTTAAGAATGTGAACATGTTTGATTTTAAATGTAATGCCAGTTAAGATCTAAAGTTTCCTAAGAGGACTTTCATCTGTCAGGCACTTCATCTGTCATGCACTAAAAAAATATTTTATGGAAAGCGAAACGGTGTGCATGTGTGTGTGAAACTAACCTCATTTACATTTTAAAGCACTCTAGCCTGAATGAATATCCACTTTTGTCCATAAATATAACATACAGATGAGGAGGAGGAATCCAGTTTTGAAGGATTTTAACTCTTGTGTTTTAGCTTGGTTGCTGATTGAGCTAAGGTTTTTGTACTTTTAAAATTATTGTTGATACCATATTGGTTTTGTTGGCTCTCTTTTCCACTTACAGAGCTAGTTTACTGTTTTTCTTTGAAATAAATATTCAAAAACATTTAACCTACTGATGCCTCAATTAATGTAATTTTATTGGTATCTATTTTTATTTTTGAAATTTACCAGTAGCTGCTGCATTTCCCACCCTCGACTTATACTCGAGTCAATAAGTTTTCCCAGTTTTTTGTGGTAAAATTGGGTGCCTCGACTTATATTCGGGTCGACTTACACTCGAGTATATAGGATAAGTAACTAAGGTTAAGCTGCCATGAAGCTTGCTTCTCTTTCATTCCTTGTTCTCAATGGTGCATTTATTTAAGATAGAATGAGAGATCTGGAGGAAGAAAAATGACCACTTCTAACTCTCGTTAGATTATCTGCATGTTAACCATTTCAAGTTTTTTTCTACTACCTGACAAGTATTGTGGAAAATCAAATTGACATTGGACCCAACTGACTGTTCTGATTTATTCACATGTATTTAGATATGTTCCATTAAAAAGTGGCTCATGAAAAAATTAATTGACTAAATCACAAAACACCAGCTGAAAAGAATTAAATGGAAAAGAACAAAACAAAGGAATAATTTAGAAATTGTTTAATGCTCCTTTATTTAGAACTGCAGAGATTAAAATACATTGTTATTAGATAAAGTGGCCCCAAATAAACAATTTTACAAAATATTAATGGTTGTATACACCAATTACCCCTTTCCACTTCTAGGTAGGGAATTTTGTGATTACTCATAGAACATTTCACCATTGCTGCATTGGTAGAAGCCAAGCAATATAAAAATTCGAACAGGATACAGAGTAGAAGTTAAAAATGAGGGACCTGTCTTGGCCAAAGTGATCATAGCCCCACTGGTTACTGATTTTTGTTTGATTGTTGAGATCTCATGAGATCACCATATTTGATGAGATAGATTCCAACCATCTGAAAAATAATGTCATGAGATTTTGGGATGTGTAAAAAAATCACATGGCAATCTTAGGAACCAGATTTTATTTATTTTTAATCTGCATTTATTCGTCCCTATATCTGAAAAAAATTCTGACTCGTGGCATGTTTCTAATGCCTAAACACTTAATAAGTAGGATATCCATCTGAGACAGCACTGTTACCCATCTATTAGTTGTTAAATCAACTTCCGCTACTGTTTCCAGTTGTTCAGCTATTTCTCTTAAGAAGGTGAAATTTGATTAAACTACACCTCAGTTAATGATACCTTGCACTCTTAATTGTGCTTTCTCTGATAATAAGTTACATGGCAGCACCTGTCTGGTGGAAATTTGTACAATTTACATACCATTTCGTAAACAGAAAATCAAGCAAAATCAAGCATTGAATTCCTATTATAAATCAGGCTCCTGAAAAGGCAAAAATAGTAGAGAACATAAATCCAAATGATATGTGCATTAGATGAAATAGACATTTGCATGTGAGGATCTCAATTTTAAGTTTATTCTTATTTAACTGCTGGAATTTAATCAAAGAGGAGCTAGTTCCGATTTGCTTTCTCACCTTGATTGAATACTTAGTGTCTTATCTTGGATGTTCGCAGCCCTGCAAAAACAATTCGAAGTGCATGGATTTCTTTCCATTAGCTGTTTCTTACCTGATAAACTACAATGTAGTTGCTTAATTGTGCTTTAGCAAGTTGTATAAAGAAAATCATAGTTAACCATTACGTTTTGCAAATTATGAGTTATAGCTGGGTGTATTGTGTCAATACCGCCATGATAAAACCAGCCGTAGCTTAGGGCACAATGCAGACAGTCTCCTACTTACGAACAGGTTAAGTTCTAAGGCAGGGGTGTCAAACTCAAGGCCCATAGCTGGATCTGGCCTTTGGAGTGCTTATATCTGGCCCGTAGGGCTGCCCTAGAAATAGAAACAGTGAAGGACCAGCCTGTGGTGCCTCTGCCAGCAAAAACAGAATTTGGGAGGTCTGCATGCAGTTCTTCCGGGCTCCATTTTTGCTGACAGAGGTTTCAGGAGACTATCGCAGCCGGAAACGGAGCTCGGGAGCCCGTTTTACCTGGCACAGTGCTCTGGCCACCATAGGCACCCCGAGCACAGGTGATGTCAAGCTGGCCATGCCCTCCTTGCCCCCCCCCCCAGATCAAACATGTTAAGATATTAAGATTTAGAAACTGACCAGCAATGAGTAGCTGCATAATGCTATGAAGTTGATGTAAGTCTGTCTGATGTAACAAGTGATTCAGCAGAGTATGGGTATTTCCCTTTAAGACTGGAGAATAAAGAGCTCTTAAGAGATGTGGATATAAAGGCAGCCATTAGAGGGTGTGGTTCTCTTTTCTTGTGATCAGTATTCAGTGCAGAAGTTCTCCGTGTGTTAAGAAGAAAAGCTTGCTTGTAAAGGTATTTTGCCTACCACGTGTATATTGTCTGTATATACCTGTTGTATATTAAACCACTGTTACTGTCTAAGTCTCTGTGTGCTGTGTATTGCTCCTGGATTGTCTCATAAAGGTAGTCACGCTGCCAAATGTCTGACAAAACACAACCCTGATTTGGCTCTCAATGAAATAGAACAACCCTGTTCTAAGGGGCTATTTATACGTACATTTTGCTTGTAACTTCAACTAAGTATAAAAAATGCACAGTACAGTTCTTATCTTACATGTCCCTATCCAATTGATCACATACTTACGCCCGCCAAGCAGGAGTGAGTACTTCAACTTCCTGTTATTCCACACAGGGGAGGTGGGGCCGTCGAGGCAATGTTCTCCCAGCAGTGGGGTCCTGAAGACCTCTCCTGTATTGATCTGCTGGTTATAGTCACTGGCACCAAGGCAGGCCAGTCAATCCATGGGCTATTGGGAACCTCATTGGGAAGAGCCACTGGCAAAGCAACTGAGCATTGCCACCAAGCGTGATCTGCAACAGGGTTATGAGGCACATGCTATTTGGCTTGAACTTATGAGCAGCCCTGTGCCATTCCATCCTTTGTAGGGATAAACAGACATGCATTTGGTGGAGGCTTCCTTGCAGTGGAGGCCTCCACTCCAAGTTCTGATGGTCATTCTCACAGACCCTATTCTCATACTGTAAGCCTCTCTGGATGTGCTGGCAGCTCACCTTTATTTTTTCTTCTTCCAATCAAGCCTCATCTTGAGTCAGTATTCAAGTGGAGCAGAATCATCCAACCTCAGTGATCCTTTCCCCTGTCAGGATGCTTGAATCCACTTTTAGGTGGGACTGTGCCTACTTCACTTGGCCAAGGTGTTTTGTCAGCCCCTCAGGTGTGTGGCGTGGTTGTCCATCTCAACAGGAGACTTGTAGCATGCCAAAAACTAATTCTATTCCACTTTCTCCTGCCTTCTAGGATCTTCTAGGTCAGACTTGTGCAGAAGTTGTTATGTCAGCAAAAGTTTGTAACTCGAAAGTTCATAAGGAGACTGTCTGCATAAGAGTACAGAAATCTGATTAACTCATCAGCCTAATGTGGCCATGTGTTATTTCCATTCTTCAGCAATTTTTCAATGAGGTTAATTCAAAGAATCCAGGCTTTTTCAAATTAATTGTTTATGTTATGATATATACAGAATAACCCTTAAGTAACAAGGATATGCACATGAAAACGTTTATGAGAGTAGTTATGAATAATTATTCAGCCAGATACACTAAATTGAGTTAAAGTTTATTTTAAGAAATAGCACAGTCCAATAAATGGTCCAGGTCACATACTTTTAACAGTCCAAAGAATATCCAATTACAAAGTCTTCTTACTGGTTGCCTTTGTCATCTACAGTAAACAAAGATATCAAAGTATAAGCACAACAGAGAACCTTAGATAGCAACAGAATGTCAGAGATACAGAATGTCAGAGAGAGCAAGCTATGATCTCTAGCTCCCTCTTATGGTAATTCACAACAAAACCAACCAATGGGAATATTACAGTGATTTTGTCTTAAAGCTACAAACATACATTGTTGGTTTATATATTACCAACCCAACTAATTGGTGGACAGATTCCTAACAGTTTATATGCACCCTGGAAATTGCGAACTAAATTCTGTCTAGAAATGAAGAAATCTGATCTACACTCAAAGTGCAATTTTATCATTTCCTTGATTTGAGGCAGTGACAAAAACGGAGTTTGGCAAACCCTGGAAATGCAGTTAGAATCTACAGCAGAAGAGAAAGTGAAATACATGAGCTCAATTCCCTCATTCTTGATTTGATAAAACCTAAAATGCACTCGATATATTGAGTATTTTTCTCATTGCTGTAAGGTCTCTGTGCCTTCCTAGAATTTATTTGGTAAAGTGAGCAGAGAAATGGAACACATTATCCAGCTGTTGTGAATTTGTCAACTCTTAATGAAAGAGACTTTGTAGATGCCTCTGCACATAGTAGTGGTTAGATACTAGTAATGATATAGATGGGATTGACAACCTGACCCAGCATATCTTTTTTCTCTGAATTCAGATTTGCAATTAATTGACAGTGTTGGACAGCAAATATTGTCTCATCAACCATTATCTGCACTAAGCAGAATTATATTCCTTCAGACTTAGAGCAGTGCTCCCATCCATGAGACCCACACCTATTCATGGTATCTTTGCTTATGACTTAGCCTAGAAAGTGCAGAAAAAGGCAAGTATATTTTTTTCCCTGAAATGTCTTATTACTACATTAGTTGGCAGTGTAATCCTTTTCTGATGCTGGGAAACTAAGTTTGTTTGGCAAAAGCCCAGGGTCCAGTGGCAGACCTATCAATCTTGGGCTAAGGCAAGAGCCTTGATGGTGGTGGCAGTGCAGTACTGCAAGCTACTTCTGCTGATTGCCAGCTGCCTGCAATTTGGCAGACCGAATCTCACTAGCCTCAAGGTTGACTCAGTCTTCCACCCTTCTGAGGTGGGTAAAATGAGGACCCAAATTGTTGGGGGCAATAGGCTGACTCTGTAAACTGCTTAGAGGGGGCTGTAAAGCACTACAAAGTGGTATGCATAAGTGCTATTGCTATCTTATAAGCACCATGGTGATGCTGTGGTTAGAATGCAGTACTGCAAGTCTAACTCACTGCCTCACTCCAGGAGTTTGATTCTCATTGGCTCCAGGTTAACCCAGCTTTCCATTCTTCCGAGCTCACTAAAATGAGGACCCAGATTGTATGGGGAAATATGCTGACTCTGTAAACCACTTAGAAAGGGCTGTAAGTCTTAAGTGCTATTGCTATTGCTATTTGGAGAGCAGGTTTAAAAAAGTCAAAATTGCAGGTCAAAAACTATGTGATCAAAGCTCTGAACACAGAATAAAGCTGTGCCTATCAGAAATACTGCTTTGAAAGAACATCTGAGGATTGGCATTCTCTCCTTGTGAATATCTGTCTCTTTGCCTCAATGTTCTCAGAAGCATACATTTCAAAGGCAGCTGAATGGTAAATGAAGAAACAAGCCAGTCCTTTCCTGACAGATTCAGAAGTCTCATATTCTTGTTTCTGTTCATCTTGGAAATACTTGTAATGAATGAGTGCCATTAATGGCATCAGAATATTTTTTTTCTGGAGATTGTCTGTCTATGCATGTGTGTGTGTGTGTGTATTCATCCATCCATCTATCCATCCATCCATCCATCCATTAAAATATCTGCCTATATCTCTACCTACCTGCCTATCATCTATCTTCTATCTACCTCTGTCTGTCTGTCTGTCTGTCTATCTACTGTATATACTATCCACCCAACCACCAATCCATCTATCCATCCATCCAATCTACCACTGTATGATTGATCTTTTTGTAAACAATTGATGTAGCTGTCTTCCGTGACACACTATTTTCTTGACATTTCAGCAGAAACCGTTTATGAATAATTTCATTCTAGAATCTCCTCATCAAACAGCAATATAGGAAAAGTATTGACCAAAGCTATGTAATTGTGCCATCAGCTGATCTTGGTGTGATTTCCTTGAACAGGTTGTGTCCAGTATGGTAGCAGGGATCAGTCATAAGTAGCCACATATCCATATCTTGCGCTCTTAGATGGTGATCATTAATGATCATGAGTTAGTGAAAATATCTAAAGATATTCTGCCACAAGTATCTCCAGTATATTTGCTGGAATATGTATCTCCAATAGGACACAATACCTTTGCTTAATTTTGTTGGCTTAAAGTGCTCTGGATTGATTTTGATTTCCAGTAACTGTGGAAAATCCCATTAAGTCTTTCCAGTTCTAAAAAAAGAAAAATAATTTCACATTTTGCTTCTTTTGAAATTAGACCAATCAATCTTCTTAGCATTATTGGACATTTTTTTAAAAATGTAAAACTACGATACCCAGGATCATTCATTTTTATATCTTTGTATTCTTCAGGTATGGCAATTCTTCACAGTTTCAACAGTTAGATTTGATGTGCCTTTCTGTGGTTGCTTTTCATTTATACAAAGGGCCTACATAAAAATGGAACACAGTAGAAGCAGAGATTTAATATGAGGGGTAGTACATTCATTTCCAAATAATTGTATGGTTTCATCAGATCCTGTTTTGAGAAACTTAATCGACTTCCATCCTAAAACTGAGTCATAAGATGTATATATTCTGAAGTAACAATAACAACTTCGACCAGTTCAATGTCAATAGCAACTTCAATGTCAGTTCACTTACAATAAATCAGTCCTCTCACCGTTGATAAATCAACAGTCCTTTCTCTCTCCCGTTCCAGTAGGGGAAAAACGCAGTCTTCAATCCATGCAGTAATTAGGGATCATCAAGCCAGAGAGAGCAAGCTGCCGTGCCTTGCTTCTTTTATGGTGCTTTTACAACCACTCCTTTAATTACATTCTTACAGTTAAAGTTACAGACACTTTAACTAACAAACCATGATAACATATTTATTATTTTACCTAAACCAGTTAGGGTAAACAATGTTATCCCTAACAATAAGTTGTATATATTCTGAAGTAACAATAGCAACTTCGACTTATATACCGGTTTATAGTGCTTTACAGCCCTCTCTAAGCAGTTTACAGAGTCAGCCTATTGGCCCCAACCATCTGGGACCTCATTTTATCAACCTCGAAAGGATGGAAGGCTGAGTTGACCTTGAGCCTGGTGAAATCTGATCTGCCAAATTGCAGACAGCTTGCAGTCAGCAGAAGTAGCGTGCAGTATTGCACTCTAACCACTGCGCAACCAAGGCTCTTAGAGCAGTAGAGAAGAATTCATTCTGATATGAATATACATATCAATTTTCAATATATATGAATATGCATATCAATATGAATATACATATCAATTTAAACATTTACAGGGTGAGTTATTTGAACGCACTAATTGTAAGTTTTCCATTTTACAGTATACAATGTGAATTTCAAAATTCTTCCTTTCCCAAAGATTGTAATGCAATTCAACAATTAAAATGGATGTTAGTGGAAAATCAGTGCAGAACTGTGTGTGTATTCAAGAAAATAACATTAAAATGCTTTATTTTGGGGAACTGATTTGCAGAAATGCACATTAGACACAATTATAAGCAAAATTATTCTTTAAAGAGAAGTATGTAAAATATACACCGGGTTTATTTATTTATCTGGCTACATCAAGGGTTCCCAACCTCCGGGCCGCAGCTCACTACTGGACTGTGGCCTGTTTGCAACTGAGCCAAGTGAACAGCTGGCCAGCACATGCATAGCTCAACTTGTGCATGTGGTGAGCCGAAGTGCGTGCACATATGCGCGTGTGGCAGTCTATCACTTGCATGGGATGCTTACCATCTCTCATCCTCCTCTCCTGCCAGGTCATCTAACCATAAAAGTCTTGACTTTGTGCAGAATATATGCATTAAGAACACACGCACACACATAAATGATAGATAACTCTATGGTTATAAACCATAACCCCACTCACAAAAGAAAAAAGTACATCAGTAATAACAGAGCTCACTAACTGCACTCATTATCTCATACACACATCTGTAACCCATCTTCTCTAAGTGGACTAAGACTCCTTGATCATCACCAAACTTTCTCCAAGAATTGTTGTAACTCCTTCCCTTTGTCATAAATGATACAGGAATTACAACTGGAAGAGGGTATATCCCTTGGAGAGGGAAATTTCTCCAGTGATGGTATTCAGCCAGTTTGCACTGGTTCAGACAAACTGGTTATTAAATTACACACAGACCCCACTATCAAAGTGGATCATGGGCGCTGCACTGCGCTGCAATGGAGAAATGGGCAACAGAGTGGCTGGTGCAAGGAAAGGTGAAAGCTGCTTTTCCTCTTTCTTCTCCCTGATGCTCCTACTTCCCTCGTACCAGCTGCTTCATTGCCCGTTTCTCCATTGCAGTGCAGTGCAGCGCCCAGGATCCACTTTGATAGCAGGGGGAGTAATTTAATAACTGGTTCACCCAGGGTCAGATTGGTGGTTACAGGAGGCTCATCCTGCATGTGTGGTGGAACTAGAGGACAGGGATGGACAATGCCTCCCATGACAGCCAACCTGGCTTTAGTTGTTAAATTATTTGAATTCCACCACTGAATTTCTCTTCTAAGCCTATCAAATTTCAAGAAATATAGGCCAGGTCCATTTATTTATTCATGACATGTGAATAAAATGGAATCTCAAAATAAAACTGCTATGTGGGAAGCGATAACTAAAATCAAGTTCTTTATCAGCTTTCCCTTATAAAGGATCTACCCAGTAGCTCCCACTATATATTTCTCTATTTGTAACCAAAGGAATGCATCACTGTCCTTCCTTCTTCTCTTGGATCATCCCCTTTCCCCTGTAGCTTAACATAATTGTGTGCTCACTACCCTACAAACCATTAATGCCTTTATTCCTCCCCTTTTTAAAATGTTCCTGGCAATCTCAGCCCCACTGTCACAACAACAAAAGAAAGCAGATAATTCACCTTCCTGTTCTCCTCCTCCAAAAAGACCTGTTTTCTCGGTCTATCTCTTCTATACAAGATTGGGCTGCAAAATTGGGGGTTCGCAAGGTTCGTTTGGGAGAGCCCCTAGCTAAGATTTTCTGTGTAGTTCAGAGAATCCCCAAATCCCACTCCTGGCTGGCCATGCCTACCCCAACCCTCCCAGGAGTCCCCAAGCAGCCCGTTTTGGATGCAAGTAAGTGCAGGGTATGCACGGAGGCTCAGGGAGGGCAACAAATGGGCCTCCTGGAAGTTCGGGAAGGCTGGAATTGGACCCATTTCCAGCTTCCAGAGAGCCTCCAGAGCCCGGGGAGGGCAAAAACGTCCCCCCTCCCCACTGTGGTGCAGGAGACAACGCCCACCCAGCAACTGGGCAGAGAACCCATTGCTAAAATTTTTGAAGCCCACCCTTGCTTATACAGAACCACTTGGCTTTGGGTGCTCCCCTGCAAATATATGATATATCATTCCTGTCCAGCAAATTGTTCCTTTTATGGTACAGAATAGAGAATGGATAACTTGGTATATTTTCCACCTCTGTCCTGCTTCTATTATGTACATAATAGAAATAAAGTTGGAATAACCAAAAGCTATGGTGGTATTCACTTTGAGATTGTCCATGCTAATTTCCCATAGTATTGTTTCAGAAACATTTTGTGGTTTTGATACATCTAGACAGATAACGTGGATTAGCAGACAGTCCAAGCAAAGCCCAGAGCAAATTCTGATCAGGCTCCAGGTTTTGGTATATAGGCCTTGGGACATGTGCATCCAACCTGAATTGTCGTTCAGAACACATTCCTACTTCACCTGGATAAGCTTGTCCAAATAAAGTCCAGAACAATTTCTGATATAGTTTCTGATTTGTATTACAAAGCCATAACTTGTGCAACCAAACCTTGACAGTAACATTAACACGGTCTTTAAGTAAACCACCCTTCCTCAACTTGATACTGCCAACAGGTCTCAGCCTTGCAATTCTCACCCTTTGCAGGGAATTCTGCAAAGAGAGTTGCAGTATTTAGAAACCACCATTTGTGGAAACCTGCTTTGAAGTACAGATTGCTGCAAGAAGTTCATTTTTACAGAATTGTGGATTTTAAAATTTGGCATTCCATAACTCATCAAGCAATGCTGGATAACCTAAACGGTAAGTTCCCTTCTCAGATGCCTCTACTGACTGTCAGAATTGTTACTGTAGGTCAGGGCTGTCAAATGCATCATGCACTGGCCCTGTCTGGTTTAGTGAAGGGGAAAAAAAGTCCTGATATGTCATGTGACACCGTGGTGACAATGTGTGTTTGACACCCCCTACTATAAATGAACAGCTTTGCTAGGCTGTTCCATGGACAATTTGTGATTGAAAATTAGGCTAGTGTGTTTCAGAACAGCTAGTGGTTTTGTGGTAACTATAACCCCAAATTAAGCTGGAAGGGATCCTGAATGATTTCTGACTGTTGTGTCTACATTAGAGAAAGGTGTTTCCCATTTCCATTCTCAGGATTGGCATGCAGGCCCAGATAGATATCTTTTTTTCAGTAGAGGACTCCATCATTAGCTGGCAGCTATTCTCAGGGAAGTCCCTCCCTAGCGATGCCACTTTAGGCCAAAAGTTTCCTGTTCCGGTTAGCTGCCCTTTGGAATTTGATAAGTCACTTGATTTCCTCATGTGCCTGGTCTATGAAAAAAGAAGGGAAAATTTGTGGAGTGTTCAGTAGCCTCAACACAGCTAGTGTGCTGTTTCTGGCCCAGTGGCCAAAACTGTGTGCAGTTCTTGCTCCAAATGATCTTCCTCGCCATGAAGTTAGGTCTGTTTATCTTAAAGCTAACTATTCTTCAGCTTACTTCATCTGACACACTATTTTTCACAACAGGATTTTTGTCACAGCATGATGTTATTTATTTTTTTTAACTAATGAAGAGCTTGTTACTGCCCATCAACTTCCATGGCAAGAATACTCTCGAGTTATGGAATTGTTTGTTTACTGTGAAGCTTTCATTGCAGAAGCTACAGGAAGAACACTAGCGCAGAACTGTCCACATCTGCTTCCCCCACCATCCACCACATCTATTGAAGGAGAAAAGCGGAGCTGCTCTCATTGTCCCTAGACAACATATTGCTGTCACTGTTTCCCTCCCTGGAAAAAAAACTGGTGGCTGCTACTGCTCTGAAGCAAAGAATCGCCTTTGCGCTTGTGCTGAAATGCTCACACATTCGGCTGCCACTTGTGCAGGAACACCAGGTCAAAGCATTTAGGCTTGTAAATTTAGGGTCAGTTGATTTTCAGACTTTGCCTAAATTTCAGGTTCTTTTGATAGAGCTGTCTGTTAACTCACACATGTGACTTATTCATTCGTACAGTCCTGAACTATGGTTCTGTATTTCATTTTATTTTTATTTGAGTAAGCTGCCCTGCAAATTTAAAGAATATATGATACATAATAACAATAAGAAATTATTAATATTATATTAATAATGTTATAATATGGTATAATAACAAGCAAACTGTTATTGGATAAATTGCCTAGGTTTGGAAGCTAAGCAGGATCAGATCTATTTGGATGAGATCTCAGAATAAAAGACAGCAGTGGCAAGTTCTCCCAAACAACCTACCTGAGTATGCCCATTGTTAGGCAAGTAACTAGAAATAGGAGTTTAGTTCAAAGTACTTCAGGTAAATTTCATACTGTCTATACACAAGAATCTGATCTACCAACCACCAAGGCAAATTGGTTCAAGATAAGAGTCAATAGAATTCAAGGGGGAGCTGGACTTAAGTCTTTTCAGGATGAGCCTCATAGTATTCCAAAGTATCCAAGATTACTCTCATATTGTCTCTGATTTGTCTCTTTGGCAGAAATCCATTTTGATCTGGGTGAATAAAATTATTTAAATATTTTTTAAGTCTTTCTGCTAAAATTGAAGCAAAGATTTTATAGTCTGCATTCAATAAGGAAATAGGTCTATAGTTCTTAATTTGCAGTGGGTCAGCCTCTTCTTTTGGAATAAGTGTGATATAAGCCTCTGACCATGTTTTGGGTATCATCTTCTTTAACATAACTTCATTCATAACTTCTAACAGTGGGATGCTCAATGATTCTTGAAATGTTTTATAGAATTCTGCCGGAAGCCCATCTGGACCCGGTGCTTTCCCATTATTTTGTTTCTTAAATGCTTCATTTAATTCCATCATTGTTATATTGCTTTCTAGCATTTCTTCAGTCTCTTTAGGTATCTTTGGTAAATTAGCATTCTGTAAATACTGTTTGACTTTTTCCTCATCAATATTCTCTTGTTTATATAGTTGCCCATAAAAATCTCGAATAATTTCCTTTTTCTCCTTATTACCATAACAAACTTGGCCTTGAATCATCTATTAGCTTCAATATTTTTCTTGATTCCTTCTCCTTTCTCAATTTATATGCTAGCCATCTACCTGGTTTATTTGCATCTTCAAAGTAATTCTGTTTAGAATTTCTGATTTTCTGTGCCAATTCTTCTTTCTCTATTAATTCCATTTTATGTTTAATTACATCCAGCTTCAATTTAATATCTTTTTTCTGTGGCATTTTCTGTAATTCTTTTACAAGTCTTTTATACTCATCTCCCAAGGCCTTAGAAGCTTGCCTTTTCCTAATATTCTTTTTTCTTGTATAATCTATTATCAGACCTCTAGCGTATGCCTTCATTGTATCCCAAACATTCTGCATTGAAATATCTTCTTTTTTATTTTCTCTGAAGAAAAAAGCCAATTCCTTCTCCATCCGTTGTATAAAATCTTTCTCCTTTAAGATAGTATTATTTAATGTCCATCTCAATCTTTTTTTTTGTCCCTTCCATTTAATTGTCATTGGGCTATGATCTGCCCAAGTACTTGTTTCAATATTTGTTTCTTGAACATTGGATATTAATTCTGTTGAGATCCAAATCATTTCTAATCTGGACCATGATAAATGTCTATTTGAATAAAAAGTATATTGTTTAGCTTTAACATTTTTTCTCTCCAAATATCTTTTAAAGTTAGTTCGTCTGTCATTTTAAAAAAAGATTTAGGGAGAGCCTTTCTATTTTGCTTTGTTGTTGTTGCTATGTAGTCCAATTTATTGTCCACAATTCCATTAAAGTCTCCCATCATAATTATATTAACATAGTCCAGTCCAATTATTTTCATGTGTAGCTTTTTATAAAACTCTTCTTGTTTATCATTCGGAGCATAAATTGCAATCAAGAGTATTTTTATATTATTGTCCATTATTTCCACCATTAATACTCTTCCGTCTTCTAGTTCTCCCAAACAACCTACCTGAGTATGCCCATTGTTAGGCAAGTAACTAGAAATAGGAGTTTAGTTCAAAGTACTTCAGGTAAATTTCATACTGCCTATACACAAGAATCTGATCTACTAACCACCAAGGCAAATTGGTTCAAGATAAGAGTCAATAGAATTCAAGGGGGAGTTGGACTTAAGTCTTTTGTAGGAGCAGAGTGATTCCAAACTGATGATGTGTTTGACCCCACCAGCCTATTTATCTCCTACAGGCAAAAATTGAATTTAGTTGAGAATAAAGTTAATTACTGGATAATAAGGAATTATTTGTTCCAGTAAATGCAAACTCTGATTAGAGTGTGGACGGAAGTGATCAGAAATAATCTATGCTGCAAGATTTCATGAAAGTATCTTTCTAGTCAACAGTTCATTTTTAAATTTGGAGGCACTAGAGATGGTGACAGAAAAACTAAAAAGCACTGATTTCAGTGATTCTTTTCATTTCATTAGACAGCACTTACACCTCCCCTTAAGAAGATTTTAATTGCCAACAATGTTGGCCATTCCCTATGTAAGAGATTTCAAGGTTTATGATTGCATAACACTTATATTACAAAATGTCTCCAAATAATATATTGTACATGTTTTACAGAATGTTTTATCAAGTTAGAAAGGGAAAAAAGCAGAAATGTCCAAAAAATTGGATCAAGTGTTTTATTCATTAAGTCTAAAGTTTAACATCACTGTTAATTAGGATGGAGCTGGCACACTGAACACTCATAAACCAGTAGTTGAAGTATCAGATAATGTCTAACATTCTGGGGCAAAGAAGCCATGGCTGGAGGAGAATTTGGGTTCCTTTTTTCCCTACAACCAACATAGGTATTTTTGTTGTTTACTCTCCATCAAGTGGAATGAGACGCTATTTTTACTTCTGTTATTTGATTTTTTTTGTATCATTTCATAATTTATGACTGTTCTGTATAATAAATACAAGCATGTATAATTATCCTAATTAATCTTTATAGACAATTGCTGTATGTTTATAATGCTAAGAAGTGGGTTTGTTTCAGATCTTTGGCTTAAAATGTGAATTTTTTGGGGGTAGTATAACAGGAAAAAATGTATTGTGAAAAATAGATTGTATTCTGTCCTCTCAAATTCCATTCAGAAAAATACATTTTTCCAAAGATAAATGTTACAATCTGTGGATTTGGGTTGATACATCCTTTTTCCAAATCAAGAAAAAAATACAAGTATTGAGCATATCTATTCTGAACAAGTTTGATATAAAGATAGGGGTGTGAAAAGGGATTTTTTTTTTTATCTCTATAATAGAAAAATATGTCAAAAAGCCAATCAGTTCTATCAAGGACTAGGATGGTGGTTCAGAAATGGAAAAGATCTCTGCTAGCAGAGTTCCTTCTCATTTCTGACATCTAGTTGATAGAGTGTTTTGTGTTTGATTTATCAGACCGGGAGCCCAGAGTTGATTTTTGCCATTAACCAGATTTATCTTCTGAATTTCTGAAGGCAAAGGCCGAGATTCAGAGTAGTAAATAGCACCACCTTTCTATCAAATTTCTGTAATATCTAGAGCTGGCCAGGTTGTTTTGATGGTTAAGACAGACTCGCAAAAGTGTTTGTGCCCTAGCAGAAATACATTCATGAAAATAATAACAACAATGAAAGAAAAGAATTCTGCTGCCCTTTCATGACTCAAAATCAGATTCCTGAGGCAGTAGCCTCATCAGTGATAGGGAAAGGCATAATCACAAGGACCTTGACACATAGCTACAAGTTACATAATATTACACATTTATTCATTAAATTTCCAGAATTAGTGGATTAGGTGAATGTTTCTTAAGTTTTTTTTTCTCCCCCATTGTAGCTATTCAGTCCAGCCTTTGTTTCAGCATCTCTGGTAAGCTGTAAGTGAGAAGAAGCTGCAAAGTTGTGAATCACAGTGTGGCAAAAAGAAGTCAGCGTGTTCTGTTCTTCCTTGCTACTAAAATAAGAATATTCTAAGTTGAATCCAAATGGCTGGACTTGTTCCCTCCTTTGCTAGTGACCTGCAAGGTAATGAAAAAAAAAATGTACTTGAGTCATGATGACAGACTTATTTATTGATGCAGCCACGCCTCTACATTTTTGGTTGCCAATGTCCTCCCCTCATAAAACCTGTGGCATGCCTGGGGCCAGCACTTAAAGATCAACATGTGTGAAATAATTAGGTTGGAACCTAATTTTTCTTTTCTTTGTTTCCTACAGACTTTATTGAGCTAATATAGAATTTTTTATATATGATGATTGCGTTTCCTGTGTTTTTCATTCTTATCTCTCTTTTTTTTTTTTTTTACAAAATTTTATTGAATAAACATAAAAAACATTTAACAGAATACAGTTTTCCTGGCAGTTATTTTGCCATACATATGCAACAAGAAACCACACACAACGGTTGATCTCCTATCTTAGATTGCTAAGTTGATGCTATTAACATATTGACATATTCATTTCCATTTATTTACAGCATAATTTCCTTTCACATTCTTTTTCTATAACCATTTTATCCACTATATTTCATTAGGGAATATCCCTAGTTTTTCTTTGTCCTTTCATAATATGTACCTCCAAGCATTGCGATTAATTTCACAAATATTATGATGCTGGGAAATCATAATCATCATTTAATAATCCCATTATCACTTGCAGGAGTCTGGGCTAGCAGAGTGTTTTAATGGCCGGATGCCTTTCCTGTCACCAATGTGGAGCTTTGTTCAGCAGATGTATTCTCAGTGTGTCCAGAGAGAGAAAAATCTGCCTCTACCTAAAATCGAACTCACAGCCGAGACAAGAGCACCACCTCTAGACCACCACACCATGCTGGGAAATCGCCTTTCTTAAAAAAATGAAGGCTACCACATTTAGATTGGAAAACTTTGAATTACGAGAAAAATTATGAGATTTACAGCACAGATTCTTGTGATTGTTGCAATTCCTTATTAAAATATGCCCTTATTTCACAACTTTATTGCTCAAATGGAGTCCCAGTTATTTCACTTGTAACTTCCTTCTCATCTGCCTTATACTGCACATAGCTAGCTTCTTAATACCAAACAGCCCTCACTGTAATTGTTGTTGTTTTTTACATCCTGTTGAGTCCGCGAAATGATGCCAGGAGTCGGTGACTTAGTGCAAAGCTCTTTATTTGATTTGCTGGAACCGAACTGCCGAAAGGAAAAAAGCCCGCGGCTTTTATTCCTTTCGCTGCGGCGGCCGTGGCCAATGGCAGCGCTTCGAATCTCCCGCGTTCTGAACGGACCAATCGCGGGAGATTCTTAACGAGCCAATCGGCGCGGCTCGCCTGACCAATCGGAAAGCCCCGCGCTTTGGCCAATCAAAGCGCGGGGATTTCAAGTATGTTAATGAAGGACAGAACACCCCTCCCCTCTTGGTTCAGTCCTTACGTTGCGTAGTCACGTAGGTAGGCGGGGCTCCGTCTGGTCCTACTTGACCTGCGCAACTCAGTTGTAGGCTGGATCTTGGCCGGTTCGGTCGGGATCTCCGTTGCTCCTGCTGCTGCTGTGGGAACCGGCTGGTCGATCGGGCCGGTCCTTTCTCCGTAGCTCCCTCCTGGGCCTTCCGGGTTGGTTGAGCTACGGGTTTCGCCGCTTCCGCTCGGTCTTTCCGGGTCGGTCGAGCTGGCTTGGCTGTTCTTTTCTGGCGAGGGGTCATGATGGCTGCGTTCCAGTGAGTACTGCTGGTTTATTTTTCCTTGGATTCGGTCCCCTGGGTATTCCCTCCCCCCTTGGCTTGCGTTACGGGGGTTGGGTTCACTTGTGGTCCTCGACCTAAGTTGGTCGATGTGGCGTTTCCACGCTCGTCCGTCTGCTGTTTGTAGCCGGTACGAGTGTGGGCCTGTTGCTTGGGTGATGACGGCTGGGATCCATAGAGGGTCTCCCGTCAGGTTTTTTGCATATACGGGGTCCCCGGGTGCGAACGTTCGGTTTTTGGTGCTTGAGTCTGGGGGCCTCTCCGGGTTATACGTAGGGTGTAACCTGTCGAGTGCGGACCTTAGCTTTCTACCCATTAGTAGTTCGGCTGGGCTTTTGTTGGTTGTGGTATTCGGGGTTATGTGTTGGGTAAAGAGTAGTCTGTTGATTTTCTCTTGGATCTCCCTGTGGTCTATTTTCCGGATGGTCTTTTTAGTGAATTGGACCATCCGTTCCGCCCTACCGTTCGCCGCCGGGTGCGCCGGTGCTGTCAGTGCGTGGCGGATGCCCCTTTCCGCTAGGAATTTTTCGAATTCCAGCGAGGTAAACTGGGGCCCGTTGTCGGAGATGACGACGTCTGGGAGGCCGTGTGTTGCAAAGAGTTTGCAGAGTTCTTTGGTCACGGCCTCCGTGGTTGTTGTCTTCATGTTGCTTACCTCCAGCCAGTTGGAGTAAGCGTCAACTGTTATGAGGAAGGTGTGTCCTTTTGTGGGCCCGGCGAAGTCTATATGGATTCTGGACCAAGGTCCCCTTGGGGTTTCCCACTCTAGGACGGGTGCTGTGGGTGGGCTGGGCCTTGTTTCCTGGCATCGTTGGCACCTAGCTACCCAGGCCTCTATTTGTTTGTCCATCCCTGGCCACCAAGCGTAACTTCTGGCCAGGGCTTTAGTCCTTACGATGCCAGGGTGCCCCTCGTGCAGCATTTCCAAAACCTTCCCCTGTAGCTTTTCCGGAATGACCACCCTGTCTCCCCATAGTATGCACCCTTTTAACAACGAGAGTTCCATTTGGCGGTTTCGAAATGTTTTGACGGACTCGTCGTTGTCCCTTTCCGGCCACCCTTTCTCCACCCAATGCAACACCCGCGCCAGACGCTTGTCTTTATTAGTCTCTCGGGCAATGTCTGACGCGGTTATGGGCAGGTTGGGTAGAGTCTCTATGCTGAGGGTGGTCGTCGTGGGTGCTGGGTCGGTGTCGGGTTCCGGTAGCGGCGAGCGGCTTAAGGCGTCTGCATGGGAGATCGTCTTACCCGGTCTGTGTATGAGTTCGTAGTTGTAGGCCGCCAGGAACTCGGACCACCTTGTCATTCGGGGAGACAGAATGTTCGGGGTGGCCCGGTTCCCTGCAAGGATTCCCAGCAACGGCTTGTGGTCCGTTATGATGGTGAAGGTCCGGCCGTAGAGGTATTCGTGGAATCGTTTTATGGCTGCAACTATAGCCAGAGCCTCTTTGTCCAGTTGGCTATAGTTCCGCTCCGGTTTGGTGAGGGTCCTTGAAAAGAACGCGATGGGTGCTTCTTTTCTGTCGGGAAGGGTATGGCTGAGGACGGCGCCGACGCCGAAGGATGATGCATCGCATGTGACGGCCAGAGGCAGGGTCTCGTTGAATTGTATGAGGACGGCGTTGGAGGTGAGGAAGTCCTTTGTTCTTTGGAAGGCGGCTTGCTCCCGTTTCCCCCAAGTCCAGGTCGCCGCCTTGTCCAGGAGCCTATGCAAGGGCTCCGCTGCCGTCGCCTTTTGGGGTAGGAAAACATTGTAAAAGTTCAGTAACCCCAAGAATGCTTGTAGTTCAGTCTTTGATTTAGGGGTGGGGGCTTCTTTGATGGCCTTGATTTTTTTGCTTGTGGGGTGAATGCCGTGCCGGTCTAGGAGGTAGCCCAAGAATTCCACTCGTTCCGTGCAAAGCTGGCATTTTTCCCTCTTTACTTTTAGTCCTGTCTCTTTAAATTTAGTTAGGACCTCTCTTAGTCGACCTTCTAGTTCGGCTTGGTTGGGTGCCGACACTAGGACGTCGTCGAAATAAGGTACCACCCCCTTGATACCTTGCAATAGCCTCTCCATTAGGCTCTGAAATATGCCCGGTGCCATGCTGACTCCGAATTGGAGTCGGTTGCATTTGAATGCTCCCCGGTGGGTGACAATGGTCTGTGCTTCTGCCGTTTGCTCATCGACCGGCAACTGTTGGTATGCCTGGGCGAGATCGAGCTTGGCGAAAACCTTGCCCCCTCCCAGTGAGTGCAGTAGGTGTTGCACTATTGGGACGGGGTAGGCACTTTGTTGCAGCGCGCCATTTAGGGTGGCCTTATAGTCCCCACAGATTCTCACCGACCCGTCGGGCTTGATCGGGGTGACTATGGGGGTCTCCCACCGGGCGTGGTCTATGGGCTGCAGTACCCCCTGTTTGACGAGTTTATCAATTTGCTCGTCTATTTTGGGTTTCAGTGCGAATGGCACCCGCCTTGGTTTCAGGCATTTGGGGGGGACGTTAGGGTCTAGGTCGAACGAGATAAGGGGCCCTCGGTACTTGCCCAGGTTTCCGTCGAAGACCTCTTGGAACTCCTGGGCTAGTTGCTGTTCCCAGCCGTCGTCGGTGACGTGGTTGACTCCCGTGAGGGCGATGTCGAGCGGGGCGAACCATTGCAGTCCCAGTAGGCTTGGGCGGTCGCGGTCGACGATCGTTAGGGGGAGTCGTTCGGTGCGCCCCTTATACGTTATGTCAAAACTTTTGGTGCCGACTACCGGGATGCGGTTTCCCTGGTAGTCCTTTACAATGAGTCTCTGGTTGTCTACATTCCTCCTTTGGAGGGTAGGCACCAACCGCTTTATCTCATGCCATGCAATCATGGAGAGGTAGGACCCGGAGTCCACCTCCATTTTGCACGGCTGGCCCTCGATGCGTACCTCGACGTGGATTTTCCGGGCGTCGTTGGTGATGGCGTGGCCGATGGTGACCGTCTGGTGGGTCTCCTCTCTCCGCCGGTTGTCGCCGCCTCGCGAGGATCGTCCGTTCCGATCCCATCGGTTGTCCGAGTGGCGATCTCTGGTCCGGGGTGGTGTGCTCTCCCTCCTCCGGTCGCTCTGGTCCCATCGAGCCGGACTGCGGTTTTTCTTCAGGCGGCAAACCCGGGCGATGTGCCCCTTTTTGTCGCAATGCCGGCAGATGGAATCGAAAAACCGGCATTCCGACCTGGGGTGGTCGCCGCCGCAACCGGCACAGTTGGTCCTTGACTTACGACCTCTCCGGTTCCGTTGGTCGCGCCCTGTCTGGAGTCGATGGATGTCCTCCTCGTCATCGGATGTGCTGGATGCCGAGTGGAAATCGCCCTGGTGTGTTGTCGTCTCGGTTTTTGGTTCGGTCGACCTTGCCGGGTTGTTGTTTCCGCCGCGGTCCCTCGTGTCCGGTCTGCGCATGCTATCGGCGGAAGTTCGGGTTGCTTCTGTGGCTGCGGCTGCGGTGAGGGTGTCTGCTAAGCTGATGTCGCCCTTAGCCATCAGCCGGCTCTGGAGGGCGGGGTCCCACAGGCCGAGCACGATTCGGTCTCTCAGGGCGTTGTTTAGGTTATCAAATTCGCAGAGCCCCCCTAGGCGCCGCAGCTCGGCGACGAAGTCGCTGACTCTCTCACCCGATCTCTGGTCCCACCGGTAGAACTCGTTGTGCCGGATCAGGATGGGTACCTCTGGAGCGTAGTGTCACCGAAGGATGGGTTCAAGGATGTCCCAGTCCATGGCGGTCGCATCGGCGGGCTTGGCCAATGCTTTGGCCATCTGGAAGACCTCGGTCCCGCAGTGGGTGAGGAAGACGGCGCGTTTCAGCAGGCCTGAGGCGTCCTTCATGCCGGTGCACTCGAGGTACATGCGGAATCGGTCGGAGAACGATTCCCAGTCCTCGGTGGCGGGGTTGAAGGGGGCGGGCGGTGCGATTTTCGCCATCTCGGTGCTTTGTCTGGCTTCCGTCGGACACGTGGTTCGGTTCAGGGTCTGGATCCCACCCTCGTCGCCAGTGTTGAGTCCGCGAAATGATGCCAGGAGTCGGTGACTTAGTGCAAAGCTCTTTATTTGATTTGCTGGAACCGAACTGCTGAAAGGAAAAAAG
Organism: Hydrophis major; assembly: GCA_033807585.1. Lineage (NCBI taxonomy): Eukaryota > Metazoa > Chordata > Lepidosauria > Squamata > Elapidae > Hydrophis > Hydrophis major. The sequence continues at coordinate 186,040,387 of CM066328.1, forward strand.
CCCGCGGTTTTTATTTCTTTCGCTGCGGCGGCCGCGGCCAATGGCAGCGCTTCGAATCTCCCGCGTTCTGAACGGACCAATCGCGGGAGATTCTTAACGAGCCAATCGGCGCGGCTCGCCTGACCAATCGGAAAGCCCCGCGCTTTGGCCAATCAAAGCGCGGGGATTTCAAGTATGTTAATGAAGGACAGAACACATCCCTTCCCAGTATCATCTGGCTTGGCCACCATAGCCCTCAAAGCTATCTGCTAGACGTGTCCATAATTGCTATGCATGGTTCCATTCAATAGGTTAACTGACCATCTTTGAGATGGCGTGGCATTTTGATAAATCAGCAATCCTTACCCCAACGGTTAAGAAAGGGCCTCTACTCTAGCAGCTTGTTGAGTTGATTTTGGAATTAGCATATTGAAGCTTTAAAGGAAAGGGAACATCTGTTAATATCATAACCTTTATTTACTTTGCTTATAAAGGAACGCTCCAAGCCTTTTAATGTTGTTGATACACTTATCCAATCTGCAGAATGATTTCTTCTTCATGCAAAATTTCGTTGGCTACTGTGTGGTTTTATTTAATGACAGCTGCCTCACAAATTAAATTACAACTTGTGTTCACCTACAAATTACTACTTGATTCAAAATGAAACATTTACATGAAGTAAGAGAAGAAGTATTTCTTGATGCAGGGTTGGGTGAAACAGCAAGTTGGCCAGTGAAAAGAACAAAATTACTGACTCGTTTTTTTGTGTTTTTGCATAATATGGTGGTTTTTCCCCCTCAGTTCTCAGTAGAAACAGATATGTCAGGATTTCATATCAGGCATTTTCCCAGTCTCATTAGTAGCAGCCAATGACTTTGAATACGGCAGAGAGATGAGAACATCAGGGTATTGTTATTATGATATACCACCGTTTATTGTAAATCTTTTCAAACAGTAAGTGCCATTAAATTATGTTGATGATGGCCTAAGAGACTAATGCTTTTTTAGGTAAAAATTTCACAAGATTTTATGAGATTTTCTTTTTCATTGAAAAGTTATCTCTGCCATTTAGAGATGACATCCACCAATGCTGCATTGGATTTATTGTGATGAAAATGATCCCTCAAACTTCTTGAATGTGATAAACAGTTAGAAAGTTTACATTTCCTTTTTTAATTAACTATGGCTTCCTGCATTGTCAAAATTCAATTTAAAAAAAGTTGAACTGTAATTTATTTGAAACAAGCTGTTTACCCTAATTTCTCCCCTTCTTAGACTACAAATGCAGGTGTTATCTTACACAATGCAGTTAACTTTTCTTTTTTGTTTGTGAGTGCAGCATCTGAAACAACCTATTAAAAATAACAACAACAGGAAACATGAATTTAAAGCAAGGCTGAACTGGGGAATAATGTGTATAATGTTTTGTCATTCATGTAGATTAATTTAAAATGCAAAAGGGTTGCTATTTTGTTAGATATACCATATTGAGAATTTGAAATAGATAGAAGGCAAAATTGTCTCCTTTATGATTGTGAAATTGACCACCTTAATGAATGAAAAGACTTTAACAATTTTTATTTCCACAGTACTTGGAAACCATTATTGGACTTTTTGCAAGAAACTGAAAGATCTAAAAGGTTTATTTGGTGGCTTCATAATTAGTATTATATAGGATTATCAAAATAGTGTAAATCAATGTTAATCTGAGAGTTTAAAAATTGATATATTTTTATATTCATATCTGTATGAGGGACAGTTGGAAGTCATTCTTTCCCTATTTTACTTACTTTTTTTCTTTTCTGCACTTTTACTTTTATTCTTTTCCTGAGCCTTTGTTTTAATTTTCTATTTCTGTTTATCTTTTAACTTTGAATCATTTTTGGAAAATCAATATAGTTATATAAAAAAAGATTTACATAAGATGGTATTGACCTGATTTATCCAAGTAAATCATTCGACAATTTTTGTAGTTGTTAAAAAAAGGAAAAAAAGAGGTCACTAAGAGGGTAATACTTTTAAATAGGCTTATCAGATCAAAGCAAGAATAATAAATATTTACAGGTGGCCTACATTCAAGATTAAAGGGTATATATTTTTGTGGACCCAAATTTGTCAAAATGCATATACATGCATAATATGAAACTGGACAGTTCTGTATATTTGAATAAAATGTGGAAAAAAGCTAGGTGTGCTAGAATTTTGACTGACGATGGTGTTGTTATTGTTTTAGAATCTATGGAAATCTTTCCAAATTATTTTCTGGGCAAATCTTACCATTTTTATATGGTATATTGTGAGATCATTTACATGAGGATTTGAGAGTAATAAAATCAGATCAAGGATAGGCAACCTGAGGTCCCGGATCAGATTTGCCCTAGTACTTATCTTTGCAAGCTTTCTCTAAAATGTTCATGTTCTGTTCTGCATCCTCTCTCTGCCCACAGATGTTTATGGAGATTCTGTTATTCAGGTCATGGTTCTCCCAACGGTGCTTTTTCAAGAGGCAATTAAACTTTTTGGTTTTTCTTTTGAAGACGTTTCGCTTCTCATCCAAGAAGCTTCTTCAGTTCTGCCCAAAGTGACCCTTACCACCCTGTGTGAAATAAGTATTTTTAATTTCCATTGTGCATAGCTTGTCACTGATATTGGTCCTTAGTGGGCATATTAGTTGAAGATGACGTCCAATTTTTTTGGGAGTACAGAAAGTGAGGAAAGATGCTATACCTGTTCATATGCTATTCAGAGTGCCACTAAATCTGTGAGCAGAAAAGATCAGTGTGCTCAAAATGGTTCATTCAGAGAAAATTAGCAAAAACTCAGCTGATCCTAAATAAAGTCTTGTACATTTAATTTCATACTTCCCATATGAATTATGTAAAGATTTCCCAGAGCAAAAAAATCAGGACAGATAGGATAGCCCATGAATCTTGCTCCCCAATGCAGTAGATGATTATACTTTACTATAGAATTTTTTTGACAGGTTATAATACAGGAAACATTTCCACAATAAATCCTGGAACTTAAACTTGTATTTCCTCTCAGATATTCTTTTTTTGGCAACATTTTAATTTCTTCTACTTGTGTTTTTAATTCATTGTTGATTTAACTTATTTTGAAAGATCAGGAAATATAATGTAATTAAGTAAATAAAGACAAATGACTTTCTATGACTTGCCTACAAAAGAATAATATCATAAACCTAAAAACCCTAAATAGCTTGCAGTTCAGTTTAATGAAGTCCACTGAACTTATTAAAATAAACGCTTCTTGGGCTTCAGCATTTTGTTCCAAGGTTGTCCACATTTCATTGAAGCTAGCCTTGTGGTAGAATTCAGCCTGTTGCTCCATTGAGCAGAATCTACAGTTGAGTCTCTTTCCTTTTTCAGTTTCTGCTGTTGCTGCATTGGTGTTTTTTCCCCAGACACAATTCCTGTATTGGCAGGTATGGCAATAGCGATGCCAAATGAATAGAGTACAGTCCAATTAGTGCCACATGTTGACGTTGAATGTTTTAATTGACAAGGTACACCTAGTTAGAGAGCTCATGTATCCATATAAATGCATATTATGATTTCCGGACAAGTACATGCCATAAACCATTTAAAATGCTGCAATTGCAGAAAAAGCAAAACATTTTTATTTTATTTTGAGTAAATAACCTGCTCTGCTATATGCTTTAAGTAAATAGTAAAGCCTCCCAAAGAATCTGGTGAGTACATTTCTCTGCTGAAATCTGCATTGACGTCATATTTTTAATTCCTCCTCTTATTAGAGCACAGGTAGTCCTTGACTTACAACCATAATTTAGCCGCTCAATTACAGTCATAAGTCATGATGGTCATGAAGCAAGTCATCCCATAACTGTCCTCTCATTTTATGCCCTTTTTTGCAACAGTTGTTAAGTGCTTTTGTTGCTATGGGTGCTTTTGCCAGAATCTGGAAGTAAATGCTGGTTTTCAGCAAAAATGTCGTTAATTGTAATCAAGTGATTGGACAAACAGCCATAAATGAGTGCTGTTCTCTGAGCACACCTAATGCAGTCCCCTGATCCCATCTTAATTTCAAATCCAGGTTGTAAGTACCTTTTGAGCAGTGGTGGGATTCAATTTTTTTTACTACCGGTTCTGTTGGCATGGCTTGATGGGTGTGGCAGGAAAGGGGACTGCAAAATCTCCATTCCCACCCACTCCAGGGGAAGGATACTGTAAAATCCCTATTCCCTCCCCACCCCACTAACCTGTTTTCCAGTTCCATTCCTGTGCAGGGCAACAAAAGTAGACCCACCTGATCAGCTGGGATTTGGGAGGCAGGGAATAGATGGGAGTGGAGCCAATCAGAGGTGGTATTCAAAATTTCTACTACCGGTTCTCCAGAACTGGTCAGAACCTGCTGAATACCACCTCTGCTTTTGAGGGATCCATCATAACTTTGAATGGTCACTAAGCTGAATGCTAATTCAAGGATTACCTGCATAGAGAAATACATAAAGACTTCCCCTGCTGTGGGAATGTATGCTTAAAAATAAAATTGCAATTCCCATCTGAATAATTGTCTGGAGCAGGGGTGGGCAAACTTTTTGGCTCGGGGGCTGCATTGACTTTTAAAATTTGACAGACGGGCCGGGTCAGCACAAGATTTTTTGGGAATCGCCCCCCCTCCCCCCTTCTTCTCCTCCTTCCCCTCCCCTCGGAGGCCCCCTGAGCCAGGAGTTGCTACCGACGGCACGGCTCCACGCGGCTCCAGTCCCGCGTTGCCTCGGGAAGGGAAAGGCAAAAAGGAAGAGCCGCGGTGGTGCTTTGCAAAGGCAGCAGTGGCACCAGAGGCTCAGGCTCAGCGGCTCCTGGTTTTGCCTTTCCCTTCCCAAAGCAACGCGGGACTGGAGCCGCGCGGAGCTGCGCCGGCGGTAGCAACTCCTGACAGCCCCAGCCGGACACCTGAGCAGAGCCCGGGTGGAACTGCCTGTTGCTGCTGCGGGCGCTGCTGTGGTCGTCTGGCTGCCCAAGAAAAGAACCGCACCAGCTCAGGACAACTGTGAGGAGCAAGAGGGGAGAGGCAGAGAAGGAGGCAGAGAAGGAGGAGAGCACCTGGCCAGTTGGGGGAGGCTTCTTGTGCTGTGAAAGAGGTGGCTAATAATCTCTGGTTCCGCTCTGTTTCTCCAACATCCGGCGCCGCCCTGTTCTGTGCACCGGCTGGTCGGACTTGCTGGGACTGACACAGAACAGGGTGGCGCTGGTGTTGGAGAAGCAGAGCAGAGCTGGAGATCATTAGCTGCCTCTTTCGCAGCACAAGAAGAACAGGGTAGTGCTGGACCATTGGAGAAGCGGAGCAAAGCTGGAGATTAGTAGCTGCCTCTTTAGGCAAAGAAAGCTTCCACCCACCCAGCCGGCTGGTCTCCTCCTTCTCTGCCTGTTTGTTCTGTATGGCCGAGGAGGAGGAGACCAGCCGAGAAGTGCGCTGCCAGGCAGGGGCCACGCAGCGCAGGGCAACATGCCACCGCCCAGCCCTGGCGAGGGAAAGCATTGGGCGTTCCCCAGGCAGCGGCCTTGGCCCCGCTACCAGGGAAACGGCTGCCCAGCTCCATGTTGTGTGTGCGATTTTTTGGCGTGCGGCGCGGAGTCTCTTTTGGCCAGCCCCAATTTTTTTCAGAAGGGAATTTTTTTTTTCAGAGGTGGGCCGTATTAAAATGACCAATGGGCTGGATGTGGCCCGAAGGCCGTAGTTTGCCCACCCCTGGTCTAGAGTCTAGACACACAATGAAAAATAGGTAGGCAGATCACAATCATAGGTTTTTTAGGCTCAGATAACTGTAGCATGGAGAAACAGTGTTTTTTCTTGTAAAATAGCTTTAATAAAAGCAGTTTCTGAAAAAAAAATCAATTAGAGATTGTATCCTATGACATACATATGATGAAAAGGCAATCTTCATTATCAGTATTGGGCTTTGATCATTTGTAGAGTATAGGTCAAATCCATTCTCAAATTGCAAAAGGAAACAAGCTGATAAATATACATTTGCTTCTTGGGCAGAGGAGTTTTGAAAAAGTTTTGTTAACAAGTATTTATTTTTTATTTACTAATGCTAAACTGTTCTGAACGTTGAATTTCATAGTTATAGTGCCTTCAGAGGCTATTTAATTTTTATAATTGTTGCAATAACTGTTTCTGCACTGTATATATTTATTTATTTAACAATAAAGCACATTCCTGCTTTTTCTCAAAAATGTGTTGTTTGGATGAAAGACAAGACGTCATATGATGTTAACCTGCTGCAGCACTGGTGACATTTTCAAAAGTGCAAAACTTGAATAACTGAGGCATATGTTGTATAAATCTGTTTGGAATTTGGCGCTGGAGAAATAAAGATTGTCTCTGTTACTGGCTGAATGTGTGAAAAACATTTACATCGAGATTAAAAAAAATGCCCATTTGCACATGTCTGTGTGTCTGTGGTGAACATTGAAAACAGATGAACTCTATATTACTTTCATTTGGATGGGTGGGCAGCTTGGATGATGGGCAGGAAATTTCTGTTCTCTCTTCCTGCTGGATCTTTTCCCTGTTCTAAAAAGCTTGGGAATATTCTCTCCTCCGTCTTCTACCGTTGTCTTCCCATTCTAGAATCTTCAGCCAAATATTTTACAGCAGGTTGATTTCTTGAATGATTCCCTTTGTTTGGGTTCTGAAAATGAGTCAGCTATTTTCCCCTAAAAGAGTCACCCAGTTACCCACGTGCTGAGACTAGTTTCCAGCAGAAATCTGAATAACCATTTCACTAAATTCAAATGCACATTTCATTGATTACCTTTTTATTCTGCCTCTATTAGTATTTATGTTATGTTATTTTATGTTACATTATTATTTTATATTATGCTATGTTATGTTATTATACTCGATCAGGGATGTCAAACACAAGGCCCACGAAAATGTGAAGGGGAAACATTGGGCCAATGTAGCTTCGGCCTGGTCTACCCAGTATGAAGAGGAAACATGCCAGCAGTTTGGGGAGTAGCGACAAACTGGCCACGCTTACCAGTTGGCCATGCCCCCCGGCCCCCCCGAGGTCAATCACAGCCCTGATGCAGCCCTCAATGAAATTGAGTTTGACATCCTTGCTCTATATTATTATATAATCTATTATAAGTTACTCAAAGTTTCAAACATATGTAATATTCCTTCCTCTTCCTAATTTCCCCACAACAAACCTATGAGGTTGGGGCTAAGAGAGAGGCTGAGAGAGAGGGAATGGCCCAAAGTCACCCAGCTGGCTTTCATACCTAAGGCGGGCATATTTTAATGTTAGGGTTGAAAAAAAGTTCAGTTCACAGTTTTTAACCAGCGTTTTCTACACTGCAAAAAAGCAGTGTACTTTTTTTTCGGCACTTCATAGATTATATAAAAGAAATCTAAAGATTGCAGCCTTGCAACATCATAATGTTTTCCCTGCTTTGATAGCTTTGGGGGAAAAAATTATCAGGTTTGGGAGAGTCTTCCAATAAAACTCTACATTTGATTTGCCTCATTGAAGGTCATGTTAGCTGTTTTTGGAAGAGTTGTGGCTCAGTGAAAGAGCATATCTGATGGGAAGAAAGTTCTGGGTTCTGTTCCTGGCATCTCTGGCAAAGGGAATTTATAAAACACCTGAGATTTATGGGCTTGGTAACTGTCAGGGTGCCTCTTTCCTGTTCTTTGCTATTAGAACTCAGGCACATTTGTTGGGAAATGCCATAAATCAGAGGCGTCCAACCTTGGCAACTTGAAGCCCTGTGGACCAGCATGGCTGGCTGGGGAATTCTGGGAGTTGAAGTCCACAGGTCTTCAAATTGACAAGGTTTGGATGCTGTTATGTTTTGAGCATGGGCGAGAAAGAATGGAGACAAGCCTCTGAACGGTGAACTTCAGCTCTTTATTTACATCGTGACTTCTCCCTTTAACAGCAGTTGAACCCGCCTTATATAGGCAAACCCTGTAACTTTTAACCAATAACGATCTAGGAACGCTAGCTCTTAGAACCAATAGGAACTCTCTTGTTAAGGGCCAATCGGATTCCCCAGAACGGGCCAATCCGGTCCGGCTGCTTAACAGCCAATCAGATGTGCAGGGCCAGAACCCTGCACTTACTCCAAGCTCTGGGAGAAGAGCTCGGTTTGTCGAGTCTTGAATGGTGTGAAGTCATCTGATAGCTGGTCCAATTGCCATCCGCATTCTACCCAGCCTAGGACTCGTGCTAAGGTGTGGTCGCGTTTGGTTTCTCTCGCGATATCTCGGGCGGTTAGTAGCGGCGAGTTGAGTACCTCGATTTGTAACATGGTTACCGTTGGTGCAGGATCGTCGAGAGTCTCTGGAAGCAGTGCTCGGCTCAATGCGTCGGCGTGGGGAATGGCTTTCCCCGGGCGGTATTGCAGCCGATAGTTATAAGCAGCTAAGAATTCTGACCATCGGGTCATCCTAGGGGACAATATGTAGGGAGTCGGCTTATCTCCGGCTATTATCCCCAATAAAGGTTTGTGGTCAGTCACAATAGTAAAAACCCGGCCATACACGTATTCGTGGAATCTTTTCACAGCTGAGACAATTGCGAGAGCTTCTTTATCAATTTGTCCATAGTTTCGCTCAGTCTTTGAAAGAGTCTTTGAAAAATATGCAACAGGGGCTTCATTCCCATTAGGTAGTACGTGGCTCAAAATGGCGCCCACCCCGAAAGGCGATGCATCACAGGTTATAACTAACGGCAAAGTCTCGTTATACTGCATGAGTGCACAGTCAGAAGTGAGCAGTTTTTTAACGTTTCGGAACGCCTGCTTTCACGGTAACCCCATAGCCAATTTGCTTTTTTATCTAACAACCGGTGTAACGGTTCAGCAACAGTTGCTTTGTGCGGCAAAAATACATTATAAAAATTGATCTCCAGGAACGCCTGGAGATTGGCCTTGTTTCGTGTCCTGGGAGCATTTTTGATCGCTTTTAATCTACTTTTGGTCGGGTGAATGCCCTGGCTATCAATCAGGTACCCTAAAAACTCAACACTGTAAGTTCACAATTTACATTTGTTTTTTTTAACCTAAAGACCGGCCTCTTGGAATTTTTTTAGGACTAATTTTAACTGGTCCTGTAAGATTTTTTTTTGTAGGGGTTGCAATTAACACATCGTCAAAATAGGGGACCACGCCCTTAATTCCTTGCAATAACCTTTCCATAAGGCTCTGAAAAATCCCCAGGGCTACACTAACTCCGAATTGCAGACGGGTATATTTAAAGCCACCTCGGTGTGTCACAATAGTTTGGGCCTGTGCTGTTTTTTCATCCACTGGTAATTGCTGATATGCCTGAGCTAAATTTAATTTAGCGAAAACTTTTCCGCCCCCCAGGGAATGGAGGAGGTGCTGCACCACCGGAACTGGATACACGTTCTGCTGTAGGGCGTGGTTCAAAGTGGCCCGGTAGTCCCCACAAATTCGGATTGACCCGTCTGGCTTAATGGGTTTACAATAGGGGTTTCCCAAGGGGAGTGATCGATGGGCTCTAACACCCCCTGAGCTATCAGTTTGTCGAGTTGTTCGTTGATTTTCGCTTTTAAGGCAAACGGAACTTGACGGGGCTTTAGGCGAATGGGTGCTACCTTTGGATCTAGGCTGAATGAAATCGGGGTCCCCTTGTACTCACCTAAGCTGTTCGCGAAGACGTCCCTGAACTCATAGACAAGGTCTTCCTCCCAGTCACAGCCACTGACTCGGTTTACGCCGGCCACTTCAATGCCGAGTGGCGCGAACCATTGGAGGCCTAGTAGGCTAGGCCTATCTCTATCGATGACCGTTAAAGGTAAGTACGCTGTGTGCTTCTTGAAGGAGACTCTGACTCGGCAGGACCCGACGACGAGGATTCGATTCCCTTGGTAGTCCTTGAGGATGAGGCGTTGGAAGCGGAGATCTTGGCATTGAATTGTGGGGATGAGTTGCTTGAGTGTCTTCCAGGACACCATCGAGAAGGACGATCCCGAGTCAACCTCCATGTGGCAAGGCTGGTTCTCGATGGCTACCGTGACTTGGATTTTCTTAGTGTCCAAGGCTGAGGCGTGACCAATAGTGATAGTATGGTGAGCCTCTTCTCTCTGCAAAGCTCGATTTCTGTAGGAGTGGTTTACTTGCTCTCGCCGTACAGGACGGTTTCCTGTCGATTGGCGATAGTTAGCCCCTTTTGAGGCCTGGCTGGGTCCTGGCAAGCTGCGGCAGACCCATCCGATGTGGCCTCGTTTCCCACACTCATGGCAGAGTGCGTCGCGGAATTTGCATTCGGACCTGGCATGGTTGGCTCCACAGCCAGCGCAAGGGCATAAGGGCTTCGGGTGGTGGTCCCGGTCAGACCGCAGTCGATGGACCCCTTCTTCGTTGCTGTCTGACGACGAAGAGAGGTCCTCGTGGTGCGTTGTCACAAGCTGCCCTTCTGAACTAGGTGAGATTTCGCTGGTCGGTGGTGGTACTGGAGCGCGGTTTCGGCGTAGTTGTGTAGCTAACTTCCTGGTTGCTTCTGCTGCAGTAGTATCGGCGATGGCGTCGGCAAGGCTGATGTTGCCTTTCGCCATCAGCTTGCTTTGGACGCCTGGTGCATCTAATCCCAGAACTATGCGATCTCTTAGTGCCTCTTCTAAATCGGTGAATTCGCAGAGGCCTCCCAAATTTCGGAGGTCTGCTATGAAGTCGGCCACGCTTTCTCCCTTTCGCTGGCTTCTCTGATAAAACTCGTGGCGTCTCATGAGTGTAGGCACGGTCGGGGCGTAGTGGTCCCGTAGGATAGGTTCGAGGTCATCCCAATCCATGGCCTTCACTTCTCGGGGTTTGGCTAGTGCTTTAGCCATCTTAAATACGGTTGGGCCTCAATGCGTCAGGAACACCGCCCGTTTCTTTCCGGATGTGGCATCCTTTAAGTTGTTCGTCTCTAGGAACATTTGAAACGATCCATGTAAGACTCCCAGTCTTCCTGTGTTGGATTGAACGGAGAAGGTGGTATGATGCCGCCGGACATGGTTCCATTGTTGGTGTCGTCTGTCACGAGCTCGGTGTTTTTCGAAGTTTCGTTGGTTCAGCTTTCTCCATATCCCACCCTCGTCGCCAGTGTTATGTTTTGAGCATGGGCGAGAAAGAATGGAGACAAGCCTCTGAACGGTGAACTTCAGCTCTTTATTTACATCGTGACTTCTCCCTTTAACAGCAGTTGAACCCGCCTTATATAGGCAAACCCTGTAACTTTTAACCAATAACGAGTTAGGAACGCTTGCTTTTAGAACCAATAGGAACTCTCTGTTAAGGGCCAATCGGATTCCCCGGAACGGGCCAATCCGGTCCGGCCGCTTAACAGCCAATCAGATGTGCAGGGCCAGAACTCTGCACTTACTCCAAGCTCACACTTTATTAATCTTTATGCACACACAACAGATGCCCCTGCTGTAAATGCAGGCCAGGCCCTGTGCCTGCTAATGGAACATGGAATAAGATCATAAATCTCTTAAGTGACAATCAGTGAAGCTCAGTGCCTGATCCATGTGTGGCTTCACAAAACTAACTAATGAGTGTGTTTTTTTCTTTGAGCAGGAGTTAAATACCCTTGTGGGTACGAGCAGCAGATGGTGGCAAGGTTGCCAGAAATTTTGGAACTTGTCCCAAACATTTCTTATTTGAAAGGGGTGTGTGTGTGTGAAATCCTCAGGGAATGAAAAATTGGCATGAGAATAATCCAGCGCTAGGAATCTTCCTTCCTTCTTGACACTCAAATTTAGCTTTTAAGGCTCACAACGTGCACAGGCCAAATGACCCGAAACATTTTCCTCATTATTGTAAAATCAAGTGTGTGTGTGTGGGTCTGAATTGACTTAGACTTGGAGTTATTATCAATCTGTGGGCTGTTCTGTGCATAGATTCACAGTGGAATTGGGGGAGCTTCTTCCGTGCATCCATCCTTCAATATTTCAAGTGCTGAAAAACTGGCTTTCTTTTTTGCAATCCAAACACCCCCTTGAGCCTGCCTTTTCAGTTTGGGTTATCTCCATAATTCATACTTCACAGAATGAATTAGGAAGCCAAAAGATTTTGTGTAAAGAACTCACTCCACCCCAGGCTAGTGATACAAGGACTTCTTGGCCAGTGAAAACTCCACAGATACTGGAGTAGCTTCACCCATTCAGATGGGCTTTGGGATCGGATTTGAAGTGGCCGATGGCAGTTTTTCTTGGTTCTGCTTCTTGTAACAATTGCTGTGGTTCCTGGCATGACATTTCTAGCTTTGCCTCTTGAATTGATTTCTTGTTTCCTGTGTAAGGACTGCCAATTGATTATCTTTGACAGGGAAGAAGCATAGTCTCACGGCATCTAAAGTCCATATCTACATGATCCAAATCTAGATAATATTTCATTTCAGATTGGCGTTAAATGTTTAGGCATGAAGCTTAAGTTTCAGAAAGTGCTGGAAGGAAAATTGTGTGCTACTTTTTTTCCCCATTGAACAAAAATTGTGCCATTGTTGAATATGTTAATTTCCCTATATTATATTCTAGCAGTTTAGGAATTGATGTGTTTGGAGGTGTAGAAAGTCAATGCCTACCCCTCCTAGAAGAATGAAATATTTTGAAAAATATTTAAAAAGTCAGAATATTATAGTTCCCCAAAGGGAGAAATGGAGAAGCATGTTTTCTTAGATGCAGAAAGCAAACCCCCTTTTCCTTAATAGCCCACAGCAGATGTCAGCACATAAGAGATAAAGAGCATATTGAAAGAGGAAGACAATTATCTAGATAGCTCTATTCATAGGCAAAGCAAATACTGCAGGCAGAAATCCATTCAAGGCAGGATATTTTGAAACTCCCTGCAGCAAAGTCTGAACAAAGGCAGAATGTTAGGATTAGAAGCAGGCCGCTCACTCCAAAACAAGACAAAAGCCATTAAGCCACAATAAGAATTGCTCAACCCCCTTTCAAAACACAAACCCCTTCATTGCATCATCCCAGAGCAGTCCAAATTTCACCTGGGAGCTCAAATAAACAATAAGCCAGATGTTGACCAGATTAGCTCAGACAAACACTTAAGATTTGTATTTCCTCTTTTGCCTATAGAGTCAGCTGTGACCCCTACATGATTCCATAGGAATATGAAAACAGCCAATATAATACATGTTCTTCCACAGGAATAGGAAGTTCAAGTGCAAAGCCCAAAGAAGGAATAACAACCCCCCCCAAACTCCATTTTGTCAGTTGCACCAGAACCACAAACCCATGTGGTTTCTGCTTCATTATTAAACCATCTTTCCAATCAGCCTCCATGTTTCCAGTGTCTTTCTCCCAGCTTCGAACTGAACCAGATGGATATTTTTTCCCACAGAGATGATCCAGAAAAAAAGCTTCCCATCATAGAAATGGGACCTGTGAGATGATTTCATGATGTGTCAGGATGTTTTTTTAAAAAAACTTTAATTAGTAAAATACAAAAATACTATGACACCTCAAATAAAACAAAAGAGAAAATATATTAATACAGTGAAGCAACAAAATCTAAATTTATAACGATTGAAATAAACTAAATGTGATAATCCCTAATTTACTGGGGGGAAAAATCTATGTAACAACTGTAGTTAACAATAGAAAAATAATTCAGTCCTTACGCTTGTCATTAAATCGAGAACTTAGAGAAACATATTCCATCACCTTCTGTTTTAGAACAGAAAGACAAAAATAAATAACACGTATCCTGGATCCGTTCTTTGAAATAAGGAGTGTGAGTTTCTTTCCAATTAAGAGCAGTTATCCTTTTTGCCATACCCCCTCTTTCAGAGATCCAAAGCTTTTCACAAAATGGTCAATTTTATATATGTAGTTCAATATCACATTTAATTGCTTAATTATAATATTTCTTCTTCCCTACATTGTATTGACACATGTAAATAAGTCTATAGCTGGGCAAAAGCAGATTATATGAGTTAAAGAACCCTCGGATTTCTTAAAATGCCAGCATAATTTTTTTTAAGGTCCATCTCTTTTTAAACATTATTTGAGGGGTCCAATAATCATCAAGTTCCTTAAAAGAAGCAGATAAAAAAAATCAAAACTTTAATTTTATAAGGAATTACAAAGTGTTGATCCATTGTGTAGCTGAAGTATTCCAGTTAAACTTCTTCTCTAACTGTTGTCAATTTTGAATTATTCTACTGCATCAGTTTCTCATGGGATTCAGAAACAAAATAAATCTGCTTTTTAAATTGTTAACCCAAGGAGCTTCACACCTTTCAGTGTTGGAAATGAAGATTCTTATTTAGCATATTTGGGCTGTATAACTTGCCAAAATTTTCACTTTTTTACAATTTACATTTTATTAAAAATTTAAAAATAAAGATAAAAACTAACAGAAAAGAAAAAAAAAGAGAAAAAGGCAAAGTCAAAAGTGTAGAAAAAAGAAAAGAAAGAAAATATTTAAAAAGTAAATTCCAATTTTCTTTACAGCAATACTAAATTTACCTCTCACTGTATGGTTGCAACATACATCTCTCATTTTATTCTATTATCCATTTTATTTTCAAACAATAATAACCATAAATAGAAAGTTCAATCTTTTCTGTGTCACTTAAAAAGTATAACCAATAAATATAGATACTGTAATGTTTTCTCTTTGATCAAAGAAGTCAATTTGGCCACCTCAGTGAGCTCTTATCATCTTCACAATCCATTCTTATGTTGCAAGTAACTGGCAAACCAAATTCATTCATTTTAAATTATTAATAAATAAATTATATTTTTTTCACTTCTGACTCAAATTTCATTATAGGTTTGACCCCTGATTTAGTGCAATATAAAAAATGCAAATAATTTTTCTGCAGACCACCAAAATTTTCTCATGGACCACCAGTTGGTGACCACTGCTGAAAGCACTATGGAATGGTATATGAGTCTAAGCAGTTTTATTATTGCTACTTCAGTTTCTATCTGTTCACTTACCAAGATTTTGAGCGTTATGTGCTTGCTATCCAAATGAAGCTAAAGAAGGAAATAATCCTAAAATATTTTGTTTAAAGACAAAATATTAAATAAAATAAAAGCACAAAATACCTCAAAATCTGGGAAATTGAAGTCCCTGTCATCATAAGGTAACTTCAATTTGTCTGAGGATATTTGAGGGACTTAATTTTTTTTCATTAACTTTTACTGTATATCTGTGTAATAGGAAGTAAAATTGGAATTCCTCTTACAATATAAATTAATCTTGATAATAAGTTTCATTTTGAGAAGATTACTTAACAGCATAATAGCACTAAGCCGAGATCTGCTAGCTCTTCTTGTTATGTGACATGCTGGGGTTGTAAGCCTCTTCATAACCTCTTTCAGCCAGTGATAATGCCCAAATCCATCTGAAAGCAGACCTACAGTTTTCCCATTGATAAGGCAATCTTGGTGGCATAGAGACTAAGTTATCTAAACAGTCCTGGGTCAACTTCTAACCTTCCTAAGCATTATTGTGTTTGATTATATGTTCTAGATATGGCCTGTGGGGTGCTTAGATCTGGCCCATGGGGCCACCCTGGAAACAGTGAAGAACTCACCCGCAGTGCCTCTGCCAGTGAAAACAGACCTCGCGAAGGCCCAGGTGGCCCTCCAGAGCTGCGTTTTTGCTGGCAGAGGGTTGCAGGAGGCCATTGCAGCCGAAAATGGAGCTCAGGACCCCTTTCAACTGGCAAAGTGCTCAGGCCACCACATGCGCCCCCGACATGAGTGACGTCAAACTGGCCAGCCTGTCCCCCCCCAAGATCAAACACAACCCTGATGTGGCCCTCAGTGAAGTTTGATCCCCTAATCTGGAACAATGGTCGCCAACCAGTGGGCGACCACTGTTGTGAGAAAATTTTGGTGGTCTGCAGAGAAATGTTATCCCCAAAGCACCCCCCAAAGCAATTAATCCAATTAATCCAAGTTGCGCAGGAATGCAAGGCTGCATTACCCACATGGCTCGCGGGAATGTAAGGCTTGCATCGCTTGCATTGAGAACAACACAAGGTAGTGAAGGGAGGGGGGAAGGGCAGAGGGGGGAGCTTGCCCCACTTGCTCCACACGCCTGGCCTGGCCACCAGACTGCTTCTTTCCACTTCTTTCTCCTTCTGCTTTTGGCTGCACGCAAAGAAAGCAGCAAAAATCTTTTTCTCTCCCCCAATTCTGCCAGAAATGAGTCTTTGAGACCCTGCAAGGCATCCTCCTCCAAGAAGCTGTGCCGGCAAAGACTCATTTCTGGCGGAGTTTGGGGAGAGAAAGAAAGGCTTCTGCTGCTCCTACTGCTTTCCTTGCATGAAGCCAAAAGTCTCCCTCTCTCTCCCTCCCTCCCTCCCTCCCTCCCTCTCTTTCTCTCTCTCTCTCTCTCTCCCCCTGAAAATGGAGCTGGAGCTGGTATCTTGCAATCCCAACTAAACAATGATCGATCAGTAGGAAAACAGGGTGAGGAATTCTGCAGATTTTGGGGGGATTTTTCCCAGGGTCCTGCTATCTGCAGAGACCCTGGGAAAACGTCAGCAAGCCACCGTCAGTCAAAATTCATATTAGTGGTCTTCAGGATTTAAAATTATGAGATTGGTGGTCCCTGAGGTCCAAAAGGTTGGCGACCCCTGTTCTAGAATGTGGTAGGCCTCCGGATCATTTTCTAACCCAAACGGACCTCTGTATGCCCTATCTGGGAAGCAATCCAATTGAACTATTTGGGCTTTTCTTCTGAATAAAAGCACTCTAGGCCACAGCCCATACCTGGCTTTTTCAGTGAAGGAGTGCTGCACTGGGTGAATAAGAGTGACATAACTAGCCTCTGCATCTCTGATAGCAATAAGAGACCTTGAAATACTTCACAGCTTTCCAGATACTATTTTAGCTGCAAATGACAAAGGCACTGATGATTGCATTACTGTAATTCTCTGTTAATGAGAACTCCTGAGATTTCTAGCATGAACTGTGAATATACAAATAATTTTTTCTTACAGGATGCTTGCCATGAAGTGTCAGTTAATTAGGTCACAATTAGAAAAAAAAACTAGCTTATGCCTAAGACAAAGTCTTACTTGTTCCTATTTAATGTTACTTTAAAAAATATTAGCAATTGAAATCTTAAATACTTTCAGTTCACTTTATCTGTAAACAAATGTGGTGCAAAAGAATAATTTAATCCATGATTAGGCCCATGCAAGTTAAAGTTTTTTTCCAGTGTATTTCTGCATTATCTCCTTAGTTTATTGTGGAAATTTTGTAAGTCTCCCTTCTCCTTCTTCATAGCCTCTCTCTAGATCAGGGGTGTCAAACTCAAGGCCCATGAGCCAGACATGGCCCAGGAGATGCTTAGACCTGGCCCATGGGGCCATCTTGGAAACAGCGAAGGACTGGCCCGTGGTGCCTCTGCCAGCAAAAATGGAGTTCTGTTTTGCTGGCAGATTGGGTCACCACAGACATCTCTCGCATGAGTGATTTCAAACTGGTCACGGCCCCCTGGTCATACCCCCCTTATGGTGAAACACAACCCGTATGCAGCCCTCAATGAAATCGAGTTTGATACTCCTGCTCTGGATGGATTTTTCTACACATGGATATATGAAAAGTGCACCTAAAATTTAGTTATATTTTGAGAAGTTATGAAACAACAATTCCAGATATTTACACATAGGTTGAAACTACAACCACAGTTGCTCGAACTAAGGAGTTGTATGTTGAGAATGTGCTACTTGCTGTCCTTGCCGTATAGGCTAGTGTAATTACACCATTGTTCTTTAACCAGAATGGTTTCATTGGATTAAGAGACACAACAACCTTTGAATGATATGTTAATGGACACACTGCAAAAGAAGGCAAACATTTTTTCAGGGGAATCTTGTTGAAATATAAATGGAGGGAGAGGAGGTTAGCTGAGTATAGTTTTCAGATTAAGTATCTTTGCCTTAAGTCCTCACCAGCTCAACCTGGTGGCACGTAGTTATAAGTTTCAGCATTATCACATAGAGTGATCAGTTCACTAGGGACATGTCATTTTTATGGCATCTCAGTAGTGGGCATAATATGCATGGGCGAGTAGAAAGCACCCTTGTGGGAAGATGACAGTGCAATTTTTAAATTCTTATTCTGTCTTAAAAAGAACTAGAGATCTTAATTGGAGTATGTGGCAAGGTTTCCTGGTATCTATTATCTGTATGCAGGATTTACTATCTTTCTGATATCAGCAGTTTGATGTTCGTTTATTTGCTCATGCTAGCATAAAAATGAAGTAAAATATAAATGTGTGATGTATGTATATATGTATGTATGTATGTATGTATGTATGTATGTATGGTATTCAGCTTTGTTCGGGTATTTTCCCACGTCATTATAGTTGTGCTTTTAAAGTTGTAGCAACGTTTCAGCAGAATCTCATCTGCCAGACGAATACAATACAGAAGCCTGATGATGGCAGATGAGATTTTGCCAAAATGTTGCCTCAACTTTAAGAGCATAACTATAATGATGTGGGAAAATATCAGAACAAAGCTGAATACCATACATATAAATACCTGTGAAAACTTAAGGAAATATGTATGTGTATGTGTATGTTGCAATCTCTATGGCCTGAAGACCTGAAACCATGAATAGAAGAGATGGTTCCACCAGACTGTCAATTATTTGGAAGCCTGCACTCACAAACAAAAACAATCTCCACACCACAAGCCAGGCAAACACCTGGGCACAAACAGTTCCCCCCTCATAGCTCCAGCTCAAACACACCCCAACCAGGCACCCAGATGAAACCTAGCTTCCTAACAAATGATAGCCGTCCATTTACTCAGAGCCAAGTTGCACTAAAAGCCTCCAATACAGGAACACAATGTTGCCAGCCAATCAACACACAAAATAAGGCACAAAACAGACAGAAGATATTAGAAACACCAGTCAAGCAGAACATAGCAAACTCCAAGACCACTAAACACAGACCAAGACTCCCAACCAATCAGGATGAAGAAAAAACCATTCTGGCACAGCAGTAGGCTAGCCCCAAATTTAAAACTGAAACAACTGTAAAAGTCTGACTCACAGATGAACACAATACACAAGCCTGGTGATGGCAGATGAGATTCTGCCAAAACGTTGCTACAACTTTAAAAGCACAATTACAATGACGTGGGAAAATACCCGAACAAATCTGAATACCATACATATATACATATACATATACATATTCTTAAGTTTTCATGGGTATTTACATGTATGGTATTCAGCTTTGTTCGGGTATATAATGACATGGGAAAATGCCTGAACAAAGCTGAATACCATATATATTTATGAATAGAAACAATGAAGATTCACTTTTTAATGTAGTCTTTGTGTGCTTGCTTATGATTTATGTAAATCATTGTTGGTAATTTAGAACACTTGTAGGTCATCAAATAAAGAACTTAGCAGAAACCAATTTCCCTTGGTGATACCATATTTAAAATGTTATTTAATGGCTCTTAGCAATAAACAGACTTTTGGTAATTGCTTGGCATTTTCTTTGAAACTTGTAAGATTTTCACTTCTCTACCACTTTTTTTTGTATTTAATACAAAATGCATTTAGTACCAAATGGATGCATGGATGATTTATGAGGGTCTAAATATAAAAGTCATATCCTGAATAGATGGTTCAATAGCGTAATATTTAGCAATCAGGCACTATAAAAAAAAACCCCTACTGTTTCCACTATAGAGATGTGAGTCTATTTTGAGGGGAAAAAACCACTGTTAGAATTTTAAAAAATTATACAAATTGCTTATACTGCTTTACTTTTATTTTTTAAAAGATTCTATTATCTAATATTTATAAATAATTACTGATGAAGTTCATACTGAATTGCAGAAATTATTCTGTATACCTTTCATTGCTGAAATCCTTGAAAGATAATCCAAATTTGTTGGGGTATTTCCATGAAAGTGCCATTTAATTGCATTCTGGGCAGGTTTTTTTTTTTCTCAGTATGCATAATAAATGACTATCATTTTTAAATTGATGGCAATCAACACAGTAATTGCCAGGGTCTTATTCCACCAAACATCTAACATTATAGTGTTATCTTGTTGTGATCAGTAAGAAACCAGTGAAACTGGCAGAAGTGGGTTTTTTTCTTTTTTTCTTAAGTATTAGCCATGTTCTGGAAGTCAGATAATTTCAGTTGTACTAAGAAGATAAACTTTTAGCCTTTCCTGATATGCTGCATTCTACTTAAAGGACTGCCCTCCCCATCACAGGTTTGGGGATGATATAGGACATACAGGACATAATTGAAAAAGTGTTTTTATTATAAATATAAATTATTATTGTTACAGAAAAGTCCCTATCTTTATATTACAGGGGAAAAATCTTTTTTTTTTTTTGCAATTACCGTATATACTCGAGTATAAGTCGACCCGAATATAAGTCGAGGCACCCAATTTTACCACAAAAAACTGGGAAAACTTATTGACTCGAGTATAAGTCAAGGGTGGGAAATGCAGCAGCTACTGGTAAATTTCAAAAATAAAAATAGATGCCAATAAAAACTTTCACTAGGACAGTTGAGAATAAGTTTGATGTTCACAATTTCCTCTTTGAAAGAGACCAGTAAATAGGGAACAAGAAGATGAAGAAAAAGAAGTGTGTTTTTTCACACTTTTCACACTGAAGTGAACAAAAATGGCATCATAGGAACAAGCTTATTCTCAGCCCAAAGGTTTGTTTCTGATTTCTTCCCTGATTTAAGGGAAATTTGGGAAACGATCTCACTATCATGAAAGGTTTGATTGATTCACTAACGCAAAAGATGATGATGATGACAGTGGTAGGCAGGAGTCACTCTCTCCCTTGCAAGAAAAAACCAAGAGCCGTTCTTATGATATCTCTCTCTCCCTCTCTCCCCCCCCTCCTCCCCCCCCTCCCGAGTGGACTGAAAGCAGCTGGAGCTGAGGAAATGAAACTGAGTGGAGCGACCTCCACTTGCCTAAAGCTCAGAAAAGCCTCCCCCTCCTCCCCCCCTCCCCCTCCTCCCGAGTGGACTGAAAGCAGCTGGAGCTGAGGAAATGAAACTGAGTGGAGCGACCTCCACTTGCGTTGCTTTCTCAGCCTAAAGCTCAGAAAAGCCTCCCCCTCCTCCTCCCCCTCCTCCCGAGTGGACTGAAAGCAGCTGGAGCTGAGGAAATGAAACTGAGTGGAGCGACCTCCACTTGCATTGCTTTCTCAGCCTAAAGCTCAGAAAAGCCTCCCCCTCCCATGCTTAAAAGTTGCAAAGGAAACACGGAAGCAGGGAAGCGGCTGCCCAGCTTCGGAGCTCCACACCATTTTTTTTTCAGAGGGGAATCTGACTCGAGTATAAGTCGAGGGCGGTTTTTTCAGCACAAAAAATGGACTGAAAAACTCGACTTATACTCGAGTATATACGGTAATATTCAATCAGAATTGATTTTGTCCCTAGTTCAAGCAGTTAGTTTATTATTGTACATAAAAATGTTGCATGCAAATATATGTGAACACATAGATAGATTATACTATAGGATGGATTACAACACATTCTAGATTTCAGGTGCCTGCAGCTGGGTTATCAAAATTTAGAATGTGCCTGTCTTGCAAATTGGAGAACTAGATACATATTTGCAGAGACCTTAAAATATGAAAATTTAAGCTGTCAAAGGAAGCTGAAGCAAGGCAGATCTAATACAATCTATGGACATTAGCATTCCATGAGTGATTTCATTGTCAATATTTCATGTCATTAAATCTGTTGAAATAGAAAGTGATTTGCAACCTAGTGTTGAAATTTATCAGTAATTCTATCATGTCTGTGGGTTAGTCATAAATATTTTTTCTTGAATTATGTTATCTGGTCTCTTGCCTTTCTTATAAAATTGAATATTGATGTACAGTGCAAGGGGCCTCTACGCTACAATGCTAGCGTAAAGAAAAGAAAAGAATAAACCGGAACTTGGCCCATACTTGGCTATTTCAGCATATAAACAATATTGGGTTTCGGTTTTGTAAGATTTTTTAAATGCACTTAATATTTATAATAATTTGGAAAAACATTTAAAGTTACAATGCAATGTGCCAGTTATGAATTGATGTTTTAAAACGTTATAATCTATAAATCATAAGACAGTAAAGTGCAGCAATGAAAGGCAGGGAATGCATAAAATAGGTAGTTTCTGTTAAATGGCTTCATAAATGAGAGCCAGAATAAACAAATACATTTTGACCTGAATCTGAAAGAATATACTACCAGTACCAGCCAAAGCATCCAAGGGAAATATTTTTGGAGCACCGCAACAGAAAAGCATTCTGTTTCTTGTTTTAGAGCAGGGGTCTCCAACCTTGGCTCCTGGAAGCCTGGCGGACTTCAACTCCCAGAGTTCCACAGCCAGCAAAGCTGGCTGTGGAATTCTGGGAGTTGAAGTCCGCCAGGCTTCCAGGAGCCAAGGTTGGAGACCCCTGTTTTAGAGGATGTATAAATGGCATTTGGAGTAAAGCTTCCTTTTATAGCTTTTAAAGGCTGTCTGGTATCAGGAAGGGAAGTGCTGTTGCAGACATTCTGGATCCCAGATTGTTTGGGATTTTCAGTAGCATCAAGGCAATCTGAGCTCAGAGGTGGATCAACAGCCAACAAAACATTATTATTAGAATGAGTATTCTAAGATTTCACTTATTTGACTTGGTTATAGTCCTGGATGCTACAATAATTTCATCCAGAAGGTTCCTTTTTCTACTTGGCCCCTTTTTTGCATGGGCATTTTTGAGTACCAGAGAAACTCTGAACATCTATTGGGATAGAGTCAGGGGAGAGAGAGAAATCCAAAGTCTGCCAAGATTGGCAGGTGGGGGGGGGGGGCAAAGTTGTTACACAACTGAATTCTTATCTTAGATCAATATTAAGCCAGTCTGTGGAAAGAATTGCTGCATTTTGTAGATCACTGGAAACTCTGAAAAGGAGCATTCTTCAGAATATTCTCTTTTATAAAGATAAATGTTTATTGATAACAAATTAAAAACATTCTATTGTATATTAATAATATATACTGAAATGTTTTGGCCTTTCGGCTGCCAGCAAAGCTAACTGCAGAGTCAGACGAGGAGGAAGGGGTGGAGAGAGAGAGAGCCTGGGCTAGCTTTGGAGCTTTTGGAAGGCTCTGATAAAGAAACAGCTTCAGAGACAGAGGCAGGGCTGGGATCTTCTCATGGAGAGGCAGCCATCTTCTGGGCCTGAGGTGAATGAGGGGGAAGTACAGATGTGCGTATATGTAGAGGGGAAAGGAGAGCAAAGGAAAGCAATAAACCGGCTCTCAGGGAAAAGCAGATGTAGATGCTAGCCAGCCCCTCCTTGGCTGGGAAATAATAGTAGGGGTTTGGGATAACAGATAATGATAGTTGGAAGGGACCTTATAGATCATCTAGTCCAACCCCACCCAAGCGGGAGATCCTACACCATTTCTGACAAATGATAGTCCAATCTCTTCTTGAAGGTCTCAAGTGATGGCGCTCCCACAACTTCCGAGGGCAAGGTGTTCCGTTGGTGGATTGTTCTCACTGTCAGAAAGTTTCTCCTTATTTCCAGGTGTGTCCAGTTGTCATAGACAACCCTTTGTTTTCTAGTATACAGCAAGCAATTCAGTTTACTTGGCTGGAACCAGGTTTGTTGGGACTAATTACATTTGTTTTTTGTTTATCCATGTGAACCAAAGACTGTTCCTACCCTGTTTTAAAAAGGGGTTGTTTTACTCATGAATAAGTGGCTTATCATTACTTGGGAAGCTGGGTCAGAACATGACATATTAATTATAGAAGGCATTATCATTGTTTCTGACTGGCAACAAATATCTATGGAGAGTCTATAAACAGAAGAATCAGATTGAGGAATATGTAGAAACATATTCCTTAAGGAAGACACTAATTCTCACAGTCACATTCTAGGCGTGCCTGTTCAAAGCAAGTTTTGTATTGTCCAAAAGAACTGGCTGTTGTTGAACCCATCTCCAAGATTTTTTTTATAGCAGTGCTATCTTGGATAAAGTTGATAACATTGTATCAGGAATGTGTACAGGTAATTCTCAACAGTGGAATCCAAAATTTCTGTTGCTAAGCAAGATAGTTGTTCAATGAGGTGTGCCCATTTTCTGATTTATTTATTTTTTTGCCACAGTTGTCAAGTGAATCACTGTAATTGTTAAACAAATGGTGTGATTGTTAAACGAACCTGACTTCCTACAGTGAGTTTCAGAGTTGTCAGAAGTCAGCTGGGTTATAAATGGTGATCACATGACCCCAGGACAGTGCAGCTCTCATAAATACATGCCAGTTGCCAAATGCCTAAAATTTGATCACAGGACTATGGAGATGCCGCAAAAATCATGTGTGAGAAAACAGGTCATAAATCACATTTTTTTCTTGTCATTGTAACCTTAAAAGGTCACTAAATAAATGATTGTAAGTCAAGATTTCCTGTATATCATATTGAAAGTGTATAAATGAGTTCAGGTCCATGTATAAAAACAATATAGAGGATAGTAACAGGCAGACTACTCTAGGTCTAGTACTGACTATTTGCTATTAGAATATTTAGCTGTATGTACCTACCGCTGATATGAATTCTGAGCAAGAACAACTTGAAGGATGATGGTCATTGTGGGGGAAATGTTTTGTTACTTCTGATGTAAAGTCCCGCTAAAATTATATAAACTAAATAATTGGATGCCTTGTGTAATATGAAGAAAAATGAGATACTGAGTAAGAGAGGGAGAGAATTAATTTTGATAGATTTCAGATTGACAGCAGAGATTTTTCAGAAACCTTCTTCATTTTGCTTCTCTGGAGGGAAAATCAAAACAGTTAAAATTTTACTCATTTACTCATTTTCTCCTTTCTTCCTAGTGCAGTTCAAATAAACTAATAAGTAATAAACTAATAAACCTGCAGCAACAAAGCCTGTTTCTGGCCAGGATACCTCCGAATTCCCCTCTTTTTTGACTTTGATATTTTAAGAAAACATTTTTCCCTTTTGAAATTTTGCTTTCAAATTTGTGTGTTTTGTCACACCAGTCTCTGCATATCAGGGCATAAATGTGAATTTACATACATTCCACCAGCTATTTCAGCAGGCAAGAGTCATTTGGGACATCTGGCCGTTCTCTCAAGAAATGGTAATGCCACTGGCTTTCAACTTGGAGGCATCTCGGTACTTCTCACACGATGCACTGCAATTCAGGATTCTTGATACCATCATGTGATGTAGCTATTATTCTTAGCCTCTTTCAATGGAAGCAAAACTTTTATTTTAGATGAAAAATGCAGTAAAAAAATACAAGTCATTCCACTGCACAAATTAGTGAAACCAAAAGGTAGAATTTCTGACAAAAGGTCTGTAAGGTGACCATTTTAGCTTGCAATAAATGAATGTACTCTGTGAAATATTGAAGATGCAAGGGCAGCTCACTAGAGAATTAAATTGTTTGAACCTTGGAATCTCATTCAAATCTAGAATAGAAAGAGGATTTACCAATATAACTGCAAGGTTTATGACCATGAAGATTAAAATTGTACATGAAAGAACTCAGGTTCAATGTTTTCGCTAGTTTAAAAATCTCAAAATTAAATATTTGCTTGTTTACCCCAAGAAAGATTATTTACCCCAAGAAAGATTAAATGTAATATTTAGGTCCTCTGGATGAATTTATTTCAAGGCTGTTGTATCATTCATTGGTATTACAAGGAAACCATTCAGACTCAATATTTTTTTTTTTCCAAACCAAGGAATCCATACATGATTTTTAGAATTAAATCGTGTTCCTAACTAACCTATCTTCCCCATTCCAAATTCTGTATTTCCTTTGGATTTTAAGGACTCCCACTAAGAAATGGAGAACTTCTGCATGAAAATAGATATAATATATTTGTATTTAGATTATTTACTATGTAATATAATAGACTACATAATACAGTAATAAACAGATGACTGGAGGAAGGAGATTTGAAAGCAACGCAGTTAAAAGGATGGAACCCAAGAAGGCTTCACTGGATGTGACATCATCAAGATTATTTAATGCTAATTAGTAGTTCCTTCAAAACAAATTTTATTGAATAAAAAGATGTTAGAGAAGATATTGTGACTGTAGTGCCTGACAATTCAGAATGAAGAGGCAAACTGCTTGTTGTGTACAAATGATGGAATGATTTAGGAAATCTATATAAAATCTCTAAAATGCTGTTGTTACTCTACTTGCTATATTTGATTCAAATTGTTTGAATGCATCAATAGGTTGAATGAGTGCCAGTAAGTGGAGGCTTAATCATGACAAGACAGAGATACCTTGTCTTGGGAAATCCCTTTTTTGCAAACTAGAAAAAGTTTATGCTTTGTGTAGGATTGTCATCGTTCTGAAAGAACTAGAAAGTAATCATAGGTGCTCCTTGTTTCGTCACCATCCTACACTAAGAATATATTTTTTCCAGCTCCAGTTAATTCATCAGAGATAACTCTTCCAGCTTTAGTAGTTGTCATACCAACAATCACAAGATTAGATTATTACAGCATATAAACTATCTTTGTGGATGGCGTAGGATGGACCAGCCAGGTTTTGAAAAAGAGTTTTAATAGCTTCACTGGAGGCCAGTGTGCTACACATCAAGTTCAAGATCCTTACCTTGATTTTCAGTGCCTAATATACTCTCAATGTTAATTAAGATTTAGTAGGGTGTTTTCTTGAATGTGTTGTATTCTCTATGTGCCAACTCAAGAATGAGTGGTTTTATATAGATGCTGAGGTAGAATTCTCTCTTTGACATTGAACTTTGAACCAGCTGAAAACATTCAATGCAGATTTTTCCCCTCTCAAATTTGAATATTAGTATATATTGAAAATAAAACCATGTACAGATTTTATCAAATAAAAATTATTTAAAAATCTATCAACTTTGAGTTGAGACAAAGGGCTCCCGGTTAGCATTCTTTCTGACTTGCCAGCTGCAAATCACTGCCTCAAATAATCCAACAACAAAGAATCAGGAATAGAACAGATACATGAAACTTAGAAGAGTCATGTGGTGCAAGTATTACTAAATGTGCCATTCCAGATTATGTATAATCTCAGAGAACCTAAATCTCTTTTCATTTATACATCTATCAAAACCAAGAAGACATGGCTTTAGAATCCTCAAACATTCTGTTTGATATGTTCACAGTGTTATGACTGATAATATTTTAATTATATTGATTGATTGATTGATTGATAAAATCTATTACATGCTTTCTTTGATTTTTCTTTTTCAAAGTGTAAGTGCCATAAGGTAAAAAAACAATAAAAGACTCACAAACACATTTTTCAACAGAAATATTGTGGTCAGTAACTGGTTTAAATACAGTTCATATTTGCCATTCAGAAGACAAAGATCTCTATAAACGGTGTAAAACAGATTCAGGACGGCATTGTCCACAACACCTTATGAAGAGGCCTGCATAGATTGGGAAATATGTTGGGTACTAGAATGTCCTAGGGCAGGAATGTATTTATATCAATATTCAATGAATACCTAGTCGTCTATGAGTGAGTTGGGCAGCCACAAAATTTTGTTTAATAAAGAGAAGAAAAAGAAATATAGGAAATTATGTACAGTAGGAAGTTGTCCAGGAAACTGACAGAAAGGGAGAAAAAGACAGAAGAATAAGAATGAGAGGGATGTCACCATCCTGTTTACAAAGTGCAATCAACTGCTTTTAAGTGGATTTGTTCTAGTAAGAAATAAAGTTGCTTGTGTCACCGTGCTATCAGATATGGTATTCAGGAGGTTCTGACCAGTTCTGGAGAACCAGTAGTGGAAATTTTGAGTAGTTCAGAGAACTGGCAAATATCACCTCTGACTGGAGATTTCACAGTGTCCTTCCCCTGCCACGCCTACCAAGCCACACCCACAGAACCGGTAGTAAAAAAATGTTTGAATCCCACCACTGGATGCTACTATGTTGGGGATTTTTCAGCATTCTGTCTAGGTAGAGGTTAAGTGAATCTGGCTTCCCCATTGATTTTCCTTGTCAGAAGGTCGCAAAAGGATGATCCTGGGACACTGCAACCATCAAAAATATGAACCCGTTGTCAAGCATTTATGTGTAAATCACGTGACCATGGGGATACTGCAACAGTCATAAGTGTGAAAAACGGGGACAAATCACTTTTTTCAGTGCTATTGTAACTTTGAATTGTCACTAAATGAATTTTTGTAAGTTGAGAACTACCTGTATTATCTCTTAACCCTAAGCAGAGATTTTTTGATATGCAGGTACAAGTTGAAAATACAAGTCCCTGTTCTGATCCCTGGGGGAGTTATCTTTCCACATCTTGCCAGTATGAAACTTGTTCATTTATTTTAAAATTAGAATAACAGAGTTGGAAGGGATCTTGGAGGTCTTCTAGTCCAACCCCCTGCTTAGGCAGGAAACTCTATTCCAGTAGAGGTTAACATTTTGGGGCTCCCCTGCCGAAAATTGTGCTCGCGCTCGCTCATTCGCATGCCAGAATGCAGAAGGCAATGTGTCTTGCCCCCTCTGCACATGTGTATGCAACATTCTCCCGCCCCTTACCTGCACTGTGCATGCGCATGCCTCCCAGCTGATTTTCGGCATGTTTGAGGCCTTTTTCAGCCTCCCCGAGGCTCGAGGGAAGCCTCTGCAGCCTTGGGAGGCCAAAAAAATGGGCTGTTAAGCCTGGTTTCCCCAACCAGGGTTAGGGAGACAAGCTAAACAGAATGTGCAGCGTTAGTCAGATAGGCACACAGATAAATGAGTGAGCTAAGCTTGTATGTTTATTAACATACAGTAAAAATAACAGATACGCTTGTGCGTATAGTTTATTCCATTATGAGTTCATAGCATAGTCAAAAATAACAGTCCAATAATCATGTATCATTTAGTCAGTCCATTCAGGGATATTCAGTTAGCAAAATCCGTTTAGAATATCCTATGTCAGTTCACTTACAAGTCAGTCCTTTGTTTTCTCTCCCGTTCGAGCAATGCAGTCTTGAGTCCTTGCAGTAATCAGGGATCATCAAAGCCAGAGAGAGAGCAAGCTGCAGTCTTGCCTCTTTTAAAGTGCTTTCACAACCACTCCCTTAATTACTTTCCCACAGTTAAAGTTGCAGACACTTTAACATACAAACTATGATTACATATTATTATTTACCTAAACCAGTTAGGGTAAAACAATGTTATCCCTAACATGGGCCTTCTGGAAATACCAGAAGTGCCCATTTTCAGCCTTTGGGGGAGCTACTGGAGCTGGGGGAGGCCATTTTCACCCTCCTGGGGGCTCAAAGGAAGCTCCTGTAGCCTTTGGAGGCCGAAAAACAGGCCCATTTTGGCACTACCTTTTTCTCCTCCTTCCATCTATGACCAAAGAGCTCCTTTGTAACAAATTGGCAAAACGCCCTTGTATTTATTCTGACTTCCTCTTTCCTGTTTTTTTTTAATCATTTGCCAACTGATGAAAACATATCGCTTCTTATTCCTTAGCAGCAAATTTTGCTTAGCACTAGCAATAGCAATAGCACTTAGAATTATATACCACTTCATAGGGCTTTACAGCCCACTCTAACTGATTTACAGAGTCAGCACATTGCCCTCAACAATCTGGTCCCTCATTTTATCAACCTCAGAAGGATGGAAGGCTCAGTCAATCTTGAACCGGTTAGAATTGAACTCTGATATCTGGGTAGAGTTAGCCTGCAATACTGCATTTTAACCTCTGCACCACCACACCTCAGCTTAGGAACCTTTGATAGATGACTTTATCAAATCCAATATCTGCTGCGTCATGGGTGATTAAGTGTAACATAGCACATTGAACTGTCACGCATTTCTATAGTTGAGATGGAATCCTTTTGAAACATGCTACCTATTTGAAAAACTAATCCACAAATTTCTGTTGCGCAGGAATCAGAAATTATGGAAATATTTAAGGTTTAAGAGCTACGGTGGGCTTTGCTAATCCCAGGAATTTCCACTGTTCTTCTCTACCTTCTGCACATCAGACACTGGACTCAGCTGTTCCTCTTCTTCCTCATCAGCCACCTCCAGACCTGGTGGCTGTTGACTCTCCATCTGAGGGCTGACGGACGGACCAAGCTCCGCCTCAGTCTCTCTCTCTCTCTGCCAGCTCCATTCCCTCTTCCCCCTCGGATAAGATGACCAACTTTTTTACAGTGAGAAGGAGGACACAAATAAATTGAAGAAAAAAACCAAAGCCACTTGTGCGCAGTACACTCTTACACACGGCGCACTCTCTCAAAACAATTCTCCTATATGGAGTGCATGTATGGAGTGCTCATAATCGTGTCTCGCCACACTGAACCGAGCCTTGACGAATCGTCATGTCAAATACAATTACATCACATCACACACAACAAATCGGATTGGCATCAATCAAATACGGAGATTTATAGATTAGTCTTCAAATATCAAAAAGGAGGACATGTAGGAGGACACTTTTCGAAAGAGGATAGAACTTACAAAAGAAGGACTGTCCTCCCTAAAGGAGGACAATTGGTCACCTTACCCTTGGAGCTTTCAGGTTGCCTTGCTGCTGACCCTGACTCCCATGCTCCTCCTCCTCCTCTGATTCAGCTTCTGGAGGAGCCAATGGCCAACAGGCCACAACACCAGCAAAGCCACCTATGTGCTATGTATGCATAGCATGTATAGTAACTGCCAAAAAATAAACCCAGAAGCTTTGCTCGGAAGTGGAAGGAACAGAATATCCCAGCATCTCATGCTTTTTAATTTATCTCCATTTGCATTGTGAGTCATTTCAATATATCAGTAGCAGCGATCCCGGTTATAATCCTATGGCAAAGGTAGTGACTTGAACTCCTTTGCCAAGTTTAATGACCAAAGGAATCTAAGTGTGCCCATGCTATTTGAAACGAAAGGACTAATTATATGAGGTTGTTTTGTGATGACAGTTGAGATCTCTCAAGACCCAAAGAGTATCGCTCACTAATTATGAAGCAACATGGGCAGGAACATTACACCTCTGAATGAGAACCCTTGCCATAGCAATTTAGCATGTTATATTATTGTATATTTTATAAATGTCCTAATTTTCTTGAGAGGCTATTTAAACTTGTTGGATTTCCCTATTGCCCATTCACTGGACTTTAATTTCTTTTATACGAGACTGCAAATGGCAGGGCTGGAATTGCTTGCAGATAATTAACAAGAACTGGGAAGTAATTTGCAGTAAATAATTTGATACCTCTAATCACTTTGCTTGCTGTTAATCCACAAATATCTTATAATTGTCCAAAATGCATTTGTTATTCATGGGAACCATTTAGCAGTTAATGGGGAACAGCAGAAGCAGAAATACTTGTTCCAGTGGCATCTACACTTCCAGATAAAGTTATGGGGGCTTTTTAAAACATATGCCAGGCATCCAATAATGTCAGAGTAATATTTTTCTAAGTTCTCGGAGCATTGCTTTATAGGTATTGAAAAATATTTGAAAGGCTTTCTACAGCTGTATGAATATGTTGGGACTGTAAAATTGGCAATGGAAGCCCAACTTGCGAATCTGTCATTCAGTCTTGCGTTGGCAAGAACAAAAATTTCCCCTACCCCTCCGGTATGGGCTTAATAAATTACTTAATAATTTTTTGCAAAAAGGAAAATCTAGAGTTCTTTTCTTTTTTTAAAAAAAAATGACCCCAAAGCTTAAATGTTTCAGTACTTATCAAACTGAATCTTCGTATGGGGCTATAGATTAGAAGTAGCAGTTGTCACTGTTGCTGGTGCTAAGAAATTACTGTGGTTCTAATGCTTAAATATTGGAGTTAAGTCTGTCTTCAAACTACCTCACACTGATGCTGTGGGGTGAAGTGGGAAGGAGGCATTCCTTTCAAACTCCTGAATGAAAAGTGGGGTGTATATCTGAGTAATAAATGAGCTGTATGTCTCTTATAGTGAAATGGTAAATTGGTGCTATTTTTCATTATTTCGATTTTTTAAATGGTTTACACTTTGTTAACTGCCTTGAGAAGACAATGTAATGCTATTTCTAAGGCAAATACAGAAGCTTTTCCAAATAATTCTGTGAGGATGAGAAGGCATGCTACACCTGGCTGATATTGTTCATATTTTTCAGAAATGGATGGAGGGCTAATGCTAAACAATTATAGTTTCTTTCAGGCTGCCAAGTGAACTCATGGCTGAAATATGAATATTATTGGGGAAATACTTGCTCACGCTCCATTTGTTTATTTACAATATATGCAAGGTGACAGACAAGCTGTTCATAAAGTAGCTTGCAATGGCAGAGAAATAAGGCTTTCATGTATACAAGTTTATCCATCAAATAATCTGTACCAAATTTCCTCAGTAAGGAAATCAGTAAGTTTAAGTCAACACTCTCTAAAATGAACAAGAGACTATCCATCTTCTCCAGTGTCCTGTTTATCTCTTTACTTAGGACTTTGATATTTCTGATAAGCAGCAAAACCTGAAATTATTTTTCAAGCTCACTTGAACTATGGATGTGAAGCAGTTTAAGATATTTGTAGCCATCTGTTTATCACTAACATTGCAATCTTAAGAATGGCACTCAGAGATACTTTGACTGATTTCAATGAAATTGACTCAAACCTGAGTTAGCATTTGATTTCATTTTAATGTACATTAGCTCTAACCTAACACCTTCCTGATCTGTTATGGAATTCCTAGGCAACCTATCTATTGGTAATGTTATGTATATGTAAATAACGTAGTTGGGTTGATAATATATAAACTACAAATATATATGTGTAGCTTTAAGGAAAAATATTGTTATGTATTATGCTGTGTTCTGATTGGTTAATTATGCTAGAAGTTGCCATAAGAGGGAGCTATAGATCATAGTTTAATTCTCTTTCGCTTTTGCACTGATGATCTATCTTGATACTGATACTGACTGACTACGGACCGATACTGACTAACCCTGTCTATTTTGATATTCTGTTGATATCGAAGGTTATTTGTTGTATTATGGTTTGCTATTTGTCTGCTGTAAAAGACATGGAACTGGTAAGAAGACTTTATAACTAGATGTAAGAAGACTTTATAACTGGATATTTCTGGTCTGTTAAAAATGTGTATGATATGGACTGTTTATTGGACTGTGCTATTTCTTCAAGTAAACATTAATACTTCAACTCTGTGTGGCTGTATATTTCTTCATAATTCTTCTCATAAACCGTTTCTGTGTGCATATCCTTTTTATACAAGGGTTACTCTGCACATATCCTAATAGGTAGTCTTCAACTTATGACCTTAATAAAACCCCAGCATTTCCATTGTAAGTCATGAATACGTTGAAGCACTGATATGACCGACCCAAATTTTTTTAAGTGATTGGTAAGCAAACACTACAGTTGTTAAGTGAATTAGTGCATTGCTATAAGTATTTTTTTTTTCCTGAAAAGGCTGATTTCCAGCAAAAAAAGGTCATAAATTATGTCACATGACCACAGAATGTTGCAACCAGATAAAGATGAGTTGACAACTGCCCAAAATGCAAAATGTGTGTGACTGGAGGGAGGATGACAGCTGGCAGAACTGGGTCATATGTATCTTTGAGGTGTCCTGTATCTAAATTCTGGAAATTATTACTTCAACATATCCAGCAGATACCATAGGGTACAACATCAAACACAAATCATATTCATGCAAGAATATTCAATATATTGTTATTAAGTTATGAAGTCAAGATACCTGAACACAGTCTGAAATGCCAAAATTAAAAATATGATCCTTACAAATTTCTGGAACAATTTTTTTAAAAAAATAAAAGGAATTTAAAATTAAAAGACAAGAGAATAAACATTTCAGAGAAACTGCCTAATTTGTGGCTTGATATATATTTTTTCAGTTGTAAAAATAAATTATTAGGAAGGCATGTAGAAGAAGGACATAAGGAATGTAGTAAGGTCATTAAGTTAGGGAATCATAGCACAATTGAGTGTTAGTATCATTAGGAATACTTCTAGGCTTTGACCTTACTTTGACATTTTAAAATTGTACAGACTGAGGTGTCAAATTCATTGTAGACCTTAGCAAGGGGGAAATCAACCATTTTCAGTCTTTTAATTTAAAAAAGATAAAAAAGACCCAATGTACTAAAAACAGATTATGCCTCTGGCCTTTCACAATACTTAAGGGACTTTTGATGGAAGTTCATTTTTGGGGAGTCCTGCATTTGTTTTCAATTGAGTACCAGATTAAACCTAAAGTGAAAGTTAAGTCTGCTTTGCAGATTCATACTCACACGTTCTGAATTTTAAGAAAGAAAGAAAGAAAGAAAGAAAGAAAAAGAAAGAAAGAAAGAAAGAAAGAAAGAAAGAAAGAAAGAAAGAAAGAAAGAAAGAAAGAAAGAAAGAAGTTTATGATGAAAAAATTAAAGAATAAAATAAAATTCCATCCAGACAAAGGTATGTGTTTAACATTCACACTTAAACGATTAGCTGAATCACAACCAGATGTCTTCTATTTTGTCCAGATACCTGGAGTTGATTTCTTCCATAACAAGCAAAAAGCTTTATACTGACCTGGATTGAATCTACAGTCACTTTTTAAGAAAAACTTCTTGCTTATCAGGTTTTAGTTAATTTCACACAATGGCAAGCTGCATCTGTGCTGAATAAATTGTCTATTTTAAGAGGGTGTGTTGTTCTGTATTGATATTCTGCTACAAGTCACAACTGACACAAGGCGTGAATCTATTGTGGAGCTAATAAACTAATTCAAATAATTTATAATGTGAACTATGAGCTTTTTAACATAACTTTTTAAATCATGAATTGTTACTGAATTATTTTTTTTAAAAAAACTGTACTTTATAATGTATTTATAAAAACAATTTCTATGGTAAAATAATTATAAAACAAAGGATAGAAAATATTTTATTTCATATTCAGTTTAATATATGGCCAGAGTAATAATTTTCTGTGTTCCATTTATGTAAACAATAGTACAATAGATATTATGTCATTTGGATTTCTTCCACAATGGTGGCATTCTAATAAAGATACTTTTGAGTTATGTTTGTCTCGGAGTTGTTGATTAGAATGGAGGTTTGCTGGAACCCTGACACTGTGCACATTGGGAAAATAATTTAGAAGTTCATTGCACTGTCACAAGGATAAGCATAGTAGCTCTTCACCATTCTTTAGAGTTGCTTGACTTTTTTTTAGGCTGCCATGTAAATCTGAACAAAGATATGTTACTGTTTTAATAGTCAACCTTTTTAAAGCAATGGGATCTCTTTTCCCCAGTTCTTGTGGAAGCATGAAAAAAAAAAGGGGGGGGGACCCTAAATCTAGTTAATTTCAGAAGAACTGCTGGATTAACGCCAAGCCTGAAGTCCTCCCCCCCCCCCCAAAAAAAAATTATTTAGAAGTCTTCTCAGTCCTAGTAATTGCTACTGTGCTCCATGAGGTTTATTTTCAGGTGTGTGTTTATAGACCTATAAGCTGAAATCCCATTACTGGCATGAAAACTAGAAGTTGGCAGAGGTAATGTTTAATATGTATTTTCAATTCACTACTCAATTAACTCTAAAGGCTTTTTAAAGAAAATATTTTAATTGTTCCAATAATTGAAGGTCTTCAAGTTAATTTAATGCTGCTTAAAATAAATATAACAAAACAGGAAAATTATGGAATGTAATAGATTTTTCTCAAAATAAATCAATTAACTATTTAATTTAAAAAAATGAAAATATAATAGAAGACATAAGATAGAAGGCCAGAGTTGCTTCAAATCATGAGATGGGTAGCATATAAATTTAATTAATAAGTAAAGTCATTATTCCTTTGTAATCTATGCAGTTCTAAAGATAAAACCCTTTCAATTTGGCAGTAGCAACCAGTCATGAAGTCATTAGTACCAGCAAGTATAAGCAAAGTAATTCTTGGAATAATGGATCTAACTCAGTTAAGTCACTTGTGTCCATGGGTTTATGCCAATATTGGGGGCATATAGGAGAGAGGGGAGTTAAAGGAATGAAAAGGTTCTGATCAGGAATTATTTACAGAAAAAATAATTTCTTACATTTATTCTTTGAAAGATGTGGTTGTGATTTAGCTAAGTTTAAGTGTGAATGTTAAACACATACATATCATTGCAATCTATACAATTTTAAGGTGTTCCAGCCTTTGTCTGGATGGAATTTTATTTAAAATGAATGCTTAAAATTTGCATTCTGTATTGAAAGGCCAGAAAGAGCAATATGTGTCGACATTGGATATAATCAGGTTGATCAGTTCTAGTTAGGGGGCGTGCATAAGTGCACCAACGTGCCTGCCATCCCTGTCCTGTTGTTTCTTTTATTTTTCTTATATGTATCCATGTATTCATAACTATGTTTATACTTATACCTATTATCTTGTAAGCAATTGACAAATAAAATAAAAATAAATAAATAAATAGTTTTAACAGTTTGAATTTTGTTTGCCATAATAATAGAAGACCCACATTTCTGCCTGTCTCCAGGTCTTTTTGAATCACTGCACCTCATCTCACAAATTGTTTTCCTTGTCACATTTCTGTTCTGTGTGACTTAAGTAAATCACAACGAGCTAAGGCATTAGGTTGCCATGCATAGATAAATGGACTACATAATGCATTACTCAAGTATGAACAAATTGAGGAGAAAATATATTAACTGAAACTTATTTTCTTTCCAAAAACAATATTTTGCCTGCTAAAATTGAACATCTTCATATTTTCCAGATAAATGGCATGACCTTCATCGAAATGAGATGCTAAAGATGTTCTAGTATAAACTGTTCATCAGCCCTGTTAAGTCCACATGGAAGGAAGCCAGGAGACGGTGACTTTGTATCAAGTTCTTTATTGCAGTCAGGAACCGAACTGGCTCTTAGAAAAACTTTGCAGCTTTTTATTTCCAAGCCGCGGCCAATGGCACTGCTTTGAATCTCCCGCGATTCGAATCTACCAATCGCGGGAGATTCTCAGCGAGCCAATTGGCGCGGCTCGCCTAGCCAATCCGATCGCCCCGCGCTTTGGCCAATCAAAAAGCGGGGATCTCAAGAATTCAAATGAAGGTACAGAACACCCCTCCCCTCTTGGTTCAGTCCTACGTAGCATAGTCCCGTAGGTAGGCGGGGCTCCGTCTTTGCCTACTGGACCTGCGCAGGTCAGTCGTAGGTTGGATCCTGGCCGGTTCGGTCGGGGTCTCTGTTTCTCCAGACTCCGTCGTGGGAACCGCCTGGTCTGTCTGGCCGGGCCGCTCTCTGCAGCTCCCTCCTGGGCTACCCGGGTTGGTTGAGCTGTGGGTTTCGCCGCTCCTGCTCGGTCTTCCCGGGTTGGTTGAGCTGGCCTGGCTGTCTCTTCCTGGCAAGGTTTCGTGCTGGCTGCTTGCAGGTGAGTATGGCTGGTTTCTTTTTTCTGGGTTTTGGTTCCTGAGGTATCCCCTCCCCTCTTAGTTTGTGTTGAGGGGGTTGGTTTTGTTTGGTTGCGTGTCGGTGGTGTCTTGTGTGGTCGTCCTCGATCTTAACTGATCGATGTGGCGTTTCCACACTCGTCCGTCGGTTGTTTGTAGCCGGTAAGAGTGTGGGCCTGTTAGCTGTGTTATGATTGCTGGTACCCATAATGGGTCTCTGTTTAGGTTCTTCACGTAGATGGCGTCGCCTGGTGCGAAGGTTTGGTGTTTGCTGTGGAGTCTGGGGGTTTCTCTGGGTTGTAAGTGGGGTGTAGTCTATCGAGTGGGGACCTTATTTTCCTCCCCATAAGCAGTTCTGCCGGGCTTTTATTTGTTGTGGTGTTCAGGGTTATGTGCTGTATGAAAAGTAATTTATTTATTTTGTCCTGGATCTCCCCGTGGTCTATTTTCGGATGGTTTTTTTTGTGAATTGAACCATCCGTTCTGCCCTACCATTCGCCGCCGGATGCGCTAGGGCTGTCAGTGCATGTCGTATGCCCCTTTGTGCTGGGAATTTTTGAAATTCTAGCGAGGTGAATTGGGGCCCGTTGTCGGACACGAGGACATCCGGGAGGCCATGTGTTGCGAAGAGTTTGCAGAGTTCTTTGGTCATGGCCTCCGTGGTGGTTGTTCTCATGTTGCTTACCTCCAGCCAGTTGGAGTAAGTGTCTACAGTTATTAAGAAAGTGTGTCCTTTTGTGGGCCCGGCGAAATCTATGTGGATCCTAGACCACGGTCCCCTGGGGGTTTCCCACTCTTGGATGGATGCTGTGGGTGGGCTTGGTCTAGTTTCCTGACATCGTTGACACCTTGCTACCCAGGCCTCGATCTGTTTGTCCATCCCTGGCCACCAAGCGTAACTTCTGGCCAGGGCTTTTGTTCTAACGATGCCCGGGTGCCTCTCGTGTAACAGTTCCAAAACTTTCCCTTGTAGTTTTTCCGGGATGACCACCCTATCCCCCCATAGTATACACCCTTTTAGTAACGAGAGTTCCGTTTGCCGGTTCCGGAATGTCCTGAAGGTCTCGTCGTTGTCCTTTTCCGGCCACCCTTTCTCTACCCAATGCAAAAACCACGCCAGACGTTTGTCTTCATTAGTTTCTCGGGCAATGTCTGACGCGGTTATGGGTAGGTTGGGTAGAGTCTCTATGCTGAGGGTGGTCATCGTGGGTGCTGGGTCAGTGTCTGGTTCGGGTAACGGTGAGCGGCTTAAGGCATCCGCATGGGAGATAGTCTTACCGGGTTGGTGTGTGAGCCCGTAGTTGTAGGCAGCCAGGAATTCGGACCACCTTGTCATTCGGGGAGACAGAATGTTCGGAGTGGCCCTGTTCCCTGCGAGTATTCCCAGCAGCGGTTTGTGGTCGGTGATGATGGTAAACGTCCGGCCGTAGAGGCACTCGTGAAACCTTTTTACTGCGGTGATGATAGCCAAAGCCTCTTTGTCCAGCTGGCTGTAGTTCCGCTCCGGTTTGGTGAGGGTCCTTGAAAAGAACGCGATGGGTGCTTCCTTTCCGTCGGGGAGAGTGTGGCTGAGGACAGTGCCGACGCCGAAGGGTGATGCGTCGCATGTGATGGCTAGTGGTAGGGTCTCGTTGTACTGGATGAGGACGGCATCCGAAGTGAGCAGGTCCTTGGTTTTCCTGAAGGCGGCTTCCTCGCGTTTCCCCCAAGTCCAGGTAGCCGCCTTGTCCAAAAGCCAATGCAAAGGCTCTGCCGCGGTTGCCTTTTGGGGCAGGAAGACATTATAAAAGTTAAGTAGCCCCAGAAACACCTGCAGTTCTGTTTTTGACCTGGGTGTGGGGGCTTCCTTGATGGCTTTAATTTTTTTGTCGGTGGGGTGAATGCCGTGTCGGTCTAGGAGGTATCCTAGGAATTCGACCTGTTCCATGTATAATTGGCATTTTTCCCTCTTCACTTTAAGCCCGATTTCTTTGAATCTCATTAGCACCTCCCTTAGGCGACTCTCTAGTTCGGCCTGGTTGGTTGCCGATACTAGTACATCGTCGAAGTATGGTACCACCCCCTTGATGCCTTGTAAGAGTCTTTCCATGAGGCTCTGGAAAATTCCAGGCGCCACGCTGACTCCAAATTGGAGGCGGTTGCATCTAAAGGCTCCCCGGTGGGTGACTATGGTTTGCGCCTCTGCAGTTTCCTCGTCGACCGGCAGCTGCTGGTATGCTTGGGCCAGGTCGAGTTTCGTGAAAACTTTGCCCCCTCCCAGTGAGTGTAGGAGATGCTGCACTATGGGGACGGGGTAAGCGCTTTGCTGCAAGGCGCCATTTAGGGTGGCCTTATAGTCCCCGCAGATTCTCACTGACCCATCAGGCTTGATTGGGGTGACTATGGGGGTCTCCCACTGGGCGTGGTCTATGGGTTGTAAGACCCCTTGCTTGACGAGCTTGTCAATTTGCTCGTCGATTTTCGGTTTGAGTGCGAAAGGTACCCGCCTTGGTTTTAGGCATTTCGGGGGAACGTTTGGGTCTAGGCTGAAGGATATAGGGGGCCCTCGGTCCTTGCCTAGGGTGCCGTCGAACACTTCTTGGAAGTCCCGGGCCAGTTGCTACTCCCAGTCGGCTTCGGCGATGTGGTCGATGCCCGTGACTGCGATGCCTAGCGGTGCGAACCGTTGGAGTCCCAGCAGGCTAGGTCGGTCTCGATCAACGATGGTCAGGGGAAGTCTTTCGGTGTGCCCCTTGTATGTCACTGTGAATTTTCCTGTTCCAACTACAGGGATGCGGTTTCCCTGGTAGTCTTTGACGATTAGTCTCTGGTTTTCTAGTTCCATCCTCTGGATAGTAGGCACCAAGCGTTTAATTTCTTGCCACGCTACCATTGAGAGGTAGGACCCGGAGTTCACCTCCATTTTACAGGGTTCGCCTTCGATGCCTACCTCCACGTAGATCTTTCTGGCGTCTGTGGTAGTTGCATGGCCGATGGTGACCGTTTGATGTGTCTCTTCTCTCCACCGGCTCTCGCCCCTCATTGGGCTCGTCCGTTCCATTCCCAACGGTTGTCTGCTGGGCGGTCTCTGGTCCTGGGGGGTGGGCTCTCTCATTTCCGCTTGCTCGGGTCCCATCGTCTGGGGCTGTGGGTTTTCTTGAGGCGGCAGACGTGGGCTATGTGGCCTTTTTTGTCGCAGTGCCGGCAAACGGAGTCGAAGAACCGGCATTCGGATCTGGGGTAGTCGCCTCCGCAACCGGCACACGCGGTCCTCGACTTACGACTCCGCCGGCTGTGCTGGTCGCGGCCTGGCTGGAGACAGTGGATGTCTTCCTCCTCATCTGATGTGCCTGAGGTGGAGTGGAGTTCGCCCTGGTGGGTGGTAGTTTCAGGTTGGGCCTCGGTCAACCTTGCAGGGTGGTTGTTTGCGGTGTGGTCCCTGGCGTTCGGTCTCCGCATGCGGTCTGCTGATTGTCGGATTGCTTTGGCTGCTGCGGCTTCGGAGATGGCATCGGCAAGGGCGATGTTGCCCTTAGCCATCAACCAACTTTGGAGAACGGAGTCCCAAAGGCCGAGCACGATTCGGTCCCGCAGGGCCTCGTTCATATTGGAGAACTCGCATAGTCCTCCAAGGCGCCGCAGCTCTGCAACGAAATCACTGAAACTCTTGCCTGACCGCTGGTCCCGCCGATAAAATTCGTGTCATCGGATGAGAATGGGTACGGCTGGAGCGTAGTGTTTCCGGAGTAATGGCTCGAGGTCTGCCCAATCCATCGCGGTAACATCGGCGGGCTTGGCTAGCGCTTTTGCCATCTTAAACACTGTGGGCCCGCAGTGCGTTAGGAAGATGGCTCGTTTCTTCGGTCCCGTGGCATCCTTCAGATCGCTGCATTCGAGGAACATGTGGAATCTGTCCATGTAAGATTCCCAGTCCTCGCTGGCAGGGTTGAAGGGGGTTGGTGGCGCGATGCTGGCCATCTCATCGGTTGGCTGGCTTCCGTCGGACACGTGCTTCGGTTCAGGATAAGAATCCCACCTTCGTCGCCAGTGTTAAGTCCGCGTGGAAGGAAGCCAGGAGTCGGTGACTTTGTATCAAGCTCTTTATTGCAGTCAGGAACCGAACTGGCTCTTAGAAAAACTTTGCGGCTTTTTATTTCCAAGCCGCGGCGGCCACGGCCAATGGCACCGCTTTGAATCTCCCGCGATTCGAATCTACCAATCGCGGGAGATTCTCAGCGAGCCAATCGGCGCGGCTCGCCTAGCCAATCCGATCACCCCGCGCTTTGGCCAATCAAAACGCGGGGATTTCAAGAATTAAAATGAAGGTACAGAACAAGCCCTATCGGCTAAACCAAACAGGAAGCACAACTAGATTAATTCAAATTCTATTTTATTGCAAGGCTACATTACAGAATCTTGCAAGTCTGAAGGTACAAACTTCCCACTGCCATTTTTAACCGCCTGATCCGTTGGGCCAGGTCCTTCCTAAGTTTCTTTCTTGGACTGTTAAATAACCTCAGACTCTTCCCTCTCTTGTCTGATAGTTTCCTAGGCAGCATCTCTTTCCTTCCTTCCCCATCCTCTTCCACTCAAACTCATCCTCATCCTCCCCTGCCAAGTTCCCAGGGGAAATAGGTTGTAGGCTATGAGAACAAAATACAGTTGTGTCACTTATTTGTACCATCCTGTGTAAATCATCTACTCCAGTTGAGCAACAGTAGTTTCTTTCTCTGTCCTTTAAGCCACTGGGGCTTTCCCTCCTCTCTTGCCTGATCATTTCCAAGGCTGCATCTCTTCCCCTCATTCCTCAAGGTCATTCGCACACACCATTATGCTATTATTCTGTGAAAAATCACAGAAGTGGTCAAAGCTAGAGAAATGTGCTGAATTTGGGAACGAATGCATTTTCCCCGTATTGGAGGATAGTAGTATAAGAAACAATTTTCAGTTCTGGTCCTAAAGGGTTGCATAGAGGAGATATTTGAAAGCTACTATAAATGTTTCTATTAATTATGTGATGACACAAAGGTTTGACAGGAAATTAATTTTCCCTGGCAATTTTATGTCTGTTTACAATTTTTGTTGGGAGTTCATTTTATATAGATATTGATATTTAGTTGCTTTTAGGCTGCCATTTCTAGGCTGTCATTCAGGCCCCAATCTCTGAATCAAATGCAAAGTAATACAATTATTAAATATCAATACAACCCATAACAAGGAAGAAGAAGGTTACAAAGATAAGGTTAAGATATGTGTGTTTGTGTGTGTTTGTGTGTGCGTGCGTGCACATACACACACACAAACACACACATATACATACATACATATACTGATCCTGATTATGACTAAATTTTAGGATAATACCTAGCAGTAGATATCTAGTAGCGCCACACAACACTTCAGCTTGGAAGACAAAAAGATGTTTTGGAACACAAACGTAATATCTGTTGCAGCTCCTTAAACCAAATACCTATTTCTCCTATGGTAGCTTCCTGTTTCCGTACATACACCCAGACATATGGATCAACACTTCTTAAGTAGGTGCTGTTCAGT
Organism: Hydrophis major; assembly: GCA_033807585.1. Lineage (NCBI taxonomy): Eukaryota > Metazoa > Chordata > Lepidosauria > Squamata > Elapidae > Hydrophis > Hydrophis major. The sequence goes on from CM066328.1 coordinate 186,083,338, forward strand.
TACTTCCTCACACATTCATTTCTACACAAGAGTAAGATTTCTGAACTGAGGTCCAGGTCCTCTTGTACAGGTGAAGTTGGTGGACTGGTTCATACATGCTAAAACCATAGAATTGTGCTTTTCCGTGGTTTTTTTTAATAGATCACCATTATCTGGATCCATATATCATGCTAAGCCAAAGCCAAACAAATCACTGTATGACTTAGCAACCAGAAGAGCAAAGTGGTTCTTCAGATGTTACAAAACAACAATCTTGGCAACATAAATGATTAGGGATGCTGTAAGCACTGGTGTTCACAGAAAACTGCAATACCAAAATATTACACAAGCTGTGATCTCATCATACAAATATTGACATTTTGTACACACTTTCTGATGCCTTACCCAAGTTCGTAAGGCATGGAATTTGCATGATAATATCACACATATTTTGTCATTTGACTCTTCTTGTTTTCCCCTGCAGGTTATAGGGCTGAAGTTTGTAGCTGAGTGACATCTAGAGGCCATACATTATCCATTCAGGTCTAACTTATTTTTCTGTTGAGAGAAAGAGAGAAAAAATAAAGACTTGTATGGCATCAGGTAAATGAAACCGACAAAAGCTGAAATAATAAATCACATGCTGGACTTTGGCTGAAAGGATCTGAATTCACATTCAGGTTTACTCAAATTATTTGTACTTGTTTTATTGGAAAACAGGCAAATATTTGGGATCAAAATTCAGATAGAGGAATACAAGATGAAATGTTATACAGATGACAAAATGTTAGCTATTAAGCAACCATAGAGTTCTATAAGACAGCTGATGAAAATAATCAAACATTGTGGATACAAAACTAAATTTAAATAAGAAATAATAACAAGATATTTAATTCCAAAAGAAGAACAGTTTGTGAGAAGAAAAAGAGACTGGTTTGAAAGAACAAAAAACCTCTGTGGAATATATGGGCTTCTGCCTGGGAGGATTCAACAAAGATTTATTTCAGAACAATTATAATAAAATATGGAAAGGAATAAAACAAAATCTTAATAGGTAGAAAATCTAAATCTTTCTTGGCTAGGACTTATGTAAAGATGAATATACAGGAAGTGCTCACAACACCCTAATTGGGACTGCTAACCCTGTCACTAAGTGAGAAATCATATGTTGCAAATGTGCTTTCTAGCTGAAAAGAGACTATTGAGTTTTACACGTTCAGCTTTTATTAAGAGCCATGGTAGCACAATGGTTAGAATGCAATATTGCAGACCAACTCTGCCCACTGCCAGAAGTTTGATCCTGACTGGCTCAAAGTTGACTCAGCTTTCCATCCTTCCGAGGGCGCTAAAATGAGGACCCAGATTGCTGGGGGCAATATGCTGACTCTGTAAACTGCTTAGACAGGGCTATAAAGCACTATGGAGTGGTATATAAGTATAAGTGCTATTGCTATTAACTCCTGAACACTCCATCCTTTGTAATGCTCAAATGCCTGCTTTCTGTCTTGTATATATTGTATCAAGAACATATTTGATATAGCAGGAAGGAGGGAGGAAGACAAAGCTACTATAAAAGTTTTCTATGAAAAAGAAATAGGTTTTGTTTTTTTTTTTGCTCAGAAGAAATAAACTTTAGTATGACTCTATGTGACTACTAAGGAGCAAGTAGGTTCCCAATATTCTTTATAAGAGCTGCAGGATTCGACTTCATTAAATAAAATGCAGGGGAAAAGAACTGCTAGTATCTGTTATGCAATATGATTCTCTCAGAATTATGCTGTAAAATGAATTAATTGAAATCCTTACAAGACTATGCAACAAAACAATATTTGGTGGAAAGACGTAAGAGACAATATAATAAGGCTTGAAATAATAGCAGAAAAATTAATGTCCAGGGGAAAATGCTAGGGTAATTTCATAATTGATTTCTATCATTTAATCTATTATAAATTACTAGACCGTGTTATGGAAAATTATGCCACCAGAAGAGCATGTCTAACAAAATATAATTGAGTTCATTACAAATTCATCTGTGGTGGCTACTGCTGGTGGGTTATTGGAACCATTTGTCAATGTACCTTTTTAACTAATTGCTTACTTCCTTCTGCAACCACCTTTTTTAAAAAAAATATTGCTTATAGAAGACAGATTTTACTTGATCTTCAGACCACAAGTAGATGTTGTTAATACTATATTGGCAGGCTTCCTTTAGCAAAAGAAGTACTGAAGAGATGCTAAAGGGAGAATCAGATGGAAACCCCTTATTTTATATGAAATGGAATGAGCCTCCATAATATTCCAAGGATTATATGAATTATATGATTATACAAAACTCATTCTATAGGAAAAGCACAGCAATTAAAACTGCATTTTATCTACGATTTGCACCTTCCTTTACAACATTGGCATAATAATGAGAGAAAGCATTAATATAGTTAGTTCAAACTTTTATCACAACTTATATATGCACTTCATTTTCCTGCTTTTCTTACATAATTAGACTGTTGAAGACTACAAAGTGGAACTAGTGGGAGTTAGAGGATTCAGAGGAGAAATAATTGTAAATAATTATGCTGATTCTGAATTGAGCTGAGGAGAGTTATTCATTCCAGTTACTTATTACCCTAATTAATTAATCAAGTGAGAGACTTTTAAGGGTTGCTTGAAGTTCTACAGTAGGGCAAGGAGGCTACCAAGAGTCTTCCACTTTTTGAAAACTTTATTTTCCATAAGCCCCAATTATCATTGTCAGTTGCAAGAAAATGTCATTATTGTTTCATGAAGCTCACATAAGGTGGATTTTAAAACCAGACAAAGATCCTATACTTTGTGCTAATTATAGACCTATTTTGTTAATTCATGTAGATACCAAGATCCTAACTTACAGTAGATTTTATTTTATGTAATTCACCCTTCTCAACCTAGGTTCGTTAAAAATCAGCAAGCATCAGATAATCTTCCTTTATTAATATACACATTGGATGTAGTTAAAAATAGAAAGGACTTTTTAGTAGTTAATACAAAAAACCCTTTCTTGATGCAGGAAAAAAGCACTGCACTCAGATTAAATTCTTAAAACGATGATTAGATATGATTTCCTAATGTATTTTATTCATTGGATTGAAATACTATATATTATTTACAACCCTCTGAATGAATTATAACAAATGAAATGATTTCAGATTGCTTTGCGTTGTACTGCAACACTTGGCAGGGTTGCCATTTTCATCCTTGATTTTTCATTTAATATTTAAGTCTTTGGCTATTAACATAAGGCAATCTTCAGATATTGTGGGTATTACTGTGATGGGTTGCAAACATAAATAAATAATATTTTAGCAATTGTACATAAGTATTCTTTGTCTAAGTTTATTTGGGTAATACAGTATTTTGAAAAGCATTCTGGCTCTAAGATTAATTGGGATAAATCTTGCTTATTTTTGCTTAACTCCTAGTGTATCAACACAAGTATATAAAAAGTTGGGTTTTGTGGTTTCAACTGAATGTATTAACATTTGGAGCTTTATATTCCCCAAAATTGATTGTATTATTATATATTGAGATTCATGAATATATAACTTTTTGAAAGAATTTTATATGAAGAAACGGATAATACAATGTTTTATTGGAAGGTATAGGCAGAAACTGGCATTATATCTTTAAATCAATCACTATACAATGATTACTTTAAGGATTTTTCTTAACTTCAAATTGAATTTGACCTCCTTGCTTCACAACAGTGGCAGTATTTTCAACACAAGTATGTTTTATTGGCTTAATATGAGCCAAATGCCTTGGCCATTTCAAAAGTACCTGAGATTCTTTCTCATTTGATGGAATCTACAATAGAAATTAATTCTAGAACTTATCTTTAACTAATCTTTTTAACATAGATAAATCAATAATTGTGAGTCCTTAAAAAGTGTCAAAGTAGTTTTTTTTCTTCAAGGTACATAAGTAGATTTATGGCAAAATATCTAACTGTTAAATGTGGTTAATGTGATGCTGAATTATATCCCCAAAACTTGGGGCCTGACTGTTTATGAGAAATTATGATTGCACTGGGCATATTATTCCAGATGTTAAGGATTGGACTTTTGGAATGTGTAATTACCTGTTTTGGAGAAGACAATATTTTCAACGACACATAAGAATTAAAAAAAACAATATCTTTTTCTTTGGTATAACTCTCATGGTATTTTACAACAGTAATTGTAAAAATTGTTAAATAATTTTAAAATTCTTTCTACTTGATAACAATATGCTATTATATTTTATTTAAGTGACATGCTATATATTTAAAAATGTTTTTTATTAAAAAGCAAGGGGTTCTTATCGAAAACATTTATAGGGTACCAGCTTGCCTGCTTCTGGCTATATCAGTTGTAGAAATTCATGTTATCTAAACCCTAAGACCAGCTGCAGTGGTATTTTGGTTGCCTCTTTTCCATGCAAAAATCAATTTTATTCTCTCCCCTTAATGTAAATTTTGGAATTATCTGGTCTGCAACAATGACTGCGCAGCTAAGAAGATCCCACATTTCTCCTGAAGATTTGCAGGAGATCATACAGTGCCCAAAGGCAGAAACAAGCTTCTAACTGTAGCATTTCTTTTCACTCATTGTTATATTCTTCTAAGCTCCTTTGTTCAAAGTGTCTTTCTGCTCTCTACCTCCCACTATGCTATGCATATTTATACTGGAAGGGCTTATTTTATTTTATTTTTATTTTTTGAACTTTAAAAACAACACTCAAAAAAAAGTCATGCTTTGGAGTCTGCCTCACAGCCCTTGCTGTGAATCTTTCCACCTTTCTGAACCAAAGTATTCTGGCAAAGAAAGGAGAAACCAGTAGGGGATGAAGCTTAGTAGACAACTGCAAAGGTCTTGTGGACCTTATCTATGAAGGTAAGGACATAATCGTAATTGTTTACTACAGAGTTGAAGAGAGATTTCAGTGGCAGCAGAGGTGGTATCCAGCAGGTTCTGACCAGTTCTGAAGAACCAGTAGCAGAAATTTTGAATAGTTTGTATTCTGTCTTTTGATGCACTTGCTGAATATAAAGACAAATAGAATAACTCTACAAATTTTTCCATACAAATTTTTTTTATTGGATTATATTAGGGATCCTCAAGGTAACTCACAGTTATGCCGAGATGCATTTAATGTCCAATTCTTTACATAGTTGACATCATAGTGTAAAATGATAGTAAGCTTTCTATCCCATATTTCATCCCATAGTAATAGAGATGCTAGCATGAGGCTGAGTTCAGGCAAGAGTGAAGAAACCTCCCCCAACCTACCAAAGGTCAATTCAGTGACCAATCAGGGTTACAGATGTGGCCACATGACATGAACTACATTTCCCAGGATACCTTAACCACGTTTACCATGATGCATTCCCTTAAGGAGACAGCTCTCAATTCCTAACTAACTGTCCCAAATCCCATTAATTCTAAACTGTCTGGACAGCACAGTTTGGAAAACCAGCAAATCCCACCTCTGTCTGGAGATTTTACAGTATCTTCCCCTGCCACGCCCACGAAGCCATACCCACAGAACTGGTAGTAAAAAAAAAAATTAATCCCACCACTGACTGGCAGCCTATTCAAACTATTGTTCCAGAAAACAGAATTATAATTCCCATGTATTCCAACAGGAATTATATTCTTGACCTTCTTCATATAGTTACATATGTGGCTTTTATTCACCGTGGATTTTCTTCCTGCTTTTTAAATTTATTTATTTATTTTCTTTGCATGTATGAGAAAACAGGTATATGAACATAACATCTAAACATGTAAGTATAAACAGGTATAAATATATACATAATAAATGAGTACGAATAAATGGATAAATGGGAACAGTAGGACAGGAACAGTAGACACGCTGGTGCGCTTATGCACGCCTCCTTACAGACCTCTTAGGAATGGGCTGAGGTCCACATTAGACAATCTAAAGTTAAAGTATTGGGGGTTTAAGGAGTCAGGTAGTGAGTTCCAAGCATTGACCACTCTGTTGCTGAAGGCGTATTTTCTGCAATCGAGTTTGGAGCGGTTTACTTTAAGTTTGTATCTATTGTTTGCCATGTATTATTGCAGTTGTGTTATTGTGGTTTTTCAAACAGGCCTTTTTTTTTTTTTTTCAACAAACAATTTGGTGGTAGGAAGACCCATACAAGCCAGTTCCAAACAAATTTTGATTTATCTCATTGTGGGAGTGGTATTAGTAAAAGGAAGCTCGTTTTTGATTTTTCTAGTTCCAAATTTATTCCATATTACTAGCTACTCCTATAGCCAGGAGAACTCATGCAGATAATTGTGATGCTGTTACTCTCCTTGGGAGTTCTGTTATGGTAGAAAGGAGGCAGATGAGGTTCAGAAGATGAACTCTTGGTAAAATTGTTCTTTTCATAATATAACTCTTTGTTCATAATGGTAGACTCTGAATCTCTGCAAAGAATTTTTAAAAACTTTTTCCCCAAGTATGCAATTAACACTTTTATTTCCACCAGCAACTTTCCTGATTATTCACTGAATGGTTTGCTGTTCTGACCCTCTCCTTCCCTCTTTGGGTTGCTTTAAACCATTCCAGGGATTTTGATTATCTCACTCATTAGACACTTAATTCAAATGCTATTGTCTTTGTCTATAGCCCTGGTTCAACATAACACTACCCTACTAGCTTTAGCAATCTATAGGAGTAAACTCAGGCAGCCAAAAAGAAGGAAATGATTGTTTTGATGATGTTGCACAATTTCTTCCTTCAGCATTGCATGATCTAAGTGGAATTCCAAAAGCCGAAGTGGCAGTTAGCTGACAAGCTAGCCTTTCTTTTTGATAACTTTTAGTGCAAAGGGAGACATTTAGAGCCAGGGAAATCTTTTCTAGGAAGTAGAATTTTGTCCAGAGCTGTGTAAGTGGCTTCCATTAAATTACATCAAGCTGTGATTTGCTGAATTGAGGTGTGGATTTCCTTACATGGACTGGAAAGGGAATTTCAGATTTGCACAAATGGTGGAAGGAAGGAAGGAAGGAAGGAAGGAAGGAAGGAAGGAAGGAAGGAAGGAAGGAAGGAAAGAAAGAAAAAGAAAGGAAAAAAGGAAGGAAGAAAATGAAGGAAGGAAGGAAAGGAAAGAAGGAAGGAAAGAAAGGAAAGAAAGAAAGAAAGAAAGAAAGAAAGAAAGAAAGAAAGAAAGAAAGAAAGAAAGAAAGAAAGAAAGAAAGAAAGAAAGAAAAAGCCATTTTAGATTCTGGTGGCAGATTTCTTTTTTCCTTGCAATCTTTAGTTAGCATTGTGTGACAACCCATACATGAGGCAAATAGAGCAGTAGTGTGTACATTTTTGGCCATTCAAAGAAACTGGAAAGTGGTGATGGGGGGGGGATGATGACCACCACAGATGATGGTCTGCCCCCCCCCCCAGGGATGCCACCTTCTGCTGCAGGCAAAACTGGGACAGCTCAGGGGCCAAATATGGCCCTGGACTGTAAAATGGGTGGTTTGGATTCTGACAGTCTGCAGAGTCCCACTGTCAACGTGGGAAGCAATTTGCCAAATAGGCTTGTTATTGAAGTGAATTCTTTTGCACACACATTTGTGCTTGCTAATGAAACTAAACTGTAAAAAGCAATCTGACAGAGGTGAGCAAGTAATTGTTGATAGATGTAATTTATTCTTCAGGCAAGAGCTGAATTAATACAAATGTCAAACGTTGGAAGTGTTTCCCTATCCAGGTTATAAAGAAAGAGATAATCGAGTGGGTGAACAAGTGGTATTTCGCAGTTAAAAACAAGTAATGAACAAAGGGTACTGACTGCTCTCAGTCCTTAACCTGACCCATCTCTGTTTATCCTCAGAGCCTATATAAGATGCTGCCATCTGTTTAAGCCCAGCATTCCATGCCATTGGCTTTTTGGGGGGATGGAATCATTTCATTCTTGAATCTGGAGGATTGTTTCCAGGTAAGCCTGTCCCGTTTTGATGCGTCGTTCCTTTGAAACCAATTTTAAAACCACACAATGTAATCCCTACCTCTATATAAGCACAGTGACACAATCCGTCGACTGGTGAGGTGGCAGGACGTCACACTACTTTCCATCCGAGTACCAATGGAGTTGTGGAGAGAGCCATTGTGATGGTTGAGCAGTATCTCCCGTGTTACATCACCTCTCAGCAGAATGATTGGGCAGAACTTTTGCCATTCACAGAGATGACTTATAATAATGCTGTACACAGCATTATGGGGCAGACATAAGGTGATACACAGGGTGGACTTCATCCCTATTCCTGAACTGTCTCAGGAGGCCCCCTCTCTAGGCAGCTCTGTTTACCCTTGGAGTCTATATATAAGATGCTGCCATCTGCCATCAGCCTTTTTCGGATGGAACCATTTCCAGTTTCCAGATTAGCCTGTCCCATTTTGATGCCTCATTCCTTTGAAAGCAATTTTAAAACCACACAATGTAATCCCTACCTCTATATAAGCACAATTGCAGCAGCTTAAAATATGACCAATCTGTAAATTTACTTTTACCTGGTGAATGTGTGTGTGTGTGTGTGTGTGTGTGTGTTTAAATATGGAATTAACTTCCTCTCCTTCAGTGGATATACAACTTTCTATAGCAGTAAAATATAATAAGAGAGGGAAGGAGAGAGAGAGAGAGTTTTGCACGAGCTACATAGCAGGTTCTCAGACATTGCAGGTGTTCCAAGAGGCCACAAACTGGGACTGTTGTAGGGTGCCACTACTGCTAAGGCCCTACCCTCAATACCCTGTCCCCTGATGCCACTCCCCAATGCACCACTTCCTACTGCTGATGCCCCAGTCCCTGACGATGACGTCCTCCGCCTCACCCCCATGACGATGCATACCCTCGCTACCACTGAGGATGTTCTGGCTGGGACAGTCCATAGGCCAGATGTGGTCTTGGGCCATAAAATGCCCAGGTCTGAGTTAAGGGGCAGAGACAAAGGTTGACGTGCAAATGCCACAACTTACATATTTGGATCCGATGGGACAGCTGCATTTGATGCTTACTTCATCATTCGCACATCTTCATTTTGATACTCTTGCAGCTTGTTAGGGTCTTTATTTAAGAGCTAATTTGGGGGTACTTTTTAAATCTAGTTTACACCTCTATTTTAGGATTCACAAGCTCATGCTTCTTAGAGTACAATCGTTTTTGATTGGATTTGCTTTGCTTTCTGACAAGCGGGGAAGGAGGAATCCTGTTTTAAATGAATGATCTGGGTCAAGGAGATTGCTTTTTTGGAGAAAGGGAGAGAAATGCAGCAGCTTTACTAGACTTTATTTCAGTGGCTAAGTGCCAGGCCCAGCTAGTCCAAGCACACTGAAAGATACTTCATAATAACAGGTTTGAAAGAGGTCTGATAAGTAGTTCAATATCTTCTCTGTGTTCGTATAATTGCACACTTGACAGTGAGGAAAGCGCTTATAAACTGATACACTTCCCTGCTGGCTCTGAAAGCATTAGGAACAGACTGTAGAGCTTGCAAATAAATACTTTTTGATATCCATATTAGAAGCTTGTTTTTTAAAAGATACAAATAAGAAGGTTCGGTCCTGTGAAATCCCAGAAAGACAGTTTAAGGATAAAGATTACATGAGCTCTTCTCTCCCCTAGGTTATTTTAACAAATCCTACAGCCTTTTCCCAATGTGCCAGATTGGTTGAGAAGAAAGATACAGTTTATAATAAACTGTATTTATTATACCCTATTACCCTATTATGGGGTATGAGACTGACCTAAAAGCAGGGGTGGGATTCTACAGGTTCTCACCTATTCGCTAGAACTGGTTGTTAACTTTCTCAGCAGTTCTGAGAACCGGTTGTTGGAAGAAATCTTTTGTTTTTTCTCCCACTCTTCTTGCATTCTTGGCAGTATGCCTAGACTTACTGTCTCCAAAGGGTTTTTTTTTTTTCTTTTTCTGTGCTGGTACTTTCTTAAAGGGGAAGAGTTGTTTTAAGCTTTTTACACTGCTGTTGGGAGGAAATACTCCTCTGTTGGAGTTAGCGCTTTGAAGAAATAATTGAATAATGAAGCAGAGCTGCCAGAAAGACGCTTTTAATGACAAGGAACCAAGATGAGTGACATTCAGCAAGGCTTCTTGGCTAGCTAGAAAGACTGACATTCGAACTTGAGTTTACATACCCTTTTTGAATTTTGGTTTAAAACTGGTGACCGTTCAAAGTTACAATGGTACTGAAAAAAGTGACTTATGACCATTTTTCACACTTACGACTGTTGCAGCATCTCCACTGTCATGAGAGGCCAGGCGAAGAGAAGTGCCCCTTGATGTGAGTGACATTGAGTTGGCCACACCCACCCAGTCACATGACCAGCAAGCCACATCCACCAACTAAGCCATGCCCACAGAACCGGTTGTTCAAAAAATTGAATCCAACCCCTGCCTAAAAGTACTAAGAAGTCACTCTGCTATACAACACTGAGAAGTGTAGATAATAGAAATCTAAACGCTCTTCTATTTCTGTCTACTGGTAATCCTCAAAATACAACCACAAATGAGACTAGAATTTCCATTGTTAAACAAAGTGAGTCGCACCCAATTTTGCGACCTTTTTGCCATGGTTGTTAAGTGAATGATGTGGTCCTTAATCTGACTTCCTCTATTAACTTTACTTATTGGAAACCAGCTGGAAAAGTCACAAATGACAATCACAGGGTACTGCAACTGTTACAAATACATTCCGGTTACCAAGTGCCCGAATTTTGATCACATGATTAAGAGGGTCATAAGTGCGAGTCATAAGTCACATTTCTCAGTGCTGTTGTAACTTTGGTCACTAACTGAATGGTGGTAAGTTGAGGACTTGCCACCCCATGTTCAATTAGCGAGTGTATCAAAATGTTGTAGCTGCCATCTTTTCAGATATAGGCCTACACAAAATTAATTTGCAAAGAAAGTAGCCAAAGTCCTAAATACACATTCCTTTGAATATAAATTCAGAGCTAAGAAAAATCTTGCTGGATCATTGAGTGACCAGATGCATTCAGGAAAATCATAAGCAGAAATGGGAAGTTTAAACCTTCTTCTACAGTTGCACCTCAGTAAGCATACATGCTTACTATATGCTGCCAACAAGAAAACAGCCAAGAGCAGTAGCCATTCTTTGTTTAGGCCTCCATGAATTGGGCCTGCTCCCTCCTTTCAAACCTGATAAATTAGTGGCCATCTTTGGTGGGCAGGGAATCATTCAGTTCGGAAGACCTCAAATTTTGTAATATCAAGATGCTTGAATGATATGATAAATTAGTTTGTGCAACCTCCTACCCCTTGCTTTTATATTTAAAAGTAATGTGTCAAAGTGCGCACAGCTTTACTACATGAGACAACCCAGGAGCAATAATATCAAACAAAGGTTTGTAATAAATAGTGGTTTTATCTACAAAAGAATATATACTATACATACACATACTATAGGCAGAGGTCAAAGAAGCAGCAGTTACAGCAAAGAAGAACACACAGCGAGTGGGAGGGAGAGAGGGAGAGGGAGGGAGGGAGGGAGGGAGGGAGGGGGGGCGCCCTAACAGGGCCTCTTCTTATTATACAGGCTCTTAAAGAGATAACAGCCAATACCTTGCTGACTCATTCCCATAATTACAACATTGCATCAGCTGGTCAGTTCTTAAGTCACTACCCTGACAATGATTTAAAATGAATAATTTCATTGGAAATGGGTTTGGGCAATAAGTAAATATATCCCTAACTATTAATCATTAAATGTAATTTTAATCTATATAGCACAGGCTGCAGTGGGTTTGGCCCAGAAAAAAATGAGGATCTTGGAATGAGTTTTGCCAATGTTTTCACTTTGTCCGGACTAACTGACCAGGAGTTGTTGTTTTCTTCCTTCAGTCAAACCTTTTAATTTGATACCAGCTCCGGTGGGTCCTAACCTGTGTTTTAAGGACTCCTACTTCAACTATTTATTGTGTAAAATATGCACCATTTATCACTGAGTTACTAAAGAGTCCTATCCTTTTGCTCCTATCCCGGCAGTGGTATTTCAGGCTATAAATCTATAAATTATTACCTGGAGCAGACACTATTGAATTCCTGCATAGACACATATGGGGTTTTCACGGTTAATCTCAGCTGATTTTGAGTGCAAGAATAATTTTCCCTGTTCTATTACTTAACTTGAATGCAAAATGATTTTCTCTGTTCTATTGCTTTATTGCCATTTGAGTCCGTATTTTGTTCATTCATTTCAGTTTGAGCTTGCAGGTAAAACTTACATTTAATTCCAAAATTAGAGTTGTATGAGGTGCACTTTGCAGCAGATTTCAGCTTAATTAAATTCAATTGTCTCTTTCTACCTGTTATATTACTGATATGATTTTGTATAGTAACAATGTTAAAAAGAGAGAGAGAGAAGGTATCGTGATATGATATGTGTGATAACAAAATTAGGCCTACAATGCTTTAGGTGTTCTCACATGTTATAAAACACCATAGAAAAGAAGCTTTAATAAAGCCATATGACAGGTCCTTTATATATAAGGGAAAGATAAAGAATTGGGAATCAGAAAAAAGTGCCTTAACTTGGGAAATATTGTTGTCCATTCAACATCGATTGCCCCTAGTATGGGCTTTTCAGATCCTAGGTGTGTATTTTTTCCATTACCTGCCATTGGATCCTTTTAGCTGAAGCTGCTAGAGTTGAATTTGGGACTTTCTGCATTCAACACCTAGTCCCTCTCCCAAATGAGGATGCATGAAAGCACTAAAATCCGTGGAAATGTTGTGCATGCCACTGTCCTTATAAAAAAAAAAATGGGGTCAGGAGAAGGAGAGAAGTTCTAGCTCAGAGACATCAAGGAATTGAGATTCTGATGTCCAGATAGCAATAGCAATAGCACTTAGTCTTATATACTGCTTCACAGTACTTTACAGCCCTCCCTAAGCAGTTTACAGAGTCAGCATATTTCCCACCAACAATCTGGGACCTTTATTTTACCAACCTCGGAAGGATGGAAGGCTGAGTCAACCTTGAGCCTGGTGATTTTTTGAATTGCCAAATTACAGGTAGCAGAAGTAGCCTGCAGTCAGCAGAAGTAGCAGTCAGCAGAAGTAGCCTGCAGTAATGCACTCCAACCACTGCGCCAGCATGGCTCACATAGAAAAGTGGACAAGAGTAATTTTAGAACTTTTAGAACAAAATTTATGGGAACCTCTGATGAACTAACAATCCAGGTAGCTACCCCCCCCCCCAAAAAAAAAAAAAAAAACCAAGCCCTTTGAAATACTCAGGTTGGAGAATACTGCATTTATTTTATGGTAGTTTACAACAAAACAATCATAACAGAATATTGATCAAAGCAAGAAGAAAAATACAATAACAAGCGAATCAATTGCCACTGTTATGACAATCATCAAACAGTGCCCACTTATATAATGTTACTTTAACTTTGTAAGGATCTTCTTCTTCATAATTCCGTTTTTATCGTCTTTCCAAAAGTGGCACACCTCAAATTTATGTTGTGCTGAACTGTCCTAATTTTTCAAAGCATTCTAAAATGGAGTATATTGTCTCTCCAAGGAGAATTCCTTTGAAGAATAGGTTCGACCCTGTCTTTATTTCATTAGACACATAAACAAGCAAACAAAAAACTTGGACAAAATTTGGGTTATCTTTCTGAAAAGAAAACAGGTAGAAATGCTATCCCACAGTGCTAGCTCTCCAGAGGCTGCTTGTGAAGGTAACTTTCCGCTGATGCAGCAGCCATTTTCCAGGGTACTTTTCTGAATATAGACAGTTCTCGGCTTATGACCACCATTGAGCCCAACATTTCTGTTCCTAAGTGAGACATTTGTTAAGTGAGTTTTGCCTCATTTTATGACCTTTCTTGCCACAGTTGATCTTTTATGACCTTTCTTGCCACAGTTGTTGTTTTTTTTAAACAAATTTTATTAATTTTACAAAAACAGCACAAAAACAAACAAGGCATAACAGCTTATAAATTCTTTTCTAAAAAAAAATAGTAATAATTAAAGAAGAAAACCAATAGAACATAATGATTCCAAATTATAATATCAATATTTACTTTATCTATTTAACTTCATATCTTATCACAACTTCTCCTTTTCATCCAAATTATTTCTTGTTAATTAAAATTTTATTGCCTTTTATCAATATACAAAACGCAGAAAACATAACAAAACTTAAAACATCTTTTCTGAAAGCTGCTTGATCCCGAGTTAAAACTCTTCACACAGACGAAATTTACATATCATATTCACTTTATATATCCTTCCCTATCTTATTACCATTTTCAATAACATTCTTTGTCTGTTCTATTTCCAACTATCCATTCATCTTTTTTCTTTTACTATACTTCTCCTATAGACTAATTGGAGTGACGCCTTTAACTCATTGCCCTAACTTAAAAATACTTCATATAACACTTAATTTATCTTGGGATTCTGTTTAGTACATTCTAAAATTACACAATAAATTTTATGAGAAAGATTCTACTCTAAATACACACATAAAACACAATCTTATGTACCTTCCAGAATCTCCCCCTTTTTTTTATCCTTCACCCATTGTCTCTAAATAAGCTTTTTTTCTTTAGATCTTGCTTCCCACCATTGAGGCTTCTCCTCCCCCCCTTTCTCTCTTGCTTATTCTTCTCCTTGCCCTTTTTACCCCTTTGTCTCTCCTCCTCCCTTTTCTTACTCCCTTTCCATTGCTTTCTAACCTTGCATCCACCTTTCCTCTCATTTTTCTCTTTTTTGGTTGTTTTTTCAAACCTTAAAATCCCCTTTTTCTTATCCTCTTTCTCCTCCTCCCCGGAAAAAACCCATTGTTCATCAAAGATGGCTTCTTCTTCCTCTTCTTCTTTGTCCCAGTCATTCTGCTGTGTAGTCAACTTTTCATAAGTACATAACGCCATTTCTAAAAATTGAAATAAAGTGCCCAAAGTATCTTTTCCATCTTGTTCTTCCTTTTTATATTTTTGATATTCAGTCTTTAGTTCATCCACAAGCGATGCCATCATGAAAAGAGAAACTTTTCCCAAAACAACCACCCAAGTATTTTTAATCAAAAATAGTTCAAAAAAAGTTCCAAAAGTTAATACTTTTCTTCCTTCTTCTATTTCTCTTTCTGGGGTTACTGTTTAATCAAAGAGGTCCAATTACCATATATCTTTCTTTGGGATTCTAGGCAATCTCCTCCTTTTTCCACTTCTGCTCCAATTTTTTTCCTCTCCCTTCCCACTTTCAACATCAATTTTTAAATGATCAAAAATCCATACCTTTAATAAGGGTTTTCCAATTTCTTAAATTTTTAAGTCCAGTGTCCAAGAAGTCTTTTTTCCCTTGACTTCAACTTTCAAAATAGTTCACCTTCAGTGTCCAAATAAATTTCAAATCTTCATCTGCTGTTTCTATGGGGTGGGAGAGTGAAGAAAAAAAAAAGTTCCCTTTAACAGCTTCTCCGCCGCTTTCCGATCTTCTTAGGGATACAATGTATCCTCCAGCAATTCAGACAGTTCTGTTCCAGTGAGTTTAAAAGATGTTGATTGACCCGGCTCAGCCAGCACTTTCACTTTTCTTGCTTCCTCCAGCACAATCTTTCCCGGTTGCAGGCTTCTTCGTGGTGGCCATTACTGACTGCCGCTCCACCACCTCGGGAAAAAGGTTTTTTTCCGGATGAGGAGGGGGTCTGCGACACCCCCAACCCCCCGTCCGGCTCCCCTCTCTCTTCGGCTGTCCCTACAGGGCAGCCATATCCCCCTGACCTATTTGGATTGGGGGTACCTCGGCGGCAAGCGCAGTAGGAATCACAAACAGTCGCGAATTCCTGCTGCCACCAAAGCCATGCGGAACCGGCAACCTCTCTTGCCACAGTTGTTAAGTGAATCACTGTGGCTGATAAGTTAGTAGAATGATGGTGAAGTGAACCTGGCTTCCCCATTGACTTTGCTTGTCAGAAGGTTGTAAAAGAGGATCATATAACCCCTGGGTCAGTTGCCAAGCATCTGAATTTTGATCACATGACTATGGGGATGCTGCTGTGTGAAAAATGGTCTTAAGTCACTTCTTTTCCCTGCCGTCGTCACTAAATAAACTGTTGTAAATCAAAGACTATCTGTATTTATGAAGATGTGAACATTTGAAGTTAGCAGTATTAACTGATCGTTCTCTCTGACATCTCTTCAGCAGAAATCTTATAGACCACGGGTGTCAAACTCTCCTCGTCACATTGCCGTTGACGTTTCATGACATATTTCCCATTCACAGAATTGGGGTGGGCATGGCCTGTGCGTGATGCATTCAGTTTGACACCCCTGTTATAGACCACTTCGCCTTTCAGAACATTTTCAATTCTCATCTTTGCACTGTTGATTTTTCCTCAAAATCAGTATGTCAGGATTCCAGCAGTTACTCCAATTAAATCATCAGCCTTGAGCCACACTCCCAAAACTAAAGAGGATTTATTTGAAGGTAACATTCTCCGTCTGGCACTAACCTGGGCGTAGCCAACTCTGAGATACCTAATTCACTGTCACCCTTGATCCTGCTTTTCCTCCCACCCCTCTGGATGTATCATCCAACGAAAAACATCCATAGCCAAGAGTCATCAATCATGCTCTCCAATTAGATTTTTTTTCTTGGCAGAAGCTTCAGCCATCTAATCAGTCTTTGAATAAAATATAAATGGAATGTAGTTTCGATTTCACCCTGTTGCCTCCTCTTTGAAACTACCCCCCTTCTTTCTATTGTCAACTATAAAACGTGTATACAAAATGTTTTATGAGTTGACATATTACTTGGCTTTTTTTTCTAAGAAGTGTCCAGTACAAATATTTAATCCTGGATTTCTCACTGCATTGCTAGCAGCCAGACTAATGAGGAAATCATCCAAGGGCCAATATGATGATGCATGAAGAGGCAAACAAACACGTTGTTGCCTAATTCAATAACCACAGTCCTTGAGTAGAATGAGACTCCCACAAATAATATGTCTCTAGTACATGTGAATGCCTGCCTTTCTGAACTCTGGCCGGGCATGTTACCCTCCTTTAATTGGCATCATGAGATGCTTCCAAAAATGTCTTAGATGTTGTGGGAAGTGCAGTTAAAATCAAACTATAATTTGATTTAGAAGGAATTATGTTGTCAGCTTTCCTCACCAATGCACATAATGTTGATTAATGTCGTTCCTTCATAATGTCCTGCTTCTAGAAAACTAAAATACCAAGGACTTAGATTTGACGCTTTTCTGAAATGTTACTTTACCTAAATGTGAAGTTTTTTTAAAAAAATAACAATGAATTTTGGCATGTTTTCTTTTCCTATAATACCATATTATACCAATTCATAGCATGAATTATTTGACATCTGCACCTAGTGTAGAAAGAGTTAAGAGGAAGGCTTGAAGAAGATAGGGAGGGTGGATGGTTATATGGAAGCATTTTGAAATAATAGAAAACCCTGCCACTTGATTTTTAAAGGATGTTATCAGTGTTCTCATGGTGGCTGTGGTGATGGAGGATTTCATTCAATTCATTCTCTGAGAAGTACTTGTCGAAGTTCACAACTGTCTTTGTGAACAGGAATGGAAGAATTTTTGCAGGATGGAAGGTAGGACATCTTCTGTCTATACATCTAGGTGGAAGGTTCTGCATTCTTAGCTCGTAAAAGTCTAAGTTAGACTCTCTGTTCAACCATATTTGTAAAGAGGTCTGTATAAGGTGAGTTCACCTTGCTTCCATAAAGAATATTGCACAGTAGTAGGAAGTAAAAGTATGTCTATATCTTGCCAATTGAATTAGATTATTTTAATCTATAAGAGCTACAAGTAGTCCTCAGCTTACAAAAATGTATTTAGTTGCTATTCGAAGTTACCATGGCATTGAAAAAAAGTGACTTAGGACTGCCGTATTGTCCTTATGGTCACATGATCAAAGTTCAAGTGCTTGTCAACCACATATATTTACTATGGTTGCAGCACCCTGAGGTCACATGATCTTTGCAAACCTCTCAGCTGGCTTCCAACAAGCCAAGTCAGTGGAGGAAGCCAAATTCACTTAAGGAACTCATGATTGCCTTAACCATGGTGATTTACTTAGTGACCAAGGCAAAAAAAAAGATGATAAAATATTTTATGATCTTTAACGTTGCTCGCTTAATGACCTCTTTGCTTAGTAATGGAAGTTCCAGTACCAATTGTGATCGTAGGTCAAGGACTACCTATAATATTCAAATTTCTTCTTAAACATTATAAAAAGAATGGGAATTTAAAAACATTGACAAATGAAAGAAAGAAATATAACTTGCTTTCATCCATAACACTTGTCAGTTGTTCCATGCCATCTTCACGATATTCAGCATTTTAATGAACAGTTATGTTATCTACCCAATGTTGTGGTTCACTGGCGGCAGGTGCAGATGGCTGAGGTCTTTGAGAGCGAGGACTCGGATGAGGGGCCTGTGTGTGATGCAGGGATGGGGCCAGGACTATTGGAGAGTGGGGTGCTGCCTTCGGAACTTGGGGAGTCTGGCAGGAGTGATACAGAGGACCCCGAGGAGCCTGAGCCCAGTGTGCAATGTGCCTAGGGCTGCTTGAAGGAAAGAGCAGCTGCAGCAGCGTGGGCGACTCGGGAGTAAGGCTGCAAGGTGATGGCCCCTCCCATAAGGGATAAAAGTCAGCCCTTAGGGGTTGGGTTCTTTGCAGGAAGCAAAGACATTCTTTCAACTCCAAGTTCTTGTGGAAGTCCTGCCTATCCTGTTTTGTTTTCAACGACTTTTGGTTTTGGATGTTTCCCTGCAATTAATCTTGTGTTCTTGGCAGCCTTTCACAACCTTGAAAGGGCTTGCTCTTATCTGGGACAATTAGTTTTAATGACTCTTTGCGGTGAATGAACAGAATTCACAGGGACGCATTTGAAAGGTTTGCTGTTACATATACTTTGTGTTTATTTGATTTGAATGAGGCTTGGGTCAGCATACCCAACGATGAGAATGAAAACCATTCATTGAGAAATGAATGTTCCTCACCTGTCCTTCCCATGTTATGCCAAATTGGGGCAGAATGTTGAATGCATTCACAGGCAACATTGAGGAGTGTAGTCGTTCCATTTTTCATGAATACTGCTTTTTCCTCCCAAATGCTTACTCGTGACGAGTAACCTTTCTATACCCCCAACACAAATGAAGAAAGTTTTAAGCAGAAATATCCTATCAGCCAGGGATGGGATTCAGATATTTTAATAACTGGTTCTGTGGGTGTGGCTAGGTAGGCATGGCCATGTGACTGGGTGGGCATGGCTTTTTTTTTTTTTTTTTTGCAGCCTTCCCCCACCCCCCATTTTTTTGCCTTCTGGATCTCAGGAAAACTTCCTGTGGGGGGCATTGTTGCTCCCAGAAGGCTTCCCTGAGGCCCAGGAAAACAAAAAAAATGGAGCCTGTAGGGGGTGCACAGCACCCCTCTATGCTCTGTTTTTGGGGCTTTTGGGGGCTCAGGGAAGCCTCCTGGGCAAAGCAGTAAGACAGCCAGGGGGATCCCGGTAGAGCTGATCATCAGAACAGCTGATCGTCAGAAGGGTGAAAAAAGAAAGGAATACCTTAAGAACTGACTGAGTGGGGAAGGGAGAGGTAGGCAGAGAGGGGCAGGGTGGGGCCATCCAGGGACACGATTTGCCGGTTCTCCGAACTGCACAGAATCATTACAACCGGTTCTATAGAACCAGTTGGAATTGGTAGAATCCCACCTCTGCTATCCCACCTCTGCTATTTTCTTTTCTGTAAAAGAAAAGTGTCTGCAATACTCTTGTGTATTTTTGTTACTGAGGAGAGGCAGGGTAGAGTAGGATTGCTGATCAAGGCTTCTGATCTCTAATTCCTCTTAATTACTGTGAGAGCCCATGTGTTCTCTGTCACAAAACACTGCACTGTAAGATGATCCTTCTTAGTCTGCCGGCTATGCCAGCTCTCTTCCAATACAAAGGTAGTCCTCGTCTTACGACCACAATTGAGCCTGAAATTTCTGCCGTTAAGCGAGAGACATTTGTAAAGTGGGCTTTGCCCCTTTCTACGGCTTTTCATGCCACAGTGGTTATGTGAATCACTGATAAGCAGCTGATAAGTTGGTAACCCGGTTGTTAATGTGAATCCGTAACTTTGAAAAACGGTCATAAGTCACATTTTTCAGTGCCGTTGTAACTTTGAACAGTCACAACTGTTGTAAGTTGAGGTTTTCTTATACTGTTTTCTGCTGCCCTCCTCAAACTTAAAGGCAACATTCTCTGGTCACATAAGTATTTTTTTTCATCCTTGCACCTTTAGATTGCTTTCCTTAAGAACTTCTCCACTTCTGCAAACTGTGAGAATCCACACCTGGAGCATCTTTTAACAAATCAGAATGAGATGCTACCTTTTGATCATGACTCCTGTTTCTCTTACCTCTCTGAATGAAGAATTAGCAAGAGAGGCCATTGTGGCAATGGAGTTTTGACATTTCTTAAGGGGAAAAAAAAATCATCTGGTATTTTTTGTTACGAAATAAACATTTCACATAGATCTCGGTTTTTAAAATAGTCTACTACTTAAAGGACAGTGTTCAAGGTTGTGGCTGCATTGAGCACGTACGTAGCCACTTCTTGCTCAAGAAGTCAGGAAAATTATGAGACTGTTCCTAGAAAAAGAAATAATTCAAAGAAAAGTATGTTATCCTTTCTCATCTGAACTTTGGTTTTATTGTATTTCAGACAAATTCAGAAGGGAATTAATGCAATTGTGGAAAATTTATGCCTCGATTATATAATATATTTTACTGCAAATGCAGCAGTTTGTGGCAGGACAAGGAAAAAAAGAACCAGTGTAAAAGACCCACTTTTTAATGGATGTGCCAGCAAAATGTATATAGCAAGCTCACCAAAAGGTTATGAAAGCTCATAAAGACACACATCAAAACTTCCAGATTATTCTCCACCGTAAATAAAAATTGGAAGAATTCTCATTTTACGCCTACTGAATGCGTCAGGATCTCTTACACAGACTTCTCTTTTTTAAAAGCCTTTCCCAATCAGCAGTGTGTGAGGAGAGATTATGTGGAGGTTAAGAAAGGAATGAAAGTGAGAGTGGACATAACAATTAAGAAAAAGCAAGTCTCAGTCCAGCTGAGAAGAAACCCAGGAAAAGAGTGGACACTCTTGGCTTCCACCTTTACAGGATTCTACTTTCTTCCACATTATTTGTAGTTAAAAATTTTGGACTATAGAATTTGAAACACCAATATTAAACCATGATAATCTATGACCGTGCTTTCCCAACTTGGCAACCTTAAAGTTATGTGAACTTCAAATCCCAGAATTCCTTAGCCAGCATTCTGGTCAGGGAATTCAGGGACTTGGTTCCTACACCTTAAAATTACCAAGTTTGAAAAACACCGATCTGTTTGGACATATAAATTATTATTGAAATTAGACATAGAGAAAGAAGCATTTTGATTAATTCAAATGGACTCTGCTTTCATGAACTCGTTATAAATTATAACTCTGTGAAGGACACAGACAGTTTCTAAGTGAGATGGGTGGATGGATGGACAGACAGACAAACAGACAGATTGATTTTAGAAATTCCTTTTACAATTTCCATGATGTGGTCCAAGACTGATGATTTTGATTTTGTACCATAAAGTCATTGCCAACCCTTAACAACTTCACCAACATCAAATATATTTTACTGAAGACTTGCTTCTTTCATCTTGTACAGTTATATGACACTTGACACAACAGCAGCATTCCCAAAGCCATGGAGAAATAAAACAGCTCTTGGGATTTTAGCATTCCTGAGTAAGGAATTTAGCATTACTTCCAAGAGTAAGGAGAAGAAGCATGCCTTTTACTTTAATCCTAGAAAGGAGCAAAAATAGGAGAAGGACAGTTTCACTAGAACAACTTACAGATAAAAGCATCACACCAGATTTATTGCAGAGAATGTTTGAGGAATTTGGCAAGAAGACGATCTCAACAGTTGCCAATGGTTTGGATGCTTTTAGAATGGAAATGTTAGCTGGACTGGTAGGGATAAAAAGGAATAATAAAAAAGAAGAAAATCAAAGAAGATATTAGATAATTGGCTGGAGACATAAAACAAATTAATGACACAGTAAAAGTTTTGGAAAATAAGATAGGTTATAAATAGAGAGATGAAGAAAGATCTGGAGTTACTGAAACTGAGAAAAAAAGAATTTTAAGATTCAGAGCAATTTCAAGGGAGAATATATCAGAAAAAAAGATTACCCGTCTAACTTTTTGCATTGGGATCAAGATGACATTGAGACACAGATAGAAAAGGTTTATAGGATCAATGTACAATTGCAAAATTAAGAAATGTTCCAAGGGAAGTCCTTGTATACCATCAGGAAGACTAGAGATCAAGCTTTGCAGTAGTGTTTTAATAGTAGATTGATACAGGGCAAATTGAACTTGAGGAAATTTCAATTCGAATATTAAATAAGAGGAAAGAATACTTTTTTCTGACATAGTTAACTAGAAGAAGATTCAGCTCAGATACATTGGAAGGAATGGTTTTTCCTTTTAAACAGCAGAGATTCAGACTGAACTGTGTGCAGAAAGCAAACATTTCTAGGGAAAATTCAAAAGGATTGAAATATATGCAAATAAAAATGAAGATCACGGATGTGTCCAAACAATTGCACCAACGAATACAAAATATTGAAAATGATGAAGCTACAAAAATAGTCTCTTGACATAACTATGGAGTGTAAATGCTTAATGTGGAATATAAATGAAGCAGTAGTTCCTCAAAAGAGAAAAGAAATATTTAAAACTTTGTAATTAAGGGGAGTGGCAAGCTGCCAAGGTGGGATCATTTCTCCCACCATGAAAACGACAGGACTCTACCATGGGTGAAGGTAAAAATCGCTCCCCTGCTTGAAATTACATTGCCAGGTAAATCCACTTCTACTAAAGCCCGAGAAGGTTATCTGGAGCTGAAGGGAACTAAAGTTCAATTCAGCTTAGAGCTTTTTTGATTGAATTTTGGAAAGTGAATACAAAAAGGAGGCAGCATTTTTTTTTTCCATTTTAGGGAAACTGCAGCATCAGACGGTCAGTAAAAGTCATAGGAACATCTATTCTTGGAACTGCTTCCCAATCTAATTTTCCATGTTAAACAATTCTCACCATCATTAAAGAGTGAAGCAAGTATCATTCAGAGATTGGAAATTAGAGAGCCCTGAATTTGGCTACCGTTAGAGATGGTTGCTTGTACTAACTCTTGCCTCCAATACCATAATGGCTTCTTCAGATGTTGCATCTGATTATGTACAGATGAAAGACAGCTCTGTTGTTAGGCTGAGAGAAACAGCCACAGCAGATGAAGATGCTCCAAGGCAACAGCACTTACTATATTTTGCTAAGCACAAATCAGGAGAAAAAGATGTTACCCACAAAATTCTGTACAGCAAGATAAATTTAGCCCACCTAGCAAAACCAATAACCAACAAACACAACAGCCACGTGTTTAAAAAGTTTAAAATGACCACAAAAGAGCAATAAACCTGTTCATCAATAGCAGTGTGTTGGAAAAAAAGAACTAAGCAATCTCTCTAAGGCATCCTTATGCTTTCAAGTGCAGTAGATCAGTGTTGAAAAATAATTGTTGCTACCCAGCCAGTAAGCTCTGCATGTGAAATGTAGGGGCCTGCCACTCAGCACGCAGCCTTCAGTGGATCTTTAGGCAGACTAAGGAGACCAGTAAGAGTTGATGCATTTTGATCATCAATCTGAATCACCCTTGTGCAATATTCTGGAATTAATCTCAGAGCAGTTTCAAAATTTCCCGCAACAATTCTTGTTACAAGAATTGAAAAAAAGTGGACTTGAAGGAAAAGGAAGAACAGCAGACTTCAAGTAGGGATGTAAAAAAAAAAAAAAAAAAGGAAATTGCAATGCGTGTGAACTGGTATAACCTCCTAAAATGGAATTTGCTGAATTGCAGATTGGCCACATCATGCAGGCAGCTAATGAATGTCATTTTCTCGTTTCAAAAATCCAAATAGAAAGTATGTATTTGGGAAAGATAGGTCCACAAATCGAGAAAAACAGAAGAACATCCTTTTTGAAAGCATATTTTAGGGATGTGCATATGACTTTCTAAAAGTCAAGTGTTGCAACCATGTTGCTTTGCTTCATTGCTTCATTGCTTCCATCCCACGGTGCTTGAAATAGCCAGCTTTATAGAAATGTTAGAGGTGAAATACAATATGTCCTAGAGCAGGGTTGTCAAACTCATGTTGTCATGTGATGTATTGTGACTTTTCCCCTCTCTTTGCTAAACTGGGTGTGGCCAGTGCGTGATGCATCCAGCTTGTGGGCCATGAGTATGACAGTCCTGTCCTAGAGGGAAACATTCTTGTGCTAATCATAGTTTGCTTAACTGTAGCTCATTATAATTAGCCATAGTCAACTGGATTCACAAATCATACCTGTTATGAACTAATAAAACATTTAAATAAAGTTTTATCAAACCTTTAGAAATAGCAGGGTTCTAATCCTGCACTTCTGATTGGCCGATAATAGCGATATCGGATTGGTCTGTTCAGGAGAATCTGATTGGCTGTTAACGAGCCACTCTCATTGGTTAAGGGATTAATACTCCACGTTTCTCATTGGTTACTAGATCAGCAGCTTGCCCTATAAAAGGGTTGCTGCTGCCCTAGATTTTTGCTCTGTTCAGAATGATTAATAAAGAGTTGAAGTTCACTGTTCACTGTCTCGTCTCCGTTCCTTGTGCCCATGCGCAGAACTTAACACTGGCGACGAGGATGGGATACGGAGACGTCAGAGCTGACTGAACACTACAGAGCACCAAACAGAGCACGTGGCTGAAGGCACATCGACGGTGGAAACCATGTCCGGCTGCGCCATACCACCCGCTCCATTTGACCCGGCACAAGAAGACTGGGACTCATACATGGACCGGTTCCAGATGTTTCTGGAGACCAACAACTTGAAGGATGCCACTACGGGGAAAAAGCAAGCAGTATTCCTGACCCACTGCGGACCTGCCATTTTTAAGATGGCTAAGGCACTGGTGAAACCGGCTGAGGTAAAATCCACAGACTGTGATGTCCTCGAGCCCCTTCTATGGGCCCACTATACACCTACCATATCAACACTTGTCCGAAGACATGAATTTTACCAGAGAGACCAGCGGAATGGAGAAAACGTTGCAGATTTCATCGCGGATCTCTGGAACCTGGGAGGCCTCTGTGGGTTCACCGACCTCGAAAAAGCTCTGAGAGACCGAATAATTCTGGGACTAGATGCACCTCACGTGCAAAGTAAGCTGATGGCGAAAGGCGACATCAGCCTTGCAGATACCATCGCTGACGCTACTGCAGCAGAAGCAACCAGGAAGTCAGCTGCCCGAATGCACCGCACCAACGCACCGCTCCGCCAACTCACCGGCGAAACCTCACCTCGCCTAGAGGGACACACAATGGCAACCCACCACGAGGACCTCGAATCGTCATCAGAAAGTGATGAGGAAGAGGTCCACCGGCTCTGGTATAAACAAGACCAACGCCACCAGCGTAATCAAAGACTGCAGCATCAATGTGCAGGTTGTGGGGCAAACCACCCGCGATCAGACTGCAAATTCCTCGATGCGCTCTGCCATGTTTGTGGGAAGAGAGGACACATCGGAAAGGTCTGTAGAAGCAAGCAAGGATCCAGCCCATTTCAGAGGAGGACCAACTACCGCCAAACCACAGGAAATCGTCCTGTGAATCGGGAACATTTGATCCGCCAATGGAACAACCACTCCTACAGAAATAAACCACTGGCCAATTCAACGAAACAAGAAGAAGCACACCAAACCATTACAATTGGTCACGCCTCATCATTAGATGCAAAGAAGATCCGAGTGAAGGTCGCCATCGAAAACCAGCCCTGCGTGAGGGAAGTCGATTCAGGATCGTCCCTCTCGATGGTTTCCTGGAAGACCCTTAAACAATTAATCCCTGCTGTCCGGAGGCAAGACCTCAGAATCCAAAGAATCATTCTCAAGGACTATCAGGGAAACCGAATTCCGGTCGTTGGATCCAGCCTAGTCCAGGTCTCATTCAAAAATCGTACTGCATCTTTATCATTGACCGTCGTCGACCATGATCGGCCTAGCTTGTTAGGCCTTCAATGGTTCGATCCACTCGGGATTGAGGTAGCCGGCATTCACCAAACCAGAAGCGACGATTGGGAGGAGGCCCTCGTCCAGGAATTCCAGGACGTCTTTGCAGACAAACTAGGCGAGTACAAGGGGACCCCGATATCATTTAACCTTAACCCTGAAGTAGCCCCCATCTGCCTTAAGCCTCGTCGGGTACCTTTTGCCCTTAAACCAAAGATTGACGAGCAGCTTGATAAATTAATAGCCCAGGGTGTTTTAGAACCAACAGACCACGCTCGTTGGGAAACCCCAATCGTAACACCCATCAAATTGAATGGATCGTTAAGGATTTGTGGGGACTACCGAGCCACCCGGAATCACGCCCTTCAACAGAACGCTTACCCGGTGCCAGTGGTACAATACCTTCTCCATTCCCTGGGGGGCAGAAAAGTCTTCACTAAATTAGATTTAGCACAGGCGTACCAAAAACTGCCTGTAGATAAAAAAACAGCAGAGGCACAAACGATCGTTACACACCGAGGTGCTTTTAAGTGCAACCGACTCCAATTCGGAGTTAGCGTAGCCCCAGGGATTTTTCAGAGTTTGATGGAGAGACTCTTGCAGGGGATCAAAGGGGTCGTACCATACTTTGATGACATTTTAATTGCTTCCCTGAATAGAGAAATACTAAAAGAGCATCTTAAATTGGTTCTCCAGAAATTTAAAGACTCCGGCCTTAAGGTTAAAAAAAATAAATGTCAACTGTGTACAGAGAAAGTAGAGTTCCTGGGGGTACCTAATCGATAAACAAGGCATTCACCCCACCAATAGCAAACTAAAAGCAATCAAGAACGCCCCAAGACCCAGAAATAAGACTGATCTCCAAGCTTTTCTGGGGCTCATTAATTTTTACAACATCTTTCTGCCCCACAAAGTGACCGTAGCTGAGCCCCTACAGAGACTTCTCGACAAAAAAGCAACCTGGGTCTGGGGACACCGAGAGGAGCACGCATTCCGACAAGTGAAAAATCTATTAACTTCAGATGCTGTTTTAATGCAGTATAACGAGACTTTGCCTTTAACAATTACATGTGACACGTCACCATTTGGAGTAGGAGCCATTTTGAGCCATGTGTTACCAAACGGTAGTGAGGCCCCTATTGCCTATTTTTCAAGAACCCTATCAAAGGCTGAACGTAACTATAGTCAAATCGATAAAGAGGCTCTTGCTATTGTATCTGCTGTGAAACGGTTTCATGAATATGTATATGGACAAGTTTTTACTATTGTTACCGACCACAAACCTTTTCTGGGGATTATAGCCGGAGACAAGCCAACCCCCTCTTTTTTATCACCTAGAATGACTCGCTGGTCGGAGTTTTTGGCTGCGTACAATTATAAGCTGCAACACCGCCCAGGGAAAGCCATTCCCCACGCTGACGCGTTGAGCCGTGCACCACTTCCGGAAACTGTCGACAACCCAGCTCCAACCCTTACTACGACACTAGAGATTGAAAGCTACATTCACCGCCGCTAACAGCTAGAGATATCGCGATCGAAACAAAACGCGATCCTATCTTAATGCGAGTTCTTAGCTGGGTCGAACGAGGATGGCCAGTAGATCAAACCCCTGACAACTTATCCCCTTCAAGAACCGGCAAACAGAACTTTTTTTGCAAAAAGGCTGCATCCTATGGGGGGATAGAGTCATCATCCCAGAGCGGTTACAATGAGCGGTATTAAAGACACTGCATGAGGGCCACCCCAGTATCGTGCGTATGAAAGCGCTCGCATGAAGCTACGCGTGGTGGCCGGTCATCGACAAACAGATCGAAGCCTGGGTAAAGACTTGTTATAAATGCCAGGAAGTTAGCAATGCCCCACCGAAAGCAACTCCGATGGAATGGGAAACACCTTGGGGACCGTGGTCCCGCATCCATATTGACTTTGTGGGACCTACTAAGGGACATACGTTCCTATTAACAGTGGATGCCTATTCAAACTGGCTCGAGATCCACGAAATGAAGAGTACCACAACTGAGTCCATCATCCGGAAGTTGAACAGGCTATTCGCGATGCATGGACTGCCAGACGTTCTGGTTTCCGACAACAGACCCCAGTTTACCGCTCTACCCTTTGAACAATACTTAGCGGACCGGGGTATTCTCCATGCGCTAACTTCGCCAGCGCACCCTGCGGCTAACGGAAGAGCCGAGCGCATGGTACAATTTGTTAAAAAAAACCTCTACAAAATGGACTATGGAGACATTGAAGATAAGATAAACAGAATACTCCTTTTCCAACACATCACTTTGCACAGAGTCACCAACAGGACTCCAGCTGAACTATTGATGGGACGCAAACTCCATTCCCACCTCGACCGGCTTCACCCGTCTTACGAGCCAGAGAAACCCTGCGGATCTAGCGGAAAATGCCACGAGTTCAAGATTGATGACTTGGTTTTCGCCAGAAACCTTTCCGGCAAACTGTTGTGGGTCAAGGCAACCGTAATTCAAACCACTGGACCCAGGTCGTACCATGTGAAAACCTGCAACGGAAAAATATGGAAACGCCATATAGATCAGCTTCGCTTGAGGCTACAACCTAGTTCCTGCGACTCCGGTAACTCCCAAACTGAGGGGGGAGGGGATGTCGAAGAAACCGAATTCGAGATGGTGGAAAGCAGGAGCGAAAGAAGTCAGCAATTGGGCGTAACGAATGAAGAAGAATCAGGGAGGGGAGTGTCCTCGCTACAGAGGAACACCTCAAAGGAAGCAAGCCCGCAAAGATCAGAGGACAACAACAAGAACATTAGTGGCACTGAGTCATCCAATGAGGATACGGAACCACCGGTACCCAAATTGCCCAAAAACATCCCACCAAAACTGGGTTACAGACAGGAACCGGTGGGATAGCATAAATCCAATAGACAGTCAAAACAACCTTCATAGCTCAGAGATTACATCACCGCACCCCTTAAATGGAACCCGGGGGGAAGGGGTGTTATGAACTAATAAAATGTTTAAATAAATTTTATCAAACCTTTAGAAATAGCAGGGTTCTAATCCTGAACTTCTGATTGGCCGATAATAGTGATATCGGATTGGTCCATTCAGGAGAATCTGATTGGCTGTTAACGAGCCACTCTCATTGGTCAAGGGATTAACACTCCACGTTTCTCATTGGTTACTAGATCAGCAGCTTGCCCTATAAAAGGGCTGCTGCTGCCCTAGGTTTTTGCTCTGTTCAGAATGATTAATAAAGAGTCGAAATTCACTGTTCACTGTCTCATCTCCATTCCTTGCGCCCATACACAGAACTTAACAATACTAATCCTAATCATGGCTTACAAACCATAATGTCAATGTCTTTTTTTTCATTTTGACACTTCTTTTAAAGGGAAGGTGCAGGGAACCGGACCTGTGAGTTTCCATATGGCTTCTGTCTCCTTAGACATCTGTTTTTAATGCTCAATAGATCTCTGCCCCAAAAATGATGTTAGCAGAGAACTGAGTAGCGACCTGTGAAATGGCCCTAACAGGAAGATAGTAGCTATCTTAGAACACTCATTCATTCATTCACTCTTTCGTTCTTTCATTTCTGTAGCCACCTATCTCAATCAAGTGGTTGTATAGTGAAAAAAAAAAGATTGAGTGGGAAAAACTGTCATTGCCAGAGGAAGAGTGCAGCCCTTCCATAAACTCCTACTTGGCATAACTAGTGCCTATGGTCATTCGGCTCTCCCTTTAATTTATGAATTCCTTTGACACCTTTCACACTAGAAGGGATTTATCACAAAATTAGGTGGGATAATTGACAGTTTACTCTGTAGTTAAAATAAAACCACTAAAGTTGTCTGTAAAAAAACACTTTACAGGCTGTGCAAGGAGATGTAGAGAAAAACTTCTTGGAACTTATAATTTACAGTCTTGGACATTATGATCAAGGTCTGGGAATTACAGGTTTATATTTGCAACCATTTGTTTAGTGGCCATCAGAGTTACAATGGCACCAGAAAAAAAAGGACTTATGATCATTCCTCACATTTATGATCATCGCAGCATCCTCATGATCACAGGGTCAAAATTCAGGCATGTGGCAGCCAGTATGTATGTTATGATGGTGGCAGTGTCCCAGGGTCATGTGATTTGCAGCCTTCCCAGCCAGCTTCTGACAAGCAACATCAGCAGGGGAAGCTAGATTCCACTGAACTCCCATACCATTCACTTAACAACCATAGCAAAATAGGTCATAAAATTGGATGCAACTTACTTAACAACTGCCTTACTTAGCAACGGAAATTCTGGCCCCAACTGTGGTTATTAGTCAAGGACTACCTATAGTTGGATTTTGAAGATATTAAACAGCTGAATTTAGTTGGAACACCGAATCCTTCAAATTCTGTAGAATTTTTTAAATTGATTTGGCCACTTTAAAAGGTAGTGATAAATAGCATAGACAAGGAATGTAGGGCATAATATTAATTTGGAAGACTGGGAAAGAATTTGGAAAAAAAATTACAAAATAACAAAATCGACAGTATATAAAGAGAATCAGTACAAAATGTGTTGTCGGTGGTATCTGGCCCCTTTGAGATTAGCCAATATGTATCCAAATTTAAGCCTACTTTGTTGGAAATGCAAACAAACAAGGAGTACCTTCTTCCACGCTTGGTGGCTTTACCCGAAGAGTAAAAAATATTGGACAAAAATACAAACATGGATAAGAGAAATAACGAACATTCAATTAGAATTTAAGGCAGAATTTTTTAATTGAAAATAATAAAAGGTGAATATGCAAAAGAAATAAAATATTTAATTTTACATATAATTACGGCAGCGAGGATAGCACTGGCACAATGTTGGAAGGGTGATTGGATGCCAGTAGAAATCCAAAAAGTCTACGATTGTTCTGAAATGAACAAATTTACCCTAAGCTTAAAAGAAAAAGGAAGACTCAAAATATTATGCAGTCTAGGAAAACTAGTATAATTGGATAAATAATAGAAACCAGCGAGTAAATAGATAAGGAAGGAAGAATATAAAGAGGTTATAGAAGGAGTACCAACCAAATATATGAGTTAAGTATTAGAATATTGTTTGATGAGAAAGCACCATCTAACTAATTTGTAATGTATACATTTTTTTGTTTCATTTTTAATGAAATGCTTTGCATTTTGTATATATCTTTTTAACTTTTAATAAAGTTTTTCTAATAATAAAATAAAATAAAAGGTAGTTTCAATCAGTTAGGAAGTTAAATTCCATCTGACCATGAGCACTTTCAGAAAGTTAATCTGAAATAAACCTAGTCAGCCCTTGGATCAAAGATCATTTAAAAAAAAAAATCCCAATGCTATAGGCATGACTGAGAAGATTCAGAAAAGAAAATCTTGGAAGACTGGCTGCATACTGCCCAGAAAGCAACATGCTTGCTTAATTGCTTAGAGTTAGACTTGGATTTTAAGGGAGTTTTAAGAGATTATAATTGCAGATAAATCTCATCATGAGTAAATCAGCAAATTCACCTGAAAGCAGCAATCAGGACCAACCATTCAATTAAGCAGTCATCTCAGCAGCAGTTGCAGTAATTGATTGATTGATTTTGCTGTTGATATCCAGTGGCTTGTCAGCTGAGGGGAAGAGAACAGTTATGAGAATGTACTATATTAGTACAACTCACCATTCTGTTTAGAAAGGACATTTCAGAAACACACAAGAGACTTTGTCTGTTAGCAGGGAGGGCAAAGTCTTATATAAGGATGAACTGGACAGTTTTGTAGCAAATAAAGATAACAGCTCTTCTATGGAGTGGACAAGACAGTGTGCCCCACAGAGCAGTTGACTATTGATCTTAACCTCCAAAACATGTTGATTGTGACAGGAAATTGGTTATTGCCCTTGTGGTTTGAAGTCTAGGATAATGACATATCTTTGCCTATATATGTAAAAAAGAATACAGCTGTACAATGTTTAATGTCAGCCAGCCTACCTACCAATCCAAAACAATCTTTTTCAACATGTTGGTATTGTAGCAGGGCCCTCAGGGGGGGAAAGGCTCTTAATTTGCATGTTATGCAGATTACACTGTCTTGGTCGGGGAGGGGCAAAAGTAAAAGGGTAACCTTAAATTCAACCAGGTCCTTTCAATAACATATCAGAAGTGGAGCGTGCTATGTTGAAGTGGGAAGAAGTGGAAATTTAGATCTGCAAAAATCTGGATCTCTTGCAAATCTGTTACCACTTATTCTTTGGAATCTTTTGGCTGGATTTCAATCAGGTAACACCATCTTGCACGCCTTCCAGTCTTGCTGGGGAAATACTGTAGGTTTTATCCATGAGAGGCTGCTAGGCTGCTCTTCCATCCACCCCATAGTAATTGCCTGATGTGAGACCATATGGCTCCTCTTTTCACTGCTGATATATCCGATTGAGGATTGTTGGTGACTTCTGAAAAAGATGAAACCTTGTTTAGACAAAGTAATATACACAATAGACAGACACACAGATAAATCTGATGTGCCTTTCTTGGATGCTGCACAGAGTCTCTTCAATAAGAGAAGAGCAATATATAAATGTAATAAATATTCTGTTTCATCGCCTTTCATCTCTCTGAGCTGATGTTCTGCTCACATTAAAAGGAATGTAAAAACAAGTTTCACTTTCAATCACAGATTTTATCTGATAGGAAGGGTTGGGAAAATTATTGAATCCAGTTCTGTGCTAGAAATGCTTTTCTTATGTTGTAGATGACTCTGGTTTTTGGATTTGATGTCAATTTGGATATCCATGCAGCTTCATCAACAAATGCTTGACCCTCAATCCAATATAGCACAACCAACACAAGCCGTAATAAGGATAATACCGCCATACATCAAAAACATTTCAGAAACCGCCAATAGACTATTACAATCACATGGAATCAGCATGGCACACAAACCACCTAAAGCCCTTCGGAACTTCTTAAATAAACAAACAAAAAAACAGCAGTCGCAGAAGAAGAAACACAAGTCATTTACAACATACAGTGTAAAGACTGCAACAGCCACTATGTGGAATAAACAGGCAGAAGATTAGCAGAATGCATCCATGATCACCAACTAGTAGTCAGAAGAGATGATGAAAACTCTTTAATTTCTCAACACATGGACAGACTTAACCATAATTTTGACTGGAAAACTATGACCATCTTTGACGAAGCTAAGTCCAAAAAATGCTAGAGAATTCTTGGAAACCTGGGATTCTGACAAATTGGCTATTGGTAAACACATAGATATAAACAACATTTACATATTGTGCAAAAGAGGCAATCAGCCAAAACCAAAAAGGGAACAAAAAGACCAAACACCTCCCTGCCAGCAATCAACATCCAGATGAAGATATATTAAAACCAAGATTAACATCAGATTAACAACAATCAAGAAATGAATGATGTCCCCAATCAAGAAACAGTTAAAGAAGCTATAACAATAAACAACCCAACGAAAGAACCTCTAAGATACGGGTGTCAAACCCGTGGCATTACATTGCCATCATGTGTATCGTGAT
The DNA here is from genome assembly GCA_033807585.1 of Hydrophis major. Lineage (NCBI taxonomy): Eukaryota > Metazoa > Chordata > Lepidosauria > Squamata > Elapidae > Hydrophis > Hydrophis major. The sequence continues at coordinate 186,117,056 of CM066328.1, forward strand.
GGTTTTTTCCCTTCACAGAGCTGGGATGGGTGTGGCCTGCACGTGATGCATCTGGCTCGCGGACCAGCAGTTTGACACTCCTGCTCTAAGACCACTCCCACCAGCATGGACAGGGCAAGCCATTAGAAGATAAGTTGAGAACAAACCCCACTCCTTACTAGCCCTGATGATGTTAACTAGTTTGGGTAATCATAGGGCTTCCCTTTTTTAAAAAGTTTTTCTTTATTAAACAAACAAACAAACACATACACAAACAAGAAATACATTAAAAATGAACCTGGTACAGTCAATCCTAACATCAATCTTTGTCATGACATTATTGAATCTAATGATAATAATACATAATTTCATTCCATATACAATAAATACAGATATAATCAATCCTTACTTTCTTGGATCTTCCTCATCTCTAGCCAACCATAAAATTTATCCCATATTTTATAAAAATCCAAATCCTCTTTATTTTTTAATCCCTTTGTTAATGTATCCATTTCTGTGCACACCATAATTTTCTACAATATTTCAAATTAATTTGGGGTATCTTTCCTTTTCCAATTCTGTGCGTACGCCAATCTAGCTGCAGTAATTATGTGAATTATTAAATATATGTTTTCTTTATCATATTTCCTCATGTTAATCCCTAGCAGAAAGAACTCTGGCCTATGTTTTATTTTCATTCCACAAATTTCTTCTAACCACTTGTGTAGTTTTTGCCAGTATTTTGGGGCCTCTTTGCATCTCCACCATAGATGATAGTATGTTATCATACCGCTTCCTTAATAAGCATCAAGGGATCTGGCGTCCATGAACTCATCTTTTATTCTTTTTCTTTTAACTTTCTTCATGGAAAAGTATTACATAGATAAGTTTATTCTCTGGATGAAAAAGTAATTTGCAATTTCTTCAGAAAGATTATGCAGGAGTCTTAATTAGTGTTAGTTGCAACAAAAGAGAAGGCATTTATTTCCCAGATTATGTCTCTTCTCCTGTCTAAGTTATTTGGGATCTCAATACATTCTGTCATTATTTACTTGGAAGTAAATTCTTCTGTACAGGGACGCGGTGGCTCAGTGGCTAAGATGCTGAGCTTGTCAATCAGAAAAGTCGGCAGTTCAGCGGTTCAAATCCCTAGCACTGTATCACTGAGTGAGCTCTTGTTACTTGTCCCAGCTTCTGCCAACCTAGCAGTTCAAAAGTAGGTCAAAATGAAAGTTGAAAAATTAGGGACCACTTTGATGGGAAGGTAACAGAACTCCGTGCACCTTCAGCATTTAGTCATGCCAGCCACATGATCTTTGGACAGCGCTGACTCTTCAGCTATGTAACGGAGATGAGCACCGCCCCCTAGAACCAGAAATGACTAGCATGTATGTGCTAGGGGAACCTTTACCTTTAAGTTCTTCTGGGTTGGGGAAGGTTTTATTTCCAAGTAATTGTGCATCAATTGTAGGTTCTTGACACTATTACCGATTAATAATCCAGCGAGCAATAGTGCGGCTGGTCAGTATGTTCACCATTAAGCCACATAGGCTCTCATGACTTCAATATTTTCTTCCAGCCTGCTTGAACAGTCTTCGCAATCTGTTTTCTCATTGCTAAGAATTTTCTTTCTTGCTTCCTTCATGAAAAAAAGGCAACTTCTTTTTCTCATTGATTTCCTTTCAAGTAAGAAAAGCGGCAATCCAGAAACCGTTCATGAGTTACATTATCCAGTTTAATTAGAGGGAACAGAAGATTTATCTGCAGGCTGAATTGTCAGCATTCAGCCTCTGATGCAACTTTCTATCAGGTTGGCAGTGGACTGACATTTCTGCCAGTACCAATTATTATAGATCTCAGCTCTGTTTTTGAAGGCTGCTCCCTGCTCCCACCTCCTTAGAGAGAGGAAAATCTGGTTATCATGGAGCAGGAATGAGACACAATCTATTTAGCGTACAAATCTGTCTACACCCAGGTACTGGCTGCAGAGTGCAGGCAGTGGATTGTGATGATCAGATTTATTGATAAGTACTGTTTATTTTTCCTCGTGCTGCTTTCTGTTTCTTATCAGGAATGATTCCAGATTGAATGTTATTCAATACCACCAAAGAACCCAGGTCATCATATTTAAGAACAAATGATAAATTAGCAGATTTTGTTGTTTGGCTACTGGAGTGTTCCAAGAGGCAATAGGGCAGAAGGCTATGGTATGACTGGGAATCATCAACATAATGCAGTCTTAAAATACAAGCAATAAATCTATTAACTAAAAAAAAAATCCTGAGTAAAAAAGAAAGGCTTCATAAGGTTGCAAGCATCTCTTCTGAATCCAATATGTAATATTGTTCTAGTCTGGTTTGCACAAAGTGCCAAGTTCCGGATTACTGTGCCTGGGACATAACAGCTGGAACAGCCCTTAGGTGGCAGCAAAGTATTTTAGAAACCCTCCAATGGTTGTCCAGATGTTTACAGTCCACATATAGTAACTCTAGCTAAGGTATAGTAAAGCTTGTCAAACAATGACCCTTTTCATTATGACCAAAGGAAGAAATTATTAAATATAAGGGAAATAGTCCCATTGGTAGTATTGATGATTCATAATTAAATGCCTAAAGTAAATCAATCCCTTCCTTATCTTCTTCTTTCCTGCTTTGAGTAATGCACCCTACCCTATCTCCTCCCCAGCAAGGCTCTGCCTAAGGTTAATGCTTTTGTGACTGTATAAGGGAAAGGAGAACATCAAAGGTTGACAATATGGTGGCCAAAGCAATTAGTGTGTCTTTTCATCACACATTGAACAGGCTCCCAGACCCCTGGATTTAAAAGAGGAATTAGAAAACCCGAGGTGCATTGGGATTATCCTTTCAGAGGTATTTATTGAAAAACAGAAACAGAAGAAGCAGAGTTGAGTTTTTTTTAAAAAAAACAATGGAAGCAGGAGCAACTTCTGATTTCTTGCTGGCTTCCCCATCGACATTATTTGTGAGGAGCTGGCAGGGAGTTGGGAAATCATTCCTCCTCCTTGGCTGACCTGCAGAACTGCCTGCCATTTTGCTGAACGGAGGGGGAATAAAGGGTACTATGGGCCACGGGGGGAAATTCACCCCTCCTTCCCCATCCCAGCATGTCTCCAAGGGCCCCTTCCTTCCAGGGAAGAAGAAGACTCATCCATCAACCACCTACACTCTCCAGTCAGCTCTACCTCACTAGCAGGTATCTGACTCTCTTGTCACTTGCTTCTGCTAAGAACCTCAGATTTCAGTTTTGGTTCCAAAGCAGCCAATTGCCTTTCATCTTTCGGCCTTGCCACCAGCTGATTGGATATGTGGATGGGGAGACAGAAAGAAGCAGGAAAAAGGGTGGGGATATTTTTTAAAAAAAATTTGATTTGTCAATCGCTTACAAGATAATAGGTATAAGTATATACATAGTTATGAATACATGATTACATATAACAAAAATAAAAGAAACAATAGGACAGGGACGGTAGGCATGTTGGTGAGCTTATGCACGTCCCCTATAGACCTCTTAAGAAAGGAGTGACCGCTCTGTTGCTGAAGTCGTATTTCCTGCAATCAAGTTTGGTGCGGTTAACCTTGAGTTTTTATCTATTGTTTGCTCTTGTGTTATTATGGTTGAAGCTGAAGTATTCATTGACAGTAAGTCATTGCAATGTATGATTTTATATACTATACTTAGATCAGACCAAAGACAGTGTAATTCAAGGTTTTCTAGGTCTAGAATTTCAAGTCTGGTGGCATAAGGTATTCTACAACGAGTAGAGGAGTGGAGAACTCTTCTTGTGAAATATTTCTGGACTTTCTCAACTGTGATAATATCAGATACGTAATGTGGGTTCCAGACTGATGAGCTGTATTCAAGTATTGGTCTAGCAAATGTTTTGTATGCTCTAGTTAGCAGTGGGATATTACCAGAGAAAAAGCTACATAGGATTAGGTTAACAACTCTTAATGCCTTTTTGCCTATGTAGTTACAGTTGACTCTAGCACTTAGATCATTAGAGATGAGTATTCCAAGGTCCTTGACAGAGTTTGGATCATCAACAAGGTCTTGACTATTCAGCTTGTATTTTATTTTCTGATTTTTTTTTTGCCAACATGTAAGACAAAGCATTTATTTGTTGAGATTTGAAGTTGCCATTTGTTTGACCATCCTGATACATAGTCAAGATCTTTTTGAAGGATAGCAGTATTGTCTGTGGTATTGAACAGTTTTACATCATCAGCGAAGAGAACACAGTTGCTCTTAATAGGGGCCCCTCCCATTTTCCTTTGCACCATGCGGTCTGTGAGTCTCTGGGAAGTGTAACTGAAAGATAGAGTGGCACAGAAGCAGCCACAACACCCTCGAATTCAGTTTGGGATTCTACCAGTTCACACCTATTTGCTAGAACTGGTTGTTAACATTCTAAGCAGTTCAGAGAACCAGTTGTTAGAAGAAATTACTGGCCTAATCCTATAAGGCAGGAAGGCAGGAAGGAAACATTCTGGTGTTACTTAAAGAAACTGCCTCTCCGTTAACCCTTATTACATTCTTGGCAGAACTAGACTTCCTGTCTTAGGAATTTCTCTGGAGTTTTTTCCCCCCTCTTTTGCTAGTACTTTGCTTGTGTGGAGTGACCATTCAAAGTTACAATGGCACTGAAAAAAGTGACTTATGACCATTTTTCACACTTACAACTGTTGCAGCATCCCCACAGTCATGAGAGGCCAGGCGAGGAGATGCGTGCCTCGATGTGAGTGATGTTGAGTTGGCCATGCCCAGCCAGTCACATGACCACCAAGCCACACCCACCAACTAAGCCACACCCACGGAACCAGTTGTTAAAAAATTAGAATCCCACCCCTGCCCAAATTCCATTCCCAAGAGTCATGGATCCAGGCATTTTATAAGTTAGCCCATTTGAGTTACCTTGGTTTAATACCTTCCAATTTTGCCCATTTTTTTGCTGCAGCCCTTAAGCAAATCCAGCTTCCCTGTTGATTTTGTTTATAGGAAGGCCCCTGGGGAAGTTGGAAATGGCAAAATACATGTCCCTGGATACTGCAACAGTTATAAATACATGTTGGTTGCCAATTTTGCTGAATTTTGATCATGTGACTGTGAGGACAATCATAAATACAATGACTGGTCATACATCCGGCCATGCTGTTGTAACTTCAAACTGTTGTTAAATGAATGTTTGCTAGTTGAAAACTACCTGTATATAATTCATCATCACATTAACCTATTGAGAGATTTCCCTGTAAATCTACTTATATGCAGGAACATAGTATTCCAGTAAAGTATCTAAAGTTCCCATGACCCTGCCATATGACCCTACTTTATCTGTTTTATTTTTAGCCATTACTCTCTTTTTTTTTCTTGCAAAAAAAAGTTATATTTTCCCATGCCTCATTAGATGGCTTCCTCTTGCCCACCATTACTGACACTGTCTAAGACCCAGCTGCTATTGACCTGCAGGATTTCTTCCCCCTCCTCAATCCTACATTGACAGTATGGTCCTTGGCTGCTTCTTTTATAGCTTTGATCATTAAAAAAAAAAAAAACCAAAACAAAACAGTTATGGTAGTATTCAGAAGTCAGCACCATGCCATCAGTGGTGGGATTCAAATAATTTAACAACCGGTTCTCTGCCCTAATGATTTCATCCAACATCCAGTTCACCAAATTGCTCAGAAAATTAATAACTGATTCTCCCGAACTGGTGCAAACTGGCTGAATCCCACCACTGCATTACACCTATTCCATTCACAACTTTAAAGTGATATTGAAAAGCTTTTCTCTTCTAATGAGATTTTAACTTGCTTCTTTCCTTGAGGTTGATTTGATAGTTCTTTAGGTGGTGGGAGGGCAAAGATTGTTCGTTTTAGTTTCTTTTTCTTCCTGATTTGTAAATGTTGTAAGCCCAATGGCAGAGCTTGTTCTTCTGTAACTAAATCATTTTGAAACATCTTGTATATGAGATGCTTCATAAATAGGTTCAGGTGTTACTGCTATTTCTACATTAACTTGGATTGTTATTAAACTAATACAATGCAAATTTAATAGAGGGGTACAGACTACCAATAACCTCACTGAAGGAGGTTGTTTGGTTTGCGGTCATCTGTGACTGAGCCTGCTTGTCAATACAACTGCTTCCTTTCTGATCTCCTATCGTTTCCCTAAAAAGACGGAAATTGTACATCTGTGCGAGGGTGTGCTTAGGAATAAAAATGTACTGGGTTCTAGGAGGCAAAGATTTGGCTTTGATTTGACGGTATTGGCCACCAGTTTTTTTTTCCTTTCCCAGAAGAATAATTAGTTGTTGATTCTGAGGTTATTTTGAGAAAAGGTGTAGTCATTGTGTCACTTTGCGGGTGCTGTCTTCCATTTATAACTCCAGGAAGATTGTCCTATTAACATAATTCTGCATATGCCTATCAAAGATGGGCAAAAAGTTGCTACTGTATTTCTTCCTCTTCTTATGTAGGGCAGGCACCAAGGCCACTTGCTCTGGCCAGCAGCCCACCTATTCCATTCATAGCTTTAAAGTGGTATTGAAAAGGAAGGAAAGCTGCAGAGCAAGGGAGTATGGAGAACATCAACATCTCTCATGCATGAGCACCAGAATGCATACGTACTAAAAACAGGAAGGAATAGGGTTGTTTTTACTTCCTACTTCACTTTTACTGTCGTTCTTTGCCACCTTTCTTGACTATTCCATTTGCAAACAAAATGAAACCCAGATGTTATTAAATTGGATTCAGACAAAGTTAGCACAAAAGAATCCAAGAAGGAAATATTATTATCGGCAGAATTATTACGTACCCCAAGATGAAACAAAATGTTAAAAAGTTGTGACATTTATATAGTTATTTACCAAGCACATCTAAATGATACTCATCTCTTTTTAAGAACCCCGCAATCCCTTGTGGAGTGGAGTCTGGGCAACTGAATGGAGCTGAGTGTTTACTAGCCAGATGCCTTTCCTGTCACCACTGCAGAGTTATAGTCAACAGATATATTCTCAACATGCTCAGGCAGAGAACTATCTGCCTCGATGTAGGTTCGAACTCATCGCCTCCAGATTGTGAGGTGAGAGCTGCACTCTAGGCTATCACACCACTCAAGCACATCTAAATTATATTAAAGTAACCAAACTATCTTTGTCACAACTTTTGAGCACCCCTAATGTTTTGAAGTTGAAAGTTGAAAAATTTGACACACCCTAGGTACAGTCCTATAGATGTCTACTCAGTCTTAGGATCAGTTTAAATTCACTTTGATGGGGTCATATTCCTAAGAAGTGATGTGTGAAATTGCCAATAAATACCACTTTCTGCCTTTACTATAGATTTTATTTCAGATGTATTTCATTTGGGGTTTTTTTGGTCATTGCCCATATTTTGATTATGTGCCAATCAAGTCAGTATCAACTCTTTGTGATCACAGAGATTGATTTTCAACATGATGATCTGTCCCTAACTTGATGCTTCAGGTCTTCCAATGATGCCTACATTTCCATTGCAACTGAGTCCATCTTGTCCCTGGCTTGCCCATATTTATCCTATATATTTGTCTCTAATACCTATTTGATATTTTAAGGTCTTTCAAAATGATAAATACTCATAACATTATTAACATTTAAATGATACATGGGCAGAGGTGGTATTCAGCAGGCTCTGACCAGTTCTGGAGAACCAATAGCAGAAATTTTGAGCTGTTCGGAGAATCGGCAAATACCCCCTCTGACTGGAGATTTTACAGTATCCTTCCCCTGCCATGCCCACCAAGCCATGCCCACAGAACAGGTAGTAAAAAAAATTGAATCCCACCACTAATCAGGGGTGGGATTCTACAGGTTCGCACTTATTCACCAGAACCGGTTGTTAACATTCTAAGCAGTTCGGAGAACCGGTTGTTAGAAGAAATTACTGGCCTAATCCTGTAAGGAAGGCAGGAAGAAAACATTCTGGTGTTGCTTACAGAAAATGCCTCTCCGTTATCCCTTATTACATTCTTGATAAGACTAGACTTCCTGTCATAGGAACCTCTCTGGAGTTTTTTCCCCCTTCTTTGCTAGTCCTTTGCTTGTGTAGAGTGACCATTCAACATTACAATGGCACTGAAAAAAGTGACTTATGACCCTTTTTCACACTTACGACTGTTGCAGCATCCCCACAGTCAATAGAGGCCAGGCAAGGAGAAGCGTGCTTTGATGTGAGTGATGTTGAGTTGGCCACGCACAGTCAATCACATGACCACCAAGCCATGACTACCCGGTCATATGACCACCAAGCCATGCCCACCAACTAAGCCATGCCCACGGAACTGGTTGTTAAAAAATTTGAATCCCACCCCTGCCACTAATACATACATACTCATAGCATTCCTTTTCAGAGTAAGCAACGTATATGCAGAAAAGGAGTAAGGAATAACAATCAGAAAGAAGAAAAAGAAAGGAAACATCTAAAGGTTATGGATGAAGACCCATAGGTCTCATGACTTTGGTCAAAGTTGTTCCACTTTCCTGTTTTGGTAAAACAAAAGAGGTGCAAACTAGGTTCACCACTCCTAGTCATGCCTGTCTCATATGCAGTATTTATTGTCTCCTGGTCAGTATTAGTCAGTTTTGGCACATTTTAACTAATGTACTGCAGAGTTCAGTTTTACACCAATCATGCTTATGTTATTCTACATACGCTGTCTAACTATCTTTTAAGCCAATGTACTGTTTATAATATCCCATCAACTAGGAGCTGTATGCAGTATGTAATTTTTCAAAAATGATGCCTAATTCAAATCCACACCTACAATTTTGCTTCCTATTCCCAGGATTAAAATAAGCTATCATAGAAGGAGTATTAAGTGTATTTGCTGCCATGAGTTATTTATAAAAATAATAAGGTAGGATATAAATAAATCATCATCTTGTATCTCTTCCCCTTTGGTTCTCTGCTCTTATACTTACCTTGCACTACCTAGGTCTACAATTCCTTTTCATTTTTATGATATATGCAAATGCCAAGCATTTTTTTCAAAAAAAAAAAAAAAAAAAAGGTGAACTGCTTATTAGCATTCCTCATGTATTCTTTCTCCCTAATCTTCTTCCTGAACACAGCATATCTTCTAGTAAAAATAGCATTGGATTTATTTTTTAAATGATGAAAACGTTAGGTAAAAATGCTACAAATAAAGTAAAATAAAGTGCTTAGAGCTACACTAAATGCCTGGAATAAGTATACAACAGATCATTAGTTATGTATATTTGAAGAAAATGCCACCTTACCCATTTTGGAATCTTATTTTTTTGAGATTAATATGTGCCAGATTCCCAAACCGTTTTAACATTTCTTGTATATATTACACAGTTCCTATATTGTGGGAGGAAAGTTCCATATAAGGCTTATTAAGGTGCATTGATATATGATATATAAATATTTTTTCTTGGAGAGAAAGAATTCATTTATTATGGGACTATAGCATTATATTTTTGTAGACATTCAGGATTTACATTTATTCAAATTACAATCTGCAGTTGATCTCTATGTTCCAGTTTTAACCTCTCCCAACTCCCAAAAGATCACAAGTCCAACCCCTATTTTTAAAAATAGGAATCATGAAAAAGACAGATGTTTTAAAATGAGACTTAAATAATCTGGGTTTACATAAAAATAACCCATAGCAAACTCTCACAATATTCATAGTTATAAGTTTGCAGAAGATAAGTAAAACATAAATTTAGAATGCCAAACTATTTGCTTCTGAGATAGTTTGTTTGACCTGGAACAAGGAAGATTGAAATATTGAAACTTCTCACTCTGAAACTGACATCGTGCAGTTGTGATTGGGAGTGGGAAATGAAAGAATGTTGTTAAACTAATGGGGACATCCATCACACTTTTATCAGAGACCTTGAAGGTCTTCTAGTCCAACCACCTGTTCAGGCATGAAACTCCACACCATTTCAGACAAATGGTTGTTCAATCTCTTCTTAAAACCAACAGTGTTGGAGCATTCACAGCTTCTGAAAACAAGTTGTTCCATGATTGTGCTATCAGGAAATTTCTCCTTAGTTCTAGGTTGCTTCTCTCTGTGATAAGTTTCCATCCATCGCTTCTGCTCCTGCCTTCAGGTGCTTTGGAGAAGAGCTTGAGTAATCTGAGATCTACAAATCTGCAATCTGAGATCTACAAGAGATCAACAAGTGTGCTGCCCCAAAATAAATTTCTCTGTTTTATTGTTCATAATTTTATAATGCTTTCTGCTCAGGGAATTCACTAGAGTCTAAAAATTTGAGCGACAAGAGGAAATTCCCACTTATCTTGCATGACACTAGCATTCTTCACACTTGTTATAGAAATATAGAAGCTTTCTTTCCCATCCATCATAGATATATCACTGCCACTCACCTTGCTGTGATAATCCTTGTATCAAAAGAAGTATATTATTATCTACCTTGATTTCAGCTAATCTGTACATGTGGCTTATTTCCTGACAAATGATGTGCCTTACGAAGCGCCATGTAGTCTTCCAACAAAGAATTTATGACCCTTTAGCTCTTGGTACAGTTTTTGTCTTTTTTTTCTCAATTATTCATTAAAAATTTGGCTGCACAAGGAAAAGACTAGCCACTTTTGGTCTATTATGAGGCATACTTCAAACATCTGTGTACTTCCTGCTGTTGCTGCTAAATTGAACTATAATGCCTTTTTTTAAAAAAACTGAGAACTTTGTCTCTTCCTATTTCCTTTATGTACTGTGAGAATTGGTTTTCTAGTCATGGTGAAAGAAATGTAAAGACAAAAATCTACAGGATGTGTGCGAATTTATTATCCAGTTCATTCTACCACATGAGTTGTTTTACAACACATCATATAACATTTAAGTCAATTCTTTTTTCAAAATTTTTAACTCTGTTACAAATTAGACCTGGATTTAATCATGTTGTGAATAGATGTGACATGTCAAACCAACACTGCCTGATTGAATCCAGTGGGCCTATCTGAAGCCATCCCAAATGTTTGTTGTAACCATGATCTCTTGTTATTTAATGTTGAACATACACCAATTTCAGTCAATAACGAGTCTGTAACGCATTCAGATACACAAATTGATTTGCTAGTTAGGTGAACAGAACTATCAGACATGTTGCTGCTCACTTTAGATATTATGTGACAGAATCTGGCCACAGTTAAATAAAGTCATTTGAATCTAACAGAGGTTTAATAGAGCTGATCAGAGTGACCAGGATATTAGAAGTGGAATTAGCAGTTCACAGCAATCCTTGGAATAAAATGGATAGTACCGTAAGGCATGTTTGATGATTTTTTTTTTGACACCTTCAGCATACGAACACAGTCTCTCAAGTCTCTCCTCTCCAAATCTGCTGATCGAAGTACCATGTTAAACCATGCTAAGATTAGGGGCTAGTTTAGTTTAGGAACAATAATTTAACTGTCTAGGAGATCCGTAGAGAGTACAATGGCTACAGGTGTTCCTTGGCCTGTAATCGGATGTTTAGAAACCCTTTAAAGCTCTGACAAACCTACATCTGGGGGTACTTTAAACCAGGGGTGGGATTCAAAAATCCCAACAACTGGTTCTCTGCCCGGTTGCTGGATGGACATAGGCTATGGTGGGCATGGCCTACTGGAACTTCCAGGAGGGCCATTTTTCGCCTTCCCCAGAGTTTAACCCTTTCCTCGGGCCTCTGGGAGAGTGAAAACAGCCTCCCCAGGCTCCAGAGGCCCTCTGGAAGCTGGAAATAGGCCGTTTCCGGACTTCTGGAACTTCCAGGGGGGTGTTATTTGCCCTGGCACAGATCCTGAACTTACCTGCATCCAAAATGGGCCATGTGAAGAGTCTTGGGAGGGGCGAGGTGGGCAGGGCCAGCCAGTCGGTTCAACTACCAGTTCGGTGAACCGGATGTAAATTTAACATCCAGTTCACCCAAACTGGCCTAAACCAGCTGAATTCCACCCCAGCTTTCAACCTTGATTCAATGTTTGGACCCCCACCCCCATGGTTACAAGTCTGCATTTTGGGTGTTCAGCCTCCAGGCATGTATTTATGATGGTTGCAATGTTCCAGGGTCATATCATGACTTTTGTGACCTTCTGACAAAGAAAGTAAATTGGGGAAGCAGATTCGCTTAACGATCGTGTTACTAACTTAACAACTGCAGCAATTCATTTTATTTATTTATTTATTTGATTTGTCAATCGTATACAAGATAATAGGTATAAGTATAAACATGAGTAAGAATACAGGAAATAGGTACAAATAAATGGGGACAATAGCACAGGGACAGTAGGCACGATGGTGCACTTATGCATGCCCCTTACAGACCTCTTAGAAATGGGGTGAGGTCAATAGTGGATAGTTTGAGGTTAAAGGAGTGAGGGGTTAGAGGATGTAACAACAGAGTCAGGTAGTGCATTCCAGGCATTGACCACTTTGTTGCTGAAGTTGTATTTTCTGCAATCGAGTTTGAAGTGGTTTACATTGAGTTTGTATCTGTTGTGTGCTCTTATTGTTGTGGTTGAAGCTGAAGTAGTCATTGACTGGTAACTTAACAAACATGGCAAGAAAAGTCATAAAATGGGGCAAAACTCACTTAACAAATGTTGTGCTTAGCAATGGAAATTTTTGGCTCAATTGGGGTGGTAAGCTGAGGACTACCTGTAAATCATAGTCCTACTTACGCTAAAGGCATAGGTAACACAAACTCCTGCAGATAACACTCTTGGTGCCCAGCAGACTTTTCTGCTCTTAGTTTTCACTTGTTTTCCTTGTTAAGATCCTTTTCTTTAAAAAGGAATGAGTGGCATGTTGCGAAGCAGAGCGCCATCATTTGAGATCTGAGCACCAATATGTCCATTGATATTCTAAAAAATTAGTGATGGGATGCTGGACTCCAGTGTTTTCTTTGAAAGTATTCACCTATCTAGAAAAAAGAATCTAACAATAGCAAAGTCAATCCTGAAACTTTTGTAACAAATAGAATTGTATTCTAGTAAATGCTCGGCTATACTTGGAATGTTTGCAAGAGCCATTTTGTGAAACTATCCATCAGAAACTCACAACATTTGAAAGGTTTCCATTAGCTGTTAGCCCTCCTGATCTTTGCTTTGCTGTACTGGACAGTATTTAGGAAATTAAACTAGAAATAATAGAACAGGCTTACAAAGGCCCTGCTTATTTCCCCAATGTCTTTACATCTTTCTCTGGGAACAATTACAATCCTTGTCCACACTTTTTCTAAATGACTCTCTCCTTGGTTTTGAGTTGCAAATCACATCAAAACTGTTAAGTTCTGCGCATGGGCGCAAGGAACGGAGACGAGACGGTGAACAGTGAACTTCAACTCTTTATTTATCATTGTGAACAGAGCAAAAACCTAGGGCAGCAGCAGCCCTTTTATAAGCAAGCTGCTGATCTAGTAACCAATAAGAAACGTGGAGTGTTAACCACCTTAACCAATGAGAGTGGCTCATTAACAGCCAATCAGATTCTCCTGAACAGACCAATCCGATATCGCTATTTATCGGCCAATCAGAAGTGCAGGACAAGAACCCTGCTATTTTCTAAAGGTTTTGATAAACTTTATTTAAGTGTTTTATTAGTTCATAACACCCCTTCCCCCCGGGTTCCGTTTGGGGGGGTGCGGTGATGTAATCTCTGAGGTAGGAAGGTTGTTTTGACTGTCTATTGGATTTATGCTGTCCCATCGGTTCTTGTCTGTAACCCTGTTTTGGCGGGACATTTTTGGGCAAGTTGGGTACCAGTGGTTCCTCATTGGAAGACTCGGTGCCGCTAATATTCTCGTCGTTGTCCTCTGGGCCTTGCGGGCTTGCCTCTGTTGAGGTGTTCCTCTGTGGCGAGGCCACGCCCTTCCTTGATCCTTCTTCATTTGTTACGCCCGATTGCTGACTTCTTTCGTTCCTGCTTTCCGCCATCTCGAATTCAGTTTCTTCGACATTCCCTCCCCCCTCAGTTTGGGAGTTACCGGAGTCATGGAAACTAGGTTGTAGCCTCGAGCGAAGCTGATCTATATGGCGTTTCCATATTTTTCCGTCGCAGGTTTTCACCCGGTACAACCTGGGTCCAGTGGCTTGAATTACAGTTGCCTCGATCCACAATGGTTCGCCAGAAAGGTTTCTGGCGAAAACTAAGTTTCCTATTTTGAACTCATGACATTTTCCACTAGATCCGCAGGGTTTCTCTGGCTCGTAAGACGGGTGAAGCCAGTCGAGGTGGGAGCGGAGTTTGTGTCCCATCAATAGTTCGGCTGGAGTCTTGTTGGTGACGCTGTGCAGAGTGATGTGTTGGAGAAGGAGTATTCGGTTTATCTTATCTTCAATGTCCCCATACTCCATTTTGTAGAGGGTTTTTTTAACAAACTGTACCATGAGCTCGGCTCTTCCGTTAGCCGCATGCGCTGGCGAAGTTAGCGCATGGCAAATACCGCAGTCCGCTAAGTATTGTTCAAAAGGGAGCACGGTAAACTGGGGTCTGTTGTCGGATACCAGAACATCTGGCAGTCCATGCATTGCAAATAATCTGTTCAACTTCCGGATGACGGACTCGGTTGTGGTACTCTTCATTTTGTGGATCTCGAGCCAGTTTGAATAGGCATCCATTGTTAATAGGAACGTATGTCCCTTAGTAGGTCCCGCAAGGTCAATATGGATGCGGGACCACGGTCCCCGAGGTGTTTCCCATTCCGTCGGAATTGCTTTCGGTGGGGCATTGCTAACTTCCTGGCATTTATAACAAGTCTTTACCCAGGCTTCGATCTGTTTGTCGATGCCCGGCCACCACGCGTAGCTTCGTGCGAGTGCTTTAATACGCACGATGCCAGGGTGGCCCTCATGCAGTGTCTTTAATACCACTTATTGTAACCGCTTTGGGACAACGACTCTATCCCCCCATAGGATGCAGCCTTTTTCTGAAAAAAAGTTCTGTTTGCCGGTTCTTGAAGGGGATGAAGTCATCAGGGGTTTGATCTACTGGCCATCCTCGTTCAACCCAGCTACGAACTCGTGTTAAGATAGGATCGTGTTTTGTTTCAATCGCGATATCTCTAGCTGTTAGTGGCGGTGAATATAGAGTTTAAATCTGGAGCGTTGTAAGGGTTGGAGCTGGGTCGTCGACAGTTTCCGGAAGTGGTGCACGGCTCAACGCGTCAGCGTGAGGAATGGCTTTCCCCGGGCGGTGATGCAGCTTATAATTGTACGCAGCCAAAAACTCCGACCAGCGAGTCATTCTAGGTGATAAAAAAGAGGGGGTTGGCTTGTCTCCCGCTATAATCCCCAGAAAAGGTTTGTGGTCGGTAACAATAGTAAAAACTCGTCCATATACATATTCATGAAACCGTTTCACAGCAGATACAACAGCAAGAGCCTCTTTATCGATTTGACTAAAGTTACGTTCAGCCTTTGATAAAGTCCTTGAAAAATAGGCAATAGGGGCTTCACTACCGTTTGGTAACACATGGATCAAAATGGCTCCCACTCCAAACGGCGACGCGTCACATGTGATTGTTAAAGGCAAAGTCTTGTTATACTGCATCAAAACAGCATCTGAAGTTAATAGGTTTTTCACCCCCAAAACCCAGGTTGCTTTTTTGTCAAGGAGCCGATGTAGGGGTTTGGCTACGGTCACTTTGTGGGGCAGGAAGATGTTGTAAAAATTAATAAACCCCAGGAAAGCTTGGAGATCAGTCTTATTTCTGGGTCTTGGGGTATTCTTGATTGCTCTTAACTTGCTATTGGTGGGGTGAATGCCTTGTTTATCGATTAGGTACCCCAGGAACTCTACTTTATCTGTACACAGTTGACATTTATTTCTTTTAACTTTAAGGCCAGAGTCTTTAAATTTCTGGAGAACCAGTCTAAGACGCTTCTTTAGTATTTCTCTATTCAGGGTGGCAATTAAAACATCATCAAAGTATGGTACAACCCCTTTTATTCCCTGTAATAGTCTTTCCATCAAGCTCTGAAAAATCCTGGGGCCATGCTAACTCCGAATTGGAGTTAAAAGCGCCTCGGTGCGTAACGATCGTTTGTGCCTCTGCTGTTTTTTTTATCTACAGGCAGTTGTTGGTATGCCTGTGCTAAATCCAATTTAGCGAAGACTTTTCCACCCCCCAGGGAATGGAGAAGGTGTTGTACCACCCGCACCGGGTAAGCGTTCTGTTGAAGAGCTTGATTCAGGGTGGCACGGTAGTCCCCACAAATCCTTAACGATCCATCTGGTTTGATGGGTGTTACGATTGGGGTTTCCCAAGGAGCGTGGTCTGTTGGTTCTAAAACACCCTGGGCTATTAATTTATCAAGCTGCTCGTCAATCTTTGGTTTAAGGGCAAAAGAGACTCAACGAGGCTTAAGGCTGATGGGGGCTACTTCAGGGTTAAGGTTAAATGATATCGGGGTCCCGTTGTACTCGCCTAGTTTATTTGTAAAGACATCCTGGAATTCCTGGACGAGGGCCTCCTCCCAGTCGTCGCTGCTGGTTTGGTGAATGCCGGCTACCTCAATCCCAAGTGGAGCGAACCATTGAAGGCCTAACAAGCTAGGCCAATCACGGTCGACGACGGTCAATGGTAAAGATGCAGTACGATTTTTGAATGAGACCTGGACTAGGC
Organism: Hydrophis major; assembly: GCA_033807585.1. NCBI lineage: Eukaryota > Metazoa > Chordata > Lepidosauria > Squamata > Elapidae > Hydrophis > Hydrophis major. The sequence goes on from CM066328.1 coordinate 186,133,689, forward strand.
TGGATCCAACGACCGGAATTCGGTTTCCCTGATAGTCCTTGAGAATGATTCTTTGGATTCTGAGGTCTTGCCTCCGGACAGCAGGGATTAATTGTTTACGGGTCTTCCAGGAAACCATCGAGAGGGATGATCCTGAATCGACTTCCATCACGCAGGGCTGGTTTTCGATGGCGACCTTCACTCGGATCTTCTTTGCATCCAATGATGAGGCGTGACCAATCGTGATGGTTTGGTGTGCCTCTTCTCGTTTCGTTGAATGGGCTAGTGGTTTATTTCTGTAGGAGTGGTTGTTCCATTGGTGGCTCGAATGTTCCCGATTCATAGGATGACTTCCTGTGATTTGGCGGTAGTTGGTCCCCCTAGCTGCTGTTAATACATTTACAATCAAATACTTTAAATTTTTATTATATATATCAGGTACGATTCCCAATAAAAAAATCTCTGGTTTCAAATCTATGTGTTTCTTTGTCATTTTTTCCAGCCATATGCGAATTCTAGTCCAATATTTCCTGGCTTCCTCACAAGTCCACCACACATGGTAATATGAGCCAGGTATCTGATGACATTTCCAGCACTTTTCAGATTTATTCTTGAACATTCTTGCTATTCTTGTTGGGGGAAAGTACCACCTGTAAAACATTTTATACAAATTTTCTTTATATGCTGTTGACATTGTCATTTTATAATTTTGTGACCACAATTTTTGCCATTTCTCTAAATCAATTCCATATCCAAAATTCTTCCCCCAAGCATTGTTTCTTTAACTTGTTCTTTCTCTAATTTAATTTCCAACAAATAACTATATAGTTTTTTAATCACTTTTTCATCAGTACCTGTCAAAATCCTATCTAAATCAGTCAATTTATCATAAAATCCTTCTATTTTAGAATCTTTAAGATACCTTGCATGTATTTGCGCATATGAAAACCAATTCATCTTTATACCTTGTTCTTCTAAATTTTGCATCGTTTTAAGTTCACCCTTTTCATCCAATATTTCCCCATATCTAAATGTTTGTTCCTTCTTATAAGTTATAGGATACGAAAAAGCTTCAATAGTTGACAACCAAACTGGAATTTTCAAAAAATTCAAATATTTCTTAATTTTCTCCCAATTCAACCATAACGATTCCCGTATATAATGCCTTCTAAAATAACCCTGTGATTTAGTTCCCTTATACCATAAAAAAGCATGCCAACCCAATAATAAATCATGACCTTCTAATGTCAACAATCTAGTCTTTCTTAACGTTATCCATTCTTTAACCCACATTAAGTTTGCAGCTTGATAATACAACTCCCAATTAGGAAGGCCAAATCCTCCTCTAATTCTAGCATCCTGTAAAAGTTTTAATTTTATTCTCGCTTTCTTGTCTTGCCATATATACTTCAACACAATTTTATTTAATTCTTCGAAGTAATCCTCACTTAACCTAATTGGTATTGTTTGGAACAAATATAAAATTCTGGGTAAAATATTCATCTTGATTGTTGAAATTCTACCTATCAATGACAATTGTAGGTTTTCCCATTTTTTCAGATCAGATGCTATCTGCTGTTTAAGCTTAATATCGTTATTCTCTTTCAGTGTAGTACATCTTGACGTCAAATATATCCCCAAATATTTAACTTTGTTCGTAACTTGAATTTTCAATAAATCTGCCAGCTCTTCTCTTTGTCTTAATAACATGTTCTTTGTCAGAATCTTTGTTTTGTCTTTATTTATTTTTAAACCAGCCATCTCACCATATGTCTCTATCTCTAACCAGCCATCTCACCATACGTCTCTAGTTTTAAAGCTGTCTCTAAAGGGTCTTCCAAAATAAAGACCAAGTCATCCGCAAAGGCTTGCAATTTGAATTCCTCCTTTTTGACTTTCATTCCTTTTATATTTATATCCTCTCTAATATTTCTATTTAAGACTTCCAAGATCAATACAAATAACAAAGGAGATAATGGGCATCCTTGTCTTGTACCTTTTTTAATATTGATAGAGTCTGTGAATTCTCCATCTATCATTACTTTTGCCATTTGCTTATAATATACGGCTTCTATTGCTTGGATAAATTTTCTAGCAAAGCCCATCTGTTCCAATAATAAGAACATAAATCTCCAGTTCACATTATCAAATGCCTTTTGGGCATCTAAGAATATCAAAGACATTTGTTTTTCCGGGTGCGCCTCATAATATTCCAATGTGTCCAGGATTACCCTCATATTGTCTTTAATCTGTCTCTTTGGTAAAAATCCATTCTGATCAGAGTGAATAAAGTTATTTAGGTATTTTTTAAGCCTTTCTGCCAAGATTGAAGCAAAGATTTTATAGTCTGCATTCAATAAGGAAATAGGTCTATAGTTCTTAATTTGTAATGGGTCAACCCCTTCTTTTGGAATAAGTGTAATATAAGCTTCTGACCATGTTTCAGGTATTTTCTTAATTATCATAACTTCATTCATGACTTCTAACAGTGGAATGCTCAACGATTCTTGTAATGTTTTATAAAATTCTGCCGGGAAACCATCTGGTCCTGGTGCTTTTCCATTGTTCTGTCTGTTAAGTGCTTCAGTTAATTCCTTCATTGTTATAGCACTTTCTAACATTTTCCGAGTTTCATCAGGTATCTTAGGTAGGTTAGCATTTTGTAAATATTGTTTAATTTTTTCCTCATCAAGATCCTCTTGTTTATATAATTGTCCATAAAAATCTCGAATGATTGCCTTTTTCTTCTTATTACCATAACAAATTTGACCATGATCATCTATTAACTGTGATATTTTCCTTGACTCTTTCTCTTTTCTCAACTTATATGCTAACCATCTACCTGGCCTATTTGCATCTTCAAAATAGTTCTGTTTAGCACTTCTAATTTTTTGTGCCAGTTCTTCTTTCTCTGCTTGATCCATTTTATGTTTAATTATGTCCATTTTAAGTTTGATATCTTTTTTCTGTGGCATCTTCTGTAATTCTTTTTCCAGTTTTTTATGGTCATCTTCTAGAGCTTTAATCATTTGCCTCTTCCAAATGTTCTTTTTCTTTATATAGTCAATTATTAATCCTCTTGCATATGCCTTCATTGTATCCCAAACATTCTGTATTGAAGTATCTTCTTTTTTGTTTTCATTAAAGAAGAAGGCCAATTCTTTTTCCATCCATTGTATAAAATCTTTTTCCTTGAGAATAGTATTGTTTAATGTCCATCTAGATCTTCTTTTTTGTCCTTTCCATTTAATTGTCATTGGATTATGGTCTGCCCATGTACTTGTTTCAATATTTATTTCTTGAATATTAGATAATAATTCTGTTGATGTCCAAATTATATCTATTCTGGACCACGATAAATGCCTGTTTGAATAAAAAGTATATTGTTGAGTTTTAGCATTTCTTTCTCTCCCTATATCTTTTACATTTAGTTCATCTGTCATTTTAAAAAAGGATTTAGAGAGAGTTTTCCTATTTTGTCATGTTGTTTTTACTGTATAGTCCAGTTTATTGTCTACAATTCCATTAAAGTCCCCCATCATAAGTATGTTAACATAGTCCAGTTCAATTATTTTCATATGTAATTTTTTATAGAATTCTTTTTGTTTATCATTCGGGGCATAAATTGCAACCAAGAGTGTTTTTATATTATTATCTACTATTTCAACTATTAATACTCTTCCGTCTTCATCCATATAAATCAATTTGGCTGGAGTGGTTTCTTTAATGTACAAAACCACTCCTCTTTTCTTACAATGAGTCAGAGAAGTAAATATTTTCCCTAACTTTGGTCGGATCAATAATTTTTCATGTTGTTTTTGAATGTGTACTTCTTGTAAGCAAATTATATCAAATTTTAGCTTCTCTAATTTATAAAAAGTTTTCCTTCTTTTGATAGCTGAGTTCAGTCCATTTATATTCATGGAAATCAGTTTTTTTTTCCCCATAATTATGCTTTATATTTAGGTCTAACAGCTCTCGTGGATCTTATTTCACGTTGTTCTTTGATCTCCATTTGTCCACCTATTGCGCCTTCTTCTTTTTCCATCTCCATTTGGTCCTCTTCAAATTCAGTTAAAATCTTTTCTTTTTCTGTCTCCATTTCTCTTCTTTCGAAAAATTCCTTATAAAACATTTCTGCTTTCGCAATTGAATCAATTCTGTGTCTCTGTTCTTGCCATGTAAACATTAATCCTTCTGGAATCAGCCATCTATAGTTCACCTCTTTTTTCAATAGCATTTTAGTCAAAAATCGATACTCTCTTCTAATCTCTCTCACTTTTCTAGGTACTTGTTTTAAGACCAAAATCTCTTTGCCTTCTCTCTTACCACTTGTAATATTTGGTTTTTAATAGTTTTTTTAGTGAATCTAACATGGACCTCTCTTGGTAATTGGTTCCTCGTCGCATATCTTGTGAAGACTCGATATATCTCATCTACTCCATCCATCATCTTTTCCTCTGTTATTTCCAAGACTCCAGCCAGAATTTCAATCATTACTGCCGCCAAGTTTTGTCCTTTTTCTTCCTCGATATTTTGGAATCTAAGATAAAATTCTGACCTGTCCATCTCCCACTTCAACATCCCACTTTTTTCTTGTTCGACCATTGTTAATCTGTTATCGATATTCCCAATTGTATCATCTCTTTGCTTGTCTTTCTCTTCTATTTTTTGGATTCTCTCATCATGTTTCACCATCATTTGTTGAAAATTTTCAAGTTTCTCATCCATCTTTCCAATTCTTTGGTCAATACTCTCCATTCTTTGTTCCATACTCATTTTAAGATCTTGTATTCCTTGCATAACCATCGTTAAATCCACTTGCGCTTTGTCTTGCTTCACCATTGTTGAGAGTTGTCCTCCAGATGATGGGGAGACAGGAGCAGAAGTTGAGATGCCCGAAGGTAAAATTTTCTTACTCATTTCGATAACTCAGGGTCTTCCGGGTCTTTTAATCCAATTAGTGAGGTAGCCAATTTTAATCCAATTTAAAAAAAGGAAAACACCACAAAAAACGAAAAACAAAACCAGTAATAAGTAAAAAGCCCAAAATTAAAAGGAAAGAAAAAAAATTCTTCAGGTTCTTCAAGACCTTAATCCAATTGTAAAATACGCAAATATAATTCAAAAGTAAAAATTAAAAAATGAAGAGAAAAAAAGAAGCAAAATAAAGCCCAATAATATCAAAAAATAATAAGCAAAGAAAAAGGAAAAGAAAAAAAGAAAAAGAGAGTTCTTCAAATTCTTCCCACCTTAATCCAATTGAAAAACCACAGAAAATGAAAAAAAAAACCATAAAAATAAGTCAAAAATAGAAATCAAAAGACAAACATCCCCATGAAAAAAAGAAAAAAGGCAAAAAAAAAAAGAATATTCTGAGGCTTTCCCCTTTAAAAATAAAAAATAAACATGATATATAATAAAAAATAAAAAAATAAAAATATCAATATTACAAAATAGTGTGGGGTTGGAGGGGAGGGATGAAACAATTAATAAGGAGTTAAAAAAAAAAAGACACACACTGCCTTTTATTTATCCAAGGCTCTTATTTGACTTCTCCACAAATTTCAAAGCCTAATTTCAAATATTCATTTGATAATAGAAGTTCCAAAGAGCACCTGTATAAACATCCTCCAGTACTCTTCCCTCTATCTTATCATTTCCAGTAGCCTTGAGAAAAGTTTTTCAAACAAAAGTTTTTTAACTTCAAACAGAATATTTTTCAAGCCTCTAGTTGGCAGTGTTACAAAGTTTCTTCAATCCACTCCCCCTTCTTCCCCCCTGAAAAAAGCCTAAAAAGAGAAAAAAAAGTATGTATGTATATTTATGTATGTTAAAAAATATATATATTAAAGGGGGCCTCTATTTTAAAAAATATAAACAGTCAGAAAGGCAAAGAGAAAGCAAGTAAATATAAAAATGTAAAAGAAAAAAACCAGTCTGATTAACTAGATCGCAATAGAAATTCGGTAAAGAAAAAAAAAAGTAAAAATAAAAAGCCAAGCCTCACTTTGACATTACTAAAAAAAACCGCTGCTAAATCAAATTCTGTCAATAAGTTTACAGATTTCTTCTCATATTAGAGTGTTCTTAAGTCCCAAGCAAAAAAAAAAGAATCCTCACCAGCCGATACACTTCTTTCTATCCTGTTCTTCCGGAGCTGTCCCAGCTTCAGCAGCCTTATGGCTGCCTCTCCGCCGTTGGCAAAAGGGCTTCTTCTGGATCGACCAGGGACTTGTGATGTCCCCGGAATCTACAGAACGCGCCCTTTGCTGTCACCATCACTACGAGACGGTTTAGGTCCATTGGGACGGACCAGGGGCGAAGATATCAGCTGTGATCTCAGAGCTCTGAGATCGCAGCTGTATTGCGGCGACGAAGCTCCGCCTTCTCCAGGTCAAACACAATCTTGATGCAAGTTTGACACCCCTGTCCTGACCCATATCCTGGGTTTTCTCCTGACCTCTTGAATCAGATTTGGAGCTTTCTTTCAGAGTGGTTTCTTGTAAAAAGATAAATTAAAGGAAGTTTGTTACCTCCTGCCCTCTTTTAATGTGAAAACTCATTTTCTCTCTCCCCCCCCCCCTCTCTCTTTAAATTAAAATACCATCTTATTCCCACAAAATCATTCTTTTATTTTTATTTTTATTTTTTTCATGATTGTATAGTCTGGTAGTTTTTGATCAGTCAGTATGTTGCATGTCACAGAGCCTACTTTCTGAGAACCAAATTAATAAGCTAGTTACTTCTTCACATCTCAAAGATTATCCTTAATAAATGCAGCAGGCTCACAGTTGAAATTAATTATAAACCAGGTCTTTCATGAAAGAGAACTAGCATGCTTTAAAAGAAAGAGACTCTTCTTTCCCATGATTGTTTATTAGATATTCATAACTTCAGTGTCCCTCCTTTTATGTTTATGTTTTTAATATGGTGTTTTTGTATCTGTACCAGAGAACAATAATAAAAATATGCAATTTTGTGATCTGCAATTAAACTTGTATAAAATTACAAGTACAGTTTGTTACCACTAGAATGTGAGAGATCATATAAATACAATAGTTTATTCTCATTTTAATGGTGGCTCCTTGGTAAGATCAAGTTGTACTTCTAAAAGGAGCAGATAACCAATAGTGCTTTCCCAAAAGAAAAACAAGCATTTGACCATATGAGCCTTCCTTATAAGAAGTCACTCCATGCTAATCTGCTCAGTTTGTTTGCTTGTGAACTATTTTGTTTTGAAATGAAGGTGCTAAATTTCTGCTTGTCAAATATATATTCCACATTAGAGGAGGAGGAAGGAGAAGGAGAGGAAGAAGGAGGAGAGGAAGAGAGAAGAAGAAAGAGAGGAAGAGAAAGAAAAAGATAGGAAGAAGAGGCAGGGAGAGGAGGAAAAAAGCAAGACCAGATTGAAATGTTACACTCTCTATGACTTCCACAAAATGTTCCACTCAAATAACCCTTTCTCTAACAACTTCTGTTTCATTCCATTAGTAAATCAACATTCTGCTAGGGAAACCTTGCCCTGATTTGACTGCCTTGGCTCCCTTAGGGTTTTTTTCTAAAGGGTTTTGTTTTTGTGTGTGCTTTTGTAAACCACAAATGGACAGAAGAGAAAGGGGGAGAGGAAAAAAAAAACTTCCTCACTCTGAAACTTAAATGGGTTTAAACACAATTTGCTAATCACATCCTTGCCTATTTCTTAAATGTGAATGTTAGCAGAAGACTGTACAGCAAGGAAAATGTAGCTCATCAATCAAAGACGTCAAGGCACAGTCAGATTTTTACTAAGCAAATGAACTTCCAGTTTTGAGAATATGAAATCTCTTGTGTAGACAGTGTGAATTTTTTTAAAAAAAAATCCTCTTGAATTTACATTCAAATTACTTACCCTAACTAGAGAAAGCAGACAAGTGTGGGTTTTGTCTGATTATTTAAAAAACAGTAGTAAAAATTAATGACTAGTTGAATGCCATCTGGCAAGAGCAATGTAAAAAAGGTTAATGCATTCAAGCTCATTCATGTTCTGTTAGTGTCTGCCTATCTGACATGATCAAGTAGAGTGGGCATGCTCCAGGTCGTATCACTAAAGAAGTGTAATCTTGCACAACCCAAAAAACACAATGCCTGCCTTCTGGACTGATATCCCCCAAGAAATTTGGAAAGTTCCTAACCTGATGACATTCAGGATATTATTAAAGACCTGGCTCCTCTCCCAGGATCTGGGGCAGATGGAAGGTTGAGCTCCTTTGGGATCAATTTTCTTTTGTTACAATTGTGTGTGTGTTTCTAATTTCAGCTGGCCAGAGTTGTTGGGATTCAGACAACCTATATATTAAGCAAATAAATAAATAAAACCCGGAAGCTTGCACAAAAAATACATCTGTAGCATCTTTTACACCAGGGGTCCCCAACCACTGGGCCCCGGACTGGTACCGGTCCATGGATCATTTTCTACTGGGGTGCCGGTTTGCTGGACGCTGTCATCTTGTTTTGATGAGAAAGTGCTTCCAGGTGAGCTTTTCCACTTGGAAAGCGGTTTTTGGGTCCTGAAGGAATCCTCGTGCCTTAGTTTCATCGGGGGGGGGGCTTCGAACGAAGAGCCGTCCCGATGGCGGAGAAGATTAAGAAAGCACAAAAAAGCACAAAAAAGGTACAAAGGAGGAGTTGAAGGTGGCAGGGAGAAGCGGGGGATGGCTGGCTGGCCAGTCGCTCGGCTCGCCTTGCCTAGTCATGCGTGCTGATGCCGGTACCGGACCGCGGATCATTTTGTGATGCCGGTACTGGGCCGTGTTACAAAAAAGGTTGGGGGCCACTGTTTTACACTATTTTCTAACTATAGCGCACACAAAAATCATTTCTCCTCATTTAATCAAAGTTCTATTAGTGGTTACTATTTTCAGAATAGGATAGAATAGAATTCTTTATTGGCCACGTGTGGTTAGACACACCAGGAATTTGTCTTGGTGCAAATGCTCTCGGTATACATAAAAGAAAAGATACATTCATCAAGAATCATAAGGTACAACACTTAATGATGGTCATAGGGTACAATAAGCAATTTCGACCTATGTTCCTCCTTTTCTGATAGAATGATGAACCAATAAGCACATTCAATCTTTGTAAGAGCTTTACAACAGATTAATCCACAGTATCAAATTATTTTTCTTGTATTGTAGATTGTTTTTTTTATTGATACATGGAGCAGAGCAAAAGAGATACAAATAGGATGAAAGCAAAATGATGTTTAGTATTCACAAGACTCTGCTTTGTGACTATTGCTAAACCTAGTACTATTTTTCAAAATAACATTTGATTATCTTGAACTGGTATCATCAACTCATTCTTGGTAAATAATTTTTCTACAGGAGTCTCCCAAGCTCCTGGGTTGTGACTGGATATCTGCTCCTAAATAAAGAGATAAAACAAAATAGATGCAATGTCTGTCATACTTTGGGGTCACAGAGGAGATGGCTTAAGTTGCAGTTTGCTTATCATAATATGTTGGAATATTTGATAAGCACTTTTTCACACATACAAAAAGAAGAATTTGAATTCTTGAAATGGTGATGTATGTATAACCGGTGAATGTGTTTTAGGTGATTTGAGAGTTAGACGTTGCAGCGAAAGGTTCAAATCCTAGTTGTCTTTCATAGCCAAATTTTCCATCCAAACTTTCTAGTTTTGAATGGCCGAGTGCTGGCCCCACCCACGCCCAGTTTAACGAAGGGGGGAAAAAGTCATGATGGGTCATGTGACACGGCTGTATTGATGTGAGTTTGGCACCCCTGTTCTACTGGTTCTTTTGATCCTGTCTCTTCATCTTACAATTAGTCTTCTCACTTATCTTTATCTTCCAATGTTTATAGTCCACTCTCTGCTCATATAATACATACCCAAAGCCAGTGAGTTTTCACTTGCTGATCATTGTTTCAAAGGAGCAGTCAGAGCAGCTGAAGAGCTGCTGTTGTTTTATATTCAGAGCACCTTGCAAGATTAGCCAGTACCAATGATTTTCTAGTTCATTAATTTACTTCATTATTTCTTGTTTTTGTTGTGTATTCCCTAGGTTGGTTGTTAACATTACAAAGGGTTTCAGAAATATAATGCATATTTTAGACACATGCCTCCAGCTGACTTAATTTTCATACCTGTAATTTGCAAAATGTTAATGTATTTTGCTGATTGTGAAGGCAAAAAAAAAAAAAAAAAAAAGATGTGAATGTCAAATATTCTCTGGAACAAGCCCTTGAATTCCCTTTGCCTGATTCTGCTTTTTTTTTTTTTTTTTTTTTTGCAATTTTTGGTTTTCTAAATAGTTTCTCTAGGGGAGGTAAAATTGAACAAAGAGATCTTATAAAACTTATGAATAATAATAAAAAATAAATGGCTGCATTATTAAGATTACACATACTGCATAGGATTGACCTTGGGAGACAGGAGGAAAAATTGCAAACTAGGCACTGTCAGATTAGAGGCAACTGAATTTGCAGAAGCAATGGAGGCATGGCAAACAGGTCAGAGGAAACCCTCCCTAATTTCTTGGACTGTAAGGGGGGGAATGAGGGGAGAGATGTACATTCAGATTTGCAACTTTCGGTTAATGTAACCTTACAGTAAACATAGAACTAACACTCTGGGCATGCTTCTTATCTGAAATCTTACACAAGGCTAACAATACTTTCCAAAAACAAAAGATAATCATACCCAATCATTTTAGTTGACAACCAAGATGGTTAGGGGACTAGAAGCTAAACCATAAAAAGAACGGTTGCTGGATTTGGGTATGTCTAATTTAATCAATAGAAGGACTAGGGGGTGACATGATAGCAGTGTTCCAATATCTAAGTGGTTGCCACAGAGCACCTGAAGCCAGAAAAATAAGTGATGGGTGGGTTTCTACCGATTCTGTCCACCTCTGTAGAACCGGTTGCTCTGAAGAGCAGCAGACATAGAATCGATTCTATATCTCCTGATGTTGTGGCCCCACCCCAACCACCCACCCACTGGCCTTTATTTCCTGCTTTTTCAACTGCAGCTGTTTTGCGCGGCACAGCTGCGGCTGAAAAAGCAGGAAAAAGGAGCTTTTCCAACCACTGCGCACTTCCACGCAGCGCTGCTCAGCCGTCCAGGCAGCTCAGCAGCTTGTAAATTGCATTCGCGCGACTCACACAACTCTCACATGCATGCATGCGCGACGCTTATAGACAGAACCGGTAGTTCTGTTAGTCGGATCCCATCCCTGGATGGATGGAAACTAATCAAGAAGAGAAGCAACTTACAGTAGAACTAAGGGGAAATTTTCTGACAGTGAGAACAATCAACCAGTGGCAACACCTTGTCTTCAGAGGTTTTGGGTGCTCCATCAGTGGAGGCTTTTAAGAAGAGACTGGACAACCATTTGTCTGAAATTGTATAAGCCTTCCTGCCTGAGCAGGGGATTGGATTAGAGAAGCCCCACCCCACCCCAAGGTCCCTTCCAACTTTTCTGTAGTCAAATCTATTATGAACTAATAAAGGTGTTTAATAAAGTTTTAATAACCTGAAGTAAAAAGCAGGGTTCTAATCCTACACTTCTGATTGGCCGATAATAGTGACATCGGATTGGTCCTTTCTGGGACATCTGATTGGCTGTTAACGGGCCAACTCTCATTGGTTCAAGGGTTGAACACTTCCATGTTTTTCATTGGCTAATAGGATAGCAACCAAGCCTATAAAAGGGCTGCTGCTGCCCTAGGTAATTGCTCTGTTCAGTATGCTTCATAAAGAGTTGAAGTTCACTGTTCACTGCCTCGTCTCAGTTCCTTGCACCCATGCACAGAACCTAACACTGGCGACGAAGGTGGGATGCGGAGACATCTGAGCTGATTGAACACTCACAGAGCACCAAACAGAGCACGTGGCTGAAGGCACATTGACAACGGAAAACATGTCCGGCAGCGCCATACCACCCGCTCCATTTGACCCGGCACAAGAAGACTGGGACTCGTACATGGACCGGTTCCAGATGTTTCTGGAGACCAACAACTTGAAAGACGCAACTATGGGGAAAAAGCGAGCAGTGTTCCTGACCCATTGTGGGCCAGCCGTCTTTAAGATGGCCAAGGCACTAGCGAAACCGGCTGAGGTTTCCATGGACTGGGATGTCCTCGCGCCCCTTCTACGAGCCCACTATCCACCCGCCATACCAACGCTTGTCCAAAGACATGAGTTTTATCAGAGGGACCAACAGAAAGGAGAGAGCGTCGCAGATTTCATCGCGGATCTCCGGAATCTGGGAGGCCTCTGTGGGTTTGCAGACCTTGAAGAAGCTCTGAGAGACCGAATAATTCTGGGATTAGATGACCACACAGCGCAGAGCAAGATCATGGCCAAAGGGAACATCGATCTTGCCTATGCCATCTAAGACGCTACGAGGAAGCAACGAGGAAGTCGGCCACCCGAATACGCTGCACCAACGCACCGCTCTGTCAATTCGCCAACGATACCTCACCTCGCCAAGAGAGGCACACAACAGCGGCCCACCACGAGGACCTCGAATCTCCATCAGAAAGTGATGAAGAGGAGGTCAACCAGCTCCGGTCCGAACGCGACCAACGCAACCTGAGGAATCGAAGACTACCGCACCAATGCGTGGGTTGTGGGGCAAACCACCCGCGATCAGATTGCAAATTCCTCGATGTGCTCTGCCATTCCTGTGGGAAAAGAGGCCACATCGGAAAAGTCTGTAGAAGCAAGTGAGTATCCAGCCCAATTCGGAGAGAAAACAACTACCGCCAGACCACAGGGAATCGTCCTGTGAGTCGGGAACACTTGAACCACCAATGGAACCACCACTCCTATAGAAATAAAACACTTGCCACTTCAACGAAATGGGAAGAGGCACACCAAACCATTACCATCGGTCATGCTTCATCGTTAGATGCAAAGAAGATCCGAGTGAGGGTCGCTATCGAGAACCAAACTTGTGTGATGGAAGTCGACTCAGGGTCATCTCTCTCGATGGTTTCCTGGAAGACCCTTAAACAGTTAATCCCTGCCGTCCGGCGTCAAGACCTCAGAGCCCAAAGAATTATACTCAAAGATTATCAGGGGAACCGAATTCCGGTCGTCGGCTCCAGCCAAGTCCAAGTATCATTCAAAAATCGTACTGCGTCATTACCGCTGACCATCGTCGATCGCGACCGGCCTAGTTTGTTAGGCCTTCAATGGTTCGCCCCACTCAGGATCGAGGTAGCCGGCATTCACCAAACCAGAAGCGACGACTGGGAGGAGGCCCTCATCCAGGCATTCCAGGACATCTTTGCAGACAAACTAGGCGAGTACAAGGGGACCCCGATATCATTAAACGAGATTCTGTCCTGGCGCGAGTTCTCAGCTGGGTCGAACAAGGATGGCCAGTAGAACAAACCCCTGACGACTTCACCCCTTTCAGAAACTGGCAAACAGAACTTTTCTCGCAGAAAGGCTGCATCCTATGGGGAGACAGAGTCGTCGTCCCAGAGCGGTTACAACGAGCAGTTTTAAAAGCATTGCATGATGGTCACCCCGGCATCGTGCGTATGAAAGTGCTCGCACGAAGCTAAGCATGGTGGCCAGGCATTGATAAGCAGATTGAAGCCTGGGTGAAGACTTGTCTAAAGTGCCAAGAAGTCAGCAGTGCCCCACCTAGATCAACTCCAACGGAGTGGGAAACCCCCCGGGGGCCGTGGTCCCGCATCCACATTGACTTTGCGGGACCTACTAAGGGACATACGTTCCTCCTAACAGTGGATGCCTATTCCAACTGGCTCGAAATCCACAAGATGAAGACTACTACAACCAATTCAGTCATCCGCAAATTAAATAAACTATTCGCAACACATGGACTGCCAGACGTTTTCGTCTCCAATAACGGACTCCAGTTCACGGCCCTGCCGTTTGAACAATACTTAGCGGAACGGAGTATCCGCCATGCGCTAACCTCACCGGTGCACCCTGCGGCCAATGGAAGGGCCAAGCGCATGGTCCGATTTCTTAAAAAAACTCTCCACAAGATGGACCATGGGGACATTGACGACAAACTGAACAGAATACTCCTACTCCAACACATCACCCCGCACAGTGTAACCAACAAAACGCCAGCTGAACTGTTGATGGGACGCAGGCTTCGCTCCCACCTTGACCGTCTCCACCCGGCCTATGCACCAGAGAAACCCTGTGGATCTAGCGGAAAGTGCAGCGAATTCAAGGAAGGTGACTTAGTCTTCGCTAAAAATCTTTCCGGTGAACCGTTGTGGGTCGAAGCAACCCTAACCCAAGCCACCGGGCCCAGATCGTACCGCATACAAACAAGGGACGGAAAAATATGGAAACGCCATATAGATCAGCTTCGCTCTAGGTTGTAACCCAGTTCCCACGACTCCTGTGACCCTCAAACTGAGGGGGGAGGGTATGTCGAGGGAACCGAATTCGAGATGCTGGATGACGAAATCGAAGAAAGTCAGCGGCCAGGCGTGATCCATGAAGAAGAAGCAGGAAGGGGGTGTGCCTCGCCACAGAGAAACACCTCAACGGAGGCAAGCCTGCAGGAACCGGAGGACAACGATGACAGAATTAGCGGCACCGAATCGTCCTGTGGGGATGCGGAACCGCCTGCACCAGATAAATCAAAAAACGTTCCACCGGAACCGGACTACCAACAAGAACTGGTGGGACAGCGCAAATCTAATAGGCAATTGAAATGACCTGCATATCTACGCGATTACATTATCGCACCCCTCAAACGGAACCTGGGGGGAGGGGTGTTATGAACTAATAAAGGCATTTAATAAAGTTTTAATAACCTTAAGTAAAAAGCAGGGTTCTAATCCTACACTTCTGATTGGCCAATAATAGTGACATTGGATTGGTCCTTTCTGGGATATCTGATTGGCTGTTAACGGGCCAACTCTCATTGATTCAAAGATTTAACACTTCCATGTTTTTCATTGGCTAATAGGACAGCAGCCAACCCTATAAAAGGGCTGCTGCTGCCCTAGGTGATTGCTCTGTCAGTATGCTTAATAAAGAGTTGAAGTTCACTGTTCACTGCCTCATCTCCACTCCTTGTACCCATGCGCAGAACCTAACAAAATCTGTTAGCTATTTCTTAGAGACAAACACTCTTCCATTATTCCTTTCCTGTAGATTACAGCTTCTTGTCTATGTTGCCCTTTATTTGGAGGTCAGGGGAGCAAAGTTGTTCCACCAAATTTGTACCCAGTTCCCAACTTGGATTTCAAAAAACCAACAAACCCTCTTTTGTCCCAATAGGCTGGAGAAGCCCCTTCGGCAGTGTGCTCAAGAAAGGATGTTCTGTATATTGGATATGCCTGAGATGGCAGTCAGAGTTGGCCTAAGGGCTTTTGGCGGGCAAGCTGCGGAGGAGGGCAGGGGTAATTTGCCCATTCATTGCAATTAACTTATTCTAATTATGCAGAAATGTGCTACAGAAAACCGAGTCAAGTTTAACAAAGGCCTATTGATTTTGGAAGGAGAAAAACAGCATCCAATCATATATTTATCTGAATATTGATGCATGAACTGTAGCTACTAAACCATCTAATGCGAGGGAGGAACGAATCTATAAGATCCATTTATTAGTTTATGCAAATAGGTTTCTTGAGTAATCACAGTATCCCTGATGACTTTAAAATGTTTATAAGTACTGCTTCAAAGGACAGAGAGCAAGAAATAAGCTGACACTGTCAAAATAGCATAGGAACTAAAAATGAGACAAGGGAGCAGGGGAAATAAATATACGAAGAAAGGAAGAAAACATAATTTAAACAAAATAATTGGAAATATCCTCTATAAAGGTGAATCAGTTCAATTTTGTATCTCCTCCCCCCCCTTATTTACAATCCAGGCTGATACACAATATTTAAATGGATCTATTGCTTTAATTCCCGAAAAAACAGAAATTTATTGAGTTATTCAAAATCCCCTCCCACCCTAGTTGAGGTATCAAGATCACATCCAAGATTTTGTGTATTATCTTACCTCCTAATACATCCAATATATTCCAACAAAATCAAATCAGCTTTGATTTCTGATAACCTACTCAGGAAGAAGGGATCCATTTTGGGGCAAAAAAAGTGAAGGGAAATACTGTCAGAGCTATCTACATTCTGAAGTGTATGCCCCCAAAAATTGGTTAATAAAAAATAATTCCCATTAGCCTAGTTAGAATATTCATCTCAACAATTGGGGCTACTTTATTTAATATGGAGAAAAAAGACTTGTGAAATCCCTCCTCCTCGATTTTCAGAACAACACCTGAAAAGCAAATAACATCTGACTTTAAAACTCCTATCTTTCCTTACATGGAAAATAAGTAATCTCTAATGCAATCCTACACCAACTCAGAAGAAAATTGCTGAAGTCAGTAATTATGTGTAGGGTTTTAATTTGTTACCTGGTTTTAAAAAGACAAATATCTGTTTTATTAAAAGCTAAATTAGCAAATAAATTAAATAAATAAACCAATAAATTAAACAAAACATACCACCTTCCCTCTACAATCTTCTCTTGGTTCATTTATTTTCTATACAGGAAATCTAACAGATTTTACATATTTTACAGATTACAGATTAACAGAGTTGGAAGGAACATTGTAGGTCATGTCGTCCAACCCCCCCTCCCCCACCCAAGCAGGAGACCCTACACCATTTCTGACAAATGGCAGTCCAGTCTCTTCTTGAAAGCTTCCAGTGATGAAGCTCCCACAACTTCTGAAGGCAAGCTGTTCCATTTGGTTGATTGTTCCCACTGTCAGAAAATGTCTCCTTATTTCTCTCCTTGATCAGTTTCCATGCATTATTCCTTGTCTGGCCTTCAGGTGCCTTGGAAAATAGCTTGACCCTTTTCTCTCTGTGGCAGCCGGTCATATATTAGAACTCTGCTGTCATGTCTCCCCTGGTCTTTCTCTGGACTAGACATGCCCAGTTTCTGCAACTGTTCTTCATATGTTTTAGTCCCCTAAACATCTTGGTTGCTCTTCTCTGCACTTTTTCTTGAGTCTCAACATCTTTTTTATAGTGTCGTGACCTAAACTGGATGCAGTATTCTAGGTGTGGTCTTACTAGGGCTTTATAGAGGGGTATTAGTACCTCACTTGATCTTGATTGTATCCCTCTGTTAATGCAACTTAGCTTTTTTGGCGGCGGCTGCACACTGTTGGTTCATATTTAGCTGGTTGTCCACTAAGACTCCAAGATCCCTCTCATAGTTACTGCTGTTGAGCCTGGTTTCACCCAGTCTATATGTGTACCTCTGGTTTTTCTTGCCTAAGTGTAGGACTTTACTTTTCTCTGGATTGAATTTCATTTTGTTAGATATGGCCCAGTGTTCTAGTCTGTCAAGATCCATCTTGGGTGTTAGCTATTCTTGCCAGCTTAGTATCATCTGCCAATTTGGGAAGTTCCCCTTCTATTCCCTCTTCTAAGTCGTTAATGAAGATATTGAAGAGTACTGGGCCTAAGATGGAACCTTGTGGCACTCCACTGCTTACTTCCCTCCATGTAGACATAGATCCATTAAGGACTACTCGTTGAGTATGGTTTGTCAGCCAGTTATGAATCCATCTGGTAGAGATACTGTCTATTCCACTTTTTTCTAGCTTACTTCGATAAAAGTTACCAATGTTCTTAACAAAGTCAACGCAAAGAGAAAACTATAAAACTAATCCAGATTAGTAGTCTCATAAACAGATAATAGTTTTTGATGTTAAAACTCCAGTAGAAGAAAATATTTGCAGCTCATGGTCGAACTGTGGAGTTTGGGTTATCCCTGAGCTCAGTTTGCTTGCATTATACTTAGTTAGATATTACTAAGTCATGTCATCAGTGCACGTGAGTGTGGGGGTTTCTTCCTGTCTATATATAGCTTAAACATTGAAGTTTTTGTGGATAGCACTAGCACTTAGACTTATATACCACTTCACAGTCCTTTACAGCCCTCTCTAAGTGGTTTAGAGTCAACATATTGCCCCCAACAATTTGGGTCCTCATTTTACCCACCTTGGAAGGATGGAAGGCTGAGTCAACTTTGAAACTGGTGAGATTCAATCTGCCAAATTGCAGGCAGCCAGCAATTTGCATTCTAACCCCTGCGCCACTGCAGGTATATACCCTGCAGTTTTGAAGTGAGATGGTTTCCTCCTTGGTGGTTCTTGATTAGAATATTGTTTTTTGCCTGATAATTTGTCTAATGTTGATCCATGCTTATCTGAGTCGACTCATGGAGGGAATTTGATCTAGTTTTTTTATTTCCTTCTTAGATGTTCCTTTTGAGTCGTATGAAAATGTAGTTTATCTCTATATTTCAATTGATGGCTGATTTGTCTGAATGTCAGACTTCTAGGAATTCCCTAGCATTTTTGGATTTGGTTTGATCTAAAGCAGGGGTCAGCAAACTTTTGGACCCCAGGGACCACCAAAGTCATAATTTTAAATCCTGTGGACCGCTAATATGAATTTTGACTGACGGTGGCTTGCTGACATTGGTTGGGAAAGTCAATCCCATATTCCAGAGCTGCAGTAGTCACAGGACTAGCCCTTTGGTCATCCCGGATCAGCTGCTCTTCCACCTGGGTGCACTGGCCTGCCATGAACTGGAGGAGCTGTTCCGGGATGACCAAAGGGACAGTCTTGTGACTACTGCAGCTCTGGAATATGGGACTGACTTTCCCACCAATGTCAGCAAGCCACCCCAGGGCAGATTTCCCTCCCCTGCTGTTGGTCTTACCTTCCAGTTCCAGCTCATGTGGCTCTACTCAAGGTAAGGTTTGCATTCGGCCAAAGAGTGGGGGGCCAGCGGGTGGGTGGGCCATGTGGGCGGTGCAGCCTTGTGTTCCCGGTCAACCTGGATTAATTGCTTTGGGGGGGACATTTCTCTGCAACCCACCAAAATTTTCTCACGGGCCACCAGTGGTCCCCAGCCCACCAGTTGGCGACCACTGATCTAAAGAGCCAGTTTGGTTCTTAATGGTTAAGGGAGTTTTCTCTGACTAGCCTGAGATGCTGTCTGCTAATCTTCTATCTTTCTGTCCTATGTAGCAGGGCTGTTACAGTTCATCCATTGTATGTTGTAGACGACTCCTGATTTTTCTAGTGCTGTTGAATTTTTAGTTTTCTTAGAATCTTTTGGAGAGCTTCAATTGTTTTGTGTGCTAAAGTGATACTGTGTGGTTGTCGTAGTCTTTTGGTTGTTTCTGAAATGTTTTTTTTCATGTATGGTGTGTTATTTATTCCATAAGTTGTACTGATTGTGCTGTTGCAGTTTTTGTGATCAGGCATTTTTTGTTAAAGTTTTATTGTTACTCATTTTATTTGCATAGGCGGTCTTTTCTCTCTTTCTGGCATTATTGCAGTGTGGTTATGCTGTCTAAATAATGTTCTTACACAGATCCTCTTGAGCGTAGCTGGTTTTTTACTTAGTGATAGGTTTGGCTTCTATCAGGGATGGATAGTATGGCTGACCACATTTGTAAATAATATAATATAGCATAATGTGAAAGTAGTGGGAGAACAACTTCAAGGAATGAAGTATTTGAAGACGAGTTACTGCCAAGATGGATGCTAGGAAGGTCTTAGAAATCAAAATACCAATTAAGTAGAGTTTCTAATCTTCTAATCTGGATAATCAATAGACTATATGCAGTTGTATATATCCTTTTGCTGCCACCTAATGGTAATTTGAACTTTTGTGACCTACTTCTGCTAGTCCTAAATTAGAAATATTGTCTAATGACACCTGCAGAGATGCTTACCATTGGCACTTCATTATAATTTAAGGTGTGATGAGAGCAATAGTATAGCTGCATTTAAAATACAAACTATAGTAGTGTGAATACAGCTCATTTCACACTGTGCCCAAATTATTTGCATTCATTCTTGGATGGAACTATGGCTGACTGCAGCTACTAATTAATCTTGCATTTTAGGTATCAATGTTCCCAAGAATAAACTTATTTTGAGAAAGAAACGTTTGCTTGCTGTAGATATTGCTTATTCAATCTCTTTATGAAGTGTCATGTATTCAGGTCATATTTCTGCCCAGAAACATGAGATTTGCCATTTTCTTTGCTGGATGATTCAGTTTAGAAGCAGAAATTATGAGTTCCATGCTGTTAAGCACGGGCTTATACTGAGCATATGTCTAGTTTAGTTTTTCCCACCTTTGAATATATGGCAGTTTTGCCTTTTTCAGTGTTAATAGGTTTTGATTGCTTTTCTGCCACTATCAGAACTCTCTGAATATTTCATAAAGCACCTTTCAAAAATATAAATATTCTTTAATATGAGGTGAAGGAAAGCTTCACCTTAACTATAAAATTACAATAGGTACAATATGCAAACACAACATACATTATATTATTACTAAAATTTTAATTATTCAGAGAAATGTTGCCAGGTTGTTGGTCTATAATATGCAATGCTTTTAACTCAATGTTTCCCTAAAAGGTCTTTGAAAATAAGAATTCTGAAGAGTAAGGTCTAGTCATCGATACATTTTCCTCACTTAGAAGGTGTAACCTGTGGGATGAATCTCACAAACATCACACTATCCATAAACAATAAATCACTGTTTGTAATACATATCGCCACATCAGGGGTATCAAACTAGATTTCATTGACGGCTGCATCAGGGTGTTTGGCCTTGGAGGGCTGGGGGCCATGGCCAGCTCGATGTCACTCATCAAAGTTCCATTTTTGCCACAATGGCCCCCTACAGCCTTCTGCCAGCAAAAACGGACCTCGAGGAGGTGGCATGCAACCCACCTGGACTCTGTTTTCAGCCGTGATGGCCTCCTGAAGCTGTTGCGGCTAAAAACAGAGCCTGGGAGGGCCACATGCGGCCCACCTGAGCTCCGTTTTCGCAGAGGCATGCGGGACGATCCTTCACTGTTTCCAGAACAGCCCCATGGGCCAGATCTAAGCACCCCACAGGCTGGATCCAGCCTGTAGCCCTTGAGTTTGACACCCCTGTGCCACATTTTTTCATCACACAATTTCTGCTAAAATTAAATTTCTCATTGTATGTCTTATAGAATCTGATCATTTATTAGTAGGGAAAGATTATGGCCTCTAACTGCCTGGGTGGATGGACTGCTTTTTAAATTTCAATTACAGGTAGTTTTCAACTTACAACAGTTCATTTAGTGACTATTCGAAGTTACAACAGCATGAAAATAGTGACACGACCAATTTTCACATCCTATGATTGTGGCAGCATGCTTTATATTCAGATACTTGACAACTGATTCACAGTTATGATGGTCACAGTGTCCTCGGGCCGTGATGGAGAACCTATAGCATGTGTGCCAGAAGTGGCATGCAGAGCCACTTCTGCCGGCATGCGAAAGGTCAACCGGAAGAGCCCCACTACGCATGCTCCCCGCCAGCCAGCTGATTGTTGGGTATCTGCCGCAGATGCATGGGGGATGACGTGCACGTGGAAGATATGCACGCATGCACAGAGGCATGTAGCATGTGGGGAGTTGCGTGCGCATGAGCAGAGGTGTGCAGTGCAGGGGGGTCACATGCGTATGCACAGACGGGCATTGGGCGCATGCAGGGGGTTGTGTGATCATGCACAGGGGGCGGAGGAAGTGCACACATTGCCTCATGGGTGCAGGCACGCGAGCGCACTCACTTTTGGCACACAACATGGAAAAGGTTAACCATCACTGTCCTATGGTCCTGTGATGGCCTTTTGCAACCTTCTCATGAGTAAAGGCAATGAGGAAGCCTGATTCATTTAGCAACCCTGTTACTCATTTAACAACTACAGTGATTCGGTTAAAAAATGCAGCAAGAACAGTCATAACATGGGGCAAAACGCACTTAATACATTTCTCACTCAGCAACATAAATTTTAGGCTCAATTGTGGTCGTAAATCAAGGACTATCTATATTTTGTTCCTCTATATACAGGGGTGGGATTCTAATTTTTTAACAACCAATTCTGTGGGCATGGCTTAGTTGGTGGACCTGGCTTGGTGGTCATATTATTGGCTGGGTGTGGCCAACTCAACATCACTCACATCGAGGCATGCATCTCCTCGCCTAGCCTCTCATGACTGTGGGGATGCTGCAACAGTCATAAGTGTGAAAAATGGTCATAAGTCACTTTTTCAGTGCCATTGTAACGTTGAATGGTCATTCCACACAAGCAAAGTACCAGCAAAGGAGGGGGAAAAAACTCCAGAGATGTTTCTGAGACAGGAAGTCTAGTCCTGCCAAGAATGTAATAAGGGTTAACAGAGAGGCAGTTTCTGTAAGCAACACCAGAATGTTTCCTTCCTGCCTTCCTTACAGGATTAGGCCAGTAATTTCTTCTAACAACCGGTTCTCCAAACTGCTTAGAATGTTAACCGGTTCTAGATAATTGGTGTAAACTGGTAGAATCCCACCCCTGTCTATATACCCCTCTCTCAGGATTAGAGTGAACGGTTTAAAAAGTTGGACCTCTGGTAATTAAATGTCCATGATGGGCTAGAGTTGGAGAAGTATCTTTCATTAGTCACAAGAAGTCAGAAAATCATCATCGTATCTTGAATCAAAAAATAATTCTTTTTCACATAAGACACAAAATTTCCTTTTATATTTTTAACAGGGCTTTATTAGAGGACCGTCAGAAGCACATACCAAATTATAATGGGTTTTTTATCCACTATTTTTAAGTAGGCTCTTCTTTCATCCAGCTATTCAGCATGCATATATATTCAAACGGATGAATGTAAAATTATCCAAAGACTTCACAATCTTTGGTGATTAATATTAATATTTTTTTATTGAAATTCCCAGCCTCAGAAATTAAAGCTTTGTAAGCCAGATGCTCTCGTCTTTTATTCTTTCTTGCTGATAATCAGCATTCTTCTGTCGCTACTATCATCCGTTTTCAAAAAGGATATGCTTACGTATCCAATACCCAACCCTTCATTTCTCATGTTGAAGAATGAATATGTTCCAGAAAGTTGTAGGTAGTTGTGAATATGCCTGACAATGTGTTCCAAAAAGTCTTTTCAATGACATAACTCTCATTTATATGTGCAGAGCAAAACGTTCTTTGATGACAAACAACAAATAGAATGGAATCTTTTTTTGCGGGGGGTGGAGAAACAAATAAACAACTAAAAAGCATCATGGCAACTACAAGCATATCATTTGGGCTTAAATAGTAATATCAAATAATAGAAACACTACTGCTGTAACAAAAAAACCCAATGACTTTTTCATTCAGTTCATCTCTTTATGAGATGCCATAAAGCAGTGATTTATCAGGCGGGTATTGCAGAAAATGTTGACAAGGGGAAGAAGCAGAATTCAGTTAAAAAAAAAAGCATGTTGTTACAGACACAATAAAGTGAAGAACTCCATAAAACAAAAAGAGAAGACTAGTGTAGCACAATAGAATAAGTGTTAGCTGTAGTACTTTATTCTGCCTTTTAGAGAGCAACTCACCTGTTTATAATCATGCTCAAGGGAGGCACTAATACCACTCTATAAAGCCTTAGTAAGACCACATCTAGAGTACTACATCCAGTTTTGGTCACCACATTATAAAAAAAAAAAATGTTGAGACACTAGAAACAGTTCAGAGAAAAGCAACCAAGATGATTAGCGGCTGGAGGCTAAAACATACAACGAATGGTTGCAAGAATTGGGCAAGGCTACTCTAATGAAGAGAAGGATCAGGGGAGACATGACAGCAGATTCCAATATTTGAGGGGTTGCCACAGAGAGCAGGTTTGTGTGTGTGTGAAGCTGTTTTCCAAAACACCTGAAGGCCAGACAAGGAATAATGGATGGAAACTGATCAAGGAGAGATTCAACCTAGAAATAAGGAGACATTTTCTGACAGTGAGAACAATCAACCAATGGAACAGCTTGCCACCGGAAGTTGTGGGAGCTTCATCACTGGAAGCTTTCATGAAGAGACTGCTATTTGTCAGAAATGGTGTAGGGTCTCCTGCCTGGGCAGGGGGGAGGGTTGGACTAGATGGCCTACAAGGTCCCTTTCATCTCTGTTAACCTGTTAATGAAGGAATTTCCACTGAAACGGGGATTAAAATAAAGGTAAACATAAAGATCTTCCCTGTCCAGTCATGTCAGACTCTAAGGAGCCATTTCCTAGCTGTTGGGGTTGTCTGAAGATGCTTCTGTTGTCATGTTGAGGCTTTACATTGAGGCACTTGGAACACAGTTACCTTTCCACCAAAGTGGTAATTTACTAACCTTACAAGCATTTGTAGGCTCTCAAGCTGCTATGGCCG
The DNA here is from genome assembly GCA_033807585.1 of Hydrophis major. Classification (NCBI taxonomy): domain Eukaryota; kingdom Metazoa; phylum Chordata; class Lepidosauria; order Squamata; family Elapidae; genus Hydrophis; species Hydrophis major. The sequence continues at coordinate 186,157,969 of CM066328.1, forward strand.
AACATCCATGTCTGTCTGTGTTAAATAAGTATATCAATGGTGTAGCACCAATTCAGTTTACCACCTAGCCTTAGCTGTACAGGCTTAGCTGAACCTAATCCCAATTGAATATATATTGAAGTGAGCAACTGGGTCCCAATGTCTTTTATTTCTCCCAGGCTCTTTTGAAAAATCGGGCTACTATTTCTTTCCCTTTTGACAGGACGTACACAAAAAACAATGGCATAAACCATGGAAGAGAAAAACCCTGCAAGTTTCTTTTTTTAAGAGTGAAGAGAAAGAAAATCACCTATCACCAAAGGTTGCCTACTCCATACAAAACATAGAAAAAGCCTTACTGTTAAGCTTTGCATGACTTCTTATATTTTTTGATGGCTCCTCTTTTCATTTTTCCCTGGCTTTTGAGCCATTTTGACCAGGACGACCAAGAGAAACATGAAAGAGTTTGCAAATAAGATTTCCAGAGAGGAAATTTGGGGAATAATATGTAGGCGATACATAGGAATCATGTGATCGATTGCTGTGAGAGCCCAGCTTATCTTTGAGGTTTTTTGTTGTGACACACTGATTTCCCTCTTAGTCATTCGACCCTTTTCCATTTAACTTTGCTAAGCATTGAAATGAAAAAGGAAATAAAATACATAATTAAAAACAACCTTATATTTGTAAGGGCATCTGTGCAAGCTCTTCATACTTACTATGCTTAATTTAAAAATGAGTATTTTATTATTGTCATTAGAGTAGAATTATTTGCTTGCTCAGGAAAAGTCTGTCAGAAAGGCTCCTTCCCTGCTCCTTGGGCCTCATCACACACATTGATTTCTCCTTCTAGCTGTAAATTGGAGCAGTGCACACCTGTCTTCCTGGAATCCAATCAAAAGCCTACTGGTCAACAGTTGGCATGCTTCTCTTCTTGTAAATTAGACTATCCCTTTAATGATTTGTCTTCCCCCCACCACAAGCTAACCGAAATAAAGAGCAAGCAAGCAGGGCCCATTATCAAAGTAAACATCCCTCTATCATCTCTTCCATATGCTGCCTTAGCCTTGGAAAGAACTGGGGAGAAAGAGAGAGAAATCTTCAGTTAAACTCATCGCTGCTTTTTAATGAAGCTTACCCACTTTGAGTGAAATTATGAGTTACTTTCATTTAAAATGCTTGACGGGTTAATAGAAGGCGGCGTGGCTCTAAGGGAAAGCAGAGCAGGCCTCAAATTACATCAAGGCATGAATAATTATAGCATTCCACAAGCTGTTAATGCAAAGACAAACAGTGGCTTTCTGCGTGGGAAGCCTGGGTGTCTGTGTGGTAGACATTTTTAACGATAGGTAGGAATGACCTTGGTATATGGGGAACAGCCACTGCCAGGGGACCTGTCAGTGAAGGGACAGCTTAGCCCAGAAAGGACTCTCTCTAGTTTCTTGAGCTGTAAAGGCAAGGTGGGGGAATATACTTTCAGACTTTCAAGTGAGAGGTCCTTGGAGCTCTCTGAGTTGCTTATTTTCTTGCAGATCAGAGGTGGAATTCAGCAGGTTCTGACCAGTTCTTGAGAACCGCTAGTAGAAATTTTGAGTAGTTAGGAGAACTGTCAAATACCCCCTCTGACTGGAGATTTTACAGTATCCTTCCCCTCCCACATCCAGCAAGCCACGCCCACAGAGCCGGTAGTAAAGAAATTTGAATCCCACCACTGTTGCAGATCTCTATGGAGATTCTCAGTCATCCGGATCATGGTTGTCCCGAAGCTGCTTTTTCAAGAGGCAACTGGACTTCCTTGTTTTTCTTTGAAGAGGTTTCGCTTCTCATCCCCTGAAGCGTCTTCAGTTCTGTCCAATCATGTCAAACCAGAAAGTCCAATTGCCCCTTGAAAAAGCAGCTTTGGGATTTTCTTGCAGATGTTTCATTACTCAAACTAAGTGCCAATCTAGTCTTTATGATGTTACTTAGTTTGGATAATGATGCCTGCAAGAAAATAAGTGAGCTCAGAGAGCACCAAGGACCCCTCATGTCAGCTCTGAGCTACAAATATTCTCCTTTATTAGGTTTTTAAGTTTGTGTTAATGTAAATTAACAGTAAAATAAAATAACTATTTATTTGGTTGAATATACCTTACTAGGCTGAAATCAATATTACAAGTCTCCCCTGTTGGCTTTTGGAGCCCATGAATCTAAGAAGGATCCCTTCCGAGACATTTGTCACTTTTCTGCAATAAGCTGCCTCTTATCTGACTGTTTCCTTGCTGTGACTCTTCCCCCGTCTCCCAAATTCATTCTCACAAACCATGATAACATCTCTGACTTGGGATATATGTTGTGGTACTGCAGACCAAGAAGGAATTTCCTTCTGAGATCCAAACACTAGAAAGCAATTTTAAAAAATCTAGTTCCATATAATTTTTAATCACCTTTTCATCAGTACCTGTCAAAAATTTGTCTAAATCAGTCAATTTATCATAGAAACCTCCTGTTTTAAGATCTTTATCATATCTAGAATGTATTTGCACATATGAAAACCAATTCATCCGTATACCTTATTCTTCCAATTCTTGCATAGATTTAAGTTCACCCTTTTCATTCAATATTTCACCATATCAAACTGTTTGTTCCATTTTATATATTACTGGATATGAAAATGCTTCTATAGTTGATAGCCAGACTGGAATTTTTAAATAGTGTTGCTTTTTAATCTTCTCCCAATTTAATAACAAAGCCTCTCGTATATAATGTCTTCTACAATAACCATGCATTTTAGATCCCCTGTACCATAAGAAGGCATGACACCCCAATCATGTCCTTCCAGTGTCAATAATCTAGTATTTCTTAGTGTAATCCATTCCTTGACCACATCAAAGTTGTTGCTTGATAATGTAACTCCCAATTTGGCAGGCCAAATTCTCCTCTTATTCTAGCATCTTGCAATAATTTCATCCCAGTCGGGTTGGCATTCCAACTGAATGCCAGCTGGGACATTTATTTATTTATTTATTTGATTTGTCAATCACTTACAAGACAAACATGAGTAAGAATACAGAAAATAGGTACGAATAAATGGGGACAATAGGACAGGGACTGTAGGCATGATGGTGCCCTTATGCACGCCCCTTACAGACCTCTTAGGAATGGGGTGAAGTCAATAGTGGATAGTTTGAGGTTAAAGGAGTGGGGGTTAGAGAATGTAACAACAGAGTCAAGGCATTGACCACTCTGTTGTTGAAATTCTAGAAGTTGATGTTCTAGCACATCTGTGGATTTGTCAGTTTGAAGGCTAGATTAAACTGATGTTCTCCAAATTTTGTCTGGTTGGTTTACTTTCAATTGTAAACTCTCAATCATCCCTAGCAACATCTCTAAGTGAGTTTGATCTGACAAACATGTCTTCTGCCCTTGTTTATGGGTAGCCTTGCAAATAAGTGACATTATCATTCATGTTATTTTTTTTCCCAAATATGTTGGAAAAGCAATTTATGAGGATCTATTTTTAATGCATTTGGGTTTAGCTTTGCAAGTGTATATGCTAATTCCCTCTGAGCAGCTCATGAAATCTCAATATCTCTTTCCCTCCCCCCCCCCTCTTAAAGCACACAGGTTCAGCAGCATGCAACCAAACCTGCTTTGATATTAAAGTTAGAAATGCTCAAGTATGGAAGATATTGAAGAACAACTGGCATTATGGATGCAGGAAAGCCATGGCATGACATCCGAAATTTAAACAGAAGCAATTTGAGAATAGGTAAGTCACACAGTTTGTTTTTTTAAATAGAAGCCTCACTGAATTTGATCATGACTAAGTCTATCGTTGTGTGATTCCCTTTCCTGTGGCTCACCAACTGTCCATGGCAGGAATTCCACAACACAGATTGAAACACAGACAGGTCAGTGGTGGGATTCAATTTTTTTTACTATAGGTTCTGTGGGCGTGGCTTGGTGGGCGTGGCAGGGGAAGGATACTGTAAAATCTCCAGTCAGAGGTGGGATTTCTGGTTCTCTGAACTACTCAAAATTTCTGCTACCGGTTCTCCAGAACTGGTTAGAACCTGCTGAAGACCACCTCTGATACAGGTAGTCCCTGACTTACAACAATTTATTTAATAACTGTTCGAAGTTACAACAACACTGAAAAAAGTGACTTATGACCATTTTTTAATATTTGCAACCATGGCAGCATCCCCCATTCTCACGTGATTACATTTGGATGCTTCCAAACTGTCTCACACTTATGACAATTGCAGTGTCCAGGGGTCATATGATTTCCTTTTGCAACCTTCTGACAAGCAAAGTCAATGGGGAAGCCAGATTCACTTAATGACTGTGTTATTAACTTATCAACTGCAGTGATTCACTTAACAACTGCAGCAAGAAAGCCTGTAAAATGGGGCAAAACTCACTTAACAAATGCCTCACTTAGCAACATAAATTTTGGGCTTAATTGTGGTCGTAAGCTGAGGACTACCTGTACTGCAGATGTCACTTCAACACAGGGAGGATGAAGATTCAATAACCCATTGAAAGAGCAATGACCATAGCTCCACTCTTTCTTTCCAAGCGTTTAAATATAAACATCTGAAGATAAATTGTTGAGTAGGACTTCAAGTACGAAAATAATGTGCATGTGTGTAACCATGTATGTATTTGCAATATTAATATGGCTGCCCATCCTAAGGAAACAATTCTGACTGGCTCACAACAATGTTAAAAAACAACAAACAATAAAAACAAAAGCTTGGTGTCTCTCAACCATTTTTTCTCAGATGTGTGCAACAAACCCATCCCAGGTTCCCACCTCACCCTATCCCATTGCTAGTTGAAATTTAAAATTTTGAAATTCTGGAAGTTTCAAGCCAGCACATCTGTAGGATGACAGATTGTAATAAGTCATGGGGGGGGGGGTGTCTTTATTTGCTTTTCTATCAACCACCATCCTCATATGAGTTAAAAGAAACTGTGGACAGCATTCTTAAATTAAATTAAATTCATAATTAAATTCATAATGGTAGAAAAGTTAACATGTTACAGAGAATTCAACTCTGCAATTATTTATCTGGGCTGTACAGATATGTCACTGCTTAGTATCTCTTATCCTACACTATCTTATTATATGGGATTTATTTTATGCAGCTGCTAATTAATTTTAAGGGTTTTAAAAACAAAAGTGATAAGTATGGAAAAAGTACTCCTGTGTTAATTATATTTAGGCCAGATTGAGATTGTTGAATTTGAAAGAAGCGAGGGATGGTAGTAGTTCTGTGATGTGTATTTTCCACAGATTTACATGGAACTTACCCTCTTATAAGAGTAGGTAAAATTGCTTGTAAGAGCTTGTAGAGAACAGAAATTTTTGGTTTGATGTGATGAAAAAGAAATAGTTCTATTATTCCCTTGATTCTGGCATCATAAATGAAAGAAACAAATATTGCAGAAGATTGTCATCTCAGTGAGGAACAAAAGCATATAGTTATCAGAAAGGCTTCGTAGCCTATGTGTATTTTTCATGCAGTATCTTTCTATTTATTTAATTCAGTTTAGGCACTGCCCGACTCCAGCTAGCTCTGGGCACCTGTATTAGAAAAATCTTATTTTGCTGAAAAAGCAACAACCTTCCTTTATTCTTAGAACATAGAATAATAGGGTGGGAAGGCACCTTGGAAGTCTTCTAGTCCAACCTCTTTCTCAAGCAAGAGATCCTATATCATTCCAGGCAAATGGCTATCCAGTCTCTTCTTGAAAACCTCCAAGGATAGAGCATCTTCTTTGTATCCAGAGGTGGTATTCAGCTGGTTCAGACCTGTTCTAACATACCGGAAATTTTGAGTAGTTTGGAGAACCGTCAAATACCACCTCTGGCTGGCCCTGCCTACCCGCCCCCACCTTTCCTATATTCCCTTGTTTTTTAGCTCAGCTGATTCGTGTGGCAGAACAGATTGCCGCACCTCAGCTGAGCTAAAAAACAACTCAGCTCACACAGAGATCAGTCTTTGAGCCCTGTGCACACACATACGAAGCGCGTAAAGCACAGCCTCATAAAACCAGTAGGAAAAAATTTGGAAACCCACCACTGCCTGGCTGTCTCTGATATAAACATTGTCGTATCCGCAATTAAGACTCGTAGTCAGTGACTTTCAATTCAAGCTCTTTATTAACACTGGTGGAACCGAACCGCAAAAGACAAAAAGTTTGCGGCTTTTATATCTTTTGCTTCGGCGGCCGCGGCCAATGGCAGCGATTCAAGTCTCCCGCTCTTGGCTTTAACCAATCGCGGGAGACTCCAATCGGGCCAATCAGGCGCGGCTCGCCTGGCCAATCAGAAATCCCCGCGCCTTAGCCAATCAAGGCACGGGGATTTCGAGTAGTCCATTTGCATACATGACACCCCTCCCCTCTTGGTATGGTCTTCTCACGTGGTGTAGTCACGCAGGTAGGCGGGGCTCCGTCGAGTCCTAGATGACCTGCGCAATTCATTTTCTTGTTGTATCTCGGCAGGGGCGGTCATCTTTTTGGCTGCTCCTGCCTCTGAGCGAACCGGCTGGATGATCGGGCCGGTTCCTTCGCCGCGGCTCCCGCCTGGGCCTACCGGGTCGGTTGAGTCGCGGATTCCGCCGCTCCCGCTTGGCTTCTCCGGGTCGGTAGAGCTGGCCAGACGGTTCTTCTCCGGCTGTGACTCGCGAAGGCTGCGTTCTGGTGAGTTTTTAATTTTTATTTGTTCTTGCGGTTGTTTAACCGGGTGTTCCCTCCCCCCTTGGTTCGTGTCTTGGGGGTTGAGGTTAGTCAATGTTCGTGACCGGAGCTGGTCGATATGTCGTTTCCAGGCTCGCCCGTCGGTGGTTTGGAGCCGGTACGACTTTGGACCAGTGATCTGAGTTATGACGGCTGGGATCCATAGGGGGTCCCCCGTCATGTTTTTGGCGTATACTAGGTCGCCTGGTTCAAATGTCCGATACCTGGAGCTGGAGTCTGGGGGCTGCTCCGGGTTGTAGGTTGGGTGTAGGCGGTCGAGTGGGGATCGCAGCTTCCTGCCCATCAGGAGCTCTGCAGGGCTCTTGTTGGTGGTTGTGTTTGGCGTGATGTGCTGTATAAAGAGCAGCCTGTTGATCTTGTCGTTGATCTCCCCGTAGTCCATTTTCCGGAGGGTCTTTTTTGTAAACTGGACCATCCGCTCCGCCCTACCGTTCGCCGCCGGATGCGCCGGTGCCGTTAACGCGTGGCGGATGCCTTTTTCTGCCAGGAACCGTTCAAAATCGATGGATGTAAACTGTGGCCCGTTGTCCGAGACAACGACGTCTGGGAGGCCGTGGGTGGCAAACAGCTTACACAGTTCTTTAATGATGGCCTCTGTGGTGGTGGATTTCATGTCGGCCACCTCTAGCCAGTTTGAGTATGCGTCAACTGTGATTAAAAAGGTGTGGCCATTTGTGGGGCCGGCAAAGTCTAAATGTATTCTGGACCAGGGTCCCCGAGGTGTCTCCCAGTCCCGGATAGGTGCCGTGGGTGGGCTGGATCTGGTCTCCTGGCACCGGTGGCATTTGGCGACCCATGTTTCAATTTGTTTGTCCATGCCAGGCCACCAAGCGTAACTCCTGGCCAGGGCTTTGGTCCTGACGATGCCAGGATGACCCTCGTGCAACATCTCCAGGACCCTGTTCTGTAATTTAGTCGGAATTACCACCCTGTCTCCCCAAAGGATACATCCTCTCAGTAGTGAAAGTTCCGTCTGGCGCTGGCGGAAAGGTTTAAAAGTCTCGTTATCGTCTTTTTCCGGCCAGCCTTTTTGTAGCCAATGTAAGATTGGCGCTAAGTGTTTGTCCTTAACCGTTTCCCTCGCTATGTCCGATGCGGTAATGGGTAAACACTCGATGGACAGGGTATTTGTTGTTGGTGCAGGGTCAGGGTCAGAGTCAGGTAAGGGGGAACGGCTTAAAGCGTCCGCGTGCGATATCTTCTTACCTGGCTTGTGTAGCAGTTCATAGTTGTAGGCTGCCAGGAATTCAGACCATCTTGTCATCCGGGGTGACAAGATGTTTGGTGTGGGACGGTTTCCCGCGAGAATGCCCAGCAACGGTTTATGGTCAGTCACTATTTTGAATGGGCGGCCATAAAGGTACTCGTGGAAACGCTTAACGGCGGCCACTATAGCCAAAGCTTCTTTGTCCAGCTGGCTATAGTTCCGCTCTGGTTTAGTCAGAGTTCTCGAGAAAAATGCGATAGGTGCTTCTCTCTGGTCTGGGAGGGTATGGCTGAGGACAGCGCCGACGCCGAAGGGTGATGCGTCGCAAGTGACAGCTACAGGCAGGGTTTCGCAGAATTGCATTAGGACGGCATCAGAGGTGAGGAGGTCTTTGGTCTTTTGAAAAGCTGTTTGTTCCCGTCTCCCCCAAGTCCAGGCTGCCTTCTTGTCCAGGAGTCTATGTAAAGGTTCCGCTGCCGTAGCCTTTTGAGGTAGGAAGACATTATAGAAGTTTAGTAAACCTAAGAACGCTTGCAGCTCTAATTTGGACTTTGGGGTGGGGGCTTCTTTGATGGCCTTTACTTTTTTCGTTGTGGGGTGGATGCCCTGCTGGTCTAGTAGGTAGCCCAAAAACTCTACTTGTTTTGTACAAAGTTGGCATTTTTCGCGTTTGACTTTAAGTCCTGTTTCTTTAAATTTCGTTAAGACTTGTCTTAAACGGTTTTCTAGTTCAGCTTCATTTGGCGCCGCCACTAATACGTCATCGAAGTAGGGCACCACCCCCTTGATGCCTTGCAGCAAGCGTTCCATCAGGCTCTGGAAGATGCCTGGTGCCACGCTGACCCCAAATTGAAGTCTGTTACATTTAAAAGCCCCCCGGTGGGTCACTATTGTTTGGGCCTCTGCCGTTTCCTCGTCCACAGGTAGTTGTTGATAGGCTTGTGCGAGGTCGAGCTTAGCAAAAACTTTGCCCCCTCCCAGTGAGTGCAGTAAATGTTGCACTACCGGGACTGGGTAGGCGCTTTGCTGCAGCGCGCCATTTAGGGTGGCCTTATAGTCCCCGCAGATTCTCACGGACCCGTCTGGTTTTATTGGGGTCACTATAGGGGTTTCCCATCTGGCGTGATCTGTCGGTTGTAACACCCCTTGTCTGACGAGCTTGTCTAGCTGCTCGTCGATTTTGGGCTTTAATGCAAAGGGTACCCTTCTAGGCTTAAGCCGCTTCGGGGGAACCCTTGGGTCTAAATCAAATGAAATAAGGGGCCCCTGGTACTTGCCCAATTCTCCATTGAAGACCTCCTGGAATTCTTCGGTTAGCCGCTGTTCCCAAGCTTCAATGGATACGTGGTTGACACCTGTCAGCGCGATGTTAAGCGGAGCAAACCATTGTAACCCCAGCAGGCTAGGGCGGTCGCGGTCGACTATTGTGAGTGGAAGTTGTTCTGTGTGGCCTTTGTAGGTTATGTTAAAGTTCTTGGTGCCCACTACCGGAACGCGATTACCTTGATAGTCTTTTATGATGATTTTTTGGGCAGGTACGTTTCTTCTTTGTAGTGTAGGCACTAGTTGCTTGATTTCGCGCCAAGCAATCATAGAAAGGTAGGAACCGGAGTCCACTTCCATCTTACATGGTCGATCCTCTATGTGAACTTCTACGTGAACCTTTCTAGCTCCGTCGGAAATGGCGTGGCCAATGGTCACCGTCTGATGGGTTTCCTCTTTACGCCGGCTGTCACTGCTTCTTTGCGATCGTTGTCTCTGGTCCCATCGACCCGTTGGCTGGCGCTCTCTGGCTCTGGGCGGGGAGTTTTCTCTCTTCCTGTCAAGTTGTTCCCGTTTGGGCGGGCTGCGGGGTTTTTTCTGGCGGCAAACTCGGGCGATGTGGCCTCGTCGGTCACAATGCCTGCAGATAGCGTCGAAGAATCGGCATTCTGACCTGGGGTGGTCGCCGCCGCAACCGGCGCAGTTGGTCCTCGACCTGCGACCTCTTTGACTTTGCTGTTCGCCTCGTCCCATTTGTACACGGTGTATGTCCTCCTCGTCATCTGACGCGCTGGAGGTTGATTGGTATTCGCCGTAGTGTGCGGTCGCTTCGCTTCTGGTGTCGGCCGGCCTCGCGGGGTTGTTGTTCCCGCCCTTCGCGTCAGATCTTCGCATGGTGTCTGCTGACGTGCGGGTGGCTTCTGCTGCTGCGGCCGCAGTGAGGGCATCGGCTAGGCTGATGTCGCCTTTTGCCATGAGTCGGCTCTGGAGTGTCGGATCCCATAGCCTGAGCACGAAGCGGTCTCTGATGAGACTATTAAGCCCTTCAAACTCACAGAGTCCTCCCAGGCGCCGTAATTCAGCGACAAAGTCGCTTAATTTCTCGTTCGGTTTCTGGTTTCTGCGGTAAAACTCGTTTCGCCGTATCAGGATGGGGACCTCGGGGGCGTAATGGCGTCTCAGTATGGGCTCGAGGACGTCCCAGTCTATGGCGGTTGCGTCTGCTGGTTTGGCCAATGCTTTGGCCATCTGGAAGACCTCTGGTCCGCAGTGTGTGAGAAAGACGGCGCGTTTTAGCGGGCCCGGGGCGTCCTTCATGCCGGCGCATTCCAGATACATCCGGAATCGATCCGAGTACGATTCCCAGTCCTCGGCGGCGGGGTTGAAGGGAGCGGGCGGTGCTATTTTCGCCATCTTCGCTGTCGCTGGTTCTTAAACGGATACGGGGTTCGGTTCAATGGCGAGATCCCACCCTCGTCGCCAGTGTCGTATCCGCAATTAAGACTCGTAGTCAGTGACTTTCAATTCAAGCTCTTTATTAACACTGGTGGAACCGAACCGCAAAAGACAAAAAGCTTGCGGCTTTTATATCTTTTGCTTCGGCGGCCGCGGCCAATGGCAGCGATTCAAGTCTCCCGCTCTTGGCTTTAACCAATCGCGGGAGACTCCAATCGGGCCAATCAGGCGCGGCTCGCCTGGCCAATCAGAAATCCCCGCGCCTTAGCCAATCAAGGCACGGGGATTTCGAGTAGTCCATTTGCATACATGACAAACATAATGCTAGGAATCTAAGCAGAGCCTCTGCTGAGTAAGGATTGCATAGCAACTCTGAGTTTTGTATTAAGGGGCCTGAGAAAGATATGAGTGTAGTACAAGTGTTAGACAAATGCATTTTTCTTTCTGCTTCACCAGGTGCTAAGATCTCAGAACTGTAGGTCTACAGTTCATTTATTCACACTTTCTGCTCAGAATTCTGAATCAGGATTCTATTAGCAAGCTGTAGAATACAAACCTAGCAAATTTAGAGGTCGCTTTCCACAAACCCCTTGGAGTAGCAATTGGTCCTATCATGTATAGCTATTTATTTTTTTCCAGGAAAGAAAAAAGTTAATATATGATGGTGAATTGCATGATAAGGTTATAATTTTTGATAGTACTGTATAGAGAAGCTGTGGAAACTGGATGCAGGATCTTGGATTTGATGTATTACTTCAAAGACGTAGTGCCCGAAAGACAATGTAATCCTATTAGAACTATCTGAACAAGAAGAAAAATTTAGCTACTTTGTTTCAGAGCCTTTCAGACAAATCAAATGTAATCAAAGCTAAAAGAAAAAAGAAAAAAAAATCCAAAACTGGTTATTTGACAACTAACAACACAACTGTGCCTCAGATTTTCTAGGTAATCTCCAAAAATGTTAATCCAATAATCTCCAAAAGAGATTCTCCATATGCACAGCTGTAGCAAATATATCTACATATAGTGGTTGGAATTAGCATTAACAAAAACATTTATAGAATGGATTAAGGGAAAAGATTCTTAAATTATTTCAAAATTGGAACAAGAGAGAAGGATTGATAATAAGAAAAAGTGGGGGAAAGCTAGTTCTCTCCCTTCAAAAGGTCAGGTTAATCCACTATCAAAATATTGTATATCTGATTATAATTTGCACATAGCTGCCTCCAACATGGATTCTAGTGTACATTTAGGTCAATTTTGATACCTTCCCCATATCTATCAATATCTCTATAAGGAATTCCCTAACTAGGTTCCTTCAGAAGGTTAGCAATTGTGAACATTGCTGCCATAATTTGCTCCCTTACACTGCAGCTACATAGCAGAGTAAGAGGAGTGAGTTACACCTGTGGGGAGACTCAGAGGTATAACAGTATAAGGATTGCAATTTCTTCTAAAGTTCCTGAATTTTGCTGTGTCTGGTTTCTCTGTATTTGCATTTCCATTACTTTTTTTTTTTAATGTATGGAAGAAAACGGATGTTTGACTGATCAGATCAAACACTTCTATGAAAGCTGCACTTTTAAAATGTCCATGCTTGTCTCTCAGTCTGTATATGCTTGCGAGCTTAATATTAAAGATTTCAAATGAGATGGAAAATGGCAATTGCTCTGATAACAAAGCTGGCTTGTTCAGGTTTAAGAAGATTACATTCCAACAGTCCTTCTGCTATTTTTGGGGAGGATAGCATTCAAAGTTGAGGTTGGAACAATGAAAAACAATTTTTTAAAAATATATATATATTTAAGAAGAAAATAAACATGAGAAAAATTAACTGCAATTATTTGTTTGGCTGTTGCGTGAAATCAGTTCAAAAAAGAATAATCTGCTCCTTTGATTGCAGCCTGTTTGGTATCTCTATAACTAGCCTAGTACCTTACTTTCAGTTTTACACCCCCAAATTACAGTATATCAGCTTTTCAATATCAAATCAACCACAACTTTTAATCCCCAGAAAAAAAAGACTTGTCTATGTACCACCTCCCAATACTTTATTAAAATACAGTTGAAGTAATACTGAATATTTGCATAATTGAATAAAAAACAAAATCATTACCCTTTCATACTCCATTTTATCTGAATAATGAGTTCCTCCCCTACCAAAGGTCTTCTCTCTTGTCTGAGATCATTTTAGGAGGCCATTGTAAGAACTCTGGACTAGAGGCAAAAGTTAGTCTGTGTATTAGCTTGTACTGTGGGAGTTTCATAACGATGTTTTATTTATTGAATGTTGGAAACACTAAAATAACCAGGAACTATAGGGATGATTATGATGTCTTGATACTGAATTTTTAAAGAGTGTGTATCTCAGAGTCTCCAATGCTTATGTAAGTTACTAGTTAAAAAATGATTTTTTTGGTTGTTGTAGGTGCACATGCTTGGTGGATGTGTAAAAAAAAGTCATATCATCAAATATAATAATACAGAAGTCTAAAAATTAATATCCAATTGAAAGCAGAGGATTTTCTTTGGGGATTGATAGATGAGCAACTAGGAAAAACAATTGTTTTTATACACAGTATGATAAATGCAGCAAGGTTGTTATATGCACAGGCAGAACAATTCAACTTTACCCACAATGGGGAAATGGATAATAAATTATACTAAAAGTAGTAAAGATGATGGAACTTGTTGAGTCGGCCAAATTGCTTTAATTAGGGATAGAATTTATCTAATTTTAATGATGATTGGAAAATCTTACTGATGTTTGTAAGAAAGAAAAAAATGAAGTTATGACATATAATATAATAGATATAAAAATGATATAAAACTAATAAATAATAAAGAAAATGTAAACAATGCTGTCACAGAGTAACATTTATTTTTATGACTGCTATAAAGGAAAATTGGAAGTCACTTCTTAATTATCCCTTTTTTCTTTTTATTGATTTCTGCACTTTTGTCTTTGCTCTTCTCTTCTTTCTCTTTTTTCATTCTAAATATTAGAATTCCTCGATAAGTCAACTTACCAATGTTATTTCACAACATGGATTGTCTACCACTATTTACTTCCAACTTCCTCGCAGGCAAGATAATTTATTAAACAAAATCCTAGATATCAATACCCAAAGAAGTTAAAAAGCTCTACACACTGAACAGATCATCGTACCATGTAAAAACAATGTAGTTAGCTGAATACTGATTCTTTATACTTTACTACATACATATTTTATTACCATGTTTTCTTTTACCTATAATCAGATCCTATATTCTATTTTCATTTTTATATGATCATTAAGACTAATCAATTAACAAACTACTATTAGAATGTTCTTGTCAGTTTTTATTCTGTATTTAAAATTCTAATGACTTCCATTTTAAAAAGGGGAAATATTTTATTAGAAAGTAAGCAGTTTTTCATTATAAAAGAAAGACTATCCTTTTCTTATTTATAGTTTCTCTATCACACGTCTCCTATTTCTATAAGCTACTTTAATCTTCTATATTCTATTTCTATTTTGAGTTTTATTTTTATCTGCCTAACTTCAATCTATAGTTTTTGAATATTCTTACTTTCTTTCACCATACAATTCCTATAAACCACTTTATTCTAGTTTCACCTCTGTGTTAACTCTACCAATCCTGATCCCAGATCCAGATGCAATCAACTTGCTGTCTTGCTGTCTCTAACTCTGGGCTGATTTCTGCAGTCAGTTGCCTCTGGTGGACTTGGCCATAATAGTGCTCGACCTGCGGGAGGTGGCTTGACATCCCCATCAGAGCCACATATTGCTCTTTCTACTTCTGTCTCTGAATGTGGTTTACGACAACACTAACAGATCAAAGAAAGGGTTAAATTAGGTGATCATGAAAAAGAAAACCCTAACAGGTAACATCAAAGAGCTATTATCCTGAGCCAGAGCCAGAAATCACCTGGCTTCCTTAAAATACCCCCCACTGCAGTTGCCCAAATTTTTCAGGTTTTCCTTTATACTTCTTCTTTGCCATGCTGCTTTGCTCTTGTCCAGCCTTCTGGCTGCTAAGTTTTATTTATTTATATTTCACATTTCTTGACCGCACACCTCCCTCAAGGATAACTGACTTATGCTGGCAAAAGCACTAGTTGACTGTGACTCTTGCACAATCAGCCCACTCTTGTAAATCCCTCTTAAGTCTCTTCTACTAAGCCTCCTAGGTCTCATCTCTGCTTAAATTTACTTACTTATGTACTTACAGGAGATTATTGCCACTCCAGTCCAGGAAGGTTCTGAGTAGCATACATTTCCTTTTTTCCATAAAAAGATTAAAACAGCAATACAATATCACAGAACAACAATTGTCAATAACAAAGTCCCATGGCTACTAAGACCATAAACTTCCCACATAGTGCAGGGTAGGGCTTCCAGCTGAACCCAACTCCTCTCTCAAGATTTTCTTAAAAACCTAACTTTTTATTTGTTATTTGGTACTCCTAAGATGGAGAATATTAATTGCTTTTCATTTTCTATTTTGGTCTCTTCTCTAAGGACACTGCTGATCCCTACTAGATTTTTTGCTCCCCTGTAACCTCCAGAAAACCTACCTCATGTGGTACCATTTTCCTGGGCCATTGCCTTTTCTTAAATTGGAGAATTAACTAGATAATAAAGATTTATTCTTAAAATGATCTATCTGCTGTAAAGTGGTACTTGTTATTAAGTACATCGTCGTGCTTTTTAATATAAGGGGCTTTAAACGAGCTATAATATGTCAATATATCAGAAAAAAAATCAGATAAAATATAATATCAGAGAATAGAACAAAAAGTACAATGTCCTATTCATTATGAAAAAATAGCATGCTTTAAATGACATGATTCTACCAAAAAAAAAAAAAAGGCATTTGATTTTGTTTGAAATACAGCGAGTGACATTAAGCTCTGAAAAAATTGTGAGAACAATGAGAAAATGAAAATAAGTTCTAGGATATTATTTGAAGGGATTAAAGATCAAGATTGTTAAAAGTAAAACAAATGAATATTATGTTGATTTATTTCATCAAGGTTAACATAGGTTGTTATGTTTGGTAATCTTTCATGGGTTTTGCTGATCAAGACCGAATTGTGAGGCGTTAAGGATTTGTTTATAAATAAGAAATGGAATATGGAAAGAAGAGGTCGTTTGTTGTATTTTAAGAGGTGATACTTTACTAAAATTGTTTCCACTTTTGTGATGAAGGGGGAGTCATTTCTACAATTCTTTATTCTACATTTATTTTTTCTTTTCTATTTTTTCTTCTTTTTTCTACATTTTCTGTTTTCTCTTTATTATTTTAATTTGTATTAGTTTTTGTCTTACCAATGTATTTTTTCTTAAATTTTTTATTAAAAAATGAAATAAGGTCAGCCACAAAAGTTATCTTCCTTTCTCTCCTCTCTCCCTCTCTCACTTTAGTGTTTAGAACTTTATTGAATTTTGCTTGACACCACAGATGACAGTAAAAGTGATTAATTGCTGCTCATAATTGGAGTTTCATTTGAGTGGTTATTGCTGTCAGTATCAATTAATAGCTCCACGAGAACCTAATTCATTTTACAATCTTAAAGAATGATGGCTTGTGGGAATTATGCTAAACTAGCATTTTCAATTAGGTTTGTGAATTTTATAGTTTACTGAATAATATTTTACAATGTTATAATAGTTACCAATAAGGACTGATTATTACATTGTAATCAGACTAATCACATATGCATGCACCTTTCCTAAAATGCCATTATTATAGATATTAAGATTCAAACATTCTATGTAATCATTGCTATTAAAGTCATGTTTAAAAGATATGCAGGAGATACTTATGACTGTTTCAGCTATCTAATTTTGCTTTGTTAATTAAGAACTGAACACTGTTTTCAAGTCATGAAACTGAACTTGCCTGAAACTGTTCAAAATTGTAATAAGGAACCTGTAAATTTTCTAAATAACAAGTATTAAGTGTCATTTTAATCTTGGAATAACCACAAAGTTCTTCCTCAGAGTAATAATTGATACTAGTCCATTTTTGTATATATCTATATTTTAACTACTAATCAAGGAAATAATTATTTCTCTTGTTTGGAAAAAAAAACAATTATGTGATATATGGAGATCTAGCTGCTGAGTTTCAGACTGATTGGTCTAAGGAAACTAAAATTTGGGTGAGAATGGAAATTTATTATCTCCTTTACTGATTCTTGGGCAACTTCTATAAAAACGGCTTTATTGTAGACATGCATCTTGTCTTCACCCCACTCATTTAAAAAATGCAGGGGAGGGAACCGTAATCTTTATCAGATTAAAAATAAGATATTTTCAAGATTTTGGAGGTAAAACTCTTTCAGATCTGTTTATTAAATCAGGAAATACATATAGCTTTTCATTTTGGAGCAGAATTAAAAATGAGGATCAGAACTACTTTGATCATTTTCACAGCACGTAGACAAAAAGACAGGCATCTGCAAATCTTTTTCAGATGTTGATTAATATGCCTAGATGCAAATGACTATAAATTGTTATACAAATTATAGATGCAGATTGGAATGCATTAGAAATATTTATTACTACATAATTCAAGGACTAAGACCATACATTTCATCCTAGTGTTGAAAACTGCATGACCAGGTAAGCTTTCCAAGTGCCGAACCTTCTTGGTTTTCTTGTTTCTGTAGCCTTATGTGGGAACAAGTTTCTCAAGGCACTCTGAGATAAGGTTTGCTCTACAATTAGTGGTGGGATTCAATTTTTTTTACTAGCAGTTCTGTGGGTGTGGCCTGGCTTGGTGGGTGTGGCAGGGGAAGGATACTGTAAAATCCCCATTTCCTCCCCATCCCACTAACCTGCTTTCCAGCTCCATTCTCCTGTGCAGGGCAACAAAAGAAGTCCCAGCTGATCAGCTGGAACTTTGGAGGCAGTGAATAGATGGGGTCAGGGCCAATCAGAGGTGGTATATGCCAGTTCTCCGAATTACTCAAAATTTCCGCTACCGGTTCTCCACAGCTGGTCAGAACCTGCTGAATACCATCTCTGTCTACAATCTAGCACTAATTTAGAAGTTCAGTGCTGCATGATACCTTTGGAGTGAGGAAGAAATACAGTTTTACACACTCTCGAGTTCATCCTACTCCGTTACCACTAATCAACTGAGTGATGGGAAGTGATAAGAAACAATCTGCAGGTGAATCTGGGAGAGTTATACATAGATGCTCGGTTTTGTTTTGTTTTCCCATACTCCCTCATAACTGAGACAAACTGCCTAATAAATCATCCTGAGTAATGTTAGCATTTCAAGACTTGAAATGTGTGCCCCATGAAATCCCTGGAAACAAAAAGGAATATCTAACACATAGGACTTCTTTGTTTATGGAATCCTGGGGATCTCCAACTCCCGGGCCGTGGCCCTACTACTGGGAGAGATGGGCAAAAGCACACAAGTGAAGCTCCACTCATAGGAATGAGGGGCAAGAATGTGCAAAACTCCACTTGCACAAGTGGGGAGCACTTGTACTCATGCAAGTGAAGCTTTGTATGTGAGCACAAGTGCCCTCTGCTCAAGTGCCATCCGCTCACACAAGTGGAGCTTTGTGAACAAGCACAAAAGTATCTGCCGCTCAAGCGAGTAGAGCTTTGCACACAAGCACAAACACCCTCTACTCATGTGCGAAGCTCCATTCACGTGATTAAAGGGTGCCTATGCCTGCCACTCACACACATGGAGTTGTGTGCACACATGTGCACCTGCCTCTCACAAACACACTTCCAGGCTGGAAGTTGGAAAGCTTGGAGATCACTATTCTAGGGCATGCTTTAATCAGCAGAACACAAATACTGGCTTTCAGTAGAGGATATTTCATTTTGATAAACTAACAGTTAATTCTGGCTATTCCCAATAATTATTTTATTTTATTTTATTGTTTTCTTTATTTTGTTTTGTTTTATTGATTTGTTTTATTTGTATCTCAGCTTTATCATTTTTACAAATAATTCAAAGCAGCAAGTAAGTCCCAGACACCTTGCTGCTCCTATATTAGAAAGATCTTTTTTCACAGTTTACTGGATAGATCAGGATCGAAGAGCAACTGGCTGGAATAAAACTCTGATTTGTTTCTATTTTCTATCTTTAAGATCATCTTGTTGGTGAACCTCTATGTTTCTATTAGAAGAGACTTCTCTGTTTTTTCCACTTGGCATTTTTGGCTCTACCTTGACTTTAATCCCATTTATTCACTGTAGCTCTAGTCTCTTTCAAGTTTAGTCCTACTATTACTAGTAAGCAGTCAAGAAACTATATAAATGCAATCCTCATTCTTGAAGATTCATTCTTGTGACCAAATTAAATTGACTTTTTAAAATCATATGAGCAGAAGCTACTGGCTTAATTACTGTATAGGAGGAATATTTAAATGATATAATTGTAATGTAACATAAGGTTCCTTTTCTCCGATAAGAAGGAACTACTAATTTAAAAATCAACTGTTTATTTAAAATTATTCTGTGGTTTATATCCACTTGCTAGAATTGGACTGTCAATGTTTGGTTAATTCAATAAATATTTATTTATCTGAACCACAGCCCTATTTCAGCAGCTGTTACTCCAAAGTTTTCCTTTCTCATTATATGTTTTCTCAATTTTTATTAGGAACAGTTAAGGAAAATAGCTTTGGGAGTCAAAGAGCAGATTACACAGAGACAATAATGTCCCTAATCAAATTCTATTGACAGTTTGCTAAGAGACTCAGAGAATTGTAAAGAAAATCTATATAATTTTGATTTTTCTCTCTCTCTCTTTCCAGTCAGTTTTTAAAACAAGCACTGAGATGATAATTTGTAATCCTTCAGGATTAAGGTACATTCTGGTACTTAATAATATCAACTAGAGTAAGCTGTTTTAAGGATGAAATAAGTGGTCTTATCCTTGCTGAACAGCACTCTTTGCTGAATTCTCCAAAAAATTATATTTGGGAGAGGGAGGGAGGGAGGGACCGACCGTGAGGGTGTATAAGGCAAAGAAGGAATCACTTTTATCAAGAGTACAATTTTTTTTCTGGGGGGTGGGGGATGAACTCTATTGGTTGCAACCTATTGCTTTGACATTCTGCCCTGCTAGCAACTCTTGGATCATGATCTATAAGAATAAATATGTGCATTCTTCTTATATTCCCACATTTCTTTCTTTGCAATTTCCTGCTGAAAAGCTCTCCCCTGACAAATGACATTTAAAACTCCTCTTGTGGAAGTTTGATGCAAGGCAGGACCAGAAAAATCGTTGCTGGTGCGCATCTGCTAATTTTGCATATATTTCATTTTCTAATATGTCATGTAAACAGCTGGGCGGAGTATGTGAAGGAAGAAGCTTACTGGATTTTCTGTTTTAATGAATGAAAATGAAGAGTTTTATGCTACTGGTGGGGACAGCAGAGTCCACTTCAACATTCAACTGCATCTGCCGATCCCATTTGTTACCAGGTGCAGTTTTTAATGACTAGTTCCCTTCAACCACTGGCCTCAGAAGTATGGCAACTGCTTCCTGGGCTTTTAGCTTTTAGATAATACAATTTTCTTATCATTCAGTGGGTCAATTTGAAGGAAGAAAAATGTCATCTGTGTTTCTGAGGAAGGAGAAAATCTGCTAAAACTAAGGAAGTGCAGTGCAGGTTTTCTGCTGGAATTCGTTTGAATCATTTATAGCGGTTGTGATTTATTTATTTATTCATTTTTAAGAAAAAGAAGATCCATGTGTGTCCTCAGAATTTCAAGAATAATAGACTTTGGTGGCATTTGAATCCTTAGATATAAAGGGCAAGAAACCATATACGTAATTCCCCATTAGGAGAATGAGCGCATACAGGGAGATGTAGTGAGAGTAGAGTTGAATAACACACACACAGCACACAGATACAATGTACAGTAAATGTAGGTTTTTACTTCCAATAAACATTTAAGCACAATCCAAGATAAGCAGTCCAAGTCATTCACAGGTAAACACAGTTCAGGGGTAATCCAAATATCAAAGTCCAGTATCAAAAACAGTTCAGTAACAGACTTCCATCAGTGATCAGTAACAATCATTAGGAGGAATGGCAACTCTCTCCAACAGAAGAAACAGAGACTTACTCACTCATTGAGAATGTCTTCTGACACAAAACAACCCAGGTTTCTGGCTCCATCTTATGGCCATTTGCGGAACTACACCTAATTACAATTTTAGCATTCTCTTAAAGATACAGTATTAAAATGTCTTTCCTAGTTTATATATTTCCAACCCAAATAACTGTTAGGTGACTTACATTCCTAACATTTATAATTTATGCAAGGCCAGTCAATGTCTCTTTTAACTAGGAGATGGGCAATATTATCCAAACTGGATCTATCACTCTGAGTTTTCCCAGAAAATCAATTTCCAAAGGTTCTGGTGTTTCCCATATATAAAAGAGGCAAATGTATTCAATGAGTATGGATAGCAGAATATTAAGAATACAACCTAATTGCTAAAAATAAATGATAAAAGTTATTTAAGAGTACCAAAGGTGCTTTTTTTATTTTCAAGAGGCAACTGGACTTTCTGGTTTTTCTTTGAAGATGTTTCACTTCTCATCCAAGAAGCTTCTTCAACTCTGACTAGATGGTGGGGAATGAGAAGATTTATATTCCTTGCAGATAGCTGGATATTTGCATTCTTTTAACGGATCATTAAGGTCACCTTATCTATGTCATCAGGGTCATCTGAGTGGTGCAGATTGGTGTGGACTCTTCTTGGAACTGTTGAAAGGAGTGTGTTGTAGATTGGAGTTCCTCTATTGAGAGAGGACTATTCAATTTTGGCATAGATGGCCTCTTTAACCCCTCTTTCAAACCAGCGATCCTCTCTGTCCAAAATATGGACTTTGTTGTCTTCAAAAGAGTGGCCTGTGTCTTTTAAATGCAGATGGACTGCTGAATCTAGACCTGATGTGTTTGTTCTCCTAAGTTGTGCCATGTGTTTATGAAGTGGTTGCTTCATTTCCCCAATGTACAGATCTGCACATGGCTCACTGCACTGTTCTACACATACCATGTTGCTCAGTTTCTGTCTGGGTGTTTTATCCTTGGATTAAACTGCTAGAATTCTACCTATAGAGAATTATATTATTAAGGGAATACATATATTCCTCCATAGCACAGGGACATAATCTAGCTCTCTCTTAGGTATGGAAGCTAACTAGATGACTTTGAAAAAGTGACTCCCTCTCAATCCAAATCAATGTCAGGCCCCTTCACTTTTTATCTCATTTTCCCAATGTAGTTTGGATCAATTCTGTCATCATAATTTCCTGTTTGGAAAGAAAATGACCATCCTGAACTTAGTTTGGAAAAGGTTACCACAGAATCCACATGGTTTTACTGTGGAAGGATGACTCAGAATGGAGTAGACCAGCGGTCACCAACCGGTGGGCCGTGGCCCACCAGTGGGCTGCAAGAAAATTTTGGTGGGCCGCAGAGAAATCTCACACCCAGAGCACCCCCAAAGCAATTAATCCAGGCTTCACAGAAACACAAGGCTGCCCAGCCCACATGGCCCATGGGAACCCTCCCCCCGCTCACTCTTTACCTGGCAAACTTGCCTATTAAATTGCTATTTTTCCTTTTTCCGACCATCATCTGTTCTGCTGTGCTGGGAGATTTAGATTAGCTAGGAAGCAGGAAATGGTTGGATTTTTTTGCTTCCTAGCTAATCTTTAGACCTTCGGCTCTGCTTTTAAGCACAGCCGAACCTCTCTTAGGACTGAAGGTTCTATTGTTCAGTGCAGACTCACGGCAAGCAAATTTGAGAGACTGAGCTAGCCAATAGCAGATAGATAGATCACTGAATGATTCTGTGAGCAACTCATTCTGCCTGCCTGCATTGCCTTATTTTGGGTAAAAGTTGATTTTTTATATAAAAAATCAATATTTATATAAATATTTATAATATTTACATACAAGCCATGCCCAGCCAGTCACATGACCACCAAGCCACACCCACAAATTAGACCATGCCCACAGAACCAGTTTGTGGTTCCTGGGATTTAAAATTATGAGTTTAGTGGTCCCTGAGGTCCAAAAGGTTGGTGACCCCTAGAATAGACTACTGATAAGCAAGCAATTTTTGGGTGTCCAGAACTTGTGTCCCATCTTAGTGATGAATTTCAGCAATACATTGGACAAAACACAGAGAACGCCAATTCTTGTCATTCAAGGCAAGCAATGTAGGAAATATCTACAGGATCCTCCAAAATAAACACTAAAGGTTTCTTTAAAAGCGAAGAAATCCTATTTGGTTTCTGAGGGGGAAAAAAACACCTCATCATCGTTTTCCTACCCATTGGAAATGCTCTCTTGCGATAAATGTTTGCGGCATTCTTTGGCCACCATTCCTGACATCATTTTTTTTCCTTCATAGACAATATTATAAACACCCCATTTCTGAAGGAATTAAACGTTTTGTAGACTTGAAATGGGAAAAAATTATGTGCCAACCTTTGGAAATAGTGCTATTATTCCATATCAAACTATAAGAAGCCAGTGATCCTTAATCAATCTTGTTCCTGGATGTAGCTGAGTTATTTCTTCTTGTTGTGGTAATTGTCTTTTACTCTCTTTCTTGTTGCTTCTACATGTTTGACATCTGGAGTTCAGCAATCCGGTATTATGAAAATAAAAACAGGATGCTTCAACATCTGGTGGGAAGGCCCCTAATTTTGGTAGTGGATCATTGTATCAATTAAGCAATGGGGTGACCATCTAGTCCTGAATTCTGCGACATCCTGCTAATCTCCAATGGTGAAAATATTTATTATTGAATAAGTTTCCAGTTGGAAAATACGATTTCCCCCCCTCAAGCTCATATATTTTCAAGAATATTCTATCATAGTGTTTGAAATATTTCAGAATGGTGCAGCAAAGATGCCTTACGGGTTTCTGCCAGGTATTGATAAGTTTCTTTGCAGCAACACCAGAATTGTTATTCCTTCTGTATTATTGTTGCTGTGGAAGCTTTTTTAAAAAAAACTTTTCATGGCAGAAGTAACTTCCTGCCCACCTTATTTTCTCATGCATTTTTTATGGCATATGATCCAAATATCTGGAGTTTCTCAACTTGATTGGAAAACCAAGCAGGCTGACAGGAGCACACCAGCTTATTGTCTTTCCATTCAAAATTAATTATTGCACTGCGGGAAGGACTCCTTTTTGGAGTGGTAATTGCTGTCAAGCTCCAGCGCTAGAATCGACAGAAATGGAAAAAATTCAGTGTAAACTGGAAAAAAAACACCATTGCTTAAAAAAAAAACCCAAACTAACCTTTAATAAGTCACTGCTGATCAAAAATATTTTGGTTATTGAATTTCATTTTGAAGTTGAGAGAGAAAGCTGCTCCTATTTGTTGTTCCAAATTTTAGCTTCTTATCCAGGCAAGGTGCTGCTTTTATTATTCATGCGAACCAATACACTGTGTGAAATAAAATTCTTATGGCCAACCTATCACAGTTTCATAAATCTGTCTGAGTGATAAGAATCCACAACCAGCACCACTAGTTGACAATCTGATGGGGAGTTACTATGGAAGATGTAACTCCAAAAGCATTAACTCTTTGCATTTTTGACTGCTTAGGCAGGGATGTCAAATTCACATCATCATGGCGGTGTCATGTGACATATTGGGACTTTTTCCTCCTTTGCTAAACTGGGCGTGGCCAGTACATCTGGCCTGTGGGCTTGAAGTTTAACAGTCCTGGCTTAAAGCATTTGGGGTGTTTATTTCTCTCTTAGTCTCAGCTATACTTTCCTCTGATTAGATTCCTACTCTCCTACCTGCTTCCTCAGTAATCCTTTCCTTTTCCCATCATGAGAACAGCAGGTTCTAAGAGAGACAGATTTTCTATTGAAGAACGTAACTTCTATAATAGAATTCACTTGTTTTTTCCCCCATCTTATACTAATTGTGGATATCTGTAGTGAGTGTGGTTCTCTAGCTGCATGTACTTTTGCTTAAACATGGACCACAGAGAATGAACTGAAATATTTCAATCTTATAGCTCTTTCCTTTACCTCTTGAGAATTACAATTTCAATAACTAGGTTTGGAGAAGGCTGCAAAATGGTTATCAACTTGTACAAAGCATTGTGTCTTGTATGAATATTGAGCAAATGTAGGTGCTAATCCACAAATAATAGACAAGTCCATTCGTAAAACTGCTAGGTGATTTGGGCAGACTTAACGTCCATTAACTACATCATTTTTTTAAAAAGTTTAAAAAGTTTTTTAAAAAGTTAAAGAAATGTATGTTATTTTTATGCTGCCAGTTCCATAAATGTCAAACGGTTGGTTTATTTATTTCATTCCAATTCTAAAAATGGCATGTATTTTAAAGTTAGGAGCTCTTTCAACTAGGAGATAATTGTCCTACATTCTTTGAAGTATCCTCTCTGGCATTCTAACATAGATCAGTCAGATGATGATTAATTATCCGGTACTTTGCTGTTAAATCTATTGAGGAGTAAAATAACATTTCTTTTTCTTAGCCTGAAAGAATGCGTGCATTTGTGTGCTAGTAGCAGGGTCTTAGAAGAGGACAATGAGGGATGTTCCAGCAGCACATTCTGGAATCAGGCTCCATCTTATTCTCACTCAGCCAATGTAGATGATGTTAGCTTTCCTGACCTAGTACCCTCTAATTATGTGAGGACTGAAATTCTCAGAATTTTGTCAAGATGGTTTTTAAGATGAAGTTGGAAATTGCAGTTTGATTGTAGACAGCAGTTTCTAGATTGTAGAGCTTTTCAGTTATACTACTTTAAATGGCTAATAAGAGTTACACACATCTTAAGTGTCCCTTCCCATGAATGGATGGATAGATAGATAGATAGATAGATAGATAGATAGATAGACAGACAGACAGACAGACAGACAGACAGACAGATAGGATAGATAAGATGGAGAAAAGCTTTCAGCATACATATACACAGGTTGTTCTGACCAAGGCTTCCAAGACCGTAATTACATACACACTTATTTTAAAAACAAGTCTAGGTTTATTGAAACACTGGGAATTATTTTCATTCCCAGCTGGTAATGAATCTCAAACAGTCCCTCAAGATAAGCATCCACCTTTCCTTCCCGTGAAGCGCTGCCAATAACAGAAGTGTCAAATAAACTAGAACAAAAACCAACCAAAGTACAAAGAGCTTCAAGAATGAATCAGAACCGAACAAATGACTTTGCTTCCTGCAAAGATGTCATCATCTTTGCCTGTCTTTTATACATAATGGGAGGGGCAATCACCTCCCAGCCTTACTCCCAAGTCGCCCCTTTTGTTTCAGCTGCTCCCACCTTCTAGCAGCTCTGCGCACATGTGCACTGGGAACAGGCTCCCCTGGGTCCACTGTCTCACTACTGCCAGACTCCAAAGGCTCCAGAGGCAGCACCCCATGACCAGATGGTCCTGTTCCCATCTCTGCATCGGACACAGGACCCTCGTCCAAGTCCTCTCCAGACTCCTGGACTGATCCCCTTTCTTCCCCACTGTCTGATTCCACTTCCATCTATACAGGCTGCCAGCGAACCACAACACACGTATAAACACATACTCATTATGCTATTTCCTTTTCAACTAAACAGAATATGCAAAGCACAAAAGAACTATAACCAAGTAAAACTCAAAGAATCACAAAGCAATACAGTAAGGAGAAATCTACAGTGTTCCAGAGCAGAGCTTAAGAATCCATAGCAAGAAGCAGGAAGGGGAAGTGATGTTGTGAAGGTGGCCCTTCCTTCTTTCTGACTTCATAATAAAGTACCAAAGGGTAGAGCTTGCATCAAAATATCCCAGTGCCCATTTGGCATCACCTTGATTAGAAAGGGATGCTTGAGAAAATGGAATGGGGTCAGCAGTAGAAAAAGAGGTCTTAATTAATAT
This sequence comes from Hydrophis major, assembly GCA_033807585.1. Taxonomy (NCBI): domain Eukaryota; kingdom Metazoa; phylum Chordata; class Lepidosauria; order Squamata; family Elapidae; genus Hydrophis; species Hydrophis major. The sequence continues at coordinate 186,184,568 of CM066328.1, forward strand.
TAACAGAAGCTAAGGAAACTTAAGGTGAATGAAGCAGAGATGATGGATGAGATGGCTGATGGGAAAAGTTGCTTAACTGTCATTGGAGTCTACCACCAAATTTCAGTCGCTGATCACAACAAGCAGAGACAGTAGTTGTGACTGTTTCATATGATAATTGGAGTGTGTATGTGGCAGGGGAGACCCTAAGAAAAAAAATACCAGATCCATTTCAATATTAAGTATAACAGAAGAACCAAAAAAGGGGGGGGGAAGTGTATACATTATGATTTGTAGCCTCTCTGGAGATAGCAAATGGAAGAATTGATGTAACCCATAGGCTGCAAATTGCTCCCTATTCAATTAAGCTACACTTTCTAGATAGGCCAACTGTAAATCATTTAGATGCTCAGAATGCTAGAACAGCCTTTGAAATATACATTTCTCTGATTTGGGATTCATCTTAGCCTCATGTGTCAGCGCTTCTGGGTTGATTGACAAACACAATGAAAACCTGAGGTTTCTCCAAAAGAAATGATAAGTTAGGAAAATTCATGGTATGATATGCAATTTAGCACTTCTAATAGTAGATAAACTTTTTTTCCCCTTTAATTCATATATATTGTTCTGGTGGGTCTCTTCTAAAAGAACTTCTTGGAGGAATACACACAAAAACCATTTTCAAACATGTTACAGTTTAATGATTCAGCAGATTCATACACTTGAAAGAGTCCTAAATATCTGAGATGACCCTTAAATTTCACAGTTTCATCAACAGCTACAAAATAGGATGCAAGAGTATAAATTGATACAGGTGGACCTCAACATGACCACAGTTGAGCCCAAAAATTCTGTTGCTAAGGGAGACGGTTGTTAAGGGTGTTTTGCCCCATTCTGTGACCTTTCTTGTCACAACTGCGATGTGAATAGCTGCACTTGTTAAATTAAGTTAAATTAAGTTGTTAAGTGACTCTGGCTTCCCCATTGACTTTGCTTGTCAGAAGGTCACAAAAGATGATCATGTAACCCTGGGACACTGCAACGTCATAAGTATGAGCCGGTTGCTAAGCATCCAAATTTTAATCACTTGACTATGGGCATGCTGCAATAGTCACAAGTGTGAAAAAATAGTTGTGAGTCACTTTTTTCAGCGCTGTTACAACTTTGAACAATTGATTGTGTGTGTGTGTGTGTGTGTGTGTGTGTGTGTGTGTGTATCTGCCATCATCAGGCTTCTATATAGTGTTCGTCGAATAATATATAACGAACACTGTACAGAAGCCTGATGATGGCAGATGAGATTCTGACGAAACGTTGCTACAACTTTAAACTATAATGATGTGGGAAAACTATAATGACGTGGGAAAATACCTGAACAAAGCTGAATACCATACATATAAGTACCTGCGAAAACTTAAGAATATATATATATATATATATATATATATATATATATATATATATATATATATATATATATATAGCATTCAGCTTTGTTCAGGTATTTTCCCACGTCATAATAGTGGTGCTTTTAAAGTTGTAGCAACGTTTCAGCAGAATCTCATCTGCCATCATCAGGCTTCTGTACAGTGTTTGTCTGTGAGTCAGACTTTTACAGTGGTTTCAGATTTAAATTTGGGGCAGCCTCTTGCTGTGACAGAATGGTTTTTTTCTTCATCCTGATTGGTTGAGAGTCTTGGTCTGTGTTTATTGGTCTTGGAGTTTGCTGTGTTCTGCTACTAATATCTTCTGTCTGGTTTTTTTTTTGGTGGGGAGGGGGGCTCTTTTTGTATCTTGATTGGCTGGCAACATTGTGTTACTCATATGTGCAGTAGAATCCAGCCTAACTAAATTAAATACAGATGAAGCTGATAAAATAAGACACCAAGTTACCAACATTCTATGCACAAGCAAACCACCCAAAAGCAACTTACAGCAAAATGAAATTAAAGCGCTACAAACCCTGAAAAGAGACAGCAGCATAATCATCCTCCCAGCAGATAAAGGGAATGCCACTGTAGTAATGGACAGAAAAGACTATGAAACTAAATTGACAGACCTACTCCAAGACTCCACATACAAACCCATAAACACAGACCCAACCACATATCTGGAAAAATTAACCAAGAAGAAAATTATAACCAGCCACATGAGCAAAGAGATCCAACACACGATCATACCCAGAGAGAAATCTTCCAGATGCCCCAAACTATAAGGCCTCCCAAAAATACACAAAGAAGGCATTCCTCTCAACTCCAGAGGAGCACCACTACAAAACCTAGCTAAACACTTAGCAAAACAGCTACAGCCCCACGCTGAAACAGCAGCTTCTCATGTACAAAACTCATACCACTTCTTGGAAATGATCAAAGATCTACACGTTGAGCAAGAAGATCTGCTTGTAAGTTTTGACGTGGTTTCACTATTCACTCAAGTCCCGATAAAAGAGACCCTCAAAATCATCAAAAATAAATACCAACCAGCTAAACACCTCATGGAACTAACAGAACACTGCTTAACCAACACATATTTCAGATACAAAGGACAAAGATACAAACAAATTGAAGGAGCTCCCATGGGATCACCACTGTCACCTGTCATTGCAAACCTGTTCATGGAAGAATTTGAATCCAGAGCCCTGGCTAATGCCATACTCAAACCCAAACTATGGTTAAGATATATCGATGACACATTCGTGATTTGGCCCCATGGACAAGAAAACCTAAACAATTTCCTAACACACTGAAACAGCGCACACCCCAAAATCAAGTTCACCATGGAAACAGAAACAAACAAACAACTACCATTCCTAGATGTACTAATCTACAAAAAAATAGATGGCACACTAGGACACACCATATACCAGAAGAAAACACACACCAACCGCTACCTCAACGCCCAATCCCACCACCACCCAGCACAGATAAACTCCGTGGCTAAAACACTAATCACTAGAACCAAACGCCTGGCAGACAAGACACACATTAAGACTGAACTATGCACCCTGACTAAAATATTGACAGCCAACGGCTTCCACAAAAGCAAAATCACCAACTTGATCCACAAAAACACACTGAGACATAATAGAGACCCAGATGATGAACAGACCTATGGAACAGCTGTCCTGCCCTACATAAGAGGCACTACAGACAAAATTAGTAAGATTCTATACAGACACCACATCAAGACTGCCTTCAAAACAGACAGAAAAATAGCAGCCATCCTTAGGAACCCCAAAGACAAAATTGACCTGGAAAACCAAGGCATATATGAAGTCCCCTGTGCATCATGCCCGGCCACATACATTGGACAGACCAATAGAAGAATAAGCACCCGCCTGGATGAACACAAAAATGCAGTCAAAAAGCTGGAACACACTTCCTCACTCGTCCAACACATGGAAGCCACAGGTCATAACATCAACTTCAATGGCACCAAAATCCTAGCCACCATAGAAAATCCTAGCCACAGAATCATCAGAGAAGCTATAGAGATTGAAAAAAGACCAGAAAGCATGAACAGAAGAGATGATTCCACCAGGCTGTCAATCATTTGGAAGCCTGCACTCACAAACAAAAAAATCTCCACACCACAAGCCAGGCAAACACCTGGGCACAAACAGATCCCCCCTGATACCTCCAGCTCAAACACACCCCAACCAGGCACCCAGATGAAACCCAGCTTCCTAACGAATGATAGCCGTCCATTTACCCGAAGCCAAGCTACACTAAAAGCCTCCAATAAAGTAACACAATGTTGCCAGCCAATCAAGATACAAAAAGAGCCCCCCCCCAAAAAAAACAAAAAACAGACAGAAGATATTAGTAGCAGAACACAGCAAACTCCAAGACCAATAAACACAGACCAAGACTCTCAACCAATCAGGATGAAGAAAAAAACCATTCTGTCACAGCAAGAGGCTGCCCCAAATTTAAATCTGAAACCACTGTAAAAGTCTGACTCACAGACAAACACTGTACAGAAGCCTGATGATGGCAGATGAGATTCTGCTGAAACGTTGCTACAACTTTAAAAGCACCACTATTATGACGTGGGAAAATACCCGAACAAAGCTGAATGCCAGACATGTAAGTACCCGCGAAAACTTAAGAAAACATATATATATATATATATATATATATATATATATATATATATATATATATATATATATATATATATATATACATATATATATACATATACATATACATATACATATACATATACATATACATATACATATACATATAAATACACACACACACACACACACACACGTATGTATGTATGTATGTATGTATGTATGAATATATGGAGTCCTCAACTTACAACAATATATGTGTGTGTGTGTGTGTGTGTGTGTGTGTGTGTTCCATTTTAATAAATTGTGCATTCTACTTCCAGTTGTACCTTGATTTGAGAGAATGGCATATCCATACTGCAAGAAACAAAATGTTCAGCCTTTTTCTCATTTTGTGAAGGCCATGTTACTCATTATGCATAGTAATTCTTTCTGTGAAGGTATTTGTCACTAGAACAAAACAAAACAAAAAACAAAAAACCCACCCACTGAGATTAGATGCCTTTTTGGAAAGTCAGCCAAAGGACATGCTGTATATGCAAAATACAAAAGTCTCTGTAGTTGATGGCATCTAAAATCAATATATTCAAGAAATGCAATTGTACTGAATGGTCCCCAATTACTGATCTAATCTGAACAGTAAATCTGACACATGTAGAAAAGTGCTGCATGGAAAAGGCTTCTGAATTAGTAAGTATTAAGTTCTGCCTCAGTCCAATTTAACACTCATTATTTGGAGATGAGGGTGCATTTAGCGGGACACGGTTCCCACACTGGCATCCAGCCCCAGGTAGTTTCTGTTCTTTAGTTGTACAGTGGACATTTCTTTGGAATGGAGGAAGGTTCTATTGTTTTCATAATACCAAACAGCACTTCAGCTCCAATTACTCAGAACTTTATTCATTTTAATTCTTTCTTTAAGGTTTCAAAAACAGAATATGAGGGAGGGAGAGGAGCGGAGGGAAGGGAGGAAAGGAGGGAGGGAGGGAGGGACAAGTGGTAGAAAGAAATGTGGATTTCAATCATCCCTGTTTCAAGAACGTAGACACAAGAGATCAGATGCCTGTTTCCATTATAGGCTGTCTATCCAGTTCCTTTAATTTCTCTGGATAAGCATATCTTCCCCAATCATTCCCAGTTACTCCTTGCATGTGGTGTTATAATCCCCAGTGGGAAACTCCATCTCTCACAGACTGTCCTGGAACAATTGAATATCCCAGCTTTTCATATTAGAATTCAAATAGAATCCCTGTTTCAAGTGTTGGCAAGAATGTAGACACGAGAGATCCTCATTTACCAGCCATATTTGGGGCCAGCAATTCAGCGGAGAAGAAACCCCAGGCCTCTAACCACAACAATCTTACTTCAGCTTGCTTTGCTTTACAGACCTGTGAAGGATTTCGGGAAATGCAAAGGTTGCTCATAAAATTACATTTTCATTACTGTCGTAACTAGAAACAATCACTAAACAAGGCAAGTTTTTAAATGAGGACTACTTGTATACATTTCTACTATTTGCTAGAAACACACAACTCTTCAGATCTGAAGCAGAAGTGGGTCCTTCAGGGGGATGTAGACAGACTCCCTGAACATTTGGGCCCCTCTTTTAAAGGAAGCCAAGCTACTTATGGACTGGCACAGCAGCTGCATGATTCCAGGAAAATATGACTATTGACTAAGGAGGCATCCATAACATCCGCATGCCTGCTGCAGAACAGTTTGTTATTCCCTGCTGTGCCTATGTATCTCGAAGATTATGTTCATGCAGATGCTGTCTGGTCCCAGGAAATGAGGCAGCTCCATTAAAGAAGTGCCAAAATATATAATGGGCACCGCTGTCCTTCCTAAAGCACCATTTTTGCTTCACTTCCCTGGTCTTCGCTATCAGCCCTTTGATGTTTGCTCCCTATTCCAAGCCTCCTTCCGCGTTTATTCCGTATCTTCAGAGACAACAGCGTGGGTGGTGATGGATGAAATGGGCCATAAGGAAGGACCAGCATGAGACAAAATGCAACTTGTCACAATTGCCTTCAGAGCCAGAAGGTCCTAGCAAATAATCTAGCTGTTTACTGTGCCTGTATGTCGATTGAGCAAAATGTTTTCATTCCGAAACATAATATTGATCTGAACTTGAATCTCTTCCAGCTCATTTCTCATGAGAGGGCATCCTAGAAAAAACATGTCTTGGTCTACACTGACACATCGTTATCCAAAACTTAATACGCGAGGCAAGTTTTGTAATGCAATTTTGTATCATTTTAATCCTCACGCTACCAGTTGTAAACCAAGATATTTTGCTGCTTGAGAAACTAACTGCGTTTCTCACAACATGTCGGTCACATTGTTTTGGCTTGAGAGAAAAAATGCAAGTGTTTCTCTGAAGAGAGATTACAATAAATATTATTTTGGCTTTTTTTCTTGTTAAACATGAAAATGAAATAAAATTAGGAATAATAAAATAGAAATGTGAGAAAGATCAAGTCAACCATCTTCTAAAACTTTTAACCAAGTAATACATATATTTTGAAGATATTGGCTCTCCCTAAGTGGCAAAATGAATATAACAGTCCATTTCTGCAAGACCATTTCTCACCTGTGAAATTCAGAGATGGGCTAAATAAAAATTGTTCCAGAGGGCATCGTTGGTGGATTGGGTTGAGGAAAGTTGCTGTCATCTCATTATTCATTCTAAACCAGAGGTCTCATTCTCACGGCCTGCAGGCCAATTGCGATATCCTGTGGCCCCCACCGTGATATGAAAGTATAATATTAGTGTATAATATAAATATAAAGTATATTATGATGTGGCCCAGCCTCACCCAGACTCTGCCTCCAGCGGCCCCCAGGTAAATTGTGTTTGAGACCCCTGTTCTAAACCATGGGTGTCAAACTGGCAGCCAACAGGCTGGATGTGTCATGTGCAGGCAATGCCCAACCAGCTCCATGAAAGGAAAAAAGTCACAATATGTCACATGATGGCAATGTGACACCACAAGTTTGACATGTGTGTTCTAAATGGATGGGAAAAACCACTATGAGAATATTTTGGTTACAGAGTACACGATAAAGGCAACAATGCTGCTTAATTGCAACCTGTATAATACCATGCCTTAACACCGGTAAAAACATAGAGAGAACATAGGTTCCATTGTGTTGCTTTAAGTAATAAATATGAAGGTCTATGTGAATTATTCAGTGGCTCTAAAAAAAAAAGCACTGCTCAGGCAAAAATATGATCAAACTCCATTTTTCTCTACTCAAAAGAGACCATATGCCTTATGCTTAAATCCTAATTAATAAATTTCTCTTGGAGAATACTCAGCCTCATTGGGGTTGTTTGGCAACATGAATTCTGAAAGATAAATGGATACATTTCATTGTAAGCGGGTTCTGAATAATATGTCATATTCCCCAACACACACACACACACACACACACACACATACACACACACCATATACTTCATTCTCTTGTTTTCATCTTTGAAAGCTCAGGAAAATTTTAAAAATAAGCTTGGTATTGAGATTCTTTTTCAAGCTTATTTCGCTTGATGCTATAATGCTACAGAACAAGCATATGAGCATTTTGTTGCCCCAAAATTATATGCTTCACAAATAAGTGCTTAATTCTCTCGCATTTCACTTGCAAATCAAATTTCTTTGCAAATTCCCTATGTCAGTATTCCAAAATGAAATGCTATAATTTTTTTTCTTCCTAGAAGCTGCCAACCAGTTCTGTGCGAATTGGGTCTTTCTCTAATGTATCTCAAAACTCCTGCAGATTAATAATGAGGTGACAGGAAAAGGCATGTTGAGCTGAGTTCAATTATCCCTTCATCCCAATTACACTATGACATTCAATCTTGTGACATTTAATAAGAAAGGGCATTTTACCCATGGCTACCCTTGAGAGCTGACAATTTATGCAACAGTGTCTCTGAAGATATTCTTTTTAAAATTATTATTAAAAAATCACTTTTATTTTGGCCCTGTGTAAATTAAATAAGATTTAACAAACCTGTTACCCATTAGTTTGGACAAAAGTGAATTATCCATAAGCGGCTTTGCAAATATCTAGATTAAAACATAGATAAAACATGAGAGATGAACCAGTAGCACATTAAAAATAGCATGGTTTCTATAGTTGCTCTTTGGATGCTAAGTGAGCTTTCTCCATCCATTAGTAAAATTGCATAGTTCAGGCATGTAAGATGTGGGATGATGCAGTTTTGCGCAGGATGATATGTCACTCACTTTAACATTTTGCAAGTCAGCCATTTTGTATTTATTCATTTCCCAGCCAAGATTATCAGCAAATGACTGAAGTCATCATAGATACCCTGGAGTTGCTAAGAAAGGAGTACTGGGCACTGGTAATCTAGCACTGGATAGATGACCATCCAGTCTTGGTTTAAAGACCTCTAGGAAAGGAGAACCCACCATGCCATTTGGTAATCTGCTTCAGTGACTGACCCTTCAAATATTTAATTGGCCCTCATAAGATGATGAGAAATTGGGAGATGATTATCACCACTTGAAATGATTGCTAGTTTTATTACAGCAAGTCATAAGGTGATGCTATTCTAGCTATTGTATGCTTTGGAAATGCAGGCTGTGCAGTTGGAGTGAACTGGGCACTCACCAAACTTTGATAGCAAAATTCTTCCTTGCTTTAAAGACAGGCGTGTTTCACAGGTTTGAATCAAATTGATGGGAATCAGCAATTTAGTTAGGAAAATTTGTATTACAGAGGAAAGCCTTAGTAGTGGACTGGAAAGGTAGCATTATTTGTAACTTGTCTGAATTGTCCATAGGAAAGAGATACATACCCTCTTTATTGAAGCTTTTATTTATAAGCATATAAAATATAGTCAGGGGTGGGATTCTACCAGTTCGGACCAGTTCTATAGAACTGGTTGTTACGATTCTGTACAGTTTGGAGAACCGGCAAATCACACCACTAGCTGGCCCCTCCCATCCTCACCTACCCCACCCAGGAGGCTTCTCTGAGGCCCAATCAAGGGTGGTATTCAGGGGGTTGGAGAAGGGAGAAATGGCCTGAGAGCAGAGCTGAACCTTCCTTAGGATTGAAGCTTCAATTTTTCAGTGCAGACTCAGGCAGCAGATTGCAGAAAGGTAGATCTGGGAGTGAAGCTGTGATTCTGCAAGCAGCTCAATCTGCCTGCCTGCTTTGCCTGATTTTGGGTAAAAGTTGCTCTTTTTAAAAAATAAAAAATGCAATCTTTATATTTATAATATTTATATATTTATAATATTTACATGCCCAGCCAGTCACATGACCACCAACCCACACCCAGAAATTAGGCCACGCCCACAGAACCATTTGTTAAGACATATGAAACCCACCCCTGAATATAGTCAAGTATAATTCTGTTTCCTTACTAGGGCTGTGCAAAGCTTTAAAGGGGTTGCTTCAAATTTCTTTGAAAATTCATCATGTCAGCACTCCAGATTCATGCAAAACACCTGTTCAAAGTTGCTTTGTGAAGTTTCACAGCCTTTCCTCCCACTCCCACCTTTCAAAACATAGCAGCTGCATTGTTTCTCTGAGGATTTGTCTGGCAGTTTCCATAACTGGAAAAAGCTTCTAGACGTGGCTTTCAGAGGCTCAGAAGCTTCTACGAATGCTTTCATCTTCCAGCTGACATTGTCATGCAAGTTCTTTTTAGTGAAGACAATTTGCCTTCCTAAGAAAAATGGTTCTCAGGGCAAAGTGTCTCTCATTCACAGCATGAAGCCAAGCCATCTCATGTAGGCCCTGCTCATTCAGATATTTTGTTGATTCTTCATGTTCACATTATGATGCATTTGATTAGAAGCCCAAATGCAACGGAAGTGCAATGGAGTAGCTAAGCTGGCCCACAAACTAGCCCCTGTTAACTGCAAATGGAATCTTTTCTGTCCTTTTTTCCTATATGATTAAAATGTTTATAGAATCAGAGTTTGCCATCTGCTAGGGTTTTTCCAGGCCTGTGATGATCTTATGGTGTCACTGCAGGCCCACATTCAGTATGATTTTGGAGCTGCCTTGCTGTTGAGAAATCGGTCAAATTTTGGAAAACATAACCTAACCTAAAACCCATCAGTTCTCTTTTGGTTCATGCTTGTAATTGTTCTTTACTCCGTTCGCAGCACCTTTTTCATAGTTTACATTCCACTTAAAATCTTCCATTTTATTTCTTATCACACACTCTCAATACACAGCTGTCCTCTCTAAAATATTTATGTAAAGCATTTCCATAGCTCTGTAAGAATAGGTGAAAAGCTAGATGCTCATTCTTGGCATTTACTAAAGATTATTATAGGCAAAGATTATTATATGATCAGTAACCTACTGTAATAATAACATGCCTGTTTCCTGTTAAAGGAGTGACTCTACGGAGAGTGTTTAATTATCCCCTGCCTCCTATTAGAATTTATTTAAAGCCGTTGAACAAATACTCTTTAGTGCTGGGGTGGTTGCTCCTACATGTTTTTTCCCACTTAAACCTATAACAGATGTTTAATTCATTTAATGTACATTCTTACATTTTAATATAAGCAAAGTTCTTACACAATTTACATATTATGCACTAAATTTACACCTTGCTTTTATCTGTCAGGGACCTGAGATGATCACTTGGTGAGGTAGGTTGAACAGGTGTCGGCTTAATGATTTATAGCACCATCCAGACATCATCCACATAATGTATCAGTAGAGTGGTTATATTGTCAGAGAGATGCATAATGCTGCTGTAAATCGTTGGCATTCTAGCATTAACAACTGCTCCAAATTTATCTTATGAAATCCCATGGTTGAGTGAATAAACCTCCCTGATACCTATCCAGAATCTTAACCACTATGCCATGTTGGCCAGTCCTCACAGGAAGTGATTGTAATTCATTGTTCATTCCCAACTTTTCTTTTTGAAGCTACTCCTATCATAACAGGCAATTTAAACTGCTAATTTGGTTATTGAACCATTAAGGGTTTCTGATTAGTGAGAACAGAATCACTGAGCAAGAGTATTACTATGCTATGCTCCTTCTCTATTATTTACTAAACCTTTCTGTGTATCAGTTTTTTAGCCTAAATAATTGGTACCATTCACAATTTGTTCTCTGGAACCTTTTAACTGCATCGCTTTCCATTTCAGCCATGTACTTTCTCATGTATGACAATAATGTATACAAATATCTTAGGCTGAACTGTCTGTGCATGAGGGAAGATAATTTCAAATAACAAAGTAATGGGAGAAAGGAAAAAATTCTTGCAAGAGTAGACATTCATCATCATGATAGATCAGGGCAGCATCTTAATGCTAAAATACCCCAGTTCTAGTTACCTGCTGCATAATGCAAACAGATGTGATCCAACAAGATTACTAGTGATGAAGGTTGCAGAGTTGCTAGCTTTACTATTTTTTGCAAAGAAGTTGTATTGTAACGGGGGGTGGGGTGGGCTGTTCTTCCCTTCAGTTATGTCCAGTTCTCAAAGACTGCCTAGACAAACCCCTGCAATTATATGGCAAGAAATGGTTTGCCATTTCCTCCTTCCTATGGCTGAGAGAAAATGACGGGCCCAAGGTTGGCTTTGTGCCCAAGATGGGACTAGATCTCACAGTCTCGCAGTTTCTGGCCTGATACCTTAACCACTACACCAAAATGGCTTTCCCTGTAACACATAGATACTGTAGGCAACACAGAGATTAGAACATCCCCCACTCTAACACTTTTCTGGATGGTGCTGAAGACCTAGTTGTACCATTGAGTCTGGAGAACCCAGAGTGAGAGCGAGCTTGTTAAATGGCATGTGTGATGTGTTGATGGGTGAGGGGCTATTATATTACTTTATTACTTTATTATTTGATTATTCTCTTTTATTAGTTTTATTTTATATATATGATGTTTTATATTCCTACAATCTGCCTTGCCATAAGAAAGACTGAGCACCAAAGAATTGAGGCCTTTGAACTATGGGGCTGGAGAAGACTCCTCTAAGTCCCTAATACTGCAAGGGGATCGAACCAGTCGGTCCTAGTGGAGATCAACCCTGACTGCTCTTTAGAAGGCCAGATCCTGAAGATGAAACTCAAATACTTGGCCACCTAACGAGAAGGAAGGACTAACTGGAGAACAGCCTAATGCTGGGAAAGATTTAGGGCAAAAGAAGAAAGGGACAACCGAGAATGAGGTGGCTGGATGGAGTCACTGAAGCAGTCGGCTTGAGCTTAAATAGACTCCTGGGGATGGTAGAGGACACGAAGGCTTGGAGGAACGTTGTCTATGGGATCACAATGGGTCAGACATGACTTCACAACTAACAACAATCCTCCTTGCATCATCATATGCAAATAGGCAACAATATAAATTTTCTAATAAATTTTCTAATAAATAAATATTAATAGCAATATTTTCAAAAGTATTGGATGCCGTGTCAAAAACATCTCCTTCAAACAGAGTGTCTCTGCCAACTTTATAGTGGAAAACTATAAAGAGAGATCCCTTGAAGCCCCCCCCCCTTTTTTTTTTTTTTTTTTTTTTTTGGAGACAATCATAAATTGATGAACTGGTAGCAAGGGCTCAGGGCCCCAACCAGTGGTGGGATTCAGTTTTTTTTTACTACCAGTTCTGTGGGCATGGCAGAGGAAGGATACTGTCATATCTCCAGTCAGAAGTAGTATTTGCTGGTTCTCTGAACAACTCAAAATTTCCGCTACCGGTTCTCCAGAACTGATCAGAACCTGCTGAATAACACCTCTGGAACCAACCTTCTTATTTGGTTTGCCAATGACGATGCTGTACTTTCCTTATACTACTAAAAAGAAACAGCTGCAGTTGAAAGATTTCAGGCAACAGCATGTAAGTAATATCAAAGATTTTGGGGAAATAATAAAAGAGAAGAAACAAGCTGATCATCTCCACATGATACCCAACATGACTGCAAGATTTAGTTGACTCACAGGCAGTTTTAGTAATGTTTCAGAAATTTCTTCTGCAGTTTTTTTTTCTCCCATCCATTCAACTTAAAGTTTTCTTTTTAAATTTTTTAAAATTTAATTCTTGTAAGTAACTCTCACAATTGTTAATTGAGAAGGAGGAAATATAGAAATGGAGAGAGAATTTAACAGATAATCCCAACAGCAACAGTTCTGGCCAGTGTTTGGAGAGATTCAGAGGTGGGATTCAACAGGTTCTGACCAGTTCTGGAGAACTGGTAGTTGAGTAGTTCAGAGAACCAGCAAATACACCTCTGACTGGCCCCGCCCCCACCTATTCTCTGCCTCCTGAGTCCCAGCTGATTGGCTGGATTTTGTTTTGTTGCCCTGCAGAGGAGAATGGAGCTGGAAAGCAGGTTAGTAGGATGGGGAGGGAAATGGGATTTTGCAGTAACCTTCCTCCAGGAAAGGGGAGGGAATGCAGATTTTACAGTATCCTTCCCCTGCCACACCCACCAACCCACGCCCATAGAACTAGAAATAAACAGTTTTGAATCCCGGTCTTCCGATTTGAAGGGCTTCGGCGACAGAGAGAAATTCGCGATCGTGTGTGGTTTCTGTCTGGGCTCGCTGCTGGAGCGCCCCGAGCCAGCTGGTTTCGGGGCTAAGCCACCCCTTAGAGGTGGTGAAGAGGGGGGAGACCGCCAGCAGGGTTGAGGAAAGCTGCATCTCTCCTCCTCAGCTGGCCATTCCTCCCTTTCCCGAAGGTGGTTGCAGCGGTGGTCAGAAATGGCCACCACAAAGAAGAACTCGACCGGAAAAGAATGTGCAGGAGGAAGATAAGAAGTGAAAGTTTTGGCTGATCGGGTTAAATTGTACAAGCAACAACTAAGGTACCCTGGAATTTAAACTTACAAAAAATAACATCGCTCCCAAAGAAGAGTCGGAAGCAGCGAAGGAAAGTGAAATGGGAAAGGTTTGCCTTTTTTTCCCCTTCTCTCTCCTTCCCTATACTGACAACTAAGAGACTTAAATAAGAAATCAGAAAAATTTGCTTTGACATCAATAGGCAATTAAGCTGAAAATAAAACAAAATGCCAAAGGGATAATAAAGATTTCTGGACATTAAAAACTTCCTTTTTCATAAACAGGAAGGGAGAGAAAAAGAATAAGGGCAGGATCTGGAAGAGGGAGGAGACTGCCTGGAATTAAAAAGAATCTACAGTAAAACTTCAACAAGACTTCTAAAAGATACATTTTAACTGAAACTTTGCAACTAAATAATAACCCCAGGAAGAGAAAGTGAAAAAAAGAGCAAAAAAGAAACAGCTTGCGTGTATTTGGATTATTTGGTGATCTTTGGATTCTTGGTTATTATATTTGAATGACTAAAATCAATTGGGTGGTTGTTTAAAAATTTATACAATGGCGCCACTTTTGGATGAATTGAAAATGAAACTTAAAAAGTACAAAGAAGATGCACAAGAAGGGAAGGGTTCTTTTGGCTTTGTTTTTCAATTCTTAGAAATGGAGATTTGGAACTATGAGAAAGAACAAGAAAAGACTGCAAAACAAGAAGACTGGAACAAAGAAGAAGCCTTCGTTAATGAACAAGTAATTTTATGTGGGGAAGAAAAAGAAAAGGGGGAAAGAGAATGCAGAATTTAAGACTTAAAAAAACAACCAAAGAAAAGAAAAATAATTCAAAAAAAAGTATAATACTGGAAAGCAACAGAAAAGGGGAATACAGAAGAGAGAAATAGAGGTAGAGAGACAAGGGGGTAAAAAGAGAAGAGAGAAGAAGAGAGGGAAGAAGGAAAGGAAAAGAAGTTACAAAGGACCAGAGCAAGATATAGAGAAACAGGACCTATTTAGAGATAATGGGTGAAAATTTAACTGAAAAAGGGATTCTGTAAAGGTACATAAGATTGTATTGTTATATTAGTGATAGAGATAACTTTAGAAAATTGGAAACAACGTATGATTAAAATGAGGGATAAAATAGTTAGTGTAATTTAGTGAAATGTTTGTGAATAAAATAAGTGAAATAAAATAAATAAGAAAATTGAATTTGGAAGGAACGGGAACATTTTATTTAGTTAATGTTTTATAAAATATAAGTGAAGGGGGGGAAATTAACCATGGTAAGCTTATAATTGTTCCCATAGAAATATGATATTTAACTGAAAAGTAATGTTAAAGATGTTAAGACTTTACTGAATATTAATATTAATGATAGAATTGAATTGGAATGGAATGTTTTAATTATATACATTTATAATTTTTTTCTTTTTTTAAGAATACAGTGTGTATTTTAAGAATGTACCAAGCAGAATCCGAATGGAAGTTATGTATTATATTGAATGTTACAATTTTAGGGAAAAGATATAAAGGCGTCATACTACAATCAGTAACTACAGGAGAAATCTTGTTTAATGAGAAAAGATAATAGATAATTGAAACAGGACAGACAAAAAATATAAATACAATGATTTGAATTGAGATGAGATAATTAAAATAAAATTGAGAAAATTAAGAGGGGAGAAGCTATGCAGAAAATGTAAAATAGTAATAAGATATGGAATAGAATATAAAAATGAGCATGAACCTGAATTTGTGTCTGTACAAAGAAATGTAACCCAGGATTATGCTACTTTCAAAAAAGATGTTTTATTTGTATTTTTTTTCTCTTTGCGAAAACTTAAATAAAATTTACAAAAAAGAAAAAGTTTTGAATCCCACCTTAATTCAATTAAGGTTGAATCCCTGGAAAGATTCAACCTTAACTATACCATGTCCAACTGCTTTCCTATGGCTTATTTCCCAGTTCCATTACCTGCTATTCTTTAAAAGCAAATCCTTTTTATCTCTAATGGTGGAAGGGGCCAGGGGAAATTGACTCTGTACATGACCCAGAGCCATACTTTCCTTGTGGAATAGACTGACTGTGAGATGAGGCTGGGTGGTGATGTCAGAGTTTGGAATTGCACATTTACAATAGAGGTATATATTTGCAAACATAAGCAAATATATACCAAGCCAAAATGGTTGTTAGATCATGGAAAATCATGAGTAAGTCCTTTTGGATCCATCCTTAGGAAGGAGAGAAATCTTAACACTAAACTACAGTGCCATTCAAACTCCTCTAATTTAATGTCACTGTTGGCTCAAAACCAAAGACATGCTGCATAAGATAAACAGCTTCAGAGCATCAATCAATATTAACTATTCCTAACTATTTCCAACAAAAGCACAATTCTACTAGGCCATATATGGGCCAGAAGTAAATTATCTTTTTTTCCAGCCAGATATGATTTTTAATAACATTGTCTTCTGCTGGTTGATGAAAACTAGCATGTTATATATCATCACCAGAATGGGTGGGACTGATATTTTCAAGCCCACATGCTGTTGTTTTTATTTGGGTGGGGGGAGTTGGGGCCTGAATTATTGAGTATGAATTTGATAACCATGTCTTAAAGAGAATTAAGGATCCTATTTTACCCCTTAAAACTCCCTAGAAAAAGTTGGCAGTGAGAAATATTTGCAGTGACATGAACTTTGTCTTGTAAAATCTTCAGCTATGTCCTGAAAACATAAAAGGGTTCAAACATTTTAGCTGTGCTGGCTCTGAAATCCCAGGGAACTACAGGTGAAATACTAGAGATTTAAGTAACCTGTGAATTGGCCATCCTAGTAGCAGGCTACTGAACAAATATAATTAGCAGTAGTTTTGGAGTTATGTCAAAATCATCAACCACATAGAATTTATGCAGATGTGGGCTCAAACTGGAGTTTTAGAAAAAATAATGATAGCCAAAAAAAGAAAACAAACCTGAAAAAATCCAGAGGTGTGTGTGTATGACTTTTGATCAACACATGAACTATACTGTAAGTACACAACACTGTATGGCATCCTCAAATTTAAATTCTATTCTGATTGCTATTTTACCAGTGGATCTTAAGTTTTTGATGTAGGAATGTGTTTAAAAGGGGGAATTAATACAATTACACAACAATGGTGGATTATTCATTGGGGCTTCCTTCAAGATATGTATAATCCATAGGTTCTGTTTTTATAACTAGTTCTTAAAACTGTTAATGTTTTTATGTTATTGGTTTTTCAAATATTGTAAGCCGTCTAGAGTTACTCCCAGGCAAGATGGGTGGCACAGAGGTTTAATAAATAAATAAATAAAAATAAAGTCAATGTCAGATATGACATGATATAGATATGTTTCTCTGTTTCCAATACAGAAAACCAGTTTACTGTAGGGATGAAGGTGCCACCCTAGAAACCAAAAGGCTGTAACATCTAAACCCTCCTTAAGCATGAAATCCAGCTCAACCCAACCCATGTCACGGAGGGAAAATAGATGGGCAGGAATATTAGGCACATTCATCATCTTGATAGATGGACAGACAGGTAGGATTAAAACTATGTAAAAATAAATGATGGGTAGATCAAGGATGAAGTACCTCAAAATCTAGGGTTAAGTAAGTTTTGTCACACAGTGGTAAAGCACAGGGGAAAAGAAATAGGTTGCCTCATGGTTTCATCAAGAGCATTACATCCTTATAAGTTGGAAGAGAATTCCAACTATACAGCACTGGAGGTCAAAACTTTTTTTTCTGGAATTTGTATCAATTTGTTTTAATCATTCTGTTTGAAACAACAGAAAACACATCTGACATTCACATATATTAAATTGTTGGCTCCTTTCAACTTGTCCTCTCCAGATTAAATAAGTCCAGTTTTCCCAGCTATTCCTCAATATGGTTTCTACCCCACTATATCTTGCATGTACATAAACTGACTGTCACTCTGGAAAGTAGAGGGGAAATGTTGATTTGTGTTCCCTTTTACAACGATGATAAATTTAGACTTCCCTCAGCTATAAATGTATTTCTGATCTTTTTTTTTTTGACCCATTAAGATGGAATTTTGCAATTTTCATTATTAAAACATTTGTCTTGCCATTTTTGAATTATTACTACATCTGCCACCATGAATGGTTCAAACCAGGAGTCTCTGAAGTAATTTGCAATCCTTGGCAATAATAAAATTCATCCTACTCTGTATGGAAATAACTATTTAACACATTGCTTAATGTGAAAAAAAGCACAAATGGGATGCTGATGAATTGCCTTTGTTTACCACATTTCTTGGAGATAGCTGATAAAAGTGTCTACATATATAATCATTAGAATTTACCAAAGATTTGGAAGAGGGGACGAGGGAGAAATCTTTCTCATATTTCAATACATATACATACTGTTATCATTTATTTGAATAATAATAATAATGGATGGCTGCATCAATAAGAAGCAAGATTATTTCTTTTCAAAACAACAAAATTGCAAGTATTTCCAAATGCATGGAGAAAATCTATCTGTGTGGTTGCTAAGAGTCGACAAAGGCTTAATGGCACACAATCAATCAAACTCCCTGCTGCATAGTCATTAGGACTGAGATTCCCCCAATCTCCTTGATATTTAGTTTAAGGGAGACTTGATGGAGGGTGGACTTTTCTGTGTGTATGAAACAAGTGCCGCAGTAGTAGTAACCAATCATATTTTATGTACAGTGTAGCAGGGGTGTCAAACTTGCGCACATCATCATGTAACATATAGCAACATTTTCCCCCTTCGCTAAACTGAGGGCTAGGTGTGGCCAGCGCATGGCACATCTGACCCGCAGACTGTGAGTTTGACACCCCTGATATAGAGCATTGTAGTGCTACACCTAAAAGTGGTGGCCCAAAGGCCCTTTCTAGGGAGTAATAGTACTGAAAACAATGGCAATTCTTTTTTGAAGGGGAAAAAATGGTTTCAGATGCCAATGCAGTTTGCATGTCTCTTTCCATCTACACAGATTACATTATTTAAGTTCTATAATTCTTGAATTCTGACCCTTTTCACAGGATGAGTGTTGGGTTTTTGTTTTTTAAGTAGTGTTTAGAATCATCATCAGAGAACAATAAATTATTGTTATACATGAGACACTGTGTGTATGTAGAGAAGCAAAAGACATTATTGGTATGTATATATGGTTCTGCCTCGGTAACCCACCTTTTTTGCTTCCATTATTTCTGTTAACCACTGTTTACTCTTTATCTTGTTCTAGCACGTCAGAGGAAGAATATGGGTGCTAAAATTTTCATCCAGTGTTTGTGTATCTCTGGTGAAAAAATAAATCATGGAAAGGTCAATGTGCTCAGAAACGAGGGGAAAAAAATTGAATTATCACAGTTCAAGGGGATACAGAAAACCTGTTTCGCCATTAGGATTAATGTTGCATTCAGTATTTTTAAACATTCTTTCCAGTATTTTTAAATTATTGTTTTTTTGTGGGTTTTTTTGCTGTTAGATTAATAAAATGAGATAAAATTCCTGTAGATCTACATCAGTGTTTTACAAACTTGGCAATTTTAAGATATGTGGATTCAGCTCCCAGAATTCTGCAGCATACTTCTGGGATTCTGGGAATTGAAGTCCACAAATCTTAAAGTTTAAAAACACCGCTCCAGATAATCATTTCACATCAGGCCTCGGTATTAGTTTCCCATCCCATTGGGGTATCTAGAATTGGATGCTGTTCCAGCTATCAATGAAGCATTAACCAGCCCTGCTCTCTTCAACATGCATGTCAAGATATATTGTAGATGAAGCGGAAAATCCATTAAGTAGTATATCCCATACCTGGTAATGAAAACATCAACATAAATTAAATGAATAATTGTTTGTTGCCCTGCATGATGTTCAAGATTTGCTGCCTGAGGTGTCATCTTGCCTAATGACGGTAACGCTAGGAATATAGATGTAAACACCCCCCAAGTCATATCCATTTTGTCATGGCAGAGCCTGTTTTCAACAACAGCAGCCACATAGCAAGCAGAGCCAACTTCTCTTTCACCACAAATCTAATTGGAAGTACTGGTTGATCCTTCTGAAGCTACGAAGGAGACTACAGAACCAGTGACTGCCTGCACAGATGTGATTGTCTGAATGAGTCACTGTTTGCTCACAGTTCTCCTTTTCATTCAAGGAGAACCTTGTGACGGATAGGCTGGCCGTGAGTTCTCTGCTTGCAGTGAGAGGAGAGCAGGACCAGCATGGAGAAAGACTGCCCAGGTCAGACACACAGAGACTGTAGTATCTGAGAAGGAGGAGGCAGGGGGTGAAAACAGGGTAATTTTCTATGATGGAGAACTTGTGGTTAAGGCACCAGGTTAGAAAGTTGGAGGATCATAAGTCCCAGGGTCACTTTAGCCATGGCCTTGTGACAGTCACTCTCTCCCTCTGTGTGTGTCTCTCTGTCTGTCTCTCTCTCTCTTTCTCTCTCTCCCTCCTTCCTCTCTCTCCCCATCTCACCGCACAGGGTGTTGCTATGAGGAAGAGAGGAGGACAGAGATGTGTTGGATATGTTCACCGCCTTGAGTTATTTGTAGATAATTAATTAAATAAATAAATAAATAAAGGGATGTAAATAAATAAATAGTAAATCTATAATCACTGAGAGTTACTTTTGCTTAGTACTTGAGTAAGGGTGATCATTCCTCTCGACGCGAAACCCATACTTCAGGTCAATATGACTCTTATGCAAATTACAGGTAGTGGTTGAAGAAAACAGCAGTTCTCTTGTTCAATCTGGTATTGGATTGGATTAGGACCCAGAAACCTGCAGCCGGCACATCCATTGGTCTTGCTGTATGAGAAGTCTGGGAGTTGTAATACCAGAGAACTGGAGGAAAACAAAATCAAGTATACTGGATTCTCAGCTTTAATTCCCACCCACCCACCCACTCCCCCAAGCTAGCTGACTGGGAGATATCTGACTGTTGATAGAGTATTTGATAAATGAGCGTTTTCTTTTCTTTTCTTTTTCTTTTCGTGTTGGAGAAATAAAGCTTTGGATAATTCTGTAAGCTTTATCCTCATATTCAAGTCATATGATCTGTTGCATTAAATCTCAGATATTCTACCAAAGCATGAATTAATTAGGCTTTATTAAGTCCTTAGCAGCTTCTTACAACTGAAAAGGAAGGTTCTCAGAGTCTTTTTTCATCAGATCTAAAGAAAGAGAAAAAGGAAATAGTGACAATAAGCTGCATTTAATTAAGCATCCAATTATTCCTAATAGGTTGGGGTGGAGATTTCTTGATCTTCTCGCTAACTATTTGTTAATATAGTAGGGAAGTGGTAATTCTTCTTCCTGATAAATGAAAAATATACAAATGTTCTTTGCTTATATTTTACAAATCATTATCTTCTATAATAATGATTTGTAAAATATAAGCAATATTGATTTGTAAAATATAAAGCAAAGATAATGATTTGTAAAATATAAGCAAAGAACATTTGTATATTTTTCATTTATCATTTGTATATTTTTCATTTAAAATATAAGATCGGAGAAGCCTTTTCAAAAATAAATACTTTTTTTTGTTTGCATTTCCTAAATCCAAATCCAAATCAGAATATCTAAGCTAGTATACATGTTAGTTTAAAAATTAGACTTCAAAAAAAAAAAGGTATAAATGGTGTAGGATATACTCAATAAGATAAAACAGATAGAGCCATCTTTAAGAATCTGACCATTATTTGCTAAGAATTGGAAAAATGACAAAATATTTATGCAGGAGGGAGTTATTAAGAAAATTATGGACTGTACTGAAATGAGTAAATTGACATTTGAAATCAGAGAAAAAGAAGATGAACAATTTTACATTATATGGGATTTGTTTTATCAATGGTTGGATAAAAAGACATGGTAATGTAATAGACTAGCAAATTTTGTAATAGAAGCTTAATAGATCGAAATAAAATACAGTACAAATATATATAACCATTGGATGAAAGTGTAATACAAACTTTATAATAAAATCTAGAATATCTCATATAAATGATAGAATAAATAGTTTAGTCATGAATGATTAATAACTGATAAATATATAAGCATATGTTAGATTGACAATGTGAGAATTTATATAAACTGTGAGTGATGACTACGAAAGGATAGCACAAAAGATTTATAACCAACTGACACATCGTATGTATATAAAATGGAAGGTGGTTTAAGGTTTTTATGTTTTGTTTGCACATGTTTGTCTTAAAAAATAAAAATCTTTTAAAAAAAGAATCAGACCTGCTTATCTACACTGAACACACACATAAAAGCACAGTGTGTGTGTCACCTAACATGATCTCTAGAACAATACTTCTTAGGAGTACATAACTTTCATATTTCAGAAACTGTTTGGCCACAAAATACGAGTTGCTTTACTATACCAAGCTTTACTTCTCCTTAAGCCAAGACTTTTCACAAAGGTTCTGCATTCTTCTTCTGATGACATGAAGCCCATTTGTGGATCTTATCACAGTGTCAACTCATAAAATATTTCTATAGTCTTTTTAGAGTTGCCAACAGAAAAGGAGGGGGAGCAGTGCAGCTGCTTGCAAACCAAAACTGCATTCCATAAGTGTTTTTAAAGATAGTACTGTAACTAGGTGATCAAAGTATGTATATGTATGTATGTATGTATATTTGAAATTTATTCTGTCAACTTGAATGCTTAGATGCTTCAGGGTAGATTCTGCAAGCAGATGCAAAGGAGGTCTTTTTGGCTGCTCAGAGCCAAATTCCCTGCCAATTTTTCTCATGGCGTTCATAATTATAAAGCTTCTGCTTTCCTGCTGCTGTGCAAATACCTGCTTGCAACAAAATATTGATTGGAAACACTGAGGGATCGGAGCTGACTAAAACAAAATGAAGAAGGAAGTGGGTACTGGTTTTTTTCCTCCTCTGCAGTGTCCTGTAGCACATGAAACAGGAAAGTAAAGAAAATTATTTCAGTGTTGACTATGGGTAATAGAAAAACCATAATTTGCCAAAGCAATTGAAAGGATCAAATACTCTTGTAATGAGGCTGTAATCCTAAGCACACTTTGCAGAAACCAAGAGCTAGTGAACCAAGCAAAGGTGTTTAAGATCATGCTGCACAGATATTACTTCATTTTCTCCACAAAGAATTCTCCCTCCCTATTTTGGTTCACCAGTAAATAAATGGAGGATAAAAAGGATATTTTATACCCCTAAATTTCACACGCACAAAAACCCTGATAAATGAGTATGCACACATGAGTGGATACAGATATATACATATTTGTCAATGTTTTAAATGAAATCAGGAGAAGCTCTTCATGCTCTGCCCGGTGCTGGGCAGGGATGATGGCTGGGCGCTTCTCCCGGGGTGGGCCAATCCTGCGCTGCAGCCCTGGGAGGTTCGCCTCCCCAACATGGGGTTGGGCTGCCCTCTCGGGCAGGGGAGGCTTTGTCGTACCAGTAGTAGGGTGTCGTTTTTAAAAGAATGGGCTTTGCCTTCAAACGATGCCCGGGAAGGTGGCAACAGGAGCGCCTGAAGCTGAGTGTGTCTACCAGGCTCTGGTTGCAGGGAGGAGCCCTGGCTGGCCACACGTGGCTGCGCCAAACACTGTGGCGTTGCTCCAAATGCCACGGCAGCACGGGGAGAAGGGAAAGCAATGGTGGCGGAAGGTCTCCCAATACGAAGTACCCCACCAATGCTGAGGTAAACATCTAAGCTGTCACTGCCCGCCCACCCGAGAATGCAAGGGAACGGAATTAAGTCACTCCCAAAAAGACAGCCTAGCCATTTTTTCAGGGCTCCCCCCAAAATAAGACCTGGCCTTATTATATAAGAAACATGGTAATAGTAATAGCAAAACATGCAAAGAAAAGGTTCAAATGTTAAATGTTTATGTCTATGGAGGTTCTCATTCATCCAGGTCATAATTGTCCCAAAGGTGCTACTCTTCAAGAAGAGAGCTGAAGAAGCTTCTTGGATGAGAAGTGAAACATCTTCAAAAAGAACCTAAGGAAGTCCAGTTGCCTCTTGAAAAAGCACTTTTGGGACATTAAATGTTTATGCTGTTTGAACAGAATGTATTATCCAAAATAAGAGTATAAACAAAATACAAGGATTGAATGAAAAGTAGTGTCACCTATGTTAACCCAACTGACCAGCTAGAAACTCTGGGGGGTTCGATGGTATAAAAGGCTGATCTAAAAGATTGAAGATCACATTTCTATAGGATGAATAGTCTTTCTTTAATGACTGTCCTGTGTGGTGACTTTTTGAAGTTACGACAGTTAAAAAAATAACTTTGTAACCAGTCCCTCGCATTTTGGATTGTTGCAGTTTCCCTGAGGTCACATAATTGAGATCTGGGCACTTTGCAACTGGTGGGAATTTGCAACCATCGTGATATCCCATGATCACATGGTCATAATTTGTACACTTTCCAACACTGAGAGTCATTGGAGAAGCCAACCTTGAGAATCACAAGTTGTGGTTTATATGATGTGTGTGACTTAACATCACATAAACCACAACATTGTGTTTCACTAAACGACCGTTGCAGAAGTGAAGATCTAAGTCCATCATGGGCATGTGATACCTTCTTTAATGAACACAGTGATGAAGTTGTTAGCCCCAACTGTGGTCATTAAAGAGGACTACCTGTAATGCCTAAATCATCATGTCTGTATATAATATGAACCTGTGATAATGTAGAATGAAACACCATATTCAGATGGCAGATTTGGGCATTTTGTAAAAATGCATTTTATCCTGTCTCTCATTGCATTTCAAATAATTCTGGTCACGAATATGGACATTTTCCAGACAACCACAAGTTAGGGAGCATGCTTACACTAAATAAAGGGGAGATTTCCTAAAACTGTTTTGCAGAAAGTTACTTTCTCTTTTGATTGATAAAATACTTGTAAGTGCTCCAAAGAACAAAGAAAATTCCTTGTATTTCTACAAAAGAAATACTGTTTCATATTTTGATAATATAATGCTCTTCTGGAGCAAAATAGGAGTTTGGGATTTAAGAAATGTCAAGTAAAATTGGAATGTTGTAATTTAAGGGTTTTGGATGAAGAAGTGTCAGCTGGTCTGTTATATGTAAATCTATACAAACGTTAGACAGGCACTGCTCCATCATGTTAAAATTGCATAATATTAACATTTTTCCTATGCTTCTTAAGAGCTATGTGCTGCTGATACTTTAAAAGAGCTATTCCATACATCTTACATTGTCCGTTTGCTAAAGGATATAATTACTTCCAACTATATTATTGTGAAAAGGTGGCATGTATAAAAACAGTACACAGAGAAAATCATTCAGCTATCATTGTTCTGATCCAATACTTAGGATTTTGCCCAGAGACTTTGCTATGCATGTTACGTTCTCCCATCCCATTAGTAGTTATGGGTTCATTGTATATCAGAGCACATTTGCAAACTCTTGTATCAAGGCCTTTTTTAAAAAAACTGATGCCTTTTCACATCCTTTGTTCCATAGCTTTTCATACCAATATACAATGGGTACATTACAAGACACACAACGACCTTGTCAGACATTTGACCAAGAAGTCAAACCCAAAGAAAAATCTTCTGACAGGAAACTCTGTATAGCTCCTCAATTGTATGGTTCCATCTCAGTTCTTTGTATCTGAAGATGTCATATCCTAGGCCAGGGAGCTCTTGTGTCTGTGACTTGCCACTTTCAGCCATGTATCATCCATTTGGGGCAAAGACCTTTGTGCTGCAATCAACATGACTATTTACTCCACAGAAAAACAAAAACGAAAGGCAGGTGTCTGTCTAACTTTGGGCAGCAAAATTGACAGAGAGGGAGATTCAGGAGTCAAAATGAATGAGGCTAGGCACAAAATGGACGATCAAGAGGAGATACTTGGGCAGTCAGAATTCACTTGCATCTAAAGGCCATGCTTATAGTCAAATGTAATTTGTTTTTTTTTTTAAACAAATTTTATTAATTTTCAAAGGCAATACAAAGACAAACAAAACATATAACATAAGAACATAAAACATCTTTTCTAAAAACTGCTTAACAAAACAAATAAAACATCTCATTTAAGTAGATTACTCTTTTCCAACTTCTCATTGTTTCTTCCTTTATTTCTGTTCAATTTTATTCATTAAACTTATACTTTCATGTATTTCATATTGCTATATTTCATATTATTACTATTTCATATGTTCTTATCCAACATCATTAATCCTTGATAAACAAACATAAGTGTGGTGTCCCTGACTAACTGCAGTCTTCAATCTGGTCCGCATTCCTGGCGGGAGCACCAACTGTTCCCATTGGTTGATGCCGTTTGACAGCCGGCTATAAAAGGAGCTGTCAAATGGCATCAGCTGCTGCCGCCAGCCGGCTGCCAGCCCAGCCGGGCAGCCGCGGTAACCTGTTATGCTTCAAATAAAGCAGTGTTAGCCTTTAGATCCGTGTCTGCCTCGTGTGTCCGCCTGCAACACAACACTGGCGACGAAGGTGGGATTCACAACGAGAGGCAACCGGACTAAAGCAACCTGAGCAAGTCACTGATTAAAAGAGCCGAAGACGCTAAGAGCTGAATGTCAGGAGCCACAGACAATCTCTGCACGCGCCAAGTTAAAAAAAGCCTCCCTGACTGAGGAGAAAGGCACCCCCCGCTGGTGCTACTAAGGGCGCCCTTTTGAGGGCGCAAAGATCGAAGCCTCCCTGATTGAGGAAACAGACGTCGCCCGAAAGGCACCCCCCGCTGGCACTACCGAGAGCGCAAAAGTCTAAAGCCTTCCAAGCTGAGGAAACAGACGTCGCCCAAAAGGCACCCCCGCTGGCGCTCCCGAGAGCGCAAAAGTCTAAAGCCTCCCTAGCCGAGGATCAGTCATCGCCCGAAAGGCACCCCCGCCAGCACTACCGAGAGCGCAGAGGTCCAAAAGCCTCCCTAGCTGAGGAGCAAACGTCTCTGACAGGCGTTTCCGAAAGCCGGGACACAGCCAGTCTACCGTGGCTGATCTATCCGCAGCCGGTCTACTCGCAGCCGGTCTACCCGCAGCCGATCTACTCGCAGCCGGTCTACCCACAGCCGATCTACCCACAGCCGGTCTACCCGCAGTCGATCTACTCGCAGCCGGTCTACTCGCAGCTGGTCTACCCGCAGCCGATCTACCCACAGCCAGTCTACCCGCAGCTGATCTACTTGTAGCCGGTCTACCGCAGCTGATCTACTTGCAGCCGGTCTACCGCAGCTGATCTACTCGCAGCCGGTCTACTCAGCCACGCCAAAGGTTTCCTGCTCTACCAGGTCTACTCAGCCAGGCTGAGGGTTTCCCTGCTCTACCCAGTCTACTCAGCTGCACTGAGGTTTCCCCGCCGTACCCGGTCTACCGTTCCAGACAAGTGACTCTGGGGGAAGGGGTCTCTCTTCCCCCCCCTTCCAAGTGACTCTGGGGGAAGGGGTCCTGTATGTAGGGATTGGTGGGTGTCAGGTGCTGAATAAGGAGGTGCGCACCCACCATTAGGGTCCTTCCGTGCACCCACCTTCAGGGTGCTTCCCACCTGGGCTTGATTCCTTGGCAGCGGCGGTACTCTCCCAGGGGGGTGAAAAGCTGGGTAGGTGGGAAGTTGGATTGTCCTGTCCTAAGGGGGCTGAGGGAGCACGACATGCCTGCTCCTCTTTTGGCCCTTAGGCATTGACCTTCCCATCCTAAGGGGGCCGAGGGGTGTGGTGTCCCTGACTAACTGCAGTCTTCAATCTGGTCCGCATTCCTGGCAGGAGCACCAACTGTTCCCATTGGTTGATGCCGTTTGACAGCCAGCTATAAAAGGAGCTGTCAAACGGCATCAGCTGCTGCCGCCAGCCGGCTGCCAGCCCAGCCGGGCAGCCATGGTAACCTGTTATGCTTCAAATAAAGCAGTGTTAGCCTTTAGATCCGTGTCTGCCTCGTGTGTCCGCCTGCAACACAACAATAAGCAAACAAAATACATAACATAAAAACATAAAACTTCTTTTTAGAAAGCAGCTTAACCCCGGGTTATAACTTTTTATACAGACATAAATCAAATTCATGCTCACCTTATATACTATTTCATATCTTCTCTTTTCACTCTCTTAATTCTATTTTATTTATTTAATCTCAATTTAAATAATTATACTTGTATCTTTTGTCCGTTCTTTTTCAATTATCTATTTATCTTTTCTCTTTACCATAAACTTTTTCCTGTAATCACTGGTTGAAGTATGACAACTTTCTTTTCCCCCCCCCCAAATTTAACACTTAAAATAATACATAATTTCTATTCTGATTCTGCTTAGTACATTCTACATAACATTTTAAAATATAAAACATAATGATCTTATATTAAAAATAATGTTTCATAACAAATTAATTAATTAAACTCTATTAATTAAATCTTAGGCATTTTACACATTCCCTACAATATTCTATTAACACATATTTCAAATACAAATACTACAATACAATCTTATGTACTTTTGCAGAATCTCTTTTTAAATTATGTTTTACCCTTTATCTCTGAAAAAAACCTGTTTATTAGCATCTTGTTTTAAGCCTTTATAACTTCCCTTCATTTTTCCCTTCCTTCCTGGTCAAATCTAGCCTTTTTACCCCCCCCCCCCCAATCTCCAGCCTTTTAGTCTCCCCTCTCTGTTGTATTCCTCTCTTCTGTTGCTTTCTGACATTATATCAATTTTTCACTTTATTTTTCCCTTTCTTGGTTGTTTTTTTAGAACTTAAATTCTCCATTTTCTTTTCCTTTTTACCCTTTTCTTTCTCATTTAAAATCATATGTCCATTAAAGATGGCTTCTTCTTCCTCTTCCCAGCCTTTTTCTTGTTGCATTTCCTGATAAGTAGAAATCGCCATTTCTAAGAAGCAAAGGATAGATCCAAAGGAGCTCTTGCCTTCTTCTTCTTCTTCTCTTAATTTTTCAAATTGCATTTTCAGTTCTTCAACAGATACCATTGTAAAAAAAATTTTAAACAGTCCAAATGTTTTCTTAGTCTTTCAAACGATAGTTTACAAAAGTCCCAAAGTCATAAAGCAATCAAAGTCAGCACAATCAGCATAGTCTGTTTCATTTAGCACTTTCTTCTACTTTCTCTTCCTGGGGTAGCATTCAATTACACAATTCCAAGGTATTTTTTGGAAGTTTTATTGCAATTTAATCTCTGATCTTATAAAACTCCAAGCAATCTCCTTCAACAAACATTAATATAAATCATTTGCCTCTCTTCCTTCCCACTTAAAGCAAAAAGATTTTAATTTTTAAATGTCAGTGTTTAGAAATCTAATGTCCCCTTGGCTTTAATTTTCAAAGTTAGTACCTTCTGCTGCCAAAGCGGGTATTTCCAATTTCCATAGTCAAATGTAATTTGTTGATATATATGTGGCATGAACAGATGCAAGAGGTGTATTACATTTATCTTTCAGTTTGACATTTCAGATATAGCTGCGGTGTATATTTCTATGGAAATCCTTTATTAAGAAATGTATCTGTTTTATGGCTGGCTTGCTTCCTGCTTCTGGAATGTGCATTTTCCCTTCATGCAAACATGCACTTGGCAGCTCTAAATTCAAGGTATAATAA
Organism: Hydrophis major; assembly: GCA_033807585.1. NCBI lineage: Eukaryota > Metazoa > Chordata > Lepidosauria > Squamata > Elapidae > Hydrophis > Hydrophis major. Next base: position 186,214,060 of record CM066328.1, read on the forward strand.
ATAGCCGGACCAAATCTCATATTCAGTTATGAGATAACTTAATCCAAGAAATCTTAGAGAACCATTTGATATAAAACCATATTCCTTACGTTCCTTTTTCCTGGGAATATTTTACATAAAAGCAATATTTTTTTCTGACAAATATTTATGGGTGCTTTCCATGGGACACTTGTGTTTCCGTGGGAAATTCCTCATCAGAAGATGGGTGATAAGACATTCAGTAAGGGCTGAGTCTTGACAAGAAATGCATTGATTTATTTACAACCTTTATGAAGGACAGAGTGGGACTTATAGAAGCTGGAGATTTGTACCGTGACCGATGCAGGTTTCAAAATTATTTCCAGTATCAGAGAAATGAAGAAGAAAATGAGTTTTGTGGCAACCTCAAATGGCTTTGTGAAAGTGAAGCAGAAGATAACATGAAAGAACCTCAGTGGTGCGGTGGTTAAAATGCAGTACTGCAGGCTATTTCTGCTGATTGCCAGCTGCCTGTAATTTGGCAGATTGAATCTCACCAGGCTCAAGGTTGACTCAGCCTTCCATCCTTCCAAGGTCGGTAAAATGAGGACCCAGATTGTTGGGGGCAATAGGCTGACTCTGTAAACCACTTATAGAGGGCTGTAAAGCACTGTGAAGTGGTATATAAGTCTAAGTGCTATTGCTATGTACAGAAGGTAGTCACAGTGCTGTTGATGTCCAGCATACTTTACTGTACCAGAAAGGCAGGACAAGTAGCAGATATAACTCTTTCACCTATAGAGGAGAATATTTGTAAGTCAGGGTTGAGTTTTGAAGTCTGTTACTATACACATTTGGAAAACAATTTAGATCCAATTTTAAGAACAAACAAAAATAAAATAATTAGGTAATTATGTTCTTCATCCTCCTCCTCTTCCTAATAATGTTAGATTTGTATACGCTTTCTTTTAACACAAATATCAATTGTACAGATCATTTTTGGTTCATATCACTCTGTTTTTGTTCATTGACTTGTGCATTTCCTTGATTCATCCAAATTTGCTTCTACTGGAGTTTTGATGATATTTTTACATTTTGACCTCAGCTTAAATGTGTAAATATGAGCAAGTTGTTTGCATAAAGCTGAACTCTTTTGTCTTCTTCCTTTATGAGAGTAATTATTCTCCTTGGAAGAATGTTTTCTCTGTGATTTTCTGTTTGGTTCATTAAATGAAAAATCTACCTTTCAGGAAATTGATCCCTTGGTAAATAAATGTTTAGCTATGCTAAAGTGGAGAATTCAATTTCTCAGAGCAAATAATTGATAAGTTCAAGAAAGGATCTCCAGAGAGGGTGGCATGCCTTCTTATGGGAAGCGGGGAAACCCAAGCAGTCTTACTTTCACAGACACCTCATTAGGGACTCATTATTAATTAATTGGAAAAAATATGTAAAAAACACTATTTAAAAATTCTGATTTGGCTATCAACAATGGAGGCAATGGTACATCTCAATAATTTGGACATAACAAAAATGATTAAATATAAAGATTTATTAGATCCACAAGGAAAATTAAAAACTCGACAAGAATTACAGGAACAGGGATTTGAAATTGATCAGTGGCTATATATTCAAATCCATAGCAGATACAAACAAGATATTAAAGACTTTGAAATTTATAACAAATTTCAATATTTAGACAAAAATTTACTAGCATCAAACAAAAAAAAAAACTTATCTAAATTCTATAAATATTTATTGGAAGTAGAATTAGAACAAGAGATAGTCAAAGGGAACATGATAGCCTGGAGTAGGAATGTCGGAAGAAATATCACACTATCAGAATGGGAAAAAATTTGGAACAGAAATATCAAGATTACAAAATCGGCAGCATATAAAGAAAATACATATAAAATGTTTTATAGATGGCACTTGCCCCCTTCGAGATTGGCAAAAATGAACCCAAACATGAGTCCAAAATGCTGGAAATGTAAAAGCATAGAAGGAACCTTTTTTCACATGTGGTGGTCTTGCAAGGAAATCCAGAAATATTGGCAAAAAATTAGAAAATGGTTGGAGGAGATAACCAAAGAACAAATTGAATACAAACCAGAGTTCTTCCTACTAGGGATTTCTGATAAACATTTACCCAAAATGATGAAATATGTAATAATTCATATGCTAACAGCGGCCAGATTAGCGCTCACCCAGTGTTGGAAATCACCTTATACACCAACAGAACAAATGGTTATCCAGAAAATATGTGATTGTGCAGAAATGGACAAATTAACTATAGCACTTAAAAATAAAGAGTCTTCAACATTTTATGAGAATTGGAACTCTTGGTACAATTGGTTAGCCCAGAGAAAAACTGCTTAAAAGACAATGGGTGATTTAAGCATAGTTATCGATAAGATGTGTGTATTCAAATTAAGGTAGGAGAATTGGATCTTGCAGACTGTCAAAAAGAATATTGTCTGTTTTTAAATGCATCCCTTTCATTTCTTTTTTCTCTCTCTTTGTTTCTTTCTTTCTTTTAAATCTCTATTTCTTCTCTCTTTCTCGGTCCGTCAGACTGTGGTTTTTTTTCTTTATTTTTCTCTTTTCTGTGTATGTAACGTTGATATGTTTTTTAATTGTAAATTTAATAAAATTTATTAAAAAGAAAAAAGAAAGAATTTACTTTTAATTTCATATCATTTTTCAAAACATTTGATCATGAAATTAAATGGCTTTTTGTGGCCATTGTAACTGGAATCCTAAATAATGACTGTTATACAGGTGGTCCTCATTTAATGACAACTCATTAGATGATGTTTCAAATTTAAAATGGCGCGAATGAATGGTACTTATGATTGGAGTTGGAGTTCGGGCTGTTGCACTGTCCTTGAGGTCATGTAATCATGATCTGGACACTCAGTACCCAATTCACAATAATGATGCTGGAGAAAGCAGCAGTCATGTGATTGTGCTTTCCAATATTCTCACAAGTAAAGTCAGTGGGGAAACCAGTAGAAAGTTGCAAGCTGTGCTTACATGAAATCCTTGATTTATGACCTGCATGGTCCTTGCTTAACAATTTTAACAATGGCAACCAGGGCTGCCAAAACTGCCATTGCTAAGTAGCATGATGATTTGATATCATACTTTATGAATGTATCACTTACTGATAGCAATTACCATCATTAATGGAAAACTTTGGAATGGATTATTTTCCAAACCAGTGTTTCTAGAAGTCCTGGTTTTCAACAACACCGAGTACTTCAACCAAGATGGTTAACTGTTGATTGAGAACAATAGAAGATGACATCCAAATCCAACTAGAAGCACCTGGTTGGGGAAAGCAACTGCTGTCTAGTAGCTGGGACTACATTCTGCACTTCTGAGTGAATTCATAAATGTAATTTTGTTAATCCATTCCAAAATTTTAACGCCAGTCATTCATTATGGCTGGCAGTTCTTTCAGAGTGATAACAATAGCACTTATATACAGCTTTACAGTGTTCTACATCCCTCTCTAATAGGTAAACTATTTGTTTAGTGACCTTTCAAAATTACAACACTGAAAAAAGTTACTTTTGACCGTTTCCACACAATCATTATGGGATCCCTGTGGTCATGTGATAAAAATTTGGATGCTTAGCAACTGGCATATATTTATGATAATTGCAGTGATCACAAGCAAAGTCAATGGGGTAGCCAGATTCACTTTACACTCTACAGAGTCAGCCTATTGCTCCCAACAATTTGAGTCTTCATTTTACCCACCTTGGAAGGATAGAAGGCTGAGTCAACCTTGAGGCTGGTGAGATTCAATCTGCCAAATTGCAGGTAGCCGGCAGTCAGCAGAAATAGCCTGCAGTACTGCCCTCTAACCACTGTGTCATCATGGCTCATAGTTACTAGAATCCCCACTGGTTTAAAAAGAAACACTTGGATGAAAGGAATAAAATTGATAATAAGTGGCTGATCTCCCCTGTCAATTCTTGAGAACAAAACAAAGTTGCAAAAAACCTGATGATGATCTCATTTATGGGTCTCCCATGGCCCCTTCTTTTCCATTTCGTGAAGCCAGTGATATATAGTAAATAAAGCATTTTGCACCAGGACTGGAGAAACGCAAAGTTGTGTCCTTATCTGACCAGAGAGCTTATGTGATATATGGGACCAGTTACTCTCTTAGTCCCATGCATCCCACAGGATTATTATTCGTCAGGCAAAAATTACATGAGATCTCAATATAAGCTGTTTTGAGCCCTCAGAGGAAAATCAGAACCCAAGTGAAATGAAATATTGTTGCTGCTGTTCTTCTTTGCAGTAGTAGTGCTGTAGCAGTAATAGTAACTCTTCTACAACTAAGCCACAGAAATGAATGGAATGGAATCTAAGCATAATGAATGGATGTGCATCTTTTAATGTGAGTGAAAGGGATTTCGGCACAAATTTTGTGGAAAGCAAGGCCAGAAGGGATGAGAAGAAAATCCTTCCAGCCTAAATAGAAGAAAAGTCGTGATACTCTGGACCCAAGCCAGACTCCAGCAGCATAGCTGCAAAGATAAATCTTTTCTGCTACAACACTAGGAATTATTTTGGCTTCCTTCTATATCAGAGTTTGGAAGGCAATTTGCAGAGGCAGAGCTCAACCCCTGTGTTGAGAGAGAAATCATGATTTTGAGTTATAAAGTAAATTCACCTGTGCCTCTTTCATTTTTTACTCATCTCAACCACCAAAAACTAAAATGGCACTTTCCCGATTCTTCCAATGTATTGATAAACAATAGAAAATGTATACATGACAAACATGTACAGCTAATAGGGCACCAGCAATATAATTAAATCCTAATTGTTTTTTTTAAAAAATAAGAAATCTGTATGATCTGATAGTCCTAAGTCAGAAGTGTCAAACTCAATTTCATTGAGGTCCACATCAGGGTTGTGTTTGACCTCGGGGGGGGGGGGGCATGGATAGGGTAGGCATGGCCAGCTCAACGTCACTCCTGTTACAATATTGCAACCCTCTGCCAGTGAAAACAGAGCTCAGGGGGCCACGCATGCTCCCTAAGCTTCATTTTTGCTGGCAGAGGCTGTTGTGACTGAAAATGGAGTTCGGGAAGGCCATATGTGCCCCCCGAGCTCCATTTTCGCTGGCAGAAGGCTGCAGGAGGATGTCACGGCCAAAAATGGAGCTCGGGAGAGCCATGCTCCCCCACCCCCGAGCTCCATTTTCACTGGCAGATGTCCCACAGACCAGTCCTTCTCTGTTTCCAGGGTGCCCCCCCCAGGCCAGTTCTAAGTATCCTGCGGGCCAGATTTGGCCCATGGGCCTTGTCCAAAATACAGTGGAACCTCAAGTCTCAAACACTTCTGTTCGCGACCAAATTGGGTAACGACCAGAATTTTCGGCAAAGTTTTGTTTCTGGTCACGAACACATCTTCGAGTAACAACCAGACACAGCCATGGTGATTTTCCCTGCCCCGGTGATTTCCGCTTCTGTGCCATTGTTTTTGTCCGTGCATGCGCAGATGGTCGTGCTTCCAGTCATGACCAAATCGGGTTGCGACTGTAGTTCTGGAATGAATTATAGTCTCGACCTGAGGTTCCACTGTAATCAGCTTGGTAATGATTGCTCATCATAGCAAAGGATGTTGCGTCTTTTAGGCAAAGCTGTAAAGAAAAGATGCAGGAGACAAAGACAAACCTGGCACAGAAAACCAGTTTCCCCCCTCCTTCCTATGAAGTGTATTTTCCAAACTTCACTGAGTTGCAAATCAGGAGCCAAAGGTCCACTCATTTTTGTTTCAAGTATTCAAAGCCTTTTCTTTGCCTTGCCTCAACAGAAAAAAAAAAAAACATCCCCGCTTGTAAAAGGCCACAAAATGCCAGGGATGTAAAGGCGAAAGAGATTATTAACCTTTCAAGCTGTATTGACTGCCCCTGCATGATTCTGACCTGCATTCATCTGTTAACATAACACGGACTCTGTACTTTTCTTTTCTTTTTAAATTATTATTTTAACACTCAGCAAAATAGTCATTCACATCCAAAGAAACCATTAGCTTTTTGAAGGCCAATTTGGATAGGCCAATTAAACCAATTTTCTTGCATTAATGTTGAAAAATACAATTTTTAAAAAAAAAAAAAACTAATAGAAACTAAAAGTATCTGTTAAAAAATTTTTTAAAATGAAAAGAGATAAGAAAAGAAAAGAAAAAAGACAAGTATAACTAAGTTGTATAACTTAATGTAGGAGATTACCAGGCTGAACCGGAAGGAGGGGTCAAATGCATCATAAATCATGAGTCCCTGCATAAAAGACTACTAAAAGGTACCAGACATATTAACATGTATATTTTAATCTTTATAAAAATCAATTTTATAATTCAAATGTATCCCTTTCTTGAAAAAATAAACCAAAAAAAATTATTAAAACCTGGCCTTTCAACCACAGACAAAAGAAAATCCCATTAACAACGACCAGAAATTACAACATATATATTTTACCCCTGGTCAAACAGATCACTATAAATCTTCTTTGGGAAGGAAAATTAAACCAATTTTCCATGGCAGAAAATAATATAATAATATGAAGGAAAAAGAACATATCTGGGAATAGATTTAGCGAATATGCCTAAATTATTGGCAGCAAGGCTGGATCTTATTTATTTCCCATAATTATTTATTTAACCCAAAACAGCAGCAATTTTTTTGTGCAAGTCAGATTATACAGCCAAAACCCCAATATTTTCATTCTTTTTTTTTAAGTCAAGCCATTTCTCTCCATGCTTTCTCTGTTTCCTACAAATCCATACTTCCTCCACATAAATCTGTAATATTTAGCCACGTACTTTAGCTGAAAAAGTGACACTTTAAACAAGTATATGACAGGCAGATATTCAATAGACTCAGTTTGTAATCATCACAAAATATAAACAGGTAGAAGCCCCTGAATTATTTCTAGTCACCTTAGCTGTACTCTTTCATCTATATTTCCTTGTGGTTCAATATAAAAGAGCAGGCAATAATTAACTTTAAAAATAACACACTTTGCCTCTGGCTTTGTTGACCGAGCATCTAGGTAAAGGAGAGAAACCTAAATGTGATTAATGATGGGGCCATGTAGCATCAGTTGGAGCTTTTGGACAAAAGGTGTCAGCAGGCAATAGCTTTGCTTTCCTTAACCTTCGAATCTCCTTTTGGGAGTTGAGATTGGGCAGCATAGCCCCTTCAAGAAATCTTAAAACCTGGGAGCAGTCTTTTGAAAACTCAGCTTTAAAGCCCAATTCTTGAAGCTTTGAGAACAGCTGCAGTTGAGACTTCAAAAAAGCTTTGTCCACAGATGCTGTGGTTCAGTGGAGGCAGAATTGGCATCCATTAGAAAAGGCTCCTTTCGTAGGAATTTGTAATTCAAGGTCAGAGGAGCCGCGAGAGCTCTCTTTTGACTTGACTTAAATGATTGAAAATATCAAGGGATGTGAAGCTTGCTTTCTCTACAGCACTTTCTTTTTCTTCCATCTTTATGGGTGGGGTGAGGGAAGCTTCATTTTCACTAGGTCCCTATGGCTGATACAGCCTTCACAGCATGATTATTCTTCCTTAATTGGACAGGTTGAAATCCACATATAGAATCTGCTGACTTTCCTCCCCCTCCCGAGTGCTGTTCCACCGAAGCTGCCCAAATAAAATGTGGTCAGTTTATTGATTTGAGTTAGCCCCTGCTTTCTATTCAACAGATCAAGGTAATGTGTAGAATCTTCCTTTCGCCAATTTTCCCCCACAACAACAATCCTGTCAGAAATAGTGGCAGCCCCCCCCCCCAAGGCTCCCAGGAAGCCCTCTTGTCTGAGGACGGTCTTGAACTCGGGGCTTCCCAGTTCCAGCACAACAACTTAAGCTCTAGACCAGACTGGCTGTTGGTTGTGTTAGTCTTGTTTCTACTAGTTATAACTAGGAATTGAAGAAAGACTTTTTCATTCCATTAAATTGGAGTGAAGAAGTCTTTCTTCAATTCCTAGTTATAACTAGTAGAAAGTTTATGCAAGGAGAGTTTAATCTTTTTCCCAACTGGTAAACAACAGGTTCTGAATTGAGAGTTTTAATAATCCCAGCACATCTATTTATTTATTGTTAGGCTTTTATCCTATCTCAGCTCAAGGTGACACAGGGCTCTTTCTTGTCAACAGTCCTCAGAGGTAGGTTGAGTTGGGGAAAGTTGACTCAGTGTCAACTAATACATTTCCCCAGAGGGAGAAAGACTTAGAGATTGGCCACAGAGGCATTGAGCAACAAATTTTATTTATTTATTTATTTGATTTGTCAATCGCTTACAAGATAATAGGAATAAGTATAAACATGAGTGAGAATACAGGAAATAGGTATGAATAAATAGAGACAACAGGACAGGGATGGTAGACACGATGGCGCACTTATGTACGCCCCTTACAGACCTCTTGGGATGGAGTGAGGTCAATAGTGGATAGTTTAAGGTTAAAGGAGTGGATGTAACAACAGGCTCAAGTAGTGCATTCCAGGCATTGACCACTCTGTTGCTGAAGTTGTACTTTCTGCAATCGAGTTTAGAGCGGTTTACATTGAGTTTCTATCTGTGCTCTTATTGTTGCGGTTGAAGCTGAAGTAGTCATTGACTGGTAGGACACTGGCAGATATTCTTGTGTGCTATGCTTAAGTCTAACTGTAGGCGGTGTAGTTCAAGATTGTCCAAGCCCAAAATCTCAAGCCTGGTGATATAGGGTATTCTGTTGCGAGCAGAGGAGTGTAGTACTCTTATAGTGAAATACTTCTGGACTCACTCAATTGTATTAATGTCTGATATCAGTGGTGGGATTCAAAAACTTTTACTACCAGTTTTGTGGGTGTGGCTTGGTGGATGTGGCCATGTGACTGGATGGGCGTGGCTTTTTTTGCAGCCCCCACCCATTTTTGGGAGCTTCCTAGCCACAAAGGAGCCTCTGGGGAGGTCGTTTTTGCTCCCCTAAAGCTCCTCTGGGGCTCTGGAAGAAAAGGAACAGAGCATGGGAGGGGCAGGCAGCACCCCTCCAAGCTCTGTTTTGGGAGCTTCCAAGCCTCAGAGAAGCCTCTGGGGGGGAGGTTTGCTCCCCAAGGCTCCTCTGGGGCTCTGGAAGGCAAAAAATGGAGGGAGGGCTGAGGTCCTCCCTCCATTTTTTGCCTTCCTGGGCCTCAGCAAGGGGAATCCTGGCACAGCTGATTTTATCTACAGCTGATTATCGGGAGGGGAAAAAAAAGAAAGAAATACTTTAGGCAAATGTCAGGCAGGTGGGCAGGGTGAGCGAGCATTGGGCGGGAAGGCGACCGGATGGGGGGCATGGCCAGCCAGAACTTACTACCAGTTCAGCAACCCTCACCAAATTCTTGCTCCCCGTTCACCCGATGTGGTGCGAACCGGCTGAATACCACCACTGATACGCAGTGCGGATTCCAGACTGAAGAGCTGTATTCAAGTGTTGGTTTGATAAAAGTTTTGTATGATCTAGTTAGCAATTTGACATTCCTGGAGGAGAAGCTTCGTAAGATTAGATTTACAACCCTTAATGCCTTTTTGGCAATGCTGTTAAGTGAGATCTTTGAGGTTGAAATTGAAGAAAGCCTTCCCAAACTGAAGCAGCATCACCCTCAGGAACCCAGCAGCCCAAAAAGGGAACGATAAAGTAAAAAAAAAAAAAAATTCAATTCTACTTGCAAGACTTTGAATAGAGTTATAGATGGGAGATTTGTGTAAAATACAAGGCACATAAGGAGATGGTGAATCCAGCTGGGAAGTAATGGGCTCTCCTTTATTAAAGCAGTCACTAGCTAAAAAAAATTCTGCAGATATTTTAACTGGATTCTATACCCAGCCAGCAGAACTTGAACAGTCCTTTCCAGATCTCAGGTTCTATTATGTGGAGGCAAGAAATCAATTCCCTTAATATGCAAGTGAGTTAGCGAAAATGGTTAAGGAATCTAGGCTTAGCAGAGGCCAGGAAAAGAAAAGGCAGTTGTTTAAATGTAAACCTTTTGTTCATAATTCAACCTTTCCTCAGCCCCCCTTCAAACTGCTTTTGAAAACTCAGTGTCAGGAAAAACCTTTGTGCCAAAGAAAGAGAGCTCCATGGCTTAGAACTGAACCTTGAACTTTGTGTGCATTTCTTGATCTTCAGACCAAGTTGTATTAAGCCAGGTTCCAGTCATGATTTATTCCTTGGCTGGAGAGCAATATAGAAAGTTCTGGTGTAATGTACCTGAGATCTGGTTCAGCATAATTATGAGAGGCTTTCCTTTTCATGTACACACACTTATTAAAATGCTGTAAGACTTGCATCATTACATTTCCTTAAAAGAATCAAAGAATAAATCCATCAATGTGTTCAATGGAAAGAAATTACCATATCACGCAACTGTAATGAACATATTCTTTGACAAGTTTGGGGAACTAATCAAAAAGAGTTCATTTGAAGAATTTTTCCCCTCTCCTTTATTGCATAATAAATCACCAGTCATAGCTCCCTTGAAAAATACTGTTATGTCTCCTTTCTGCAAACAAATATTCAAATCTTTTCTCTGATATGTATATTTAAAAAATAAAAATAAAAACTTCTGTAGATTTTTCTAATCTTTGTGAAGAGGTACCAGCATCCCACTTGCAGGACTCTGGGCTTCACAATCATGCTGCAAACACCGACCCAGGAAAACAAGTGGGTTTTTCCCCCCTCAGAATTAAATATGGCAATGTTTGGATCATATATGCTTACAGCAAAAAACTACAGGTGAAACTCAAAAAATTAGAATCTCGTGCAAAAGTTCTTTTATTTCAATAATGCAACTTAAAAGGTGAAACTAATATATGAGATAGACTCATTACATGCAAAGCAAGATAGTTCAAGCCATGATTTGTCATAATTGAGATGATTATGACTTACAGCTCATGAAAACCCCAAATCCACAATCTCAGAAAATTAGAATATTGTGAAAGGTTTCACTATTCTAGGCACAAAGTGTCCCACTCTAATCAGCTAATTAAGCCATAATACCTGCAAAGGGTTCCTGAGCCTTTAAATGGTCTCTCAGTCTGGTTCAGTAGGAATCACAATCATGGGAAAGACTGCTGACCTGACAGTTGTGCAGAAAACCATCACTGACATCCTCCATAAGGAGGGAAAGCCTCAAAAGGTAATTGCAAATGAAGTTGGATGTTCCCAAAGTGCTGTATCAAAGCACATTAATAGAAAGTTATGTTACTTTTGGAGCACTACTGTGCTTGATTGGCCAGCAAACTCGCCTGACCTAAACCCCATAGAGAATCTATGGGGCATTGCCAAGAGAAAGATGAGAGACATGAGACTGAACAATGCAGAAGAGCTGAAGGCATCCTGGTCTTCCATAACACCTCAGCAGTGCCACAGGCTGATAGCTTCCATGCCATGCCGCATTGAGGCAGTAATTGCTGCAAAAGAGGCCCAAACCAAGTACTCAGTACACATGCATGCTTATACTTTTCAGAGGTCCAATATTGTTCTATGTACAATCCTTGTTTTATTGATTGCAAATAATGTTCTAATTTTCTGAGATTGTGGATTTGGGGTTTTCATGAGCTGTAAGCCATAATCATCACAATTATGACAAATCACAGCTTGAACTATCTTGCTTTGCATGTAATGAGTCTATCTCATATATTAGTTTCACCATTTAAGTTGCATTGCTGAAATAAATGAATTTTTGCACAATATTCTAATTTTTTGAGTTTCACCTGTAAATTTCATCTGAAAGTTTTGTCTAGATTTCAAGCAGTTCAGACATTTCATATTGGAGTAAATTACCTAAGGCTTATCCATGTGCAGTTCTTCAGATTTAATCTCCAAAAGATGCTTCAATACGTACAAGAATTTCTCTAATGCCTTGCTAGAGACTGTTGTAAACTGGTCAAATATTCATTTCAAATAGACAATTGGATACGATCTTTTAAAATCCAATTGAAGCTTCACCCAACTCTCATCAGCTGGAAGCAATTGAGCAGTGATGTGGGAATGCAGCAATTTGGCTATGATTACTGTGATGTGAAAACAAGGCATGGGTATCTTATCACAAAATAATTCCAGGTGCACCTGGTTGTCCAGCCACCATACAAATGCCAGCTTGAAACACGTGCTAATATAGGAATAAAACATCAGTTTGATTCTTTGAATTTCCAACTCTATGCTCCAGATAAATCTCAAGCTCTTGATAATTACTGCATTGTTAGGAGGAAATATATAATACTCATGGAAATCTAAGCAAACGTAACAAATGAAACTGTTGCTTTAAAAGAGCCACCTATGCACTATACACACAATGTAGTCATTTCCATTTTGGACCACACATTCAGCAGCAAATTTTTTACAGATAAGTAATTTTATAAATCATATGTCATGAATTTATCTCTTGATTTTTTTAAAAAAACAGGCAAATAATACTTTCTTCCTATATTTATTGTTTATTCACAAAGATGTCTACACTCAAAATTCACTTAGCATTTTTCTCTTTTTTAAAAAGATAGGATATTCCTGTGTTTTCCAATCACATAAGGCAAATAGTATTTTAGCCTCATGTAAGAACATGTTTAGTGTTATGATACGAAGGGTATGAATTGTGCTATTAACGTGAAAAATGTCAGCAAGCTTTTGCCACATTTCCTTTTTTTTTTTTTTCAACATTGGTGACCTTATTTCTTAGTAGCTCGTAGTTATTAAAAAGGCACTTGGGATGTGTATTCTGAATGTTATTACTGTTCTTACTACTGAAGCATGTATCTCTAACATGAATATCTATTTGCATCTAGTTTTTCTGTAAAGTTCTATATTTACAGCTGCTTACAAAAAGAGTAATAAATGGAGCAGTTAGCGCATGTTAAAATGCTTCTGAAGAGGGAAACCCCAATGAATTAATGCAAACTTTCCATGAGAGTTTAGGGCAGTTTGTAATGCAGTGAAATAAGACAACCATCGAATGAACCTCGGCATCCCCTAACATTTTTTTCTGAGATCCCTACCTATATAAATGGAAGTAATAATAGGATGACCATTGCATATTGAAATAGGATTTGGCTGCCTTTCTGATTCATTTCTGTCCTCATTAGGTCTCATCATCAGCACATGCTAGGCTATGGCAGATTTTTGGCCTCTTCAGAATAAATGAAGTATGTCATTAAGCCACCATGCACTGTTTTCCTTTCAGAAACACTTGCATATTGTATCTATATTCATCTATCTGCAGACTTCTTAAAGCCATGCTATCCATCTTATGAACACTTTTGTGAAAGTAGATCTCATTGTACACTGCTTATGATGTTTCTCCTGAGCTCAGTGGCGGATTAAGGCTCACTGGTACCCAAAGCAACGACAAAACTTGGTTCCCCGATCCTTTGTACATACTGTACAAACAAAGCCATATTCTCAACTTTGTGGTGCCCCCTGTGAGCCTGGTGCCCTAAGCACATGCTTAGTTTGCTTAATGGTTAATACACCACTGCCTGAGCTATTCTAAGGATTTACCAATGTCAGCCTCAAAAGGGGATCTCTTCTCATCACGGCATTTAAAATTTGAATAGGAGAAAAACTTTTGTTTATTGAATATAGTGAAACCATGTGTGTTATGCTTAATAGATGAAAATTCAAATATGGCACAGCAGGTGTCTACCCATCACTGAGAACCTGTGATATAAAATTCACCCTTCTTAAGTATCTCCCATTGTGCCCTTTTGTTCCTGCTTTGTCAGTTAAAATCTGTGGGATTTTAGTGAGGATAGCAAAAAAAAAAAAAAAAAGTCAAAGGAATGAAATCTACGGGTTTAAAGAAGAATCCACAATGGTGCCTCCACTGAGTGGGCAGCCAACCCCTCCTGTGTCAAATTTTCAAGCCAGCATCTCTTTATTCAAGCCTGATTTATGCAGTGGAAAACAGCAGTGGTTCTCAACCTGTGGTTAGTGGACTCCTGGAGGACTGGGATGTTGTTACAGAGGCTTTGCAGTTAAATCTGAATGAACAAATGAAAGCAAGACAGGATGGAAAAGAGAACAAAATTTTAATTTTCCATTCTTGTTTTGTAAAACTTGGCTTTTTAAACCTATTGCCTTCATGACAAAATGGTCAGAGGTATAAATCAGGTGTGAGAGTACCTGTCTGATGGCAAATAGCTGTGTTTGATATTTCTGCACACGCTGAGAACATGGAAGTGAATCACACCAAGTGGCAGATGGAAAGCATGTGATATTTCTTGCTGTTGCACAGACTGTCAAAGACCATGGAGCAGATAAAGCTGAGTCAATCATTATCAGTGTGAGTGAGCATTTGGATCAATTTTATAATTGTCTTCCATTTTTGCTAACCGTTTGGGTATAGTTCATTAAGGTGATTTTTCAATATTGCTACAGTGGCTTTTGTGACAACACATTTCAATTTCGCCTCTGGCTGAATTTGAAATGTAAAGGGACTGATGATGTTGATGAACAGGGTACATCCTGTTCAAAAGCAAGGTATGGCTTCCAGTCATTTTTAAAAGTAGCACCTTTATAGCAAGGAATATCTGTCGATTGGCTTCACAGGTACAGTTCCTGAGGACAAGCAACTACCACAGTGTGTATTGTGTTACGAGTTACTATCCAACAAGGCTACAAAACCATCAAAATTGCGAAAGCATCTCAATACAAAACATAAGGAACAAGCCACAAAAAAACATCAATTTTTTTCAAAAGCAGGGAACGTAAACTTTGGGAAAGTAAGAAATTGGTTTAAAAAAAAAAAGACTGCAACTGGTTGTAACAATGAAAATGCAGTTAGGGCTTCATTTGAGATTTCTCAACCAATAGCAAAAACCAGAAAATTGTGCACTATAGTTGAAGAACTTACATTACTTGCTGTACAAATCATGGTTTCTACATTGCTCATTGAGCACGTTGCCAGAGACCTTTCCATAATACACAGTTAAGAGGCGAATTGATGATTTGTCAGCCAATATTAAGGAACAATTATTAGAAAGAATTCACCTCTTCCCCTACTTTGCGCTGCAACTGGACGAAACCATGGGCATAAACAAAGCAATCTTACTGTGCTACATTAGGTATCAGCATGAGAAAAGAGTTTTGAAAGACATACTTTTCATCTACTCGTTAGTTAGGTACACACAGCTGAGGAAATAGTCAACAACTTAAATGAGTTCATAACATCTCGTGACATGAATTGGTTGAAATCCATTGGAATTAGCACAGACAGTGCAGGAGCAATGTCTGGAAAGGTTACTGGGCTTGTAGCATGGATTAAGGTAATCATGCCATCAGTGACTTGGTACTATTGTTGCATACATAGAGAAGCACTAGCTGCTAAAAAGATACCAGAAAAACCAAAGCAGGCCTTTAAACGAATCAGTCAATATTGTCAATTTTGTAAAAAAAAGCAGTTCACTGAATTCAAGATTTTTTTTGAACAGCTTTTTTTCATTAAAGTTTATTTTATATTTACAATAAACTCATCTTTCATTTAAACAGTGTGTCGACTGGGTACATATAGCTTGTGCTAACAATTATAATTAATTCTTTTCTTACCAGTTATAGCAATAATCACATTTTCTTTATATGTCTCTTGTATCTCTTATCTTTACAACAATTTTAACTCATTCTCTATATATTTATCTATTCAATTTTAATTTATTTTATTATCCAACCATTGATAAAATAAATTCCATATCATATAGTATTCAGTTTCATCCTTTTCCTTAATTATCAGTGTTAATCTATTCATCTCTGCACATTCTAATATTTTCTCAATCACCTTTCCCTCTAACTGGAGGGAGCTATAAATCAGGTGTTCCACAGCTTTGTGAAGATATGGGCAGTGAACATCAGCAACTTCTGTTGCACTGTGATGTTAGTTGGCTATCATGAGGTAAAGTTTTACCTTGCTTTTGGGAATTGAGAGATGAGATAAGATTATTCCTATTGGAGAAGCAGTTTTACCTCAGCAATTGTTTGACAGATTTTTCCTGATTAGTCAAATTGATGTATCTCTCAGATATCTTCACTCACTTAAATATGATGGACTTAAGTCTTCAAGGAGAAGAGATTACAGTTTTGAAGTTGAAGATATAAGATTGAAGCAATGATCAAAAAGTTGAAATTGTGGCAAACTAAGAGATGTTTCCAAACCTCACAAGTTTTCGGTCGACAAAGAAGTGTCTAAGGAGGATACATCACTTATTGCAGAATATTTGGAAGATTTGCAGCAGTGTTTCTGTGAATATTTTCCTGTTCCTAATGCAAGCAAACACTGGATTAGAGATACTTTTCCAGTTAGCGTGTATGAACTAGAAGGCTTCCCAACAGCTGAGAAAAACAAGCTCATAGAAATATCCACAGATTATGGTCTGAAACTGCAGGCCAAAGAACAGTCCTTTCCAAATTTCATCTACAAGCAGATTTTCCAGAACTAACTAAGAGAGCTATGAAAGAATTGATGCCTTTCGTAACAACATGTGTGAAAAATCATTCTCTGCTTTTGTTTCTCTAAAGAATAACCATAGAAACATAAGAGTCAGAACTCAGAATACAAGTTCTGTTGTGAATGCATAAGGTTTAATAAAGAGAACTTGAGCTTGGAGTAAAGTGCAGGGTTCTGGCCCTGCACTTCTGATTGGCTGTTAACAGCAGGATCGGATTGGCCCGTTCCGGGGAATCCGATTGGCCATTAACAGAGAGTTCCTATTGGTTAAGGAAGCTAGCGCTCCTCGATTGTTATTGGTTAATAGTTATTGGGGTTGCCTATATAAGGAGGGTATAACTGCCATTGAGTTGAGAAGTCACTATGTAAATAAAGAGTTGAAGTTCACCGTTCCAGAGGCTTGTCTCCATTCTTTCTCACCCATGCTCCAAACTTAACAAGTTCCACCTATTAAGCCAGATATAACAAGGCCTCTGAGTGTGAATGCAGCATCAGAATTCTCATTAATTGTAATTGTACGAACATAATATGTTCCCTTTTGCCCAACAGCTTGCATTAAGTGAAGTACAGCTTGTAAAATTTTATTCATTGCATGTGACTTTTGTATGTGTATGTCATATTAATGGTTCCATGTGTTTATAGTTGTGGTGCTAATATGATTGGTGGGACTCACTTTAATTAGATGGTTTTTCTCTTGAAGATGTTTTCTTAACCCAGCAGCCCTGTATAGGGCCACAATGGGGCTGAAGTCTGTTCCTCCAAGTGGTGGCCTTGGACCCATAAACAAAAATGTACGGTGACTGAACACAGACAAATAAGGGAGAGGTGAGCAGAATTGTAAAAACTTTTCATCAATTTTAAATATAAAAATTGACATGAAATTTGGAATTAGCGCATCAAAATACCCTAAAATGGGCCATTTGAGGGAGAAGAGTGTTGATACTATTACTTTAAATTCATATAGAATCATTGCAATAAAGATAAAATAGCAATGTATACATTAACAGATTAGCTTATTTCCCCTTCTCTCCAAATTTGAAAGACCTTCATGAGAAAAATGAAATAAATATTTGATGCAGTCAAATAACTTGAATCTCGAGTTCAGTTTTGGTGGTCTATGGCCATGGTCTGTGGCCACAAAGGGTATTTGATGGGGAAGAAAAGGTTGAGAACCACTACCTTACAGGAACGACTTCAGCCTCAGAATAACTACTGGTAGGGCCTAATTATGCGCACCTTTGGTATCTTCAGCTGATCAAAATTGAGTTAACCTTCCTCACTTCTGTCTTAACTTTTAGTTGCTTGATCAGGCCTCAGTGTGACCTACTGAGAAAAACACTGGGTCTTTTTTGATAGTGTTGTGTATGCAATATAATTAATAAAGTGTGAGCTTGGAGTAAGTGCAGGGTTCTGGCCCTGCACTTCTGATTGGCTGTTAAGCGGCCGGACCGGATTGGCCTGTTCCAGGGAATCCGATTGGCCCTTAACAGAGAGTTCTTATTGGTTATAAGAGCTAGCGTTCCTAGCTTGTTATTGGTTAAACGTTACAAGGTTTGCCTATATAAGGCGGGTTTTACTGATATTAAATGAGCAAGTCACCATGTAAATAAAGAGCTGAAGTTCACCGTTCAGAAACTTGTCTCCATTCTTTCTCGCCCATGCTCAAAACCTAACAGATAGCTACACACATATCCTTGTCTTCATAATCTCACCTTACTAACTCATCTTTATATAGATCCATGTTACTCTCAAAATATTTCTTTCATTTCAGCTTCTTGTTAAAATTCTAGAGCACCATTTCTTCCTCTGATACAGTCAACTTTTATGAGAAGAAATTGCTGGAATATTTCTTTCATGCTGCTTTTGTTTTTTTACCCAGCCTTATTTGGAAATGGTCTGAACTCCATAAAGTGGAACTGGAATTCAACAGAGTTCCCAAAAGAAATAACAATCATATAAAAAGCACATACTATCTTCATCTGAAAAGCATTAGAAAACCGAGTATGAATTTGGATGTACACGCACACACACACACAAATAGTCCGGATTTCGTCAGTTCCTTGAAACCTTATTCTTTTGCTCAGCAAGAATTACAACTTTAAATGAAAGAGAAGGGGGGGGGGAACAATCCACAGGATTTTCTTTTCTTTTTGTTTTTTAGATGTAGTCATTTGGCAAAAGCTTTGATGGTTCAATTGTGAGAAATTAAATCTTACCAACAAATAACTTTTTAAGTGTTTTTCTTTTGGCTGTTCTGTCTCCTAGCCTCATGTTTTCACCCTGAGCATCCAAATATTTATTTTGCTCTTGTTCTTCCTGCAGTTCTCACAGCTGCCTAACTGTCCTCACACCTGCCTTTCCCTCTCCATCTGTGAATGTCCCCTCTGGTTGCCCTTAATGAGTTTCATTTAAAGTGCATTTGTAGCTGTTGAAAATGTATTTGGCAAAAACTTGGTTTTCATTTTAGTTTGGATGGAGAAGTATTCCTCTACATGAGGAAGAAGTAGAAGATACAGTATATGCTTCCCAAGAACATTTTGGATGAAAAGAAGATAGAAAAGTATAATAGTGTATCTGGCAGTATACTATATTTTGTATCAGATGGTGAACTATACATTTATTTAAAGGCATCAGGGCAGAACAATTGCCACATAATTGAGATTCTCTCTGAAGCCATCTCCACCGCACATAAGAAAACTCCCAGTTAAACCATGTTGCTGGAGACTTCTAAATCACATCAGTGATTAAAAACCTGAAAACAAATTATTTAAATGGCATCGTATTCAACACAAGTGCCTGATGCAATAAGCCGGGCAAAACCCATCATCTGCAGTGGTATCTGTAGGAAGCAGAGATGGGGCCCAAAATGTCAAGATGGCAATTGGAGCAATGTGTTGGAAGTCCCACCCTTTTTAAAAGGGTTGACGTATTGGTCACATGTTCACAGCTGACATCCATTTTTAACCTCCCCATGGATGCCTGTGTTCAACTGGACATTGTGAAATCTGATATAGCTTTGCAATGGGGTGCAGAGATGTACTTTTAGGTACAAATTTGTCTGTTTCAGTTTGATTCTAAGAATGCTTTACAGTAATGGCAGAATTGTGCCAGATTCAGAAATAAAGCTGGAGGAAATTGAATTGAGATCATCAGAGGTCAACCTATTCTCTTTGGATTCCCTCAGCCCTGAAGCAGGCAATAACACAAAGTGTAGGTTGTCTTGTTGGAGCATCTGATTTTATTCACTTGATGCTAAGTACAGGGTGGCCTGATCTAAATTAGGACTATCACATGGAAGGAAAAGGTAATCATTTTCTCAACCCTTTTGTTGAAAAAAATAATCCTTACATGAGCGTAGGATTTAAGGCGAAAACTCAAGAAGCACCACGTTGTTTAGAGAAACAAAGAGGAAGATTAGATTTCCAGCTGGGTCCTCACTTGGGGCTGAGGATTTACAATAAAAGAAATAAAATCAGAAAAATGGAGCAGGGTGACACACAATTTGCATGTCATTTAGTTTAATTGGTAGTTTCTTTCTTTCCAGTCTTAATTCTTTTTGACCTGTTAGGAAGTGATTTTGTGTTAGAAAAAAAAATAGCTGAAAAAATAATAGCAAAGATCTTTGAAGAACAATAAAGGGTAATTTTATTCAAATGTGGTATCTATTTCTTAGCTCTATTAAAAAGACTGTTACTAAAATTGCTGTAACTATGGATATTTTAAAACTGTATTTTCTTTATGATATGTGTGTATAAATATTCTTACACCTTTGATAAATGTGTTAAGAATTAGACATATCCGTTTCATAATGCTAGTTCAAGCAGCATAGAATTTTATACTCTCTTCCATTTAAAATCCTTTTATTCCTAAGTGCATTAACTGCATAAAAACTGAAATCAAATGTTATTAGCTACAAATGGAAGTGTGATACTGTTAGATTAATTAATTCATTAATTCACTCCTGCCTAAAAAAAGAATTGTTTCTGTGAAATAATTATTGCGCCTGTAGAATATATTGATTCTAAAATAGCTAGTCCCTCTGGAACCTCAAAGCTGGTTGCTTTTGGGAGGGAAAAGATTTTTAAAAAAAGATTGGATGAATGATAGAGGAATAGAGCTTGAAACCTGGTCCCTAAGAAATCCTTGATTATTCAAAGTCAGCATCTAAAGTCTAGATTTCTTTTTTTTTTTTTACACATGCCCATGGTTTCTTTTCAGATTCAGAATCATACCTAAGGCCAAAGAATGTTCTCATTTTGAATCACATTTCCTCAGTCTTATTCACACTATATAGAAATATGTAGGGAAGGATGTTTATACAAAGGATCTTATTCTAGATTTCCAGGGTTCTCAGATATGCAGGTGGGTAAAACCCACTCACACAGGAGTCTTTTAAGATACAAAAAATGAAAATACAGACTGAAGAGAGATACTACTTCCCACTCATTCCTCACTTCATCACATTTGAACAGCCAACCGTTTATGTCTTGACAATCTGAGGAAGGATGTGCAGGTTTATTGCAACCTGAGCACTCAGTTCTTCTCAGATTAGAAAGATAGGGGTAAAATTTGAGACCTCAATTCCGTGTTTTATCTCTAGCATCATTGTATGTTTTTGTTACATAACGTATTTTAATAGAGGCTAACCAGCTTTCAAAACAACAGTTACTGCAGCATATGACATGTTATTTAAATGCTAATTTCATTCATTCTTTTCCAATCTTTTTTTTTTTTTAATGAAAACATTTCAGTGGCTGAATAATGCCTGCATAATTTTATTTTTCTACATCTGATGCTATATCTTGACTTCAAATGGCAAATTATGGTGGGGGGCTGAAATCAAGTCTTAAAATAAGATGTCATTTTAATTAATAAACTTTTTATTGGCACCTGTTCATCAGGATAGAAATTTGCATCTGAACTGATTTTCTAAATGCAGTAGAAGATGTACAACTATATTAACATAAGTTTCCATTTTGGAAATGTCAGTTGCTAATGACTGCCAGCGATCTGCATGGTTCATGGAAATGGATTCACAGCTTACCTTATCATCAGGTATCCATAGGAATGTAAGAAGCAAAAGCCAATGATCCATCTCAAAATTTTCAGAGAACATGAAGATACTAGATTGAACCAGGCTCATTCTACCAATGATCTACAGGTTATGACATAAGGAAATCACCTAAATGACCTCCCTGATTACTTAAACTAGGGGAAGATCATCTTTGGGGTATACATATGTTAGCATACATTGACATGTATTATTTATCCATAAAATTGCACTCTCTATCTACAGCTAGCAGACCCACATGGATTCATGTACAACATCCTCACCATACACAATTAGGGAGAAACTCAACACACAAGAGAGGTGTATAATCTGCATATTCATTCATACAATGTGCTCCTTTGCAGCCATATTCCCAGAAACACAAAGGCATAGTCATCTTATACACAACATATATACACTATGAATATATTCACACAAGCACATACTATAGGTAGTCCTCAGCTTATGACCATAACTGAGCCCAGAATTATGCTTTTAAGTTTTTGCAATCATTAAGCATGCTACCATGTGACTAGACCAGATTTAACAACATTTTTTTTTGCAGTGGTCATTAAGCAAACACTACAGGCCACAGTTGTTAATAGAATACTTTATTTGGTCAAGTGTGGTTAGACACATAAGGAATTTGTCATCTATGAATAAGTTCAGTGTAAATGCAAAGCAACAAAATAATAATCACAATAACAAAGTAATAAACATAATAATGACACCAATAACAAAATGTAGTGGAACATATGAAAAGGATAATAGTAATACAGCCATACTACATGAGTAACAGAGGTGGTATTCAACAAGTTCTGACCAGTTCTGGAGAACCGGAAGTGGAAATTTTGAGTAGTTTGGAGAACTGGCAAATCCCGCCTCTGACTGGAGATTTTACAGAATCCTTCTCCTGCCATGCCCACCAAGCCATGCCCACTGAACCGGTGGTAAGAAAAAATTAGAATCCCACCATATCTACTGAGGGGTAGATATACTCAGGCATAAGACAATACTGTGGGAATTAGGTGTTTAGCGGAGTGATGACACGAGGAAAAAACCTGTCTCTCTGTCTAGTTGTTTTGGCATGCTATGTGTTGTAGCAGCGTCCACAGGGAGGAGTTGAAGCCATTTATGTCCAAGATGTGAGGAATCTGAACTTATTTACTCAGACCTCTTTCTGGCTCATGCAGTATACATGTTCTCAGTGGAAGGTAGGCTGGTTGCAATAGGGGTTGTTGTTGTTTTTTGCAATAGTTTTTTCCATAGTCATTAAGCTAATACAATGGCCATTAAATAAATGCTGTGATTGTTAAATGAATCCATTATACCCAATGGGTATTTTTTTGCCAGAAATTGGAAATAAATGCTGGAAACTGGCAAAAAGAACCTTGAAAATCACAGTCATTTGACCAGGGGACACTGCAAATGTTCATAAAAGTGAACCAATTGCCGAGTGCCCATAGGGTCACATGACTCCATGGGGGGTAGTGTGGTTGTCATAATTTCAAAAACAGGTTGTATCTTTTGGGCTAACAGTTATAACTTTGAACAGTCTCTAAGCAATCTGTTGTAAGTTGAGAACTTCCATACCTGTATAAGCACCTTGGAAAGAAAAAAAAAATGAAACGATAAAACTTCATTTTCTCTTTCTGGGAAGAAGAACACAAAGAGACAATCTGTGTGCCGACACTCCAGTGATCGAGTAGTGGGCTCTCTAGGAGCAATGGAGAAGTTGTGGCAGATACTGTATAAGGAATCTAATAATTCCAAAAGGGGATTAACGAGACATATGAGTCCATAAGCCCTGAATTTCCAGCCTCCATTCTGAGACTGGAGATATTCAGAGTAAATTCTTCTTTTTTGGCAGTGTATCTCTAGATTTCCTTCAGCAGCTGGATAATAACTATGTTAATAAAAGGAAAATTTGTCCTCTGAGGAAACAGGTCTGCTGAATGGGGAAACAATTCTTTGCTCATAAAAGATATCAAAGTCCAAGCATGCTTGCCACTCTGGGTCTGAAGAAGAAAGATATACTTGATTTATTAAGGAAGAAAAACAATATTATTCAGAAGGTAGAATTGTTTGCTGGGAGTGGAGTAAGTAGTGAGTGGCGGAGTGAGTAAAGAGAGGGGGAAGGGTGGTGGGAAAAGAGAGAGAGATTTTAAAATAATATATTCAACCTTGAGAAACCATTTTGCAAGAATTTTCATCTTTCATTTTAATTATTTCACCATTTTCAGGCATGTGAGAGAGCAACATTTTACTTTTTTAAAAAATGTTTTTTTGGTGGGGGGGAGTTACCATGATATAGTGGAATGGTTGCATAATTCATTGCTTTGATAATGATACTTAGGTAAAAATCGTCATTTTTATTAAATTGCATTATATTTCTTGAATTGCACCCCACTCTACACTTTTATTTCTGTGTGGTGGAAATAATGTTTAGCACGTAAGCATACAGTTTATCTATGACTTATGGAGACTATTGTGACTTAATGTAGCTTCATAACTATATGCCATTTTCAGAATGCAGTGATAAGGGCATTTAGCCAGGATAAGGAATCCCAAAGCTGAAATCCCCACTCTGCCTCACAAGCTAATTCTGTCGAGAGAGAAAAAAAATAGAAGAAAACTATCCTCCCTAGAGCATTGAAAGAGACAGCTGGCTATCAGAAGAAAACAGCGTAGGCTGTGCCTTTGAATGTGTGAATTGTTTTCTTGTGTTTTGAGTTGATATAAAAATTTCTCCTGTGGTGATTTTTTGATCAGGCCATTACCCACTGTGAACCATAACTTCAGTGAGCTGTGAACTTTGCCATTAACCAAATTTTTCCAAAAGAACAAATGAGAGGGAAGGGAAAGTATGCATTAAAAATGGGTGAATTGGTGCCTTTTCATAGAAATTCAAGTCTGCAGTCAGGAGGCCTGTTGATGGCTCATTGGCTGTATCCAGCTTTGAGGCTTGGAAAGATCCTTTTGCAGTTTTCCCCATACTGGTCCCTTCCATATGTATTGAAAGTGTAGCCAAAGGCCACTCTGGCTGGAAATAATAGGAGCTGAAGTCCAACCCAATAGGAAGGTCTAATGCAGTTTTTCTGCACTGCAGCCTTCAAATGCTTTCTTCCCATTTGTCTACTGGCTAGAAATGACCCCAAGTTAAGAAATTCCTTCCCAGATTTCAAGCTCTTCTTCCATTTTACTGGATCTGAAGTTCTTTCCAGACCATATTTACCACAATCCCCAGTTGATGGATCCCATTTCTTCTTTATCCCTCTTGGACTGATAAAAAACATGCAGGTAGAAGACAGTGCAGTACATTCCTGCTCATAAGAAACAGGTAATGTTCTGCCTTCACTCTGTTGCCAGCTGGTCATGTGGCCCAACTCCCAGTGTTACCAAAATTGATCCTGTTCCACCCAAAGCTGCAACAGAATTGCAAAGAATTTCCCTATTTAGACTTTTAGATTGATTCATGTGCCACCACAGTCACATAGGCCTCAATAGTGTACGAGAATCATTCCAAACATAATCATAAAACATCCACAGCCCAATAGTTACAATATATAAACACTCAACTGAGTAATCTAATTAGAGCAATATAAATGTATATACATATGTGTTTATATGTTCCATATGATCCACTGACCCCTCACGACAGGGCCAAGTTGAGTGGGTGGATTTTTCTTTCTCCACTGCCGTTTCCTACCTTCCCCAAGCCAAGATGACCATTTTTAAATTTCTTAAATAGCATTTAGCAATAGCACTTACTGCTTCACAGTGCTTTACGGCCAGAGGTGGTATTCAGCACGTTCTGACCAGTTCTGAAGAACCAGTAGCAGATGTTATGAACTAATAAAAGCGTTTAATAAAGTTTTAACAACCTTAAGTAAAAAGCAGAGTTCTAATCCTGCACTTCTGATTGGCCGATAATAGCGACATCGGATTGGTCCTTTCTGGGAAATCTGATTGGCTGTTAACAAGCCAACTCTCATTGGTTCAAGGGTTTAACACTTCCATGTTTTTCATTGGCTAATAGGACAGCAGCCAACCCTATAAAAGGGCTGCTGCTGCCCTAGGTGATTGCTCTGTTCAATATGTTTAATAAAGAGTTGACGTTCACTGTTCACTGCCTCGTCTCCACTCCTTGCACCCATGCGCAGAACTTAACAGCAGAAATTTTGAGTAGTTTGGATAACCAGCAAATACCACCTCTGACTGGAGATTTTACAGTATCCTTCCTTCTCTTGCCACAACTCATCAAGCCATGCCCGCAAAACTAGTAGTACAAAAATTTGAATCCCACCACTGTTTACGGCCCTCTCTAAGTGGTTTACAGAGTCAGCATATTGCCCCCAACAATCTGAGTCCTCATTTTACCAACCTCAGAAGGATGGAAGGTTGAGTCAACCTTGAGCCAATGAGAATCGAACTGGTGGCAGTTGGCAGAATTAGCCTGCACTACTGCATTCTAACCGCTGAACCATTACAACTCAGTACACTAGTACAATTCTGATGAACGTCATGATCCAAGAACCAAACAGTAACATTTAAATTTTTTTCTATTTTTTTCAACAGGAGTAGCAAATCCTCTTTTTGGTACTTTTTTCACTTACCTCTACTTCCCCCGCCTTCAGGAATAGATATTCTCACAAGAGGGAAAGAAATTAAGACTTATTGTTTTAAAAAGGAAATATAGAAATTACATCTTCACTTCAAAAGTGTAAAGGTCAGAGGTAGTAAAAATTTTTGACTCCTACCACCGGTAAAGGTGTAAACATGCACTATTGCACAACAAATAACGTTTATTAAAAAAATAAAAATAATAATATACATTTAAGGAACATTAAATTGGGAGAGGTGAAATATTTATACATTGAAATCTATCTGCAAAGTAGGAACTGCAACTCTTACAGCATATTTTAAATTTTTAAAAAGTCCTATTATGCAAAAAAAACCCTGTTCCATACACTCACTATTGCTTTTCATATCTGCATTTTTAAACATGGTGCAAGTTGCTGAATAATTTAGGTTTAGATAAAAGAGGTAATTAGTGTGCCATTGGCACTAACGAGCCAATTAGCACTGACAGTGCTATAAAGAACTCAGAGTACAGGTAGCTGCACTGTAATCAGCTTCTGAGAAATATCAGTGCTCCGGAGTTGATAACTACCACCCACATGCTGGATGGTTTATGAGATGCAGTAATTTAACAAGCTCCCATCCGTGCTGATTAAAGATACCCTCAAATTTTTTGGCTTTGGATGTTGAGGGGGGTAAAGTTGTTTTCCATTGGTTTTTATGCATTTCATTTTATGCTACTCTGTCCTTTTTATTTGTTTCGGATTTGTATTTGCTTTGTTCTTTTAGCATTTTATGGGTTTCATGTTCACTTCTAATTTGTTTTGCCATAATTTTAACTTTTTACAGTCCCCATAAAAATGGGCTACAGAAATAATTCCACCAGAGCTGGCTTTTCCAGGCATTTCTGTTTTTCAGTCCAAGCTGAATTTTTGCTTGTTTTGTTCAAATCCTTCAGAGCTAGGCCTACAGTAACACAGTCTAGATTTAGACTGATTCTGACATCTATGCATACATTGTATAATGTCTGTGACAGATATATTTTGTAACTCAAACTAAAATTTTGAATTGCCTTGGTTAGTCTCTATACATCCATCCCAATTCTTAATCCAGATTAGAGAGCAAGAGAAATTCTTAAGAGCAAAAAAGAAAGAACAAAAATCTTGTTTTCAATTGTACATCATAAAAAAGATCTGAACATTTAAGTCTAACATACGAGTTTATTTTCTTCTAATAAATAAATACTGACACACATTCAGTATCCTAATCATAATTATCATCTTCCATCTTTCAATTTCATAATTTAAAAGAACCTGAGTGTGGATAGGACTATAATTCAGGGTTAGAACAGTCATTTGCATGTTGGCAGTCCAAAGTTCAAAACATTTCTGTTTTCTTTATGTGTTTATTGTTAATAGATAGAAAGGAAGGACAAGTTTGGATCTGTTAAGATGTTAGGAGAATAACATCTTTTACCATATACCACAATAAAGTAGTTTATTATTTCTAAAATAAATGCATATTTCTTTTATCTTTCTCCCACTATTCAATTCACCTTTTTTCTCTCTGTCCACTTTCCCTACATTTATCTGTAGGATTTTTAGCATGCTTCTAAGCAGTATTATAGAATATATTTATTTCCTTTTATTTTATTTACTGATGTATTTAGAAAATTTGTATGGTTAGCCATGTTAAATACATTATACTGGGCAGTGAAAAATCAACACAAAAAGAAATAAATAATGGCAACAAGTCAATCTACCACTATGATAATACAAAAGATACTTTTGTTATGCTACTTTATAGGAGAACACTTGCCTATAAAGTCACCAAGAGTCAAATACGATTGAATGGTTAAAACAACAACATGCTACACAAAAGCATTCTATTATAGGGAAGCTATTCAGTCCTATAGGAATATTTGGGTTGTATTTTTCCACCCTCATAAAATGAACATCTTTGTTGAAGTTCTCAGCTGGTTCCAGCTGTGTTGGAAAAATCCATTTTATGGGTTGAAGTTTCCTGTTATCAGTCAGTTCTGAGCTGGGAGCATTTTCTAAATTTAACTTTTATCAATCTGTCTTTTGCATGGAATGATTGCTGTTTTGGAAAACTGATAGATTAATATTCCCACGGAATACTATATGCCCACCAAATATTGTAAAAAAAAAACAACCCCTGACAAGTTGGAAATATTGTTCCCTTAATTGTTCCACTGGTTCTTCTTATTTAAGTCAAAGCAAGCTCTCTTCAAAAGCTGTAATGTTCAGGTATATATAATTACAGCTGAATCTATTTGTATCTCCTGTTTTATTGCTGGTTCTTGAGTCTCAGGGTTTTCTAATCCACTTCCTTAAGCATGAATTAATCCAGACAAGAGGTAGTGATCTACATTCTTCTAGATTCTGCAGCACCATCTGCTGTTCTGTATGGAATTTTTGCCAAACACTTGGCTGCAATGCAATGCAGTATGTAGCATGCGTTCTCTCAATTTCCTGACTTGTCTTTCCCTCCCTCCTTTTCTCCCTTTCCTCTCCTTGTCTGTTTCTTTTTCTGCCATTGAACACACCAAAAAAAAAAGGTAAAAAGAGGAAACATTCTACAGGGATGCAAGCTAGCCCTGAAGGTTGTGACTTTGGAGTTCAATTGTGTCTCCAAGGATTGCTAATGCAATGAACTTTTAACCTCCCTTTCTAATTATTAAACCAAAACGGAGGCAGGCTGCTTCGTGAATGACTTAAAACACACAGAAACTCTCATACACAGCATTTTTGTTGCCTTAATTAACAAAAGAAGGAATCTGAAAACAAATAAGCACCTAATCTCCCAAAATGGCTTCTCAGTCAAGAAAACTTCGCTACATTTCTCACTTTAATTGCTGAACGCAACCAGAAAATATTGGCAAATCATTTTTATTTATGGTCCAAGGTCTTGTACCTTTCATTTGAAATATCTCCTGATGGTTGGAGGGTTTCTAAAGTATTTTTGAAAAATTATCCCAGTATTCCACCACTCTGTGGAAGTCAAGTGTTTGGTGTGTTTTTTTTCACACCCAAGATCAAAATGACCAACGTGAACAATGATCAGGGAAGTGGTGTTCCCTCAGCAGGTTTGCTGGGCTGGATTTGCTGAACAGACCACTGACCCCCAATAATGCCATGATCCCTAGGGGTAGCTTTTTCTCTGGTAATATTACACTAATAACTAGAGCATACAAAACATTTGCTAGACCAATACTCAAATACAGCTCATCACTCTAGAACCCACATTATGTATCTGATATTAACACAGTTGAGAAAGTCCAGAAATATTTCACAAGAAGAGCTCTCCACTCCTCTACTCCTTGCAGAATACCTTATGCCACCAGACTCGAAATTCTAGACCCAGAAAACCTAGAACTACGCCACCTTCGGTCCGATCTAAGTATAGCATATAAAATCATGCATCGTAATGCCCTACCTGTCAATGAATACTTCAGCTTCAACCAAAACAACACAAGAGCAAACAATAGATACAAACTCAAGATTAATTGCACCAAATTTGATTGCAGGAAATACTACTTCAGCAACAGAGTGATCAATGTCTGGAATACTCTACCTGACTCTGTGGTTTCTTCCCCAAACCCCAAAAACTTTAACCTTAGACTGTCTACTATTGACCTCATCCCTTTCCTAAGAGGTCTGTAGGGGGCGTGCATAAGCCCACCAACATGCCTACTATCCCTGTCCTATTGTTTCTTTTATATATATTTTTATATTTTTCTTATATGTATCCATGTATTCATAACTATCTTTTTACTTATACCTATTATCTTGTAAGCAATTGACAAATAAAAAAATTAAATAAAAAATAAATAAAAAATAAAGTATTCTCCTA
The DNA here is from genome assembly GCA_033807585.1 of Hydrophis major. Lineage (NCBI taxonomy): Eukaryota > Metazoa > Chordata > Lepidosauria > Squamata > Elapidae > Hydrophis > Hydrophis major. The sequence continues at coordinate 186,244,005 of CM066328.1, forward strand.
AGCACCCTAGATTATTTTCATGGGGGCTTTGTATTGGGAGAGGAAGGAAAAACAGCATTTCCAAACCAACGCAGTTTGTTTGTTTGTTTGATTGATTGATTTGTCAATCGCTTACAAGATAATAGGTATAAGTATAAACATGAGTGAGAATACAGGAAATAGATATGAATAAATGGGGACAATAGGACAGGGACGGGAGGCACGATGGTGCAAGATGGTTAAAGATGGTTCTAGGCTGCCTCAGCAACAGACTAGGAATAAGATGGAGGCACAAGGAGATGTCCTTCCAGCATCCAGGAAGTAACCATCTTTGCGCAAAGGTGGTTACTTCCTGGATGCTGAAAGGACATGCAATTGACTCTATCTCTGGTACCCTTTGGTGAAGCCTCCTTAGACAGAACATCTTGGCCCTGAGGTATATAATTACACAATTTGTATATAGTACCCAAAATAAAAGAAATTGATTATTAGGAGAACATATTAAATGCATTCTGGATTTTTATTCATGTGATTTATACAGTTATTTATAAAACTGTTATTGGAGATGAGCTGAGTTTCAGCATTTCTGGGGAGAGTATTTGATATTTTATTGGTAACTTGGAGCATCTAATGATTTGGTAAAAGGCAAGGGATAGTTCCTTTCTTGTGAATATTGCATTTTAATTTCAGATCAGGCTGACCTAAAGCTGTAAATATGCAGGCTGATGGATAATGTTCTTTATTTGCCAGTTTCTGTATACATAATTACCAACATTTTATATTTTATGCAGCAGAGCAGCTTGAGCAGCTACCAGTTGTGTCCAAATCACATTAGGGTAAAGGGAGATGCATATTAAAATTCTAAAAAAAATATATATGGCACTGAATACATTTTAATAAGACTTGTTCTCTTACAGAGCAAAACAATCCAGTATCTTTAATTTGGATATGCTTTACTAAGCCAATTAAAAGCAAGCTTTATAATATACAGCAGTGGTTCCCAAAGTGGGTGGAACCGTCCCCTGGGAGGCAGTGGGATGCCTTAGAGGGGCTCAAAGAAGTGGCAGGGGGTCGGTGGAGGAGTCCAGCCGCACTGGAGGTTTTTTGCAGGCACGGGATCAGCGCAGCACTGCAGGTGGGATTCACCCTTCCCATCCCAGAAGCGCTGCCTGCACTGAGCCACAACAGGTTCCCACATGAGCCAGGTCAAGCTGGATGCAAGGAAGGTCTCCCCAAGGAAGCGAGGTAAAAGCGCGCGCACCGCCTCGTAGTTGTGTCACAGGAATTACATACAGTGGGCTTTTCGGCATGTTGAGCATTCTTGGTGGAGTCGAGTGTTGGGAGGTTTTGCTTGGTGGGCCAAGGCCTAGAAGTCAGTACGAAGCAATGTCAGGGATTACGGGAGGTGGGATGGGCTCTGCTCGGAAGCGGCTGCTGAAAAGGGAGCGCTAAGAGGCAGCAGGGGGCCATTTGAGGCACCGGCACCTCAGGCTCTTCCCATGAACTGTTGCACCAGAGCAGTGCAAGGGGCTCGATGGTGTCGAACGCAGCGGCGGCAGCACATTGGGAAAGTCACTCTGGCTTTGCTCTACTCTCCCAAAGTGCCGCCACTGTTACATTCTGTCTGTCTGTCCATCCATCCAAAAAGTCTGTCTGTTTGTCTGCCTGCTTGCCTTCCTGCCTACCTACCTGCCTGTCTTTCTGTCTACTTACCTACCTATCTACCTACCAATATTGATCTGTCTGTCTGTCTGCCTGCCTACCTACCTACCTATCTATTCATCCATCCATCCAAAAGTTCTGCCTGCCTGCCTACCTACCTGGTGTTCTGTCCCTAATTAGCATTCTTGAGATCCCCGCGCTTTGATTGGCCAAAGCGCGGGGCACTCTGATTGGTCAGGTGAGCCGTGCCGATTGGCTCGCTAAGAATCTCCCGCGATTGGTCCATTCAAATCGCGGGAGATTCAAAGCGGTGCCATTGGCCGCGGCCACCGCGGCTAAAGGAATAAAAGCCGCAAGCTTTTTCCTTTGCCCCAGTTCGGTTCCAACTTTAAATAAAAGAGCATGATTTGAAGTCACCGACTCCTGGCATCATTTCGCGGACACAACACTGGCGACGAAGGTGGGATCCAGACCCTGAACCGAACCACGTGTCCGACGGAAGCCAGATGAACCACCACGATGGCGAAAATCGCACCCCCCGCACCCTTCAACCCCGCCACCGAGGACTGGGAATCGTACTCTACCGATTCCGCATGTTCCTCGAGTGCAGCGACCTGAAGGACGCCACCGGCCCCATGAAGCGCGCCGTCTTCCTGACCCACTGCGGGACCAAGGTCTTCAAGATGGCCAAGGCGCTTGCCAAACCCGCCGATGCGACCGCGATGGACTGGGACGTCCTCGAGCCAATACTTCGGCGGCACTACGCTCCAGAGGTACCCATCCTGATCCAACACAATGAATTCTACCGTCGGGACCAACAGTCGGGTGAGAGCTTCAGCGACTTCGTCGCCGAGCTACGGCACCTAGGGGGGCTCTGCGAATTCGACAACCTGAACGATGCCCTGCGAGACAGAATCGTGCTCAGGTTGTGGGACCCCATCCTCCAGAGCCGGCTGATGGCCAAGGGCAACATCAGCCTAGCAAACACCTTCACCGCAGCCGCAGCCGCCGAAGCAACCCGAACTTCCGCCGACCGCATGCGCAGACCGAACACTGGGGACCGCAGTGAAAACAACAACCCGGCGAGGTCGACCGAGACCCAACCCGAGACGACCACCCACCAGGGCGACTTCCACTCGGCATCGGGCACTTCAGATGACGAGGAGGATATCCATCGCCTCCAGACAGGCCACGACCCACGGAACCGGTGCGGTCGTAAGTCGAGGACCAACTGTGCCGGTTGCGGCTGCGACCACCCCAGGTCGGAATGCCGGTTTTTCGAATCGATCTGCCGGCATTGCGACAAGAAGGGACACATCGCCCGTGTCTGCCGCCTAAAGAAGAACCGCAGCCCGGCACGATGGGACCAGAGCGACCGGAGGAGAGAGAGCACACCACCCCGGACCAGAGATCGCCCCTTGGACAACAGATGGGACCGGAACGGATGACCCCTGTGAGGCGGCGATAACCGGCGAAGAGAAGAGACCCATCAGACGGTCACCATCGGCCACGCCATCACCAATGAAGCCCGGAAGGTTCATGTGGAGGTAGGCATCGAGGGCCAGCCATGCAAAATGGAGGTGGACTCCGGGTCCTACCTCTCCATGATAGCATGGCATGAAAAAAAGCGCTTGGTGCCTACCCTCCAAAGGAGAAACCTAGACAGCCAGAGACTCATTGTAAAGGACTACCAGGGAAACCGCATCCCGGTAGTCGGAACCAAACACTTCAACATCTCATATAAAGGGCACACCGAAAGATTTCCCCTGACAATCGTCGACCGCGACCGCCCAAGCCTACTGGGACTACAATGGTTCGCCCCGCTCGGCATCGCAGTCACGGGAGTCAACCATGTCACCGACGACAGCTGGGAGCAGCAACTGGCCCAGGAATTCCAAGAGGTCTTCGACGGAAACCTAGGCAAGTACCGAGGACCCATTATATCTTTCAACCTAGACCCAAACGTCCCCCCAAAATGCCTGAAACCAAGGCGGGTGCCATTCGCACTTAAACCCAAGATAGACGAGCAAATTGACAAGCTCGTCAAACAAGGGGTCCTACAGCCAATAGACCATGCCCGGTGGGAGACCCCTATAGTCACCCTGATCAAGCCCGATGGGTCGGTGAGGATCTGTGGGGACTATAAGGCCACCCTAAATGGCGCGCTACAACAAAGCACCTACCCCGTCCCAGTAGTGCAACACCTACTGCACTCACTGGGAGGGGGCAAGGTTTTCGCCAAGCTCGACCTCGCCCAGGCTTACCAACAGTTGCCAGTCGACGAGCAAACGGCAGAAGCGCAAACCATAGTCACCCACCGGGGAGCATTTAAATGCAACCCACTCCAATTCGGAGTCAGCGTGGCACTGGGAATATTCCAAAGCCTAATGGAAAGACTACTGCAAGGCATCAAGGGGGTGGTACCTTACTTCGACGACGTCCTAGTGTCGGCAACCAACCAAGCCGAACTAGAGGGTCGCCTAAGGGAGGTCCTAACCAAATTTAAAGAGACCGGGCTCAAAGTCAAGAGGGAGAAATGCCAGCTATGCACGGAACGGGTAGAATTCCTAGGATACCTCCTAGACCGTCACGGCATTCACCCCACAAACAAAAAAATCAAGGCCATCAAAGAAGTCCCCACACCCAAGTCGAAGATGGAACTACAGGCATTCCTGGGGCTACTTAACTTTTACAATGTTTTCCTGCCCCAAAACACCATGGTGGCGGAGCCCTTGCATAGGCTCCTGGACAAGGCGGCAACCTGGACTTGGGGGAAACGCGAGCAAGCCGCCTTCCAAAGAACAAAGGACCTCCTCACTTCGGACGCCGTCCTTATACAATATAACGAGACCCTACCTCTGGCCGTCACATGCGACGCATCACCCTTCGGCGTCGGCGCTGTCCTCAGCCATACCCTCCCCGATGGAAAAGAAGCGCCCATCACGTTCTTTTCAAGGACCCTCACCAAACCGGAGCAGAACTATAGCCAGCTGGACAAAGAGGCTCTGGCTATCGTTGCCGCCGTAAAACGATTCCACGAGTATCTCTACGGCCGGACTTTCACCATCATAACTGACCACAAGCCGCTGCTGGGAATCCTTGCAGGAAACCGGGCCACCCCGAACATTCTGTCTCCCCGAATGACAAGGTGGTCCGAGTTCCTGGTGGCCTACAACTACGGACTCATACACAAACCGGGTAAGACGATCTCCCATGCAGACGCCTTAAGCCGCTCGCCGCTACCGGAACCTGACACCGACCCAGCACCCACGACGACCACCCTCAGCATAGAGACTCTACCCAACCTGCCCATAACCGCGTCAGACATTGCCCGAGAGACTAATAAAGACAAACGTCTGGCGCGGGTGTTGCATTGGGTAGAGAAAGGGTGGCCGGAAAGGGACAACGACGAGTCCGTCAAAACTTTCCGAAACCGCCAAACGGAACTCTCGTTATTAAAAGGGTGCATACTATGGGGGGACAGGGTGGTCATTCCAGAAAAGCTACAAGGGAAGGTTCTGGAACTGCTACACGAGGGGCACCCTGGCATCGTTAGGACTAAAGCCCTGGCTAGAAGTTACGCTTGGTGGCCAGGGATGGACAAACAAATTGAGACCTGGGTAGCAAGGTGCCAACGATGCCAGGAAACTAGGCCAAGCCCACCCACAGCACCCGTCCTAGAGTGGGAAACCCCAAGGGGACCTTGGTTTAGGATTCACATAGACTTCGCCGGGCCCACAAAAGGACACACCTTCCTCATAACAGTTGACGCTTACTCCAACTGGCTGGAGGTAAGCAACATGAAGACGACAACCACGGAGGCCGTGATCAAGGAACTCTGCAAACTCTTTGCAACACACGGCCTCCCAGACGTCGTCGTTTCCGACAACGGGCCCCAATTCACCTCGCTGGAATTCGAAAAATTCCTAGCGGAAAGAGGCATCCGCCACGCGCTGACAGCACCGGCGCACCCGGCGGCAAACGGTAGGGCAGAACGGATGGTCCAATTCACTAAGAAGACCATCCGGAAAATAGACCATGGGGAGATCCAGGAGAAAATAAACAAACTACTCTTCACCCAACACATAACCCCAAATACCACAACGAATAAGAGTCCAGCCGAACTATTAATGGGGAGGAAATTAAGGTCCCCACTCGACAGGTTACACCCCATATATAACCCGGAGAAGCCCCCAGACTCAAACAGCAAACACCGAACCTTCACACCTGGCGACCCCGTATACGCAAGAAACCTAACGGGAGACCCACTATGGATACCGGCCGTCATCACACAAATAACAGGCCCACACTCGTACCGGCTACAAACAGCAGGCGGACGAGCGTGGAAACGCCACATCGACCAACTAAGGTCGAGGACTACCAACCAAGAGACCATCGACGCACAAACAGGTGAAACCAAACCCCACAAAACAAACCAAGGGGGGAGGGAATACCCAGGGGACCAAAACCAAAGAAGAACAAACCAGCCATACTTACCGGAAAGCAGCCATCACGACCCCTCGCCAGGAAGAGACAGCCAGGCCAGCTCGACCGACCCGGAAAGACCGAGCGGGAGCGGCGAAGCCCGCAGCTCAACCAACCCGGGAGGCCCAGGAGGGAGCTACGGAGAGCGGCCTGGCCTGACCGACCAGCCGGTTCCCACGACGGCAGCAGCAGCAGCAGAGATCCCGACCGAACCGGCCGGGATCCAACCTACGACTGAGCTGCGCAGGTCCAGTAGGCTCAGACGGAGCCCCGCCTACCTACGTGACTACGCGACATAAGGACTGAACCAAGAGGGGAGGGGTGTTCTGTCCCTAATTAGCATTCTTGAGATCCCCGCGCTTTGATTGGCCAAAGCGCGGGGCACTCTGATTGGTCAGGCGAGCCGTGCCGATTGGCTCGCTAAGAATCTCCCACGATTGGTCCATTCAAATCGCGGGAGATTCAAAGCGGTGCCATTGGCCGCGGCCGCGGCGGCTAAAGGAATAAAAGCCGTGAGCTTTTTCCTTTGCCCCAGTTCGATTCCAACTTTAAATAAAAGAGCATGATTTGAAGTCACCGACTCCTGGCATCATTTCGCGGACACAACATCTATCTACCAATATATCTATCTGTCTGTCTGTCTGTCTGTCTGTCTGTCTATCTATCTATCTATCTATCTATCTATCTATCTATCTATCTATCTATCTATCTATCTATCTATCTACCCTGTTTGTCCAACAATACGGCCTCCCCCAATAGGAAGTCCCAGCATGTTTTATAGGCATGAAATGAAATTAAGCCCCTCCCCCCAAATTAAGGCCTATATTAAAACATGCGAAATGGGGGGGAATGGTGGGGGGGGCTTGCCATTAGGAAGTACTTTTGTTGCACACCCGGATATGGTGCTGCCTACGTTGACCCCGATATGAAGTGCCCCACCAACGCCGAGGTCAACATCCAAGCCGTCGCTGCCCGCCCGCCCAAAGATGCAAGGGGGGAGGGGAATTAAGTCATCCCCAAAAAGAAAGCCTAGCCATTTTTTCGGGGCTCAAAAAAAAATAAGACCCGGCCTTATTATATGAGAAACACGGTATCTATCTATCTATCTATCTATCTATCTATCTATCTATCTATCTATCTATCTATCTATCTATCTACCTCCCTACCTACCCACCTACCTATCTCTATCTCTATCTCTATCTTTATCTCTATCTCTATCCATGTTCGAAGCTCTGGCCCTGCAAGCACATCGGGAAAGTACAGCAAAGCCAGTCTGGGAGGGAGGGAGAGAGAGAGAGAGAGAGAGAAACCTGATGCATCAGATTGAAATGAGGCCTAGTTTACACTGAGAGTCTTTTCTACATTGAAACATCTTTGGCTTCTATTGAAGGTTTTGTGGATGAAACATGGTCAAGACTATCAGGAAGCTCTCACATTTTGTTGAGGCTTTAAACAGGATCCATTGGACCAGATCTCCAATCTAAAAAATTACTTTTTCTCAATGTATTAGAGTGCCAATTCTGAAGAAGGCAAAACCAAAATGTACTGGTAAATTACAAGAACACACACATGCACACACACACACACACACACACTCCCTTCTAACCCTGCTGGAGCAGGTGATTGGACTAGAATAGATATCTCATTATCTTTCTCCTCCCTCCCTCCCTCCTTCGTTATTTCTTTTTCTTTCTGTCCCTTCCTTCCATCCCCACTTTCTTTGTCTGTCCCTTTATCGTTCTTTCCCTTTTCTCTTCTTTTTCTTCCTTCTCTCTTTCTCTCTCTTTTTCTTTTCTCTCTCTCTCTTTCCCTTTCTCAGGCTCACCCCATTGACTTGGTGCACCGCTTCGCTTGGACTTGCTTGGGCAGGTCTCTCCGGTGCAGCAGGCTCAATGGGGTGGACCTGTGGGGCCAGCACCTAGAACGCAGCAGTGGCAGCACCTTTGAAAAGTAGAGCAAAGCCAGAGGTCAGTAATTTTTGCTGCAAAGAATCACAAAAGCTTCTGGGCTGTGCACAAGAAGGGACACACATGTCAATGCAATTCAGCAACATAAAATAAAGAGATACAAATAAAACAAATCAACAAGAATCGGCAAAGCATCTCTGATTAGATTTTATTCACTACTAGAATCTAATCAGAGATGCTTTGCCAATCCTAGTGCAATGACCTGCTTCAGCAGGGTTAGAAGGGAGTGTGTGTGTGTGTGTGTGCATGGCTGTCAAAACTCCCAAAACAGGTCAAGTAGCTCTGGGGAGGCCAGTCATAAATTATAACACTTGCTAAACAACCGGCCATTAAGTGAGGACCACTTGCATTTGGTTTCCCAGTTACCTGGCCACGCCCACTCAGTGACATGACCACCAAACCACACCTACCCGGTCATGTGACCAGCAAGCCATGCCCAACCAACAAGCCACGCCAGTCAGTCATGTGGCCAGCAAGCCACACCCAGCCAGTCACGTGACCAGCAAGCCATGCCCTCAAATTAGGTCACGCCTATAGAAATTTGAATCCCACCCCTGGGTGGGGGACATCGAGGATGAGTTTGTAGCACCAAGGGGGCGGTGGACTGAAAAAGTTTGGGAACCACTGATATACAGGAATTGGACCAAGTTTTAGTCATGCTTACAGTATGAATCTTAAGTTAGCCAGGAATAACTTTTAAAAAATCTAATGATTTCTAAGTATGATTAAACTTCCATTGACCTCAATCTATTTTAGAATACTATATTCTCATAGACTAGGAAGGCTTATTTAAACATACATGTAAATGTGAATGTTGAGTGAACTTAAATGGCAAGGATAAGTGTGGTGCAGCTTTGCACAGATTTTCAAAGCAGAGAACAATTATAAAAGCGAAATAGATTTTATTTTGATTGTGAGAACATGCAAGAAACTAATATCACTTCAAGCATGGGACCCTGCTGTATATGGTGGCAGAGCAAGCATTCAGCCAAAGAATCCATCTCAAATCCAACCAAGGTGAAGTTCCAAATAGCATGGAGTGACTGTCTTATAAAATACAGACATGTATTTTTAATTGCCAGAGAAAACTGGTTAGCTAAAAAGCTGTCTTATCTCAAACTATTATGTTACCAGTATTTAGTAAAGGAAAACATATTTACCCATGGCAGTTTAAGAAAATTGCTGCCCTCCCCATCAGGAGTTTCTAACTCTTGGGGATCTGAAATACCCAATTATTCATTGCTCTTCTTGGGATATCAATGTCTTCTTCTTGAAATTGGATGTGGTTTCAGCAACCAATTTTGATGTCTCCAATTCCCCTCTCTCCACATCATTGAATCGTAATGTTGTAATTGTGTAATTCCTGCCATTGTTAGGTGGAAAAACAGAATAATAGTTGTAACGTTAGTCTTGTTGAGCTTATATTGGTGTTCTCTGAGCTTGGTGGCTTTCCTTCAGATATTTCATTATCAGGTTTGATATAGTTTCAGGCATGGGTGAAATGAATGGAGACGATCTTAGTTGGTGAACTTTCAGCTCTTTCTTACATAGTGACTTGAGAGCTTGAACAACAACAACTCTGCCTTATATAGGTAACCTTAATGTGAAATAACCAATAGGGAGCTGTAAGACGCTAGCTCCAGAACCAATAAGAGTCCTTCGTTAAGGGCCAATCGGATTCTCTGAACCCAACCAATCCGATCGAGCCGCCTAACACCCAATCAGAAGTGCAGGGCCAGAACCCTGCACTTTACCCCAAGCTTGCTTTTATTTAACTATTTACATACATAACACCCCTTCCCCCTGGCTCCTCACTTATGGTGTGGTTATATAGTCCTTCAAATAGGACGGTTGTCTTTTGGGTCTATCAGATTTTCTTTGGACTGGCTGTGTGCAGTCCTGTTGAGGTAAAATGTTGTTTGGCAGTGGCTCAGCTTCTCGTTCTGGTGTGATTTCCCTTGGAGTGTACGATTCTTCCTCCTGTTCCATTTCCTGAGTTTCACTAGATTCATCGTTCTCTTGGAACAGGTTCCCTGGAATGTCGTCTTCTTCCATTCCTTCCCCCCCCCTCAGTTTGGTCGTAGGGGAGTTGCTGGCTGGCCGAAAGGAGTCGTGACCGTAATTGGTCAATATGTCGTTTCCACAGTCTTTCATCAATACATCTTACAATATAGGATTTGGGCCCAGTCTCGCGTATTATCGTTGCTTCAATCCAAACTGGGTCGCCCGATAAATTTCTTGCATAAACGGGGTCGCCTACCTTGAAGGTACGGTAGCGTCCGCTAGATCCTGCAGGCTTTTCTGGCTCGTAAGCAGGGTGCAGTCGGTCGAGGCGGGAACAGAGTTTTCGCCCCATGAGAAGTTCTGCAGGAGTTCTGCTGGTTACGCTGTGCGGAGTGATGTGTTGTAGAAGTAGAATTTGTAACTCCGATACTGTTGGTGCCGGATCGTTGAGAGTTTCTGGTAGCGGTGCTCTGCTGAGTGCGTCGGCGTGGGGAATGGCTTTCCCTGGGCGATGTAACAATCGATAAATATAAGCAGCTAGGAACTCTGACCATCGAGTCATTCTTGGGGACAATATATAGGGGGTTGGTTTGTCCCCAGCGATTATCCCCAGTAAAGGTTTGTGGTCAGTTACAATGGTAAATGTCCTTCCATATACATACTCATGGAATTTTTTTACGGCTGACACAATTGCAAGAGCTTCCTTATCTATTTGTCCATAGTTACGTTCTGCCTGAGAAAGAGTCTTCGAAAAGTATGCAACGGGGGCCTCGTTTCCATTAGGCAGCACATGGCTCAAAATAGCGCCCACCCCAAACGGTGAGGCATCACAAGTTATAACCAATGATAATGTTTCATTATATTGCATAAGTACAGAATCAGATGTAAGTAAATCTTTCACATTTCGAAACGCTTTTTCCTCCCGGTAACCCCAAACCCACAATGCTTTCTTATCTAATAACCAGTGTAACGGTTCAGCCACAGTCGCCTTATGTGGTAAAAATACATTATAGAAATTAATAAGGCCTAAAAATGCCTGGAGATCTTTTTTGTTACGGGGTCTGGGAGCATTTTTTATCGCCCTTAATTTACTCTCAGTAGGATGGATACCCTGACTATCAATGCGATAACCTAGAAATTCAACACTGTCAGTATACAGATGACATTTATCCTTTTTTACTTTCAATCCCGCTTCTTGGAATTTCTTAAGAACACATTTTAAATGATTCTGTAGAATTTTTTTACTAGGAGCTGCAATTAACACGTTATCAAAATACGGAACCACGCCCTTGATTCCCTGCAATAATCGTTCCATAAAACTTTGGAATATTTCCGGGGCTACACTTACCCCGAATTGCAATAGGGTACATTTAAAAGCATCTCTGTGCGTTACTATCGTTTGAGCTTGGGCTGTTTTATCGTCCACAGGCAATTGTTGATAGGCTTGAGCTAAATCTAACGTAGCAAAAACTTTTCTGCCTCCCAGGGAATGAAGGAGGTGCTGTACCACCGGCACTGGATACGCGTTCTGCTGGAGGGCGTGGCTTAGCGTGGCCCGGTAGTCCCCACAGATTCGGATTGACCCATCTGGCTTAATGGGGGTTACAATAGGAGTTTCCCATGGAGAATGATCAATGGGTTGCAGTACCCCTTGTTTAATTAGTTTGTCAAGTTGTTCATCTATCTTGGCCTTAAGGGCAAACGGAACTCGACGGGGCTTTAAACGGATCAGGGCGACCTTAGGGTCGAGGCTAAACGAAATTGGGCTCCCCTTATACTCGCCCAGATGATCTGCGAAGACATCGCTGAATTCAGTGATAAGGTCCTCCTCCCACTCGCAATCACCGACTCGGTTCACGCCGGCTACTTCGATGCCGAGTGGCGCGAACCATTGGAGGCCCAACAAACTAGGCCTGTCCCTATCGATGATCGTTAGAGGTAAGTATGCCGTATGCTTTTTAAATGAGATGCAGACTCGACAAGACCCAACCACAGGGATCCGATTCCCTTGGTAGTCTTTAAGGATGAGACGTTGCATTCGAAGGTCTTGGCGTTGGATGGTAGGAATGAGTTGCTTTAATGTCTTCCACGACACCATCGAGAGGGACGATCCGGAATCATCCTCCATGTGGCAAGGTTGGTTCTCTATGGCTACTGTGACTCGAATCTTCTTAGCATCCATGGCTGAGGCATGACCTATAGTGATAGTATGGTGGGCCTCTTCTTTCTGCAACGCTCGATATCTGTAGGAGTGGTTTGCTGGATCTCGCCTTACAGGACGGTTTCCTGCCGATTGGCGAGAGCTGGTTCCCCTTGAGGCCTGACTTGGTCCCGGTAAACTGCGACAGACTCGACTGATGTGGCCTCGTTTTCCGCACTCATGACAGATCGCATCACGGAATTTGCAGTCTGCCCTGGGGTGGGTTGCCCCGCAACCAGCACAAGGGCGTGAGGGTTTACAGCGAGGGTCCCGGTCAGACCGCAGTCAATGGACCCCTTCTTCATCGCTGTCTGACGATGAAGAGAGGTCCTCGTAGTGCGTTGTCGCTAGCTGCCCTTCTTAGCTGGGTAAGATGTCGCCTGTCGGTGGGGTCGTTGGGTTTCGGCTTCGCCATAGTTGCGCCACGGACTTTTTGGTCACCTCAGCAGCAGTGGCTTCGGCGATGGCGTCAGCAAGGTCGATGTTGCCTTTCTCCATCAGCTTGCTTTGCACGCCCAGCGCATCTAATCCCAGAATTAAGCGGTCTCTCAGTGCTTCATCTAAGTTTGCGAACCCGCAGAGGCCTCCCAAGTGTCGGAGGTCTGCCACGAAGTCAGCCACACTCTCTCCTTTTCGCTGGCTTCTTTGATAGAATTCGTGGCGTCTCATGAGTGTAGGTACGGTTGGCGCGTAATGGTCTCTCAGGAGAGGTTCGAGGTCATCCCAGCTCATTGCTTTAACTTCTCGAGGTTTCGCGAGTGCCTTTGCCATTTTAAAGACAGCCGGGCCGCAGTACTTCAGGAACAGCGCCCGCTTCTTGGCTGGTATGGCATCCTTCAGGTTGTTTGTTTCAAGGAACATTTGGAAGCGATCCATGTAGGATTCCCAATCCTCTTGGTTCGGATCGAACGGAGCGGGTGGTACGATGCCGCTGGACATGGTTTCCGTTGGTGGCATCGTCTTGGCACATGCTCTGTTTTTCTTCCCGGTTCCTTAAGATCAGATGTCTCCAAATCCCATCCTCGTCGCCAGTGATATAGTTTCAGGCATGGGTGAAATGAATGGAGACGATCTTAGTTGGTGAACTTTCAGCTCTTTATTATATAGTGACTTAAGAGAGTGAACAACAACAACTCTGCCTTATATAGGTAACCTTAATGTGAAATAACCAGTAGGGAGCTGTAAGACGCTAGCTCCAGAACCAATAAGAGTCCTTCGTTAAGGGCCAATCGGATTCTCTGAACCCAACCAATCCGATCGAGCCGCTTAACACCCAATCAGAAGTGCAGGACCAGAACCCTGCACTTTACCCCAAGCTTGCTTTTATTTAAACTATTTACATACATAACAAGGTTAGGCAAATAGCAGTGCATGGGAAATCGTTTTATATATGGTAGCTTGCCCTGCAAGTTGTGATTTGGGCTGTTTTTTGATTAGGTATTGTTTCTTTGGGTCCTAGAATAAACATGATATAGTTTTTAAAAGCCTGCTTCCCTATCGCCCATTCCCCATACCCCCAAAATGTGCAATGAATGAGAGAAATCCCACACACCTTACTTGGTCTATCTATTGTAGGAAGAAATGTCCATCTGGGTTCAGTTCCAAGTGGGGAGAAAGACACTGGAAACATGGTGGCTGCTTGAAAGGATGGTTAAATGATGATGCAGAACCACCACGCAGGTGTGATTCTGGATAGCTGACCCAGCTGTGGAGTGGAGAGAGGTATATATTTATATCCTCTCTTGGGCTTTGACCTTGAGCTTCCTGTTCCTGTGGCAAGGACAGATATTCTATTGGCTGCTGTAGGGGTCATGTGCAAATCCTAGGAGTTTGTCTGAGATACGCTTGGTTGAACTATGCTGGGTGATATAATAGAGGCTTGTATTCTGAAAGGGTGTTGGACAATTCCGAGTATGGCTTAATGGCTTTGTCCTAGTTTGGATCTTGAGTGAGGGCTAATCCTATCACCCTGAAGCTGAAGGCCTTTTGTCTTGTGGATAGGATGGCCCAGTGTGCACCAAATATCTGATGGGGGCAGGAACATGTTTCTCCTTTTCTCATCCAAGGACATATAATATTCTGCCTTTTTAATATTTCCTGGAATGTTTCATTCTTCTAGGAGAGGGGTGGGTGCTAACTTTCTTCACTATTTTGCATCATTGATCCACCCCAAAAGGCTAAATGCAGTTCTCATGCATCAAGAGATCATCCATCACTGAACTGAGAACTGAGGTTCCTGTTATGAACTAATAAAAACGCTTAAATAAAGTTTATCAAAAGCTTAAAGAAAAAGCAGGGTTCTAATCCTGCACTTCTGATTGGCCAATAATAGCGATATCGGATTGGTCCGTTCTGGGGAATCTGATTGGCTGTTAATGAGCCACTCTCATTGGTTCAAGGGTTTAATACTTCCATGTTCTCATTGGTTAATAGGTCAGCAGCCTGCCCTATAAAAGGGCTGCTGCTGGCCCAGGTTTTTGCTCTGTTCTTGACAAAAAAGCAACCTGGGTCTGGGGACACCGCAAGGAGCATGCATTCCGACAAGTGAAAAACTTACTAACCTCAGATGCTGTTTTAATGCAGTATAACGAGACTCTCCCTTTAATAATTACATGTGACGCGTCACCGTTTGGAGTAGGAGCCATTTTAAGTCATGTGTTACCTAATGGTAGTGAGGCCCCTATTGCCTATTTTTCAAGGATCTTGTCAAAGGCTGAATGTAATTATAGCCAGATCGACAAAGAGGCTCTTGCTGTTGTATCTGCTGTGAAACGGTTTCATGAATATGTGTACAGATGAGTTTTTACTATTGTTACCAACCACAAACCTTTGCTGGGGATTATAGCGGGAGACAAGCCAACCCCCTATATATTGTCACCAAGAATGACTTGCTGGTCAGAGTTTTTAGCTGCGTACAACTATAAATTACAGCACCGCCCGGGGAAAGCCATTCCCCACGCTGATGCATTGAGCCGCGCCCCACTTCTGGAAACCATCGACGACCAGCTCCAACCCTTACGACACTCCAGATTGAAACGCTAGAGTCACCACCGCTAACAGCCAGAGACATTGCAATTGAAACAAAACAAGATCTGGTCTTATCGTGAGTTCTTAGCTGGGTCAAAAGAGGATGGCCAATAGAACAAACCTCTGACGATTTCACCCCTTTCAGAAACCGGCAAACAGAACTGTTTTCTCAAAAAGGCTGCATCCTATTGGGAGATAGAGTCGTTGTCCCAGAGCGGTTACAATGAGCAGTATTGAAAACATTGCATGACGGTCACCCCGGCATCGTGCGTATAAAAGCGCTTGCACGAAGCTACGCGTGGTGGCCGGGCATCGACAGACAAATTGAAACCTGGGTAAAGACTTGCTTAAAGTGCCAAGAAGTCAGAAGTGCCCCACCTAGAGCAACTCCAACAGAATGGGAAACCCCCCAGGGGCCGTGGTCCCGCATCCATGTTGATTTTGCAGGACCTATTAAAGGACATACATTCCTCCTAACAGTGGATGCCTATTCCAACTGGCTCGAGATCCACGAAATGAAGAATACTACAACGGAGTCCGTCATCCAAAAATTGAACAGGCTATTCGCAATGCACGGACTGCCGGATGTCCTGGTCTCCGACAATGGACCCCAGTTCACCGCCCTGGCATTTGAACAATACTTAGCAGATCGGGGCATTCGCCATGGGCTAACTTCGCCAGTGCACCCTGCGGCTAACAGCAGGGCCGAGCGCATGGCACAATTTGTTAAAAAAACTCTCCATAAAATGAACTATGGGGACATTGATGAAAAAATAAACAGAATACTCCTACTCCAACACATCACTCTGCACAGCATCACCAACAAAACGCCAACTGAACTATTGATGGGACTCAAGCTCCGTTCCCACCTCGACTGGCTTCACCCTTCCTACGAGCCAGAGAAACCCTGCGGATCCAGCGGGAAATGCCGCGAGTTCAAGGTAGGCGACTTAGTTTTCGCTAAAAACCTCTCCAGCGAACCATTATGGATCGAAGCAACTGTAATTCAAACCACCGGGCCCAGATCGTACCGTGTGCAAACCTGCGACGAAAAAAATATGGAAACGCCATATAGATCAGCTTCGCTCTAGGCTACAACCCAGTTCCCGCAACTCTTGGGACTCCCAAACTTAGGGGGGAGGGGATGTCGAAGAAACCGAATTCGAGATGGGGGGGAGCAGAAGCGAAGGAAGTCAGCGAGCAGGTGCAATTCATGAAGAAGAATCAGGGAGGGGTGTGTCCTCACCACAGAGGAATACCTCAACGGAGGCTAGTCCGCTAAGATCGAAGGACAACAACAACGACAGAGTTAGCGGCACCGAGTCATCCAGTGAGAATGAGGAACCGCTGGTACCAGATATGTCCAAAAATATCCCACCGAAGCTGGACTGCAGACGGGAACCGGTGGGACAGCACAAATCTAATAGACAGTTAAAACAACCCACATATCTTAGAGATTACCTCACCGTGCCCCTCAAACGGAATCCGGGGGGAAGGGGTGTTATGAACTAATAAAAACGCTTAAATAAAGTTTATCAAAAGCTTAAAGAAAAAGCAGAGTTCTAATCCTGCACTTCTGATTGGCCAATAATAGCGATATCGGATTGGTCCATTCTGGGGAATCTGATTGGCTGTTAACGAGCCACTCTCATTGGTTCAAGGGTTTAATACTTCCATGTTCTCATTGGTTAATAGGTCAGCAGCCTGCCCTATAAAAGGGCTGCTGCTGCCCCAGGTTTTTGTTCTGTTCATGATGGTTAATAAAGAGTTGAAGTTCACTGTTCACTGCCTCGTCTCCGTTCCTTGCACCCATGCACAGAACTTAACAGTTCCCTTTCATTGAAAGATAAAATGAAGGGACAAGGCTAAAAATTAGCCTATTATGGTAAAGGCATCCTGTGAATCAAGCTTTCGTCTTTCAAATAATTTGCAGGTGGAGTGGTTTGTTTGTTTGTTTTGTACATGTCAGTAACAGGAGGGTTGTATATGTTATTAGGAGAGCCATGGGAGTTGCAGCTTTCCTTGACTTCCACCTATACTATATTGTAAACTTTTCACTTAGAAATCCCTTAAGAATCCTATTTTATAATCTAGGAATTCACTTTACAGTCAATCAGAGGAGAAGGTAGTATTCAAGGAGTAAGGAGAAATTTTATTGTCCATGAAAGGGATTTCATTAGAAGTGCATCAGGAGAAACTAATGGAGAAAGATTTCATAAGAATAATGATTACATAGCTAGGCTAATCTTTGTTATTTTGGTTTATATAATAGAATAATGAATATAGCAAGTGATGTTTCAAGAAATTTCCCCTGCTTCCAAGTAAAGTGATGGCAGTGGTGGGAGCCAGTGGTGGGATTCAAAAAATTTTTACTACCGGTTCTGTGGGTGTGGCTTGGTGGGCATGGCAGGGGAAGGTTACTGCAAAATCCAATTCCCTTCCCACCCCACTAACCTGCTTTCCAGCTCTGTTTTCCTGTGCAGGGCAACAAAAGAAGGCCCAGCCTATCTGGGACTTGGGAGGCAGAGAATAGATGGGGGTGGGGCCAGTCAGAGGTGGTATTTGCCCAGGGGTGGGATTCAATTTTTTCAACAACCGGTTCTGTGGGCATGACTTAGGTGTTGGGTGTGGCTTGGTGGTCATGTGACTGGGTGGACATGGCTTGGTGGTCATGTTATTGGCTGGATATGGCCAACTAAATATCACTCATATCTAGGCACACATCTCCTTGCCTGGCCTCTCATGACTGTGGGGATGCTGCAACATGGTCACTTTTTTCAGTGCTATTGTAACTTTGAATGGTCACTCCACACAAGCAAAGTACCAGCAAAGGAGGGGAAAAGAACTCCAGAGACTTTCCTGAGACAGGAAGTCTAGTCCTGCCAAGAATGTAATAAGGGTTAATGGAGAGGCAGTTTCTGTAAGTAACACCAGAATGTTTCCTTCCTGCCTTCCTTACAGGATTAGGCCAGTAATTTCTTCTAACAACCAGTTCTCGGAACTGCTTAGAATGTTAACAACCGGTTCTAGCGAATAGGTGTGAACTGGTAGAATCCCACCCCTGTATTTGTTGGTTCTCTGAACTTCCCAAAATTTCCACTACCGGTTCTCCAGAACTGGTCAGAACCTGCTGAATACCATCTCTGGTGGGAGCTCTGAGGCATTCTTGGTGCAGTGCTAACCTAATCCTTAAATACACAGTTAATTAAAGAGAAAGAATTTATGAATAAACTTGACAAGGAATTAGACTATCTTTTAAAAGAAAATAATAATGAGGCAACTATGAAACAGAATATTTGGGATAAAATGAAGGCAGTAATAAGAGGCATAATGATATCATATACTGCTAAAAGAAATAAAGAAAAATATGCACAACAAAATGAATTAGAACAAAGAATCAAAGAATTAGAAATTCAGCAGCAAAACACCCCCAAAAATTGCAAATTGAAAAAACAGATGATACTAACTAAACACAAATTAAATTTAATCGAACAAGAAGGAATGGTCCCAAAGTTAAATACAGCCAGTCAGATATTTTTTGAACAGGCCAATAAACCAGGAAGGTGGTTGGCCTATAAACTTAAAAAAGAAAAAAAAAAGATTGATCTACTAATTAATAGATGAGAATGGGGATGCCCAACAAGGGATAGAACAGAAAAAAGAAATTGCATGTAAATTTTTTGAAGGTCTTTGTAAAAAGGAGGTAAATGAGGATATGATAAGAAAATGTTTGGGTATTACTAAAGATAAAATAATTAAGGAGGAGATGAAGGAAATGTTAATTAGAGATATTACGTGGCCCGAGTTAAAAGCAGCAATAGAAAACCAAAAGAACAATAAAACCCTAGGACCCAATGGGATACCAGGGGAACTTTATAAAAAAAATAGGAGAACAAATAAGACTTCTTATGGTGGAAGTATATAATGAGGTCCTACTAGCAGCAAGAATGCCGGATTCATGGAAGGAGACATTGATATCCTTGATTCCGAAAGAAGATTCAGATTCACAACATATACAAAACTATAGACCAATTTCCCTGTTAAATACTGATTATAAAATATTTACTACAATTATAGCAAATAGATTGAAAAAAATATTGAATGAATATATACATAAAGATCAAAACGGATTCCTTCCTAATAGACAAATCAGGAATAATTTAAGGATAGTATTAAATGTTTTGGAATACTACGAAGCCCATCCAGAAAAACAAATTGCCCTTGTATTCTTGGATGCACAGAAGGCCTTTGACAGTTTAAATTGGCAATTCCCAATTCAACAAATTTAGAATAAGAATTTAGGCACTAAGTTTGAAAACATCATGACTACAATTTATGAGTCACAAAAGGTGAATATTATAATTAATGGAGAGTACACACGCTCAATAAAAATAGAGAAAGGAGTCAGGGAGGGATGTCCATTATCCCCCCTGCTTTTCATATTATTTTTGGAAACATTGCTTACACGAATTAGACAGAACGCAGGAATAAAAGGACTAAAAATTAAAAAAGAAGAATATAAACTCCATTCATTTGCGGATGATATGGTATTTTTCATAGAGGAACCAATTGAAACAGGTCAAGAATTACTGAAAGAGTTAGATAAATTTGGGGAAGTTGCAGGACTTAAAATTAATAGGGAAAAAACAAAATTAATAACTAAAAATTTAACAGAAAAATAAAAACTAAAATTGGAAAGGATAATGGGATTACAAATAGTAAAAAAAAGTTAAATACCTAGGAATTTGGTTGACGGCTCAATGCAAAACTCTAATGGAAAATAATTATAATAAATTATTACAGCAAGTTAAAAAAGATTTAGAGATATGGGTTAAATTGCAAATCTCCTTATTAGGGAGGATTGCCACGATAAAAATGAATATTCTATTCTGCCTAAATTTATTTACTTATTCCAAACAATACCAATAAAAATACATAAAAATTACTTCGTGGAACTTAATAAGATAATCACCAAATTTATCTGGCAAGGGAAAAAACAGAGGGTAAACCTAAAGGCAATGCAAGATATGAAGAGATGGGGGAGGTATGGCACTCCCAAATTGGGAATTATATTATAGTGCAGCCTCCTTACTCTGGCTGAAAGAGTGGGTAAATGTGTTGAATAAAAGGATCTTATTTTTAGAAGGCCATGATTTACAGAGGGGATGACATGCATTTTTATGGGACATTGGGAAAATTAAGCAGAAGTATTTCCATAGACATATAATTAGAGATTCCTTATTGGCTAATTGGAACAAAATAAAAAAACATTACTTAAAAATCCCAATTTGGATCTCAACGATGGAGGCGATGATACATCCAAACAATCTAGATCTTAATAAAATGATAAAATACAAAGACCTTCTTGATGGGCAAGGAACATTAAAATCATGGCAAGATCTCCAAGAACAGGGGCTACAAGTAGACTGGTGGGCTTACTTGCAAATTCAAAATAGATATAGCCAGGACAAGAAATTTTTTGGAATTTATACTAAGGCACAACAAATAGATAAAATTTTATTAGTTCCAGATAAAAAAATATAACTAAATTTTATAATTATTTACTAGAGACGAAATTAGAAGAGGAAGTTGTCAAAGGCAACATGATAGCTTGGAGCAGAAATATAGGACGTAGCATTACATTATTAGAATGGGAAAAGGTTTGGACTAGGAACAATACATTTACAAGATCAGCAGCATATAAAGAAAATGCCTATAAAATGTTTTATAGGTGGCATCTCTCACCCTTGAGAATAGCGAAAATGTCTCCTAACATGAGTCCAAATTGCTAGAAATGTAAAAAGAAACAGGGAACATTTTTTCATATGTGATGGTCCTGCACTGAAGCCCAAAGATATTAGCATAAAATAAAAAAAATTAGAAGAAATAACGTTGGAGCAAATTGAATTAAAACCAGAATTCTTCCTATTAGGGATATTTAATAGACAAATTCCTAAAAATATTAAATGTATAATACTGCATATTCTTACTGCAGCCAGAATAACCTATGCACAGTGTTGGAAACAAGCAGATATTCCAACAGAGAGGAGATGGTTATACAGAAGATAACAGCCTGTGCAGAGATGGACAAGTTAACCTTAGCACTTAAGGAAAAAGAAACATCAGAATATTATACAAGCTGGGAATGCTGGTATGATTGGATAGAACAAAAATAGAAAATATATTAGTAAATAACATTAAATGTAAATCATAATTATATATTCGCAGTAAGATGGATTTGTAAATGTATCACCAATATTGATAACAAGCAAGGAATCATAGACTGTCGATATTAGAATTGTTAGGGTTTTTTTAATCATTTTCTTTTTTTCTCATTCTTTTCTTCTTCTGTGTGTTGTGTTTGTTTGATGTTTTGGCTTTCTAATCAATAAAGTTTGTTTGTTTTTAAAAAAAAAATTATTTTGGGAAATGAGGAACACCATCCACATTAACTGTTTGAATCTCCATGACATATAATAGTCATGCTTCTAGGGAGAAAAGTTAGACCACATGCTTACATTTCAGCATTCATCTGCAGTTTCTGGAAGTTTCCAGAACTATGTCCTTGTGTTATCAACATCTTGGAGCTATTCCAGTATCTTATATAGCAGGGGTGTCAAACTCACATCATCACGGCAGTGTCATGTGACGTAGTGGGACTTTTTCCCATTTGCTAAACCAGGTGTTGTCATGGCCAGCGCATGACCCCTCTGACCCGCAAGCCAAGAGTTTGACAGCCCTGTTATATAGCAAGGAAAAATCTGTCAAGTTTTCTGTCAAATTATAGAGGGAAATTCTGTACTTTTATCAGATAAAAGGTCACAGTTCCGCTCGCACATATGTGCTAGCCATTTCCAGCTCTAGGGGGCAGTGCTCATCTCCATTATGAAGCCAAAGAGACAGCACTGTCTGAAGACGTCTCCATTGGTCATGTGGTTAGCATGACTAAATGCCGAAGGAGCACAGAACGCTGTTACCTTCCCACCAAAGTGGTCCCTATTTTTCTACTTGCATTTTTACATGCTTTCGAACTGCTAGGTTGGCAGAAGCTGGGACAAGTAAGGGGAGCTCACTGTGTTAGCCAGGATTCGAACTGTGCTAGGGATTCGAACTGCCTGCCAACCTTTCTGATTGACAAGCTCAGCATCTTAGCCACTGAGCCACCGATAGACCTTTTTAAAAGACTGGCAATATCTACTTATGGCCTTAGAAAATATTGGAGCAAATAGGGAAATGGTAGGGCCTTTACCTTTTCATTAGTTTGATATAAAAAGCCTCTAGATTTTATTTCTGTGAACTAACTTGTACACAATACCATAGAATGGAATACCAGCGAAGCTCCAGTCTCAGCCAGCTGAACAACAGTGAATGACACTGACAATGTATTGCAACATCTAGAGCCACTAGTTCTTCGTCCATTAATGGAAAGCATCTAATATTATGTTATGCCTACTTTTTCACTAGAGCACATTTTCTTTTTTTTTTTGCTTCTGCCACAGTATGGAAATGTCATTTGTAGAAAGGAAATATGTTGAGTAAAGATAGTGCAATGAAATCAACGTAATTACTCTTCTATAAACTTAATTGTAGCTCCATTATTTGTTGCCTTTCATCTTCGGCACAATGAGTGCCTGATCTGAAATACAATAAAGGAGAAAGGTATTGTACTATGGAAATAAATTTATTTGCCAAGAATATAACTCATAAGAACAATACTTCAAAGTTAATGAACCTTCTCAATTCATCACAGATAAAAATGTTGCATACCTTCCTTTCCGATACAGAATGTCATGTCAGGTATATAAAAGCTCTTAGATTCTATCA
This sequence comes from Hydrophis major, assembly GCA_033807585.1. Lineage (NCBI taxonomy): Eukaryota > Metazoa > Chordata > Lepidosauria > Squamata > Elapidae > Hydrophis > Hydrophis major. The sequence goes on from CM066328.1 coordinate 186,267,153, forward strand.
GGTGAACTGTTCGTATGGGAGAAAAACATGAGTCAGTCTGCTTCCTTCCATGAATATGTTGCTGAATTTCATTCTCAAATATGTAAGATATATTGAATCATCCGTGACCTTTGACTCCAGGAAAAAAAAGTCCCCAAATACTTTTTATTTTATTTATTTATTTATTTTAAAACAAACGTTATTGATTACAAAACCAAAACATCAAACAAACACAACACACAGAAGAAGAAAGAAAAGAAATAGAAAAAAAGAAAATGATTTTTTTAAAAAAACTTACAATTCTACTATCGATAGTCTATGGTTCCTTGTTTGTTATCAATATTGGTGATACATTTACAAATACATCTTATTGTGAATATATAATTATGATTTACATTTAACATTATTTACTAATATATTTTCTATTTTTGTTCTATCCAATCATACCAGCATTCCCAGCTTGTATAATATTCTGATGTTTCTTTTTCCTTAAGTGCTAAGGTTAACTTGTCCTAATAATGTACCGTATATACTCGAGTACAAGCCGAGTTTTTCAGCACATTTTTTGTGCTGAAAAAAACCCCCCTCGGCTTATACTCCAGTCAGATTCCCCTCTGAAAAAAAAATGGTGTGGAGCTCCGAAGCTGGGCAGCCGCTTCCCTGCTTCCGTGTTTCCTTTGCAACTTTTAAGCATGGGGGTAATCGGAAGCAGAAAAGTTCTTGCTTGAGGATATATTGTTTTTTTCTTTTTTTAACTGTTTTTTTGGGTGGGAAGACCCACCGCCATGTGAGAATGCTCAGACACGAAATCTATCCAACCGAAAATAAGTGTGTGTGTGTGGGGGGGGATTTTAACAGAGGGAAGATGTAGGGAGAAGGCAAAAGCGACAGAAGATCCTTCAGGGGAAACTGAGGGGGAGACTCACCCTTGGTCCAGATGAGCCCCCTTCCCCTTTCTCTAGGCTGAGAAAACAACGCGAGCCGAGGTTGCTTCGGCTCCACTCAGCTTCATTTCCTCAGCTCCATCTGCTTTCAGTCCACTCGGGAGGAGGGGGAGGAGGAGGGGGAGGCAGCTCGCATTGTTTTCTGAGCTCTAGGCTGAGAAAGCAACGCGAGCCGAGGTCGCTCCACTCAGCTTCATTTCCTCAGCTCCAGCTGCTTTCAGTCCACTCGGGAGGAGGATGGGGAAGCAGCCGCGTTGTTTTCTGAGCTCTAGGCTGAGAAAGCAACGTGAGCCGAGGTCGCTCCACTCAGCTTCATTTCCTCAGCTCCAGCTGCTTTCAGTCCACTCGAGAGGAGGAGGGGGGGCAGCCGCGTTGTTTTCTGAGCTCTAGGCTGAGAAAGCAACGCGAGCCGAGGTCGCTCCACTCAGCTTCATTTCCTCAGCTCCAGCTGCTTTCAGTCCACTTGGGAGGAGGGGGAGGAGGAGGTGGTGGTGGCAGCTCGCGTTGTTTTCTGATAGTGAGATCATTTCCCAAATTAATTGATTCACTAACCCAAAAGAAGAAGATGTTGATGACAGTGGGAGGCAGGAGTCACTCTCTCCCTTGCAAGAAAAAAGCAAGAGCCGTTCTTATGATCTCTCCCTCTCTCTCTTTCTCCCCGTAATACAGTAAAGCCCTTTCCAACACACGCGCGCGATCTGCCCCCGCCGCTTTGCACCTTGCAAATGCAAAAACCCTGGGGTTTTGCATTTGCAAGGTGCAAAGGGGCGGGGGCGGATCGCACGTGCGTGCTGGAAAGGGCTTGACTTTATTGGGGGGGGCAGAAAGAGAGAGAGAGAGATATCATAAGAACGGCTCTTGGTTTTTTCTTGCAAGGGAGAGAGTGACTCCTGCCTACCACTGTCATCATCATCATCTTTTGGGTTAGTGAATCAATCAAACCTTTCATGATAGTGAGATCGTTTCCCAAATTTCCCTTAAATCAGGGAAGAAACCAGAAACAAACCTTTGGGCTGAGAATAAGCCTGTTCCTATGATGCCATTTTTGTTCACTGCAGTGTGAAAAGTGTGAAAAAACACACTTCTTTTTCTTCATCTTCTTGTTCCCTATTTACTGGTCTCTTTCAAAGAGGAAATTGTGAACATCAAACTTATTCTCAACTGTCCTAGTGAAAGTTTTTATTGGTATCTATTTTTATTTTTGAAATTTACCAGTAGCTGCTGCATTTCCCACCCTCGACTTATACTCGAGTCAATAAGTTTTCCCAGTTTTTTGTGGTTAAATTAGGTGCCTCGGCTTATATTCGGGTCGACTTATACTCGAGTATATACGGTAATAATGTTTCTGCTCCAAGCTATCATGTTGCCTTTGACTACTTCTTCTTCTAATTCCGTCTCTAGTAAATAATTATAAATTTTACTTATATTTTTTTTATCTGGAACTAATAAAATTTTATCTATTTGTTGTGCCTTAGTATAAATTCCAAAATTTTTCTTGTCCTGGCTATATCTATTTTGAATTTGCAAGTAAGCCCACCGGTCTACTTGTAGCCCCTGTTCTTGGAGATCTTGCCATGATTTTAAAGTTCCTTGCACATCAAGAAGGTCTTTGTATTTTATCATTTTATTAAGATCTAGATTGTTTGGATGTATCATCGCCTCCATCGTTGAGATCCAAATTGGGATTTTTAAGTATTTTTTTTTTATTTTGTTCCAATTAGCCAATAAGGAATCTCTAATTATATGTCTATGGAAATACTTCTGCTTAATTTTCCCAATGTCCCATAAAAATGCATGCATCCCCTCTGTAAATCATGGCCTTCTAAAAATAAGATCCTTTTATTCGACACATTTACCCACTCTTTCAGCCAGAGTAAGGAGGCTACACTATAATATAATTCCCAATTTGGGAATTCCATACCTCCCCTGCTCTTCATATCTTGCATTGCCTTTAGGTTTATCCTCAGTTTTTTCCCTTGCCAGATAAATTTAGTGATTATCTTGTTAAGTTCCACGAAGTAATTTTTATGTATTTTTATTGGTATTGTTTGGAATAAATAAATAAATTTAGGCAGAATATTCATTTTTATAGTGGCAATCCTCCCTAATAAGGAGATTTGCAATTTAACCCATATCTCTAAATCTTTTTTAACTTGCTGTAATAATTTATTATAATTATTTTCCATTAGAGTTTTGCATTGAGCCGTCAACCAAATTCCTAGGTATTTAACTTTTTTTTACTGTTTGTAATCCCATTATCCTTTCCAATTTTAGTTTTTGTTTTTCTGTTAAATTTTTAGTTATTAATTTCACTTTTCCCTATTAATTTTAAGTCTTGCAACTTCCCCCAAATTGATCTAGCTCTTTCAGTAATTCTTTTTTTTTTTTTTTGAAAATTTTATTTGGGTTTTCACAAAAATAAAATACAAATAAAATATCTTTTTTGAAAATAGCATGGTCCCAGGTTATCACTTCTTCATACAGACACAAAACTCAATTTCATGCTCATTTTTATATTCTATTCCATATCTTATTACCATTTTATATTTTCTACATAGTTTTTCCCCTCTTCTAATTTTCTCAACTTTGTTTTAATTATCTCAATTCAAATCATTATATTTATACTTTTGTCTGTCCTGTTACAATTTCACATTATCTTTTCTTATTAAGCAATCTTTTCCCTGTAGTTACCAATTAGAGTATGACATCTTTATATCCTTTAATTTTATCCATTTAAGCTCTTATTTAAGCTTCAATGTATAGCTTTAAGATTATAGCATTCAATATAATACATAACTTCCAATCGAATTCTGCTTGGTACATTCTTAAAATAAACACTATATTCTTAAAAAGAAAAAAAATTATATATATATATGTAAATAAAACACATTCCATTCCAATTCAATTCTATCATTAATATGCCTTAAAATCTTAACATCTTTAACATTTCTTGTCAATTGAATATCATACTTCCTTGGGAACACTTATAAACTTTCTATAGTTATTTCTTTTTTTTTTCCATATTTCTCACTTATATTTTTATAAATCATTACTAATAATTAAAAATGTTCCCTTTTAATTCTCTATCATTTTAATTCATTTATTTATTAACAAACATCCCACTGCATTACAATAAATATTTTATCCATCATCATATTTTCTAAAGTTATTTCTATTTATAATATAACAAAGCTATCTTATGTGCCTTTGCAGAATCCCTTTTACAATTAAATTTTCACCCATTATCTCTAAACAAACTTATGGTTACAATCCTTATATCTTTTCCCTGTTTCTCCATTTCTTGTTTTTGTCTTTTACAACTTCTTTTCCTTGCCTTCTTCCACCTCTTCTTCTCCCCCCCCTTTTTACCCCCTCGTCTCTCTACTTCTAACTCTCTCATCTGTAATCCCCTCTTCTGTTGCTTTCTGATATTATACTTATTTTTCAAATTGTTCTTCTTTTTGGTTGATTTTTCTAATCTTAAACCTTTCACTCTCTTTCCCCCCTTTTCTTTTTTCCCCCCACTTAAAATTATTTGATCATTAAAGATGGCTTCTTCTTTGTCCCAATCTTCTTGTTCTGCAAGCGTTTCTTGTTGCTTCTCATAGTTCCAGATCTCCATCTCTAAGAATTGAAACACGAAGCGAAAAGAACTTCTCCCTTCTTGTCCGTCTTCTTTCCATTTTTTAAGTTCCATTTTCAGTTTTTCTAAGAGTGATACCATTTTAAAAACTTTTAAACAACCACCAAGTTAATTTTAGTCATCTAGATGCAAAAACCAAAAATCACCAGGTAATCCAAATAATCCAACGCTGTTTCTACTTGCTTCTTTTTTCCACTTTCTCTTCCTGGGTTTCTATTATTTTGTTACCAAGTTTCCATTAAAATGTATCTTTGAGGAATCTTGTTAAAATTTCACTGTAAGTTCCTTTTAATTATAGTTCCATTCCTTAATTCCAGGCAGTCTCCTCCATTTTTCCAGATCCTGCCCTCCTATTCTTTTTTTTCTTCTTTCCAGCTTTTAAAAACTTTTAAATGTCCAGAAATCTTTATTATCCCTTTGACTTTTATTTTCAGCTTAGATGCCTATTAATGTCAAAGTGGATTTTTTTTCAATTTCTTGCTTAAGTCTCTTAGCAATCAGTATAAGGAAGGGAAGAAAAAAAACCTAATTCTTTCCCTTCTCTCTCTCCTTCACAGCTTCAAAATCTTCTTTGGGAACAATGTTAAGTTTAAATTCCAGGGTACCTTATTTGTTGCTTGTGCTGTTTGACCCGGTCAACCAAAACTTTCCCTTCTTATCTTCCTCCTGTACATTCTTTTCCGGTCAAGTTCTTCTTTGTGGTGGCCATTTCTGACCACCGCTACAACCTACAAGAGAGATGTGGCTCTCCTCAACCCTGCAGGCAGTCTCCTCCCTCTTCACCACCTCTATGGGGTGGCTTAGCCCTGAAACCAGCCGTCTTGGGGCGCTCCAGTGGTGAGCACGGATCAAAGCCTTGGAAAGATGAGGTTTCGGTCTGTCGCCAAAGAAGCTGAAACTGGAAGCCCGCTCTTTCATTAATTCTTGACCTGTTTCAATTGGTTCCTCTATGAAAAATACCATATCATCCACAAATGACTGAAGTTTATATTCTTCTTTTTTAATTTTTAATCGTTTTATTCCTGCGTTCTGTCTAATTCGTGTAAGCAATGTTTCCAAAGATAATATGAAGAGCAGAGGGGATAATGGACATCCCTGCCTGACTCCTTTCTCTATGTTACAGGATTAACCTCTCTTATCAATATATATATATATATTTTCCAGAACACTTTTACAGCTAATTTCTAAATAAAATATCTGGATTTGTAATTCTTAATAATATATCAAATTCCTCTATTTAAATTTAAATAATATTATATCTATAAATATATATGTATATCTATAAATACTATAAACTCCCAATTCTCAAAATAGTGTCATAAAATAATATTTCACATATTTACAAATCTAAATATAGATATATCAACCTTACTATACAATAATTAATTAGTTAATCTATAATAATCACAATGAATCACAATTTATTATTTAATTCAATCTACTCAATGCCTATAATCAAATATCTATACTTAAATAATTAATTATCACCTCCCTTTTTTATGTGTGTTATAACCAAATATAAACTACAATATTACTAATGTATCAATTAAATATATATAAATTACATTTACCACATTCAAAAATCAGTTAAGTTGGTGTCAAGAAATAATTGTTGCAATCTGCAAATTTAAATGTTTAAAGTGTCTTAATATAATTGTTCAGTTCTTCAAGATTCCTTCACCAAGCGCAACAGAAGTACAGAGTTGCTGAGTAATGTCTCTGATTTTACTATCTCACCACACTTTCCGCTGTAGTCGTTTCTCCTTTCGTTTGAAAGTTTAACAAGTCAATTTTTAGATTCAAATAGTCTCTTTCTTTAATAAATCTTCTCCACTTACTACAGCTCCAGTCTAATAATCCAAAAGGAGACTAGTAAATTATTCAATTTCGTTTGTGGAATATTTAAAGTTGTAATTTAATTCATTACTTCAAGTCTCCCCCTATCTCAAGTTCGTCCTTCCAATTTTGCCCAAAGTCCACAATTCAAGTCCTTCAAAGTTCCCTTAAATTAAATTATTGTTCTTTCTTTCTTCTTTTTTTCTCTCCCCCAATTATTATCGGTCTCTCAGATCCCTTCGATTCTCTTATCTTCTCTGTCCGATTGCTCACGTCCTAACCCTCTTCCATTTCACGAGGCCTTTTGCTTTCGCCACCGCTCGTATCTGCTTTGGCTGCTGTTTTCGGGCTTCGCTCTGACTAAGATACTCCAATATTCAATGCTCAATCAGGATCACAAATTCTTTCACTTGCACTCTTCGTTCACCACAGTCTGTCACTCATTCGCTTCCTCTTGTTTGCAACGATCAAGGCTTTAGGACTGCCATTGCTGACAGTCTCTTGTCAGTCTCCACAGGGTTTCTCTACATCGCGATGAGAATCCACACCACGACTTGAGTCTCCCCACACTGGCACACTTCTCTGCAAGATGTGTGCACCCCTAAGGGTCATTCAACAGCAAGAGGAGATAGCATGAAACCCAGAGCAAGCTTCAGCACCTCCGTTCGCCCATATCTCGTAACCAGAAGTCCCCCCAAATACTTTTTAATTGGGTTTTAGGATTTCCTTTAATGAACATTTAAGTACTTTCTTTTTCATCATACCCTGCAGTTTATTCCCATTTGCTGCAACTGTGGAATTATAATGATTTATTAATTAAAAATTCAATAATAGGCTAAGTGTTGTGGTTGTATCAGTAAATAAGTTTGGATTTTCAAAGAGTCCTTAGTGTTAATAACAGATTGCCACAAAATGGTTCATAGATTTGGACTTAGGAGAGATTAAAGGTCTGGTGTAAAATGGCCAGCTGAGACTTCTTTGGGAGAAAAGCTATTTTCCTCTACAGTCATGAAACAAAAAAAAAAAAATGCTTAAAGATCACAAAGTTATTTCTATACCATCTCTTTAGTTTGAAGTCTGCCAGAGCTGCAAATTGCATTTTAGTTGGGAATTGGAACTAGCTACAAAATAAAGAGATACCCATATACAGATTGCCTGTAGAAATGATAAAACAAAAACAGAATGACTGCAACGCGAGGCAAAAATTGCCTCTTAATTCACTCCATGCAGGCAGTATCTGAAAAATGGAAATAAGTATGTTTAAAAGAGCTGCAATTGCAGGCTGACATTTAATAAAATGTTTATGAGACTGTAAAATATGATACAGTAGTGGCCAAAATTGTGGAAACTTTTTGGGAAAAGTGTATTTTTATGTCATCACTATCAAACAGTGAGATCTTGGTCTCATCATTCCAAATAACACTGTCCCATTGTTCCTCTGTCCAGGTGACATGGGTTTTAGCCCAGTTTACTCTTTTCAACTTTTATTTGAGAGATAAAAGTGGGGTTTTTTTTCATGGAATTCTAGATTTTAGGCCAAATTTCTGCAGTCTGTGCCGAACAGTCCTTGCACTCAACTTCACATTGCATTGCACTATTTTCACCTTGTATACATCCAGATTATTTTCTTATGTCTTGTAGGCACAGTCTCTTAATTCTTCTATTATCACTTGTTGTTGTGCACCTTTTCCTGCCTTTTCCAGTGTGGTTTTGTAGTGAATGAGATTCTTTATACCTCTTCAAAAACTAAATGCCACCTTTGGTTAAGTTTCTACCAAATTTTCTTCTAATTTCTTTATTGCTGTAGCCTTGGTCACTTAATAATACTATTTTACATCACTTTCTGGGCAACCAGTCAACTTTTTGCACCATTACTTTAATTTTATTATGTTTTGCAAGCTCACTAAATGAAAGAACACACACAAAAAAACCCAACCAACTTGATAGCGATCACATAACACACTGACAAATGTCCTCCTCTCAGCTTCAATACATGACATCAATAACTGAATCCTATTGTGATCTGATTGGCTCATTACCAAAACAAGATGACACATCATTGGCTCTCTAAACACTCATTGGCTACACTCAGATGAAGGAAAGCTGCCTGATATCAACCTAAGCAAGTTGTACTTCCTTTTTCTGGTTATTTGGCTATAAGTTTCCATAGAATACGGACAATTGAACAAACTTTATTGCATTACATTCTTGATTAAATTATCTTTCCATTGATTTATGGTACTACTCCCATCCCGCAAAAAATGTGGTGTTATTAGCCATCAAACCTAAAATATACTTTTCCCAAAAGGTTTCCATAATTTTGGCTACTACTGTAAGCTCTTATTTAATGTATATTCAGTACTGGTCACTGCATTGCTGTCCTTCTCATACTCACTCTCTCTCTCTCTCTCACACACACACACCCCTGTAGTTTAGTGGATTTATTATAATTCCCCTGCAACTCCCTGCACCAAAAACCCAGAACTATTAAGTCCAGCCACAAGCAGACCAATGCTAGTTCGTAGAGCAATGGCCAATGAGTCCACAAGACCCTTTAAAGTTTCCCAATGAAGATAAGTCCAAGTCAAGGCACAGTGTCAATCTAAAGCAAGGCAGGGATCACCTCATACCTGGGGGAAATGGGTAAGAGACTCATCAATATAGAACATATCTAAATCAAACTTGATTTCATTGAGGGCTGCATCAGGGTTGTATTTGACCTCGGAAGGGTGGGGAGCATGGCGAGTGTGGAAGTGCCCAGCTCAAATCGTGTCAGGGGCACCTGTAGTGGCCAAGTGCTAAGGCAGGACTTCCCTTAGATCCTCCCTCATATTATGATATCTCTTCCTTTCTTCTTCCCTTCTCTCCTTTTTCCTTCCTTCTTCCTTCTTTCTTCTTCCTTACCCTCTTTCATTATTTTTCCTTTCTTGCCCTCTTCCCATCCCTTCTTCTTTTTCTTTTCCTTTCTCCTTTCCTGTCCCTACTTTCATGCTCAAATGCAAAAGGGGAAAACATTTCTCCTTTTGTTTTGTTTTTAGTTTGTTTTGCTAGCCCTGTGCCAGTAAAATTGAGCTTGGGGAACCATGCACGCAGGCCAGCCCTGCTGGCCAGTCCTTTGTTGTTTTCAGGTTGGCCCCCGGTGGGCTGGATCTGGCCCACGGGTCTTGAGTTTGACATCCCTGGTATAGAAAGTAAGGAAGATTATCTCTATGGAAATATGCAGCAGTTCCTTCCTTCCTTCCTTCCTTCCTTCCTTCCTTCCTTCCTTCCTTCCTTCCTTCCTTCCTTCCTTCCTTCCTTCCTTCCTTCCTTCCTTCCTTCCTGCCATCTGTCAGAAATGGTGTAGGGCAGGGGTTCCCAACCTGCGAGACGATATTCCAGGGGGTGCGAGAAAAGTCCAAGTAAATAATAGGATGTTGGCTATATGTTGGCATTTTTATTTATTATGCAATGGATTAACTTTGTTTTCATTTCAGAGTTTAAGTCTAAATTTCAGGGGGTGCGAGGTTCGAGTGAAATTTCTTTAGGGGTGCAGGGTGAAAAAAAGGTTGGGAACCACTGGTGTAGGGTCTCCTGCTGTTGGACTAGATGACCTACAAGGTCCTTTCCAACTCTGATTATCTGTTATCTGTGCCTTCCTTCCTTCTTGTTATTACACTAGATGGCATATATAACATTCAATTCTCTTTTTTTTCCCTACTGCAATGATTGCAAGGCTTCAAATGTTCATTTCATTGTTTGGAACATTAAAACTGCAACATCGTGTTCATGATGCTTCAAGCCATGCATTTAGTTTTGTGTCAGCAGAAGCCAACTCCAGAAAAGCCACAATGATGCTATGGCTTAAATTTAACTGCAAACCCATAGCGATGTTGATGTTGTTGTTGATGATGACGATAACAAACACTTCGTGTAGGTAGATAGGGAAGAAAAATGGATTTAATATGAGTAAATCTTTCTCAAAGTCAGTCTCTTTTGTCTGTGCACCTTGGAGGTTCTTTTGTGTAAGAAGAACAATCTACATAGCAGAGAAAGACTGGCTTCCTCTGAAAAACAACAGATCCTTTTATTTCACTTCCATCTTCCTTCTGCTATTTTCTACATCTAATATCATGTCTTCTTCCCAAACTTTTTTGTGGTGGTGGTGGGAGCTTCCTTTTTTACCACTAGCAATAATGATCTCGAAGGGTGAGTTTGTAGAATGCAGCTCTAAACTTCTCATTCACCACTAAAATACTGAAATATTGAAGTCCTCTATTCTTTTTCCTGGTTCATCATAAAATCTGTTTGTTTTTCCATTATTTGTGGGAAAGCTATACTATAATCAAGCCCAAAATTTCCATTGCTAAGCAAGACAGTTGTTAAGTGAATTTTGCCCCATTTTACAACCTTCCTTGCCACAATTGTTAAGTGAATCACTTCAGCTGTTAAGTTAGTAACACTGTTCTTAAAGTAATCTGGCTTCCTCATTGACTGGCTTGCCAGAGAGTTGCAAAAAGTGATCATATGACCCCAGGACACTGCATCCATCATCATAAATAAATGCCAGTTATCAAACATCCGAATTTTGACCCTATGGCCATGGGGATGTCGCAACAGTTGAAGTGTGAAAAATGTTCATAAATCCTTTTTTTCAGTGCCATTGTAACTCCAAACAGTCACTGAATGAGTGGTTGTAAGTCAAGGACTCCTTGTATCCCAAATCAATTCATTTTGTTTTAGACATGATTGTAAGGGCTGCGAAATATGCAGAAGGTGTTCTTGATATTTTCTTTGTCCTGAGGGGAAGGCTAATGACATTCCACTTTGAAAACCCTCAAACAAATATTCCGACTTTCCTACTTTCTCCTTACTCCCTGCTGCAGTCACTCCAAAGGTGACCCCTGCGAGATGTAAGGATTTTAAAATGTCGGGTGGATCAATATTTTCATTTCACGGCAGTAAAACTAATCAGGTAAAACATATTCCAATAGTAATATTTAGAGGCTCTCTTTCTGTACACTCCTGGTTAGCGGATCATTGATTTTGAGGCAGGAAAAAGTAATGGAGAAAAAAATTTACACTGACATAAGATTGAATGGGAAGAAAGCAGGTTTGGAGACTCAAATGAACAGCCTTGTGTTTTTTTTTTTAAAAAAAAAAAAAGAGGAAAAAAAATCTTGCTATTGTACTTCAAAATTCATCATAATCCAGAGAACGGTTTAGATGATTTTTATCAGACGTGAAATGAGTAAGCACTTAGCTGCAGACTACTAATCTTTCATCCTAAAATAATTAAATGTATGCAGAAAAACTCGGTGCACAGATCGTGCATTTCATCTATCATGTATCTGTCCCAATTCAGACCTTTGAGCCGACTGCCAGCAGTTCAACAGTACAATTCTCACCAGGCTCAAGGTTGACTCAGCCTTCCATCTTTTCAAGGTTGGTAAAATGAGGACCCAGATTGTTGGGGTCAATATGCTGACTCTGTAAACCTCTCAGTGAGGGGAGAATAGTGAAGCGTTATATAAGTCTCAGTGATATTGCAATGAGTGTTATGGCAGAGATCAACCAGTTTAACACTGAGGATTTTATTTTTTTGTTAAATGTGCTAACCAACTACAATTGCCATTTGAGGATTGGCAAGACCTTCCCAAGGTAAGAATTAAATGTGGATGGTCACAACTTATTCTGAAAATGTTGAACGTGACCATGGGGCCTGGCTATGTCCCAGAGAATAAATCAGCTTAGCATAAAAATTCATGAGAGAGAAAGCGATGAAAACAAATCTATGTCTATTATTAAGGCTGTATCTGTCCTTTTATCTCATTCTTGAGAAAGAGAGGGTTCTTATAAGAAATCATCTACTTTCAGAGGCTGCTCTGTGCTGCCAATTATGCACACACAGCCAGCAACAAACTCAAAGTATTTATTGAAGTCATAAATCCTAAATTGTAATAACATAAACAAATTGCAAGCTGCAAACATTCTACTTAAGGATTGACAATACAAAAGCTTTTTTTCCAGTTAGTTCAAAGAGACAAAATGCCAGTTTACAAAGGATCCAGAAATAGTCTAGTTACAATACAAAATTTGAATTTTGTATAGTTGGTAAATTTCATAAATGCTGATTCTGTAAACTGCTTAGAGAGGCAGTAAAGCATTGTGAAGCGATAGATAAGTCTAAGTGCTATAGCTATCAAGATTGATGGCCACAAAGAACTGCTCAAGTAGCAATTTCATTGATGTAAGCCCAGGGATGTCAAACTCACAACCTGAAGGCTGAATGTGTCATGCACTGGCCACTCCTATGCCTGGTTTAGTCAAGGGGGGAGTTGCAATACGTCACGTGACAACGCCATAACGATGTAAGTTTGACACCCTTGATGTAGCCTTTCCAACCAGCTTGCCTAATTTTCTGAATCAAAGAGATTGCATAAAGGTGACTCAATTTCCTTTGCTCACCTCCATGTGCTGCAGAGCCAATGGCTCTGGGACAACTGATTCATCCTGCACCTGCATCTTATCAGGTGTGCTCTTTTCAGCCAATTGAAGATCAGCCTGATAAAGATTCTTTCAGCTGGAAAATCTGAAACTTCAGGTTGATCCCTAACGGAAAGGAAACTCCAGAATGTTTGTTGTTACCTACAGTATCTGTTATGAATATCCCTTGGTACCTTCAAAAAAAAGACTGCAATGGATGTAGATTGTAAAGCAATGCATATGTGCCTTTGCCTTTTGTAATGATTTGTTGAAACTTTCAAGAATCTCAGGCTATCAAACGGATGCCACATTGCCTGCTTTCATGAAGTTCTACGTAGGACTTGTCTTCCCCAAACTGAGTAATATAAGTCCAGTGGATGAGTTTTTCCTTTAGACTCCAAGATAGAATAAAGATATGCATTGTAATTGTGAAAATCTCTGCCCCCACAGTGTTCTTCTTATTACAATTCTGCAACAAAATGGGGCTGTCAAAGTTACTGCCCTCATGCCAGGGGGATGGAGGTGATGACTTATGGTGGAAGTTGTAAATTTGGACTTCTGTCAGCTTCTGTTCCAGACCCTCTTCATTTACAGGATGTAGAGGGCAGTGAGAATAGCCTTAAGGGGAAGATGGAAGAGCTGCAACCAAGACAACAGATAGATAAAAGAGGCCCAAGCCTGGAGCAAGAACGAAGCAGGAATGAACATGTCAGACAAGCCTTCACTTATAATTTAATGAATTGATTGTGACATAATATTTTGTAACCTATAACCCATTTCATAAAGATAAGGAGTTTTATTATGACACAAAGAGCTTTCAGCAAGAGTCCATTAGATGCATCAGCTTATCTTAACTTGCAGGTTTATTAACATGACTGACATGCCAATGAGAAATGAAATGAAGAAAGGGTGGGCAATGATAATGACTTCATTAACAGGGATGAGTTTTCAAGTAGTGTTAGCAATATCACAAATATCTTGCTGTTGGTAAGTTAAATAAGAAACGTGGTATGCTAACATATCTCTGATCCAAGTCATGGGTAATAAATGACCATTTTTTAATTGTATTACAGTCTCACTTTCAAGTTCTATGAAAATAGGAAGGTTCAGTTCAACAACAGAATTTCATGGGCAGGAGATATACTCCTCATTGGTTCTTCTAATATCACATTTTTTTATTTTAACTTTGCATCCATTTCTTTGTTGCATAGTACTGGTGTACATGTCTTACAGAGTTTGTAGAAGGTATTGACAGTCAATTGCATATAGTATGTGACATTGAAAGATCAGCAAATGAATGAACCTCGAATATTGTGTCTAATACTCTTAAATACTGGAACAGTGTTATCCAAATATATATGGAAACAGAATTGGTACAAGGTTATATAACTATGTTCCTATCTCTGCTGTGAGATCTATTGTTAAAAGGATGTTTAACAATAACTTTGTAGTCCCAAAGGTGGTTTTTCAAGAGGCAACTGGACTTTCTGGTTTACTTTGAAGACATTCTGCTTCTTATCCAAGGAGCTTCTTCAGCTCTGAGCTCAGTTGCCTCTTGAAAAAAACACCTTTGGGACAACCATGACCTGGATAACTGAGAATCTCCATAGCACACACACTAAATAATAGTTGCAATAACTTTGTAGATGATGAAAAATTTGCAGTATCACCAGAACATCCCCTGGTCTTGATTTGGAACCAGGCAAGTAGATCCCATCCATGTGTACTTGTGCTGTCCCAGCCAGTCTATGGGAATTGGATAGTTACTTAGTAATTGGGAGCTGTCCCCTTAAGGGAATGCATCTTGGTAAATGTCGTTAAAGGTATCCTGGGAAATGTAGTCCAAGTCACGTGACCACATCTGTAATCCTGATTGATCACTAGTTTGACCCTCAATGGGATGGGAGAGTTTTCCTTATTCTTTGTCTGAACTCTCTTACTTATGGCAGCTTCTTTCTATCTCTGCAAGATGGGTTAGGAGATAACCATCTTTTACTGCAAGGGATTTTGCTACAAAGAGATTGGTCATTAAAGAAGAACTTCATCACAAATGAAGTTATGAGGATACCTGATGAACCAATAAATGTTCTTTGTTATGGACGTCTTGTTGAGTTATCTATCTGCATCTGTACAGCTTCAAATCCACCTCTGTACAAGATACAGAAAAGTACTAAATCAGCCACAAGATCTGTAGGTCACTGTGCTCATTCTGAAACCAGTGGAGAGGATCAGAAATGCCAACATGGGCCTCTCATGCGCCACTGGTTTTATCTCCCTATAATTCTGCTCATATATTGTGTCAATTAAAATGTTCATAAAACTGATCTAGTTTGCAAGGCTTACTTAGGAATAAAAGAACACTATTATTAGCAATGGAAAAATCACCGATGGGTTTGTTATAGACACTGATTGCATTTGGAAGCACATTTGGATATTTATCAATTTCTTATAGATCATCTCATTGAAAATTAATCAGTGAACATATGATTAAACACCAAGAAAGAAAAAGAGACAGAGGAGAGGAGAAAATTTGGTAATTAAAGTCTGGTAATTAAAATGTAAACCTGCTTCCTACTAAATATAAACCCAGTTTCCTAATGAATCATCATGAGTTATTATGAAGATTTTCTTTACAAAGAATTCTCCTGTGGGTCTTTTGTTCTTGGTTTTGCTCTTGTTATTTTGGGGCTCTATTTCAGATTGCCAACCATTTTCAAACAATTATTAATCTCCCAAAATGCTCAGAAAAAGAAAAAAATCTAAACTAACCTTTCTTTATCTAGTGACCTGTAGACTTGTTGGATTACAATCCCCATCAACCTGAGCTAAAATAGGGAATAATTGGACACTGTCAGCAGTTCATTAGAATCATAGTTTAATCCAGCTAGGAGGAGAAGCCTCATTTAGATTAAGTGTGAGACATTTTAAGCCTGAGAAGGGTAGGTAGAGTGAAGAAAATAGTGGAAGGCACAAGTATGCTATATATAGTCTTAAAATGTTACTCTCTTCTCATCACCATGCTATAGAAGCTGGCAGGAATCCAGCCATAATATGATGAGCTCTGCTTCTCTTAAAATCAATGAGACTTCGAGCATGGCAAAGTTCCTGTTGCATCTTAAATATATTTAGCAGTTGGCTAATTTGGGTTGAATAGCCTATGTGGTCTCAGTATCATATGCAATGTTGGGTTCCCTTGATTGCTGCAAATGGAGGGCATCCTTTCCTAGCATGCTGATGAAGAGCATCCATAAAACCTGCAGAGGTAAATTTGAAAGAAAGCGTATCCCAGATTAAGATAAAAATACACATACTACAAAATTCAGCTCATTTTACCTTTGTGAATTTCTCAACTCACTTTATGGCCCTCATCGCCTCCAAAATTGTGAAGTGTGGCTCTTGACCCACAAAACATTTCTGATGAATATTTTTTCATTGGCTCCCTTTTTTTAACCAAAGGAGACTCTGGAGCATATTGGAAGTATGAAGTAAAACTCTCAGAAGTAAAACTCTTCCTCTAGGCATTCATTTTAAAAGGTTCAATAGATTCCAATTTGTTCTAATCCAGCAATCTTAAACTGCTTCAATAGAAAAGTCCCAGTAAGGTAGAATGTTTATTGTTAGAGAACCCTATCATGCATGTGGAAAACTAGTCATGTTTTCAATTTGTTTGTAGGCCTTCAAAAGAACCATTTTTGGACCACTGCAGTGTCCTCCCAAGGGTGGACCTTCATTTGCTAGATATGAAGCCTCTTTATATGATCCAGGCTCAAATATGTTCTTATTCATAGAAACACAGTGAACATCTTTAGGCTATTCCCTGTTTTTTAGTTCTACCTCACAAAGTTGTTGTGAGAAAAATGTGAAGAACCAAAAGCTTTGCATTCCATCTTGCACTCCTGGAAAAAAAAGATAACATATATATCAAATAAAGAAACAGTTTCCCTTCATTGTCATTTGTTAACCATTATCCATGGTGTAACTTCGTGCATGTACCAAGTCATCATGTCTTGTTCCACAAATTGTATGGCGTGTGAACCCAGCCATATTATACCTTTTCATTTTGTTGGAAAACCTCTAATGCAATTTTCAGCTTTCCCCAAATCATTTCTATAAATAGGGTAAGATTTAAAAACCATTTGCCATGAGGCAGTTGATGAAATCCTGTTTTAGATTTTAAGAAATGAAGTAAAGACATTAAAAAAGACCATTAGGATACCATGATGTTGATAAAGATTAATAGAAGATTGTAGATATGGAAATAGGTTTAAATGAGTAACAGAGGCTCCGTTACTCATTTACACCTATATGGAGTAGTATTTAGTACAGGTCCTTTAGCAAGATCCCTTTCAACTCTCTTATTCTGTTACGATAACAAATAATGATAGAGATGAAATGTAGAGACCACACAGAATGAAGAAAATTGCCTCATATATACTTATTTGCATTATCCTAAAGAATGTTATATGATACTCAGCTCATTAGGGATTTCAATCAACATAATCCAGATAGCTTTCTTTTAATTGTCTCATTTAGAGCCTTAAAAATTCATATTTTAAAAGTACTATAAATTAGAACTTGTTTAATTAATAATATCAATTTTTAACTAAAGAAATTGTTGCAGAGTAAGCTGGGGTGGGGGGGGCTATAAATACTTGGAATTGCAAAGGATCTGCCGAGATCTCAGCAAAATATCTGGCCCTGTGCATAATTCCACTAAAATCCCATATAGGTATGTGTGGCCAATTCTTTGCTTTTTAGAAACAGACTTAGAAAAACCATTGGACTACCTGAATCTTATATTTCCACCACCACCACCACCACACACACACATTAATAGCATCGATTCATCTAGTTTCTTCAGCGGCTTACTCCTGAAAAAAAGAAAATTGAAATCCATTAGATACAAATCAGTTCTCTCCTTTTCTCCTCAGGTTTTTCACAAAGCCCATTAATTTTAAACCATTCACTGGGCCTTTTTCATCCTTATCCTTTCTCTATGACGATGATGATATGAGGATGAGGAGGATGAGGATGATAGACATTCTCACATGTGATCTCTAGATCTATAGCCAATTTTCATACCCCTCTAACTCAGGGGTGTCAAACTCGATTTCACTGAGGGCTGCATCAGGGTTGTGTTTGACCTTGGGGGGAAGGGTGTGTGGCCAGAATGGGCATGGCCACCTTTATGTTACTCTTGTCAGGGGTACCTGTGGTAGCCAAGTGCTCTGCCAGCAAAAACAGGCTCCTGAGCTCCTTTTTCAGCTGCACCACTCTGCAGAGCCCCCCTGAGCTCCATTTTCACTGGCAGAGGGCTGCAGGAGGCACCATGGGCCGGTCCTTTACTGTCTCCAGGGTGGCCCCGTGGGCCAGATCTAAGCACCCAGGAGCCAGATCTGGCCTGTGGGCCTTGAGTTGTTCAGGATGAATTTTGACTTCAGTTTGGGGGGGGGGGGAGAGAGAGAGAGAGAGAGAAAGTATGTTTCTTTTTTCCTGATTGCCACTTTATTGGTTTTTAATTTTAATTAAAATTAACTGTATTTCTAGTCATTGTCTTCTTTCATTTGACTCTTAATACAATCTTAAATGCATCTCACACATAGAGTGTGATCATTTTGAAACACTAGTTGTACATCTCTCTCAGGCAGAAAAGGGGAAATTCTGTTAGGACATAAAATCCTGGTTGGTGATGAGAAAGTGATTTAATTTAGCTGTAGGTTGGAAAGCAGCCAGAGATGAATTCCTACATCGTTCATTTCAGGAAAGATAAAAGCACCAAGATGGGTTCCTAATTAATATTCAATGCATCTGAAAAATTGATATGCAATATTGTATTCAGAGAATTCCTGGTGGGTAGGGGCAAATATCTTAGGAAAATAGCATTCAGTATAGGGGAAACATCTGGAACTGCTGGTTAATTGGTTGTTGCTGAAATAAATGCTATGATGCCTCCATCAATGCTTCATGACAAATCAGAATACAATATTCTGCTTCATCAGTATCTTCCATTTGCTGAGGTAGCAGAATGAAATAGTATTTGCCCTTTTTTTAAAAAAAACTGCATTTTTCTGCATCTCTTTGCTCCTGAATATTATCTCAGCCTCACACAGATCCTGCAGATAAATAAAGGGAGGCTGGGTGAACAAATAATGGCTACATTTTGTCCTTGTTTCATTTGATTCATCAGAAAACCATCCAATAGGTGATCTACCAGTCTGTAAAATCAATCCCCTCTCAATCAATTCAGTTAAAGGAATAAGTAGAAACTGTATTAAAGATGGCTGATTTGAGTCAGCCCTGCTGTATATAAATCCAACAAACCTTGATACTCCTCATCAGAGTGTTCTCACTCTCATATTCCTCACTCAAAATAAATTTCCAGAGACCTCTGTTAAATAGTCATTGACATCTTTCAGTCTGAAAGGGGTTATAAAACATTTTCTAAACTTCTGCAGCTTCACCCATCCACAGAGACAGCCATAGATCTGCAGTCCTCTTTTGCCTTGGCTATATGGACATTAAAGCATTGGATAAAATGGAAATCCAAAGAAAATGGCAAGGCAAAAATCATGGATCGCTATCAAGAAAACTGATGTTCATCTCAAGCAATTGGGAAAGCAACTGGATGGTCCATCAGAATTTGGGGAAATATTCTATACATAGACAATATATTGGGGATATATCGTGTCATTATATCCAAGGAAAACCAAGCAAGAGATTCCACAATAGAAAATCCACTGTCAGGGATAATATTATCCCTTGGAGATGATTTGCTGTCTTAGGATCTGAACAACTTTATCTCCTTAAAGGAAACACCAAGAAGAAATTCAGAAGTTTGGAATAGCCAAGTCAGAACCCAGAACCAAACCCTACAAAAATAGTGTGTCAGTTCCTGAACAGTTATTATTATTTTTGGTCAGCCACAGTCAGCCAGATGTTTTGACTGGACTGGGTCCAAAGATCCTGGATAGGCTGATGTTGTTTAATAATATTAAAGTTATCATCTCGGAATGTAAGCTATTTCAAGTAAAACTGTCTTTTGCAATTTACTGGTGGTGATTTTGTCAGCGCCAATGCTCGAGTGGTGCTCGAGATGTTTTGGAATTGCATCCAAGGCGCCTATTAATTGGTTGGTAATAGCAATAGTAATACTTCACTTTCTTTTGCCATAGTTCTTCCACTTGTATTTGCAAGTCTTTATAATTTGTGATTGTCTCCAGTTCTTTTCCTTGTGTTCTGCTGTCTCCAGATATTAACGATGTCTTCGCAAGACTGTTTTGTCTTTATTGACAATTGTTAAGTCTGATGTGTAATGGGGCAGGTGCTTGTCTTTTTGAATTCTAAAGCACCCATTGTGGCTTCTTCATTTTCTATTACTTTGTCTGTTTCGCGGTCCCACGCGATTCTTGTTTGCAGGTATTTCTTACAGATATTCCAATGACCCATTGTTGTTACTTTGTTGTTTGTGATCAAGCTGTATGATTTTGCAGCAGCTAACTGGGTGCTCCACTTACTACTATTATTATTTGCTGCTTTTGTTAGATGTCTACCTTCTCTTTCTGTATATCTATCTATCATCTATTGTTGTGGTTCGCTGGCAGCAGGTGCAGACGGCAGAGGTCTCTGACAGAGAGGATGAAAGGGAACTTCAGGGAGCCTGGCAAGGACTTGGACGAGGGTCCTGCGTCTGATGCAGGGATGAGGCCAGGACTATTGGAGAATGAGGTGTTGCCTTTGGAGCTTTTGGAGTCTGGCATCAGTGAAGCAGAGGATGCTGGGAAGCCTGTTCCCAGTGCATGTGTACGCAGGGCTGCTCGAAGGAGAGAGCAGATGAAGCAGCAAGGGTGACTCGGGAGTAAGGCTGGAAGGTGATTGCCCCACCCATAAGGGATAAAAACCAGCCCTCGGGGATGTGCTCTTTACAGGAAGCAAAGAAGTTCTTTAGACTCTGAGTCCTCGTTGAAGCCCTGCGAACTCGTTTGTTTTTGAAACTTCTGTTGGTTAATATTTATCAATAATTAGACTTCTGTTCTTGGCAGCCTTTTGCAACCTTCAAAGGGCTTGCTTTTATCTCAGACGATTCGGTTTAAGTGACTCTCGGCTGGGAATGCAAAGAATTCCCAGCGCCGCATTAAAAAAGGTTTGCTTTATACACAGTTTGTGTTTGTTTAATTTGAACAAGGCTTGAGTCAGAACATCTATCTCATCGACTGAAGGCTACATAAGTACTTTATCTAATGTCCTCACCTTCTGTTTTTCCCACAGCAACAACACTGTGAGGTGGGTTGGGCTAAGAGAATATGAACAGCTGAATTCACTGCCACAGCCTTCTAGTTTGTAGACCAGCACCACCATTATACCAAACTGGTTCAAATTTATTTATTCTGGAAAATCTTAGTTGAAGCCGATCTCCATGGAATAGTGGACCAAATTCTTATATAGAATATAAGAAACTGCACACCAGTTTCAAGAAGTGTCTGCTATCTTTGGATAAGGTGGAATTCTCGGAGTCTTTTTCTTTGGAGGTTGTTACCTAGAATGCTGACATCTGCTATTACAAATGGAAATATCCATGCTGCCTTTGTATAGCAGTAGGAATCACGTAAAACTCTGATAATATTTTGCAACAAAGATAGACAAAAATTCCAAAAACTCCAAAGGAACAAATATTATTAAATTAAAGGTCTACTACAAGCAGTTGCTCATGGATCCTATAGTACAGATAGCTAAAAATTCTCCATAGAAAATGCATACATTGGTGACAAATTTCAGCCAAAAACCAGCTGGTTCACGTTCAGTTTTACCCAATTAATGATAGGTTTTGTTCTTGAAGTAGGAGAGTCTGCTGTAATCCATCAATTGATTGGCTGTGTAGATTCAGACTCTGATATAGGTCAGATAGAAAACACCATTTTTAAAGCATTCAGAGAAAATCAGATAACGCAGGATCAGATGTCCAAATTCATAAGAAGACCTTTGTGTCACTCAGTGCCTTCTATTATAGCGGATTTACATCCCATTGCCTATGCATTAAAATCATTAAAATGGTATATGCACTATACTGTATTTCATTTTAATTCTACAATATTAGCAAACACAGAGGCAACAAAAGGAGTTTCAGCCTCAGTCCCATATTTTTGGTTTTGCTCCATCTGTCATCCCTTGTCCTGACTATTTTTGGGTTTGGTTTGGTTATCTTTTTTCTCAGGCTTTTCATCTTTGGTTTATTATTTCTTGTTTCTTCTCTAGATTCTGAAGCCCTTTGAGGGTAATCAACATGTGTGAATGGAATAAAAAACCCAAATGTAACTTCCGTATAAGCTCCCTACATACTGTTTTGAAAAGGACCTCAAAATAAACACTGTTCTAAAGTTTTAATATTGTTGTCTTGTAAAACAACTTTAAAAAAAAAATCTTCTAATTTCAGACTATGTACTTCTGAACAAAACACTCTGCTGGAGATTATCATTTAATCTGTGATTGAATCCATATGGCGGATCTGTGAAGAAATTTGGCCTGATCCTGCTATCGGTATGGTAAGTGGTATTACACAACAATATAAACTATTGTATTGACCAAAACTGTGATTAAAATTCTGTGCATTATCAGATCGGTAATCCCATGAATGAGTACTTTGGCTGTGAGGGGACATACTGTTAAGTAGCCATCTGTAGGATTGCAATTATGTGAATGCATTCTGAACCAAGGATTTTTTAGCTGTAAAACAGATGCTTGCAGTGTGTGTATGTGTGTGTGTGTGTGTGTGTGTGTGTGTTTAAAAGAAGATAAAAACAAATACAAAATAAAAGGGTGAGAGAAGGAGTGGAGAGAAAAAAAAGACAAAAATGCAAAAGAAAAGATAAGAAGAAATAGAAAGAAGAAGCTTCTAAGTTTCATTGTAGCAAATACAAGTACAATTAAAATTATTTCTTACTTTGTGGTTACAAAAATCTCATTTTTTATTAACTAGATTTTTTTTTTCTAATTATCAAAACCACGAATCATGAGTTCATTTTTTTTTTTTTGTTTCAAGCAAAAAATCTATAAGGAATTTCCAGACAGTTCTCAGTTGTAGGTATTGCCTTGTCTGTAATCAAAAAAGTCAGTCTAACCATCTCTTGAGTTCCATCATCAATTTTAAATCAGATCGACCCAATTCCTCTTTTTAACTCTCCATCTTGAAATACCTTATGTTTAATTTGTGGAAATTAACTGTTCCTGTATATCTGTTTTTAAACTTTCTTATATCTTGTTTTTGTTAAACTTTTTGCAAAAAAAAGTTTTTTTTTAATTTTTAAATCCTTAAAGGCTGTTATTTATTTGTGTAATCTGAAAAAGTTTGAGGGTTATCTCACGATCTCCCTTGATACAAGAAGATTTCAGTCCTCTAATCAGTATTCTTGGCCATGATGTCTCTCCATTCCTATGGAGATATCAATTTACCAGAATTCCCCACTGAAAGTCAGAGATGGTTGAATTATGTTCTTGATCATATTTAATCATTCTTATTTTATTGACTTTTGTGCTCTTGTTAGAAATGTTGTTATGAAACTATTTATATGGTACACATGAATCACAGACTTGATAAGTGTGTGTCTCCAGCTGAATTTAATGATGAAGTCATTTATAAAGTGGCATTTCATCTACATGATTATTAAAAGGATCTGACTCTTTTTTTAAAAAAAACTTGTAGGTAGGCTTCCTGGAAATTAGTTATCTGTATCTTTTAAATGTTAGCATCTCATCTTGGCTATTTTGTCCTTTATGATTGTGTTTAAAAAGCTAATGTGGCTATAATTTTTACTTAAAGTTAGATGCTGAGCATGCAGGATTACATTTTCAATTATTCATAATTATGACTGGAATTTTCCCTGAAATACAATGGCATTAATTAAATTTATACTCAGCTAGAGTTATTTGAATTCCCATTCGAACTGATTATTTCTGCTGCAGGAAATAATGCACAAAAATTAAAAATTAGTATTTGACAAATTACCTGTGGTTAATTTCCAGTTTAGTCTCTCCCCAACATATTCCTGTCAAAGCCAGTATCAAGATCAGAGCAAAGCCATATCCCACTCAATGCATTTATTTATTAGACCTTAGCCTAGAACAAAATGGTTAACTGACAGATAAAACAGAGAAAAGCAGGCAGAGAAAAGCATGAGGAATAAGCAACCATTATCTTTATATCTGTCTGTTTTAAAGGGCCACTGGAAAGAATATTGTAGGCAATTAGCAGAGGCCTTTCCAAAGGAATGAACTTTGAGTTATTCCAACCTTAACCTCTTTATGTATGCAGCAGGATGGAGATGGAAAGTAACAGTGATCTCTTCTCTATTCTGCATTGTGAGGGATGCATTTTGGGAATGAGATGATGTATCTAACATTTAGTGATAAAATACTAGCAGCAGAAAGCAGTAAGTTGCTCCCTGCTTTTAACATGAGAACAGACTGTTTGAGGAGGGTTGGACCTTCATTGGTGGAATCTAGATGACTATCTGCTAGGAAAGATACAACAATTGCTTTATGTACTGGGTTGGACTACATGACCTCCAGGAGCCATGGTGGTACAGTTGTTAGAATGCAGTATTGCAGGGTGGCTCTGTCCACTGCCAAGAGTTCAATCCTGAATGGCTCAAGGTTGACTCAGTCTTCCATCCTTCCGAGTTGGTAAAACGAGGACCCAGATTGTTGGGAGCAATATGCTAACTTTGTAAGCCACTTAGAGAAGTCTGTAAGGCACTAAAAAGTGGTATATAAGTCTAAGTGGATGGATAGTTATTTCCAACCCTTACACTTTATGGTTTTATAATTTTATGCTATAAATAGGAATT
The DNA here is from genome assembly GCA_033807585.1 of Hydrophis major. Taxonomy (NCBI): domain Eukaryota; kingdom Metazoa; phylum Chordata; class Lepidosauria; order Squamata; family Elapidae; genus Hydrophis; species Hydrophis major. The sequence continues at coordinate 186,291,857 of CM066328.1, forward strand.
TTGTAAATATACAAACCTCCTTGCCCCCATGTTTTCACTGTAATAGCCGTAAATGTGAAATGTTTCACCATGTCAGTGACAGTGATATGGATATTTTTTAAAAGGTAAAAAGAAAAATAAAGTCTTTATGGGTACATTTTTGTATGCCTAAAGCACTTATCCATTTTATATATAACAAAAAGGTTCAAAATGTTGAATAATAAAATAAACTGAGGGAACATTACATTTGTTAATGCAATGAGAGTCTGAAACATGGAAAAGGGGTTGTTTTTGGTTTTTTGAGACAAGAAAATAGAAATGAATTTTTCACTATAGTTCTCTGTATGAAATTGATCTCTTTTTTTCTACATATCTGATGATACAACAGACTTGTATTTAAGTTTTAGAGTTTTGAATCTACCCCTTTAATCTCCTGTGCGCTCAAAATCTGTCATTGTTAATCTAGAGATTACTATTAGTTACAAAACTGGTCAGTCTTCAGCCCTCGACAGGAGCAAAGAGGCCCTGTGGCAGTGGGGTTTTAGTGGGATGATTGTCTGGGGAAGGATGCTAGGTCTGATGTTCAAAGCTCATCCTGAAATTAAAAAGATAAGGTACTACATGGTGACGCATAGAAAATATTTTGTGTGAATGTGCCCTCATGTGTTGAGAACTGGTATTTAACTTAACAAAGCCAATTATTGGAAACATGGCCTTAATGTGGTGTGGAAAATAGCTTCCTTCAGCAGGCATCAAATGTTTCTGTGAGTCTGGGTGCATATCGGTCTATCTGTCTGTCTCTTATCTATATGTGTTTGCCTGATGGAACAAACATAGTCTATTTAATTTCTCACAGTTGCTTTGAATGTATCTCTGAATACACCCATCACTACCTCAAGGAAGCATTCTGTCATTTATTTGGTGGGTATGGGTGAAATGCTAACTCTTTCTCAAATATTATTTGGGGGAAGAGAATATTTCCCAGATAGTCCCAATTTCCCACATTGAGTCCTACAACATGGTTACAACTGCCTGCCTGCCCGTCTTTCTTTCTTTCTTTCTTTCTTTCTTTCTTTCTTTCTTTCTTTCTTTCTTTCTTTCTTTCTTTCTTTCTTTCTTTCTTTCTTTCTTTCTGTCTCTGTCTCTCCCTCCCTCCCCCCCTCTCCCTATATTGTCTTGCGACCCTTCCATGTAGGGTTCCCCAAAGTGACCAGTATTGACCGCCAAGAGGCAATGGGTCTACAAATCATTCTTAATTTACAACTACAGTTGGGACTGGAACTTCCATCACTAAGTAATGCATTTGTTATTCCTGAGTTTATGATATTTTTGCCATAAAGTGAATCACATAGTAATTAAGTGAATCACATAGTCATTAAGACGATCCAGCTTTCCCCATTGTCTTTGCTGGTCTGAAGCCGCATAAAAAGGTCTCAAATGCCAATCATGTGACTTTGGGACACTGCAGCTGTCATAAAAACACGCTGGTTGCCAAGTGCCTGAATTTTGATTATGGAGCACTTATAAGTGGGAGTACCTAGGTCACTTCATTCAGTGCTGTTCTTGTTGTTCAGTTGTTAAATGAATTGTCGTACATTGAGGACTACGTGTATCCAAGGGGTTGATATTATTATTATAAGAGCCATGGTAGTGCAGTAGTTAGAATGCAGTATTGCAAGCCAATTCTGCTGACTGCCAGCAGTTCAGCAGTTCAATTCTGACCGACTCAAGGTTGACTCAGCTTTCCATCCTTCCAAGGTGGGTAAAATGAGGATCCAGATTGTTCGGAGCAATAGGCCGACTCTGTAAACTGTTTAGAGAGGGCTGTAAAGCACTGTAAGCGGTATATAAGTCTAAGTGTATTGCTATTGTTACTGTTTGTAGTACTATTAATCAAAGTAGTATTTATTAAATTATTTCCATATCCTGAATGTTTGGGGGGAGGGTCAATATGAAACTCAACCCATGAGCTGAAGCATTTATGCATCCGTGCAATGGAGGAAGGCTAGACATAGCCATTAGGGGAAGGATATCCGGATAGCACATAACACAAGATTTTTTTTCCCACCACTTCCCACCAGTAAGCCTTCCTAAATTCCTTGGGAACAAGACAGCTGTGATGCTCACTGGGCATCCGTGCATCTTAAAGAAAAGGGTTTAAACCACAGTAGAAAGTCAAAGCTGAAACAATCCCTCAAGTTCCCTCCCTTGACCCCCGATGAGTCTTCTTGACAACAAGATATGTATTTTCCATTACTTTCACCTGGGCTTTTTTTTCCAAGTTCCCAATCTAGCCTACAGATCTGGGATTTCCTGGTCATCTCGCATCTGAGCACTAAGTTGGTCTGTCTGACCATGTTTAGCGTTTTGGAGGTCAGTTAAGGTTGATGGTGCTGCCAGCTGCTATGATAAGGGCAAGGGGCGGGGAAAGAGGAAAACCTTCAAACCACTCATAAATGAAAATGAGATAAATAGCATTTCCTCTTCCTTGCCATGCCTGAAAATTTTACATTCCTGTTGTTTTTAAAAACACTATTAGAAAATAATTCCCTATTTTCAAAGGAGAAAATCTGTTTGCAGACTAAAGAGCCATGTTTCTTTCTATCTCGCCCAAGTGGCCTTGCAACTCGCCATTCCACCCCTTCTCCCTATGAGGTTCCCTTGGCTGATTTACACAGCTTTGTTATCTTTGCAACAAAACACTCTCTGTGGCAAAACACAGAGGAGAGAGAAGCCAGTCAAAGTGGTGCCTTCATTATACCAAAAACATCTGCAGCAAGGTTCACCAGAAAGAAAAGGCTTCAGGATATCATTAATTGCCAGATGAACCACTATAAGGTTTTATCTGCTTATAGTAAAATACCTTTTCTCACATATATTCATTCCAAAGAGTAGACACAATAAGAAAACCGGATTCTAGCTGCTAAAATCACCTTTTGGAGTCTTAGGGATTTACATAGGATTTCTGATTGTCTTTATTTCCATTTTGCGCTGTACGACTCGATGAACCCCACCCTTGTATCCTTTAGCAGAACAATATGGAATGTCTTCCATCACCAAAGGAAAGTGATTCCTTTGATAGTGCTGCCATATTGCTGTATTGTTTCTGCTGAGCAGAAGAGAAACTTCAGAGCCTGTCCTGGTAAATCAGCAAACACACTTCCAGGATAAAAGGGGGAGTGGGGAATTATAGACAAAAATAAGAAGAGGCAGTACAGTAATGGTGGGTTTGTCAAAAGGAAATTGATTGCAACTGGAGAAGACAAATGAACCATTTGAATGGAACACCAGAAGGATAAAAGCACAAATCAACCAAAGTCTCCCAGAAGATTGATTGAGAGCCAGCGGACACAAGAATAACTTATAAAAGCTGTATTACAGCCCTCTGACTGGCTCTTTCTGCTTCTTTCAGAATGCTTTGCACTTGGCAGTCGTTGTATTCAGAGGAAGGAAAATCAGTTTCATGCTGCCTTTGCAGGCAGTTAGTTTTGAACGTTAGCTTTGATGCACAATTGCAGGTCTTCTTTTAGAAGTGCTATCACAGCTGAGCAAAATAAATGATAAACGAATAAGTGACTTGATGGCCAAATGATTTTGAAATGAATTTGGGTGTAAGGATGGGCAGATGTTGATTATCTATGTTCCTTCTGCACATTTTCCAAACTGCAGACTTGCGTCCATTTCAGCAATTTATAGAGACTACAATTTTATTTTATATACCTCTGCCTATAGCGGTGATGGTATCATTATCCATCTGTTCTATTCCAGTTCCTGATGGTTCTTCCGAAACACTGGAAAGGAATCTAGTGGAAGTGGAATTGGGCAGAAAGCAGAAAGAGCTCAAGGGTTCATGTCAGTGCCAGGGCACACGGGTGAAGGACTCAGAAAATAAAAAGGAGAGCGTAAAGCAAGAACAGCTCTTATTCCTTTTGCCATGGAGAAGGGAAACTGCATCCTCTATAGCCAACTAGGAAATGAGTTTCTCAGGCAAATGATGGTCTCGTCTTTAATATCCAAATGTAAACACATAAAAATGCAGGCTAGGACTGCTCTAATCAAAAAGGGCCAAGAAAATGGGCTACAATTTCCATTCATAAAGGTTGTTAAAGATAGAAACATGGTTAAGATATCCTTTGAGATCTTAAAATAGCTATTTCTCACCATCTTTGCATTGGTTTGAAAGCAAAAAAAATAAAAAGCTTCAGACCTTATGGAGGCAAGCATGGAGCATCAAACCTTAGCAGTTTGCTATAGCATTCTCACAATCTACTAAGGAAGTTAACAGATCAATAAAAAATAAGATCAGTCTGACAATATTTGCTCTTCACCCAGTCAGGCTTTCTGATAATAAATGCTTTGTTTCCAAGGAACTTTTTATGACCTGCTTTAGAATCTTCCCAGATATCAATGTTAAGCTGATCAGTAGCTTACTGAAGGTTTTTCTCCCCTCTTGCCTTTTTTAAAGATACTTTCTTCAGTATTCTAGAACAGGGGTCTCCTTTAGGAATTCTCATCCATCTTGAACTCCTTATCCTGCCAAGGGACTCTATTTATCATTGCTTTGAGTTTATTAAAATCTATTAAAATTCTAGGACAGGGGTCTCCAACCATGGCAACTTTATGACTTGTGAACTTCAGTTCCCAGAATTCCTCAGCCAACATGTGCCAATTTTGTAAAGTTGCCAAGGTTGGAGACACCTGTTTTAGTATACTGTTCATTTGCCCCTAACCACTTAAATTCTCTCAAAGTAAATAAGCTTTCCTTGGTGATTTCTTCCAAATTTGTTTTTAACAGGATTTTTAAACAGTATTAGAAGAAATAAACAGAATACAAAAGTACAACAAAATACTAATACAAGAAAATTAACAAATGATTAGATAGATAGATAGATAGATAGATAGATAGATAGATAGATAGATAGATAGATAGATAGATATTCTTAAGTTTTCGCGGGTATTTATATGTATGGTATTCAGCTTTGTTCAGGTATTTTCCCACGTCATTATAGTTGTGCATACACCCCAAAATCAAATTCACCATGGAAACGGAAACAAACAAACAACTACCATTCCTAGAAGTACTAATCTACAAAAAAACAGATGGCACACTAGGACACACCATATACCAGAAGAAAACATACACCAACCACTACCTCAACACCCAATCCCACCACCACCCAGCACAGATAAACTCCATGGCCAAAATACTAATTGCCAGAACTAAACACCTGGCAGACAAGACACACATAAAGACTGAACTATGCACCCTGACCAAAGTACTGAGAGCCAACGGCTTCCACAAAAGCAAAATCACCAGCTTGATGCACAAAAATACATTGAGGCATAATAGAGACCTAGAAGATGAGCAGACCTATGGAACAGCTATCCTGCCCTACATAACAGGTACAACAGACAAAATCAGTAAGATACTACACAGGCACCACATCAAGACTGCCTTCAAAACAGACAGAAAAATAGCAGTCATTCCAAGCAACCCCAAAGATAAAATTGACCTGGAAAACCAAGGCATATATGAAGTCCCCTGTGCATCATGCCCTGCCACGTACATTGGACAGACCAATAGAATAAGTACCCGCCTTGGTGAACACAAAAATGCAGTTAAAAATCTAGAACATATTTCCTCACTAGTCCAACACATGAAAGCCACAGGTCATAGCATCAACTTCAATGACACCAAAACCCTAGCCACTATAAAAAAAACCCAGCTACAGAATTATCAAAGAAGCCATAGAGATTGAAAAATGACCTGAAAAGGTCCATGAAAAGGACCATGAAAAGAAGAGATGACTCCACCAGACTGTCAATTATCTGGAAGCCTGCACTCAGAAACAAAAAAATCTCCACACCACAAGCCAAGCAAACACCTGGGCACAAACAGACCCCCCAATACTTCCAGCCCAAACACACCCTAGCCAGCCACCCAGATGAAATCTAGCTTCCTAATAAATGATAGACGACCATTCACCCGAAGCCAAGCCATGCTGAAAGGCCCCAATACACAAAACACAGCGTTGCCAGCTGATCAAGACAAAAAAACGCTACAAAACAGACAGAAGATATTAGAAACACCAATCAAGCAGAACATAGCAACTCCAAGACCACTAAACACAGACCAAGACTCCCAACCAATCAGGATGAAGAAAAAACCATTCTGGCACAGCAGTAGGCTAGCCCCAAATTTAAAACAGAAATGACTGCAAAAGCCTGACACACAGATGAACCCAATACACAAGCCTGGTGATGGCAGATGAGATTCTGTCGAAATGTCACTACAACTTTAAAAGCACAACTATAATGTCGTGGAAAAATACCCCAACAAAGCTGAATACAATATAGAAACAGAAGAAAAAGTCTCCTCTCTTTCCTCCCCAAATGAAGAAAATACCAATACTAAAATGTGATATTTTACCACTCTCAAGCCTGTCTTTTCATACTGCTCTTCGCAATTTTCTGGCAGGATATGTAATGTTTCATTGGAGAAGAGTGAACCAAAACAAGAGTTAAATAGTTCTGCCTCTTCTTTCTTACTTGTTAGCATTTTCTGTTCTTCACCTGGTGCTTAGTTCTTCATCTGTTTCATTTTTGTTTCATTTAAAATACGTCTTTTTTTTTCTTAAATATGTCCGAAGAACATATTTTCTTAAAAATGTCTAAAAAAGTTCTTTATGTTATTCTTAGTATCCTCCCCTAGCTTCAGCCCATTCTGGACTTTTCTTTTCCTGATACCATCTTCACAGTACTAGTCTACCTGTTGGCGTTCATCCTTTGTGCCCTTTTTCATTTTGTCTTTTTGTTTTGTTTTGTTTTGATATCTTCACTGATCTATTTGTATAGCTATATTGGGTTGTCGTTTTGTTTTCTTTGCTTTTCTCCTTGGCTTCCAGTTGTTCTTTTAATATCTCCTTCTTTAGGAATTCTCATCCATCTTGAGTTCCTTGTCCTTTTAGCTTCTACTGCCTTCTCCTTCTCCTATTTATCATTGCTTTGAGTTTATTAAAATCTGCTTTCCTCATATCCAAGACTTGTGTTTGACTATGCTGTTTTAGTTTCTTTTAAAATCATGAACTTCAAACATTTTTAATGGGCATTTTCCCCTAATGTTCCTGCTTCTCCTTCTTTTTGACCAAGCCGTTCCCACTGATGAATATCAACTCACAAATAGTTGATCCTCCTTGGGCTTTATTCCATTTATGAAGAAGAGAGCTGTCAGTGTGACAGCTCAAGAACTTTATGGAGAAAATACCTGTTTTATCTTTCAATGAAAATGACTTCATGTATGTTTTAATGATCCGTAATTTCTTTTTGGGAAGGCTTTTTCTACATTGATTCTTGGGCATTACCTACATAATAGTTAGGGATAACACTGTTTACCCTAACTGGTTTAGGTAAAATAATAAATATGTTATCATGGTTTGTCAGTTAAAGTGTCTGTAACTTTAAATGTAAGAATGTAATTAAGGGACTGGTTGTAAAAGCACCATAAAAGAAGCAAGGCATGGCAGCTTGCTCTCTCTGGCTTGATGATCCCTAATTACTGCATGGATTGAAGACTGCGTTTTTCCCCTACTGGAATGGGAGAGAGAAAGGACTGTTGATTTATCAACGGTGAGAGGACTGATTTATTGTAAGTGAACTGACATTGGATATTCTACATGGACTTTGCTAATTGAATATCTTGAATGGACTGACTAAAACGATACATGACTAATGGACTGTTATTTTGACTATGCTATAAAACTCTAAGTGGAATAAACTATATTTTTGATAACACAAGCGTATCTGTTATTTTTACTGTATGTTAACTAACATACAAACTTATCTCACACATTTATCTGTGTGCCTATCTGACTAACGCTGCACATTCTGTTTAGCTTGTATCCTTAACCCTGGTTGGGGAACACAGGCTTAACACTGGTTATGGGCCCAGAGGCTGCAAAGTCAGTTTAACTAGGATAAAACAGATTTATGTAAAAAGTGAGAGTTTGTGTTGTTATACATTACAGTAAACAGGCAGCTGTGTTTTATTAATTATAGTTTTATATCCATATAAGAAAACATGGCACAAGTCAATCTACAAAATTTGTCCCTTATATCCAAGCTGGATGGAACAAACTATGTATCATGGTCTATGAAATGTAATCTACTTCTACGAAGAGAAGGTCTGTGGAACATAATTGAAAATCCACCAAACGTAGAGGAATGGGATCCAGAGATTGAGGAAGATAGATAAAAGATAGAAGACTTTAAACAGAAGAATGAACAAGCTCTTTGCATAATTGGACTAACACTATCTGACCAGCAACTTGTTCATATCCGCGGAGGGCAAACGGCTGTTGGGTGTTGGCAGAAGCTGAAGAGGATTTATGTCCGAGATAACGTTGGTGCTCACATAAATCTAACACGGAAGTTTTTCAGGACGCATCTCCAAACAAATGGTGATATGCTTAGTCATTTGAAAACTATAAAAAGCATTTTTCAAGAACTGCACGAGAAAGAACTTATTTTCTCTGAACTACACCAAGTCTATATAATTCTATCTTCACTAGACAAAAGTTATAATAACTACGTCACTTTCCTTGAAATTTTGCCTAAGGAAAGCCTAACTTTAACTGATATAACTGGCAGATTGAATGAAGAGGCAAGAAGAAGACTTGAAAGAGATCAGTTAAGGAGGGAGCAACCTCAAAAAGAAGATATTGAATCTCCTACTGCATACGCAATTAAAAAGTGTTTTAATTGTGGAGGAAGAGGACATTTGGCAAGATTTTGTAAAAAAGCAAAGCGCCAGAACGCTGGCCAGAATACTAAAAGTAACCAAAATAAAAAATAAAAATTTAGAGTTAGCCATGTATATTAACGGAGCTGTAAAAATTAATTTATGGGGGGTTGACAGTGGAGCATCCCACTGTATAACAATTGATAACAAAAATTTTATTAAAATGTCCCAGAGTACACAGCAGATATCGTTAGCCAATGGCTGGAAACTGAAAGCTAAAGGTCAAGGTATAGCATATTGTTCTTTCATAAAAGAGAATGTAAAAATGTTATATGTACCACAACTTAAGTTTAATTTAATTTCAGTTAGAATTTTAGTTAAACTAGGATATGTAGTTACCTTTAGGGAAGATAACTGCATAATTGAAAAAGAAGATAAGAAAATTACTGCATTTTTAAGAGATGAATTGTATGTGTTAAATGATAATGGTTTAGAGGTGGCTAACACGGTTTATGATAATAAGAAACCTCATGATGAATGTATTCACTTGTTACACCGATGGCTAGGGCATTTAAATTTTAAAATGCTTAAGAGAACTGTTCAACTATCTAAAGGAATAAGTTTGAAACCTTGTAATAAGTATTTGCAATGTTTTGCTTGTAATCAAAGCAAAAGCAAGGTCATACTGGTAAATAGAGTTGATGGATTTACTACCAAAGAGCCTTTAGAAGTAGTATTTGCCGATTTAATAGGTCCAAAAAAACCAAGTGTAGGAGGAGCTCGATACATACTAAGTATAATGGACCACTATTCTAGATATGGGTTTTGCTATTTAATGAAGAGCAAAACTGAAACGTATCTAAATCTCTTTAATTGGATTAAATTTGCAGAAAGAAAAACTAAAAAGAAATTAGTAACTTTTATAACAGATAATGGTGTGGAATTTACAAATAATAAATTCCAGAATAGACTTAGAATGTTAGGTATTCAACATAAAAAGTCTGCACCATATAGGCCACAACATAATGCCTTTATAGAGAGACGAGACCAAACACTACAATCAATGGCACGTACTATGTTGTCTGATTCAGAATTACCTGATAATTTATGGGGAGAAGCAATAATGTGTGGTAATCATATATTAAATAATGTTGTTAATTCAACAACAGGTGAATTACCATTCACACTGTGGCATGGTACAAAACCTGATTTAAGTTACATGCACACATTTGGAGCACCAGCATGGGTGCATATCCCTTCACAACTCAGACACAAAGGACAGCATAGAGCTAAAAGATTATTTTTTGTAGGATATGAATCTAATCACAGATCTTATAGATTCTGGCAACCAGGTACATCTAGAGTTTACATAAGTGCAAGTGCTAAATTCCTAGAACATGTAGGATGGAAGAGATTAGAGCAAGATTTAAATAATGAAGTAATTATTGAACCCTACAAAAGGCAAAAAGATCAGACTAATTATAAGAAGAGTCCAAGAAAAGAAGAAGTCCATGAAGAGCAAATAGGACCAGAACAAGAGGAAACCGTTGAATAGGAAGATAATCAAGAAGAGTTAATAAATGAAAGTCCACCTGTAAGTCCTGTAATACCTAGACGTACTACACGTGTAACTAGACCACCTGATAGGTATCAAGCAAGTATAGTTTGCCAACTAACTAAAGTTCCAACTAGTGTAGATGAACTTAGGATGTATCCTGCTAAGGATCAGGAGAATTGGCAAAAGGCAATGGAAAAAGAACTAAATTCATTAAAAGTAATGAAAGTATATGAAGATGCTAAATTACCTCCAGGAGAAAAATCCATTGGGTGCAAATGGATATTTAAAGTAAAAACTGGAAATGATGGGACTGTGTCCCATAAAGCTAGGTTGGTAGCTCAAGGATTTAATCAAACTGCATCTGATTACGATGAAGTTTTCGCACCAAGTCTTAAAGCAACATCTTTGAGAGCAGCTTTAATATGGGCAGCTAAGAAAAACTATGTCATTAACCATTTAGATGTAGAAACTGCTTATTTGCATGCACCATTGCAGCACACTATATATTTGAAAAAGCCAGTTATTATAAAAGACAATAAAGTAAATAGTAATGATTGTTGGAAACTCAAAAAGAGTCTTTATGGGTTGAAACAATCTGGCGTTGAGTGGAACCAATATATTGTGAAAGAATTAAGCAATATAGGTTTTAAATCTGGTTTAGCAGATCCATGTGTGTTTAAAAGAGAAAATAATGGAACGGTGTCATTATTGTTATTATTTACAGATGATATTGCTTTGATAACTAAGACTAATAATGAAGCTAATGAGATTATATCATTATTAGCTAAAAAGATAAAATTAAAGCATTTAGGTGAAATTAAAAAGTACCTAGGATTGACAATTAACAAAACAAAAAATGGATTTAAGATATCTCAAGAAGATAAAATTTGCCAATTAATTAAAATGTATAAAATGGAACTTTGTAAACCGGCAAAGACTCCAATGAGTCAGGAAGTTTGCCAAACTGATGATCAAAGTCCCAAATTTGATAAGTCTATATATCAATCTTTGATTGGTAGCTTATCATACATAGGCAATTGGTCAAGGCCAGATATAGGTTATAGTGTTAATCAGCTGGCACGTTTTAATTCAGATCCACATCAATGTCATTGGCAATCATTAAAAAGAATTTTAAGATATCTTAAAGGAACAATGAACCATGCATTGTATATTGAACCAAAGGGTGATTTGAGTCTTAGTGCCTATGCAGATGCAAGTTTTGCAACTGACATAAACTCTAAAAAATCAACATCTGGGATGGCTATATTATTTGGTAAGGCACTAATAGGGTGGAGGTCAATCAGACAACAGCATATCAGCTTCTCCACGATGGAAGCGGAATTTTCATGTCTGTCATTACTATGCACTGACTTAATTTTGTACAAACAGTTATTATTAGACATGGGTATAACTGTTAAAGATTCCATTATTGTGTACAAAGACAACCAGGCAGCCATAAAGTTAGCTACTAATATTGCTGTAAAAACTAGATCAAAGCATACTGATTTAAGATACTTAAATGTTAGAGAATCTGTAAAGAATGGGCTAATTAAATTGGAATTCTGCATGACAGAAGAAAACATTGCAGACCAATTTACAAAAGCTCAAGGAGTAATTAAGTTTAAAGAGAGTTGTAACAAATATGATTTAAAGATGTAAATAGTTATAGTATTATTGTTACTTAAAAGGGGAGAATGTTAGGGATAACATTGTTTACCCTAACTGGTTTAGGTAAAATAATAAATATGTTATCATGGTTTGTTAGTTAAAGTGTCTGTAACTTTAACTGTAAGAATGTAATTAAGGGAGTGGTTGTAAAATCACCATAAAAGAAGCAAGGCATGGCAGCTTGCTCTCTCTGGCTTGATGATCCCTAATTACTGGATAGACTGAAGACTGCGTTTTTCCCCTACTGGAACGGGAGAGAGAAAGGACTGTTGATTTATCAATGGTGAGAGGACTGATTTATTGTATCATACTGCTTATGATTTAATTAGTCCCTCCTCTTCTTTTAAATCAGATGCTTTTCACAGCATTGCAAGATCTTTTTTTTTTCTGGATTTCTGAACTGGAATGATCCTGTTTTCTTTCTGGGTTTTTTTTTTAACCAAAAAGTCACCTTCAGTTGATATAATCTGGTAAAAGGTAGCCATCCTATCAGGTTTTCTTTGGTTCTCACCTTATTCAAGCCCAAACTCTTGACTTAGAGGGGAAAAGGTTAATAGCAGTTCCTCATAGTTTCAATTAGTAACTACTTAGGATATGACCTTGTCACCTCTCATACCTTGAAATACAATTCATCAGAACCTAATAGCTTCTCGAGTCACTCTTCTCCCTTTTTTCTTCTTCTTGAACTCCTTACCTAATTCATTTTAGCTCTCCCCGTTGGCTTGGCCTCTGGAATCAAGCTGACTTATATTGCTCTTACAGTATCTGTTTACTCTGCAATTTGTTATCTGCACATTAAATCCATCAAGTTACTTTCATAACTTCAAGCCAAGGTCAGAACATCCAAAGGAGAAAAAAATACTAAGAAATAATATCCAGAGAAGGAAATCAAGTCAAGTGTCAGGGATTTTTGTAGGTAAGAGTTTGACTAGTTAAGAATATTTTCTGATATTTTACCCTCAAGATGATGGTCTTCTCAAGGATTGGGTGGAGAGGGATCCTTATGTATGTCACAGTCTCTACTGGGTACAGGGCAAAGAAAGCAGTTTGCTGCTAACATGGCATAGTCGGACTGGGAAATGCAAATCCTCCTAGTTGTTCTCCTTATCTGATTTGAGATAGGACCCCTTCAAGCCCTGACTTGGAGAAACTGTTAAAAGAAATTTCATTTTCCCTGGGACATCACCACTCCCATTTCTGGGTCTTGCCTGGTTCGCCATCAAGGTTTTTAACTTTAAAGAACAGATTAGAGCTGTAAAAATTGAAAATCTTCTGCATTGTTCTCAAGTGGAAAATTATCATCAGGTTGATCTTAATCTAGGTTAGCATCTACATTTCTATGATCAAAATAAGTATGTTGGAGGAAAAAAAAGAAAAGTTTCTCTAAGTGTCTGCTAAGGAGTGTGTGTGTGTGTGTGTGTGTGTGTGAAAAATATTGCAGGAACTCAATGAAGTAATCAAGGACAGCTGGCAAAACTGTGATGCTCTCTAATATTTGGTGCTGTGTCCAAGATGGGTCTGCCTAATTCAATGCATGCGGGTAACTTACTGAACCTTATTTATAACCTTATTCATTAAGCTACAATGATTTCCTAAGGATGTGAACAATATTCTTTCCAACCCTAAAGCATCTTGCTCCAAAAGAAAGTTTATGTCTAAAGATAGGTCTTAAAGCTTAGAATGCAGGCTGACTCTGCCAACTGCCAGAAGTTCGATCCTGACTGGCTCAAGGTTGACTCAGCCTTCCATCCTTTCAAAGTTGGTAAAATGGGGTCCCAGATTGTTTGGGGTCAATATGCTGGTATTTGTAACCTACTCAGAGAGTGCTGTAATTGCTATTGCTATTACTTTATAAAAAGAAAGAGAATTGGGGGCTGGGGAGAGATTTTACCATTCAATTTTCTTATGCATTGCAACCTTTTTGCTTTAGGGGTATTAAAGAAATGATTTTTTTTTTCTGAATTAATGCTGAATTAATAAGATCCGGGCAAAATATGGTTATTCTTTTCTGCAGAAAAAATATATGTTAAAAACAGTCACCTTGTAGTCCAAAACATCGAACTGAGAAATTATCACCTGGAAACTTGCTCACTTTATTCTTTCTTGATTGTCTGCCAGTGATTCTTCAACAGTCTTAAATATGATTTAAACTTAAATTACAACACAGTTGTCCACAAAGAACAACAGAAGCAACACTCGGTAGGACGGCTGTGCGCATGTGTGTCTATGCCCTCACACATTAGTATTGTAAGCAGGGAATGAGATAACCTAAATAATTCAGATCCTTTTCTTTTTCATAACACCAAAATTGATAGTTTCTGAAGCTAACTATTTATTCATGCAAACCTGCTAGGTAATTTCCCAAAATAGCAGTGCAGCGTTGAGGCTGAGTCATTACATTGCAGCCCTGTCAATTTGTTGGGTGACAGGACCGATTTTCCAAGCAAAGGAAGAAATATCTACCCAAAAAAAGAAGTTCAAAACTAATCAGGCTAGATGATAAATGCATCTGGGGGACAACAGAGTCCAAGCACATCGAAATGCCAATAACAAACATGTTCAAAGCTTCCGCTTGAGGAATGAACGGGGCCAATCAAAAAGGTATGGTTTCCCTACCACCACTTCAAAGTGGGCAGCATTTCAGAAGTGTGTGTAAAGCTTCTCCACAAATATAATTTTATCACAGGCTTTTGGCAAAGATCTTGCTTTCTAGGTTTCTTCCATCCATGCCTCAACATGTTGGTCATCTCAGATACGTCAAGTACGCTTAAAATGTTTCTGAAACATAGAGACCTCATACCTTTCAGAGTATTTAGAAGACACGTTTCATAGAATAACAGAGTTGGAAGGGACCTTGAAGGTCATCTAGTCCAACCCCCTGCTCAAGCAGGAGAGTCTATTCCAAATATTAGCCTCTACCTAGGATTGAACTCACAGCCTCCTGATTGTGAGGCCTGCTCCCTTTTTCTGAACAGCCCATTGCATTGAAACGAAAGAAAACAAAGTTAAAAAGAGAAATTATAAATAACTTATAATATAGATAATGTAAAAAGGATTTTATCTGTATATCAGCCTTTCATAATCTTCTGTCTTGTTGAGGTAGACTTCTCCCAGACTTCCTAACTAATGTGGATTGCTAATGATTTAGGGAATTGAAGATTATAGAACTGATCTAGCCTCTCCTGAGTATTGTTTTAGGAAAGTTCTGCAGTTAAGTGCAAATTTCCAGGGCAAAACAGATCCCTGTATGATGTTCAGAAACTGCATTTGTAAACACATCTCCCCAGGCTATGTGTGTCTTTCTTGAGAATGCAACATCTAACTCGGTATTTTAGAAGACAGTAAATCTGGGATTGATTTAATTTGTTGCAGTAGGAAGATGTAATTGCTCTATCCCTGGCTCATTTCATCCATCTTAGTTGGGGTGGGGGGAGAAGGAGAGGGTCAGACAAGCATCTTTCCATGTCTTGTCAAAGTGTCAGCCTGTAAAAACATCTTTGCTGCATACTAATGGCACACCAAGGAGCAGTTATACCATATCAGCTTTTCTCCATAAATGTCTTCTCTCTTGGTGTTGCCTGTTTCAGGTCAGAGTTTCATTGTATAATCAGCGCTGTGCAAGCTGCAATAGAGGTGAAAATGTGCAATGGAATGATATTGGTCCACAGAGCAATCATATAAAGCATTGGGGAAATAAGTTTCTTAACTTTTTTGCATGCTTCAATACGGAAGAAATACTTGAAAGTATTTCAAGGATAACAATACAAAGGGAAACAACCAGGAGTTGTCTCCCACCACAGCAAATGATGATTTCTTTTCAAGTTGATAGCAGGTCTTCAAAGTTCAATAAAGTGCCTTTTTGTATCACCTCCTTCCGGATACTTTAAGTAGATATTCTGGGGATTCAGCCATGGATTTTCTGTACGGCAAGTCTGATGTTCCTTGTTAGTGGTGACTTGCCCGATGCAGAGGTTCTTCCATGCATCTGTTGAAGGGAATTCTAGGTACTGCTATCGTGGCAATAATATAGCAAGGCTGTTCATTGCATCTCAGTGTTTATTATCTGTAAAATGTTCCTTCTTTTTCTTTCCCTTGGGTGGAAAGCCAGACTCCCAACTTCTAAAAATAAGTGAAGAAGATCAGTTTCAGTCAGAGATTATGATGGGCTGCTAGATCAACCTTGCCCAATGTTATATCTTACAGGTGAGTTGAAACAAAAATGCATCAGTTGCTTAAGGACAGTGGTGTTAAACTTAAGGCCCGTGGGCCGCATCTGGCCAATGGGGCTGTCCTGGAAAATGTAAGAGGCCGGCCGACGTGGCTTTGGCCTGGTCTACCCAATGCGAAGAGGAAACAGTGGGCCAGCATGGCTTCGGCCTGGTCTACCCGTGTGAAGAGGAAACATGCTGGCAGTTTGCGGAGTAGCGTCAAACTGGCCATGCCCATCCAGCTGGCCATGCCCCACCCAGTCAGCCACACCCACTTGTCCCCCCGAGGTCAACTATAGCCCTGATGCAGCCCTCAATTTAATTGAGTTTGACAGGGCATCAGAGTTGTAGTCCCAATATATACATTTTGGAAAGCAATAATATGGGTAACCTGGGTAGATAGTATAGTGATCTGGTTCATGAGTGCACAGCTGCCATAATGACTAACTTTCTCTTCTGTATCACCCAACATGTTGGATATCAATCGGTATTGTTTTTCTCTCTCTCTCTTGATAGGAGAGAGAAAAAAGTTCCATTCTAAAGGTTCACCATATGTATGCTGGAATGTAAAACAAATATCAGTGTAATGTAAAGTAAATTCCAGTCAGTATTGACTTCTGACAACTGCTTGGATAAGATTTTTTGGCAAGGTTTTTCAGAAGCGATTTGCTATTGCCTGCTTTCTAGAGCTAAGAGAGACTGGCCCATGGTCACCTGATATAATGGGAAGAAGGAATAACTTTGAGGAACAGGAGGAAGAGCCACAACCAAGACACTAGGCAGGTAAAAGAAATCTAAGCTTCACACAGAAATGTAATCTGAGAAAGTCTCATAGAAGATCTTCTCTAATTCTCACCAAGATAAAGGAAGGGAAGTGGTAACCATATTCAGACTTGCAAAATTCTTTTACCGTAATCTTATAATAAAAGTATTATTCAAAGTTTTTCTTTCTTTGTCTGGTTCTTCTCAAAGAACTGAGACACAAATAGTCATGACCAAAGCAAAACTGGGACTCAGGGTCTCCCAGGACTTGCCGGATTTCTTAATCACTACACCAAACTGAGGAGAAATTAAATATAATAATCATGACATAAAGGTGTCCTACACAAGGAGAAAGTAAGATTTATGTTAAGAGTATTGTCTGTTTCTTTCAAATGATATGTTCAAAATCTAATATATTTGGAATAAAAATTTTCACAGCACTTTAACTGCACAGAATGCTCTAGGTTATGGTCCATGACCATAGCTCTCATTCAGATTTAGTATTTAAAATGTTGGGTTTGCAGGAGAGAATCAAACCTGACTTTTTGTTTCCCAGTCAGCATACAGGTATTGCTTTTACAAAATGTACTAAAAGAAAAAGATGACAAGTATTTGATAAAAAAACTTTTGCTAAGTATTCATGTTAACATGTCTCTGGTTGTCCCATATTGGTGTGGTTGCATTGTCTTAAATCAAAAGATAATGTTTTAAATGCTCTGGTAGATAACTGAATCTACTTAGACCAGGGGTTGCCAACCTTTTGGACCTCAGGGACCACCAAACTCAAAATTTTAAATCCCGCGGACCACTAATATGAATTTTGATTGATGGCGGCTTGCTGACATTGGTGGGAAAGTCGGTCCCATATTCCAGAGCTGCAGTAGTCACAAGATTGGCCCTTTGGTCATTCCAGAGCAGCTCATCCAGTCACAGCCAGTTCTGTGACTAGTGCAGCTCTGGAATATGGGACCGACTTTCCCATGAATGTCAGCAAGCCACCCCGTGGTGGATTTTCCTCCCCCGCCGTTGGTCTTACCTTCCAGTTCCAGTTCACATGGCTCTACTCAAGGTAAGATTTGCGCTTGGCCGAAGGGGGGGCAGCAGGTGGGTGGGTCATTTGGATGGCACAACCTTGTGTTCCTGTGCAACCTGGATTGCTTGGAGGGGGGTGCTTTGGGGGACCACCAAAATTTTCTCACGGACCACCAGTGGTCCCGGGCCCACCAATTGGCAACCATTGACTTAGACTGTTCAAAGTTTCCACCACAAATAGCAAAAGAAAAAAAGTTTGAAATGCCAGCCTTGGCATTTTGCATGAAAAACATCCACTCGCTTTCATTTGAGCAAGGAGTAACTTAATTCAGATGTATGTCAAGAGAGAAGTGTTAATTCAGGTCCTCTAT